>CM060410.1:90598163-91903150 GCA_030545235.1 Helianthus tuberosus
CTATAATCTTCTATAGCCATCAGCTTAGGAGGTTTGTTAAACGTTCCAAATGCGCTTTTGGACTCCTAAGCTTCCTTCTTTCTTTCTTTCGGTGGACTTTTGTTTGCATCACTTGAAGACGTTTCGTTGTTTCCTGAACTACCTGTGAATGCGTACATGTCACTGAAAGGATTCATGAAAATATCATCCATTTTGATCGTACCTGCAAGATTATCAAACACTTAGAAAAATTTTTAGGTTTTGAAAAATTAACAGTTCAAGCGAAATACTTGAAGTAAACAGCTTCAAGCGAAAACAGATAACAAACTAATTCAAGCGAAATACTCTATTTCGCTTCAACAAAACAAGATACAAACCAAAACGTTTCAAGCGAACCCAACTATTTCGCTTCAACCAAAATCAAACTTCAAGCGAAATCAAACAACTCTATTTCGCTTCAGGAAAACAGACCTCCAAGCGAAATCAAACAACTCTATTTCGCTTCAGCAGATTTTCAAGCGAACCAGTCCAAATAGTAGATCTGAAGCGAAATCAACTTATAAACTCGAACACCTTTCAAGCGAAATCTAGTTCTAGGTCAATTTTAACACTTTTTAAGCTGAATTTTAATCCGAAACTTTGTAGGCTTTGTTAAAACTCAGTTTTACACGTTATATTCGAAAATTAGACCATTTTGATCGTTGGAAATAGTTCAGATCTGAAAAATGTAAAAAGAAGTGAGTAGAAAGAAGATAATCCGCTGCTATGGTATGAACTCCTCGTCCTGAGCTCTGATACCACTTGTTAATTTATGTTATGTACTCTTTGGTTCTTGTTTAAAACACTGTAAACTTTCATGTTTGATTAATAAAACGAAACTTCAATTGTTATGGATTTGAAACAATTAATTCTGTTACAACACTCCCCGATGTTTCCGCCACGTTTGGTTGTCCTACGTGGTCGGGGTGTGACAGAAAAGTTGGTATCAGAGCCAATGGTTATAGGGAATTAGGTTATTAGTAACACTTTGACCTAGTCTATAACCTTCTTAGGACCCTAATGTGACAAATGGCAAATAACCGGAAATTCCGTACAGTCTAATCACTATTCTTAGTATATAATCTCATGCAATTAGCGTAATTTAATTACGTAACGGTGTCGTATATTAGACGACAAGGTTAGGACAAGAAAACAATGATATAACATATATTGGTTTTCGTCGTATTGCGAAACCAATTAAACAATTTCCTAAAAGTGTTGATAAAAAGTGCTGCGCGCACTATTCACGGTTACACTATTCATGCCAGCAAAACCGTGAAAACAGAACGAAACAAGGAAAAACGATACACGGATGACATAACTGAGTCCGTTTATATAAGAAAACACTAATACGAAAACATATCTTACAAAGATATAAGACTTTCCGGTACAACGCCCTAATCGCTAAATCGTCCGTTTCACTAAAAATAAGACAATGTTAACTTGTCCAAAATAATAATTTAGCATTTCCGGGACTCCGAAAATATGACAAATGATGACAAACATATGGAAACAATATGAGGATATTAATGGGGTATTCGAAACATAAGCTCTCGACACTGCGTTGCAACCCCCACAACTTGTCCGTTTCTGCACCGACAAGCTAATAAACGACATTACCAACATCGAAAACAACCAAATGAAAGCTTTAGTGAACTAGTTAAGCTTATTTTGGGATTCAAAATAACTTCATACATCTTGTAAATGCGGAATGACAACTTACGGCAAACTTCCGTCGGTACGCCACAAAAGTGCCGTAAACTAGCCAACGACGAAACGAAAAGCATTCAAAGTATCAAAACATTATTTCTACTAGTTTAGTGAACTAGTTAATGTTAATTTATCTTCCGAATCACTAATTACCCCCTAATGGTGAAATATTACCCTAATCACCATACTTAGCCTAATTACCAAAAATCTACATGTTTAAGACATTTTTATAAAAATGTTACACTTTACCCCCCCCCCCCCCACATGTGGGCCGCAAATAAGGGGTCCCACATGGCCTTAATACTTTCCTAAATATCTAGATATTTTACTTATGTGCAAGTGGATCAATTTGGTGAATGATTATAACACTTAGTCTTATTATTTACTAACCAAATTATCATCACTTTTCACCTTATTTTTCCCACACATAAGAATACTCTCATCATCTTCATCTTTTTACCAAGAACACCACAAAAACCCATTTCCTTTTTAGCCTTTATTTGATGATCAAGTTGTACTTCTATGGAGTTTCATGGCACATAAGGTGATCTAAAGCATTTACAAGTTAAAGGAAGCTTTTTCATACATTCAAGAGTCTTATACCATCAAGATCATCATCTTCTTAGTTCTTAATAATCTTCTAAGATCATCCCTAGCCTAGTGCTAGAAGTAAGCTTCTATATCCATTTTTTTTATACAAATATTATGTTTATGATTGTTATTATTACTAATAATAACCAAGTAATCATAAATAATAAACATGAAAAATACAAAGAAGCAAAGATAAAAATCATGATATATTTATGTTTGTTTATATTGTGATCTTAGACTTGTTATATGCATATTAGATCTTGCTATGATGATTATGATACAAATAAATTGTTAAAAGATGTTGTAAGATATGATCTAAAAATTTTACATGTTTATGTTAAAGGGTTTTTAACATAAAGGATTAAATGGATGATCATAACTATTGATCTTGTGAAAGTATTTAAGGTTTTTATTTAAAAAGAAGACTTTCACAAGATTATAAAAAGTAACATACAACTAGAGATTTTTATAAAAGTTGTTAAGACTAAAATTAAACTTGGTTTTTGAACTTGTTAGCATATGAAATGATCATGGTTAAAACCCTACATGATTTGGATATCATCTTGAAAAATTATGTTATAAAAGTCTCATATGTTTAGTTAAGATGTTGGGTAAATTGATGATGATTTGAAAGAAAAAGAAAATGATATGTTTATGAAACATGGTTAAGATAAAAATACAAAGGTTATATGGCCATTTTTCATAAAAACTTTATTTTATAAAGTAACAACATTTTTGGTTAATTTTAGACAAGAGAAATATATATTTTTTTTTAGAAAATATATATTTGGTTATTTTGAAAATTTTTGTGACATGTATTACTTGATGTATTAGTTATATATATCAAAGTAGGAACTTGAATCAAATTGTCACATTTAAACTCAAGACACTTTATAACAAAAGTCCTACGAGACTTCATATAATTACGCCATAAAAACGAATACGGACAACCCGAAGGATCGGACACCATTTATGGTCAAAACGGACAACGGACGAATCCTTAAACGAGTCACCAATCCGGGGAGTTACTACGACGCTTAGACGATCTTTCGACACGAAATATAAATATGCTATCTATAACAAATTTCGGATGTTTATAAACTTATAAAAACTAGTATGTTTTTATTTACTAACAAGTGTACTTAGTAAATTTTTATAAAAAGGTTTTTATAAAAATGAAAGGCTTACACTTACAAGTGGGCTAAATTATAACAAATGGGCTTATTTTCTTAATGGACTTACTTTACTTAATGGGCTATTTTTCTACAAATGGGCTTATTTTCTTAATGAGCTTATCTTCATAATGGGCTTAACATAAATTCGTGGGCTAAGCCCAAACACCAAACATATGGGCCAAAGCCCAACACTATTTGAGCCCAATACTATTCAAGCCCAACACTATTTGAGGCCAACACTATTCGAGCCCAACACTATTTGAGGCCTAACACTATTTGAGGCCCAACACTATTTGAGGCCCAACACTATTTGAGGCCCAACATTATTTGAGGCCCAACACTATTTGAGGCCCAACACTATTGAGGCCCAACACTATTTAAGGCCCAGCACTATTTAAGCCCAATAACTTGAAAACATGGGCTTGGCCCAATGATACCATTATTGGAAACACAACTATACAATTGATACATATAAGACACGAAATTCAGCGGACTAGATCCGACTATACAACTCATTCATCGAATACACAGTTAACGAACAGTAAAGACATACAAGTCTTACACATATTGAAGACACAAGACTTGTACTCAAGTTCTTTACAAAGACCGAAGTGTCTAACAAAAATAAGAACATTTGTAGGTCGCAACGCTATTCAGGACGACTTTTGTTGAACTCGCTCAACTTTTGTTGATGTTTTCAAACTTAACATGTATTTCAGGAAATTAGTGGACCTGGCAGACATTTCAGTCAAGTAAAGCAAGTATCAAGACTCCATGCCACCATTTGAAGGGTTTGCCCGTTATATACCGCCTCTTTGCGATGATATAGTGGTCAAAGCCTTGACATTTTAAGACTTACATTTTGATGTATAAAACGATGACAACTTATTTTCATTTAATGGTTTGTAACCAATACATTTAACTTATGTTGCGTTCTTTTGAAACAATTATGACAATGGCATTGGAGCTTGTTTCTATTCATTTAGTATGTTCACTTATATTGTTATGCAATGAGAACCGATCAGATCACACCTCGCGCTTCCGCTACGAGCGGGTGTGACACCTAACGCGAGTTTACTTGCGTTTAGTCATAAAACAATACCGTCACCTATCCTTGGGCGACAATCACAACAAGAACATAAATTTCAAAACCGCTTTGAAAACTAATCATTTGTTCTAGGATGATTAATTACTAGGTTTTGAACCCTCTATTGTAAGGTTTTGAACCCTCTGTTATAAGGTTTTGAACCCCTTTTGAGTTTTCAAACTCTCGTCAAAGTTTTGGGTCCTAAATAATGTGAACATGTGCAAACTGGAAGAGTGAATGCCTGTACCCTGGGTTTTCTGTCTAAGGCTAGAGTGTTCGTACAAATCCACATAATCGGACCAGTCACTCTTACCAGGGAACTCTTGGGGTGAGTGTCTACTTATAGGCGAGCATGTCTTCGCGATACATTATGAGGACCTATTTACTTTGATTCAGCCTTTGTGTGTCGTTTGTTTGCTTCATGGTTCAAACAAATGACCATCACCCATGATTTTGGTCGGTATTTGCAACATCCTATTCTTACCCAAAGCAATTTCATTTGTTTTCTCTCTTGTTTCCCTTTTTTTAGAATGCCTCCTCGACGCGAAAGTTCGGTATCTATTGAAGAGCTGGCAGCTGTCATTACACAACAAATGACTGCTGCAATCCCGAACATCGTTGCTCAATGTCACCAAGCTCTCAACAACAATAATGCCCTCTGCAACTTCAAGACGTTCAACTCGGCTAAGCCATCAAAGTTTTCTGGGTCTCAAGGAGCGAATGCACTTCTGTAATGGTTCGAGAGTCTAGAGAGCACCTTCAGGCATGTTCAATGTCCAAACGAGTGAAAGGTAGATTTCGCATCTAGTGTCTTTGAGAAACGAGCTTTGACGTGGTGGAACGGTGTGGTGAGAAATAGGGGTGCCGAAGTGGCACTGGCCCAAACTTGGGAAGAACTTCGAGCACTGATGATGAAGGAATTCTGTCCTCGTCACGAGATCAGGGCCTTGGAAAGGGAATTCGACGATCTTAAGCAAGACAGCGGCGAACATCGAGCATACACTGATCGATATGAGGAGCTGAGCCTGTTGTGTCCTACCATGGTTACGCCTTTGGATAAGGCGATCGAAAAATACATTGATGGTCTCCCTGACTCAGTTCAGGACATTGTTACTGGTAGTAACCCCACTACGGTTAGGCAGGCCATTGAGCTAGCTGCAACCTTGACTGAATCTCAGATCAGGAAACGTAAGCTTTTCCGAAAGGGTGACAAGATACCGGTCGAGGAATCGAAACCAATCGAGGAATCAAAGACCATGGATGAACAGACTGGATCCCCTAAGAAGTCAAAGAAGCGAAAGGCTTCTCAGAACTTTGCCATGGTTACTCACAATGATCAAGCCGTCCCCAACCAACCGGCTCAACCTCCTGCTAGGAAGCCATACAATGGAACTTCACCCTTGTGCAACCAATGTAACCTTCATCATCATGCTAATGTGAAGTGCTGCGAATGCCAAATTTGTGGACCTAAAGGTCATACAGCAAAAGTTTGCCGAGCTGCAGTTGCACCAAATCAAGCTGACAACAATCCTGCTCAAGCTCGCTTTCCACCAGGTTCTTGCTACAATTGTGGCGAGATGGGTCATTTCCGAAGAAATTGCCCAAAGCTTGCTAATGCTAATCCAGCACAGGGATGAGCATATGACCGACTAGAAGACAACACCCTTTGGAAATAATTACGTCTTATGTATTATTTTCTTTTGTTGTCAAGGTCCATGAAACAGTTGTTATCATTGTTTATAAATAAATCTTTTATTTACATTGCAATGTATTTATGAGGTTGTATGTATAAAGAACATATCCCTTACAATACCGACAATCAAGGAATCGTATTCCTTGAAAAGCAAACTACCCCCAAAGATTTTTCTATTTTATAATCTCTTGCGTTGTCCACAAAATTCCTAAGTACCCGTTTCTCCCAAGGAAACGAAGTACAAGGCGCAAGTTACAACACTGGACGAATACCCAAAGTACCTCTATAAATCATTAATAGGGTACCTAAGGGTATTTCCGTAAATCCTAAAAATGTTGTGTTCCTTAATTCGAATATTACGTTTTTTTGAAAACAAAAATCGAATTTTTGGGAGATCTTCCTATCTTTTCAGATAGATCCCAGAGGATATTGAAGTCCATCGACTAGTTTCCATATCCATTCTCAATCGATAACAAGTTAATAACAAATTAATAATCAAGTTAAACAACTATGTGATTATGTGCTTATGTGTTTCCTTTTATGTTTTTGTGTAATCCAAGTTTTGTTATCCAAATCCTCGTAGAATCTTCCATATCTTTGTATAAGGAATTCATAGTAGGATATCCAAAGGTACTATATTAAATCCTCAATGGGCTTTTACGTAATAGTAAAGACCCTTGGATTATATTGTACTATTCCATAATTAGACCCCTTGAGTGGTCTAGTTAAACAGATTGATCCAAAATCTGGTTAGGAATATCATGTGATGAGATAGCTGAAAGGACTCCTTGGTGGCCTAATTAAAAGGATCATTTGTCGATCTAATTAAAAGGACCTTATGGTAGTCTAGTCACACTCATCACAGGTTTGATTTTTCCTCCCCTTAACATTACAAACAAATTGTGCGGACTGTGCAAGGAATTGCGTAATTATGGATGCATACATAATTATGAAATTCAGTGCACAGAAACCACAACAAGTTTGGTCGTGTGTCTAGAAATGACTCATTCCGTGCATTTTCGTTTCTGAAGAAATTGTGGAAAATGACTCATTCCGTTCATTTTCATTCCTGAAGAAATTGTAGAAAATGACTCATTCCGTTCATTTTCGTTTCTGAAGAAATTATGGAAAATGACTCATCCCGTTCATTTTCGTTTCTGAAGGAATTGTGGAAAATGACTCATTCCGTTCATTTTCATTCCTGAAGAAATTGTAGAAAATGACTCATTCCGTTCATTTTCATTCCTGAAGAAATTTTAGAAAATGACTCATTACGTTCATTTTCATTCCTGAAGAAATCGTGGAAAATGACTCATTCCGTTCATTTTCGTTCCTGAAGAAATCGTGGAAAATGACTCATTCCGTTCATTTTCGTTTCTGAAGAAATGGTGGAAAATGACTCATTCTGTTCAGTTTCTTTTCTGAAGAATGTCCGTTAAGGAAATGTCAGGATTATGCCTTTCGTATCTCTGTTGGTTATTTGACACGAAGTCACAGATAGACTCCTACGAATAAATTTCGGGACGAAATTTCCTAAAGTAGGGGAGACTGTGACACCTGTGTCACTTCAACCATCCAACAAATGCCAAACCAATTAAATATTTTATTTCATACTTGGGATTTGTAAAAATATGCGTATCGTTTGCACATATCAACTCTTGTTCGATTTCAAGCTCTAAATCGCTTCCTAGAAGGTTATACGCGCGCTGATGCGTAAATATAACCAGTTTAAAGCAACGAACACTCCGGAATAGTGAAATAGGCTTAACATACCTTAAATAACATTTACATAACTTAGAAATAAGTTTTGAAGGCTTTGGTATGGCAAAAATCAAGTTAAATCGCTTACAGGGACTAAACTTGACAAACTGTGAAAGTATGCCAATTTGAACTATAACAGACATTCTGGAACATTTCCATAAGTTAAAAATACCCTAAATATCCTTTACATATCTTAGAAATAGGCTTTCAGGGGTTCGGTGTGCTAAAATAAACTTTTGGGCCATTCAGGGACTAAAAGCGTCAAAAAGTGCACAAGTTTGCACTTTCGCGCATAACTTACGTTCTGAATACATCCGGACATCCAAAAATTTATGTGAGCACTAAAATATTTTATTTTAGTGTTTGGCATAAGAAAAATCCATTCGTCACGCCATTTGGATCGTTTTTCGCGCTTATGCGCATTCCGTCGTAATTAACCGAACAACGCAATCGTACGGCCAAACGAACCGACATCCGAGATATTTTTGAGCACATTTTAAGTTCCCTATACTTTAACTTCATTTTAGAGCTTTGAAATGCGGTTAACGGGGCTTAAACGTGTCAAAAATGCATCAAATAGCAAGTTTGGAGCTTCAGGGGCCTGTTCTGCCATTTTTCAAACTTCTGGTCTGCAGGTCCTTGCGCACCTCAACACTCTGAGTGTTGCGGTGCGCAAGCGGGGGTCAGATGCAGCAACTTGTTTTTAACAGCTTGTTTCCAGCCCTTAATCACTCCAAAGGCCAAGGCCAAGTGTCAATACCTTATGGTGGGTAGCCAATTGAGGTACCACAACTTTCCAACAAGTGTACGGCTTAGATCGTGCCCCCTTTTCCAAGAAACGATCTTAACGGCTCTCCGAATCCTATAAATACCCAACCCACTTCATTGCCAACCCACTTGAAATCAGAGATTTCTCTAAGTTGGGGTGTTTCATCACCTCATACCTGAGAATACTTAGATTATCAATCTTGCGGGGACCCTTTGTAAGTGTTCCTTCGTTCTTTTATCGCTTTTCGAGTCCGAAAGTCAAACTTTGTTTGACTTTCTGCATTGACCAGTTTATGGTCAATGCGAAGTTCGTTTGAACTTCATAACGTGAGCGTAATCACGATGGTCATAGTCCTTAGTGACTATACCTACTGATTACCACGTTATCTAGGCTCAGTGACGAGTCGTAGTTTCGGCCAAAATGCGCATTCGTGCGTATTTTGTAACCAAACTACTCTTAGGTATCAAAACCATTTGTTTTGATACCAAACCGGTTTTCTAAACATAGTTAAGCATGTTTTAACATGCTTAGCTCGTCACTTTTAGTTTAGTGCTTATATAGGGTCGTAAAGGTAAGCGATCTAAACAATCGCTTATACTTTCGAACCCGACCCATTTGGTTGATCATTAGGATCCGACCAAATACATTAGGTGACCATAGTATATAGGGAATAATCTTCCGAGGTTATACCTTATGGTCGCTTCGTTTAAGTAGTTGTATGATAGGTAGTTTATATGCCTTAGGTAAATTACCAAAATGCCCTTTTTACGCCAAAATTCATTTTAAACATATGTAACATAACTTTTGGTATCTAAACTGATTTAATAACAATATTAGACATGTTAAAGCATATTTTACTTGTCATAGGACTAGTTAGGCGTTCCGAACGCGTTTCACGCGAACGACGCGTTAAAGTAGCATAAGCTACCTAAACGAGTCGTAATGGGTCGAAAGCACTTAGGTTAGGTTCCGATTTAGTATGGAGGCTTTGTTAAACCATATTACATGAGTTCCCATACTCATTTGGTTTACAAGCCCTCATTCTATCCGATCCTCCGATTTAGGTCCGGTTAATTAACATAGTAACCTATATTAGGTCCGTTTGATTCCGTGATCTCTAACATTGCTTGGTGGTTATCTTAGGACTTCTGAGCAATCTCATGTGAGTACATAGACCCCTCTTTTACTGTTTTCCAAACGTTTTGAGGTGGAACACATGTGCCTACTTGTTACTTTCATGCTTTCACATCATATACCTGCTACGTTCATTAGTACATTTATAGTACATGATTTCATTACATTTTATGCTATGTATGCCCATTGTGTGCGTACTTAGTACATTGCCTTACATTACATGCTATGTATGCCCATTGTGTGCGTACTTAGTACATTGCCTTACATTACATGCTATGTATGCCCATTGTGTGCATACTTAGTACATTGCCTTACATTACATGCTATGTATGCCCATTGTGTGCGTACTTAGTACATTGCCTTACATTACATGCTATGTATGCCCATTGTGTGCTTACTTAGTACATTGCTTTACATTACATGCTATGTATGCCCATTGTGTGCGTACTTAGTACATTGTTTTACATTATATCTTATGCTATGTATACCCATTGTGTGCGTACTTAGTACATTGCCTTACATTACATGCTATGTATGCCCATTGTGTGCGTACTTAGTACATTGTTTTACATTACATCTTATGCTATGTATACCCATTGTGTGCGTACTTAGTACATTGCCTTACATTACATGCTATGTATGCCCATTGTGTGCGTACTTAGTACATTGTTTTACATTACATTTTATGCCATGTATGCCCATTGTGTGCGTACTTAGTACATTGTTATACATTACACTTTATGCTATGTATGTATTTTGTTGCATACTTAGCACATTTGTTATTCATCACATGCTTACATTTTGGATACACATTACATGATTTACATTAGACATGAACATTTTACTTTGGTAGTTTGGTTTGAGTAAGTGATTAAGAAACGAGGCGTGTGTAATATGATACAAGCATGGTGGATACGCCGCTGGTACTTCCTATATATAAGTGTTTGTATGGTATTACATGTCATAGCGTTATTTGAATCATTTCAGTTTGAGACATATAACATTTTATATAAATAACATACTTTTCACAAGACATTGATTTACAAACAACTTATCTTATACAAACTTGTAGGATCGTGTTTCGACCCGAACGAGTCATTCAGAAGAGTACTCAGACTGAATCAGAGGCGGAATTCACTGATTCAGTCTTTGTTTAGCTTGATTTCACTATTAAACGTCTCTTTTATTGATCTGCTGACAATTTACAAGCTCTGGAGACTATTCGGCAGAGTTTCGCCGTTACATACAAGACCGTCACACCTGTTCTATGTGGTTTCGCTTATGAGAACTCCTATATATAGACTTAGTGGTTTCGCTCCAATGGACATGACACATGAGCGAAACCTTGATGTCCATAAAAGCGAAATCTCCTTATCCAAATAAGCGAAACCTCCTCTAATTGACCATATAAGCGAAACCTGCATCTAAGACACACATGCTATCCTATTTTCTCGTAAAACGTGCCCTAATTTATACAATACAATGAAAGACTCGATACAAGACGAAATCAACAGATGTAGTGCACCAACAGACTCCCCCTCAGATGTTGTCGGAGTCGACTATCGAGTTACGACAATGCTGTGTCTTTACTTCTTCAGTCTTGATCAGTCTCTGGGCTTCAATCTTAATCGCTCTTCTTCAGGAACTCTTCCTGGAATCATGTACCCGGATCTTTCTCTGGTTCTAACTCTCGTCAGACTCCCCCTATCATCGAACTGGGATCGCTGTCTGGAATTTATTATCTCCATTGAAATCAAATCCTGGCTTTTTCAGTTTAAACTCTTTTCATGTTCTGATGCATCTCCTGGCTTTCGTAGCAACAGAATCAGAAACATATACAACTCAAAAACACACAATTATAACAAACAATATTGTGATTCAATTTAATGAATCAACTAAACCTTTGAGAATCATTTTCATTTAAAATTTATTTTAAAAAAATTTGAAACATTCCAAATTCTGATTCAACTTTTCAAACCAATTATCCAACCCAATTGTTCATCTTGTTTAGCCTTTGAGATTTTGAATATCAGCTTTTCAACATCAGTTGTCGAAAATCTTTTTGGATTTTTCAAAAACATGAAACATAAATGCAATAACAGAAATTAAATGCAGAAATGAAATATATACAAAACATATTTTTGTGAGTTTGCGAAAGAGGATCAGATCAGTTTTTAGACAAATCACAAGCACCGTTAAGCTTTTAATCGTTTTAAGTTCTAAACGATTCACATGGATTGACGATATTGTTGTCCACTTAAACTTAATCTAAAAACATTCGACATGATTACCGATACGTTTAGATATATTTAGATAGCACTAAATTCTTATGGACCCCACGATCTCAGCATATCCCTTCATCACGCAATACAATGACTCAAGTAATGCCTTTAAACTTTGATCAACTGTGATTTGTGCGAAAATAAAGCAGAATGTTTAAACATTGACAATCAGGTCGATACTTCCGTATACGCAGAGAAAGTCCAATGTTTAAACAAAATAAGAAAAATAAAACAAGTTGAAATTGTTTAGGCTTTAACCACCAGGTCGATACTCCCGTATACGCAGAGGAGGTCCAAAGCTTAAACGAAACACCAAAGAAAATAAAGCAGAACGTTTAGGCAACAACATCCAGGTCGATACTCACGTATACGCAGTGGATGTCCGATGCTTAAACAAAATGAAGAAATAAGACCAGTTTAAATCTTTGCAAAATAAAATGCACAATCACAGCGATTTTTTCAGCAAAGTTGTAAAAATTCACAAACTTAACCAGTTTTATGTCTTTCGACAATCAGCGATTACTGAGTAGGCACACAGTCAAGAAGGACAAAACTAAGTACTATGCTTTCGACCATGTTTCCCACTAGAACTAGGCTTTGTCATTTAAGTTTGTATCATTATCGCAAATCTACTAGTCTAGCTGAGTCTATCGTCACATCTTTAGTGAGACCGTTTATCACATTTTGACTTTATATTTCTCTAGCATGCTGTGATAGTCCACTGATTTACTATCATTTCCTCTTTTTTCAGCAAAACTCATATTTAAATTTTTCAATGTTTTTGACATTTTCAAATTTTCTAATTTTTTAAAAATTTTTACTCCCCTTAAAATCAAAATATGTCTCAATTTTGATTTTCTGGGAAAATTTGAAAACAAGATGTACAAGAAATGTGACAACATGATGAGAATTGCTTCAATTCTCCATCCACCTGGCATAAACAATCAGAACTCCCCCTCACAACAAACTATTTTCCCATTATGATTTCAAAACACTTAAGTTTGTTTTAATCAAAATGGTTTTTTCGGAAAAATTAGTTTGTTTACCAAACATTTGTAGTTTAGGGGTCACTTCATCACCTTGTTCCTTTTCAATCACAAGTAGGAAATCAGATACAACTTAATGTCCCTGATTTACCACTTGTAAGATCAATCCAATCAAGCATTTTCAACCAAACATCATCTATTGGTTGAATTCTCAAGGTGCCGATTCCTACCCCTCGCTTACCAACCTGGGAGTTCCGACAAGTCAGGTTTTTCTATTTAAACAGATTTACCCAAGCCTGACGGTCCTTGGGTGATTTCGAATTCTTGTTCAACAATGGTGGAAAATTTGCATCATCCATTGTTAAACCTGAAATCTCCATTTTTACCTCAACCAATGGCTCCTCTGGCTTTGACGAACCAGAATCATTGCCTGCACATGGCTTGTCTGACTTTGACCTGTCAGATTCATCGCCTGAAGGTGGCTTGTCTGACTTTGATACATCAGATTCATCGCCGACCATTTTCTTCTTTTTCTTATCCTCTTTCGTCCTCAGATTTGTATCCGATGAATTCGTCTTGCTTGACTTTGCAATTGAGGGAGTCGATTCATCAGAACTCTTATTTTTATCAACAGATGAACCCGAGGACAATATCTTCTCTAGATACTCTCTCGCCTTCTTTCTCTTCTTTCGCAGTCTGTCTTTCTGCCCCTGAGAAAGCTTCACTTTCTTTTCTTAAACTGTAGGTTCTTGAACCTTCTGTTCTTTGGGCTTGACATTGACTGGAATCTTTGCCAATTTCTGAGAATTAACCCTCAATCTTTCATTAGATCTCCTTGGGCAATCTCTGACAATATGACCTCTGATTTGACAATTATAGCATCTTCTCGTTTCATAACTCCAATTCTGGCAGTTAACAGCAATGTGTCCTTGATAACCGCATCGGTAACACACTCTGTTATCGTACCAATCACCATTTTCACACCAGATGCTCAGATCATAGCATTGTTTGGATTGGTGATATTCCTTCCTCATGTTTGCTGGATTTGGCTTTTGAGCACTGTGGTCCGACCTGCACCCCTTATTGCCAACAATTTTTGAGTTTTGATTTTCCAATTTTTGTGGTTTTTTATCACGATTGGATGATTGAACTGATGAGCTTTTATTTTCTTTTTGAACATTTTTCAGTTTTTTATCCTTTTGTTTTTGTTCCACATTCTTCTTTACAGGTTTTTGCGTTGAGCATTCACCTTTCTCAATAGAAT
Source organism: Helianthus tuberosus (assembly GCA_030545235.1). Taxonomy (NCBI): domain Eukaryota; kingdom Viridiplantae; phylum Streptophyta; class Magnoliopsida; order Asterales; family Asteraceae; genus Helianthus; species Helianthus tuberosus. The sequence goes on from CM060410.1 coordinate 90,612,634, forward strand.
GTCGAACGGTTTCTTGAAATTTTTCTTTTAATTTCAAAAATATTTTTCTTTTTTCAATATCATCATCAGTTTTCTCATCACAATCTTCAACTTTGACTTTGTCAAAATTTGTGACATTGTCACTTATTGGAACTGAATTTACTGGTTTTGGGCAAAGAATGGTTGAAGTATTCACAAACACCTTCAACTTTTCTTCCCATTCCTTGATTTTCTTTTGAGCACACTCTGCTTCCTTTTCAAGTCGTATAATCTTTTCAAGATGAGAATTGATTGCAATTTGTTTTTCAAGATTGTTTTTACCAAACAAATCTTTCTCATCTTCTAAAGTTTTTATTTGACTTTGAAAATCTTTCTCAATTTTTACTTTTTCATTTTCTTTCAAAATTTTGTTTTCTAATGTCAAACTGTTCAAATTACTTAACAGTTTGTCATTTTCAGATGTCAGCTTTACACAATTTTCCTGCAACTCCAGAATCTATTTATCATCAGCTTGCTTTTCATTGTTCAACTTCTTGATCTCCAATGCCAAACTTTCCGCATCTTTCACTAGTTTGTCATTGTCATCCTTAAAGTTGTCACATTTGGTGCACACTGATTCAGAATTTGAAGATCCAAACTCTACAGATTCTTCAACTTTTGAAACTATCTCTTTCTCTATCTTATAAGTACCTGCACCAAAGATTGTAACGAAATCAAGAGGATTTCTATTATCATCAATATAACAACCCCTTTTCATATCATATATCAAATTTCTTTTTGCTGCCCAACAAACATTGATTCTTTTCTTTATTTCATTTATTACGTCTAAATTCAACTCATCTAAATTCATTTTTATTTTATCCATCACATCTTTCTTCTTTTGATGAATTTCATAATGGTGATTTTTAAGTTTACTAATGAATTTGTTCAGAGATAATTTTGAAAAAATAGAATTTTCTCTCAAATTTTTCAAGCAATCATCCCATTCAACTGGTAATCCATTAGCAAACTTTGATACCATATCAGCTTCTGTTATTACTATTTGATTTTCCTTCAAATAGTCAATCAAAAGATCAAAACGCTTCTCCAAATCATCCAATTTTTCATCTTTCTTACACAGAAAACATTCGAACCGGTTACTCCAAACCTCTTTGGGTAATTTCTGATAAGAACTACTGAAATATCCTCGATACCAATCATTTAACCTTTTAAGATCATTGTTTTCTTTTTCATCAAAGACCGTTGCCATTTTCCCAACACTCCCGACACGTTTTCTAAAATGTCACAAAAATGAAAACAATAAATGTCCTATGAGCGAAACCCTGAGTGTCACTGGAGCGAAATCCTGGATTGTCACAAAAGCGAAACCTGGATTGTCACAATGAGCGAAACCTAGAGTGTTATAATGAGCGAAACCCTAAGGTATCCACAAGAGCGAAACTAGTATTGTTCAGAAGAGCGAAACTAGTTATGTTCACAAGAGCGAAACTAGTTATGTTCACAAGAGCGGAACTACTTGGTCTTTGGAGCGAAACCCTTCAACTTTAGTGACACAAAAGCAAAACTAGGTGGTCATATAAGCAAAACTACACACTGTCCGAATGAGCAGAACCTAGTCCGAAGGTAATTTCATCCATTTCTAGTCCGAATTTTCGTCCGAAACATTCCAGGGTTTTTTAATGTCCAATAACATACTGTCTGTGAAATTTTGAGCGAATTTCGATCATTAAAACTTGATCTGATGATGAAAGAAGGTGTAGAAATCAGAATTTTTGACCAAAAATGAGCTAAACGGTAAGAACTCTTCAACCTGGCTCTGATACCACTTGTAGGATCGTGTTTCGACCCGAACGAGTCATTCTGAAGAGTACTCAGACTGAATCAGAGGCGGAATTCATTGATTCAGTCTTTGTTTAGCTTGATTTCACTATTAAACGTCTCTTTTATTGATCTGCTGACAATTTACAAGCTCTGGAGACTATTCGGCAGAGTTTCTCCATTACATACAAGACCTTCACACCTGTTCTATGTGGTTTCGCTTATGAGAACTCCTATATATAGACTTAGTGGTTTCGCTCCAATGGACATGACACATGAGCGAAACGTTCATGTCCATAAAAGCGAAATCTCCTTGTCCAAATAAGCGAAACCTCCTCTAATTGACCATATAAGCGAAACCTGCATCTAAGACACATATGCTATCCTATTTTCTCGTAAAACGTGCCCTAATTTATACAATACAATGAAAGACTCGATACAAGACGAAATCAACAGATGTAGTGCACCAACAAAACTCATCTTACATGGTTATTCATTTAACCATACATTATTGTCTTATTTATACATATCATCTGATCTTATCGTTTTTCGAATGATTTACAAGACAAAGCAAATTACAAGGTTCATGACTAAACATTTTCTCAAACATAAGTCATGAATCCTATTTTCTCAAAACCTATGTATCTCACAGGCATTTTTATGCTGACGTACCTATTTTCACATGTGTTTTCAGGAGATGATGCATAGGACTTATCAAGACATACTTAGGCGGACCTGTGCCTTAGTGACTTAAAACGAGACAAGAACTAGTTAATTTATGTTATGTACTCTTTGGTTCTTGTTTAAAACAATGTAAACTTTCATGTTTGATTAATAAAACAAAACTTCAATTGCCATGGATTTGAAACAATTAATTCTGTTACAACACTCCCCGATGTTTCCGCCACGTTTGGTTGTCCTACGTGGTCGGGGTGTGACAAATTGGATAGTTAAAAATGTGATAAATGGTCTCACTGATGATGTGCCAGTAGGTTTTTGCACATTTAGTAGATTGTGACGAGATATAAACCTAAATTTCAAACTTACTTATATCGTGGGGAACATATCTCGGATATATGGGTAACCCCCGAAATCTTGTTTGAAAGGTCCCTCTTTCTGAGATACTAGGTCTTTATACTCAGTGATATCTGGGGTATTATCCCGGGACTTCTGATTTTGCGGAAGCAATGGCCTAGTCCCCGTATAATACTTTACGCTTGCTTGAAATATAGCCCACCCTCAGCATAAAAATGATGAAACATTGCAAAATGCTAATCATGTGCTGTTGAAACAAAAGATCCTCTAAAGGGGACACCAAAAGTCGAAGCCGTTATCTCTCTCATTTTGGGGAAGCAATAGCCTGAGCTCTCACGGCCCTCGCATTTAACCCTTACAGATATCATCTAGGTATACTCACCTGTAAGACTGAATATTGGGATCTGGATACGGGAGTATATTCTGAGGTGGGAAACGCGAATAAGTTCAAGTGCGTAAGACATTAATCCATATCTCGAAACAGTTGAATTTCGTGTGAAAATTTAAGTGGATCAGTATACTGACAATCTAAGTGAATCGTTTAGAACTTAAAATGTATAAAGCTTAACGGTGTTAGTGATTTGTCTCAAAAACTGATATGATCCTCTTACACAAACTCGCAAAAATATTGTCTGTAAATATTTCTTTACTGCATTTCTTTTTAAATCAAAAATCCAAAAAAAATTCAAGTGTGTTTTAGCATAAATTTTGAAAAATACTAAAAGATTTTTGATGACTGATGTTGGAGAGCTGATTTTCAAAATTCCAAGTGCTAAACATGATGAGCATTTCGTGAAGGGGAGTCTGTGTTTAAATGAGAAAAGATTTTGTATATTTTTCTACAAGTGGTTATCAGAAGCTTTTAAAGTGTTAAATCATTCTGGAAAGATACATGCAAGTAATATATAAATTTGTCAAATTTTAAATTTGTGAAATTTATTTTTGGGTAGAGATTTGTACATGAAATAGTAGAGCCGGTCACAGATCTTGGGATAAAAGATTGTAAAGCCAAGTTCAGATCCTGATGTTCACGCAAGCTGAGGATGCTGATGAACTTAAGGAATCAAGAGATCTGATCAAGAAAATTAGAGTGAGATAAGAGTCAGGTGGAGATCTGGAAATGAAGAAAAGACAGAGATTGAGGAAGTTTTACATTGTCAGATACTTTGAAAGAATTCGAGAAGACTGATAAAGACTGAAGATGTTGAAGACTCGACACTGAAGACTCGTCAACATTCGAGGGAGAGTCTGTTGGTGCATGCGTCTGTCGACTTCGTCTTGTATCGAGTCTTGTATTAGAGTGTATAGATCAGGGCACGTAATTCGAGAAAACTGTCAAAAATAGGTCAACATGCAATTTCACACGAAATTACAAGTTTTAATTTCGCTTGAAATCAACAAGTGATTTCAAACGAAATCATCTTGTTAATTCCACTCGAAATGGTAATTCCATGTGAAACTGATTCCGTTTGAGTCATGTTCAAGCGGAATTAGATTGTCTCTAAATAGGAGTGTCCTGATTTCGTTTGAAGTAGACTTGTATGTATGATTCCGGAGCCGAAGTGCTGCCGAAGTGTCGTTTCGCTGTAAAACTTTGTCAAATTAATCAGAAAGACAGTTAAAGTGAATATATAGCTGAATCGAACTCGATATATCTATTTCCGCCTTTCATATTGAGTAGAACGCCTCTGATCGACTCATTTCGGGCCAGAACACGATCCTACACTTTATTAAACTTGATTAAACTAGGGATTCACTCACCAGTATTTCCCACTGACAAAATGTTTTTAAACGCGTTTCAGGTAACAAAATGTGAAAGCCAAATAGAACCCAGCTGGACAACACTGGATGCTTGGAAAAGTGGCAATAAAGTTACCTAAAATAAAGAGATGTTTTTATTAAATAAAATAGGGTTTGACCCTATGAAATCATGTGTATTTAAAAACTTGGGGTTATTCCCACATGTTTAATATTATGAAAGTGTGGTATTTACTCAGATAAAATATTTCCTAACTACGATCCTGATGTAATTTTCGCTACCAAATTGGATAAAAACAGATACCACCGAAACTGGTCGCGGCCGCCCGTTCCCGGGTTGTTAGGGGACGAGGGTTGCGACAGAAGGTGGTATCAGAGCTAAGCCACTGATTCAGCCACAGAAGTGTTCTGCTGATACCAAGACATTATTCAAAGTGTTAGGAAATAAATTTCGAAACTACGTGCATATCTGCATATTATTGTTGTGTGTTATTTGACTATTTGTTAGTTTACAGTATGAGCGACCAAGGACCTTCCGACGCGTATCGTCAGTTGTCCAGCTCACCTAGAAGCGAAGGCACATCTTCACAACCTGCCCTCTCAGGGTATTCTGCTGATAATGAAGAAGGGATATTCGTGTTTAAGGCTCAGTCTGAAGAGCCATCCCATCAGAGAAAGAGAGGATGGTTCAGTAAGGGAGCACACGAGCGTAGGAAAAGAATGAAAAAGTTACAACAGCAGCGAGTTCTAGCAGCCGCTAAAAGATAAACTGATGCCCACACCCTAGACATGCTTAATAGGAGTTTAGAAAACTTCCATATCCTAGCAACCACAGCTAACCTGGAGCAACAGATAGCACCCCAACCATTACCATTATTCCCTGCTCAACCAATGGAAATAGAAAATAACCCAGAAAACCAAGTCGAAATGCATGATTTTAACCCAGAGGAGATACCTAGGATACCAGCACCCAATCCCCCTAGACCCAGATTGCGACCCATGGTGGGATGACAATAGGGATTATGTGCAACGTTACCCAATATCAAATGACATGCCCGTGTCGAATCTAGGAGCCTACCCAGGTTTGGACCCTCTAGATCCCTACTATGATAGTGATCAATACATTAGGGAAATTTTAGAGAATCCTTACCCAAACCAGGAACCCGCACCCCAATACCCAAATCCAGTCCCAGCACCTGCACCCCCAATGAGTGCAGAAAATTTGCAGGAGCTCCGAACTTTCAGAGAAGAGATTTTAGAAAGTAGCGAGAGAATGAGGCAGGTAGGAGAACGACTCGTCTGGAAGTATGACAAGTGTAATATGGATTTTTGGATGAATCCATATCAGTGAAGGTGATGGTGGAGGTAGTAATAATAATAATACAATATATTAATATATATTATGTGTGTAATTTTGAAAAAAAAAAGAATCATAACTACGGATGCCTACTAATAGTGTAATTTTAATTTCAGTTGTATTGTAATTTTTATTTCCAGCTCTGGTTTATATTACATGCATATTATATATAAGCAAGAGTAAGTCGCAATGATCGACGTTTTTTATCAATATGCGTGTCATGTGATTGGCTATATTAAATACTATTTTGTGATATTAATACGTGGTAAATGTTTAAAATTCAGATGAACAACGAAGTTAATCAGGAAAACCCGAACAATGAAAGCCAGAATGACAATAACCAGAATAATGAGAATCCAAACAACAATAACAATGGAAACCAAGTGGATAATAGTGCCATCCAACACATAGTGGCACGAAGAATTATAGATTCATTGCCATTTATTATTCAAACTGTTAAGGAAGCGGATAATAAAACTAAGCATAGCAGCAAGCGACCAACTGAATCGGAACACAGCGTAAACAATGGAGCCTTACTTCAAGCGCTCATTCCCAAAAGAAGAAGAACCATGCCTTATGGTTGTTCTTATAAAGAATTCTGGTCTTGTAAACCAATTGAATTCTCGGGCAATGAAGGGGCCATTGCAGTCTTACGCTGGATAGAAAAGACTGAGGCAGTCTTAAAAATAAGCAAGTGTGCAGAAGAGGACAAGATAATGTTTGCTTCCAATCTGTGTAAGAACTCAGCCTTAGAATGGTGGAACACAATCCTCCAATCTAAGGGAAGTGATAGGGTTTACAATATGGAATGAGAGGAATTTAAGAATATGGTAGAAAGGAAATTATGCCCTCCCAATGAAAAAGAACAGATAGCAAATAAGTTCTTAAACCTTAGGATGACTACAGTGGATAGTAAGGGGTACACTACATTATTCTTTGAATATGCTAGAATAGTACCAACCCTTGCATCACCAGAACCAGTATTAATCTCTCGTTACATCTGGGGATTAATCAGGGAGATTAGGCATGTAGTCAAGGCAGCTAGAACCCAAACCATAGAAGAAGCTGTAGAACTAGCAAACATCTTGATAGATGAATTAGTATGTACACGAGAAGAAGACTAGAGAAGGAACCTAGCTCAAAGACTTACCCAAGAATTTCGTTATAGAAATTCCAATCGTGGGAGAAATATAGGTCCTACCTCTGCACCTTACTGCAAGGCTTGCAAGAAAAAGCATTCGGGAAAATGCTCTACTTACTGCAATTTCTGCAAGTTACCGGGACACAAGGAAGAAGATTGCATGAGGAAACCTAATAATGGGATGTGCTTCAACTGTGGAGAAAAAGGTCACATCAAGCCGAATTGTCCGAAACTAGTTCCAGCCATGGGCAATAAGGCTACCAAAAATGCTAGAGAATTTGTTATGACGGCAGATGAAGACAAGATGATTCCGGATGTGATAATAGGTACGTTTTTAGTTAATGATGTTTTTGCTAAAGTATCATTTGACTCTGGTGCGAACCAAAGTTTTATCGATACTTCGTTTTGCAAACTTCTTAACCAATCATTAACTAAACTCACACAAGAATGTCTAGTAGAGACAACAAATGGAGAAACCGTTAGGATTTCTGAAATCTTGCAGGAAGCAAGAATAGAATTTTTAAAACAAAAGTTTATTGCAAACCTTTATCCAATGAATCTGGCAGGATTTAATATTGTATTAGGAATGGATTGGTTAGTAGCCAATAAAGCCAGTATTTTATGTGATCAAAAGTCAATTCAAGTAAATTCACCAAGGGGTGAAAAGATCACAATAAAATGAGATAAGCTACCTAGATCCACAAAATTCATCTCGGTGATGAAAACAACAAGTTATATAAGAAAAAGGGTCATTAATGTATTTGATTTCTAAAATCATTAACACTAAAGGAATAGAATTAAAAGATAATCCAGTGGTATCCCAGTTTTCAGATATATTTCCAGAAGAATTACCAGGACTACCACCAGACAGGGAAGTTGAATTCAGAATCCACCTACTACCAGGGACCGCACCAATTGCCAAAGCACCTTACTGTTTGGCACCCGCAGAAATGCAGGAACTGAAGAAACAGTTAGACGAATTATTAGAGAAAGGATTAATACAGCCAAGTTCATCACCATGGGGAGCACCGATTTTATTCGTTAAAAAAAAAGATGGATCGATGCGTATGTGCATTGACTACCGTGAATTGAACAAGGTCACGATTAAGAATCGGTATCCATTACCGAGGATCGACGATTTGTTCGATCAGTTGCAAGGAGCTCGCTATTTTTCAAAAATCGATTTACGGTCAAGATATCATCAATTAAAGGTACAGGAAGAAGACATTCCTAAAACGGCGTTTAGAACAAGGTACGACCATTATGAATTTACTGTCATGCCATTTGGTTTAACCAATGCCCCAGCTGTATTTATGGACATGATGAACCGAATATGTAAGCCATATTTGGATAAATTCATAATCATTTTTATAGATGATATTCTCATACTCTAAGAGTAAAGAAGAGCATGCAAACCATTTGCACGCACTTCTAAATTTACTAAGAAAGGAAAGGCCGCTAAGTTTTCGAAGTGTGAGCTTTGGTTAGAACATGTAAAGTTTCTTGGACATTTGGTCAATCATGAAGGAATTCATGTGGATCCCACCAAGATCGAGGCAATTACCAAATGGAAAACCCCTGAAGCACCAACCAAGGTTAGAAGTTTCTTAGGATTGGTCGGTTATTATAGAAGATTTATTCAAGATTTTTCTAGAATAGCCATTCCCTTAACTAAGTTAACCTGTAAATCCATTAAGTTTGAATGGGGACCAAAACAGGAAAAAGCCATTAGAATTCTTAAGCAAAGATTAACTAATGCACCCATACTAGCGTTACCAGAAGGAACGGAAGACTTTGTAGTCTATTGTGACGCTTGTAAGTTAGGTTATGGATGTGTGTTAATGCAACGCCAAAAGGTTATTTCTTACGCATCTAGACAACTTAAGAATCATGAAAAGAATTATTCAACCCATGATTTAGAATTAGGAGCCATAATTTTTGCCCTGAAAATTTGGAGACATTACCTTTACGGTAGTAAGTTTACTATTTTCACAGATCATAAGAGTTTAAGGTATGTTTTCGGGCAAAAAGAATTGAATATGAGGCAAAGACGCTGGATGGAAATTCTTAGTGATTATGATTGTAATATCCAGTACCATGCAGGAAAAGCAAACGTAGTAGCTGATGCTTTAAGTCGAAAGTATCATGAAAAGCCAAAAAGAGTGAGTTCTCTTAAATTAAATATACAAGTAGATTTAAATGAGCAGATTAGAAAAGCACAAGAATTAGTAATCAAGGATGATACTGAAAAATTAAAGGGTATGATTAAGGAACTAGAACAAGGAACAGATGGAATTTGGAGATTCCATAAGAAAAGAATGTAGATACCTAAATTAGGAAACCTACGCTACCGTATATTAGAAGAAGCCCATAAATCTAAGTATACGATGCATCCGGGAAGCGATAAGATGTATCAGGATTTGAGAAGGAATTTTTGGTGGATAGGAATGAAGAAGGATATAGCAGCTTATGTTTCTAAATGTCTAACTTGTTCCCAAGTTAAAGCTGAACACCAGAAACCTTCAGGTTTGTTGCAGCAGTTAGAGATGCCAGTGTAGAAATAGGAATTGATAACAATGGATTTTGTTACCAAATTACCCAAAACAAGAAAAGGTAATGATACAATCTGGGTAATTGTAGACAGGCTAACTAAGTCAGCTCATTTTCTACCGATGAAGGAAACTTTCGGTATAGAACAATTAGCTAAATTGTATGTAAATGAAATAGATTCATTACATGGAATTCCTTTATCAATTGTATCTGACAGAGATAGCTGTTTTACCTCTCATTTTTTGACAAGTTTCCAAAAAGCAATAGGAATCAAATTGAATCTAAGCACAGCTTATCATCCTCAAACGGATGGACAAAGCGAAAGGACAATTCAGACAATGGAGGACATGCTCAGAGCTTGTGTAATTGATTTTGGAGGTAATTGGGACGATCACTTACCATTGATAGAATTTTCTTATAGTAACAGTTATCACACAAGTATCAATGTTGCACCATTCAAAGCACTGTACAGACGAAAGTGTCGAACCCCAGTCTGGTGGGCAGAAATTGGGGAAAAGCAACTATCTAGACCAGAAATAGAGCAAGAAACAATCGACAAGATCATTCAAGTCAAGGAAGGACTGAAAGCAGCACGTGATCAACAAAAGAGTTATGAAGATAACAGACGCAAGCCATTGGAATTTCAAGTAGGAGATAAAGTGTTATTGAAAGTCTCTCCTTGGAAAGGAGTGGTAGTATTCATCAAGAGGGGAAAGCTAAGCCCCAGGTATGTTGGACCTTTTGAGATTATTAAAAGAATAGGACCTGTACCCTATCACCTACAACTGCCAGAGGAAATGGCAGGAATACATGATGTATATCATGTATCTAATCTTAAGAAATGCTTAGCTGATGAATCGCTGATAGTACCTCTTAAAGATATAGAGGTAAATGAACAGCTAAAATTTGTAGAAAGACCTTTACAAATTGAAGACAGGAAAATTAAGAACCTCAAACACAAGATATTAGTTCTGGTCAAAGTGAAATGGGACTCCAAAAGAGGACCAGAGTACACATGGGACCTTGAATCAGAAATGCAAAGGAAATAACCACACCTGTTCTAGTGAGATATCGAGGACGAGCTCTAAAACAAGGTGGGGAGGATATAACAACCCTCCAAAATATATTTTTTTGACACCCTAATATATATTAAAATATCCCAATATGTCCTAAAATACACCCCGTATCCGAAAACGGGCCCCAAACATATTTAATATTATTAAAATTAAATAAAAATAAGAAAATTGGGGTTGTCGCGGGGCGCGTAGCCTTTAGCTACCTCCTACGCGGGCCGCGAGCGATCATCAACGAGGCATCACCCCGGGCTGCCACACGTCGAAGCTAGAACGGTGATCCGGCAACCCTAGGCCCTAGTACCCCTATGTCGTGGGCCGTGTAAGCCCCAGCCTAATCCTTCGCGGGCCACGAGGGAAGGTGAAGGGTCGCCTATAAATGGAGGCTTCCAGCCACAGTTCTAATTCGCTAAATCTCTCGATCTCTCCCTCATTTCTGAATAGCAATTATAATTCTCGTGCGAAATACCCCCCCCTAAATAACGAAGTTCTGCTCCATTGTAAGTATCATAACCCCGGTTACATATTAGATACGCTGCCCGATTTATCCAGGGTTCCGTAACGGCTGTCGTGGTTCTGCCCGACGTAGTCGTTGGAATTCCGCCTCTGGGAGGGTATTACTAATGTAAATATTGGGTTATTATACTAGCACGTGTACATTTGTGTAAATTATAGATAATCACCAGGAAACCCTTAAGGGAAATCTAAGACAGCAATGTGAGTAATCTCCTTTTTGTAAATTGTTTTTACAAAACCTCACTTAATAAATGATATATTAAACAATAATTGAGTATTTGTGTTCTATAATTATCGTCGATATGTTTGGGTTTTGTATACAAAATTTGTTACTACCTTGCGAGGAGTAACATGACCATAAGTCGGGTTGACAGTACCATGGGTGGTAATTGAAGTGATGGAAACAAATGTAATTCCGCGACCGCCCTCAATACTGTACAATGGTCTTTATTAAACTTGATTAAACTAGGGATTCACTCACCAGTATTTCCCACTGACAAAATGTTTTTAAATGTGTTTCAGGTAACAAAATGTGAAAGCCAAATAGATGCCAGCTGGACAGCACTGAAGGCTTGGAAAAGTGGCAATAAAGTTACCTAAAAATAAAGAGAAATTTTTATTAAATAAAATAGGGTTTGACCCTATGAAATCGTGTGCATTTAAAAACATGGGGTTATTCCCACATGTTTAATATTATGAAAGTGTGGTATTTACTCTGATAAAATATTTCCTAACTACGATCCTGATGTAATTTCCGCTACCAAATTGGATAAAAACAGATACCACCGAAATTGGTCAAGGCCGCCCGTTCCCGGGTAGTTAGGGGACGGGGGTTGCGACAACAGTCTTAGTCAACAGAAATGTTTAGTATATTTAACCAGTTGTTAATTCCAACAGATGTTTCTAACATCTGTGGAATCGTTTCTAGCTAGGAAAATTAAGTGTCGCTATCATGGTGATGCCAACCTTAATTGCGAACAGATCTTTGTACTTAGTATAAATAGATCTCACCTGTTAGAGATCTATTTCATCACTTGACATTTTTTTGTACGAACATAATTGAGTGAATAGGCTAAGGGGGTGTAGGATCGTGTGATGACACGAATGAGTCGTTCAGAGGAGTTTTACGTTGTTTCAGGTGCGGAAAACAAGAAACAAAGGTAGACACAGCTTGCAAATCACTTTAAACACCTTGTAGATTGATATAACACTGAATACAATCAGAATTCAAACCGGCAGCACTTTGGTATGAATTTCAGGAACCTCTACAAATGAATTCGCTTGAAGCCTATTTATAGGAGATGAGGTCTCGCTTGAAAGTGTCCAGAATCAGTTCAAGCGAAATGCCATAAGTTGATTTCGCTTGAAACTGACAAAAGTCATTTCAAGCGAAATGGCTTCCTTCAAGTGAAATTCCCATAAACACATCCTATTTTCATCTATTTTCTCGAACAACGTGCCCTGATTTAACATATCTAGAATAAGACTCGATACAAGACGAAGTCGACAGATGTATGCACTAACAGACTCCCCCTCAGATGTTGACGAGTCTTAAAGTATCGAGTCTTCACATCTTCAGTCTTTATCAGTCTTTGAGCTTCCCTCCAGGATCTCCACCTGGCTCTTGAGCTTTCTAATTCTCTTGATCTGATCTCTTGATTCCTTAAGTTTATCAGCATCAGCAAATCCAAGATCATGATCTGGGTTACACTTTCCACAGGTTCAGAATCGAAACCTGGCTCTCTTAACACTCAGAGTCTTTAAGTATCAAAACCTGGCTAAACCTGCACATTCTCTACCCAAAAGTAAATTTTCTGATGTCCACTTGTAGAGAAAATCTTATAATGATTTAACATTTAGATTTTGATAAACCACTTTCAGGATAGATTTCATAAAACTTTTCTCATTCAAACATTAACTCCTCCTCTCAAAATACTTAACCTTGTCAAACACACTTTTCCAATCTTGTTCGTCATGTTTAGCACTTGGAATTTTGAAAATCAGCTTTCCAACACCAGTTGTCTAAAATCTCATTAAGTTTTTCAAAATTTATGCTAAAACACACTGAAAATCTTTTTGGATTATTTAGAACAGAAATAAAATGCAGTAAAGAAATATTCACAAACACACCAGTACCGTTGACCTTAGTTACACTTTAAGAATTAAACAATTCACTTAGATTGCCGATATACTGATCCATTTAAATTTTCACACAAATTTCAACTAATTCAGGATATGAGTTAGGTGAATTAAGAACTTAAACTCATTCATGTGTCCCACCTCTTGAATATACTCCCGTATCCAGATCCCAATATTCAGTCTTACAGGTAAGTATATCACAAATGATATCTGTAAGGGGTTATAAATTATGTAGAATCATGAGAGCTCAGGTCAGAACTACCGTTCAGCAGAGAGATCATGACTCAACTCTTGGGTGTGTCCCCTTTAGAGGATCTTTTTTTACAACAACATTGATTAGCAATTTTATTGTTTCATCATTTATGCTGAGGGCGGCGCTATATTTCAAGCATGTGGAAAGTATTATTCGAGGACTAGGTCAGAAATTCCATTCAGCAGAAGTCCCGGAATAATACCCCAGATATCAGTGAGCATAAAGACCTAGTATCTCAGAAAGTGGGACCTTTCAAACGAGATTTCAGGGGTTACCTATATATCCAAGTAGTGTTCCCCACAAAATAAGTAAGTTTGAATTTAAGTTTATATCCCGAAAAAGCTTACTAAATGTGTAAAAACCTATCGGCATATCATCAGTGAGACTGTTTAACGCTATTTAAACATTACATTTCTTTAGCATACTGTGACTGTCTACTGATGTACTATCATTTCCTCTTCTTTGACACTAAAACTCATTTTTGATTTTATCGTGTTTTTGCCTTTTTCAAATTTTCTAATGTTTTTTGAATTTTCTGAAAAATTCTACTCCCCCTAAAATACAAACACATTTAAAGGAAATTTGAAAACAAACTGTACAAGTAAATTGACAACCGATATCGAATCGCATCAATTCGCCATCCACTAGGCATAAACAATCAGAACTACCCCTTTCACAAAACTATTTTCTCATTATGATTTCAAAACACTTAAGTTTGTTTTAACCAAAATGATTTTTCTGGAAAATAAGTTTCGTTGATTTTACCACTTGTAGGTTAGGGGTTTGGTTCATCACACTGTCCATATTTTTTAACCACATGTACAAGAATTACATCAAGTTCAAATTAATGACCTTGAGTAATTAATTTATCAAAACAAACCTTTGTACTAGTTGTAGGAATAAAACATCTACACAAATTCATTTTACCAACAAAGATGCCGATTCCTGCTTCACACTTACCAACCTGGAAGCTCCGACAATTCCTGTAGTATGACTTGCCAAAATTTAGCCATTATAAAATTCATTCACAAAACATCAATTATCAAGAAGAATGCCGAATCCTGATCCACGATTACAAACTTGGGATCTTCGGCAAGTCGGATTTTTCAAGGGAAAAGAATTTCCACCCAAGTCATACCAACCTTGGGTGTTTTTAACTCTTGTTCAGTAGGGTTATATGTTGCTTTCTTTGTTGCATAGAAATCTTTAACCCCTTTTACTTTCCCATCAATCATCTTCTCAAAAATTTTCTTAACATTTCCATTAAAAACTTTTTCAACATCAAATTCCTTCTTATCAGAAAAGAATTGATTTGAGATTTCAACCTTACCAACCTTTTGCTTAATTTTTTCAAACGTCAAAGGTGGAATTTTAACATCATCTTCAACTTGTAGCTCCACTGATTTTGTGGAATCAGATTCATCGCTGACTTTTACATCACCCTTCTTAACAACCCACATTTGGTTATCTTTTGCTTTCTTTTTGTAAAATTTTTTCTTTGAACTCTTACCAACTTTATAAATCGAATTTTCAAAAATTTTGAATCTTTAAGTTGGTGGTTCAACATCAACAACTTTTTCTTTCAGTTTTTCAGATACTCCCTGTTTTAGTTTTGCCATTTGAGAACAAACTGATGCAATATGACCAACTTCATTGCATTTGAAACAGATTCAAATATCCTTCTTGTGAAAAACTCCAGTTCCTTTTCTCTTTTGTTCAGCAAGAAACTCCTGATTTGATTGTCTCCAGAATTGTTTCTTCTGTTCTTCTTCTGCATTTCCACCTGAAATAAATTTTGTACTAGTTTTAGAAATGTTACCATTGTTGTAATTTTTAGGTGTAATAAAACCCAAACCTTTCTTTTTGTAGCTACCATTATGGTTTGGTTTCTTTTGAAAACCAGAACCAGAATTGTAACCCTTTTTCTTATTTAATCGTTGTTGAACTCTTGAAGTGTATTTTTTAGGTTTTACAGTAAGATTCAAATCTTTTATTTCAGAAATGTTAATTTCTGTCACTTTGAAAACCTTTTTAATCATTTCTAATCTAACACTTCTTATTGGAAAATCTTTGTCAGAATATAATTTGTCAGAATCATTCAAAGTATATGCTACTTTGAATGTTTCATCATTCAAATTTGATTTTGATAACAAAAACTCTTTACTGTAACCCATTTTAACCGACGATTTTGAACTGTTGACTGACGAACTTGAAACTCCAGACTCAGATTTTGACTCAGACTCCTCATCTGTATCCAACACCTGATCGACCACCTTTTTGATTAACTCAGACTCATGATCAGTGTCAGACGAGGTGAACATGACATCAATGTTTTCTGGTAATTCATCAGTTGATTCGGTTTTTAACTTTATATTGACTGCTTTTTCGACTTGCTCCTCATTTGGTTTTCTATGAGAATAACCATCCCAGATCGGAGGCAGACACTTGTTATATCTAACACTCGGTTTCTTACCAGTATTCTTCTTCTTTGGCTTTTCATCATCTTTAAAGACTTCAAAACCTGCAACAGTTGGATAAATTCGATCAATAAGATAATCAGAACTAGAATAACTCTGTAATAATCGTCTGATCCTCTAATTTTCAATTTTCTCGGTCTCCAACTCTTGCTTCCACTTTGCACTTTCTTCGATGTAGAAGTTAATAGCTTTCTGTTTTGTCATCATCGTTGCATTCATCATTGTCAAAGCCTTTTCTCTTTCAGAGTTTGTTTTTTGAAGACCAGTTACTGTTCTGTTCAAAACATCATAAGACTCCTTTGCATAGTTGAGATTGAATAATAATTGTTCTTTCATTTTTTCAAACTCAGCTAGCTTCTCTTCTTTTGCTGCACATTCCTTGCATGGTTCCAAACACTTTGAGCAAGGCTTGATAATTTCCACAATCTTTTCTACTTCAATTGTTTTCACCACCTCAACCACTTTTTCTGCTTCAGTTACCTTTTCTGTTTCAACAACCTCCTCAGCAACCTTTTTAGAATCATCCTTTTGAACAACCTCATCAGTCTTCATTTGCTTTGGATGTTTTGCTGCTCGTCTCTCTTTTAGTTTCTCCAAGCGATCTGCATAATAAAAATGAAAACATTCAGGAGAAAGATGATATTTTGCAATATTAATATGTTTTTCTTCTTCATCATCACTACTTTCATCAGTTAGCGATTGATCAAACTCCACTGATTTATCAGAACTATTATCAGAAGAACCAGAATCAGATGGTGTTTTATCAAATACAATTTCTTTTTCTGAACTATCATCTGAACTTTGTGAACTTTCATCTAAACTCTGTGAGCTTTCTTCTGATGAAATAGATTTTTCATCTTCATTCTTCACACTAACCCCAATGGATTTCATCCACTCAGTGAACATGTCTGGTTCTTTCACAATCTTGGCAATGAAAGCTTTAAAATTTCCATTCTCATCTACAAACATATCCCAGCTAAAACCTTCAGGTAGCCTTTCATTATCTTGATTGATTAAGCATGCTTTGTTGTCAGATGAAATGAATTTTTCTCAGCTGAAACTTTCTTGATTTCCCAAACAGGCTCTCTTTGAAGAATCCTCTATCACTTTTCTACCATGAGCCACTTGTGGTTCTTGTTGTTGTTGTTGACCGACTTGTTGATATATAGCTTTCCGGTAGTAATCATCTTTTCCGAATGGATTCTTTGGATCATTTGCCTCTCTATTCTTGCATTCCCTCTTGAAATGACCTTTCTCCCTGCATCTAAAACAAGTAACTTTAGATTTATCAAAACCCAAAGTTGAAACATGTGCATCAAGAAAGTCATTTCTTCCAATAATCAGTTTGAACTTTTATGCTCTTCTTAAGACACTAGCTAGACACCATTTAATGTCCACGAGCTCCATTTCTTCAGCGTCTATCTGATCGTAATCCTCCTTTGTTAGCATAGGATTTCCAATCCGTCCTTCAACCAAACCTTCATAGGATAGTATCACGGAACCAAGTAATGCCATATGATCTTTCGCTACTTCTTCAGAAAAACTTTGACCATCAGGAAGATTTAGAGCAATATTGCATTGTATCACACAACCATATCCAGTTTTTGAACTTTGATGCTGAAAATTTGATGTTGTTTCTTTTGGATTAACACTTGGATATGAAGATAATCCACTACTTTTGTTTGTACTTTGATCAGCTTTTTCTGATGAATTTCCAGCACTAAAAGCAGTTTGAATCTTCGGGCTTCTTTCAATTTCTGGAATACTTCCTTTGTAGTACATTTTCACTTCTTGTTGACTACTTGGATTGTTCATCCTAGCAATCTTCTGCTGTTCCAGATGTTGACTTTCTATCTTCTCAATGAACTGAGAAATTGTCAACCCATCATAAACACCAGTGTTCTTCAGAATCATTAAGTAAGTTCCCCACTCCTTTTGCGGTAAAGCATCAGCTAACTTGTCGACCCATTCTTCACTATCTTTGGTTATGCTTAGCATTGACATGGATCACACTAAGTGGCAATATCGTTCAATCAACTTCTTTGTATCTTCCCCGGGCAAACTAGTAAATAGATCAAATTCTTTCTTAAGCAGTGCCTTTTTACTCTTAATCATATTCTCACTACCCTCAAACTTGACTTTAAGAGCATCCCAGATTGACTTTGAGGTCTTATCATGTTGAAGCAAGATAAAGATGTCTTCTTTAATGGCTTGCTAAAGCAAACTTATCATCATCTTTTCGGCTCGGTACATTTCCCGTTCTTGATCATTAAATTCTGAGATTTGTTTTTCAGTTTGCAATTCAGTACGAGGTAGTACATATCTTTTCAGAATACACTCCCATGATCTAAGATGATTGGCTTGAACCCAGTTTTCGAAGCGATCTTTCCATCCGTAATATTTTTCAATGCTCATTAGCTTCGGGGGGGGGGGGGGGGGGGTTGAGTAGTTCCGGTTTTATTTTCCAGATTTATGTTCTGAGCAATGGAAGCTGGAGCAGTCGGAGATGTTGCAAACGCGTTGTAAAATTCTTCACTCATGATTCGTAAACTTTTTCATAAAACAGCACTTTCAAGCGAGATACCCCTTTCAAGCGAAATATAACCTGTTCAAGCTAAAACAACCATCTATTTCAAGCGAAATAAGTCTTTCAAGCGAAATATGATTGTTCAAGCGATACCTTCTATTTCAAGCGAAATGACTTAGTTCTCTGGAAATGTACACAATTTTTCAAGCGAAAACCAACTGAAGCGAAATACCAGGTTTCGGTTGAGATGTTTCAAGCAGAATACGACAATCTGAAGCGAAATCCCTGATGTTCGTTCAAGCGGAACCACTTCGAAGATCAATTTTACCCATTTTTAGTCCGAATTTTAATTTGAAACTCTCAAGGGTTTGTTAAAATGCACTTTTACGCATTCTGTGAAAAATTTGTCTGATTTTTACCGTTAATTCTTGAAATTTCGAAAGGTGTAGAAAAACAGAGATTTTCAAGCTGAATAGTACAGAACTCCTTCTCCTTAGCTCTGATACCAATTGTAGGATCGTGTGATGACCCGAATGATTCGTTCAGAGGAGTTTTACTTTGTTTCAGGTGCGGAAAACAAGAAACAAAGGTAGACACAGCTTGCAAATCACTTTAAACACCTTGTAGATTGATATAACACTGAATACAATCAGAATTCAAACCGGCAGCGATTTGGTATGAATTTCAAAGAACCTCTACAAATGAATTCGCTTGAAGCCTATTTATAGGAGATGTGGTCTCGCTTGAAAGTGTCCAGAATCAGTTCAAGCGAAATGCCATAAGTTAATTTCGCTTGAAACTGACAAAAGTCATTTAAAGCGAAATGGCTTCCTTCAAGAGAAATTCCCATAAACACATCCTATTTTCATATATTTTCTCGAACAACGTGCCCTGATTTAACATATCTAGAATAAGACTCGATACAAGACGAAGTTGACAGATGTATGCACTAACAGGGGGGGTGTAAAACCATTCTTGCAATCGTTTGATTATAATCATTAATACAAGTTTGATATCTTTTCAAATTTGTGTGTGCATATAATTCTGCTGCAATTCCATCTTTTACTATCATTCATACATAATTAGTTCACCTAAAGCACACAAGTTAAAACTCAGATCATAATAATTGATATAAGAGCTTGGACACATTAAACTTGATTTCACAATCAGTTGAATACAAAAGGATCAACTCACAAATTGATAACGAACTGTTCGTCATATCGAATTATAGAGTTTAAAGTATCAAATTCTTTTTTGTACGTACTCTATTTTTCACGGAGATCGTAAGGATGTCGCAAAACAATCATGATCCCCATAACACTGGTTTCAGCAACAAACCTCCGATGCTTGTCACACCAGAATACCATATATGGCAACGTCGGATGGCACATGTGCTTGCTCAACAGAACACAGGATGTTGGAAGTCCGTGATATTCAGACCACATGTTCCAATGGTACCAAGTGCCGGAAATCCGAATCTTCAAGAGCCAAAGAAACCAGAGAATTACTCTGAGCAAGATTTCTAAAGTTTGAGTTAGATGTAAAGGCTTTCAACATTGTGACCATGGCTTTACCAAATGAAATCTATGCCGTCCTATTACACTATAATAGTGCAAAAAAGTTATTGGATACATTGAAAGAACAATTTGGTGGAATACAGGACGTGATCGAAAACACTCGTGAAATTCTTAATTAACAGTATGAGACCTTTGTTTATGTTAAGGGATAAAACTTAACACAATAGGTTTGGAGATTTTCTTATTTAATAAGTGAATTAATGTTGGTAAACAAAAAATTTTCCAATTCCACTTTAAGTAACATGTTTCTTAGATCACTTCCTAAGAAATGGGATACAACTGCTATTGCGATGAGAACAACACCAGATTTTAAGGAAATGACTTTGACTAAGTTCATGGTAGCCCTTGACATTTGGAAGAGAACTTATCTAGAAAAAACGAAGCTATGGGAAACTAGAAAAGTGTCTGAGGACTTTGTTTTTGGCAATACAACACTTCTAAGTCAAGAAGAATCATCACCAGGAGTAGTAAATTGTCAGGGTTATGATCATTACATTGACATATCCGCAAGAGATAAACTCTGATCAATATTCGTCAAACTTTGCTTTCACAACAAATGGTGATAGTCAAAATCCTGATAATCTATCTTTTGTTCTTAATGATCTAAAGCATATTGATCCTACTAACGTAGAGGAGATGGAAATTTTGGATCAACTAGCCCTACTCAGTATTACAACAAACAATTTCTATAAAAGAACTGGTAGGAAATAACCTGGGTTGAGTGGGAGGTCAAGGGTTGGACTGGATAAGTCAAAGATAAAATGCTACAAATGTAACAAACTAGGTCATTTTGCTAGCGAGTGTAGGAGTCAAACAAATAACACTACATCAATGATAACCTATCCAAAACAAAGACCTCATTCCAGCAGTCAACATCAGTTTTATCACAATACTAAAAATATCCCTGGACCACGTGTTCAAAACACTGCTCGTTTTGCACAAAGCATAAACCCTTTTCCAGTGCAATATGTTCAAACAACTAGCCTACAAGTCCAATATGTTCAAGTGCCAGTTTCACAAGTTCATGCACCTACAACAACTCCTGCCCCTGCACCAGCAGAGGCCATACAACAAAGTTTCTTTACTCAAGGATTTGTTGACTAGAGTAGTCTACCTGAGGACTTAATTGATGAAAACTTTTCTCTTTTGGCAAAAACAAATGATGAACATGTGAGTTTTTGTTTTATGGGACTTGAATCTATTCTAGAAGAAGTGAGTTCAAAGAAGAAAAGATTGTTGACGAAAATCAAAGTGTTGATGAGAATGTAGGAATCCTAGAACAAACAACTATTTATGAACTGGGTGATGAATAAAGAGTGAAAGATAATGGTCCCAAGAGTTTCACAGACTGTGATCATGATTGTGTCTTATATGTTGCTACTAAGGTATCCCCTCAAATTCTCAAATAATTATATTTAAACAAATGCATAATTGCATTTGCCAACATCAAAGAGGTGAATGAAAACCTTAGAGAAAAAGGTTCTAGTTAGTGAACTACATGTTGAAAAACTAACAAAAGATTTGGAAACCAAGATAACTGAAAAAGATCAAGAATTTAGCAGTGTCAAACATGAAGCCTCTATCACCAAAGACTATCTCCAAACTATGATAGAAAAATATCAAAGTTGCAAAAGGAGTTTGAATCTACCCAAATTACTTGTGAAAAATGGGTAGATTCATGTGTAGGGTTTGAGATCTTCTCAACAAATAAACAAAGAGCAATCTGAAATTTGGAATTGGTTTCAAGGAACTAGAAAACAATGTTCCAAAGAAAATGATTACATTGACTGTCAAATGGTTGAAGTAATACCAACTAATTCAGTTGATAAAGAAGTAAAAATCACTGATCTATACGGTAAAAGATTTTCTTGAAAAACCATCAGATTCATTACCAAGTCACGATAAAGAAAAATATGAGTTCAAACCAACTTGGTCTGATGAATGTGATGTACTTGAAAAATTCAAACCAATTGATTTCACAAACCCTAATGGACTCAAAGCACCAAAGGTAAAACTAATCCCTATTACCAACTCTCAAACAGACACTCTAACATCTGTTTCATAAAAGAAAGAAGAAGGTAATAAGAAAGACAAGGCCACAAATTTGTTCTGTGATTTTTGTGAAAAGAAAAATCACATAGCTAAAAAATGCTTTCATTTAAAAGCTTATGATATAAATAGAGGAAACAACGTTTGTGAGTCAAAGCCTAGGTGCACCATCTGTAGCAAAAACAATCATGTGACTCAACAAGGCTTCTATTTAAAACCTTATGACATCAAGAGAAATTGGATAAAGGATAAAGCATCTGTTAGTCAAGGAGTTGGTTCCACCAAAAGAAACCCACAACCAATTCCTGAGAAATTTGAGTCTGTTAAGACATCTTTAACAAGAGCCTTGAACTGAAACCCTGTTCATAGGAAAGTTCAAGTCACAGATGCACCACCATCAAGCAAATATCCAAGAGGGTATGGGCAACCAACATATCACAAAATATCCATGAGTATGTCAAAATGCCCCGAAAACCAAGAGTGAAAACATACCCTCATGGATATAATCAACTCATTGGAAATGGTTCAAAAACTAATTCTCACAACAGAACATTCCTAAATAATTGATTCTGAGGAAGAAAATATCAAGACCAAAGTTGATAAGTCTTTGGGCTCGATTCAAAACTAACCCATTACTGTTGTGCAGGGTGCATCTACTGGTATTTCAAAACTGCTAATAGTGGATAGCTCCTTGCAAAAAGATAAAACATAAAAAATATCAAAATCCCAAAATTCAAAACTCCTTCAATAAAAAAAATTAATATGTTTTAGAAAAATACCAAAATTTTGTTCAAAAAATATGAAAAAGAATGTTAAATATCAACAAAAACAAAAACCCTGTTCAAAGGAGTAAAACCATTTTTCTAGTGGTTCAAATGTTTGTTTGTCTTAAGTCAACCACTGTTATTTAAATTAACCACTGTTTCTATCATATATTTCTCACCATCTGTTGACTAAGTCAACAGACTAGACAACCATTGCTAATAAATAACAGTGGTTTCATTATTCAAAACCCAGGTTACAGGTGGCACAGACCTTTGCAAATAGATCTTTCAAAACACAAACAGATGTTTGCCACGTCGGACTTTGGCCATGTCAGCATCACTTTTTCAAAAACCTATATAATCCCTAACTCAAATCGAGTTAGCCCTTAACATTTTCAAAATTTAAAACCCACTAATTCTCAAAGAATTTCATCACCATCCATTCATCTACGATCATTCACAATCTTCCAAAAATGGAACTCACACTCAAATCTCCACACAACAATCTACCATATCTTGTCAAACATGAGAAAAACGCTGGATTCCATCCAATCATTGTGTCACACCCCAACTGATGGCGGAAACATCGGGGTCTGGCACTGAGCGAAACATATTTTCCATGAGTATCCATAACAACTATTAATTACCAGATAATTAAGCGTCATGTCCCATACCATAACATATCCAAATAAAACAGTTATTACAAATAACTGTCTCAAAAACAAATACTGTTTCGACAACTCAGATTTAGTGTGACATAACTAGACCCCTAGTTTGATTCACCAAAGCACGACATTCCTAGCATCCTAAGCACCTGTCACATACGTTAAAATAGAGGTCAATACACATAGTGTAAAGGTGAGCATACAAGTTTGATACTAGTAATAGATTTCGAAGGCGTTTACGCATAACCATCATGTAACATGTATAATGTGAATCTAGTAGGTTATCGACAATGAAATATGCACAGACGTGACTGCGAGTTGTAGAGTCCGCAACACATATCACCATTGTGACATGTGAAGAAATACCCTTAGAAACCCCCCGTCCACGACAGGTGCTGAGTCCAAACTATAGTACTATCGTTGCTAAGGTGTCAGGCAACAATCATTGTGTAAACATAACATACAAGCATTCATCGAGTAACACGTATCATGCATTAGAGGTTAGCGTATAAAAGTGTTTGCGTTGTGTGATCGATGTGATTTATTATACGTAACGTATGTAACACCCAAAAGTGCTTAAAGCAAAAAGGGATCGAGTATACTCACAACGATGGTAGCTAATGGATTGAAGGGAGCGCTAGAGTGAGTCTGATTACAGAACGAGTACATAAGCGATGAACGGCGTGTAGAAACGTTGCATTGTGTCTAAGTGTTGAAGTGCCATTCGAACGGATGGCAATCTGATCGGATGGTCATCCGTTCGGATGGCAATCTGATCGGATGATCATCCGTTCGGATGGCCATTCAGTCGGTTTGCCACTCGTTTGGGAGAGATGTGTTTATGTATGATGGCTTTGAAGTTTTCGTTGTAGCATTTTGAAAGCAGAGAAGTATCTCTACCTTTCAGGTCGCCCAATCGGATTGTCATTCGATCGGATGGTCTTCCGATTGGATGGCAATCCGTAAGAAACTAATGGTTTTTGAAAATTATAAAAAGTTTAAGTGTAGAAGTCCAAGTGAAATCCGATCGGATTGTCGTTCGATCGAATGGCGATCCGATTGGATGGCAATCAGATCGGACGGCAACCCGTCTCACAATCTGATCGTTTTGAACTTGAATATTTTGAAAGTGTTGCGGTCTGATCGAGATGACATGACAACGTATTCAATAACAGGAACCCTATCAGACCTAGGTTATCTGGTCGAACGGGAATCACCCCAATCCGATTCAGTTAACCGTTCACAACGGTTGTTCGTGTTTAACCCGAAGTAGGTTGTCTCATTGATAGGAATCAGATCTCAACCCGACACTTCACTAGAGAATGAGTAGAAGGTCCAGACTAGCTCTGGTTCTATCGGTTTAAGCGCATGGAGTGTGAAAGAGTTGAAAGAAAGTTAGAAACCAACTTTCAATCCTTCACACCTTGAAAATGTTTAGTTTTATTGCAAAATCAGTGTTTAAACATGTTGAAATCCTTTAGATCTGAGTTGTTCTTGGTGGAATGAAGCCAAACCTTGAAGTTCATAAGAACTCCATGATGACATCATCCTAGAACACTTCAAATCCGCTGATTTCACAGTTAAAAGTGAAGATCCAAAGGAGAAAATGATGAAGAAATGCGTGTAGATGGTAGATGTACAAGATTTAAGTTGAAAACTTACAAGAATCGCAACAAATCGCGAGAAAGAAGGTCTTGAGCGCTGGTTGAATGAGAGAGAGCTGTCACATCATCACTGTTGTGATGTGACAAGGGGTATTTATAGGGTTTCCAAAAGAGGAAAGTGCGCACATGGAACAGATCGGACGACACATCGATCGGATGGCCATCCAATCGGATGGCCATCCGTTCGAATGACCATTCGATTGAATGGTCATTCGATCGAGTGGTCCGGTGAGTTGGTTTTCGTGTTTTTGTTTCGTGCGTTGAGAGTTGCGACGCGTTTCAAGTAAGCGATGCGATAATATCACTCATTAATTACACAAATAACCTATCTACTAAATATCACAAAAGTAATGCGTAAATCTCGAGTTTGTGATGAGATTACGTTTCGATAGAGTTGCGATTGGGATTAAACACCTCAACAAACATAACATGCACAAGTAACACATAATAGCACACACATACATAAAACAATATCCATAACCTATAATTCGGGTTGTGATGCGACAACGATGCGATTAGCGATAAGTCGATTAACGATTAACTGCGATTAAATAGCGATTATTAACAAGTACTCCACATAATACAACTAAAGCGATCTAAAATAGAATATCGATTATAAGTCAAAGAGTATAATTCCATAGTTAAGCAAAGAGTGACAGATCGCAATTAGCAATCTTTTCTTCCTTTGACTTTGACTTGTACTTTGACTTTCGAAATGCGGGTTGTTACAGCTTCCCCTACTTTAGGAAATTTTGTCCCGAAATTTAAGAAGCAGGCGTAACAAACAGTTGCGGGTACTTCGCCTTCATGTCACTTTCGAGTTCCCAGGTGAACTCGGCGCTGCGTTTGCCTTCCCAGCGAACCTTCACAATGGAAATGCGTGAGCGTCTGAGCACCTTGGTGTCTCGGCCCATGATCTCGACAGGCTTTTCCACGAAGTGTAATATTTTTTCCACTTGTAAATCCTCGAGAGGGACATGCAATTCCTAGTCGGCTGGACACTTTTTGAGGTTCGAAACGTGGAAAGTCAGGTGGACATTACTAAGTTCCTCCGGTAGTTCGAGTCTGTAGGCCACTTTGCCAATCCTTTTCTGAATTTTAAAGGGTCAAACATATCGAGGCGCGAGATTTCCTTTCTTGCCGAATCTGATCACCCCCTTCCAAGGTGCAACCTTTAGGAGTACGTGATTTCCAACGTCAAATTCAAGGGGCTTGCCGTGTTTGTCGGCGTAACTTTTCTGACGACTCCGAGCTTTCAACAGATTGTCTCGTATTTGGAGGATTTTGTCAGTCGTTTCTTGCAACAGCTCGTGTTAGGCCCTAAAGTGTGAGACTGACGCATCAAATTAATACAACGGGATATGGTTACGAATTGGGCCTTACCGGGTTAGTTTATATTATGATGTGGACCTTTATAGGTAGTGGGCTTTAGTAAGTCTATAAACAAGTTTTTAACTTGTTTTTAGGTTTGAACCTCCTAGATACATAAATTCTAGAGTTAGAAAGAGAGGTGATTCGATTGTGAAGAACACTTGTACTAGACGGTTTTGCTTGTTCAAGTCATAGAATCGTGTGCAAGTGTTTAAAGGTGATTCGGTATTGTTCTTGTTCTTCATATTTTCCGTTTTTCTTGAATCTCACCAAGTTTGGATTCCGCACAAACTTGGTGATTGTTTGATATCACTGAAAGATCTGTTTTACGGGACTTACAATTGGTATCAGAGCCTTTACAACCTATTTCTAGGCTCGGGTTGATATCAAACATTCAAGATTTTGAATTTTTTTCCATCGTGTTCTTCGTGTTCTTTGTGGTGTTCATCGAATCTTTATAAAAAATCAATATAGTTTGCTGTGTCAATCTATTTTGAAACTGTTAAAAATATTGAACGAGTTTTGAATTTTTAAAAGGGAATATCTTTTGTTATAAAAGGATTTTGTTTTCCAAAAATTTCGGACTTTCTGTTTTATCATATTCCAAAAGATCTTTTTTTAAGATTTCGAGTGCCATTTTTGAGGAAACAGCGGTTTCGAGTCTCAACTTCATCCAGAGTCTCGAGTCATTCGCTAGTCTCGACTCCAATTTTTAGGAGAAAGTGGTTTGTGGTCTCGACTCATCTTCCTGGCATCATCTTCCCAAGTGTGTTGTGGTCTCGAGTCATCGTTGTCACACCCTGGCTTTTGCGGAAGTGTGGGTTTATTTGGTGTGACTTCTTAATACCATAGAAACAATCATAACAATGCTATATGATAAAAACACGAGATGTTCATCCATTCATTAAGTTTAAAAATACCACAACATCATTGTATAAAACATCGATACCAAAGTTAAGTTATAGACCATAACATGTTTGAAATAAGTTCATCAAAAGACTCTAAGCTAACCCGGGTTTAGAAACATGTAACCCGTCCAGGAAAGGGTTACACCTCCTAAACCCCATAACCAAGGATGACATCTTTTATTTATTACGCAGCTTAAACTCCATTTCTTGCCAGATCCATTCTAGTTTCCTGAAATACATGTAGTTTGAAAAATCAACAAAAGTTGAGCGAGTTCATATGTAAGTGAGTATGTATAAACCTTTGTAATATGTCTGTATGTATGAAAGTCCCTGGTATGTAGCAATAAGGAAAAAGAGATCACCAATGGGTTGCAAAGCCACTGATATGTGTGAAATGGTGCAGGAAGTACTCAAACCTAGCAAACTTGTCTCTGGGAATAAGACATAGTCACCACATGGGCCACCCTGGTCCCCATGGGTGTGGGCTCGCTACACCCAAATAGATCTATCACTCATGTCCCTCGGTCCTACGATGAGGATTAATGGCCTTAAGTTTTATACCCACCTTTCACATGATCTAAGTAGTAAACCCTCCTTAAGCTAACCATACCATGTATAAAAATGTCTGTAATAATTGTAACATGTATTTCACCCCCAAAGTATAAAACTGAAAACAGTTAAAAGAAAATGGGGACATGAACTCATTGTAGTGCGTCTCCTGTATCGTACTCAAATCTCCGGTCTCATCAGCAAACACGACTCCCTACAATGTACTAATGTCTATTAGACGATCGTGCCTTGCCTTTGTATTTACGTTTGAGTTACGATTGCTTGACATTATTCCAAGTTATAATCATTTGTTAAAATAAATTATTTTAACATAAATTATTTTTAAGGTTTTGGAATAATAGTTAGACAACTATTTCGTATTCATACTTCTCAAGTATTTTAACTCCGTATTTCCTTCCCAAGGATGGGGGCATTTATACATGTCTATTTGTAGTTTCAAAAAATATATATTTTAAGTCCCACTTAGGAAAATATATTTAGCTTATTTGTCCAAAAATAACGTATTTCCAAATATGTGTATTTTTCCAAAAAAAAATAATATATTTTCACTTCTTTAGTTTCCAAAATAATATTTTACCCAAAATATATGTGTAAGAGCATTTTCTGGAATAATTCATAAGTTACGTTTTCTTGTTCGGTTTCACAATATTATGTGTGTAACTTAAATATTTATTTCGTGTGATTTTTGGTATTATTTTGGAGTTGAAATTTTCCATGGTATTTGTAAGTTATATTATTTTACCCTAAAATAATATAACTAGTTCACAAAATATGCAAATATTCACACAAGTGTCTTAGTATAAAATATATATTCTAAATATATATTTATCCTTTTTATCTGTAAAAATTCAACCTCCGATACTTTGTATCTTTGTAACAAAACCTATGGCGAAGTTTATTTTGAAAAACAAAGTTAAAAGTATGCTTGTAACACTTGTTCGGGAAATATTTTCTAAGTGTTGGAATTTTATAAAATTTTGCCAGAGTTTCCTTTGTAAATGGAGGTGTCCATGCTTATTAGCATATCATTTTCTTTTCGGAAATCAATCAATCAATCAACAACAAGTTACTAAACAACATTACACTAGTCGAGTGCAAAAACAATGCACTTTACATAGCAACATGAACTTGTTTTTTCATAAAATCGCGTAGTAACTTAGTGGGGTGATTAGTGGGTTTAGTTACCCTCCAAAGTGCGTTTACTTTTGTTAAAATCTTACTCTCGGGGTTTTTAGATGTTCACAACTTGTGAACTTATTTTACAAAAATATTTGCTTACAATATTTTCTTGTTTTACTAGACTTACTACACTTATTTTGTTACTAAAATAGTGTAGGTTTAACAAAAGTCATAACCCTTCAAAAATCATCTTCTATTCTTGGTTTATTTGGGAAAACCATTCTCAAGACTTGGATTCAAGATTACTAGTTTACTTGGTTTATTATTTTTCAAGAAAAATCATCCTACTTTTAAGTTCATGTCTTCTCTAGTAGATGATTATTTCATGTACACATAATCATCCCTAACTTGTTAAGCCATGTTTTTAATCATAACTTAACAAGCTCCATATGATGACTAACCATCATATTACTAGTAATCACCAAGAAAGCAACAACATAACGAAAACAACTTTATTTCATCATGGTTTCATCTTATTTCATCATCATGTTAGCTTTATGTTCAAGACTTATGTTTAAGATCTTTTAGTGTTCTTGAGATTTCATCATAATATAACTATTAACCATAAAAAATGTGAAGTAAACAAAGATCAAAGAAGCTTACAACTAGCTTAAAGCTAGGGAAGATCAATGGGGAAAAATGAGTGGATAAAAGCACACAAGAGAGGTCCTTGATGATCCGTGAGTTCCACACTTCGTGATTCACCTTTGTGCACCTTGTAGTAACCTTGGAATTGATGAAGGAAAAATCGAAAATGGTGAGAGGTGCAAGGGGGTGCTCGGCCAAAGCTATGGAGGAGATGGAGAGAAGAAATTGTTGTGATGATAAGTGAAGATGATGATGGTTATTTAAAATCAAGTTCTAATGTCCATTGGGTTATATGCCTACATAAGTACATACATAATCACACAAAGTCCAAGAAGAAGATTTAGGAAACAATGTTTTTAACAATATTTTTGTGTTCCGGATAATGTCCGGTTGTTCGGTTAGATATCGTTCCGTTAAAGTGTCTAGGTTATTCCGTATAGTGTCCCTTATGTAACTTTTTGTGACGCTTTTAATTCCCGACAATTAGGGAAGCATACAAGACCATTTTGCCATATTTTTGCACATTACTAGCATGTTAAAATGCTGAATTTTGTTAATTAAATGCAGAATTCTGCACTTAGAGTGGGTTTTAGGCACTTTCAAGCACTTAAACTATCACCTAGTGACGCAGTTTTATGGTCCTTACTTCCCTACACTCCATACTAGTGTATTACCTTGTCCCTGGCTCATACTAGGCCTCAAAATATTGTCTGTCTATGTATTGGCACTGTCAGTATATTTCTGAGTTATCTGCTAACTGTGCTAACTGTGCTATGTGCATCAAGTATGTCACTAAAGTTTGTATATAATGAATGTAGTGACAGTATGAAATGTGATGCATATGTATGTATGTAACAGAAATCAGGAAACAGTTTAATCATCAGTTGTAATCAAGCACAGTCATTAAGCACAAATTTAATATTAATTAATTGTACGGAAGCATGCTAATTTGACAGTTGTCACAATCGTCTTCCTGGTCTCGAGTCATCGTCTTCCACGGTCTCAACTAAATATCATCACAGTCTCGAGTCTTCAACTTCTTCATCATCAGGTCTCGACTCAACTGTTCTCAAGCTTCAAACATCAGGGTCTCGACTCGTCAATCATCATTCCAATCCTCTGTCTCGAGTCGCAATCTCTTCAACCATCAACATCATTCTCGGTCTCGACTCATCCACCATTCCGAGTCGCAACCTTCTCAGTCGCAACAACGGTTTCGAGTTGCATCCGAGGTCTCGAGTCGCAACACCACCACTACTTCCGTCACCGACCACCGTTCTCTCCATCAACTCTCCATCTCCGACGATTCGATCACCTCCGGTGACCACCACCTTCACCAACTTCTCTGTTCATACGGTAACAATCATTGTCACTTCATAGTCATCATCCTGGTTGTGGCGGCTGAAGATTGAAATTAGGGTTTGGGTTTGGTTCTGTTGGTTTACGAAGAAGAAGAACTACTGTGTTCTTGGTTTAATTAATAGTATAATAATAACAATAATAATAGTTAGTAATAATAATAAACCTTTATATTTATTAAATTTATTAAAGTAACTTAAAAATCTTTAAAAAAATTAAAAAAAATAATAAATATCAAAATAAAATAAAAATTGTTTTGTTGGTTTTGTGATAACGGTCTGACAGTTTTCGAGGTGCGATACAAGAAGCTGGTTCGATTACGTGCAAAGGGTTTGAGTTGGCGAGTACACGGGTTCTCGTTTGGTTTGTGTTTTGGGGGAAAGAACAAAAGTAACAGCCACCCACTGAAATTATGGCATTTATGTTTCACAAACCCGCGGCTCAAGAAATTACTCGTGAAGAGATACTTTCTGTCTTTTGCACTCCTGAGTGTCAAGAAAGGGTTGAGGCATATAGAATACACAATGCTGAGCTAATACAAGATTATAAGGATATTAAAAATAAAAATTTTACTTTATCAAAAAATGAAAAACTTTATAAAGAAAAAATTGAAGCTCAGCGAAAAGACATCATCAAACTTAAGGATGATGTAAGTGTAAAAACAACCCATTTCTTAGAAGCTCAGGAGAAAGTGTGCATCTTGCTTAAAGAACTGGAAGATATCAGAGATAGATATCAGATAAATGAACTCAATATTAAGAAATATGAGTCTTCCAGCAAACTAGTTAAAAATTTGTGTGATCAACAACTTGCATATTAGAAAAAGAAAGGGTATGTATTGGGTTTCAATCAGGCTCCTCCTCCTTACAATGATAATTACACATATTTACCTATGACTGAGGAGGAGCTAATGAATGAAAGTGAAATGACTTATGGTCCCCAAAACAATAAGTCATCATTTAATGGCAGACCTGTTGAGAAACAGGGATTTACTTTAGTTAATTTTGTTTCTAAAGGCTCAATTGATCCTAATGCTTCGTCTTCATGTGCAGATGAAGTACCTGAAGTAAAGTGTTGAGATGTTCTTGGGAGTGAACAAGTTTTTAATTATGATATTTCTGAAAATTATTTTGATCAAACTGATTTGGATATTGCTTTTGGAAAAACTTTGTTTGAGTCATTTTGTGCTTATGTGTCGTCGAGTGAGCCTGATGTTTTGGGCAACACTGTTTGTGTTGAATCCTTGAACAATAAGTGTGGTGATGATTGTTTTTCAGTTAATGCGTGTGATTGTAATGTTTCTAATGTTTCAGTTGATGATAGTGTTACCGGTGAGTTCCCTCAGGACACATTCAGTGAAACCACTGAAACTCCTTCTCAAAAAAATCAAGAATGTCCTGATTATTCTTCTAAATCGGTCTCAGTGGACGTCCCTAATGTTGAATCTAGTGGGACCCCATAGGAAACCGTAGCTGAAAGCAAATCTCAAGTCGATTCACATGATACATGTGCTGACAAAACATGTGTTGATGATATTTCAATTTGTTACGAAATTAAAACTAAATCGAAATTGTTTAAAGGAGTTGAAATAAATGAACAGTCACAAGAAAATGTTTCTGAAAAAGAAATTAAAACAGAAACTGAATTGTCTTTTCAAAATGATCCTGACAAAATTATAAAAGACGAAAAACATCATCCGTCTGAATCTCATGCTTATGCTAGTTCTGATTAACAGGTACAGAAGAACTCAGAAAAGGCACATGGAACACAGGCAATGCAAGCTCGGTCATCTAGACCCATCAGATCAGCTAATGCTGCTAGCTCTCAGAATCTCCATACATTGAAACGACAGACATGTTTCAACTGTGGAATTCCTGGACACATTGCTAGAAATTGTGTTCATCGTCTAAAAGTGCAACAAAATGCCAATACTTACTCTTGTGCTGATTTTTATGAGCTGGTTCACAACACGCAAAAGGAGCCAAAATAAGTAGATCAAAATCAAGGATATAAGAAGTCTGCTCATCAAGGACAAGGCTGCAATAATCCTCATAAGGCTCTTGATAAGGTGAATGAAGGCTCCAATCAAGGAGAAAAGACGAAGAATTGTGCTCATAGCAAAAAGATTTCTGCAAACAGCAAATACAAGCACCCAAATTTGTCTACGTCTAAGAGTAAAGTGCAGGCGCATCCAACGCAAAAAGTACTACTTTGTCCTTCAGGACCTGCTAGAGCAAATCAAGCTGCTCAAAATGTCTTTCTGATGAAAAGACAAACTTGCTACAACTGTGGCATTGCGGGTCATATTGCAAGAAACTGCACACATCGTCCCTACGTACCTTACTATATGCAAAATCAGAGGGTTACACCTAAGGATAACTATCATTCCAAGCCAATGAAGGTATCTTCACCTAAGGTAATGAAGAATGTGAATCCTAAGGTTAAACCTTCTGATAGGGATTGGAATGCTGCCAAAAACAAACGCAAAGCTTTTCAGGAATAAAAACGTGTTTCTAAAACTAACAAACCTGAAACAGCTAAAGTTGCTCAACCGAAGGCAACAAATACGTGTGTTAAACCAAAACAGTTTCCGAAACCGAAATCCAAAGCAGCAGCGTCTCCAATCCTTGAGACAAAAGGGGACTTATGTTTGAAGGAAGTGTCTTATTTTGATGCTTCAGGAAATCCCAGGACCACGATGGCCTGGGTACCTATGTCTTACAAATCTCCTTATTTTTCAGGAACAACTAAGGAGGAGCTATTGACAATCTCTAGAATGTTGATAGCGGTTGTTCCAGAGATAAAACGGGTAACATTTCACTGTTGCAAAAAGTTCAAATTTTTTTACAGATGATATGTTTCCTTTGGAGGTGATAAGAGAAGTAAGAAATGATCAGCAAAAGGTACCGTTTAAATTCAGTACTTTGATTTGATTTTGATTAGTCTTCAATTTGATGATAGAACGGTTAAACAAAAATATTTTCTCTCTGTCTTAGTTCATTATTTTATATATAAAGCGTCCTTTCTCTAGTAAATTGTAAATTTGCGCAAAAATACAAGATTGATGCACAAATTTATGGGGGGGGGGGGGGAGGGACATATAGATAGATATAGAGTTTAGGAGGAGAAAACTCAGAAAAGAAAAATACAAAAAGAGTTTGCTGTATATATATGCATTGTTTTAGGGGGAGAAAATGAGAAAAATACAAAAACATTAGAAAAATACGAAGAACACAAAAAGAGAAATTGCATGATATGGGAAGTGAAATAAATGTTCGTGTTAAAGGGTTTGACTAACACATGTAAGTTGCCATAGCTGAAAAGACTAGGATCTACTGCGATATGTTGATAGGCTTGACGCTCAAAATGATAAAAGATACTAAGTGATATAAACATAACGAACTATGTACCATGTGGGTAACATACCAACGGCGTATGATTTTATGGTCTTAAATCTTGCGTTGATAGATAACCAACATCTGAGGTTTCGGGTCTTTATATTGTTGAATCATCCGGGGATAACTAGGCTGTCCTTCTGTTGCATCCAGATTATATGCAGACCTAGACACAGTCAGGATATCTTAAAAGATCCCAAGAGGACAAAAACCTTAAGGAATAAAATCTCAAAATTAGAAAATTCCCAATGCTCAAAGAGCCAAATTCGTACCAAAATGGTATTTGCCTTGCCCTCGTTGGACACAACCATTGGTCGCTCTGCTGTACGAAAGTACTGACCTGTTACGAATGGTCTAACGTTGTAAATCAAAACGGATGACATCAGTATACTCACCTGTTACGATGAATCATTGTGCTTACCTTGATCGCGGGGGTATGCCTTGGAATAGGACACACGGGTATAATAGTATAATATTACCTTAAGCATATCAAGAAGTTGAAAAATTGAAAGTTGAGCGTTAAAGTTTAAGTGGACAAACATATTGGCAATCACATAGACCAGTTTGATTAGGCTTGTACTGAAAAGTGTTCCTTAGTCTGCCTGAGAACGAATTTTGATCCCATTGCAATTGTAATTGTATATTATGGTAGTTGTTTATATTTTGAGTTTTTATTTGTTTTTAATTCTTAAAATTTAAAAGAATTCAAAAATACAAAAATAGTGTCTTGTTTTTCTATAAAACCAAAAATCCAAAAATAGCGTGTTTATTTGAAGATTTGACTGATCATCAAAAGTTGAAAGAATTTAAATTGTGAAATCCGAGTATAAGTACATGGATGTACCTAGTGTTCATATGGTACTCTCCCTGTTGCATAAGAAATGTTTGCTTATGAGTTTGTGAGTATGTGTAGAACTTGATTTCGATCAAGAACAGGGGTCGATGAAGACTGAGATGCTGTTAGTTGCTGAAGAAGCTTGAAGCAGTACAACAACAAGATGTACCTGAGTCAGAAGAACCGGATACGAAACACTGTCTGACAGTGAAAGTGCATTTGAAGAAGTACCATGAATCTGCTTGAAAGAAAAAGATTGAAGAAGAAAATAGTTGTTGAGATTCCTCCTTTCGCAATCTTTTTGACAAGATTTTCAAGCAAAGCTGATCCGGATCCTGATATGAAGCTAACCACAAGAGCTAAAGAAAGAGACCCAGTGCTGAGAGTTCAGAAGTCAAGAACTTCCGCAACATCTGCAGCATAGCGACAACCATAGACTACGTTGAAGACGTTGCTGAATTCATGCTATGAAGACAATTTGATAGCATCAGTCTAGGGGGAGATTGTTAGGCCCTAAAGTGTGAGACTGACGCATCAAATTAATACAAGGGGATATGGTTACGAACTGGGCCTTACCGGGTTAGTTTATATTAGGTTGTGAACCTTTATAGGTCACTTGGGCCAAGCTTTAGGCTATGTGGGCCAAGTAGGCCCAAGGGGAGCCCATGTAGGGTAGTGGGCTTTAGTAAGTATATAAACAAGTTTTTAACTTGTTTTTAGGTTTAAACCTCCCATTTACAAAAATTCTAGAGTTAGAAAGAGAGGTGATTCGATTGTGAAGAACACTTGTACTAGACGGTTTTGCTTGTTTAAGTAATAGAATCGTGTGCAAGTGTTTAAAGGTGATTCGGTATTGTTCTTTTTCTTCATATTTTCCGTTTTTCTTGAATCTCACCAAGTTTGGATTCCGCACAAACTTGGTGATTGTTTGATATCATTGAAAGATCCAATTTACGGGACTTACAGCTCGGGACCGGTAAGTTGCGCGTCTCCGATCTCGTGCCATACAATTGGCGATCAACATTTTCTTCTGTATAATGCCTTAAATGGTGCCATTTGGATGCTAGAGTTATAACTGTTATTATACGAGAATTCGACTAAAGGCAAGTGCGAGTCCCAATTACCACCGAAATCTATAACACACGAGCGAAGCATGTCTTCAAGGGTACGAATCGTGCGTTAAGTCTGATCGTAGGTCTGGGGATTGAAAGCAGTACTAAGGTTGAGAGTAGTACCGAGAGCAGATTGAAACGTTTCCCAAAGAGGCGAGGTGAATCGACCATCGTAGTCAGAGATGATATCACGAGGTGTCCCGTGTCGACAAATAACCTCGTCGGTGTAGATTCGTGCTAATCGTTCTACCTTATAGTCTTCCCGTATCGGTAGAAAATGAACGGATTTGGTGAGACGATCAACGATAACCCAGATGCTGTCGTGACCTGATGGCATGCGCGGAAGTTTCGTTATAAAATCCATAGCTATACTCTCCCATTTCCGCATAGGGATCTCGGGTTGTACGAGTAAGCCAGAGGGTCTTTGATGCTCAGCCTTGACTTTCAAACAAGTCAGGCATTTTGAAACATAGATAGCGATATCCTTCTTCATGCTTGGCCACCAGTACCTGTAGCGCATGTCCTGGTACATCTTGTTGGCACTGGGATGAATGGAATATCGTGACTTGTGAGCTTCATCTAGCAGAGTTTGTCATAGGTTGGTGCGCTTGGGAATCAAAATTCAGTCTAGATAATGAAATACCATTCGACTTATTCACCAGTTGTTCGCCATTATTGATTATCCTTTCCTTCTTCAGAGTGTGTTCGGTAAAGCAAGCAAGTTGAGCGTCAGGTATAAGAGCTTCGAGATGGTGCTGGGCATGGGTATTGCGAACGCTATGCAAATAGCTTCGTCGGCTGAGAGCATCGGCTACGACGTTTGCTTTGCCTGGATGGTAACAATCTCACAGTCGTAATCGTTAAGAAGTTCTACCCACCGGCGTTGGCGCATATTCAGCTCCTTCTGGCTAAAGATGTGTTGTAGGCTCTTATGGTCGGTGAAGACCGTACACTTTGTACCATATAGGTAGTGTCGCCAAATCTTTAGCGCAAAAACAACTGCACCAAGCTCGAGGTCGTGTGTGGCATAGTTCTTCTCGTGGATCTTGAGCTAACGAGATGCGTAACCGATAACCTTGTCCCGTTGCATGAGAACACAACCGAGACCGAGGTTAGAGGCATCGCAGTAGACTACGAATTCGTCGGGTAGCGAGAGCACGGAAGCATTGCAGAGCATAAGCTTAAGTGTTTGGAAGGCCTCCTTTTGTTGGGTTCCCCAAAACAAAAGGCTTGTGTTTGTGTGTGAGAGAAGTAAGCGGTACAACGATTCTAGAGAATCCTTCGATAAATTGGCGATAATAGCCCGCTAGTTCAAGAAAAGAACTGACTTTGGACTGGTACTTGGGTGTAACCTAACTCTTAGCTGCTTCAATCTTTGCAAGATCGACGTGAATACCTTGACTATTGACAATGTGACCCAAGAATTGGACCTCCTCAAGCCAGAATTCGCACTTGGAGAATTTGGCATAGAGACGGTTTCCCTGGAGTAACTCAAGAACCAAACGGAGGTGCTGCGCGTGTTCGGATTTTGAGTTGGAATAGATCAAGATATCATCGATGAACACAATGACGAAGCGATCAAGATGGGATTTGTACATGCGATTCATTAGATCCATAAAGACTGCGGGAGCGTTAGTCAAACCAAAAGGCATAACAACAAACTCGTAATGACCATAGCGGGTTTGAAAAGCGGTTTTGGGTATATCTTCTTCCTAAATTCGTAGTTGGTGATAGCCTGAGCATAAATCAATCTTCGAGAAACTTGTAGCACCTTGTAGTTGATCAAACAAATCATCGATTCGAGGCAAAGGATACCGATTCTTGATGGTAAGCTTATTCAATTCCCTGTAGTCGATGCACATCCGGAACGATCCGTCCTTCTTTTTGACGAAAAGGACAGGCGCGCCCCAAGGAGAGGTGCTAGGGCGAAAAAAGCCTTTGTCAAGCAGTTCCTGGAGCCGACTCGAGAGTTCGCGCATTTCAGATGGAGCGAGGCGATAAGGCGTTCTAGCAACAGGATTTGCTCCAGGAATGAAGTCGATTCGGAAATCGATATCACGAGTGGGACGTAAACCGTGTAGATCATCGTGAAAAACGTTAGGAAAATCACGAGCAACAGGTACTTCTTCCATCATCTTTCCTTTCTTTTCCTTCTCCGCTACTACGATGTGTGCCAAGAAAGCTCGGTATCCCTTGCGGAGATACTTGCTCGCTTGGACACGTGACATGAGTTGTAATTTCTTCGAAGCGACTTCACCATAAACTCACAATTGATCACCATTCACGAGAGAGAAACGAATAATCTTATTGAAGCAAACAATTTCAGCATGATTTTCCTGAAGGAAATCCATACCTACTATGACATCAAAGCTACTGAGTTGCATCGGAATGAGATTAATCGGTAAAACATGACCGTTGAGATCAAGAGTACAGTCACGCAGAACAGAACTGAGGGTGACGGTTCTTCCAGTGGCAACTTCTACGTCGAAGGTCGATGGGAGGTTAATGCGCTTACTATTTAGGAGCCTTTCGAATTCGAGCGATACAAAACAGTTATCAGCTCCAGTATCAAATAAACACGAAGCATATATACCATTTACGAGAAACATACCATTAACCACATTGTTGTCTGCCTGAGCCTGGAGGGTGTTGATGTTAAAGACTCGCCCGCGTGCTGCTGCTGGTGTTGCTGC
Organism: Helianthus tuberosus; assembly: GCA_030545235.1. NCBI lineage: Eukaryota > Viridiplantae > Streptophyta > Magnoliopsida > Asterales > Asteraceae > Helianthus > Helianthus tuberosus. The sequence continues at coordinate 90,651,986 of CM060410.1, forward strand.
GGTGCTGGCTGCTGCTTCTGCTGTGGCTCTTGCTTCACCACTCTGTTTGGGCAGACGTTTGCGAAATGGTTGGGATCACCACACGCAAAGCAGGCTTTTACGTGTGCAGCGGGAGCAGGGGCTGCTTGCTGTCCTTGCGGAGCTGGTAGAGCAGGAGCTTAAGCTGGCGCTGGAGCTGGAGCTTGAGCTTGGGGAGGACCGGTACGGCAGTTAGTGGTGAAGTGGCCGTACAAGTTGCAGTGAACGCAGAACCGGCATGCGATACCAACCTGGTGATGATAGGTAAAAGTAGGGAAGAGCGGATGTGGGCCAGTGTATGCACGCTTTACTGGCTGTGCGTTGGCCACAGGCGCCGCTACTTGGCGGTGTTGAGGTTGCAGTTGGGCGGGTACAGCTTGAAGTGGTGCGGAAGTAACTGCACAGTTCTTATTGATGGAGTTGCTGTTATTTCTCTTGCGGCGTGAGAGCTTTGAAGTTTGAGGTGCGGCGGTAGTTTCAGCGGTGGGAGTAGCAGTGACTTGATGAAGACTGTTGGCAGCTTTATCAAAATAACCAGCCCTGACTAGCTTATCGTTGATCTCTGCAGCGTGCAGGTAGGTTTCCTCAATAGTTGTCATTTTGGTGGCCTGCACAAAGTCTGTAACACAATCCGGAAGAGCGCGGATGTATTTCTTGATCGTAATCTCGGGGGTAGTAACCTGACCCAGACAGATAAGGCTCAGCTGCTTGAAGCGAGTAGTTAAACCAGCATTATCTCCACCATCCTGCTTGATATGCCAGAACTCGTCCTCCAACTTTTGGAGCTCGTGGGGAGGGCAGAACTCTCGCATCATGATGTCCTTCAACTCATCCCATGTCAACCCATAAGCTGCATCATTCCCTCATTTGTTTTTCTCGGCTGTCCACCAATCTAGAGCTCGGGATTGGAAAACGCCGGTAGCGATAACAGTGCGAAGGTTTTCTGGACAGCCACTCTAGCGCATGGTGACTTCAATTGAATCAAACCATTGAAACATGGCCGTAGGCCCATCTTCTCCGGTAAATTCTTTCGGGCCGCAGGCTTTGAACTGCTTGAAGCTAAAAGCCGCTTTGGGAGAATCTGTCCTGGATTCTTCAGAAGACTTGCTAGCGTTTTCGTTCAGCTCACTAACAATTTGCGGAATGACTTTCACCATCTCCTTTGCGACGAGTGCAGCAATATGTTTGTCGGCGTGATTACGTCTAGCAGCTTGGGAGTGGTGTGTACCGAATAACGACATTGTTTGCAACAGACATCGTCACGAGGTTAAACACAATTTCAATTAACCCTAGTATTGTCTAGCGATCTCTCCAAAAGTTACTAAAGCGCAGGAACACGTCGGCACATAATCACATTCACGTAGGCACATAATTACAGAAGCACGTAAGCAGGGAAGCACACAGTCCACATAACCACATAAGGCACATAGAGCACATAATTCACTACATTTTGCACCTATTGACCTTCCTATATTGGAGGTATCCTCCTGCCTATGCTTGATGTGTTCCTATATTATTCAAGTTGCGAAAAGCGTTCGGGAGTTGCGAGTGCGAATAGCGAGATTGCGCGTAACATAGCATGCGATTTGTCTAAGGAGCAACGATTTGTTGGCGTGTTGAGATGGATGTGCAGTGCGAGTGGTGTGTGTTTGATCAAAACGAGAGCGAAAAGTGAATAAATTTACAAAAAATCGAAACACATAAACAAGTTAAACCATATAAAACACATAAAGTCTCCTATAAAATCGATAAATTTCAGAGTTAGCGGCAGCGATATCCAGAATCGAAACACTTAAAATCGAGAAGAGATTGTCTGCGGCTAATAGACGTCGACTATCCAAAGTAGTTCGACTATTCACAAGGACCTTGAGAGCCTATTGGTACTTAGACTATAGACAAGGTCGTTTCTAACACATCAACCCGGACTAGGTCGAGTCTTGCCTAATTCCCTATAGTTATGGCTCTGATACCAATCTGTCACACCCCAACCGATGGCGGAAACATCGGGGCATGGCACTAAGAGAAACAGATTATCCATGAGTATCCATAACAACTATTAATTACCAGATAATTAAGCGTCATGTTCCATACCATAACATATCCAAATAAAACAGTTATTACAATTAATTGTCTCAAAAACAAATACTGTTTCGACAACTCAGATTTAGCATGATATAACTAGACCCCTAGCTTGATTCACCAAAGCACAGCATTCCTAGCATCCTAAACACCTGTCACATATGTTAAAATAGAGGTCAATATACATAGTGTAACGGTGAGCATACAAGTTTGATAGTAGTAATAGATTTTGAAGGCGTTTACGCATAACCAGCATGTAACATGTATAATGTGAAGCTAGTAGGTTATGGACAACGTAATATGCACAGACGTGACTGCGAGTTATAGTGTGGGCAACACATATCACCACTGTGACATGTGAAGAAATACCCTTAGCAACCCCTGTCCACGACAGGTACTGAGTCCAAACTATAGTACTATCGTTGCTAAGGTGTCAGGCAACAATCACTGTGTAAACATAACATACAAGCATTCATCAAGTAACACGTATCATGCATTAGAGGTTAATGTATAAAATTGTTTGCGTTGTGTGATCGATGTGATTTGATATACGTAACGTATGTAACACCCAAAAGTGCTTAAAGCAAAAAGGGATCGAGTATACTCACAGCGATGGTAGCTAATGGATTGAAGGGAGAACTAGAGTGAGCCAGATTGCAGAACGAGGACATAAGCGATGAACGGCGCATAAAATGATGCATTGTGTCTAAGTGTCGAAGTACCATTCAAACGGATGGCAATCCGATATGATGGTCATCCGTTCGGATGGCCATTTGGTCGGTTTGCCACTCATTTGGGAGAGATGTGTTTATGTATGATGGCTTTGAAGTTTTCGTTGTGGCATTTTGAAAACAGAGAAGTATCTCTACCTTTCAGGTCACCCAGTCGGACGGTCGTTCGATCGGATCGCGATCCGTCGGTTAGACAATCTCCGAGAACAAGTTCCTAGCAGGATTGTCATTCAATCGAATGGTCTTCCGATCAGATGGCAATCCGTTAGAAACTAATGGTCTTTGAAAACTATAAAAGTTTAAGTGTGGAAGTCCAAGTGCAATCCGATCGGATTGTCGTTCGATCGGATGGCGATCCGATTGGATGGCAATCCGATCACAATTTGATCGTTTTGAACTTGAATATTTTGAAAGTGTTGCGGTCCGATCGAGAAGACATGACAACGTATTGAACAACAGGAACCCTACCAGACCCAGGTTATCTGGTCGAACGGGAATCACCCCAATCCGATTCAGTTAACTGTTCACAACGGTTGTTCGTGTTCAACCCGAAGTCGGTTGTCTCGTTGATAGGAATCTGATATCAACCTGACACTTCACTAGAGAATGAGTAGAAGGTCCGGACTAGCTCTGGTTCTATCGGTTTGAGCGCATTGAGTGTGAAAGAGTTGAAAGAAAGTTAGAAACCAACTTTCAATCCTTCACACCTTGAAAATGTTTAGTTTTATTGCGAAATCAGTGTTTAAACATGTTGAAATCCTTTAGATCTGAGTTGTTCTTGGTGGAATGAATCCAAACCTTGAAGTTCATAAGAACTCCATGATGACATCATCCTAGAACACCTCAAATCCGCTGATTTCAAGGTTAAAAGTGAAGATCCAAAGCAGAAAATGATGAAGAAATGCGTGTAGATGGTAGATGTACAAGATTTAAGTTGAAAACTTACAAGAATCGAGAGAAAGAAGGTCTGGAGCGCTGGTCAAATGAGAGAGAGCTGTCACATTACTTTTGTGATGTGACATGGGGTATTTATAGGGTCTCCAAAAGAGGAAAGTGCGCACATGGAACGGATCGGACGGCACATGGAACGGATCGGACGGCACATCGATCGGATGGTCATCCGTTTGGATGCCCATTCGATCAAGTGGTCCGGTGAGTTAGTTTTCGTGTTTTCATTTCGTGCATTAAGCATGGCGATGCGTTTCGAGTAAGCGATGCGATAATATCACTCATTAATTACACAAATAACCTATCTACTAAATATCACAAAAATAATGCGTAAATCTCGAGTTTACGATGAGATTGTGTTGCGATAGAGTTGCGATTGCGATTAAACACCTCAACAAACCTAACATGCACAAGTAACACATAATAGCGCACACATACATAAAACAATATCCATAACCTAAACTTCGGGTTGCGATGCGACAACGATGCGATTAGCGATTAGCGATAAGTCGATTAACGATTAACTGCGATTAAATAGCGATTATTAACATGTACACCACATAATACAACTAAAGCGATCTAAAATAGAATATTGATTATAAGTCAAAGATTATAATTCCATAGTTAAGGAAGGAGCGACAGATCGCAATTAGCAATCTTTTCTTCCATTGACTTTGACTTCTACTTTGACTTTCGAAATGCGGGTTGCTACACATTGATATAATCCGATCATTAAAATATTACAATATTGTTTCTGTTGATGCACCCATCTACGTTGATACACTGAAGAAGTTTTGGGCAAACTCAGAAGTTCTACATCGAGATAAAAAGGCTTTTACAATTATCTTAAAAGTCGAAAGTGTAGACATCCAAATCAGTCCACAATCCATATCAACCACTTTCAACCTTAACGATGAGGCAGGTATAGATACTTTCTAAAAAAACTGGTGGGAGTCACACTTTTCAAACCATATTTTTCACCATAAATGAAATTCTTTTTCCATACCCACTTAATATTCCTATTAGCAAAAACCACTGCTTTTAATGAAATACCCTTGAAACTCAGTATTCGGGATATGCTATTTTGTCAAATGCAAACTATAAGCTATCCCAAACACGGTTTATGGACATGGTGGCAAATGTGAAGGCCATAAAGAAAGGTAATGTTATCCCAAACACTGTTTACTTGCATGATGACCAATAAAGGTCAAGAAAATGTTGAGGAAGAAAATGTTTAAAAAACAGAGGTTACAACCACTATTACAGAGCCCACTGCTCCTGATGCCCACAGTGCACAACCCCCTACTATGGTACCCACATCAGCAATATCCACAAAACCACTCCAATCCACAAAATCAAACATGCCAAAAAGGTAACGCTGGTGGTTGATATGCCAAAGAAGCCTCATGCAACACAAATGCAACAAACATCTGTTGTTACTTCCTCACTATAGTTGCAATCATCTCCACCAATTCAAACTCCTCATATATCCTCACAAAAGGATAATGTTGTAAGCATAGGGGAACCAAACACATAGTTTGATGATTCACTTGAACATTTATACTCAATCCCTGCTCCTAGGGTTGGTTCTCTTTCTACTCCTCCAACCACAAATATACTCACCAATATGAAACCATTACTTGGTGCAATTGACAAAACTGGCTTGAACATTCCTAGTTCCTCTCTATCACCAATCACTGGGGTATGCCCCCACATGTGACTACGCCAACTCCAGATATTATTGCTAACCCACAAGCTGGGGAGGGTACACCGCTTGTGTCACAAGTGACAATTGGAGATTTTCAAGTGAGGCAGCCACTACAACTGTTGAGACAATAGTCTCACAGTTGGACAGTGGTTACATAGCTAAGACCTCCGTGAAGGCAATAATTGTTGAGTCTACAATAGTGCACTCTCTATTGGTTGGAAGTCCCGAGAACGAAGAACAAGTGTGACACCCTCAATTCCACATGTGGAGTACCACCGCGAGGCGTGTGACTGACCATGATCTTGCCACCAATTATATTGAACAATAAGTATAATAAAACATCTTTCATCCCTACCAATACGATTAGTGGCTATTAATGTCTAAAGTCTTAAGTTTAAAGTTCAAAGCAACGTTTTAAAGTTAACAACAAAAGCATAAGTTTAACCATTCAAACAAAAAGTTTAAAAGTTCATAATTATTATTAGGAAACCAAACATGGGTCAAGAAACCACTACACCCCCCTGCAAGCTCCTGAGCTATTACTGAGCACTTGCAAAGCATGCAGTAGGGTGTCAACATAAAGTTGGCGAGTTCACGGTTTATCTAATTTTATTTCCAAAAACTTGTGTTGTCAAATTACTCATTTATATCATGCCATGGGGAGCTACCCCATATGTAAGCTACTAAACTCCGTAATACCGAACACTTTGCGACCCGTTGTATCGTTGTTGCCCCGTTTGTCAATGTCTATCAACATTGACGGTTCAAGGCCTATTAGTTCATGCCTGATCCTATCCAGGCTCGGTGTGAGGTTGGTGAAACCTAATAGCGCTATCAACTAATATCCCGTTCACTAGGCCAGGCGACTAATCGGTATAGTAAGTGGGGACTTCCGTGATAGAGTTTCGATTAGTACGCTTGTTCATGAAATATAAATAGCATTTAACCATACCCGAAACCAAGGATACCATGCAATCCTAAACCAGGGAAAGTATTGTTCGTCTGTTCCCAACCACCGAGAATATATTCTTTTAGTAAAGTGTGTGAACTTAGCTTTGTTTTGCTCGGCATGTAATTTACTTGTTTTAAAGTGGTCAACCACATCCTATTATGGTTACCAATTGTAACATTTGTGCCTTTACAACTATTATAGAATTTCGAACAATTTTGAATCCAATGATATCTTGAGTTTCATTCTTGGGATTTGTATAATTACATATGACAATTACACATTTCAATCCTTGTACGATTTCGAACTCTTAGGAGCTTTCCTAGAAGTTATAGGTAAATTGTTACACAAACGTAATCAGTTTAATGCAACGTACACTCCGGAACAACGACATAAGCTAAACCTATCCTAAATACCCTTTACATAACTTAGAAATAAGTTCCGAAGGGTTCGGTATGGCAAAAACATGTTTATTCGAACTCAGGGACTAATTGCGACAAACTGCGAAAACGAACGTCAGTGACCGTCCGGATAATATTAAAATCGTAAAAATATTCCGTTATGATTAAGATTCTATTTTAATCATGTTCGAAATGAAAAATAAATTAAAACGCTTAAAAACGTTATTTTTCGACTTTAAGCGCGTACCGCGTGTTACTGCGCGTATCTGACAAAATACAGTCAACGCAGCTCATTAAGGCAACTGATAATTATTTCATTAATAATATAACGAGTTTATATTTATAGAATGATAAACATAATTTAAAACGCCATAAAACGGGATAAAAACGCTAGCTAAAATACCCTGTGACCAGTAAAATACTTATTTTTGCCTAATATGTATATATATATATATATATGTGTGTGTGTGTGTGTGTGTGTGCCATCATGTATATATGAGAGAGAGAGAAACAAGGTGGCGGCCTGTGGTGTGCGTAAAGCGTGATATATTTTATTAATATTTTGAGTCCATTTTACACATTAGTCAAGTTTTAAATTTATAAAACACGATATTCTACTAACTCTAAACACACACTTGGGCAAGTGCACCCATCATGAGCGTAGTATAGCGTTAGTAAGATACCGAGGTCGTCTAAGGACACAAGAGCTTTTAGTACCGGTTTATCCTCAACGTCTAATCAATCTAATTTTTTTAGAAAGAGTTTTTAAATAAGAAAATAAAAACTAAAAATGCAGAAATAAAATAAAATAAAAAAAGATAGACAAGATGAGTCACTTAGATCCGACTCGTCTTTAATGTATCCTTTGATGATTTTCGCACTTTCGGACTTTTAAGAGATTATCTTAGTTATAGAAGTAGGCCCCTCTTTTGAAGGTGTCGTTACCCTCAACCCAGTGGTTTGAGTCAGCAGGGATACAATCACAAAGGGTCGGAATATTGAATGATAATTAATTAAGTTATTAATGCGAAAAGTGGTAGGCCCCTCTTTTGAAGGTGACATTACCCTCGGCAAAGTGGTTTGAGTCAGCAAGGATACAATCCCAAGAAGTCGGTTTAATGTATTAATAGTAGTTTACATATGAGGGGTTCAAGCTATTCGCACCCCCGCCATCCAATACCAGTGGGTATTGAAGGAGGTCCTAGTAAGCTTGAACCAGGTCCTTGCAAGATCTATACACTAAACAAGGCAAGAACCTTACTAAACCATTCCCTTAACCCCCGACCAGGTAGCCAACATGCCTCTATATAGGCCGTAGAGACATGAATGATGCAATCTGTTACTTTATATAGACAGTAAAGTAACTTTAGGACACCATGGACAAATGATAAAAAAAATTCACCTTCAACATAAGAAACTAGTTATTCAAGTCATTAATACAAAACCAAATAAAAAGTGCCGAAAGATTAAAAATCAAAAGTAATACATAAAAGACTTGTCTTCACCAAGTGATGTAAGAGGCTTTACCAAACATGGCCATTGATTGGCAAGAACCCTTACGAGCAATCTTGGATCCCGAGATTACTACACACTCTAAAGATGGATGATGGTGGTGGGTGTTGGTGTTGTAGTGGTGGTGGAGTGGTGGCAAAGTGGGAGAGTAGTGGTTTACCAAAGGATGCCTTTGAAGTGAGCCAATCACCCCTATTTATAGCCTGCACAGTACTCTGGCCACGGCCCCGTGTCCAGCGGGCACGCCCCCGTGGCTAGCCTTTTCTCCTTCTTCATTAAATGCATGTGTCAGTAGAGGGTTCCACACGGCCCGTGTCCTGTGGGCATGGCCCCGTGGTCAGCAGCGTATCTGTATTATTAAGATTTTGCAAGATTCTGCATATCTTAGTGTTGACCACGCCCCGTGCTGAGCTGGGCACGCCCCTATGGTGGGTGTAGAAGCTTCTACAGGTTTGTCTTTTCTGTAGGTACCTGACCACGCCCCGTGTCCAGCTAGGCACTGCCCCGTGGACAGTCTTCTGTTGTCTTGTTTTTGCTTTGGGGATGCTGCCGAGGGGTCGGGCATGCTACGTTTATTCCTTTTCTTTGTATTTATGTTGGTTTTGGCTCCTTATTTGCTCCTTTTGTACGTTTAAGCTCATTTGGTCCTGTAAATTCAAAAGGAAGACAAAAACAAGCTTTTTCCAACATTAGTACTAAAAATGGGTTAGTTTTATGCCTCATTTGATGTAATTTATATGTTACATTTTGCACACATCAAATACCCCCACACTTGAATCCTTGCTTATCCTCAAGCAAAACTCTTTAATATGTGGCTTACACACCCAAATGGAAGAGGTAGAGGAGAAGTTTTAGGCTTATCTTGAGTGTCAGGAATCGAAGATCTTTATTGGGTTTTATTTTTATTTTATTTTCATTCCTATTCGTCATGTTTTATTTAGAACATTTTATAAGAAAAATTACTTATTTGGGCATAACATGCCTCTTTAAAATTCTATTTATATACAAGTTCAAATACCTCACGGGAGATCACTCAACACTCGGCCGAAGATGTATTTTTGCGAAACACTCGAGACCGGCATGGAACTTACTTCTACCATATGCTGGCCAAGCGATCAATCCTCCTCCTTTTTAACTAAAAACCTTCGTAAATATCAAGAGGACTTGGGGAAGGGTTATGCTTGGGCTAAGGGTAGGTGGTTTTGGTTAGAGGTTAGTAAAAATGGCGAAAAGCGTAAAAAGCGTCTGTCGTCGTAAACTTTTTGTTTTTATGACTTTTATTCAAACTAAGCATATTCAAACAAGGTTTCTTTGAGGAACTTGTTTTTTTATTGCAAGACTTTCATTTTTTTATAGGAAACGTCACACGATAACCGAGCTTTTTACTAAAACAAATGGGTTTGAAAGAAAAAGGGTTTGGTGGGTAAAGGGTGTTTGTTTTTTGGATTTTGAAATGAAAAGGTTTAGGCTCAAACGGCGTTAACTAGGGGGATTTTGGGTAGGTGATAAAAAAAGATGAAAATAATGGTGTTGAAAGGAAAAATGGTTAGTCCTAATGCCTTTATCATTTACTTACTTGGGTTCAAGTTGGTAAGGGCTGGGAATGTATCGTCGTGGCAAGTTCTAGAGTCGTAAGAACCAAGCGGCTATTCACACAAGAAACGAAAATGAGTATTTAGTTTAAAGATACATGCTTGTATGCTCAATAAAGGCCCAAAACCCACTTGTTGTGGGAATGGGTTTATAATGTGATCAAGTATATATAATCAATTTTTAATTAGATTTGTCATGCCTTTTCATAATTTTCTTATTTGATTCTTTTTATCATGACGCTATCGCTTGTAAATTTGTAAAAATATAACCTCTTTAGAACTTGTTATTCCCAAATTAAACCAAGACAAGTAAGAAAAATGCAATTTTTTGAAAAAATTGAGATGATTAGCGGCTCCAATAGAGTTTTGTGTGAGGCTTGTTATTAGGACTTGCGAGATTCAAGGTTTTAGCATCCCCCACACTTAAATTATACATTGTCCTCAATGTGTCCAAAAAATAAGTTTTTAGGTTGATTAAATGTGTAAAAGCGTGTTGAAAAACAATTTTTTTATGTTACTGGACGTCTGGCCACGGCCCCATGTTGGTCCGGGCACAGCCCCGTAGTTAGATCGCCAGTAACATAATTAAACAGAAGGTTAACCATGGGGCGTGTTTAGCGAGCATTACCCCATGGCTAGTTACCTGAGCTGGGCAAATTTCTGCAGAGCCTGGGCACGGGGCGTGTTGGGCTGAGCACGGCCCCGTGCTGAACTTGCTGAAAGGCTGGAAAAGTTGTCGGGAGGCTCTGTTTTCGTACATGGGGTGTGGTTTTAACGTTCCCTTGGTAACCTCCATCTTTCTTTGTTTATTAAACCATTATAATATCATCCAAACACCAATTGATAACTCAAAACATCATTCATTTTAAAAGTGCGAAATACATAGTTCTTAAAAATAAAAGTCCTAAGAATGAGAAACTACAAAGATCCTAGGATAGATAGCCGGATAGGTCATAAAATGCAGGAAATCTAAATTATTATCGAGTTCTACCCTAGATTTATTATAAGAATGATGAAAACCCGGGAATGACTTTCAGGTGCTTAAGGGCTTTTAGAAGTCGAAACTGGAGGATGTTCCTCAAATGTCATTGAGCCATTCCTCGATCTCCCTAGGGAGAAAGAAGGCGGGCTCATTCTCCACAATATCTTGTAGGTGTGGCGCAATGGCTACCGGAACCCCGTTTAGTATGTCTAGTAGCGGTTCCAGAGGTATGACATTCCATTTGGCTGGAATAATGATTTCCGGCATAACATTCCATCCTCCTTGCGTGACAATTGGCACCATGAGAGGCGATGCAGGAATATTCAACTTTTGGTGCAAAAGGTTGACTTCTTGAAGGTAACCCTCTAACCCCATCGTTAAATGATTAATACTATCAATTAAGGCTTCTTCCACTGATGTTATCTCATCAATGGCTTCTCGCAAGGCATACACATAGTTGACCAAGGAGTCCTCCACCGACGTTCTTCTCCCCTTCGATTGTTTCTTGAGTGAGCTGAAGATGTTCCACTGTTTTGGCTCGACATTCTAAGAAAACAATTCGAAAATTTCAAAACTATGAAACTGTAACTCCGGCCACAGCCCCGTGGTCACCATTCTGCAGATTTTTGAATCAAGGAATCTCATTGTCTTAAATTACTTTTCTGAATTTTGAAACATTTCTGAGCATAAATAACTTAAAACAGTGTTGTAAAACTTATTTTTAATAAGATTCCTTGGTTAAAAACCTTGCAAATGTCTCAATTAAGCTTGAAGCCATGGAAGTTTCAAGCTATAATGGAGGTTTTAAGGAGTTTTTGGAGAAGAAGGTAAGTGACCAAAGTGGCAAAGACAAGATGGTTGTTGAGAAATCTTGGTCTTTGGAATATTCCTTTTAAGGTATGTGTGAAGATCCCAGCAAATCTTGGTCTTTGGAATGGGTCCAAATGTACAGGAATCATGCTGACTTTATAGAAAACGACAGCACGCTGACTACGACCCCGTGTCGGCTGGACACGGCCCTATCGTCAGACAAGACTCTGACACATTTTGTCCATATTCTGAACACAGAGCGTGTTGGCCTGGACACGACCCCGTGGTCAATTTTGAGGTGGGCACGGGGCGTGTTGACCTGGACACGGCAACTAGGCGAGAGTGTTTTATAAAGTTTCGTCTTATTTTAAGGATTTTATTCGGATCGGGTGGTTCCTTACTGGAGGGAACAACACTGAAGTGCCTAAGGTACCTTAATTGCTCTTGATTTAAACAAGAACGCAAGAGGTTATCGGAAAGGGTAAAACCTAAACTAAATACCGGTGGGCGAAACAAACCTTTATTCCCCTTATCCAGGCTCTAGTTAAAGAAGGTGTATGTCGAATCGCTCAGGTCTATGAACGCATCGGCAGGGACCGATGGAGAGTCCTTCACGACATAATCGACACAGGGACGACTATCACTCAAGTTCTCACAAGAGTTTGAGGTGCTTTCGGTATCCTCGATGTTGGTAGAGTCCGAATGTGACCTCAATAATTCTCCTTGATCGTTGTCTTGTGATGAATGGCTTGCTTTCATCTCAAGCTCAATTTTTGGAAGATTATTTCTTCGAGTAGACATAATTCATAGGAGGTTATGTCATCCGAAAGAGATGGTTGAGGGCATTTGGGCGAAAGATAGTGATCGTTTTTACTTTCGCCCATCTTAAGGTTAAAGGAAAATGATAGGTCTAAATAGTGGGGAGTGAAATTTAGAAAGTAACATTCTAAATCTTTATGGAATCCACCACATATTTGACACCACTCACCGTAAGAGGAGCGAAAGTAAAAATAATCAATATCACTCATATTTTGGTCAGAAATTAGCAACCGTCGGGATCTTACGGTTCTGTTTTCAGCAGCTGGAGGTTGGACACAGGGGCATGTTCAGTGGGCACGGTCCTGTGGTCAGCTACTGTCTGACTTAAAACAAGATTGCTAGTAACAAATATGGGCACGGCCCCATGTCAGCTGAGCACGACTCGTGCTAAAGTCTGCAGAAACTGAAAATTAAAAAAGTTCCTAAAAAATATAAAAATAAGTAAAAATAATTAGGCCGTTGATTTTAAACTTTCTTAAAATCCTTGTGTCCCCAGCAACGGCGCCAAATACTTGATGTGCGTAAAGCGTGATATATTTTTATTAATATTTTGAGCCCATTTTACACATTAGTTAAGTTTTAAATTTATAAAACACGATATTCTACTAACACTAAACACACACTTGGGCAACTGCACCCATCGTGAGCGTAGTATAGCATTGGTAAGATACCGAGGTCGTCCAAGGACACAAGATCTTTTAGTACCGGTTTATCCTCAACGTCTAATCAATCTAAATTTTTGAGAAAAAAGTTTTGAAATATGAAAATAAAAACTAAAAACGCAGAAATAAAATAAAATAAAAACAGATAGACAAGATGAATCACTTGGATCCGACTCATCTTTAATGTATCATTTGATGATTTTCGCACTTTCGGACTTTTTAAGAGATTATCTTAGTTATTGTAGTAGGCCCCTCTTTTGAATGTGACGTTACCCTCAACCTAGCGGTTTGAGTAATCAAGGATACAATCCCAAAGGGTTGGAATATTGAAAGATAATTAATTAAGTTATTAATGCGAAGAGTGGTAGGCCCCTCTTTTGAAGGTGACGTTATGCTCGGCTAAGTGGTTTGAGTCTGCAAGGATACAATCCCACGAAGCCTGTTTAATGTATTAATAGTAGTTTACATATGAGGGGTTCAAGCTATTCACACCCCCGCCATCCAATACCAGTGGGTATTGAAGGAGGTCCTAGTAAGCTTGAACCAGGTCCTTGCCTGATCTATACATTGAACAAGGCAAGAACCTTACTAAACCATTCCCTTAACCCTCGACCAGGTAGCCAACATGCCTCTATAGAGACATGAATCATGCAATCTTTTACTTTATATAGACAGTAAAGTAACTTCAAGACACCACTGACAAATGATAAAGAAAATTCACCTTCAACATAAGAAACTAGTTATTAAAGTCATTAATACAAAACCAAATAAAAAGTTTCGAAAGATTAAAAATCAAAAGTAATACATAAAAGACTTGTCTTCACCAAGTGATGTAAGAGGCTTAACCAAACATGGCCTTTGATTGGCAAGAACCCTTACGATGAATCTTGGATCCCGAGACTACTACACACTCTAAAGATGGATGATGGATGATGGTGGTGGGTGTTGGTGTTGTAGTGGTGGTGGAGTGGTGGCAAAGTGGGAGAGTAGTTATTTGCCAAGGGATGCCTTTAAAGTGAGCCAAACACCCCTATTTATAGCCTGCACAGTACTCTGGCCAGGGCCTCGTGTCCAGCGGGCATGCTCCCGTGTCCAGCCTTTTCTCTTCCTTAATTAAATGCATGTGTCAGTAGAGGGTTCCACACGGCCCGTGTCCAGTGGGAACGGCCCCGTGGTCAGCAGTGTATCTGTACTATCAAGATTTTGCAAGATTCTGCGTATCTTAGCATGCATGCCCACCCCTCTCATCCTTCTTGCCACTTGTTATGTATTGGGACTTGCATAAATGACTGAGATCTCTACACAATCCAACAAAATCTTCTAAGTATAAAAAACAATCTCATATCTTCCTCCTATCTTATATCTCGGCTAAACACCCTTCCTAAACCCCCATTTTCGAAATTTCCAATCTTCCATGTAAGAACCAAGCTCATTTCAAGTAGTTTCCAAGTAGTTTTGAAGATCCAAGAAGGTTTCCAAGGTGATTCCAAGAAGAAACATGCTCCATAACATCAAAATCTAGTCAAAATCCGCCAATAATCTTGATGGTATAAAATTTATGTTTAAATCATACTCTTGATTCATGGTTGTTCTTGATGTTGGACGTTTCTCTTGATTCTTAGAATATTTCACAAACTTGAAACTAAAATAAATGGGTTTTATACAAAATATAAAATGGAACTTGTGAATATGTTGATATGGCCAAAAAATTTAGTGTGGGTGGATTAGAGATTTAGTTTTTGAGGTTAGTTGATTTTGATGATGTGATATAGGAAAAACTTGATGCGTGCATGATCAAAGAATGATTTTATAAAAAGTTATAGGATTAAGGATGATCATGTAAAAGTGTGTTCTTGGTTGTATATATGCACATGTGTGTATCGTGTATGTATGCATATGTACACATGCATGTAGGTTTTGTTATATGTGCATCTTTAGGTGAAAATCGTTGCATGACATCGTTTGAAAACATTTGTCATTGTTATAAACCAATAGTTCAATCGTTCGTGTTATAAACCATTCGTCAATCGTCCGTGTTTTGATTGTAAAAACTTTTGGTCGTTCTTTAATGAATACATTCAAACCTGTGTGACTCGTCTAGACCACCAAAGGGTCTCTTTAAATTGACTAACAAACCACCAAAGGGTTTGTTAAAATAACAGATTTTGTCATTCCCCAAACTACCCACCAAATCCAGTGAATAGTCTAGTAACGGGACTGTCAGTCCTATGGTACCATAACATACTACTGGTCGGCTCGACCAAAGCTAATGAATGTCATTTGTGTTATTGAAATCGTATTGTTTATGTAAACCATTGACTTTGTTTTTGAAAACTTGAAAATGATTTATCACATATGAGTCATCCCAAAACAATTGAAAGCATAAAATAGGGGAACTATGTACTCACCTGGAATTACGTATGTGTCCTCGTTCAATGGAATAAACAAAGCTCAAGTGTTTTCTAGAAATAAGGATTTGTTCATCAAAGTTTTGTTGTGAGAATGTTTGTGGATGAATGTGGGTTTTGGAAACATCATAACTTTGAAGAAGTTTAGATGTTTTTAGAAGATAGGAAATTTTGGTAGCCTTCTGTGTTGTTTTTGTAAAATACGTTAAAAATAGGAAACTTTGACTAAATATTATAAACGTTTCCAGTCTACTAAATCAAAGTGTACTCTACAACTTTCATTTAGAATTTACATCGTTGGGTATTTATATGTTACATTTTGCACACATCAGCATGCATGCCCACCCCTCTCATCCTTCTTGCCACTTGTTATGTATTGGGACTTGCATAAATGACTGAGATCTCTACAAAATCCAACAAAATCTTCTAAGTATCAAAAACAATCTCATATCTTCCTCCTATCTTATATCTCGGCTGAACACCCTTCCTAAATGTCACACCCCGACCACGTAGAACATACAAAACGTGGCGGAAACATCGGGGAGTGTTGTAACAGAATTAATGGTTTCAAATCCATGGCAATTGAAGTTTCGTTTTATTGATTAAAGGTGTTACAATGTCTTAACAAACAAAGAAATACAACATAATTAACTAGTCTTGCATCTTTTATTGTCACTAAAGCCCAAGTCTGCCTATGTGTATCTTGATCATCTTATGCAACAGCTCCTGAAAAACACATGTGAAAATAGGTACGTCAGCATAAAAATGCCTGTGAGATACATAGGTTTTGTGAAAATAGGTTCCATGACTTATTTTTGAGAAAAATGTTTAGTCATGAACCTTGTAATTTGCTTTGTTTTGTAAATCATTTGAAAAACAATGAGTTCAGATGATATGTATAAATAAGTGAATAATGCATGGTTAAATGAATAACCAAGTAAAATGAGTTTGTAAAAGATAAGTTGTTTGTAAAACAATGTCTTGTGAAAAGTATGTTATTTGTATAAAATGTTCTATGTCTCAAACTGAAATGATTCAAATAACGCTACAATATGTAATACCATACAAACACTTATATATAGGAAGTACCAGCGGCGTATCCACCATGCTTGTATCATATTACACACGCATCGTTACTTAATCATTTAATCAAACCAAACCACCAAAGTAATGTTTAACAATAGTAGAAATGTTTATGTATGGTCAAATACGGTTCACACGGTTCGCAGATACAAACGGTTCACAGATACAAATGGTTCACAGATATAAACGGTTCACATATACAAACGGTTCACATATATCAACGGATCACAGATACAAACGGTTCACAGATATAAACGGTTCACAGGTACAAACGGTTCACAGATATCAACGGATCACAGAGTTAAATGATTACAACGGTTCACATAGTCAAATGTTTACAACGGTTCAAAATGTAGTATAATGTGTTCATATGCTGGATAAGCATATGCAACAGAAAAGCAATGTAAAACAATGTACTAAGTATGCACATAATGGACATACATAGCATAAAATGTATTGAAATCATGTACTATAATGTACTAACGAACATAGCAGGTATATGATGTGAAAACAGGAAAGCATGAAAGTAACAAGTAGGCACATGTGTTCCACCCCAAAACAGTTTGGAAAACAGTAAAAGAGGGGTCTATGTACTCACTTGAGATTGCTCAGAAGTCCTTGAGTAACAACCAAACAAAGCTAGAGATCGCGGATATCAAACGGCACCTAGTATAGGTAACTATGTTAATAAACCGGACCTAGATCGGAAGATTGGGTAGCATTAGGGTTTGTAAACCAAAAGAGTGTAGAGACTCGTGTCATTTGGTTTAACAAAGCCTACATACAAAATGAAACTTAACCTGAGTGTTTTCGACCCATTACGACCCGTTTAGGTAGCTTATGCTACTTTAACGCGTCGTTCGCGTGAAACGCGTTCGGACCGCCTAACTAGTCCTATGACAAGTGTTATATGCCTAAACATGTTACATAATCAGTTATGTGACAAAAGTTTAGGTTACATATGCTTAATTACCAATTATACATGAAAAGGGTATTCTGGTAATTTACCTAAGGCATATAAACTACCTATCATACAACTACTCAAACGATGTGACCATAGGGTATAACCTCGGAAGGTTATTCCCTACCTACTATGGTCACCTAAAGTGTTTGGTCGGATCCTAATGATCGACCAAATGGGTCGGGTTCGAGGTATAAGCGATTCATTAGATCGCTTACCCTACGACCCTAGACAACGTGGTAATCAGTGGGCATAGTCCCAAGGGACTATGACCAACTTGATTACACTCACGTTGCGAAGTTCAAAAGAACTTCGCATTGACCATTACTGGTCAACGCTGAAAGTCAAACAAAGTTTGACTTTCGGACTCGAAAAGCAATAAAATAAGGAAAAGAACGAAAGAATACTTACGAAGGGTCCCCGAATGCTAACCCAGATCAAAATAGCTCCGGTATGAAACGAAGGTTCCAACTTAGAGCCCAAATGATCAGATTTGTGAGAAATGAAGAAAAGGGGGTGGGGTATTTATAGATTTCGGGTAACCGTTAAGATCGTTTCTTGAATAACGTGCCTTAATCGGAACCGTACACTTGTCGTAAAGTTGTGGTGTCCCGGAAGTTTGTTCTTATCCGCTGACTAGACGATAGGAAACGAGTGGACACGAATCAATCAGCTGCAACTTGCAAACAAAACATTGAATCTGGTCAGTTTTAGGCAGTCGCGTAGCGCGACTGGTAAGTCTTTAGGGCTCGCGCTACACGACACCCCTCCCTGTTCCAGAAATGTTTCATAAATGACAGGTTTAGTCCCTGCACGTGTTTAAGCCCTTTTTCGATGCGTTTGAGCCCCGTTGACCTCATTTCAAGGCTCTAAAATGAAGTTAAAGTATAGGGAACTCAAAACATACTCAAAAATATGCCGGATGATGGTTCGTTTGATCATACGAACGCGATGTTCGCTTAATTACGACGGAATGCGCATAAGCGCGAAAAACGATCCAAATGACGCGACGAATGGATTTTTCTTAAGGCGATCAATAAAATATAATGTAGTCATGCTTACATAAATTTTTGGATGTCCAGATGTATTCAGAACGTAAGTTATGCGCGAAAATGCAAACTTGTGCACTTTTTGACACTTTCAGTCCCTGAATGACCCAAAAGTTTATTTTAGCATACCGAACCCCTCAAAGCCTATTTCTAAGCTATGTAAAGGATATTTATGGTATGTTTAACTTATGGTCATGTTCCGGAAGGTCTGTTACAGTTCAAATTGGCATACTTTCGCAGTTTGTCAAATTTAGTCCCTGTAAGCGATTAAACTTTGATTTCATCACACCAAACCTTCCAAAACTTATATCTAAGTTATGTAAAGGTTATTTAAGGTATGTTAAGCCTATTTCACTATTCCGGAGTGTTCGTTGCATTAAACTGGTTATATTTGCGCATCAGTGCGTGTATAACCTTCCAGAAAGCGATTTAGAGCTTGAAATCAAACATGAGTTGATATGCAAAAAAAAGATACACATATTTATACAAGTCCAAAGTATGAAATACATTATTTCATTGGTTTGGCATTTGCTTGATGGTTGAAATGACACAGGTGTTACAGTCTCCCATACTTTAGGAAATTTCGTCCCGAAATTAATTCGTAGGAGTCTATTTGTGACTTTGTGTCAGATAACCACCAGAGATATGTAAAGCATAATCCTGTCATTTCCTTAACGGACATTCTTCAGAACGAAAATGAACAAACGGAGTCATTTTCCTCAACGAGTATTCTTCAGAAGCGGAAATGAAGGAATAAACAAACGGGGATTCATTTCTTTAACGGAAAATCTTCAGAAACGAAAATGAACAAACGGAGTCATTTTCAACAGATGCTTCCTCAGAAACGGAAATGAGAATGATAGACAAACGGATATTCATTTCCTCAACGGACAATTCTTCAGAAACGAAAATGAACAACAGAGTCATTTTCAACGGCTGCTTCCTCAGAAACGGAAATGAGAATGATAGACAAACGGATGTTCATTTCCTCAACGGACAATTCTTCAGAAACGAAAATGAACAACAGAGTCATTTTCAACGGTTGCTTCCTCAGAAACGGAAATGAGAATGATAGACAAACGGATGTTCATTTCCTCAACGGATAATCTTCAGAAACGAAAATGAACAACAGAGTCATTTTCAACGGTTGCTTCCTCAGAAACGGAAATGAGAATGATAGACAAACGGATATTCATTTCCTCAACGGACAATTCTTCAGAAACGAAAATGAACAACAGAGTCATTTTCAACGGTTGCTTCCTCAGAAACGGAAATGAAAATGATAGACAAACGGATGTTCATTTCCTCAACGGATAATCTTCAGAAACGAAAATGAACAACAGAGTCATTTTCAACGGTTGCTTCCTCAGAAACGGAAATGAGAATGATAGACAAACGGATGTTCATTTCCTCAACGGATAATCTTCAGAAACGAAAATGAACAACAGAGTCATTTTCAACGGTTGCTTCCTCAGAAACGGAAACGGAAATGAGAATGATAGACAAACGGATGTTCATTTCCTCAACGGACAATTCTTCAGAAACGAAAATGAACAACAGAGTCATTTTCAACGGTTGCTTCCTCAGAAACGGAAATGAGAATGATAGACAAACGGATGTTCATTTCCTCAACGGATAATCTTCAGAAACGAAAATGAACAACAGAGTCATTTTCAACGGTTGCTTCCTCAGAAACGGAAATGAGAATGATAGACAAACGGATATTCATTTCCTCAACGGAGAATTCTTCAGAAACGAAAATGAACAACAGAGTCATTTTCAACGGTTGCTTCCTCAGAAACGGAAATGAAAATGATAGACAAACGGATGTTCATTTCCTCAACGGATAATCTTCAGAAACGAAAATGAACAACAGAGTCATTTTCAACGGTTGCTTCCTCAGAAACGGAAATGAGAATGATAGACAAACGGATGTTCATTTCCTCAACGGATAATCTTCAGAAACGAAAATGAACAACAGAGTCATTTTCAACGGTTGCTTCCTCAGAAACGGAAATGAGAATGATAGACAAACGGATGTTCATTTCCTCAACGGATAATCTTCAGAAACGAAAATGAACTAACGGAGTCATTTTCAACGGTTGTTTCCTCAGGTTCGGAAATGAAGGATTTAAATAAACGGATATTCATTTCCCTCGACGGGTATTCTTCAGAACGAAAATGCACAAACGGAGTCATTTTCCTCAACGGGTATTCTTCAGAATTGGAAATGAAGGATAAACGGATATTCATTTCCTCAACGGATATTCTTCAGAAGTGAAAAATGAATAGCTAGTTCATTTTTCCTCAACGGATACTTCATCAGAATTGGAAATGAATAGGGTTAACTTCTAGGTACATGACAAAGCTCGCTGTGGTTTCTGTGCACTAAATTCCATAATTATGTATGCATCCATAATTACGCAATTCCTTGCATAGTCCGCACAGTTTGTCTTGTAATGTTCATAAGCACATAATCACATAGTTGTTTAATTGTTATTATCTTGTTATTGATTGCTATTAACTTGGCACCTCGTACTTCGTTTCTCTTGGAAGAAACGGGTATTTAGGATTTTCGTGAAAAACGCAGGAGATCATACAACGGAAGAAATTTGGAAGTAGTCTGTTCTTCAAGGGATGCGGTTCCTTGATTGTCGGTATTGTAGGGGATATGTTGTTTATACATACCATCACATAAAAACATTTCAATGTAAATAAAAGATTTATTTATAAACAACGATAACAACTGTTTCTTGGATCTTGACAACAAAAGAAAATAATACATAAGACGTGATTATTTCTAAACGATGTTGTCTTCTGGTTGATCATATGCTCATCCCTGCGCTGGATTTGCATTAGCAAGCCTTGGGCAATTCCTACGAAAATGGCCCATCTCGCCACAGTTGTAGCAAGATCCCGGTGGAAAACGAGCTTGAGCAGGATAGTTGCCAGCTTGATTTGGTGCAACTGCGGTTGGGCAAACCCTAGCTGTATGGCCTATAAGTCCGCAAATTTGGCATGTGCGGCACTTCACCCCAGCATGATGATGTAGGCCACATTGGTTGCACAAGGGTGCAGTTCCGTTGTAGGGTTTCCTGGCAGGGGGTTGAGCTGGTTGGTTGAGAACGGCTTGATCATTGTGAGCGACCACAGCGTAGTTCTGAGAAGCCTTTCGCTTCTTTGACCTCTTAGGGGATCCAGTCTGTTCATCCATGATCTTTGATTCCTCGATTGGTTTCGATTCTTCGACCGGCTTCTTGTCACCTTTTCGGAAAAGTTTACCTTTCCTGATCTTTGATTCAGTCAAGGTTGCAGATAGCTCAATGGCCTGTCTAACTGTAGTAGGGTTGCTACCAGTCAAAATGTCTTGTATTGAATCAGGGAGGCCATCAATGTACTTTTCGATTGCCTTATCCAAAGGTGTGACCATGTTTGGGCATAACAGACTTAACTCTTCATAACGGTCCGTGTAGGCTCTATGCTCACCGCTGTCTTGCTCCAGATTGTCGAATTCCCTTTCCAAAGCCCTGATCTCGTGTCGAGGACAGAATTCCTTCATCATAAGGGCCCTAAGTTCAGCCCATGTCTGTGCTAGTGCAACTTCTGCACCACGATCTCTCATAACACCGTTCCACCATGTAAGGGCTCTCTTCTGGAACACACTCGAAGCAAACTCGACCTTGCGATTGTCAGGACACTGCACGTGGCGGAAAGTATTCTCAATGCTCTCGAACCATTGAAGAAGCCCAGTTGCTCCCTCAGAACCACTAAACTTGAGTGGTTTCGCCGAGTTAAAACTCTTGAAATTGCATGGACCATTGTTGTTGTTGTTGGCTTGATTCCATTGAGCAAAGAGGTTTGGGAATTGAGCAGCCATTTACTGTGCAATGATTTCTGCCAGCTCGGCAGTCGCTATCTGGTTTTCGCGTCGAGGAGGCATTCTAAAAGAGGAACATGAAAGGAAACGAGTGAGAGAATTAGACGAAAAGGATGAGATGAAACAAATTTGATGAAAGCAATGGATAGTGGTCATTTGTTTGTTACTACAAAGCAACAAACGACCTCGGTGATTAATCAAAGTAAATAGGTCAAAAATAATGTATCGCGAAGACATGCTCGCCTATAAGTGAACACTCATCCCAAGAATTCCCAGGTAAGCACAACTGGTCTCGCGTCTGGTTGAGATGTATACGAAGTGCTTGCCTAGACAGAAAACCCAGAATACAGGCATTCACCCTTCCAGTTTGCACGTGTTCACATTATTTAAAACCCAAAACCTTGACGAGATTTTGAAAATTCAAAGGGGTTCAAAACCATATAACAGAGGGTTCAAAACCTTACAATAAATCATCCTAGAACAGATGATTAGTTTTCAAAACGGTTTTGAAATTTATGTTCTAGTTGTGATTGTAGCCTAAGGATAGGTGACGGTATTGTTTTATGACTAAACGCAAGTAAACTCGCGTTAGGGTCCTAAGAAGGTTATAGACAAGGTCAAAGCATTACTAATAACCTAATTCCCTATAACCATTGGCTATGATACCATCTTTTCTGTCACACCCCGACCACGTAGAACATACAAAACGTGGCGGAAACATCGGGGAGTGTTGTAACAGAATTAATTGTTTCAAATCCATGGCAATTGAAGTTTCGTTTTATTGATTAAAGGTGTTACAATGTCTTAACAAACAAAGAAATACAACATAATTAACTAGTCTTGCATCTTTTATTGTCACTAAAGCCCAAGTCTGCCTATGTGTATCTTGATCATCTTATGCAACAGCTCCTGAAAAACACATGTGAAAATAGGTACGTCAGCATAAAAATGCCTGTGAGATACATAGGTTTTGTGAAAATAGGTTCCATGACTTATTTTTGAGAAAAATGTTTAGTCATGAACCTTGTAATTTGCTTTGTTTTGTAAATCATTTGAAAAACAATGAGTTCAGATGATATGTATAAATAAGTGAATAATGCATGGTTAAATGAATAACCAAGTAAAATGAGTTTGTAAAAGATAAGTTGTTTGTAAAACAATGTCTTGTGAAAAGTATGTTATTTGTATAAAATGTTCTATGTCTCAAACTGAAATGATTCAAATAACGCTACAATATGTAATACCATACAAACACTTATATATAGGAAGTACCAGCGGCGTATCCACCATGCTTGTATCATATTACACACGCATCGTTACTTAATCATTTAATCAAACCAAACCACCAAAGTAATGTTTAACAATAGTAGAAATGTTTATGTATGGTCAAATACGGTTCACACGGTTCGCAGATACAAACGGTTCACAGATACAAATGGTTCACAGATATAAACGGTTCACATATACAAACGGTTCACATATATCAACGGATCACAGATACAAACGGTTCACAGATATAAACGGTTCACAGGTACAAACGGTTCACAGATATCAACGGATCACAGAGTTAAATGATTACAACGGTTCACATAGTCAAATGTTTACAACGGTTCAAAATGTAGTATAATGTGTTCATATGCTGGATAAGCATATGCAACAGAAAAGCAATGTAAAACAATGTACTAAGTATGCACATAATGGACATACATAGCATAAAATGTATTGAAATCATGTACTATAATGTACTAACGAACATAGCAGGTATATGATGTGAAAACAGGAAAGCATGAAAGTAACAAGTAGGCACATGTGTTCCACCCCAAAACAGTTTGGAAAACAGTAAAAGAGGGGTCTATGTACTCACTTGAGATTGCTCAGAAGTCCTTGAGTAACAACCAAACAAAGCTAGAGATCGCGGATATCAAACGGCACCTAGTATAGGTAACTATGTTAATAAACCTGACCTAGATCGGAAGATTGGGTAGCATTAGGGTTTGTAAACCAAACGAGTGTAGAGACTCGTGTCATTTGGTTTAACAAAGCCTACATACTAAATGAAACTTAACCTGAGTGTTTTCGACCCATTACGACC
The DNA here is from genome assembly GCA_030545235.1 of Helianthus tuberosus. NCBI lineage: Eukaryota > Viridiplantae > Streptophyta > Magnoliopsida > Asterales > Asteraceae > Helianthus > Helianthus tuberosus. Next base: position 90,676,667 of record CM060410.1, read on the forward strand.
CGTTTAGGTAGCTTATGCTACTTTAACGCGTCGTTCGCGTGAAACGCGTTCGGACCGCCTAACTAGTCCTATGACAAGTGTTATATGCCTAAACATGTTACATAATCAGTTATGTGACAAAAGTTTAGGTTACATATGCTTAATTACCAATTATACATGAAAAGGGTATTCTGGTAATTTACCTAAGGCATATAAACTACCTATCATACAACTACTCAAACGATGTGACCATAGGGTATAACCTCGGAAGGTTATTCCCTACCTACTATGGTCACCTAAAGTGTTTGGTCGGATCCTAATGATCGACCAAATGGGTCGGGTTCGAGGTATAAGCGATTCATTAGATCGCTTACCCTACGACCCTAGACAACGTGGTAATCAGTGGGCATAGTCCCAAGGGACTATGACCAACTTGATTACACTCACGTTGCGAAGTTCAAAAGAACTTCGCATTGACCATTACTGGTCAACGCTGAAAGTCCCTGCACGTGTTTAAGCCCTTTTTCGATGCGTTTGAGCCCCGTTGACCTCATTTCAAGGCTCTAAAATGAAGTTAAAGGATATTTATGGTATGTTTAACTTATGGTCATGTTCCGGAAGGTCTGTTACAGTTCAAATTGGCATACTTTCGCAGTTTGTCAAATTTAGTCCCTGTAAGCGATTAAACTTTGATTTCATAACACCAAACCTTCCAAAACTTATATCTAAGTTATGTAAAGGTTATTTAAGGTATGTTAAGCCTATTTCACTATTCCGGAGTGTTCGTTGCATTAAACTGGTTATATTTGCGCATCAGTGCGTGTATAACCTTCCAGAAAGCGATTTAGAGCTTGAAATCGAACATGAGTTGATATGCAAAAAAAAGATACACATATTTATACAAGTCCAAAGTATGAAATACATTATTTCATTGGTTTGGCATTTGCTTGATGGTTGAAATGACACAGGTGTTACACTAAACCCCCATTTTCGAAATTTCCAATCTTCCATGTAAGAACCAAGCTCATTTCAAGTAGTTTCCAAGTAGTTTTGAAGATCCAAGAAGGTTTCCAAGGTGATTCCAAGAAGAAACATGCTCCATAACATCAAAATCTAGTCAAAATCCGCCAATAATCTTGATGGTATAAAATTTATGTTTAAATCATACTCTTGATTCTTGGTTGTTCTTGATGTTGGAAGTTTCTCTTGATTCTTAGAATATTTCACAAACTTGAAACTAAAATAAATGGGTTTTATACAAAATATAAAATGGAACTTGTGAATATGTTGATATGGCCAAAAAATTTAGTGTGGGTGGATTAGAGATTTAGTTTTTGAGGTTAGTTGATTTTGATGATGTGATATAGGAAAAACTTGATGCGTGCATGATCAAAGAATGATTTTATAAAAAGTTATAGGATTAAGGATGATCATGTAAAAGTGTGTTCTTGGTTGTATATATGCACATGTGTGTATCGTGTATGTATGCATATGTACACATGCATGTAGGTTTTGTTATATGTGCATCTTTAGGTGAAAATCGTTGCATGACATCGTTTGAACACATTTGTCATTGTTATAAACCAATTGTTCAATCGTTCGTGTTATAAACCATTCGTCAATCGTCCGTGTTTTGATTGTAAAAACTTTTGGTCGTTCTTTAATTAATACATTCAAACCTGTGTGACTCGTCTAGACCACCAAAGGGTCTCTTTAAATTGACTAACAAACCACCAAAGGGTTTGTTAAAATAACAGATTTTGTCGTTCCCCAAACTACCCACCAAATCCAGTGAATAATCTAGTAACGGGACTGTCAGTCCTATGGTACCATAACATACTACTGGTCGGCTCGACCAAAGCTAATGAATGCCATTTGTGTTATTGAAATCGCATTGTTTATGTAAACCATTGACTTTGTTTTTGAAAACTTGAAAATGATTTAGCACATATGAGTCATCCCAAAACAATTGAAAGCATAAAATAGGGGAACTATGTACTCACCTGGAATTACGTATGTGTCCTCGTTCAATGGAATAAACAAAGCTCATGTGTTTTCTAGAAATAAGGATTTGTTCATCAAAGTTTTGTTGTGATAATGTTTGTGGATGAATGTGTTGTTTTTGTAAAATACGTTAAAAATAGCAAACTTTGTCAGAATATTATAAACGTTTCCAGTCTACTAAATCAAAGTGTACTCTACAACTTTCATTTAGAAAGTTTTTCTCTTTGGAACCCGGAAAATGGTCAAAACCATTGATCTTTACAAACTGTCCAGTTTTGACCTTCGGTTTGGTTTTAGACATTTAAGGGTCCAAACCGAGGTGTTTGTAGATGCATCTTACATCGTTTGAATCATATTTCAATGAATTTACTCAAAATGTAAGGGTTTGCTTTGTTTTGTTAAGTTTTGACCAAGTTATTCTTGGTTAAAGTAACAAAACGGAATCTGTCCAATACAAGAAAAACACTTGTGTTTCCTTTTGGTATTTTTACTATGTGTAAAAATACGGGTTTGGAGGGAAATAAGCTCTGAAAATAAAAGCTTAAGGAAATAACTAAAGAAGGAGACTTACTTGCTTTAGAGAACTTCTCCAAAAGAATAGAAGAGAAAGCTCAAAGTGAGGAAGAAGAAGCTGTTTATAAGATTTCTAAGTGAAATGTTTGTAATTTGAGGAGATCAAGACAAGAATCCCAAGGTGTTATAAGATGAGGATTACTGTCCCCTTATGTGTCAAGACAAGAATAAATGTGGTAAAATGGTGAAAGGTGGCAAAAACATGGGCAAGACAAGTGTTCATGAGTGTCTTAGGAGATGATTAATGTCTTACTAGGTGGCGCAACATGGTAACTTAAGGTTTTTGGTATTTTTAGTCCCTAGACCGTGAGTTTGGTGTTTTGACGATTCTAATCCCTTAGTTAAATTACAAAGGTTTCAAGTTATGTGATGCTTAGATTTGTTCCGGTAGTTTCATGAATATCGTTTCGCTCGATCATATGATTACGTATTTCATAAATAAAATATAACATTTTATTGAATATGAAAATGATTAAAATTGTACAACATTCAAAAATTGCAAAAGACACAGTTTTAGTTGGTTTCCCACTTTTTTAGTGTTCCCCATTGAACCTCCTACAACGAACACATACATAGACACACACACACACATATATATATACATATACATATCTATAAAGGTTTTAAATATTTTATTGTTTTTTTATTAAGATAATTTTTATATAAATTGGCAAAAAAATTAAATTACCCTTATGTGACCAAAGATAACTAAAAATTTTAACTAGATTATTAACAAAGGACAGACGGTGCAATGTTTTTAGTACATAAATGATGATTATTGTAATTTAAAAAGCTAAAGGGCATGCATCGCAATTTGGTAAAAACATAAAGGACGAAAAGTGTAATTTAACTTAAACTATTTTTTTGGTATCATAAGTATAAACTTTGTCGAAAATGCAATTGTAGTAAAAGTAGAGTAACTTTTAGTATTGTAAGCTATAGTGATTCTCGATAACGTACTAGACCAAATCGATATTGACATCAAATCCAGTATAGGGTAATATTGGAACACGACTTTATTTATTTATTTATTTTTGTATTTTCTCTTTTGGGTTTTATACCAAGTACTAGTACCATAACAAATCAAATGGATACTGATCAAATTCAAATTCTCTTAGCATCTGATAAAGATCCGTTGAGTGGATCAAGCTCTAAAAACAGATAGGGCGAATTAGAAATGGCAAATCTCCCAAGAAATAAGATAAAAGAACAAGATAGCTTTTGCAACAACTTTCTTCTTAATTTCCATTCATCTAAAGCTCCATATATGGTGTTTGAAACCGCTTTGGTATTTCCGCATTACATATGGGTGGTGCAAAGTGAGACACCTTGCGACTCCCATTCGGGATCTCAGGAATGGGTTTAACCACTCCTGGGACACTGGATATCATATCCTTGAGTTTTTGCAATTCCCTAGCCATAGCCTGGTTGATCCCTGTGTGACATTTGTGCTCTGTAAACACTGTACGATGAAGGACAATATCAAATATCAATGAAACAATGTGTTTTGGTCTCAATATTTGTTTAATTATGTTTGACGATTTCACGTTTCAATTCTAGTTCAATTTCAAGCTCTAAATCACTTTCTGGAAAGTTATACGCAAACTGTTATGTAAATGTAATCAGTTTAACACGAAAAACATTCCGGAACAGTGAAGAATGCTTAACATACCTTAAATAACCTTTTCATAACTTAGAAATAAGTTTTGAAGGGTTTGGTATGTCAAAAACAAGTTTATTCGATCACATGGACTATTTGCGACAAACTGCAAAAGTCTGCCGATTCGTATAGCAGCGTACACTCCGGAACAAGATCATAAGCTAAAAACACCCTAAATACCCTTAACATAGCTTAGAAATAAGTTTTTAGGGGTTCGGTGTGCGAAAATGCGCTTATTTGATCATACGGACTAAAAGAGTTAAAACAACGAAAGTTGCATATACGCGCATATACGCGCATATCTTACGTTCTGACCATATCCGGACATCCAAAAATTTTTTAATCACTATAATATCATATTTTAATGATAGGAATGCAAAAAAACCATTCATCGCTTAATTTGGATCGTTTTCGCGTCCGTTCGAGTTTCGTCGTAATTAACCGAAAAAAGCGATCGTTCGGCCAAACGAACCGACATCCGTGATACTTCCAAGCATATTTCAAGTCCCCTATGCTTTAACATCCTTATAAAGCCTTCAAATTGGGTTAACGGGGGTTATACACGTCAAAAACCATCAAAACATGCTGCAGGGACTAAAGGTGTCAAAAAATGAAACTTTTGGCAAAACAGCTCCCCTCACGCCACGCGAGGGAGACCTGGGGTCCTGGCGCGACACATGACATAGCCTGTTTTTCAGAACTTTCTATTTCAGCAGCATCCCTTGTATTTTCAGCTAGTTTTTCAAACTTGTGGGCTTTTTGTTTGATGAGCAAGGATAGAATCTGATCTTAGGACACTTGTTTTGATCTTGTTCTTCCTTGGAGAACACATAATCCACATGTCAAGATCCAAAAGATCGTTGAACACTATAAATACCCATCTTCACATGTCACACCCCGACCACGTAGAACAACAAGACGTGGCGGAAACGTCGGGGAGTGTTGTAACAGAATTAATTGTTTCACAACCATGGAAATTAAAGTTACGTTTTATTTATCAAACAAGAGGGTTACATTGTCTTAAAACAAGAAACAAAGAGTACATAACATAATTTAACTAGTTCTTGCTTCGTTTTAAGTCACTAAGGCACAGGTCCGCCTAAGTGTGTCTTGATCATCCTATGCAACAGCTCCTGAAAACACACGTGAAAATAGGTACGTCAGCATAAAAATGCCTGTGAGATACATAGGTTTTGTGAAAATAGGATTCATGACTTGAGTTTAAAGAAATTGTTTAATAAAAAGTAGTCATGAATCTTGTTGAGTGTTTTCTTTCATAAATCATTTGAAAAGCAATGAATAAATCAAATGATATGTATATAAAAGAATACTGTATGGTTAAGTGAATAACCATGTAAAATGGGTTTGTATAAGTTAAGTTATTTGTAAAATGATGTTTATGTGAAGATTGTATTGTAGATGTAATATGTATAAACTGAAATGGTTTAAATAACACTACGATATGTAATACAATAAAAGCACTTATATATAGGAAGTACCAGCGGCGTATCCACCATGTTTTTATCGTATTACACGTCGCCTCGTTACTTAAATCACTTACCCAAACAGCCACCAAGATGAAATGTTTAATAAATTGTAGAAATGTTCATGTATGGTCAAATACAGTTCACACGGTTCAACAGTTACAAACTGTTCATATAATCAAATGGTTACAACGGTTCACATAATCAAATAGTTACAACGGGTCACATAGTGAAATAGTTACAACGGTTCACATAGTCCAATAGTTACAAACGGTTCAAAATGCAATTGAAGAAACACTAACTAAATGGTCGGAACCGAGATAGTTAGGGGGTTTGAATCCGCATAAAAGGGTTAGCTCTCTCTCGGTTGATTCAGTTGTAGCTGAACTTCTTCTCCGGTGGTTCTGCAAAAAAGAACACCGTTAGTCTCGCCAAGGGGAGAAGAGGGCTCTCTCCTTGACCCGACTCCGGTGTGAGAATAAGTATTGGTAATGGAGAAGAGAAAAGTATTTGATAAGTGAGTGTGTACTGAGTTTATACCTGAACAGTTCTCTTATTTATAACCGGGAGTTTAGGAGGGAAAACCTGTTATTGAAAAGATGACGGAAGATGCTAACGCCGTAGCGGTTATCTTTTCTTCCGTTAAGTTCTTTGGTCTTTTGTTAAATTGTCTCGATCCGATGTGAATGCACACGGATCATGGTTTGATCGATGGCTGGGGGATTGCCACGTGGAAAGTGATTAAGTGGAGATTACTCTCCAATTGCATGCATTCGTTGTGATTCCGGGGTTGCTTGTAGTGATGACACGTGTCCAGACGGTTACAACCGTCTGGGTGGTGCACGATTGTATTTCTTTCTAGAAGATTACTGCTGTAATCTGGTGGGACACCTTGCTGTGTAGACACAGACAAATAAATCCCAAGTCTGGGTAAAATAATATCCAAGTCTGGATATTTAGGCGGAGGTATTGAACAAAGGATTTAAATCCTTTGTTAAATGGGAGAAGGCGCAAGGATTTATGTTCTCCTTTGGGCGCGCGATTATGAATCGCTGACTTCTTCTTCTTTGCAAGACCAATGCGCGGCCGCGCAAGGTCGAAAGGCTAAAAAGGTTGATTTGTGGTATGATCTCAAATCCTTTTTATGAGGTTTTTGGGACCTTACCCCTTCAAGTCCCCCCAGTCTAGTGTTGTACTTATGCAAATAAGTGGAGCACTGGACTTATGAGAGGGAAATGGTTTTTGGGCGCGAAAAGGTAAGAAAGCTTCTATGAGAAGATTTAAATTTGCTGAGTTTGTAAAGATATTTTTTTTTTAAATCTTTGACTTGAAGTTATTGCAGTAAATTGATTTTGACAACCTGTCATTGTCAGTTGTTTTTTACTATCCGTGTTGTACACGCGCACGTGTAAACGCGTGTATGTTCTGACCTCTTCTTTTTCTGTTGCTTGGGGAACTGTGATACCCGGAACAGTGCTGTGACGGTTACCGATGCTATTTATTGCGATGGGTATATAATCGTTTGGGTAACCTCTTCTGTGCAATCATTGCTTTGTTTGAAAACTTTCCCCATTCCTTGTTCTTAAGAAAATTTTTCGTCACCCTTTTGCTTATGTCAACCGGAGAACGTCAAGAGGATCTTGTTGAAGATATGTCGACTGATCTTCCACCATTGAAGTGGCCTAGGGCGTCGTTTGAGGGTTTGATTCAGAATCTTAAATTTCCGGAGAACTGGGGTGCCTTGTATCCCGAAGATGGGCAAACGGCAGCAGATGCTCCGGCCGGGTATATTACCCTCTTTTGGGATTTTTTCTGTGACGGTAACTTTCGCTTGCCTGTTACCAGATTTTTTCTTGAAATTCTTGGATTTTATAATCTGCACATCTCCCAATTTCACCCTATTGGTATGGTTAGGGTTCGGCATTTCGAATTTGTATGTCGGACGATGCATGTGGAGCCAACCGTTCCCCAATTTAGGGTTTTTTATCAGATGCACTGTACCCAAGGGTTTTACTCATTCGTTCAGAGAGCTTCTGCAAAGAAGATTTTACATCAACCCCCAAAATCATTTCATGAATGGAAACATAAATTCTTCTTTATCAAGGCTGGAGTGATTCCGGTGAAGATGATTCTTAGGGGTAAAGAAGATATTCCGATCGAATCGCTTCAGACTCCTGTTGATAAAAACTGGTACCAAGATCTGAAAGATGTGCCTAATATTGCGTTGTCGGAGAAAGCTCTTGTCGGAGCCGGCATGAGTTTGAACTGGAAGATGGAACGTGATGATAAGCCCATGTATACAGAGGATGGTCATAGTAAGTTTGGGGCTTTTTTACTGTTTTTTTTTTTTTTGACCTGTTTTCTGTTGGAATGTAGTTGTCTCTTTGTATGTTGTTGCCTTCAAAAGGGAAGGTGGAAGAATGGGTACCATCAAAAAGAAGCCTGAAGAGGAGCTTTGGTACCATCGTATTGTGAAGAATTTTGTGCTTCCGCGGGATGCGGACCTATCTGTTCAACCGGCAGCTGGTGCTGGTGAGTTTATATCCGTTTTTCCTTTCTTTGTTGCTTTGAGTAATTTTTCTGTCTTGCGCTTTTCGTAGGTGAGTTGTTGAATTTGGGCGTAGGCCCTGAAAAGAAAAAACGCGCAACTACATCCACTTCCGCGCCGAAGAGAAGTGAGACTATTAAGACTCAACCTTTGAAGGCGAAAAATGTTGGAGAGAAGAAAGGTACGCGCCGTACTTCTGACTCCAGGTATGATTATGTGGTGGTTTCTGACTCTTTGGAGGGTCTTATTCCTGTAGTGACTATGCGGGAACCAAAGCCTGAACCGAAGGATTCTGCTGATATTCCTCCTTCTAACCCGAATGAGCCTATCGATCTGGATTCCAGTCCCGAACATTTGGTTCATAGAAAGGCTGGTAAGAGAAAGCAAGCTGATGCTGATGCGGAGGGTCAACCTCCCAAGAAAGTGCAGAGGAAGAAAATTACCAGAAAAGGAAACCTAGATGCTTTTGTTTCAGAATCCATTCCTGGTAAGTATTGCTTTTCTTTGTTTTCTTTGAGCGGATAGGATTTTTACAGACTTTTGTTTGTCCAGAAATTCCTGTTTCTCCTGTTCCTGTAGACGTACCAACTGTGGTTGATAAAGAACTTCCCTCTTCCCCGCCGCGTGCTGCCGTTACAGACCCGTTAGAGTCTTCAGAGATAGCTGAGGAAGGTGTTGAGAAAACTATTGAGGCTGAGGAGCCTGTTGGTGCTAATATAGAGACTGAACAGATTGTTGAGCCGGGTGTGGTAAATGATGCTGATAATCCACCGACACCGGAAAAGGGAACTGCTGAAAAAATTAAATCTTCCCCCCCTAGACCTTCTGAAACTATACTTGAGCATACTGAGAAGGCCGCCACTGAGGGGGCAGGTTCATCTGCTGGTGTTGATAAGCAAACTCCAATTCGTCCAGAAGAAACCCTGGGAGAGTATTATTATCGGACGTATGCGGAGAAAGATGCTGTTGATCCTCATGTTCCTGTTTGGAATGTGAAGAAAGGAGATACCTTCTCGGATTGGCGTGTATGCGAAGATTGGTTGCAGGGGATACTTCCGCCTGGCGAGATTAAATTTCAGGAAAATCAGCCTTATGAACAGACCTATCAGTCTTATCTTGCAGAAACTGCTTCTCATGTTTCTACTACTCACCGTATAGTGCGTGAGTGGTATAGCATGCATAAAGAGCGGGTATCTTTTGTAGCATCACAAAGGAAGTTTGCTAAAGATGAAAAACATGTGGCTCAGTTGAAGGCTAAATTAGAGGCTGAGCAAGCTAAGTTTGAAGCTGAGCGCAAGACTGAGGAATGGTCAGTTTCTGGTTGGAAGAGAAAAGCTGAAGCTGCGCTTTTATCTGAGGAGCGCAAAAATTGGAGGAGAATTTGTGAGAAAGATAATGCCGAGAAGGCAAACCTCCGTAATATCATAAATAACCTCAAGGCTGAGGTTGAAAATCTGAAGAATCAAGATGCGGAGGTAGAAAGATTGAAGAAAGAAAAAGCTGACATGGAAGCTATGTTGGAGGAAGCGCGCTCTCATAGGGAACGAAGTGAGCAACGGGAGGTACAAGCTTTAGCCACTCTTGCCATTAGAGATAAAGAATTAGAGGAACTTACCGCTTTGGTTTCTGACCAGGAACAATTGAAGAAGGATCTGGAGCTTGCGCGTTCTGAGAATACTGAAACCTCCCGCCGTTTGACTGAGGTTGAAGAGAAACTGGAGAATTCAGAAATGGCGTGGGTCTCAGCGGAAAGCGAGCTCGAACCTTTGAAGAATGATATGGCCTGGTTGAAAGATCGCGGGATTGCTTGTGTAAGTTCCTTTCTTCTTTTTTGTCCATGTATGCGCTTTTCTTGTTTTGATGCTTATCTTTACTTGATTTCATAGGTTGCTGAATCTGTATTAAACTCTGAAGAACTGGATAAAACTGTTGCTAATTTGATGGTTGCTGCGCGACGAGATGGTTACGCGCAAGGTTATGCGGAATGTTCCCAACACGTGAATAGCACTTTAAAGGTTAATTGGGATGATAGCAAGTCTGCTACCTTTGGCGTTAATACTGCCAGCGCGCTTGCTTCTATGAAGACAGAGTTTAATAACTTGCAACTTCCAGTGATGGAGTTAATAAATGTGGCGCTGCAATCGGACGATCACGTTGCGCAACTTAAAGAAATCTTTCCGGATGGGGGAGAAGATTTAGAGTAGGATGAAATTGTATTGAACAGTTTTTTTCTATGTAGGATGTTGATCCTTGTTTTGATGGTGCGCTGTTGCCAAGGGTTTTAAACACTGCTGTGTCTAAACTTTTTAGGACGTATTTGTACGCCAAAAATAGTATGTTTCTATTTGTTTTGTTAATATGTCTTTACAATATTTTGCATGAGTACAATTACTTTTGCTTTGAGTAAGGCGAATAAAGTTGGTATGAAGCTCATGTATGAGTTTATGGTCGTTTGTGACGTGATCACTGACCGCGCATGGAGCTTTGTGTTATACTACCATAATGTTTTTGCACTTACTAAAAAGAAATTGCATGCATTTTGTAAACACAAAAATAATAGAAACTTTGTAATTTTATTCATGGATAATGCTCAGAGGCGTTACAAAGTTTTTCGGATAATTAAATGGAACTTAACTTACTCCCTGATAGTTCCGCCGCTTTTGATAAGTCATGTCTTTTCCGCGGAAAACTTACAGAGTCCTTTTAAGTTTTAGCCCGTTTGCTTGAGCTTTCTTCTCCCCGGGTAATCTGCTTAATCTCCTTGCGCATGTTCTGGAGTAAATGTGTAAGTTCTCCATTTTTGAGAGCCTTCTCTATTTCCGTGCGCAGAGATATGCAATTGTTCGTGGTGTGCCCGTTATCCTTATGATATTCGCAGTACTGCGTCTGGTCTTGACCACGTTTACTCTTCATCGGAATCGGAGGTTTAAATTGGTGATCCTCAGTGCTTAGCACCTCCGCCGGGGTTTTTGTTAGGGGAGTCCACTGCCTCTCCCTATTTTCGTGCTTATTCTCTCTTTGTGCAGAGAACTTGTTGGTTGTTGTGCGGGCTTCTTCAGAGGATCGACTTCCTGATGCCTCGCGTAATGACTTTTTGTACCTTCTTTCACCAGTTGCGCTTAAGTCTGCGGGCCTGTTGTGTGGTGGTGGTGGCCTGTTTGTAGTAAGGTTTTTCTCTGTCTGCGCATAAACCTTGGCCGCCGCCATTATCTTTTCCCAACTCGTGGGGAGGCCCTCTGTTCCCGATAACACCTTGACCATGTCGTCACACCTAACCACGTACTTAAACTGAGCACGGATTAGTTGTTCGTTAACACCTCCAATCTCTAACACTTCTTTATTGTACCTAGTGATAAAATCCTCCAGGTTCTCGTCATCGCGACGCCAGATGTTCATGACGTCGGATGTATCGCGCATTGATCGCCTTTGTTGGCTGAAGTGTGTTAAAAATTTCCTAGGCAGATCTTTCCACGACTCGATCTGTCCCGTTGGTAGGTTATCAAACCAGATTCGCGCTGGGCCGGTTAGTGTTTGCACAAACAAGTGACACCATAGCGGAAGAGTCCAACTGTCAACCAACCCTGCGCTGGTGAATACTCTTAGATGATCATCAGGGTCAGTTAACCCATTGAATTTCCCAACGTTAGATGGTAATTTGGCCCTTTCCAACGGAGCCAGAGCTATCTCCAATATGAACTTCGAGTTTTCCGCCGCTTCAGCCGGGCGATAAACTAAGTCATAGTTATGCTCGGCCTCGGGGTTATAAACCGCTCGAGGCCTGCATTTGTTATAGTTTGGCTGTAGTCTGTTGAATACGCTGGTGTTTTCACTCATACGATATGTTTGATCGGATTCATCAGTATGAGGGTCCCGTTGGGAACCCAACCTGTCATGAACCGATTGTCTTCGACGAGGTTGTGGTTCACCATGGTGTTGTCTCTGGTAACTGCTTGTATCATCATAAGTTGATTCTTCTCGCTGAGAGGCATGAGCTCTAGATCCCGGCCTTCGGGATTGGGTTACAGGAGCAGTTTGAGCAGACAACTGTGTGTACACTGCGTTTAATGCCCCTTGGGACCGGACATACCATGATATCGGAGTTTCTCCTGGTGGTAAAATTGATTGTGTAGGATTTGCTGGTAACATTCCTGGAGTGACAGGATCATTTGCTCGATTAGATTGAACCTCGTTATCGTTCGAGGCCTCTTCTACGATCCCTTCTATTGGTAAATTGTTTCCGACGTTTGGTCGAGGACCAGGTTGCCGGTGAGATGACGAATTTTCTGCCATGTGCAAAAACAGAAAACGGAATGAACTGAATCGAAACGAGGTAGAAACTAGAAAAACTGAGAAAACGGTGGGCGCCAATGAAGAAACACTAACTAAATGGTCGGAACCGAGATAGTTAGGGGGTTTGAATCCGCATAAAAGGGTTAGCTCTCTCTCGGTTGATTCAGTTGCAGCTGAACTTCTTCTCCGGTGGTTCTGCAAAAAAGAACACCGTTAGTCTCGCCAAGGGGAGAAGAGGGTTCTCTCCTTGACCCGACTCCGGTGTGAGAATAAGTATTGGTAATGGAGAAGAGAAAAGTATTTGATAAGTGAGTGTGTACTGAGTTTATACCTGAACAGTTCTCTTATTTATAACCGGGAGTTTGGGAGGGAAAACCTTTTATTGAAAAGATGACGGAAGATGCTAACGCCGTAGCGGTTATCTTTTCTTCCGTTAAGTTATTTGGTCTTTTGTTAAATTGTCTCGATCCGATGTGAATGCACACGGATCATGGTTTGATCGATGGCTGGGGGATTGCCACGTGGTAAGTGATTAAGTGGAGATTACTCTCCAATTGCATGCATTCGTTGTGATTCCGGGGTTGCTTGTAGTGATGACACGTGTCCAGACGGTTACAACCGTCTGGGTGGTGCACGATTGTATTTCTTTCTAGAAGATTACTGCTGTAATCTGGTGGGACACCTTGCTGTGTGGACACAGACAAATAAATCCCAAGTCTGGGTAAAATAATATCCAAGTCTGGATATTTAGGCGGAGGTATTGAACAAAGGATTTAAATCCTTTGTTAAATGGGAGAAGGCGCAAGGATTTATGTTCTCCTTTGGGCGCGCGATTATGAATTGCTGACTTCTTCTTCTTTGCAAGACCAATGCGCGGCCGCGCAAGGTCGAAAGGCTAAAAAGGTTGATTTGTGGTATGATCTCAAATCCTTTTTATGAGGTTAATTTCCATTAATTGTTTCACAACCATGGAAATTAAAGTTACGTTTTATTTATCAAACAAGAGGGTTACATTGTCTTAAAACAAGAAACAAAGAGTACATAACATAATTTAACTAGTTCTTGCTTCGTTTTAAGTCAGTAAGGCACAGGTCCGCCTAAGTGTGTCTTGATCATCCTATGCAACAGCTCCTGAAAACACACGTGAAAATAGGTACGTCAGCATAAAAATGCCTGTGAGATACATAGGTTTTGTGAAAATAGGATTCATGACTTGAGTTTAAAGAAATTGTTTAATAAAAAGTAGTCATGAATCTTGTTGAGTGTTTTCTTTCATAAATCATTTGAAAAGCAATGAATAAATCAAATGATATGTATATAAAAGAATACTGTATGGTTAAGTGAATAACCATGTAAAATGGGTTTGTATAAGTTAAGTTATTTGTAAAACGATGTTTATGTGAAGATTGTATTGTAGATGTAATATGTATAAACTGAAATGGTTTAAATAACACTACGATATGTAATACAATAAAAGCACTTATATATAGGAAGTACCAGCGGCGTATCCACCATGTTTTTATCGTATTACACGTCGCCTCGTTACTTAAATCACTTACCCAAACAGCCACCAAGATGAAATGTTTAATCAATTGTAGAAATGTTTATGTATGGTCAAATACAGTTCACACGGTTCAACAGTTACAAACGGTTCATATAATCAAATGGTTACAACGGCTCACATAATCAAATAGTTACAACGGGTCACATAGTGAAATAGTTACAACGGTTCACATAGTCCAATAGTTACAAACGGTTCAAAATGCAATATAATGTGTTCATATGCTGGATGAGCATATGCAACAAAATGCAATGTAAAACAATGTGTCCATATGTTGAGTAAACATATGCAACTAATGTAATGTAAATCAATGTGCTAGCATGCTCAGTCAACATACATAGCATTAATGTAAAGTAAAACAATGTACTAAGTATGCTAAGTAACAATACATAGCGAAACAATGTAATGTAAATCATGTACTAATAGTGTACTAATGAACATAGCAAGTATTTGATGTGAAAACAGGAAGGCACGAAAGTAACAAGTAGGCACATGTGTTTCACCCCCAAAACAGTTTGAAAACAGTAAAAGAGGGGTCTATTTACTCACCTGAGATTGCCTAGAAGTCCTTGAGTAACAACCAAGCAATGCTAGAGATCACGGAAAATCAACGGCACCTAATATAGGTAACTATATTAATAAACCGGACCAAAATCAGAGGATCAGATAGAATGAGGGTTCGTAAACCAAATGAGTATGGAACTCATGTAATATGGTTTAACAAAGCCTACATACTACAATGAAACCTAACCTAAGTGCTTACGACCCGTTTAGGCAGCTTACGCTACTTTAACGCGTCGTTCGCGTAAAACGCGTTCGGAATGCCTAACTAGCCCTATGATAAGTAAAATATGCCTTAACATGTCTAATATTGTTGCTAAATAAGTTTAGATATAAAAAATTATGTTACATATGCTTAAAATGAATTTTGGCGTAAAAAGGGCATTTTGGTAATTTACCTAAGGCATATAAACTACCTATCATGCGACTAATCAAACCTAAGTGACCATAAGGTATAACCTCGGAAGGTTATTCCCGACGCTACTATGGTCACTTAACATGTTGGGTCGGATCCTAATGATCGACCAAACGGGTCGTGTTCGAAAGTCTAAGCGGGTGTTTAGTCCGCTTGACTTTCGGCTCCACAGAAGCACTAATCTAAAAAAATGACGAGCTAAACATGCTAGAACATGTTTATTTAAGTTAGAAAAAAGGTTTTAATATCAAAACAAACGGTTTTGATATCCTAGAGTAGTTTGGTTACAAAATACGCGAGAAAACGCATTTTGGCCGAAACTACGACTCGTCACTGAGCCTAGATAACATGGTAATCAGTAGGTATAGTCACTAGGGACTATAACCATCGTGATTACGCTCATGTTATGAAGTTCAAACGAACTTTGCGTTGACCATAAACTGGCCAAAGCAGAAAGTCAAACGCAGTTTGACTTTAACGACAAAAACGAATGAAAAGAACGAAAGAATACTTACAGAAGGTCCCCGCAAGCTCTTGATCCGATTTACTCTCAGGTATGAAGCATAAACTTCAACTTAGAGAGCCAAAATTAGATTCAAGTGTGCTTTGGGAGGAAGTGAGGGTGGGTATTTATAGGAATTCAAGAACCGTTAAGATCGTTCATCGAAAACTGAGCTTTGATCTGGACCTTACATGTGTGCCCATGGTTTTCTAAAACCATGGGAGCCCCTAATATGGACTATGTTCAATGAATACCAGCCCATGTTTTTGCAAAACCATGGGTTAAAACCATCAACACTTCAAAATGGACTAGGTTCATTGAATCTGCCAGAAATTTCAAAAATGGTCCCTGCACTTGTAAAACTTGATTTTTGGCACTTTTAAGCCCCGTTAACCCCATTTCAAGGCTCTAAAATAAAGCTAAAGTATAGGGAACTTAAAATATGCTCAAAAACATCTCGGATGTCGGTTCGTTTAGTCGTACGGTTGCGTTATTCGCTTAATTACGACGGAAGTCATAACGAACGCAAAAACGATCCAAATAAAGCGACGAATGGAATTTTATCATGTCAAACACTAAAATAAAATATTTTAATGCTTACATAAATTTTTGTATGTCCGGATATATTTAGAACGTAAGATATGCGCGAAAATGCAAACTTGTGCACTTTTTGACGCTTTCAGTCCCTGAATGACCCAAAAGTTTATTTTAGCACACCGAACCCCTCAAAGCCTATTTATAACCTATGTAAAGGATATTTATGGCATGTTTAACTTACGGTCATGTTCCGGAATGTCTGTTCTAGTACGAATCGTCATACTTTCGCAGTTTGTCTAATTTAGTCCCTGTAGACGATTAAACTTGTTTTTGTCATACCAAAGCCTTCAAAACACATTTCTAAGTTATGTAAAAGTTATTTAAGGTATGTTAAGCATATGTCACTATTCCAGAGTGTTTGTTGCATTAAACTGGTTATATT
This sequence comes from Helianthus tuberosus, assembly GCA_030545235.1. NCBI lineage: Eukaryota > Viridiplantae > Streptophyta > Magnoliopsida > Asterales > Asteraceae > Helianthus > Helianthus tuberosus. The sequence continues at coordinate 90,693,223 of CM060410.1, forward strand.
TACGCATTAGATTGCGTATAAACTTCCAGAAAGCGATTTAAAGTTCGAAATCGAGCAAGAATTGATATGTGCAAAGATCACACATATTTATTCAAATTCCAAGTATGAAACACAATATTTCATTGATTTGGTATTTGTTTGCTGGTCGCAGTGACCCAGGTGTCACATCACAACCTCATAAACTTGCTCATTTTCTTTCTTCTTCATCACCTGCTCTATTGGGGCTACCACACTTGGTTGGAGGCCTCAAATCTGAATTTTCTTAGTTATCTTTCCAAGTATATGACTTTTGTAAGTGTTCTTTGATGCTTGTTTATTTATTTCAAGCAAGAAAGTCAAACAGTGTTTGACTTTCAGCTTTGACCATGATTTGGTCAAGTCAAAGTTCGTTTGAACTTTGCAACGTGAGCGTAATCACGTTGGTTATAGTCCCTTGCGACTATACCTACTGATTACCACATTGACTAGTCGAAGTGACGAGTCAAAGTTTCGGTCAAAATGCACGATTATGTGCATTTTGCGACAAAACTATTTTCGGGTATCAAAACACTTTGTTTTGATATCAAATCAGCTTTCTAACTTAGTTAAGCATGTTTTAACATGCTTAACTCATCACTTTTAGTTTAGTGCTTGTTTAGGGTCGTAAGTCAAGCAGTCTCGACAACCGCTTAGACTTTCGAACCCGACCTGTTTGGTCGATCATTAGGATCCGACCAAACATATTTTGTGACCATAGTTGTATAGGGAATAACCTTCCGAGGTTATACCTTATGGTCAATTTGTTGAATTAGTTGTATGATAGGTAGTTTATATGCCTTATGAAAATGACCAAAATGTCCTTTTTGCATATAATTCCAATTTAAGCATATGTAACCAAAATTTTGACACTTAAACTGACTATGCAACATTATTAAACATGTTAGGGCATATAATACTTATCATAGGGCTAGTTAGACCATCCGAATGCGCTTTCATGCAAATGACGCGTTAAAGTAGCGTAAACTACCTTAACGGGTCATAACGGATCAAAAGCACTTAGGATAGGTATCAATTCAGAATGTAGGCTTTGTTAAACCATATCATATGAGTTCCAACACTCACTTCGTTTAGCATCAACCTATTTACATAGATTAATTCTTCTAGGATGTTTAGAGTACTAATATTGGAGTCCTTGTTTGGATTCATTGTGTACTTTAATGCGTATGTGACAAGACGATGTGACGAGAACCTGATCCCTGTAGTATCTATCTATCTTCATGGATAGACATATATGGGATGTTTAGGGTACTAATATTGGAGTCCTATATATAAGTGTTCTTATTTTATTACTCTTGTAGCGTTATCCGAATCACTTTAGGATTTTGTGTACGATTGATTCAATCTTCCATATCTTCGTATGTTAGATTCTTAGAAGGATGTCCAAAGTATTATTTTAAATCATTGATTTGATTTACATAATACTCACACAAGTTTTGACAGATTTCAAAACAGTTATTACTAATCCTTGATTGGATTTCTAATAACACATTAACGAGTTTTACGATGATTTCTACGAGATACAAATGTACGATTTCAATGGCATAAAAATTACTTAGTTATAATCATATTGACATATACAATACTTTTTGCCACGAGTTTTCACAATCAAAATTATGTATTGCAATACTAAACTTTTTCCATTCTTTGGCTTCAAGATTCATTTTCAATCGACAACTCTTGTAGTTGTCAAAGTATTGCAATATGCCATTTAGTTGGCTAACAAAACCTATGTATTCGCTGGCATTTTTATGCTGACTGTTTTTCACGTATGTTTCAGGTTTTCGACTATTCAAGCATGCAACACATAGGACTGCATTCGGGCCTTAGACTTCTTAAATCGAAAGACATTTACATGTATTCTTTGTTTGTAAAACTGTGACATCTGTGTCACTTCAACCACCAAAAAAACACCAAATTAATGAAATATTGTGTTTCATAGTTGGGATTTGTACAAATATGTGAGTTATGCGCACATATCAATTTATGTTCGATTTCGAGCTTTAAATCGCCTTCAGGAAGGTTATACATGAACTGATCCGTAAATATAACCAGTTTAATGCAACAAACACTCCGGAATAGTGAAATAGGCTTAACATACCTTAATTAACCTTTACACCACTTAGAAATGAGTTTTGGAGGGTTTGGTGTGGCGAAATCAAGTTTATTCGCTTACAGGGACTAATTTTGACAAACTGCGAAAGTATGCTGATTCGTACAGTAACGAACATTCTGGAACTTGTTCATAAGTTAAATATGCCCTTCATATCCTTTACATAGCTTAGAAATAGGCTTTGAGGTGTTTGGTGCGCAAAAACAAACTTTCTGGTCAATAGGGACTAAAAGCGTCAAAAAAGCGCACAAGTTTGCATTTTCGTGCATATCTTACGTTCTGAATATATCCGGACATCCAAAAACTTATGTAACCATTAAAATATTTTATTTTAAGGATTGGCATGATAAAATTCCATTCGTCGTGAAATTTAGATCGTTATTCGCGTCCGTTCGTGTTTCATAGTAATTAACCGAACAACGCAACCGTACGACCAAACGAACCAACATCCGAGATGTTTTTGAGCATATTTTAAGTTCCCTATACTTTAACTTCATTTTATAGCCTCGAAAAGAGGTTAACGGAGCTTAAACGTGCCAAAACGCATCAAAAATCAAGTTTGGAGATGCAGGGGCATGTCCTGCCAATTGCTGAAAGTCACTGCCAGCAAACAAGGTCCTTACGGACCGTATGGTGGTGCTTACGGTCCGTAAGCCTTCTCCTGGATAGCAGGTTTCATTTTCTTCAAAACCCAGCTATCCCCTTGTTTTGCACATGGTTTCTTCATACTAAGGGCTTGCTTTGAGCACCCATGGTATTCTAATTCAGTGGGCACACTTGGATGGTTGAGATTAAAGCTTGGGAATCGAGGAACGATCGTAACGGTGGACCGAAATCTATAAATACCCACTTAGAATTCATTTTCTCCTCACAATTGATCTGAATTTCTCTAAGTTGAGGCTCCAAAACTTCATACCTGAGAACATTTAGATCAATATCTTCCTAGCTTGGACCCTTTGTAAGTATTCTTTCGTGCTTTTATCGCTTTTCAAGCGTGAAAGTCAAACAGTGTTGGACTTTCTGCTTTGACTGGTCAATGGTTAACACGAAGTTCGTTTGAACTTCTCAACGTGAGCGTAATCACGATGGTTATAATCCTTTGTGACTATACCTACTTATTACCATGTTGATTAGGTGTAGTGACGAGTCATAGTTTCGGTCAAAATGCGCGTTTATGTGTATTTTGCAACCAAACTATTCTTGGGTATCAAAACCGTTTGTTTTGATATCAAACTTGTTTTCAAACTTAGTTAAGCATGTTTCAACATGTTTAGCTCGTCACTTTTAGTTTAGTGCTTATAGGGTCGTAAGATAAGCGGTCTAAACAACCGCTTAGGCTTTCGAACCCGACCTGTTTGGTAGATTATTAGGATCCGACCAAGCATTTATTGTGACCATAGTTGTATAGGGAATAACCTTCTGAGGTTATACCTTATGGTCACTTAGTTTAATTAGTTGTATGATAGGTTGTTTATATGCCTTAGGTAAAATGACCAAAATGCCCTTTTCATGCATAATTGGTATTTAAGCATATGTAACTTAAAATATTGTCACTTAACTAATTATGCAACATATTTAAACATGTTTAGGCATATAATACTTGTCATATGACTAGTTAGGCGTTCCGAACGCGTTTTACGCGAACGACGCGTTAAAGTAGTGTAAGCTACCTAAACAAGTCGTAATGGGTCGTAAGCACTTAGGATAGGTTTCGATTTAGTATGTAGGCTTTGTTAAACCATATCATATGAGTTCCAATACTCATTTGGTTTACGAAACCTCATCCTATCCGATCTTCCAATTTAGGTCCGGTTTATTAATGTAGTTACCTATATTAGGTTTCGTTTGATTTCGTGATCCCTCTAGCTTTGCTAGGTTGTTATTAAAGACTTCTAAGCATCCTCAAGTGAGTACATAGTCCCCTCTTTTACCGTTTTAAACTGTTTTGGGGTGAAACACATGTATCTACTTGTTACTTTCGGGTTTTTACATGCTTTTATATCATGAGCTTGTTATGTTCAATAGTACACGTATAGTACATGATTTCATTATGTTTTGCTATGTATGTTCACTTAGCATGCTAGCACATTGATTTTCGTATATTACATTTTGTTGCATATGCTCATCCAGTATATGGACACATTGTTTTACATTTTCAACCGTTTGTAATCGTTTGATTTATGTGAACTGTTTGTAACCATTGACTTATGTGAACCGTTTGTAACCATTTGATTTATGTGAACCATTTGTAACCATTTGACTTGTGTGAACCGTTTGTACCCGTTTGGTTTATGTGAACCGTTTGAAACTGTTTGAACCGTTGGGTTAGGGAAGTGATTAGGTAACGGGGCGGGTGTAATGTGCTAAAAGCATGGTGGATACGCCACTGGTACTTCCTATATATAAGTGCTTTTAACACATTATATATCGTTGCGTTAACTAGATCACTTGGGCAAAGGTTATCAAAATGAAGTTATATTACTAGGTTTTTCTAACAATATAAACCATTTGACTTTTATTACAAAAACAATTTACGATTTGGGTTTACAAAAACAAATGTTTTGAGTTAAGATTCATGGCATCGAGGTTTTATAAAACTAATCTGTTTTGATTTGGTTATTTCAATTTACATTACAAACATTTTACAAAACTAGATTTTCTAATGTCAATTAATGAAGTTGTTCAAGTTATTTCAAAATGCAAACGAGCCATGAATCTGATACTCACATAAAACCTATGTACTCGCCGGCATTTTTATGCTGACGTATTTTCACATGTGTTTCAGGTACCATAGTGGATGATGTTTGATGATGATATTGGTGTATGCTCACATAGGAATGGACGATGCCTTAGTGACTTAATAATAATGAAAGTCTATTTGTTCATGTTTTTTTTTTCTAATTTCAATGTAATGTAATACATTTAATTCAATAAAACAAAACTTTTATCCATGTGTTGTGAAACAATGATTCTGTTACGACACTCCCCGACGTTTCTGCCGCGATTTGTTGTTTTAACGCGGTCGGGGTTTGACAGAAAAGTTGGTATCAGAGCTCATGGTTATAGGGAATTCGGTTATTAATAATGCTTTGACCTAGTCTATAACCTTCCTAGGACCCTAACGCGAGTTTACTTGCGTTTAGTCATAAAACAATTCCATCGCCTATCTTTAGGTGACAATCACAATAAGAACACAAATTCGAGTCCGCTTTGAAAACTAATCATCTATTCTAGGATGATTTATTATAAGGTTTTGAACCCTCTAAGCTTCCAAAGATATTTTGAAAATAATCACCTACCCTTCCGAATGATTTGTTTTGGCTTAGTGCCTTCCGAATTTTCAAAACCTCGTCAAAGTTTGGGCCTTATAGTGTGAACACGTGCAATCTGGAAGAGTGGATGCCTGTATCCTGAGTTTTCTTTCTAAGGCTAGAGTGTTCGTACAAATCCACATAATCGGACCAGTCACTCTTACCTGGGAACTCTTGGGGTGAGTGTCCACTTATAGGCTAAAGCATGTCTTCGCGATACTTTATGAGGACCTAATTACTTTGATTCAGCCTTTGTGTGTCGTTTGTTTGCCTCGTGGTTCGAACAAACGACCATCACCCATGCCTTTTTGGTCGGTAATTGTAACATCCTTACCCAATGCCACTTCACTTGTTTTCTCTCTTGTTTCCCCTTTTAGAATGCCTCCACGATGCGACAATCAGGTACCTAATGAAGAACTGGCAGCTATCATTACGCAGGAAATGGCTGTTGCACTCCCAAACATCATTGTTCAATGTAACCAAGCCATCAACAACAATAATGCTCCCTGTAACTTCAAGACGTTCAACTAAGCTAAGCCATCAAAATTTTCTGGGTCTCAAGGAGCAACTGCACTTCTGCAATGGTTCGAGAGTCTGGAGAGCACCTTCAGACATGTTCAATGTCCAAACGAGCGAAAGGTTGAATTCGCATCTAGTGTCTTTGAGAAACGAGCTTTAACATGGTGGAATGGTGTGATGAGAGATAGGGGTGCTGAGGTAGCACTGGGTCAAACCTGGGAAGAGCTTCGAGCTTTAATGATGAGGGAATTATATCCTCGTCATGAAATCAGGGCCTTGGAAAGGGAATTTGATGATCTTAAGCAAGATAGCAGTGAGCATCGAGCCTACACGGACCGTTATGAGGAGTTAAGTCTCTTATGCCCTAACATGGTTACGCCTTTGGATAAGGCAATCGAAAAGTACATTGATGGCCTCCCTGACTCAGTACAAGACATTGTTACTGGAAGCAACCCCACTACAGTTAGACACCATTGAGCTATCCGCTACCTTGACTGAATCTCAGATTAGGAAAGGTAAACTTTTCCGAAAGGGTGACAAGAAACCGATCGAAGAATCGAAACTAAAGGATGAACAGACTCGATCCCCTAAGAAGTCAAAGAAGCGAAAGGCTTCTCAGAACTTCGTTGTGGTCACTCACAATGATCAAGCTGTCCCTAACCAACCAGCTCAACCCCCTGCTAGGAAGCCATACAACGGAACTGCACCCTTGTGCAACCAATGTAACCTTCATCATCATGCCAACATAAAGTGTCACAAATGCCAAATTTGTGGACTTATAGGTCATATAGCAAGAGTTTGCCCAGCTACAGCTGCACCAAATCAAGCTGGCAACAATCCTGCTCAAGCTCGTTTTCCACCGGGGTCTTGCTACAACTGTGGCGAGATGGGCCATTTCCGAAAGAATTGCCCAAAGCTTGCTAATGCAAATCCTGCTCAAGGATGAGCATCTGACCGACTGGAAGACAATGCTGTTGAGAAATAATCAGGCTTTATGTATTATTTTATTTTGTTGTCAAGGTCTATGAAATAGCTGTTGTTGTTGTTTATAAATAAATATTTTATTTACATTGCAATGTATTTATGTGGTTGCATGTATAAACAACATATCCCCTTCAATACCGACAATCAAGGAATCGTATTCCTTGAAGAACAGACTACCGCCAAAATTCTACCATTTTTTTTATCTGTTGCGTTTTCCACGAAAATCCTAAATACCCGTTTCTTCCATGAAAAACGGAGTACAGGGCACAAGTTACAACTCTGGACGAATACCCAAAGTACCACTATAAATCCTTAATAGGGTACCTATGGGTACTTCCGTAAGTCCTTAATTGTTGTGTACCTTAATTCAAATGTTACGTTTCCTTGTAAATGAAATCGAATTTTTGGAAGATCATCCTATCTTTTCATATAGATTCTTGAGGACGTTGAAGTCCATCGACTGGGTTCCTGGTATACCTTGAATACCCATGTACAAATCGATAACAAGTTAATATCAATTAATAACAAAACTGATAACAAATTAATAACCAAGAAAACAATTATGTGTTTATGTTTTGACCTAATCAAAGTTGACTCAAGCTTGTTCAAATTCTATCCCCTTCACATTATAAAACAAAATGTGAGAAATGTGCAAGGAATTACGTAATTATGGATGGATACATAATATGGAATTTAGTGCACATAAATCACAGCAAGTTCTGTCATGTGTCTAGAGTTAACCCTATTCATTTCCATTTCTGATGAAGCACCCGTTGAGGAAAAATGAACTAGCTATTCATTTTTCACTTCTGAAAGCATATTCGTTGAGGGAAATGAATATCCTTTTGTTTAATCCTTCATTTCCATTTCTGATGAAGCAATCGTTGAAAATGACTCCGTCTGTTCATTTTCATTTCTGAAGAATATCCGTTGAGGGAAATGAATATCCGTTTGTTTAATCCTTCATTTCCAATTCTGATGAATCAACCGTTGAAAATGACTCTCTCTGTTCATTTTCGTTTCTGAAGAATATCCGTTGAGGGAAATGAATATCCGTTTGTTTAATCCTTCATTTCCAATTCTGATGAAGCAACCGTTGAAAATGACTCCGTCTGTTCATTTTCGTTTCTGAAGAATATCCGTTGAGGGAAATGAATATCCGTTTATTTAATCCTTCATTTCCATTTCTGATGAAGCAACCGTTGAAAATGACTCCGTCTGTTCATTTTCGTTTCTGAAGGATATCCGTTGAGGGAAACGAATATCCGTTTGTTTAATTCTTCATTTCCAATTCTGATGAAGCAACCGTTGAAAATGACTCTGTCTATTCATTTTCGTTTCTAAAGAATATCCATTGAGGGAAATGAATATCCGTTTGTTTAATCCTTCATTTCTAATTCTGATGAAGCAACCGGTGAAAATGACTCCATCTGTTCATTTTCGTTTCTGAAGAATATCCGTTGAAGGAAATGAATATCCGTTTGTTTAATCCTTCATTTCCAATTCCGATGAAGCAACCGTTGAAAATGACTTCGTCTGTTCATTTTCATTTCTGAAGAATATCCGTTGAGGGAAATGAATATCCGTTTTTAATCCTTCATTCCCATTTCTGAAGAATACCCGTTTAGGAAAATGACTCCGTCCGTTCATTTTCGTTTCCGAAGAATATCCGTTGAGGGAAATGACAGGATTATGCCTTGCATATCTTTGATGGGTTACTCTACACAAATAGATAACACCCTAGATTCCATGCAAGACAATCATTTAACACAACGTCACAGACATACTCCTACGAATAAATTTCGGGACGAAATTTCCTAAAGTTGGGGAGACTGTGACATCTGTGACACTTCAACCACCAAACAAATACCAAATCAATGATATATTGTGTTTCATACTTGGAATTTGTATAAATATGTGAATTATGTGCACATATCCATTTATGTTCGATTTGGAGCTTTAAATCGCCTTATGGAAGGTTATACACGAACTGATGCGTAAATATAACCAGTTTAATACAACAAACACTCCAGAACAGTGACATAGGCTTAAAATACCTTAAATAACATTTACATAACTTAGAAATGAGTTTTGGAGGGTTTGGTGTGGCGAAATCAAGTTTATTCGCTTACAGGGACTAATTTTGACAAACTGTGAAAGTATGTCGATTCGTACTGTAACGAACTTTCCGGAACTTGATCATAAGTTGAATATGCCCTAAATATCCTTTACATAGCTTAGAAATAGGCTTTGAGGTGTTTGGTGCGCAAAAACAAACTTTCTGATCAATAGGGACTAAAACCGTCAAAAAAGTGCACAAGTTTGCATTTTCGCGCATATCTTACGTTCTGAATATATCCGGACATCCAAAATTTTATGTAACCATTAAAATATTTTATTTTAATGATTGGCATGATAAAATTCCATTCAACGCGAAATTTGGAACGTTATTCGCGTCCGTTCGTGTTTCATCGTAATTAACCGAACAACGCAACCGTACGACCAAACGAACCGACAACCGAGATGTTTTTGAGCATATTTTAAGTTCCCTGTATTTTAACTTCATTTTAGAGCCTTGAAATGAGGTTAACGGGGCATAAACGTGCCAAAACGCATCAAAAATCAAGTTTGGAGATGCAGGGGCCTGTTCTGCCAATTGCTGAAAGTCACTGCCAGCAAACAAGGTCCTTATAGACCGTATGGTGGTGCTTACGGTCCGTAAGCCTTCTCCTGGACAGCAGGTTTCATTTTCTTCAAAACCCAGCTATCCCCTTGTTTTACACATGGTTTCTTCATACTAGGGGCTTGTTTTGAGCACCCATGGTATTCTAATTCAGTAGGCACACATGGATGGATGAGATTAAAGCTTGGGAATCGAGGAACGATCTTAACGGTGGACCGAAATCTATAAATACCCACTAAGAATTCATTTTCTACTCACAATTGATCTGAATTTCTCTAAGTTGAGGTTCCAAAACTTCATACCTGAGAACATTTAGATCAATATCTTCCTAGCTTGGACCCATTGTAAGTAATCTTTCGTGCTTTTATCCCTTTTCAAGCGTGAAAGTCAAACAGTGTTTGAATTTCTGCTTTGACCGGTCAATGGTCAACACGAAGTTCGTTTGAACTTCGCAACGTGAGCGTAATCACGATGGTTATAGTCCTTTATGAATATACCTACTGATTACCACTTTGATTAGGTGTAGTGACGAGTCATAGTTTTGGTCAAAATGCGCGTTTATGCGTATTTTGCAACCAAACTATTCTTGGGTATCAAAACCGTTTGTTTTGATATCAAACTTGTTTTCATACTTAGTTAAACATGTTTCAACATGTTTAGCTCGTCACTTTTAGTTTAGTGCTTATAGGGTCGTAAGATAAGCGATCTAAACAACCGCTTAGGCTTTCGAACCCGACCCGTTTGGTCAATTATTAGGATCCGACCAAGCATTTATTGTGACCATAGTTGTATAGGGAATAACCTTGTTGGATCGTGTTCGGTGACCCTAAAGTCAGTTAAGGCAGTTCATCTTCAAATACGAAGGCGGAATCAACGTAAACGAAGTCAAAACAGCTTGTATCTTTTTAACTTTCTTTCTATTACTGATTGTGAGCTTTTACAATGTATTCTGACAAAAATCCGGCAGCACCATCGCTCACACATACATACATGACCGCTTCAAATGAACAACACACTCTCCTATTTATAGACCTATAGGGTTTCACTTGAACATGTCTATCCATGGGGTTTTGCTTGAGCTGATCATAACCCTGTTCAAGCGAACTCTGATGATAGGGTTTCGCTTGAACTGGCACATATACACATTCAAGCGAATCCTCTTCATAAAACATGTATAAACCCTAATTTCGACCCTGTTGTGTGTTCATTCAACCTATCTAGACAAAAGACTTGTATAAGACAAAGTTAACAGACATTAAGTGCACCTACAAACCTTCTAAGGTTATACCTTATGGTGACTTAGTTTAATTAGTTGTATGACAGGTTGTTTATATGCCTTAGGTAAAATGACCAAAATGCCCATTTCATGCATAATTGGTATTTAAGCATATGAAACTTAAACTTTTGTCACTTAACTAATTATGCAACACATTTAAACATGTTTAGGCATATAATACTTGTCATAGGACTAGTTAGGCATTCCGAACGCGTTTTACGCGAACGACGCGTTAAAGTAGCGTAAGCTACCTAAACAAGTCGTAATGGGTCGTAAGCACTTAGGATAGGTTTCGATTTAGTATGTAGGCTTTGTTAAACCATATCATATGAGTTCCAATACTCATTTGGTTTACGAAACCTCATCCTATCCGATCTTCCGATTTAGGTACGGTTTATTAATGTAGTTACCTATATTATGTGCCGTTTGATTCCGTGATCCCTCTAGCTTTGCTTGGTTGTTATTAAAGACTTCTAAGCATCCTCAAGTGAGTACATAGTCCCCTCTTTAACCGTTTTAAACTGTTTTGGGGTGAAACACATGTACCTACTTGTTACTTTTGGGTTTTTACATGCTTTTATATCATGAGCTTGTTATGTTCAATAGTACACGTATAGTACAGGATTTCATTATGTTTTGCTATGTATGTTCACTTAGTATACTAGCACATTGATTTTCGTATATTACATTTTGTTGCATATGCTCATCCAGTATATGGACACATTGTTTTACATTTTGAACCGTTTGTAACCGTTTGATTTATGTGAACCGTTTGTAACCGTTTGACTTATGTGAACCGGTTGTAACCGTTTGGTTTATGTGAACCGTTTGTAACCGTTTGACTTATGTGAACCGTTTGATTTATGTGAACCATTTGAAACTGTTTGAACTGTTGGTTAGGGGCGGGTGTAATGTGCTAAAAGCATGGTGGATACGCCGCTGGTACTTCTTATATATAAGTGCTTTTAACACATTATATATCATTGCGTTAACTAGATCACTTGGGCAAAGGTTATCAAAACGAAGTTATATTACAAGGTTTTTCTAACAATATAAACCATTTGAGTTTTATTACAAAAACAATTTACGATTTGGGTTTACAAAAACAAATGTTTTGAGTTAAGATTCATGGCATCGAGGTTTTATAAAACTAATCTGTTTTGACTTGGTTATTTCAATTTACATTACAAACATTTTACAAAACTAGGTTTTCTAATGTCAATTAATGAAGTTGTTCAAGTTATTTCAAAAAGCAAACGAGCCATGAATCTGACACTCACATAAAACCTATGTACTCGCCGGCGATTTTATGCTAACGTATTTTCACATGTGTTTCAGGTACCATAGTTGATGATGTTTGATGATGATATTGGTGTATGCTCACATAGGAATAGACGAGTCCTTAGTGACTTAATAACAATGAAAATCTATTTGTTCATGTTTTGTTTCTAATTTCAATGCAATGTAATACATTTAATTCAATAAAACAGAACTTTTATCCTTGTGTTGTGAAACAATGATTCTGTTATGACACTCCCAGACGTTTCTGCCGCGGTTTGTTGTTTTAACGCAGTCGTAGTGTGACAAAAACAATGATAACAATAATGAAACAATTTAGTACCAGTAGTTGTGAGCAATTTGTAACATGACTCCCCGATATTTCCGCCGAGTGTTGTTGTATTACGCGATTGGGGTGTTACAGATTGGTATCAGAGCACTGGTTATAGGGAATTAGGTTATTAGTATGCCTTTAACCTAGTCTATAACCTTCCTAGGACCCAAACATGAATAGACTTAGAAACTCTATCCTAATCCTCATCGTTATTTGTGCCATAACTACTCTATAATTTACAAATCATCTAACCTTAGATGATTTATCCTAAACCGTTAGGCTTTATGCCTTACGGTATTCCTCAAAATGTTTTTCTCAAAACGTTTTTATTGAAATACTTCTCAAAATGTTTTCTTAAATGTTTTTGTCATAATATTTCACAACATGTTTATCTCAAACATTTTTTTATCAAAAGATTTCTTAAATGTTTTTCTCAAACATTTTTCATCGAAATCTCGGGTTTTAATAATATGAACACATGCAATCTGGAAGAGTGGATGCCTGTACCATGACTTTTCTGTCTAAGGCTAGAGTGTTTGTACAAATTCGCATTATCGGACTAGTCACTCTTACCTGGGAATTCTTAGGGTGAGTGTCCACTTATAGGCTAAAGCATGTCTTCGTGAAACATTATAATAACCTATCCACCTGGACCATGTCGAACGATTTCTAAACACTACAACCTTTGTGACACTACTCATTCATATTACCCTCGGTAATATGTTTGCTATTCACAACAATCGAAAGGAATTTCACTTTTACAATAATATTTCATCATATTACCTTCGGTGATATGTTTGATTCGAGATAATTGAAATGAATTTCGATTCGTTTCACGACACTATGTAATCCTATTTTATTTTCAAAACACTACCTTTTGTCTTCCAAAATTTCAAAATTTTTACCATTTGGATGAGAATTTTCAAAATTTTAATCACAAAGTTTCTTTATTTTAATTTTTTTTTAACCTAAAAACAATAAATTTTTTAAATAGGTAACACAAACCATTAACTTGGTTTGTATTCTCTTATAAAAAAATATTACAAAAGCTTATTTCTCAAACAATTCTAGTTTCAAAACAAAATCCACAACACTTTATTTTCTAAGTACAAGAACGAGACTTATGAACAAGATTTTACTGAGTCAAAGTTAACACTATATTTTCTAAGTACAAGCACAAGACTTATGAACAAGATTTTACTGAGTCAAAGTTAACACTATATTTTCTAAGTACAAGAATGAGACTTATAAACATGATTTTACTGAGTTAAAGTTAACACTATATTTTCTAAGTACGAGAACGAGACTTATGAACAAGATTTTACTGAGTCAAAGTTAACACTATATATTCTAAGTGTAAGAAAGAGACTTATGAACAAGATTTTACTGAGTCAAAGTTAACACTATATTTTCTAAGTACAAGAACGAAACTTATGAACGAGATTTTACTAGGTCAAAGTTTTCACTACACAATAATGTTACAATCTCATGACAATTTGATGGAATCTAATTTTTCAATACAACTCTATCTTCAAGATGCCTCCCCACCGTGACATCACTTGGAACGTTGAAATGGCAGCAAGGATTTCTCAGCATCTAGCTGCTTTACTCCCAGGAATTGTGACCCAAGTCAACCAAATCCAAAACAATAATAACAACAACAATGTTATATCACCATGTAACTATAAACAATTCAACTCGGCTAAACCACTCAAGTTTAATGGGTCTGAAGGAGCAACTGCGCTCCTACAATGGTTTGAGAGTATAGAAAGCACATTCCACCATGTTCAATGTCCCAATGAGCGCAAAGTGGAGTTCGCCTCGAGTATCTTTCAAAGGAGAGCACTCACTTGGTGGAACGGTATCATGAGAGACCAAGGTGCCGATATAGCGATGGCACAAACGTGGGAAGAATTTAAGAATCTTATGAAGAAAGAATTCTGCCCACGAAGCGAAATAAGGGCACTTGAAAACGAATTCTATTATCTTAAACAAGATAGTGGGGAAAACCGTGCCTACACTGACTGATTTGAACTGTTAAGCCTACTTTTCTCCACTATGGTCACACCTTTAGATCGGGCCATTGAGAAATACCTTGATGGCCTACCTGATCCAGTTCAAGACATTGTCACTGGCAGCAAACCTGCAATGCTTAGGGAGGCTAAGGAATTAGCCGCAACCTTAACCGACTCCCAGGTTAGAAAAAGGAAACTTTTTCGAAAGGGAGACAAGAAACGAAACATTGAAACTACTAAGTAGCGTAAGACTTCAAAAATTATGCAATACCCGCACCAATTCCACTAAACTCAGTACCCTTTAGGGGATTTTATCGTGGAAAGCAACCACGGTGCAATCATTGCAACTATCATCACGCAACAATTTCTCCTTGCAGCCAGTGTACAATCTGTGATCTATTTGGGCATCTAGCTGCGACCTATTGTGTTCAGAACCAAGCAGCCCCTACTCAGAATCGCCCTCGAGCATGTTTCAATTGTGGTGATTTAAATCATTTCAAGCGAAACTGCCCTAATCTTACCAATGCTAATGGACGAGTGTTCAATGTCAATGAGGCTCAAGCTAATGATCAAGCACTTATGATCATTTGAACCTCTACATTTTCTTTATATTTTTGAAAACAATGTACATATTTCAACTATGTTTGTAATGACAGTATAAATTCCAAGAAGTTTATCTTTATCCTTGTTATTTCAATTACAAATTCCAATGTGATTACACTATGTGTGATTACAACTACATGCCAACTTCGAGGATTCCGTTCTTTAGGAACTAAATCTTGTAATTTAGCATACTATGATTACACTAAAGTGCATTCATACGAACTTGGAAACACGATCGCTACAAATACTATGTGACTACTACTATTTTGTGATCATAACATTACGTATACGATTTGTTTATCTACTATGTATAGTACACGATTACAAACACAATTTGCTTCGTATGTTGACTTAACATACTTAGTATACAATTTTCAAATACATGTTACGCAGTATGTTGACTTAGCACACCTAGCACATGATTTGAAAACATATTCAGGATATGCTTACATTATTTTGACAATACATGCTTAGTATATGTTGAATTCTACCAGTTTGGTTATTGTGAAACATGTATTAACATTTGTACTCGAATGAAATACCTACTACTAAATTGTTGTATGCAAAAAAATTAGTGCTATCATTACTAGTATGAAACACGATTCGATTTGACAGATACTGTGTTGTGACGATGTCTATTTGATTTAGACGATAGTTTGACCTTATTATTTGTTTACCCTCGCTTAACAAGAAGAGCTAGGTGGACCATGCGACGAAACGAGTAATTATGGGTGCACACTTAATTGTGAGGTTCGACGTGTGAGAATCATAGTAAGCCTTGTTAAGTTTGGTGGCATAAAATCTAGAGTGATTAAGGCAACAGGAGGAGTATGATGCGATAAGAACATGGTGGATACGCCGATGGTACTTTCTATATATAAGTGTTCTTATTGTGTTATTCTTCAGAACGTTACTAAGATCACTTGGTGATTTTATGTTATCTTGGACCATTATGTGAATATGTGATTATTTGTTATTTGTGTGATCATTTGCAATGGACGATGACGAGTACATTCATTAACTCAAATCAAGCTGACCGGGAGTATATTATGGTGTTAAAGGTGACGATCTTGATGCCATAGGTATGTTGACCCGTCTCCTATGCATGAGATGCTCATGGTACATGTGATGCACCTCGTGGGATGTTAGAAACCGTGTACGTATGGACAAGGCTTGAATGTTCACCCCTTTGTTTGCTAGGAATTACACTAAGATCTTAGTATAACATAATGCCATACCCAAACATTTATTGAACACTGGTTGACATTTTTAAAATTCACAAGTCCCAAAGATTTGAATACCTTGAGATACTTTGAATATCCAAAATCACATTTTGAATCCCCCAAAATTTCCAACACCAAACGTTGCTCCGCATCTATGGGATCTTGAAATTTGCTTATCCTTCAGTTGTTTCAATTACACTCTACGGTCTCCCTCGAATAAATTTCGAGACGAAATTTTCTAAAGTAGGGGAGACTGTAACATTTGTGCTCATTAAACACTGTACGATGTAGAACAATGTCAATTATCAATGAAACAATGTGTTTTGGTCTCTATATTTGTTTATTTGTGTTTGACAATTTCACGTTTTGATTCTAGTTCGATTTCAAGCTTTTAATCGTTTTCTTGAAAGTTATACGCAAACTATTACGTAAACGTAATCAGAGTAATGCGACAAACACTAACGAACAGTGACATATGCTTAACATACCTTAAATAACCTTTACATAACTTAGAAATAAGTTTTGAAGGGTTTGGTGTGTCAAATACAAGTTTATTCGCTCACAGGGACTATTTGCGACAAACGGCAAAAGTCTGCCAATTCGTATAGCAATGTACACTCTGGAACAAGATCATAAGCTAAACATACCCTAAATACCCTTCAGATAGCTTAGAAATAAGTTTTGATCGGCTCGGTATGCGAAAATACGCTTATTTGATCATCAGGGACTAAAAGCGTCAAAAACTGCGTAAGTTTGCATTTACACGCATATCTTACGTTCAGACCATATCCGGACATCCAAAAATTTTTGTAATCACTAAAATATTTTATTTTAGTGATGGGAATGCAAAAATACCATTCGAAGCGTAATTTGGGTCGTTTTCGCGTCCGTTCGAGTTTCGTCGTAATTAACTGAATAATGTGACCGTACGACCAAACAAACCGACATCCATGACATTTTCAAGCATATTTCAAGTCCCCTATGTTTTAACAACCTTTTAGAGCCTTGAAATTGGGTTAACCGGGGTTAAACGATTCGAAAAGCAAGTTTCAGAGCTGCAGGGACCTGTTTTGACAAGTTTGAAAGTTCTGACGTGCACTCCCTGGCGACCAGCGAAGACTTTTGTTGTATCCTTCGCGGCCCGCGAGAACTGGAGCTGGGCAGATTCTTTGAATCTTCAAAACAGCCTGCTGAATTCATTTTTAACCATAGTTTTTCAATACCTTGAGCTAGTTTAAGTGTTCCCCAAGCCCCCAAATCAGTGTGTAACATGTGTAGGGTCTAGATCATGCCTTGAACAATTCAAAAACACTTGTAAAGATCTTAAAGGTTCATGAAAATCTATAAATACCCACCTCATTTGCTTCAATCCTTGCTCATTCACTTCTTTCTTCTCTATAAACTCTAAGTGGAGGCAATCACCATGTTGAAGGCCACCTACCTGAGTTTTCTTAGCCATCATTTCCAAGCTTGGACTCTTGTAAGTGTTCTTTCATGCTTGGTTATGTATTTCAAGCAAGAAAGTCAAACAATGTTTGACTTTCAGCTTTGACCATGAATTGGTCAACACAAAGTTCATTTGAACTTTGCAACGTGAGCGTAATCATGATGGTTATAGTCCCTTGTGACTATACCTACTGATTACCACGTTGATTAGTCGTAGTGACGAGTCATAGTTTTGGTCAAAATGCCCGATTATGTGCATTTTGCGACGAAACTAGTTTCGGGTATCAAAACACTTTGTTTTGATATCAAATCTGTTTTCCAACTTAGTTAAACATGTTTTAACATGTTTAACTCGTCACTTTTAGTCTAGTGCTTATATAGGGTCGTAAGTCAAGCGGTCTTGACAACCGCTTAAACTTTCGAACCCGACCCGTTTGGTCGATCGTTAGGATCTAACCAAACCCATTAGGTAACCATAGTTGTATAGGGAATAACTTTCTGAGGTTATACCTTATGGTCACTTCGTTTAGTTAGTTGTAAGATAGGTAGTTTATATGCCTTAGGAAATGACCAAAATGCCCTTTTTGCGCATAATTTCATTTTAAGCATATGTAACTAATGTTTTGACACCTAAACTGATTATCCAACATAATTAAACATGTTAGGGCATTTAATACCTATCATAGGGCTAGTTAGACCATCCAAATGCGCTTTCGCGTAAATGACGTGTTAAAGTAGTGTAAACTACCTTAACGGGTCATAACGGGTCAAAAGCACCTAGGATATATTTCAATTCAGAATGTAGGCTTTGTTAAACCATATCATATGAGTCCAACACTCGTTTGGTTTACAATACCTCACTCTATCCGCTTCCTCTATTTATGTCCCGTTACACTAACATAGTATCCGATACACTAGGAACCACTTCGACACTTGAACTATTGATCCTTTGAGCTTTGTTATATCATTTGAGCAAGACCTACACGCAATCCAAGGCGAGTACATAGTTCCCCTCTTTTACTGTTTTTTGAAATATTTTGGGGTGATTGATATGTATAACCGATTTGTTTTTCAAATGTATGGCATATATGTGTTTACTAAGTGTTTTTATGTGTATTATTCCGATTATGCTAATGTGATGTTTATCCAAATCATTAAAGATCTATATATCTTCATAGTTAGATTCTTGTAGGATATTTGAAGTACAGTCTTAGATCTTCCTATCTTCATAGTGAGATTTTTAAGAAGTACTTTACGAGACGATGGTTATGATTATGTGTAGAGATTATTGGTAATTTAAATAACGAAACTAGAGTAATACAATAAGCACATGGTGGATACACCGTTGGTACTTCCTATATATAAGTGTGCTTATTGTATTACTGATGCGTTTTACACATTTTAGCCAAGTTTTAAATTTATAAAACACGATATTTACTAACACTAAACACACATATGGGCAAGTGCACCCATCGTGAGCGTAGTATAGTGTTGGCAAGATACCGAGGTCGTCCAAGGACATTAGAGCTTTTAGTACTGGTTTATCCTCAACGTCTAATCAAATCAAAAGTTTAGAAAAAGATTTTAAACTAGAAAAAAATAAAACTAAATAAATGTTGAAAAATAAAATAAAAATAAAAACAGATAAACAAGATGAATCACTTGGATCCGACTCGTGTGTAGTGTAACCTTTGATTATTTCTGCACTTTTGCACTTTTTAAGAGATTATCTTAGTTATTGTAGTAGGGCCCTCTTTTGAAGGTGACGTTACCCTCAACCCAGTAGTTTGAGTCAGCAAGGATACAATCCTAAAGGGTCAGATTATTGAAAGATAATTAATTAAGTTATTAATGCATAATGTGGTAGGCCCCTCTTTTGAAGGTGACGTTACCCTCGGCTAAGTAGTCTGAGTCAGCAGGGATACAGTCCTAAATAGCCGGGTTAAAGTATTAATAGTAGCTTACATATGAGGGGATCAAAGAGTTTGGACCCCCGCCATCCAATACCGGTGGGTATTGAAGGAGGTCCTACTAAATTTGACCCAGGTCCTTGCAGGATCTATACACTGAAAAAGGCAAGACTCTTACCAAACCGTTCCCTTAACCCCCAACCAGGTACCCAACATATCTCCATATAGACTGTGGAGATAAGAATGGTGAAAATCTTTTATTTTATATAGACAGTAAAATAATGCCAAGACACCACGGACAAACGATAAGGAAGAATCACCTTCAACATAAGAAACTAGTTATTAAAGTCATTAATACATAACCAAATAAAAAGTGCGAAAAGATTAAAAATAAAAGTATTACACTAAACACTTGTCTTCACCAAGTGATGTAAGAGACTTAGGCAAACATTTCCTTTGATTGTTAAGAACTCTTACGATCAATCTTGGATCCCGAGACTACTACACACACTCTCTGATGGATGATGGATGGTGGTGGTGGATGTGGGTTGTGATGGTGGTGGAGGGTGGGTGTAGTGGTAAAGAGGTGGTTTGCCAAGGGATGGTTTGCAAATGAGCCAAGCACCCCTATTTATAGCCTGAACAGCAGCTCGGGCACGGCCCCATGTCCATATTCCTTCTCTTTCTTCATTCATTGCAGTTTGTCTGCATTAGTTGACTACGCCCCCGTGTCCACTGGGCACGACCCCGTGTGCAGAAGCGTATCTGTACTATCAAGATTTCCTTAGATTCTGCGAATCTTAAAGTTGACCACGGCCCCGTGTCCGCTGGGCATGCCCCCGTGGTGGGTGATAGAAGCTTCTACAACTTTGTCTTTTCTGTAGACACTTGGGCATGCCCCCGTGCTCACTGAGCACGGGGCGTGTTCAGCCTTCTGTTTTCTTGTTTTGCTTGGGAAGATGCTGTTGGGGGGTCGGGCATGCCACATTTATCCCTTTTCTTATATTTTTCTTAGATTTAGCTGTCTTTTTGCTTCTTTTGTTCATTTGAGCTCATTTAATCCTGAAATTGCAAAAGGAAGACAAAAACACACTTTTTCCAACATTAATACTAAAAAAAGGGTTAGTTTTGTGCCTCATTTGATGTAATTTATATGTTGCATTTTGCACACATCAAATACCCCCACACTTGAATCTTTGCTTGTCCTCGAGCAAAACTCTTTATAATGTGGCTTAACACTCCCAAAAAGGCGTAAAAAGCGTCGGTTTTTTTTTTTTTTTTTTTGCAAAACATATTGTTTTTGTGACTTTTTTTTTCCAATGAAGTATTACTCAAACAAGCTTTCTTTTTGTGAGCTTTGTTTGTTTATTGCAAACTTCAATTTTTTTTTAACATAAGAAAGTCACACAAAAACCGAGCTTTGTTACTAAAATAAAGGGTTTAAAATAAAAAGGGTCTTGGTAGGTTAAAAGGGTGTTTGTTTTGGGTTAAGAATTGAAAAGGTTTAGGCTCAAAGGGGTTAACTAGGGGGATTTTGCGTAGGTGGTAAAAAAAATAATGGTGTAGAAATAAAGACGGTTAGTCTTAATGCCTCCATCATTTACTTACTCGGGTTTAAGTTGGTAAGGATCGGGAATGTATCGTCGTGGCAAGTTCTAGAGTCGTAAGAACCAAGCGGCTATTCACACAAGAAACGAAAAACGAGCATTTAGTTTAAAGTTGTGTATTTGTATGCTCAATAAAGGCTCAAAACTCACTTTTTGTGGGAATGGGTTTTTATGTGATCAAGTATATATAATCAAATTTTAACTAGGTTTGTCATGCCGTTTCATAATTTTCTTATGTTGGTTCTTTTTATCACGACGCTATCGGTTGTAAATTTGTAAAAATATCACCTTTTTAGAAATTTGAAATTCCCAACTTAAACCTAGACAAGTAAGAAAAATGACATATTTTTGAAAAAAATTGGGGTGTTTAGCGGTTCCAGTAGAGTTTTGTGTAAGGCTTGTAATTAGGACTTGCAAAATTCAAGGTTTTAGCATCCCCCCCACACTTAAATTACACATTGTCCTCAATGTGTCCCAAAAATAAGTTTTTAGGTTGATTGAATGTATAAAAAGGTGTGAAAAGCAAAATTTTATGTTACAGGGCATCTGGACAAGGCCCCATGTTGGGTGAACATGACCTCGTGGTCAGAGTGCCAGTAACGATGACTTACATAAGGTGGACATGGGGGCGTGTCGGCTGGACACGGCCATGTGTCTGGCAAAAATCTGCAGAATTAAACAAACAGCAGGTCTGGGGTAGTGGGGACGGGGGCATGTCGGCTGGACACGACCCCGTGTAGACAGTCTGCAAGGGTGAAAAACAGGTTTCTGGCTTTGGTTTTCCTGTCCCGGCTTTAGTAGCACTAATGTTTAGTACTCTAAGCCTCGTATGTACCTGTTTCATCAATAAACACTACACCAAACCATAGCAAACATCCTAAATTACCATCGTTCAAACATCCACGTCACAAGGTTAAAAAGAAAAACAAATGCAGAAAATAAAAAGAGTTAAAGGAAAGTAAATTGTTCAACACACGGCACGCAGGCCTGAAATTGTTCGTAAGAAAAGGGGTTAACCTGTGGGATCACCAACCAACTGATCCTAACTCCGCTCCTCTCGCCTAGTCCATGTCCTCGTCCTTATCATCATCTCCTCCTCCGTGCCCCGCCATGTACTCCCGGATGTTCCCAATGTCATCCTGAATGTCAGAGATGTTTCTCTCAATCGCTCCGACCTGGTTGTACGTGTTGCTCGCCATGTTATAGGTGTTCTGGTGCACATGAGGTTTTCCTATAACAAATCATGTAAACTTTGAAAACTAGGAAAACCGCCTCCTTGTGAGGAGGATTGGCCCAGATCACCATGGGGCAGGTACTGGAATTGTGGAGCTTGAAGGACGAGTGCCTCTTGCGGGTTCCATGCATGCCCCTGGACTCTTTGGAAGCTAACCGTCCCGTCTTCAGCTTCATAAATCAAATTCATGGAGCGGCAAATGTGTATGTCTACTATTCCCGACCATTGGCTCCTTTGTAAAGACCGATGCATGTTCACGAAGTGCTTGAAGAGACGGTATACCCACCCCCGAAGAAGATAGGGGTTGGTGGAGTAGCAAGCTGGTTCCAATTCATGTTTCAGAGCAGGAGATACGGAACATCGAGGTTTCTGTGGTTATGAATGCAATGAAGGACCACCAGATCTCCGAACCCAACGACGCTACTGTTGTCATGCCTTTGGCTAAGAGAGTAAGTGTGCACCCTATGGATGTAACGGTAAAGAGGGTCCCTCATCTTAGTGCTCTTAGTGCTGCTTGGGTTATAGATCCCATCTCCTATTTGAGCCCAAGCGGCTTGGCGTTCGTTTTCTGATAGTTCACGTAACCCTCCGGTGTTTTCTTCATTACCCGCATCTTCCTCCGCATACAACCCAACTATCGACCCAAACTGTGCCATCGAAATCGAGTACTTGGTTCCCCCACATCGGAATTCTACCCCATCATTGTCAAATGGGTCGCATCTTGAATTGAACACGAATGTGCTATAGAATTCCAGATTATACTCGTGGACTGAACGAAGTCGAGTGGTTAGGGCAGCTCGTAGTGGGCCGGTGACTATGTTGTTAAACCGGTCAAGTTGGTTCACCATTGCTAAAAGATCCATGCATACTTGTCTTGGGTATTCTTCCGGTCTGGTTCGAAGCACATCGTATCTTGCTTTAGCATCGAGCTCACTTGCATTGAACCATGTGAATTTCTTAGTCATCTGAAAAATACACCAACAGTTAGCACGAAACAGTGAGATTGTCGGAGAAAACTGAAAACAGTTAGCTGGACACGGCCCCGTATTCAGCGGACACGACCCCGTGTCCAGGCGTGTGTTACTCAAAAACTTCATTTTTCGACCCGGTCCCAAAAATTTGAAAATTTTTGGTCCAGTAGGTGCGATTTACCTCGAAAATGAAACCCCAAGTGTCGTTTTCCCAAAACAAACCGTTTACCCCTTCAATTTTATCTTTTTTCGGTTCAAAAATAAGGGTTTGGGGTTTTTGTGAGAAATCGGGCGAATCTTTAAACAATACAAGTGGATTTACTTCCTATAACACTAATCTAAACTAATGCTAACAGATTTATGCAAAAATTTGAGGTTCGGTCCGGATGAAGTTCAAGAACCCTAGATTTTTCCTAAATTTTTGATGTTATAACTACATGCAAATGCTTAATCTAACTACTAATGATGATAGAATCATACCTTGATGTTGTTAGAAGTAGAGGAGACGTCGAAATTCTGTGGAAAATCGCTTGAACGAGAGAGTTTTTGGGGGAAATGGGGCGTGTGGAATGAAGAAACTGTTTGGAAAAGGGTTTTATCTCGACAGTCGCGCGGACACGGCCTCGTGCCAAGCAAATTTATTATATATATATATATATATATTTTAGTGCTCGTGTGAGTGCCCTGTTTTCCCAAAATTTGATTAGAAGACTTACCGATTAAGATGTCATCCCGTTTGTTCATAACTTACTAGGTATGATGTTGATGCTTTTATTCTTCGACCGTTTGAAGTGAGATTTCTTCCTCTTCATCCTCAATGAATCCTTGATAGAGCTTCAGCCATTGGCCATTGACTTTGAATGGAATTCCATTCCGAGATTTAATTTCCACTGCACCGTGTGGGAAAATATGGGTGATAGAAAAAGGTCCTGACCACCTAGACTTTAATTTACCAGGAAACAATCGCAGTCGTGAATTAAACAATAGAACTTGATCTCCTACTCGAAATTCATTAGGTTTAATGTGTTTATCATGCAAATTTTTCATTCTTTCCTTATAAATTTCAGAGTTTGAGTATGCATAATTCCTTAATTCGTCTAATTCATTTAATTGACAAAATCGATTTTTACCGGCAAATTCTAAATCTAAGTTTACATTTTTAATTGCCCAGTAGGCTTTGTGAGCTATTTCTACTGGCAAATGACAGCTTTTTCCATAGACGAGCTTATATGGGGTTGTACCTATTGTAGTTTTATATGCAGTTCGAAAAGCCCATAAAGTATCATCTAATTTATCGGCCCATTCCTTTTTGTTTAAACCTACGGTTTTTTCAAGTTTTCATTTAAAACCTCTATTAGTCACTTCGGCTTGTCCGTTTGTTTGAGGGTGATATGCTGTTGAGACCCGATGAGAGACCCCATACCTTGTTAAGATTTTTTCGAGTTGATGATTACAAAAATGGGTACCTCTATCACTTATAAATGCTTTAGGTATTCCAAAACGAGAGAATAATTTTTTCAGAAATCTTACCACGACTCTTCCATCATTTGTTGGAAGTGCCTCGGCCTCGGCCCATTTAGACAAGTAATCTACTGCCACAAGTATATATTTATTTCCTTTTGACGGTGGGAAAGGTCCCATAAAGTCGAGTCCCCACACATCAAAGATTTCACAAACAAGAATGCCCTTTTGTGGCATTTCGTTTTTGGAAGAAATATTACCTGTTCTTTGGCAAGCGTCACATGTCTTGACAAGACTTTAGGCGTCTTTGTAAATGGTCGGCCAATAAAATCCTGAATCAAATACCTTTCGAGCGGTAATAACGGCACCATGATGTCCTCCGTATGGACCTTCATGACAATGGCGGAGAATTCTTCTTGCCTCGCTACCATGTACGCATCGTCGGATATGTTGGTCGGCACACATTTTGAAAAGATAAGGATCTTCCCAAAAATAATTCTTTACATTAGCAAAGAATTTCTTTCTTTGATGACGTGGCCAACCTTTTGCGACTATACCGCTAGCTAGGTATTTAGCGTAGTCGGCATACCATGGCTCTTCTCTGTATTCCACCATTTCTAGGGACTCCGTTGGAAATTTTTCGTTGATTTTCTCGTCCCTGGTTGCCTCCAAAGCTGGGTCATCTAAGCGTGAAAGATGATCTGCTGCAGTGTTTTCTGCTCCTCTTTTGTCTTTGATTTCAATATCAAATTCTTGGAGGAGTAGAATCCACCGAATCAAACGTGGCTTAACACCATGTTTCTTGAAGAGATATCGAATGGCTGCATGATCTGTATAGACTATTGTTTTAGAAAGAACAAGATAAGAACGAAATTTATCAAAAGCAAACACCACAGCTAGTAATTCTTTTTCATTTGTTGTGTAATTTTCTTGTGCATCGTTAAGTGTTTTACTAGCATAATAAATCGGGTGAAAATGCTTTTCTTTTCTTTGTCCCAAGACAGCTCCAACTGCAAAGTCACTTTCATCACACATGATTTCGAAAGGAAATTTCCAATCAGGTGCTATCATGATAGGTGCTTTGACTAGCATTTCCTTTAGGGTTAGAAATGCTTGATTGCAATCCTTGTCAAAGATGAAAGGGGCATCTTTTTCAAGTAATTTTGTTAGAGGCCTTGAGATTTTAGAAAAGTCTTTGATAAACCACCTATAAAATCCGGCATGCCCTAAGAAACTTCTGATAGCTCTCACGGAGGATGGTGGTGGTAATCGAGAAATAGTTTCTATTTTGGCTCGATTAACCTCCATTCCTTTGCTTGAGATTTTGTGACCGAGTACTATTCCCTCTGTTACCATGAAATGGCATTTTTCCCAGTTAAGGACGAGGTTAGTTTCCTCACATCGGGATAGCATTCGTTCAAGGTTATCGAGGCATTGGTCATATGAATCCCCAAAGATAGAAAAGTCGTCCATGAAGACTTCCATTGCCTTTTCTATCATGTCATGGAAGATGGCTACCATGCAACATTGGAAGGTTGCGGGGGCATTACATAGACCAAATGGCATGCGTTGATAAGCAAAAGTTCCATAAGGACATGTGAAGGTTGTCTTTTCTTGGTCTTCGGGTGCTATCGGGATTTGAAAGTAACCTGAAAACCCATCCAAGAAACAATAAAATTTATGACCGGATAATCTTTCTAACATTTGATCAATGAAGGGCAAAGAAAAGTGATCTTTCCTGGTTTCTTTATTTAATCGTCTATAATCTATACATACTCTCCATCCTGTGACGGTTCTCGTTGGTATTAATTCATTCTTTTCGTTAGTTATTACCGTCATACCTCCTTTCTTTGGAACTACTTGGATGGGACTTACCCAAGGACTATCGGAGATAGGATAAATAAGTCCGGTGTCAAGTAGTTTGATGACCTCATTTTTAACCACTTCTTGAATATTTGGATTTACTCGACGTTGTGGTTGTATTACCGATTTGTAGTCATCGTTCATTAAAATTTTGTGCATGCACATGGAAGGACTTATTCCTTTAATGTTTACAAGCTTCCAAGTGATCGCATTTTTGTGTTTTTTCAAAAGATTAACTAATTTCTCTTTTTCTAAACTACCTAATTTAGACGAAATAATTACAGGTGATTTACCATCTTTGTCTAGAAAAGCATATTCCAAACCTTTCAAAAGTTCTTTGAGCTCAAGAGGTGGGTCATTAGGAGACTCCTTATTTGGTTTCTCATTTTGATCAAGAACTTTGAAAGTTTGTTCTATGGCGACCTCTTCTACAACAAAGTGGTCAATTTCTTCACTTGTATCGGGTGGTTCATCTTCATCTTCAATTAGGGGGTCATTACTGCCGAATGGATATTTTATTGATCCCTCAAGGTCAACACTCCTTTTAAATGCCCCTAATTGAATAGATAGATTGTTGTACTTCCGGTTTTTCAAAGCTTCGTCGGTTTTTAGAAAAGGTCGTCCCAACAATAGAGGAGCGTCATCGAGGATGACAAAGTCGGTTGGGATTACCATTTAATTCTTCTCTTGCGCGGGACTCCGCTTCCCTTGCGCGAGATTCCAATATGCAACATTCGATAGTTTTAATGTGTTCTATTATCTTATCGGTTATGTCGGCAATAGAATAAGGATCAGGATCCTCAAAGCTTGAATCCGGTTGTTCGATCCTTTGTTCCTCATAATACCCATAGGAAGTAGATGGTTCGCACCATTGTCCTTCATTGTAAGTATATGATGGATAAGGTTCGTAATTTTGTTCTTCATAATACTCATATGAGGTGGGTTGTTCACG
Organism: Helianthus tuberosus; assembly: GCA_030545235.1. NCBI lineage: Eukaryota > Viridiplantae > Streptophyta > Magnoliopsida > Asterales > Asteraceae > Helianthus > Helianthus tuberosus. The sequence goes on from CM060410.1 coordinate 90,721,042, forward strand.
CCATGGTTCCTCATAATAAGCATATGAAGGTGGAGGCTCATATATTGGTTCCTCAAAGTATGAGTATGAAGGTTCATACCTTGATTCTTCAAAATATGAGTATGAGGGAGAAGGTTCATACCTTTGGTCTTCATAGGTTGTGTATGAAGTTGATGGCTCGTACCTGGGCTCCTTATAGTAGGTGTATGAAGTGGATGGTTGAAATAAGTCACAATATTGAACCGAGTGCGGGTTACCACAATTAGTGTAATAGTCCTCCCTATAATCATCCTCCTCATAGGTGTATTTGTAACCTCCTGAGTATTGATCCATGAGAATCACTCAGCAGACCACAACAAAGTCTCGAGATCAGAAAAAAAAACGGAAATAGAGGTTGGACACGGCCCCGTGTTCAGTGGACACGGCCCCGTGTACATAATTTGTATCTGGGTGTTTTAATTAAGGTTACTGATTTCGTTGAGTACGGGGCGTGTTCAGTGAGCACGGCCCCGTGTTCAGGTTTTGTATCTGGGTGTTTTTTATGAAAAGTATGCAGCACGGCCCGTGTTCAACCTACTGTAGATGCAAAACTAAACTAAAATGCATAAAAATGTGCGCACATTTTGAAAAAGTTTTGAAAAACTGATTAGGCCGTCGATTTTAAGCTTTCTTAAAATCCTTGTGTCCCCGGCAACGGCGCCAAAAGCTTGATGTGTGTGAAGTGTGTATGTTTTTAATATATATTTTAAGCCTTTTTTACACTTTTTAGCCATGTTTTAAATTTATAAAACACGATATTTACTAACACTAAACACACATATGGGCAAGTGCACCCATCGTGAGCGTAGTATAGTGTTGGCAAGATACCGAGGTCGTCCAAAGACACAAGAGCTTTTAGTACCGGTTTGTCCTCAACGTCTAATCAAATCAAAAGTTTAGAAAAAGATTTTAAACTAGAAAAAATAAACTAACTAAAACGCTGAAAAATAAAATAAAAACAAAAACAGATAGACAAAATAAATCACTTGGATCCGACTCGTGTGTAGTGTAGCCTTTGATTATTTTCGCACTTTTTAAGAGATTATCTTAGTTATTGTAGTAGGCCCCTCTTTTGAAGGTGACGTTACCCTCAACCCAGTAGTTTGAGTTAGCAATGATACAATCCTAAAGGGTCGAATTATTGAAAGATGATTAATTAAGTTATTAATGCATAATGTGGTAGGCCCCTCTTTTGAAGGTGACGTTACCCTCGGCTAAGTAGTCTGAGTCAGCAGGGATACAGTCTAAGTAGTCGGGTTAAAGTATTAATAGTAGCTTACATATGAGGGGATCAAAGAGTTTGGACCCCCGCCATCCAATACCGGTGGGTATTGAAGGAGGTCCTACTAAATTTGACTCAGGTCCTTGCAGGATCTATACACTGAATAAGGCAAGACTCTTACCAAACCGTTCCCTTAACCCCCGACCAGGTAGCCAACATATCTCCATATAGACCATGGAGATATGAATGGTGAAAATATTTTATTTTATATAGACAGTAAAATAATGCCAAGACACAATGGACAAACGATAAGGAAGAATCACCTTCAACATAAGAAACTAGTTATTAAAGTCATTAATACATAACCAAATAAAAAGTGCGAAACGATTAAAATTAAAAAGTATTACACTAAACACTTGTCCTCACCAAGTGATGTAAGAGACTTGGGCAAACATGGCCTTTGATTGTCAAGAACTCGTACGATTAATCTTGGATCCCGAGACTACTACACACACTCTATGATGGATGAAGGATGATGGTGGTGGATGTGGGTTGTGATGGTGGTGGAGGGTGGGAGTAGTGTGAGAGAGGTGGTTTGCCATGTCACACCCCGACCACGTGGAACATACAAAACATGGCGGAAACATCGGGGCGTGTTGCAACAGAATTAATGTTTCATAACCATGGATATCAAAAGTGTTTCGTTTTATTAATCATTGAACAATTACATCGTTTGGAAATCTAAATACACAATTTAAACGTAATCTATCATTGTTATTTAGTCACTAAGGCCTTGTCCAGTCCTATGTGAGCATGCATCTTATCAATCGATACCATTCAACAATACCTGAAACATATGTGAAAACGAGGTCAGCAAAGAAATGCTGGCGAGTACATAGGTTTTGTAGGAGTGTCGAAATCATGGCTAGTTTAGATGTTGCAATACTTTATTTAAAAACCTTGTTTTGAAAAGAGTATAATATTGCAACTTAATTAACCAACTCGAATCAAGCGGGTTATAATTTGTAAAACCTCGTAGCCATGACTCTTAACCCGAAAACATTTGTTTTAGTAAATTATTTGGAAAAACAATGATAAGTTCAGGTGATATGTATAACTAAGAGAATAATGCATGATTAAATGAATAACCATGTAATAATGAGTTTGTATAAGATAAGTTGTTTGTAAATAAATGTCTTGTGAAAAGTATGTTACTTGTATAAAATGTTCTATGTCTCGAGCTGAAATGATTCAAATAACACTACAATATGTAATACCATACAAACACTTATATATAGGAAGTACCAGCGGCGTATCCACCATGCTTGTATCATATTACACACGCATTGTTACTTAATCACTTAATCCAAACCAAACCACCAAAGTAATGTTCATGCCCAATGTAAAACATGTAATATGTAAACAAAACCCAATCGTATATCGCTTTGAAGCCAATCGTTTACCCAATCGTTACCCAATCGTTAAAACATCGTGTGAAAACCCTATCGTTAATCGTTTAATTCGTTTTAGGTCGTGAAACTACTTATGTGGTCGTCTCGCTAATAACATTCAAACCTTCGTGACTCATCACTCGTCGCTTCTCGTTTTCGTATTAACAAACCTCCATAGGGTAAGTTAACAATTACAGATTCAGTCGCTACCTACCATACCCACACATAACCACGGGTGTAGTAAATAACGGGATTAGTCAGATCCTATGGTACCATAACCTAATACTGGTCAGCTTGATCATTGCTAATGAATGTCATTTGTTATGTAACTACAACCAACAAGTTTGTTCACTTTATGAAATCGTTATTAGTTTTGTATAAATCGTCTTAATCGTTTTTGAAACCATCGTTATAACATCGAAAACATTTAGCACATATGAGTCACCCCAAAACAATTGAAAACAGTAAAATAGGGGAAGAATGTACTCGCCTGAGAATGCTTGGAGGTCTTGAACAACAACCAAACAAAGCTTGAGGGAGCACGGAATCAATCGGCAATCTAAAACTATATAAATAAACCGGATCTAAATCGGGAGATCGGATAGGATGAGGCTTGGTAAACCAAACGAGTTTTGGAACTCATATGATATGGTTTAACAAGACCTACATACTACAATGAAACCAAACCTAAGTGCTATCGACCCACCGCGGCCCATTACGACCCGTTTAGGTAGCTTATGCTACTTTAACGCGTCGTTCGCGTGAAACGCGTTCGGACCGCCTAACTAGTCCTATGACAAGTGTTATATGCCTAAACATGTTACTTAATCAGTTATGTGACAAAAGTTTAGGTTACATATGCTTAATTACCAATTATACATGAAAAGGGTATTCTGGTAATTTACCTAAGGCATATAAACTACCTATCATACAACTACTTAAACGATGTGACCATAGGGTATAACCTCGGAAGGTTATTCCCTACCTACTATGGTCACCTAATGTATTTGGTCGGATCCTAATGATCGACCAAATGGGTCGAGTTCGAAGGTATAGGCGATTTATCAGATCGCCTACCCTACGACTCTAGACAACGTGGTAATCAGTGGGCATAGTCCCAAGGGACTATGACCAACGTGATTACACTCACGTTGCGAAGTTCAAACGAACTTCGCATTGACCATTACTGGTCAACGCTGAAAGTCAAACAAAGTTTGACTTTCTGACTCGAAAAGCAGTAAAAATAAGGAAAAGAACGAAAGAATACTTACCCAGGGTCCCCGAATGCTAATCCCGATTCGAGAATCTCAGGTATGAAACAATGGTTTCAACTTAGAGTTTCTAAAATCAGAATTCTAGTGCATTTGAAGTAATGGGGGGTGGGGTATTTATAGTATTCGGGTAACCGTTGAGATCGTTTCTTGGAAAAGGGGAAACGATCAAGGCCGTACATGTGTTGGAATGTTGTGGTGGCTAAATCTTGATCTTATCTTGCTGATTAGGCAAGTTTAAAACATGTGGATGGGGTTTAATCAGCTGCAAGTTGCAAAAACAAACATTGAATCTGGTCTGAAGGTGCCATGCGGCCCGCTTTAGATTCAAGCAAACACAATGCGGGCCGCTTTGGCCTGTCTGATCAGCAAACTTGTTTCAGAAATGACAGTTTCAGTCCCTGCACGTGTTTAAGGCCTTTTCCGACACTTCTAAGGCCCGTAAAGCCAACTTTAAGGCCCTAAAATGTTGCCTAAACATTGTGGACATGAAACATGTTCAAAAATATGCCGGGTGATGGTTCGTTTGGTCGTACGAACGCGATGTTCGCTTAATTACGACGGAATGCGCATAAGCGCGAAAAACGATCCAAATGACGCAACGAATGGATTTTTCTTAAAGCGAACACTAAAATATAATGTAGTCATGCTTACATAAATTTTTGGGTGTCCGGATGTATTCAGAACGTAAGTTATGCGTAAAAATGCAAACTTGTGCACTTTTTGACACTTTTAGTCCCTGAATGACACAAAAGTTTATTTTAGCATACCTAACACCTCAAAGCCTATTTCTAAACTATGTGAAGGATATTTATGGTATGTTTAACTTATGGTCATGTTCCGGAAGGTCTGTTACAGTTCAAATTGGCATACTTTCGCAGTTCGTCAACTTTAGTCCCTGTAAGCGATTAAACTTGATTTTTTTTTGCCATACCAAAGCCTTCAAAACTTATTTCTAAGTTATGTAAAGGTTGTTTAAGGTATGTCAAGCCAATGTCACTATTCCGGAGTGTTTGTTGCATTAAACTGGTTATATTTACGCATTGGTGCGCGTATAACCTTCCAGAAAGCGATTTAGAGTTTGAAATCGAATAAGAATCGATATGTGCAAATGATACACATATTAATACAAATCCAAAGTATGAAATACAATATTTCATTGGTTCGGTATTTGTTTGATGGCCGTGGAGGCACAGGTGTTACAGTCTCCCCTACTTTAGGAAATTTCGTCCCGAAATTTATTTAGAGGAAACTTGTGAGAGCTTGAAAATATGAAGTTGAAAAGATCAAACAACATTGGTTAGGGTTCTGAACTTCTAGTAACTTTAATAACATCATGATTGCAATGTAAGAGGGATACTTATATACAAGTATATGAAGCGTCATTGGTGCGTCCACCGTACCTCTATTACATCGTTCTCATTTTGTTATTGTTGTCACTATCGGTTCTTACACAGTAACTTGCTGGTTTTCTGTGCACTAAATTTCATAATTATGTACGCGTCCATAATCAGACAATTCCTTGCACAGTTCACACAGTCTATTTTATAATGTGTAGGGGAAAACCAAATGAACAAACCTGTGATGAGTGTGACTAGACCGCCATAGAGTCCCTTAGACTAAATCAATAAATGATCTAAATAGACTATCAAGGAGTCTGTCCAGCTACATCACTAGATGTCGTTCTTTAACCAAATTGTGAAACAATCTTTTGACTAGACCACTAAAAAGAGTCTGGAGTGGTACTATATAATCCAAGGGTCTTAACTATTACATAGAAGCCCATTAAGGATTGAAGGTAGTACCTTTTGAATATCCTGCTACGAATCTCTCATATGAAGATATGAAAGATTCTATGAGGATTTGAAAATCGGATCACACAAAAACATAGAGGAGAACACATAACACTTAACCACATAGTCGCATAATCGCTTATTCGTATAATCGTTAAATCGGAAAATCGTTTAATCGTATAATTGTTTAATTTGTTATCTTTGGAGATGGGTATTTAAAGCACACTAGGAATCCAATCCGTGGATTTCATTTGGCACTTTAAATATTTTCAAGAATCTAACTATGAAGATAGGAAGATCTTAAAAGGAATTCGGTTTGTCCTAATTGAGTTGTAATGTACATTTTAAGGTGTACAAGGAATTCAATCAGGGCTTCAATATCGACGAAGGTGTTGATCGTTATCGGCTCGGGATATGAATAGACCAAGATGTCATCAATAACAACAATGACGAACTGATCCAAATAAGGCTTGCAGACTTTATTTATTAAGTCCATGAAGATGGCTGGAGCATTTGTCAACCCAAAAGGCATGACTGTAAACTCTTAATGGCCATACTTCGTGTTGAAAGCCGTTTTGGGAATATCTTCTTCGAGAATACGAAGTTGATGATACCCATAACGCAAATCGATCTTGGAAAAGCATGAAACGCTATGCAGTTGATCGGAGAAATCGTTGATTTAAGGTAGGGGGATATCGATTCTTGATGGTAAGCTTACTAGGCTTACGTTACTCGATATACATTCGAAAGGATCCATTTTTCTTTTCACAAGGAGAACAGGAGTTTCTCCAAGGTGAAAAGTTCGGATGGATGAATCCTTTATCAGACAACTCTTGAAGTTGTTTTGATAATTCTTGCATCTCGAACGGTGCAAGATGATAAGATACTTTAGATTTAGAAGAAACTAGCGTTTGAGGTTCTTAGGGAGATCTCAAGTGATCGTAAAAATGACAGAACCACACGAGTAGTTTTTGTCTTTGTGTTGACATCACAAGGTTGGATCAAACATTCATACAATTGCATTAGTTAAAAATAAAAACCACAAATTTTTATTTATATAACAACCGCATTGTCTTTAAATGTTACAAGATAACAACCAGAGGAAATCACAAAATACTAAAAGTTCACTCCTTCATCATCGATTGCCTCATTGATGTTAAACACTCGACCACGTGCTGGATTCACAATGACATTCGCATTCGGGTTTGCATCAGCATTTGCATTCCCCAGTCTCGGGCAGTTGGGGCGGAAGTGACCAATCTCTCCGCAGTTGAAACATGAACCCAGTGGAAATCTCGCTGCATTCCCTTGAACCGGAGCTTGAACCTGAACAGCTTGATTTTGTCCCAGACGACAAATATTGGCCAAATGCCCAAGTCTACCACATGTTGTGCATTTCTTGCAACCTCGTTGTGCAACGTGATGACCGTTGCAACGGGCACAATGTGGTGCGGCACCAGCATATGCCTTCTTTGCAAGTGGCTGAGCCGGTAGGTTCTGCAAGTTCTGAGCAGTCTGTGCTGTAACAGCAAAGTTTTGGGCACCCTTCCGCTTCTTTGATTTCTTCGAAGTCTCACCTTCCTTACCCTTCTTGTTTTGATCTTTCTTGCTATCCTCCTTGTCAGACCCCTGCTTCTTACCCTTGTCACCCTTTCTGTGTAGTTTATTCTCCCGAATCTGCGACTCAGTTAATGTCGCAGCTAACTCGATCGCTTGACGAAGTGTGGCAGGGCTACTACCAGTAAGGATGTCTTGTACCGAGTCAGGTAGGCCGTCGATGTACCTTTCGATAGCTATGTCAAGTGGGGTAACCATTCTCGGGCAAAGCAGACTCAACTCCTCAAACCTATCAGTATACGCCCTGTGCTCACCACTATCTTGCTTCAACTCATCAAATTCCTTCTCCAAAGCTCGCTGATCATGACGAGGACAGAATTCCCTCATCATAAGGGCCCTGAGTTCAGCCCACGTCTGTGCTAGAGCAACTTCTGCACCACGATCCCTCATAATCCCGTTCCACCATGTAAGAGCCCTCTTCTGAAACACACTCGAAGAAAACTCGACCCTGCGATTGTCAGGACACTGCACGTGGCGGAAAGTATTCTCAATGCTCTCGAACCATTGAAGAAGCCCAGTCGCTCCTTCAGAACCACTAAACTTGAGTGGTTTAGCTTGGTTAAAATCCTTGTATTTACACTGCGCGTTATTGTTGTTGTTATTGTTGCCGTTGTTGTATATCTCGTGGACTTGGGTTACAACCCCGGGAACCACAGCAGCCACCTGCTGAGAGATCAGAGCTGCGAGTTCTTCAATAGTGAAAGTCCGAGCATCGGTTCGATCATCGCGTCGAGGAGGCATTGTCTAAAAGAGGAAAACATGAAATGAAACGAGTGAGAGGTTTAGACGAAATGAATGAGATGAAACAAATCTGATGAAAGCAAGGATAGTGGTCATTTGTTTGTTACTACTAAGCAACAAACGACACACGGAACTAATCAAAGTAAATGGGTAAAAATAATGTATCGCGAAGACATGCTCGCCTATAAGTGAACACTCATCCCAAGAATTCCCAGGTAAGCACAACTGGTCTCGCGTCTGATGAGATGTATACGAAGTGCTTGCCTAGACAGAAAACCCAGAATACAGGCATTCACCCTTCCAGTTTGCACGTGTTCACATTATTTAGACTCAAACTTTGACGAGATTTTGAAAACTTAAAGGGGTTCAAAACCATATAACAGAGGGTTCAAAACCTTGTAATCAATCATCCTAGAACGGATGATTAGTTTTCAAAGCGGATTCGAAAATTGTGTTCTTGTTGTGGTTGTCACCTAAGGATAAGTGACGGTATTGTTTTATGACTAAACGCGAGTAAACTCGCGTTAGGGTCCTAAGAAGGTTATAGACTAGGTCAAAGCATTACTAATTACTAATAACCTAATTCCCTATAACCATTGGCTCTGATACCATCTTTTCTGTCACACCCCGACCACGTGGAACATACAAAACATGGCGGAAACATCGGGGCGTGTTGCAACAGAATTAATGTTTCATAACCATGGATATCAAAAGTGTTTCGTTTTATTAATCATTGAACAATTACATCGTTTGGAAATCTAAATACACAATTTAAACGTAATCTATCATTGTTATTTAGTCACTAAGGCCTTGTCCAGTCCTATGTGAGCATGCATCTTATCAATCGATACCATTCAACAATACCTGAAACATATGTGAAAACGAGGTCAGCAAAGAAATGCTGGCGAGTACATAGGTTTTGTAGGAGTGTCGAAATCATGGCTAGTTTAGATGTTGCAATACTTTATTTAAAAACCTTGTTTTGAAAAGAGTATAATATTGCAACTTAATTAACCAACTCGAATCAAGCGGGTTATAATTTGTAAAACCTCGTAGCCATGACTCTTAACCCGAAAACATTTGTTTTAGTAAATTATTTGGAAAAACAATGATAAGTTCAGGTGATATGTATAACTAAGAGAATAATGCATGATTAAATGAATAACCATGTAATAATGAGTTTGTATAAGATAAGTTGTTTGTAAATAAATGTCTTGTGAAAAGTATGTTACTTGTATAAAATGTTCTATGTCTCGAGCTGAAATGATTCAAATAACACTACAATATGTAATACCATACAAACACTTATATATAGGAAGTACCAGCGGCGTATCCACCATGCTTGTATCATATTACACACGCATTGTTACTTAATCACTTAATCCAAACCAAACCACCAAAGTAATGTTCATGCCCAATGTAAAACATGTAATATGTAAACAAAACCCAATCGTATATCGCTTTGAAGCCAATCGTTTACCCAATCGTTACCCAATCGTTAAAACATCGTGTGAAAACCCTATCGTTAATCGTTTAATTCGTTTTAGGTCGTGAAACTACTTATGTGGTCGTCTCGCTAATAACATTCAAACCTTCGTGACTCATCACTCGTCGCTTCTCGTTTTCGTATTAACAAACCTCCATAGGGTAAGTTAACAATTACAGATTCAGTCGCTACCTACCATACCCACACATAACCACGGGTGTAGTAAATAACGGGATTAGTCAGATCCTATGGTACCATAACCTAATACTGGTCAGCTTGATCATTGCTAATGAATGTCATTTGTTATGTAACTACAACCAACAAGTTTGTTCACTTTATGAAATCGTTATTAGTTTTGTATAAATCGTCTTAATCGTTTTTGAAACCATCGTTATAACATCGAAAACATTTAGCACATATGAGTCACCCCAAAACAATTGAAAACAGTAAAATAGGGGAAGAATGTACTCGCCTGAGAATGCTTGGAGGTCTTGAACAACAACCAAACAAAGCTTGAGGGAGCACGGAATCAATCGGCAATCTAAAACTATATAAATAAACCGGATCTAAATCGGGAGATCGGATAGGATGAGGCTTGGTAAACCAAACGAGTTTTGGAACTCATATGATATGGTTTAACAAGACCTACATACTACAATGAAACCAAACCTAAGTGCTATCGACCCACCGCGGCCCATTACGACCCGTTTAGGTAGCTTATGCTACTTTAACGCGTCGTTCGCGTGAAACGCGTTCGGACCGCCTAACTAGTCCTATGACAAGTGTTATATGCCTAAACATGTTACTTAATCAGTTATGTGACAAAAGTTTAGGTTACATATGCTTAATTACCAATTATACATGAAAAGGGTATTCTGGTAATTTACCTAAGGCATATAAACTACCTATCATACAACTACTTAAACGATGTGACCATAGGGTATAACCTCGGAAGGTTATTCCCTACCTACTATGGTCACCTAATGTATTTGGTCGGATCCTAATGATCGACCAAATGGGTCGAGTTCGAAGGTATAGGCGATTTATCAGATCGCCTACCCTACGACTCTAGACAACGTGGTAATCAGTGGGCATAGTCCCAAGGGACTATGACCAACGTGATTACACTCACGTTGCGAAGTTCAAACGAACTTCGCATTGACCATTACTGGTCAACGCTGAAAGTCAAACAAAGTTTGACTTTCTGACTCGAAAAGCAGTAAAAATAAGGAAAAGAACGAAAGAATACTTACCCAGGGTCCCCGAATGCTAATCCCGATTCGAGAATCTCAGGTATGAAACAATGGTTTCAACTTAGAGTTTCTAAAATCAGAATTCTAGTGCATTTGAAGTAATGGGGGGTGGGGTATTTATAGTATTCGGGTAACCGTTGAGATCGTTTCTTGGAAAAGGGGAAACGATCAAGGCCGTACATGTGTTGGAATGTTGTGGTGGCTAAATCTTGATCTTATCTTGCTGATTAGGCAAGTTTAAAACATGTGGATGGGGTTTAATCAGCTGCAAGTTGCAAAAACAAACATTGAATCTGGTCTGAAGGTGCCATGCGGCCCGCTTTAGATTCAAGCAAACACAATGCGGGCCGCTTTGGCCTGTCTGATCAGCAAACTTGTTTCAGAAATGACAGTTTCAGTCCCTGCACGTGTTTAAGGCCTTTTCCGACACTTCTAAGGCCCGTAAAGCCAACTTTAAGGCCCTAAAATGTTGCCTAAACATTGTGGACATGAAACATGTTCAAAAATATGCCGGGTGATGGTTCGTTTGGTCGTACGAACGCGATGTTCGCTTAATTACGACGGAATGCGCATAAGCGCGAAAAACGATCCAAATGACGCAACGAATGGATTTTTCTTAAAGCGAACACTAAAATATAATGTAGTCATGCTTACATAAATTTTTGGGTGTCCGGATGTATTCAGAACATAAGTTATGCGTAAAAATGCAAACTTGTGCACTTTTTGACACTTTTAGTCCCTGAATGACACAAAAGTTTATTTTAGCATACCTAACACCTCAAAGCCTATTTCTAAACTATGTGAAGGATATTTATGGTATGTTTAACTTATGGTCATGTTCCGGAAGGTCTGTTACAGTTCAAATTGGCATACTTTCGCAGTTCGTCAACTTTAGTCCCTGTAAGCGATTAAACTTGATTTTTTTTTGCCATACCAAAGCCTTCAAAACTTATTTCTAAGTTATGTAAAGGTTGTTTAAGGTATGTCAAGCCAATGTCACTATTCCGGAGTGTTTGTTGCATTAAACTGGTTATATTTACGCATTGGTGCGCGTATAACCTTCCAGAAAGCGATTTAGAGTTTGAAATCGAATAAGAATCGATATGTGCAAATGATACACATATTAATACAAATCCAAAGTATGAAACACAATATTTCATTGGTTCGGTATTTGTTTGATGGCCGTGGAGGCACAGGTGTTACATGCCAAGGGATGGTTTGCAAATGATCCAAGCACCCATATTTATAGCCTGAACAGCAGCTCGGGCACGGCCCCGTGTCCATTGGGCACGACACCGTGTCCATCTTCCTTCTTTTTCTTCATTAATTGCAGCTTGTCTGCATTAGTTGACCACGCCCCCGTGTCCGCTGGGCACGACCCTGTGTGCAGAAGTGTATCTGTACTATCAAGATTTCCTCAGATTCTGCGAATCTTAGAGTTGACCACGGCCCTGTGTCCGCTGGGCATGCCCCCGTGGTGGGTGATAGAAGCTTCTACAACTTTGTCTTTTCTGCAGACACTTTGGCACGCCCCCGTGCTCACTGAGCACGGGGCGTGTTCAGCCTTCTGTTTTCTTGTTTTGCTTGGGAAGATGCTGTTGGGGGGTCGGGCATGCCACGTTTATCCCTTTTTTGTATTTTTGTTAGATTTAGCTGCCTTTTTGCTTCTTTTGTTCATTTAATCCTGAAAATCCAAAAGGAAGACAAAAACACACTTTTTCCAACATTAGTACTAAAAAAAGGGTTAGTTTTATGCCTCATTTGATGTAATTTATATGTTGCATTTTGAACACATCAATTACCCTTCGTGGCGTTATCCCGAATCACTATTAGGATTTAGGATGTTATGATGCAACGATTCAATGTGACAGAAACAAAATCCTTTTAGCATCAACCTATTTTCATAGATTGATTCTTCTAGGATGTTTAGAGTACTAATATTGGAGTCCTTGTTTGGATTCATTGTGTACTTTAATGCGTGTGTGACAAGACGATGTGACGAGAACCTTATCCCTGTAGTATCTATCTATCTTCATAGCTAGACAAATATGGGATGTTTAGGGTACTAATATTGGAGTCTTTATTTGGATTCATTGTGTACTTTAATGCGTGTTTACAAGCTGGTGACAAGTTGATGATTTATGTGTTTATGTGGTAGTTGTGATTTAAATAACGAAATGGGTGTAATAAAATAAGAACATGGTGGATACGCCGCTGGTACTTCCTATATATAAGTGTTCTTATTTTATTACTCTTGTAGCGTTATCTGAATCACTTTAGGATTTTGTGTACGATTGATTCAATGTTCGATTATCCAAATCCTTGTATAATCTTCATATCTTCATATGTTAGATTCTTAGAAGGATGTCCAAAGTGTTATTTTAAATCATTGATTTGATTTACATAATACTCACACAAGTTTTGACAGATTTCAAAACAGTTATTACTAATCCTTGGTTGGTTTTCTAATAACACATTAACGAGTTTTACAATGATTTCTACGAGATACAAATGTACGATTTCAATGGCATAAAAATTACTGAGTAATAATCATATTACCATATACAATACTTTTTGCCATGAGTTTTCACAATCAAAATTATGTATTGCAATACTAAACTTTTGCCATTCTTTGGCTACAAGATTCATTTTCAATCGACAACTCTTGTAGTTATCAAAGTATTGCAACATCAATCTTTTGTCATTTATTTGGCTAACAAAACCTATGTATTCGCCGGCATTTTTATGCTGACTATTTTCACATATGTTTCAGGTTTTTGACTATTCAAGCATGCAACGCATAGGACTGCATTCGGGCCTTAGACTTCTTAAATCGAAAGACAATTAAATGTATTCTTTGTTTGTAAAACAATGATAACAATAATGAAACAGTTTAGTACCAGTGGTTGTGAGCAATTTGTATGGTGACTCCCCGATATTTCCGCCGCGTGTTGTTGTATTACGCGATTGGGATGTTACAGCTTGTACAACCAGAGATACCGGTATGGAAATGGGAGAACATTGCGATGGATCTCATCACTAAGTTACCGCACACATCTAGAGGTCATGATGCCATTTGGGTAGTCATTGATCGTCTTACAAAGTCAGCACACTTTTTACCGACTCGCGAAGATCTGTCTGCTGAAAAACTCGCCAAGATTTATGTTGATGAGATTGTATCTCGACATGGTGTTCCTTTAAACATCATATCTGACCGTGATGCTCGATTCTCATCTCACTTTTGGAAGACCATGCAATCTGCTGTGGGAACCCAATTAAATCTGAGCACTTCCTATCATCCCAAACGGATAAACAATCCTAGAGGACGATATAAACATTGGAGGATATGCTTAGAGCATGTGTGATAGACTTTGGTGGTAATTGGGATTTGCATCTACCGTTGATCGAGTTCTCTTACAGCAATAGTTATCACGCTAGCATCAATATGGCATCATTCGAAGCTTTATACGGTCGAAAATGTCATTCACCTGTCTGTTGGAATGAGATCGGTGAAGCTCAGCTTACTGGACCTGAACTCTTTCTGGAAACAACAGACAAAGTCAAGAAAATTTGCGATAATCTTCCGACAGCTAGAAGCCGACAAAAGAGTTATGTGGATATGCGACGCAAGCCCTCGGAATTTCAAGTCAGAGACCATGTCCTAGTCAAGGTATACCCTTGGAAGGGAGTGGTGAGATTTGGAAAGAAAGGAAAACGCGCACCACTATGCGTTGGACCATCGACTTGAGCTACCTCCTGAACTTGGGAATATTCACCCAACATTCCACGTGTCCAATTTAAGAAAGTGTTTAGCCGATACTGATCTCAATATCCGTCTCGACAAAATCCAAGTTGATGACACAATGCACTTTGTCAAGAAACCTGTGGAGATAATGGACCGTGAAGTCAAGCGTCTAAAGAATAAACGAATACCAATAGTCAAAGTTCGTTGGGAGTCCAAACGTGGCCCAGAGTTTAATTGGGAATGTGAGGAACAAATGAAAGCGAAATATCCACATTTGTTTTCACAAGTTTCCTCTAGTTAAAATTTCGAGACGAAATTTCCTAAAGTAGGGGAGACTGTGACATTTGTGCTCTGTAAACACTGTACAGTGTAGAACAATATCAAATATCAATGAAACAATGTGTTTTGGTCTCAATATTTGTTTAATTATGTTTGACGATTTCACGTTTCAATTCTAGTTTGATTTCAAGCTCTAAATCACTTTCTGGAAAGTTATACGCAAACTGTTACGTAAACGTAATTAGTTTAATGCGAAAAACACTAACGAATAGTGACATATGCTTAACATACCTTAAATAACCTTTACATAACTTAGAAATAAGTTTTGAAGGGTTTGGTATGTCAAAAATAAGTTTATTCGATCAAAGGGACTATTTGCGACAAACTGCAAAAGTCTGCCGATTCGTATAGTAGCGTACACTCCGGAACATGATCATAAGCTAAACACACCCTAAATACCCTAAACATAGCTTAGAAATAATTTTTGATGGGTTCGGTGTGCGAAAATGCGCTTATTTGATCACAAGGACTAAAAGCGTCAAAACTGCGAAAGTTGCATATACGCGCATATCTTACGTTCTGACCATATCCGGACATCCAAAAATTTTTGTAATCACTAGAATATTATATTTTGGTGATAGGAACGCAAAAATACCATTCGTCGCTTAATTTGGATCGTTTTCACATCCGTTCGATTTTCATGTAATTAACCAAACACGCGATCGTACGAGCAAACGAACCGACATCCGTGATATTTCCAAGCATATTTCAAGTCCCCTATGCTTTAACATCCTTATAAAGCCTTGAAATTTGGTTAACGGGGGTTATACACATCAAAAATCATCAAAACATGCTGCAGGGACTAAAGGTGTCAAAAATGAAACTTTTGGCAAAACAGCTCCACTCACGCCACGCGAGGGAGACCTGGGGTCCTGGCGTGACACATGACAGAGCCTGTTTTTCAAAACTTTCTATTTCAGCAGTAGCCCTTGTATTTTCAGCTAGTTTTTCAAACTTGTGGGCTTTTTGTGTGATGAGAAAGGATAGAATCTGATCTTAGGACACTTGTTTTGATCTTGTTCTTCCTTGGAGAACACATAATCCACATGTCAAGATCCTAAAGCTCCTTGAACACTATAAATACCCATCTTCACAACCTCAAAAACTTGCTCATTTGCTTTCTTCTTCATCACCTGCTCTATTAGGGCTACCACACTTGGTTGGAGGCCTCAAATCTGAGTTTTCTTAGTTATCTTTCCAAGCATAGGACTCTTATAAATGTTCTTTCATGCTTGTTTATTTATTTCAAGCAAGAAAGTTAAAAAGTGTTTGACTTTTAGCTTTGACCATGATTTGGTCAAGTCAAAGTTCGTTTAAACTTTGCAACGTAAGCGTAATCACGACAGTTATACTCCCTTGCGACTATACCTACTGATTACCACGTTGACTAGTCGAAGTGATGAGTCAAAGTTTCGGTCAAAATGCACGATTATGTGCATTTTGCGACGAAACTATTTCCGGGTATCAAAACACTTTGTTTTGATATCAAATGAGTTTTCTAACTTAGTTAAACATGTTTTAACATGCTTAACTCGTCACTTTTAGTTTAGTGCTTGTTTATGGTCGTAAGTCAAGCGGTCTCGACTACCGCTTAGACTTTCGAACCCGACCCGTTTGGTCGATCATTAGGATCCAACCAAACATATTTTGTGACCATAGTTTTATAGGGAATAACCTTCCGAGGTTATACGTTATGGTCACTTCGTTGAATTAGTTGTATGATAGGTAGTTTATATGCCTTAGGAAAATGACCAAAATGCCCTTTTTGTGCATAATTCCAATTTAAGCATGTGTAACCAAAATTTTGACACTTAAACTGATTATGAAACATTATTAAACATGTTAGGGCATATAATACTTATCATAGGGCTAGTTAGACCATCCAAACGCGTAATTGCGTAAATGACACGTTAAAGTAGCGTAAACTACCTTAACAGTTCTTAACGGGGAAAAAGCGCTTAGGATAGGTATCAATTCAGAATGTAGGCTTTGTTAAACCATATCATATGAGTTCCAACACTCATTTGGTTTACAAGACCTCATTCTACCCGATCTCGCGACTTAGGTGTCGATTTATTAACATAGTGATCTGATACTAGGTGCCACTTGATTCCTTCATTTCCCGAGCTTGATAGTTCACTTAATCGAGGATACCTTGCAATCTCAAGTGAGTATATAGTTCCCCTATTTTACTGCTTTTAATTGTTTTAGGGTGATTCATATGTGCTAAACGATTTCGAGTTTTCAAAACAAAACAAATGCTATGGTTTATATTAAACACAACGATTTCAATAATGTGAGCGAACTTGTTGGTGCGTTAGTACATAACACGAATGATATTCTTTAACAATGATCAAGCTGACCAGTAGTATGTTATGGTACCATAGGATCTGACAAATCCCATTATCGGACTATCGCCATGGTTATGGGGTAATGTCGGTAACGACAGAACCTGATGAATTTTAACAAACCCTTTGATGGATTGTTAAACGACTATACCCTTTGGTGCTATATGCGAGTCAGAACACAAGTTTGAATGTATTCAACGAGAACGACCAAAAGTTAGTTTTCACAATTAAAACATGAATGATTTGAACGATTTGAACAATTGGAACGATTTGAACATTTGAACGATTTGAACGTTTGAACGATTGAACGATGGTTTATTACATGAACGAGTTGAACGATTGGGTTTTGATAACACGAACGTTGATAACATGAACGAATTGAACGATTTTGAATGATTTTGGATGAATGTTTTCAAACGATGAGAGGCAACGACGTTTACTAAATGATATAAACCATACGAGTTTTACTACAAGAACGATTTACAAAATTGGTTTACAAAGGCAAATGTTTTGGATCAAGATTCCTGGCAACGAGGTTTTATAAACTATAACCAACTTGATTTAAGTTGGTTAATCATATTGCAATAGCAAATACTTTTCAAAACACGGTTTTCAATTATCGACTCTAGTAGTCGTACGAGGTATTGCAACATGTATAAAAGCCATGAATCTGACACGCTCACAAAACTTATGTGCTCTTTGGCATTTTTATGTTGACTTTATTTTCACATATGTTTCAGGTGCTATTGTTTGATGATGTTGATGATGATTTTGATGCATGCTCACATAGGAACGGTCGAGGCCTTAGTGACTTAATAACAAATGAAAGACACATGTTTCTGTTTCCCTTTAAATTTCAAGACAACGTAATAAACTAAATTCAATAAAACGAAACATCAATCCAAGTGTTGTGAAACAATGATTCTGTTACTCCACTCCCCGACGTTTCCGCCGCGGTTTCGTTGTTTTAACATGGTCGGGGTGTGACACCCTGGTTCCTGCACAAGACCATGGTTAGTATTGTAAGATGCATTGAAAGTGTTACCTCCTGACTGGTTTGAGGTTGGGATTCCAGATGTGAATCCAAATTGAGGCAATTCTTGTGTAATTGTGTGACTAGATGAAGCAATAGTCTGCATAGGAATGAAGTCTCCCACATGAATCTCATAACTCCTATGTTGTTGACTCCCTAAGGATCCTTGATCCTGGAAGACGTTGGATCCAGGATACATTGGAGCTGAAGGTCTCGGAGGATAATCCATGGATCATTGAACTTGAGATAAGGATCCCTGATGCTGAGGGTAGGATCCTTGAACTGACAGCGTCCCCATGTATCCTCCCGAACTGGAGAAGGATCCTTGATGCTGGAAGAAGGATCCTTGAGGTTGAAGAGAGGATCCTGAAGGCTGGAAGTAGGATCCTTGAGCCTGTGTCATAGTCGATGATCCATAGTGCATACTTGATGATCCTCCATGATACTGGACACCTGACGCCTTCGAATGCTAAATAGTTATTGGTGGAGTAGTGAAATCCAACGATCTGGGCATCAATGGAGAGTAATCCTCCGCTTATTTCTTCAATTTCTTGTTTTCATCAATCATACGAAGGATCCTACCGTTAGTTTCATCCTGCTATTGCATGTAACTTTTCATCTTCAAAATCAAAGAATAAAGATCATTGTTAGTTGGAGCAGAAGAAACAGCAGCAATTACTTTTTTGAAAACGGGGGTTGTCTTCTTTGCTGCATTCTCAGCATTCTTCTGGGATCCAAAAGAAACAGGAGGCAACGGTGGAATGCCCTGTGATGAGGTGATCGTCGACATGGAGCTCGAAGTGGTTGAAGGTAATGGACAAAAATGAATGAAATGAACATAATTTTTCAGAGATGAAGCACCGATCGCCCCATGGTGGGCGCCAAACTTTTTTGGTCAAAAATCACACAAGGATAATGTAACCAAATCTGATTTTTGTGAGGTTGGATGCTTGGTTAAATAAACAATTTATGAACGATAATTGAATGAAAATGGACATGAACACAAGCATTTATACGAGGAAAAAGCCCTTGATCAATGAATGATCTCCGGCATAAAAAACCTCAGATAGTGAAAACTATCACTATCAATTATATTGATAAAAAAGGTTACAACTTTGGATGATAACAAGCTCAATACAATGATTTCTAGTGTGAGTGTGTGTATTTGCCAAAATGTTTCAGAGAGTTCGAATATTGCAGTTATGTGTTCCTATTATGAGCTTGTTACCCCTTTTAGAAATAACAAAAATCCTACTAACTATCCGCAAATCAAGTAAGCTACCCATGATCTCCATAACGGTCACTAGGTTCATGCACGTGCATAATTAGAAGCATATTCCTCCGAGATTCTCTCCATGACTCAGTCCACAAGTCCCTGCAATCGTAAACTGAAAACACAAGAGACAATTGTTAAAACATAAATAATGGTAAGGATCCTGGATCCTCATACTCCCAGCATTATCCGCTAAGGATCCATGATCCAGGCTCAGTCTGTAACATCTGTGCTTGTGAAATCATTGTACAAACTCTAAACAATTCAATATCAATAAAACAATGTATTTTGATCCCAATGTTTGTTATTTATTCTTGACATTTTTGCACATTTTGATTTTTAACCGATTTTGAACTCTCTATCGCTTTCTGGAAAGTTATACGCAAACTGATGCGCAAACGTAATTAGTTTAACGTGACAAACACTCCGGGACAGTAGCATAAGCTTAACATACCTTAGATAACTTTTACATAACTTAGAAATAAGTTTTAAAGGGTTTGGTATGGCAAAATCAAGTTTATTCGCTTGCAGGGACTATTTGCGTTAAACTGCAAAAGTCTGTCGTTTCGTAAGGCAACATATAGTCCAGAACATGATCATAAGCTAATCATACCATAAATAACCTAAACATAGCTTAGAAATAAGCTTTGAGTGGTTCGGTGTGCAAAAATATGCTTATTTGATCTTACAGGGACTAAAAGTGTAAAAAACGGCGTAAGTTTGCATTTACGCTCATATCTTACGTTCTGACCACATCTGGACATCCAAACTTTTTGTAGACACTAAAATATTTTTATTTTAGTGATCGGCATGCAAAAATACCATTCGTCGCTAAATTTGGATCGTTTTCGCGTCCGTTCGAGTTTCGTCGTAATTAACAGAACATCATGACCGTACGACCAAACGAACCGACATCCGTGGATTTTCCGAGCATATTTTGGGTCCTCTATACTTTGACTACCATGTAGAGCCTTGAAAATGGCTTAACAGGGGTCAAATGTGACAAAATGAGCTTATGCAAGTGCAGGGACCAAAGCTGTAAAAATGAAAACTGTTGCAGATCAGTCATGAGGTCGCGGGCCGCGTAAGCCCAGTCCCATTCTTACGCGGGGCGTGACAGAAGGCCCAGTGACAGAAAATGTTTTTCAGCAACTGTTTGATACTTCAGGGACTGTTCTTGCCATTTTTCTTGTGTGTTAACCAAGTTAACACCTCCCCAAGTAATTTAGTTGGCCCTTAACACATGCATGGCTATGATCTAATGTTTGGAGGTTACATAAACACATGGATTGATCTTGTGAACTTCCAACAAGTATAAATAGCCATGCCATTCATTTGATATCCTCACCCTTGATCTGATTTTCTCTAAGTTGAGGTTTATAACTTCATACGTGAGAATTTTAGATCAAGTTCTCCCTAGCTTGGACCCTTTGTAAGCTTCTTTCGTGCTTTTATCGCTTTTCAAGTGTGAAAGTCAAACAGTGTTTGACTTTCAGCTTTGACCAGTCAATGGTCAACACAAAGTTCGTTTGAACTTTGTAATGTGATTGTAATCACGATGGTTATAATCGTTATCGATTATACCTACTGATTACCACGTTAACTAGGTGTAGTGACGAGTCAAAGTTTCGGTCAAAATGCGTTTTAGCACACATATTGCAACGGAACTACTTTTAGGTATCAAAACATATGTTTTGATACCAAATCAGTTTTATAATTTAGTTAAAGATGTTTTGACATGTTTAACTCGTCACTACTAGTTTAGTGCATGTTTAGGGTCGTAAGTTAAGCGGTCTAGACAACCGCTAAGACTTTCGAACCCGACCCGTTTGGTCGATCGTTAGGATCCGACCAAGCATGTTTAGTGATCATATTTGCATAGGGAATAACCTCTGAGGTTATACCTTATGATCACATAGGATTGGTTAGTTGTTTGTTTAGTAGCTTATATGCCCTTAGGAAATGACCAAAATGCCCTTTTGTAGCATAATTCATATTGTGCATATGTGAATATTTTTTTGACATCTAAACTGATATGGTAACATATTAAGTGTAATTGGGCATGTAAGACATGACATAGCATTTAGATAACCATCCGACCATAGTTTTGCACAACCGACGCGTTATAGTAGCTTATACTACCACAACGGGTCGAAACGGGTCAAGAGCACTTAGGCAGACTTCCAAATCAGAATGTTAGCTCTATTAAATCATACCATATGAGTTCAATTACTCATTTGATTTATAGAATCACATTCTATCATATCTTCCGATATAGGATCCGATTATTAACATAGTTACCTATACTAGGTGCCTTGTTGATTCCGTGATCCTTGGAGCTTAATTTGGTCTTATTCCCAAGACTAATAAGAAATCCCAAGTGAGTACATAGTTCCCCTCTTTTACTACTTTCATATGCTTTGGGGTGATACACATGTGCATACATTGTTATTTTCATGCTTTTATGACATAACATGCTAGTTTCACCTACTACACGTATAGTACATGTTTTCAATTATGTTTTGCTATGTATGTTGACTTAGCATGCTAGCACATTGATTTCATAGATACCTTTGTTGCATATGTTTACTCAACATATGGACACATTGTTTTGCATGACATTTAGGCTATGTATGTTTACTAAGCATGCTAGTGCAATTGATTTCATGAACATTTCTACTAGGTATGTTTACATAGCATACTTAGTACATGGTTTTCATAGCATGCTTACATTGGTATGACATTTGATATGTTTAAACGGGACAATAATACATTCAATAACATTGATCATGCCGCTCGGTAGAATGTAATGGTACCATAGGACTTGACAAATCTCGTTTCAGACTTCCTAGGTTTGTTTAGAAGTTGGGAATGGCAGAATCCGATATACATAACTTAGATAAACCTTTAATTCGTTTAAGGGTTTGTCGCCACAGTCGCAAGGCTTGAGCGTATGCGTTTTAACATTACTGCATAAATGTTCGTATCCATAAAGCATTATTTTCTACAAAACATAACATTTGATTTAAACTTAGGTTATTCAAAAACCTTGTTTAGTACATTTTCCTATGGGGTTGAGTAATTACTAGTTATTCACCATACATGACATTTGTTTTCACATAGACATTATCACATAGTTTGAGTAGATACTTTCTACTTGCTATGCATTACATTTGGTTATACATGATACATTTCACACATGACATTGAACGTGGTTTACGCATAAACATTCTGACATTGAACAAGACATTTTGGTTGATTATTGATAAGTGACTTATGTAACAGGGCTATGTGTTATATGATAAAAGCATGGTGGATACGCCGCTGGTACTTCCTATATATAAGTGCTTTTATTATATTACACATTGTTGCGTTATCTAAACCACTTTGACAAAGACATGAAACATTTTATACTAGAACATGACATTGTTTTACAAATTACATATTTTATACAAATTCACTTTTACTTGGTTATTCATTTAACCATGCATTATCCTTTTATTATCATTTGATTTTCACATTGATTTTCATATGATTTTATAAAGGAAAACATTTTACAAGGTTCATGACTACATTTTTGTAAAACACTTCTTTTAACTACAAGTCATGAATCCTGCATAAACAAAACCTATGTATCTCACAGGTATTTTTATGCTGGCGTACCTATTTTTACATGTGTTGCAGGTGCTAATGCATGATGATGTTTGTGCTACACTTAGGCGGACTTGGGCCTTAGTGACTTAAAAGACAGTTAATTATGTTACGTTTTCTTTAATTCATATAACAATGTAAACTCGTTAATCAATAATACAAAACTTTAATTACCATGGTTGTTGAAACAATAATTTTGTCGCTCTACTCCCCGACCTTTCCGCCGCGGTTTGTTGTTTTTACGCGGTCGGGGTGTGACAGAAGAGTTGGTATTAGAGCCAACGTTATAGGGAATTAGGTTATTAGTAATGCTTTGACCTAGACTATAACTTTCTGGGACCCTAACACAAGTTTAGTTGTGTTTAGATTTTAAAACAATACCCGTCACCTATCCTTAGGTGATTACCAAAAATATGAACACAAATTTCCAAAATGATTTTGAAATCAATCATCTATCCTTAGATGATTTCTTTTGGCCATGTGCCTTCCAAATTTTCAAAAATCTCGTCAAACTTTGGGTCTAAATAATGTGAACACGTGCAAACTTGAAAGGTGGATGCCTGTACCCTGAGTTTTCTGTCTAAGGCTAGAGTGTTCGTATAAATCCGCAGTATTGGACCAGTCACTCTTACTTGAGAAATCTTGGGGTGAGTATCCACTTATAGGCGAGCATGTCTTCGGTGATACATTATTATGACCTATTTACTTTGATTTGTCACTGTGTGTCGACTATTTGTTACGAGGTAACGAACAAATGACCACCATCCTTTCATTTTGTTGATATTTATGATATCTCATTTCTTTCATCACATAATCTCACTCATTTTCTCTCATGTTCCCCTTTTAGAATGCCTCCTCGACGTAACGTTCAACAGCCTAATGCTGAACTGGCAGCTATTATAGCACAGCAGATGGCTGCTATGCTACCTAAGAGTATTGAGAGCACTTTTCGCCATGTTCAGTGTCCTGACAATCGTAAGGTC
Source organism: Helianthus tuberosus (assembly GCA_030545235.1). Taxonomy (NCBI): domain Eukaryota; kingdom Viridiplantae; phylum Streptophyta; class Magnoliopsida; order Asterales; family Asteraceae; genus Helianthus; species Helianthus tuberosus. The sequence continues at coordinate 90,745,266 of CM060410.1, forward strand.
GAGTTTGCTTTGAGTGTATTCCAAAAGAGGGCTCTCATCTGGTGGAATGGGGTAATGAGAGACTGAGAAAAAGTGATAAGAAGCAGAAACAGTCTGATAGCACCAATGAGAATAAAGGGCAAGAAGGCTGCTGAGTTTTCAGAGAAATCAAGGAAGCATAAGGCTTCCAAGAATTTCGCTTTGGTGGCACAACAGGATGCTCCTAATCAACCTGCACAACCTGCCGCCAAGAGGCAGTATGCTGGCAACGCACCCCTGTGCAACAGATGTAGTAGCCACCATCAACCACAAGTGTAATGCTGCATCTGCACGAACTATGGCAAGTCTGGTCATCTCGTTAACACCTGCCGCTTTGCTCCGAACCAAAATCAGGCAGCTCAAAACTTTGCACAAAACCCTGCCCAGAATCCTGCACGACCTCACTATCCTCCTGGTTCATGTTTCAACTGTGGGGATCTAACCCACTACAGGAACAACTGCCAGAGGTTGGAAAATGCGAATCAAGCACAGGCTCGTGGTAGAGCTTACAATCTGAATGCAAACGAGGCACGCGCAGATAACGAAGTGGTGAACGGTACGTTCCTCGTTAACCACCAACCAGCTTCTATTCTGTTTGATTCGGGTGCCGATAAGAGTTTTGTGTCTTTAGCTTTTGAGCCTTTGCTTTCGATGACTAGAACAAAACTAGGAAAGCCCTTGACAGTAGAAGTAGCTAGTGGTGAACCCGTTGTACTCTATTCTGTTCTTCGAAATTGCCAGTTGAACCTTAATAACCATCTTTTTCCTATTGACCTCACACTGATGCAACTCGAGAGCTTCGATGTAATCATAGGAATGGATTGGTTAGCCAAATACCATGCTGAGGTGGTTTGTTTTGAGAAGATTATCCGTATACCGCTTTCGACTGGTGAAATCTTAGAAGTTCGCGAGGAGAAACCCGTTAAACTCATGTCTTGTATCCAAGCCCAAAAATACTTATGAAAGAAATATGTCGCTTTCTTAGCACATGCCGTAGAGGAGAAAGGCAAGGGTAAGACTATCCAAGATAACCCTGTTGTTCGGGATTATCCTGAAGTATTTCCTGAAGAATTACCTGGTTTACCCCCTGTACGCCAAGTTGAGTTTCGCATTGATCTTGTGCCTGGCTCAAATCCTATTGCTAAATCACCTTATCGCCTTGCACCGTCTGAGATGCAAGAGTTGTCTAAGCAGCGTCAGGAGCTTTCTGACAAAGGATTCATTCGTCTGAGCTTTTCACCTTTGGGCGCTCCTATCCTATTCGTAAGAAAGAAAGATGGATCTTTCAGGATGTGTATCAAATATCGTGAGCTTAACAAGCTTACCATCAAGAATCGATATCCCCTACCTCACACTGATGATCTCTTTGATCAGCTACAGGGCGCTACTTGTTTTTCAAAGATTGATCTGCGTTCTGGGTATCATCAACTTCGAGTACTTGAAGAAGATATTCCCAAGACAGCTTTTCGTACAAGATATGGGCATTATGAGTTTACTGTTATGCCCTTCGGTTTAACAAATGCTCCTGCCGTTTTCATGGACTTGATGAATAGGGTTTGTAAGCCTTATTTGGACAAGTTCATCATTGTTTTTATTGATTACATTTTGATCTATTCTAAGACTCAAGCTGATCATGAGCAGCATCTCCATCTTACAATGGAGCTCCTAAAGAAAGAACAGCTTTTCGCCAAATTCTCCAAGTGCGAATTCTGGCTTAAGGAAGTTCAATTTTTGGGGCACATCGTTAACGAACAAGGTATTCATGTAGATCCCGCCAAAATCAGTTCGATTAAGGAATGGGATACACCTACTATTCCTACTGAGGTTCATTCATTTCTTGGTATAACGGGTTATTACCATCGTTTCATTGAAAACTTCTCCAAGATTGCGGTTCCTCTCACTGCTTTAACTCAGAGGAACAAACCTTTTGAGTGGGGACCCAAACAGGAGGAAGCTTTTCAGACCTTGAAACAGAAGCTCTGCAATGCACATATTCTATCTTTACCTGAGGGCAACGACGACTTTCTCGGGTACTGTGATGCATCCAACTTAGGCCTTGGCTGTGTTCTTATGCAAAGAAACAAAGTTATAGCTTATGCATCAAGACAGCTAAAGGTACATGAGAAAAACTACACGACTCATGATCTTGAGTTAGGCGATGTAGTTTTTGCTCTCAAAATCTGGAGACACTACCTTTACGGTACAAAGTGTGTAGTGTTTACTGACCACAAGAGTCACCAGCATATTTTAACATTACTGCATAAATGTTCGTATCCATAAAGCATTGTTTTCTACAAAACATAACATTTGATTTAAACTTAGGTTATTCAAAAACCTTGTTTTGTACATTTTCCTATGGGGTTGAGTAATTACTAGTTATTCACCATACATGACATTTGTTTTCACATAGACATTATCACATAGTTTGAGTAGATACTTTCTACATGTTATGCATTACATTTGGTTATACATGATACATTTCACACATGACATTGAACATGGTTTACACATAAACATTCTGACATTGAACAAGACATTTTGGTTGATTATTGATAAGTGACTTATGTAACGGGGCTATGTGTTATATGATAAAAGCATGGTGGATACGCCGCTGGTACTTCCTATATATAAGTGCTTTTATTATATTACACATTTTTGCGTTATCTAAACCACTTTGACAAAGACATGAAACATTTTTATAAAAGAACATGACATTGTTTTACAAATTACATATTTTATACAAATTCACTTTTACTTGGTTATTCATTTAACCATGCATTATCCTTTTATTATCATTTGATTTTCATATGATTTTATAAAGGAAAACATTTTACAGGGTTCATGACTACATTTTTGTAAAACACTTCTTTTAACTACAAGTCATGAATCCAGCATAAACAAAACCTATGTATCTCACAGGCTTTTTTATGCTGACGTACCTATTTTTACATTTGTTTCAGGTGCTAATGCATGATGATGTTTGTGCTACACTTAGGCAGACTTGGGCCTTAGTGACTTAAAAGACAGTTAATTATGTTACGTTTTCATTAATTCATAAGACAATGTAAACTCGTTAATCAATAATACAAAACTTTAATTACCATGGTTGTTGAAACAATAATTCTGTCGCTCCACTCCCCCGACGTTTCCGCCACGGTTTGTTGTTTTACGCGGTCGGGGTATGACACAGTCTCAGGATAGATGATCCTTAATGTAAAATTCATGCCCTAACAATTGCCCCCAAAATATGAGGAATTAGATGAAACTAAATGAGTTATATTTTCTGCTTGATTCCGAACAATTTGTTGGCGAGAAACTAGCCGTTACATCAGGACTAGCCGTTACGAGGGTGACATCAGCGATAAGACTTCTTGCAACAATCTTCATTATAAATAGGATCAGAGATAAGAATGAAAATTACATTTAAATTCGATATCCTTCCCCTTTAAATCCTCATTCGAAGATTTCAATAGGGATCTTCTTTCTCCTTCTTTCTAAATTTCTTTCCTCTGATTCTCTGTTTCTTCAAGATCCCATGGCTAAGATGAACACTCGATCCTCTCCTGCTAAGAATCCTGAGCACAACAGCCCTCTGAAGAGTCAGGGCCTCACTAAGAATCCTTCCATGTAGCTTTGTCGCTTCACTGATCCTGAAGTTGATCAGTTGCGTCATTGGTTCCCGGATGGAACTATCTTCCGGCCATTTGACTCTTCGATGGAGAGTGATTGCTTATCAGAAGTCTGGATCACCTTTCCTGCTACTCCATTCCAGATAGGTTTCACATATCCTTTCCCGGCGTTCACACAGAGCATATTCACACTAACTGGTCTGTGCTATATCCAGGCTATGCCAATGGTGTGGATAGTTCTGTACACACTTGAGCACATCATAGAAAATAAGGGAATAGACATAGGTCTATTTGAGCTAAGCCATTTGTATAACTTGGTCAGCCACGGGTCTCACCATTTCCTCTTCAAGCACAAGCCACAAAAACCCCATCCATTGCTAAAAGTCACCAAGAATGATAGCAACTGGAGAAACCAATTTTTCTTTGTGAGGAGAGATTCCATACCAAATGGGAATCATCTTCCTAAGAAATAGAACGCTCAGGGTAGGATATAGGATCCTTAGGCCAGGATCATGGTAAGATCTTCCTATTTTTGTAGAGGATAACTGATCCTATTTCTTTTGTCTGTGCAGCTATTTCCCTATCACACATACAAGATTCACCTGTTACTGAGGAAAGAGTGACTGTTTTCTGGAAGCTTGATCCTGCTGTCAGAACTTATCCACTAAGAACAAAGGATTCTCAAGAAATCTCTTCCACTTCCTACCATGTCAAGTAAGTATCCATTTTTATAAATATGTAATTGAAAAGTTAAATGATGAATACTTATCTGTTTGCTTTTTATGTGTGTAGGCACTGCTAAGTCATCAAAGTCTGCCTCCAAGTTCAACCTCAGTGATATCCAGGATATAGTATCTCTAAGGTCCATCAAGAAGGAGCTGGTTGCAAGCCAAAGCATCCCGGAGGTCAAGGGCATGAGCACCAGGGGCAAAAGAAGCAAAAGGAAGAAGCCCGCTGAACCCTCTGAAGGTCTTCCTCTGATGGAACGGCAACTCCACGAATCAGTCTCTAAGGTACGGATCACTTATCCTGAAATTTGTGTCTTCTCCAAGGATAAATTATCCTTAATGTTGATTCTCCTTTTGTAGAAATTTGCTGAAGTTCAGATCCTCCTAGACCAGCACCTGGCCGAAGCTGAAGAGCGTATCCTCGATCTCCAAACTATTGCTGCTTCCAAAGACAAGAGGATTGCTCATCTTGAGCAGGAAAGCAGGACACTGCAGAAACAAATCCTTCTTGCTGAGATCACTGCTAACAAGGAGAGGTTGGAGATCATTGACGGAGCCAAACACTCTGCTGCCATTGTGATGCTGAACATCAGGCTTCAAATGGCTAAGGAAACTGCTGATCCTTCCTTTGACAGATCAGAGTGGGAGGTGGAGGCTTGGAAGAAGAGGCTGCAAGTGCTTAGGGATGACGAGGAGCCTGAGAATATACTGATATCGAAGCTGGTCGAAGTGGAAGCAAGGATCCTGAGGATACGGCAGCAGCTGGTGGCAGCGGTGAAGGTGGAGAAGCAAAGGTGGATGAAGCGAAGGTGGATGAAGCGGCCAAGGTGTAGGCTGCACAAATGGGCGATGATGGAAATTTCTAGACGTGGCTGGAGCCCATTTTTTATGGTTTAGTGTTTTTTGGTTATGATGTTTTGGTTTCGAACAATTATGGTTTGTAATAACTTTGAACAATAGCTTTAGGGTTAAGGATCACTGATCCTTTGAACAATAGGGGTAACAAAGGTCGATGGGTCCTTCTGTTTCTGGAGGATGAAGCCTTTGATGCCCCTCACCTTTTATTTCCTACACTACTTAGAAATCGTTAATATGGACACCCTTTGCCAACCCAAGTGGATGGGCCTGTTGTCAAAGGATAAGGGTATTAATAAATCAAAAAATAAAGTAAAGGCAAATAAGGATCATACCAGAGAATCCAAGTTTGGATTCTATATCCTTAACACTTACAACTATGCTAATTAGAGACAAGAACCAATATGAAGTTAGGATCCTGGATCCTTAACCGTTTGACTTTGGAAACATGTAACAACACATAGCTTGGAACTAAGCCAATTTTCATAAAAAAAGAATCGTTAGTAACTGGGGACAAGCCCAACTAGTTAGGGACAAGCCCAATAAACAGGGGACAAGCCCAAAAGCTGGGGACAAGCCCAAAAACTAGGGACAAGCCCAAATATTCTTGTGTAAACTAGAGTATGGCCCAAACTGGTGACTATCCCAGCGTAAGTGACATGAAAATGGCAAAACCTTAGCTAATGTGCAAATGTTAGAAACCTTAGGAACGGATGCATGGTACGTCTACCATTATACTTAGGATCCTAAATATAGCCAACAACAATGAAATTTTCAGCCCCTAAAGCGGGTACTGGTCCCATTGCCTTGAACTATATTTGGATAATTATGCGTAACTAGCGAAGGTGTTGAAACCTGATTCGTAGAAGGTAATAGATACCTTAGACTGGGGACAAGCCCATAAACTAGGGATAAACCCAAAAACCTTGGAGAGTTGACCAATCACTTTATCCTTTGTCAAAGATGCATCTAATTCTGCAAAAACTTAAAACTTGATGAAAAAGGATAAAGGATTCTAGTATCCTCTCCACATTATCAAATGAATTAATGAACTTGTGAAATAAGTTAATCATTAGCAGAATGAGGATCATATATCCTCTGAGAATCCTTACCATGAACTAAGTTTCAGGATATCTAAGGATCCTGGATCCTTCATACATGAAGTACTTCTTTAAATGAATAGCATTCCAAGCCCTTGGTTAAGAGATCACCATCCATTGTTAATAAACGATATGCCCCCTTTCTTGCCTTAGCTTCAATTAGATAAGGGCCTTCCCACTTTGGTGCTAGCTTACCATGTGACAACTCGAGTTTCCAAGATTCTATCTTCGCATTTAGTGCACGTTAATTTTTTTTATTATTTAGTTGATTGTTAATACGACTCGTTGTTTCACAACGCTTACTTTTGTAATACGTTGTAACGTATTTCGACTGATTTGTTATACTTGGAAATCCATAATATTTATTATGTGTGATTGTATGTTAATAAGGTGTTATTAATTAACATGTCAATTATAGTTGGAACTCACAGTAAACAAGTAACCATGAAATCACTTAAAGTGGTGAAAACACTTATAGTGTTTTCGTCCATGTGACCAGACGAAATCAGTGATGGGCTTGGCCCATGGCCCAGTGTTTAGATATTTTTTTTTGTATTAAGATATTTTAGATATAATCATTTTATAACCAATCTTCTTGGAGAAGTTTCACACATCTCAAACCTTATCTTATCACTTAGCTCTCCTCTTCCACTCCCTCACGAAAACCAAATGCTGCCAAACACTTTCTCTCAATCGAAGATCACCCCTTGAATCGGATCACCCTCTTCTTTAATCGGTTAGTGTGTCATATCATGTGTTTATTCGATTGATGTTATTTGAGTATGAATTGTGATGATATGCATGAGGGTGTGTGGAATATATATATGTATACGTGATTATAGCCTGGCTCGGTTGGACTTGTATTGTGAAATAGTGGAAGTGGGTCGGTTACCTTGGCCACGTGATATGTCTGTACCTATAAATTGTTATTATGCAACTGTGATGATATTGTACATATGTGATATCAAATGAGAATTTGATATGATTGGACCGATTGAAAACAATCATTATCTCATTAATTAGCATGTGATCTACTGATTGATTTAGCATGTGTATATGTGATTTTAATATGGCTTTTCTTGTTGATGATTGTCATAGTTAATGATGGTTCTTTGATTTAAATTACTAGAAAACATGGTTATGGTAGTGATAGCATGAAATCGATAGTTGTCATGATGAGGTGACTGTTGCATGACAAAAGGTAGTGTGTGGTTTGGATTTAAATCAATGAATGCACATATGAAGTTGTCAAATATGGATCTGGTCATGTGAAGTCTTTTTGGGCGGCGCACATGTGTAGGGCTCCACATGCTTTCTTTTGTACAGCAATAATCCATAAACAAGATATAACTCTGTTAAATATTAACTCCGTTAATTTATAACTATGTTGGTATGAAACTCCGTTAAACATGTAAACTTCATTAAGTTGCTATGTTGTTACATCTAATTGCTTGTTAACTCAGTTAGTTAACTAACACTCTTAGTTATGAATTCTGTCGTGTATGTTGATGGATAACCCTGATTAGTACGAATTGTGAAAGATACTATATGAAGCATGAATTGTACGACTTTGATAAACTGTAACATGTTGCACGATGATAACTGTCAAGCACACTCTGTGATATTACTGTGATACTAATTACATGCGAAACATTACGAACATGAACTGATTTCACATACGTGCATACTTTAGGACATGACTGATTAACTGTGAGCACTTAACTTAGCATACCGAGCAAACAAGGTGAGTTCACACTTCTACCAAGGCATGGGATTCCCGGGGTTGGGAATGGGTTGATTAACTGCTTATTTATGCTTAAGAGTTATCGGAATTACATACCATTGGCCTCGGGAGATGAAGGTCAATGGTAGATCCTACTAGACTAGTGATACATATACTTCTCTTCGCAAACATGCCGGGATCGGCCGCGATACTAGAACAATCTTCGCAAACATGCCTGGAATGGCCGCGAACTATACTTTAATCTTCGCAAACATGCCTGGAGGGCCGCGATACAAATATAACTAGTCTAGTGAACATATGGGAAACCCCCACTAAACTTCGCAAACATGCCTTGAGGGCCGCGATGCTATTACATACGATACATGATTGATAAACGAACATACGATTTACGATACGAACATTATCACTAAATAACCTCCTGTGAACTCGCTCAACTAGTCGTTGACTCTCTGTTACATGCCTTGCAGGACCATAGGTACTTTTGGAGCTTGCACGGGAGGCACAGTCGTTGTGGACATGGATCGTGAAATGCGTTGTTAAACATTATGACATTTTGTACTTAAACTTAGGTTGGGTTTTACTTTAAATGCTTCTGCTACACACTTGTTTATGTTTGATTTTGGAACACCTATCGTATTGATGAATGACTTTTACTATATACTTATGTTCAATATGATTGGTGGCTTGATCCTGGTCATGTCACGCCTCCAAGCGGTGGTACTCCGCGGGTGGATTTTGGGGGTGTGACAGATTGGTATCAGAGCCATTGGTTATAGAGAACTCGGTTTTAATAAGGGGAAAACGTTTTTATTAAAACCAGACTATAACCGAAACAGTGCTCAACGATCCACAACGACGCCTCGCTCCACGTGCAAGACTCAACATCCTAGGTAATATGGTATATGTTTTATTACCTACTTGCTAGAATTGCATAGAACTTTGCTCAGGGTATGCTTAAGATTAACGTAACACTAATGCATGAGAACACTTGTGTGCATACTCTCTTCTGTCATCGCACTACTCGCGAACCTCTCTCACTTATGTCATATTTGCTATGAAGATCATGTCTGGACGTATCAACATGACGCAAGCCCAATTGACGGCTCTCATTAACGAACAAGTTGCTGCGGCAGTTGCAGCCGCACAAGCAGGAGGTCAGCACGCTCAGCCACCTGTTTGCACCTTCAAAACTTTCATGGACTGTCGTCCTACTACTTTTAGTGGCACGGAAGGAGCGGTTGGACTCCTCCATTGGTTTGAAAAGCTCGAGTCTGTATTTGAAATGTGTGAATGCCCTGAGGCTCGCAGGGTGAAGTACGCCACTGGTACTCTAGAAGGCATTGCGCTGACTTGGTGGATTGGTTATCCCAACAACAAGCAGATATCCTATGCAAGGAGAAGATCATTCGTATTCCCCGTACTGGCAAAGAACCTCTCGAAGTTCAAGGCGACAAGAGTGGTGTCGTGAGTGGCATCATATCCTTCTTGAAGGCTCAGAAGTGTCTGCGAAAGGGTCACGTAGCTATTTTAGCACTCGTTACTGATACATCCACGACAGAGAAAAAGATTGAGGATATTCCCGTGGTACGCGATTTTTCTCAAGTGTTTCCCGAAGAGTTACCGGGGCTACCGCCTCATCGCCAGGTCGAGTTCCAGATCGAGCTAGCTCCAGGAGCAGCACCCATAGCTCGAGCACCTTATCGTTTAGCTCCAACTGAATTGGAAGAACTGTCAAAGCAGCTACAAGAACTCTTGGAAAAGGGTTTTATACGTCCTAGCTCTTCGCCCTGGGGAGCTCCAGTGTTATTCGTAAAGAAGAAAGACGGTACGTTCAGGATGTGTATAGACTACCGTGAACTCAACAAGGTGACGATCAAGAATCGTTATCCTCTTCCGCGCATAGATGATTTATTCGACCAGCTGCAAGGGTCGAGCTACTACTCCAAAATAGACTTAAGGTCAGGATACCACCAGCTGAGAGTCCGGGATGAGGACGTCTCCAAAACAGCATTTAGAACTCGCTACGGTCACTATGAGTTTTTGGTCATGCCATTCGGGCTAACGAACGCGCCTGCGGTTTTCATGGATCTAATGAACAGGGTGTGCAAACCTTATCTTGACAAGTTCGTCATTGTTTTCATCGACGACATCCTGATCTACTCGAAGAGTCAGGAGGAACACGAGCATCACTTACGACTTATTTTGGAACTCCTTCGAACGGAACAGCTATACGCTAAGTTTTCAAAATGCGACTTCTGGCTTCGTGAAGTCCACTTTCTAGGCCATGTGGTAAACAAGGATGGGATTCATGTTGATCCATCCAAGGTAGATTCGATCAAGAACTGGCCTGCACCTCGCACACCAACAGAAATACGCCAATTCTTGGGTTTGGCGGGTTATTACAGACGGTTTATCAAAGACTTCTCAAAGATTGCACAGCCGCTTACATTACTGACACAGAAAGGTATTGCTTACCGTTGGAGTGATACACAGGATACAGCGTTTCAGCACTTAAAGGATAGACTTTGTAGCGCACCTATCCTCTCATTGCCTGAAGGCACGGACGATTTTGTAGTCTACTGCGATGCATCTATCCAAGGTCTTGGATGTGTGTTGATGCAGCGGGATAAAGTTATTGCTTATGCTTCACGCCAACTTAAGATTCACGAACGGAATTACACTACACACGATTTAGAGCTGGGAGCTGTTGTTTTTGCGCTCAAGATATGGCGACATTATCTGTATGGCACCAAGTGCACCATCTACACCGATCACAGGAGTCTTGAGCATATCTTCAAGCAGAAAGAATTGAACATGCGACAACGTCGATGGGTCGAGTTACTGAACGATTACGAATGTGCTATAAAGTACCATCCAGGCAAGGCCAATGTGGTGGCCGACGCCCTCAGTCGAAAGGATACTACACCTAGGCGTGTACGAGCGTTGCAACTCACTATTCAGTCCAGTCTTCCTTCACAGATACGAGATGCTCAGGTAGAAGCATTGAAACCGGAAAACGTCAGGGCTGAAGCTCTGCGCGGCTCAAGACAACGGTTAGAACAAAGGGCAGACGGCGCCTATTATGTAACCGGACGCATCTGGGTCCCACTCTATGGTAATTTACGCGAGCTTGTAATGGATGAAGCTCATAAGTCCCGCTACTCAGTACATCCTGGTTCGGATAAGATGTACCACGACTTGAAAACTACATATTGGTGGCCTAGCATGAAAGCTCACATAGCCACCTACGTTAGCAAGTGTTTGACTTGTGCGAGAGTCAAAGCGGAATATCAGAAACCATCAGGCCCACTCCAACAGCCTGAGATACCACAGTGGAAATGGGAACAAATTTCCATGGATTTTGTTACTGGCCTACCTAGATCTCAGCGCGGAAATGATACTATTTGGGTGATCGTGGATCGACTCACAAAGTCTGCTCACTTCTTGGCTATCAAGGAAACGGATAAGTTCTCCACTCTAGCAGACGTATACCTTAAGGAAGTTGTCTCGAGGCACGGGGTGCCCACCTCTATTATCTCTGATCGTGATGCACGTTTTACTTCAGAACTGTGGCAAGCAATGCACAAATCTTTTGGCTCTCGTTTAGACATGAGCACAGCTTATCATCCTCAGACAGATGGGCAGTCTGAGCGCACTATTCAAACTCTAGAAGACATGCTTCGTGCGTGTGTAATTGACTTTGGCAAGGGCTGGGAAAAACATCTGCCACTTGTGGAATTCTCGTACAACAACAGTTACCACACCAGCATTAAAGCTGCTCCATTTGAGGCATTGTACGGGCGTAAATGCCGATCACCTCTTTGTTGGGCAGAGGTGGGTGACAGTCAGATCACAGGTCCAGAAATGGTAGTTGATACTACTGAAAAGATTGCTCAAATACGACAACGCATGGCGGCAGCTCGTGACCGTCAGAAAGCATACGCCGATAAAGACAGGAAATTACTCGAGTTCCAGGTTGGGGATCGAGCACTACTCAAAGTTTCACCCTGGAAGGGTGTTGTTCGTTTTGGCAAACGAGGCAAACTCAATCCACGATACGTTGGACCATTTGAAGTCATTGAGAAAATAGGCAAAGTGGCCTACAGACTGAACTTACCAGCTGAACTCAGTGCAGTTCACAACGTCTTTCATGTGTCAAATCTGAAGAAGTGTCAGTCAGATGAGACCTTCATAGTTCCTCTGAAGGAGCTCACTATCGACGAACAATTGCATTTCGTCGAGGAACCAGTTGAAATCACGGACCGGGATGTTAAGGTCCTCAAGAACACCAGAATACCTCTTGTTCGAGTTCGTTGGAACTCCCGTCGTGGCCCAGAGTTTACCTGGGAACGCGAAGACCAAATGGAACTCAAATATCCCCAGTTGTTCGAAAACAATGCAACCACTACTGAGTCTGAAGCTACTACAGAAGTTCGGGATGAAATCCCAACTCAACGGGGGGATGATGTGACACCCCAGGAAAACCAGTAAACGATAACTTACCTAGCTTCCTCAGTAATCGCATGCTAAATTTCGGGACGAAATTTCTTTCAAGTTGGGGATAATGTGACAACTCGAGTTTCCAAGATTCTATCTTCGCATTTAGTGCACGTTAATTTTTTTTATTATTTAGTTGATTGTTAATACGACTCGTTGTTTCACAACGCTTACTTTTGTAATACGTTGTAACGTATTTCGACTGATTTGTTATACTTGGAAATCCATAATATTTATTATGTGTGATTGTATGTTAATAAGGTGTTATTAATTAACATGTCAATTATAGTTAGAACTCACAGTAAACAAGTAACCATGAAATCACTTAAAGTGGTGAAAACACTTATAGTGTTTTCGTCCATGTGACCAGACGAAATCAGTGATGGGCTTGGCCCATGGCCCAGTGTTTAGATATTTTTTTTTGTATTAAGATATTTTAGATATAATCATTTTATAACCAATCTTCTTGGAGAAGTTTCACACATCTCAAACCTTATCTTATCACTTAGCTCTCCTCTTCCACTCCCTCACGAAAACCAAATGCTGCCAAACACTTTCTCTCAATCGAAGATCACCCCTTGAATCGGATCACCCTCTTCTTTAATCGGTTAGTGTGTCATATCATGTGTTTATTCGATTGATGTTATTTGAGTATGAATTGTGATGATATGCATGAGGGTGTGTGGAATATATATATGTATACGTGATTATAGCCTGGCTCGGTTGGACTTGTATTGTGAAATAGTGGAAGTGGGTCGGTTACCTTGGCCACGTGATATGTCTGTACCTATAAATTGTTATTATGCAACTGTGATGATATTGTACATATGTGATATCAAATGAGAATTTGATATGATTGGACCGATTGAAAACAATCATTATCTCATTAATTAGCATGTGATCTACTGATTGATTTAGCATGTGTATATGTGATTTTAATATGGCTTTTCTTGTTGATGATTGTCATAGTTAATGATGGTTCTTTGATTTAAATTACTAGAAAACATGGTTATGGTAGTGATAGCATGAAATCGATAGTTGTCATGATGAGGTGACTGTTGCATGACAAAAGGTAGTGTGTGGTTTGGATTTAAATCAATGAATGCACATATGAAGTTGTCAAATATGGATCTGGTCATGTGAAGTCTTTTTGGGCGGCGCACATGTGTAGGGCTCCACATGCTTTCTTTTGTACAGCAATAATCCATAAACAAGATATAACTCTGTTAAATATTAACTCCGTTAATTTATAACTATGTTGGTATGAAACTCCGTTAAACATGTAAACTTCATTAAGTTGCTATGTTGTTACATCTAATTGCTTGTTAACTCAGTTAGTTAACTAACACTCTTAGTTATGAATTCTGTCGTGTATGTTGATGGATAACCCTGATTAGTACGAATTGTGAAAGATACTATATGAAGCATGAATTGTACGACTTTGATAAACTGTAACATGTTGCACGATGATAACTGTCAAGCACACTCTGTGATATTACTGTGATACTAATTACATGCGAAACATTACGAACATGAACTGATTTCACATACGTGCATACTTTAGGACATGACTGATTAACTGTGAGCACTTAACTTAGCATACCGAGCAAACAAGGTGAGTTCACACTTCTACCAAGGCATGGGATTCCCGGGGTTGGGAATGGGTTGATTAACTGCTTATTTATGCTTAAGAGTTATCGGAATTACATACCATTGGCCTCGGGAGATGAAGGTCAATGGTAGATCCTACTAGACTAGTGATACATATACTTCTCTTCGCAAACATGCCGGGATCGGCCGCGATACTAGAACAATCTTCGCAAACATGCCTGGAATGGCCGCGAACTATACTTTAATCTTCGCAAACATGCCTGGAGGGCCGCGATACAAATATAACTAGTCTAGTGAACATATGGGAAACCCCCACTAAACTTCGCAAACATGCCTTGAGGGCCGCGATGCTATTACATACGATACATGATTGATAAACGAACATACGATTTACGATACGAACATTATCACTAAATAACCTCCTGTGAACTCGCTCAACTAGTCGTTGACTCTCTGTTACATGCCTTGCAGGACCATAGGTACTTTTGGAGCTTGCACGGGAGGCACAGTCGTTGTGGACATGGATCGTGAAATGCGTTGTTAAACATTATGACATTTTGTACTTAAACTTAGGTTGGGTTTTACTTTAAATGCTTCTGCTACACACTTGTTTATGTTTGATTTTGGAACACCTATCGTATTGATGAATGACTTTTACTATATACTTATGTTCAATATGATTGGTGGCTTGATCCTGGTCATGTCACGCCTCCAAGCGGTGGTACTCCGCGGGTGGATTTTGGGGGTGTGACATACCATCAGCAGGATTTGTGGTATTTTGGAATGCCTTCCTCAACACCATGTCACCAACTTGAAATTTCCTGATCCTAACATTCTTGTTGTAGGCTCCAACCATTCTTTGTTGATAGCTAGCCAACCTTATCCTTACTAAATCCCTGAGTTCTTCATTGGTATCCATATCTTGAGTCAAGTTTTCAACATTTCCTTCAGGATCACGGATGCTTGTTCTTGCATTAGGGACTACCATCTCTGTAGGGATCACAGATTCAGCTCCAAAGACCAAAGAGAATGGAGTTTGACTGGTAGCATTCTTAGGAGTTATTCTATCAGCCCATAATACATATGGTAGCTCTTCTGCCCATTTTCCTTTCTTGGATCCAAGCTTCTTCTTCAAGTTGTTGATGATGATCTTGTTGGATGATTCTGCTTGACCATTAGCTTGTGGGTGGACTGGCGTTGATGTTATCATCCTAATCCCCCGGCTTTCACAAAGGTTAGTAGTTTGAGTCCCAATGAATTAGGATTCATTGTCACAAACAATTTTAGAAGGTATGCCGAATCTAGTAATGATGTTTCTTTTGATAAAGGATATAACTTCTTTCTCTCTAACTTGTGCAAAGGCGTCAGCTTCTGTCCACTTGGAGAAGTAATCAGTCATGGCTAACATAAATACTTTTCCTCCTGGTGCCTTAGGAAGTTTGCCAACTATGTCCATTCCCCATCTCATGAATGGCCAAGAAGAGGATATAGGATGCAGAAGCTCCGCTGGTTGATGAAGGATATTACTATGTCTCTGACAAGCATCACACTTCTTTGCATATTCCACATCATCCTTCTTTATTGCGGGCCAATAATATCCTATTCTAAGGATCCTTGAGAATAGTGCTCTGCCCCCAGTGTGGTTCCCACAATCTCCTTCATGAAAATCCTTTAAAACTTCTTGAATTTCTGGGTCCTCAATGCATCTTAAATAAGGACCTGCAAGAGACCGTTTATATAAGATGTTATTTAATAATGTAAATTGAGGTACCTTAATTTTGAAAGCTCTAGGATTTCTCCAGCAGGAATCTCTCCATGTTGCATATATCTCAAGATTGGAAGGATCCAGGATCCTGAATTCGATTGTGCACCATCACTAGGTACAATTGTAGAATCCTCCATTATCTCCATGGCTATGTTATCCTCAATAGCAGGAGTTAAGATGTGGACGATGTGTATCTTAACATCCTCTGGAATCTTCAATGATGATCCAAGGTTAGCTAAGGCATCAGCTTCTGCATTTTCTTCCCTGGGTACCTGTGTTAAACTAAAAGAAGCAAAAGAGTCTGCCAATTTCTTGACTATCTCTGGATACTTGATTAGCCTTTCACCTTTGACAGCATAAGAACCATTATAGTGGTTAGTAATTAACAAAGAATCTACATGTACCTCAAGATACCTGATCCTCATATGCATGGCTAATTGCAAACCTGCTATCAAGGCCTCATACTCAGCCTCATTATTAGTGGTTTGAAACTCACAAGCAATTGATTGGGGAACAATGTCCCCCTGTGGCGATTTTAGTAGTATGCGTAGTCCGGTTCCCTTGACATTTGAATCCCCATCTGTGAAGAGTGTCCAAGGATCCTTAGTCTCTTCAAGTTATTGAACTTCCAACTCAGCATCCCTTTGTTGATCACTACTGAAATCAGCCACAAAGTCAGCTAAGGCTTGGGATTTGATGGCAGTCCTAGGTTCATATTTAATATCATATGCACTAAGCTTGACTGCCCATTTTGCCATCCTTCCTGACATTTCAGGTTTCCTGAGAACATTCTTGATAGGAAAGTTAGTTTTCACAATAATGGGATGAGTTTCAAAATAATGACGTAATTTAGTAGATGCCATGATTAAAGCAAGAATAAGTTTCTCTAAATGAGAATACCTAGACTCAGCATCAAATAGACTTTTACTTACATAGTATACTAGATGTTGAGCACCTTCATGATCCTTAACAAGGACCGCACTTACTGCCTTAGTGGAAACAACTAGATATAAGGATAATGTTTCCCCATTTTCTGGTTTCATTAGAGCTGGAGTTGAGGATAAGTAATCCTCGAGGGCTTTGAGGGCATTCTCATGCTTTCAGTCCATTCAAACTTCTTATTCTTTCTCAGGATGTCATAGAACTCTTTACATTTCTCTGACGACTTTGAGATGAATCTGTTCAAGGCTGCGATTCTTCCTGTCAACCTTTGCACATCCTTAGCATTGGCAGGAGATTTGATATTCACAATGGCCTTGATTTATTCTGGACTTTCCTCTATTCCTTTCTTTGTCGCCATGTAACCTAAGAATTTTCCATCCTTGACTCCAAAATGGCATTTGGAAGGATTCAATTTCATGTTGTATCTATCAAGGATATCAAATGCTTCTTCTAAATCCTTAAGGTGATCCTCAGCTCTTTTGGACTTAACCACCATGTCATCTATGCAGACTTCCATTTTGTGTCCAATTTGTTCTTTAAACATCATATTCACTAGCCTTTGGTATGTAGCACCTGCATTTCTTAGTCCAAAAGGCATAACAATATAACAATAGATACTAGTGGGAGTCATAAAAGTTGTGTCCTCTTGGTCAGATGGTTCCATCTGAATTTGTTGGAATCTAGACGAAGCATCCATAAAAGTTAACAACTCATGACCCGCTGTAGCATCCACCATGGAGTCAATGTGGGGTAAAGGGAAAGGATCCTTGGGACATGCTTTGTTTAAATCAGTAAAGTCAACGCATACCCTCCACTTTCCGTTCTTCTTTTGAACAACAAGCACATTGGCTAACCATCTTGGATACTTTACCTCTCTGATCATACCTGCCTTGAGTAGGTTGTCTACCTCTTCTTGGATAATGACATTTCTTTCAGGTGCAAACTTCCTCCTTTTCTGATGTGTTGGCTTGAAGGACATGTCAATACCAAGTTTGTGAGTGATAACATCCTTAGAAATACTTGTCATGTCTTCAAGTTTCCAAATAAAGATAGTTTTTCTTCTTTTTAAGAAGGATATTAAATCCTGTTCAATACTGTCAAGGATCCCGGATCCTATATAAATCTTGGATTCAGGATCCTCTGGATTCAGAAGTATATCCTTGACATCTTGTTCTCTTGCCTCCAGGACATCTCTTGGAGGGTACTTTAATTGCTAGGCTTTAAGGTTGGTTTCATTGATGATGTGTAGCAATTCTTGGCATATTGCTGATCACTCTCGATCTTCACCACACCCCATGGAGTAGGGAGCTTCACACACTGATGATAGGTTGAGGGGACTGCCTTGATATCACGTATCCATGGCCTGCCAAGGATAACATTACAGCAAGATAATCAATCAATGACACAAAATTTTTTAATAGAATTTACTCCCTCTATATAAACAGGAAGTTTGATGTCCACCAATGTATTTTTTGTTTCTCCACTGAATCCCACGAGGACAGATGATCTTGGAACAATATCGGATTCAGGAATGTTCATTCTTTTGAGGACAACTAACTGGATGATGTTCACTAAGCTTCCCCCGTCAATGAGAACCCTGCGAACAAAATGGTTAGAGATAAATAATGTAATAACTAAACCGTCATGATGAGGATCCTGTATATCCACACGGTCATCCTCATCAAAGGATATGAAATGGAAATTCTCCATCAAGGTGAGGATCTCACTCCTATCTTTGAGATCATAAATCGGTTCTTAAATTGAGTTATGACATTCGTAATGGGCCGCAATTTCTGCCAGTAAACGCCACCTGAACCTTCGATACCGAAAAATTCATAAAACATTCAATTTTCGTCGAAAAAATGCAATTCCAGTGGGGTTTTAAAGATATTTCCTGGAATTACACTTTAGACTCTAGAAACACATGTTTTTGTCACGTTTTGTCCACTTTACAGCCAATATAAGTCGGCTATAAATTCTGATCAGAATCTGTTTGAATTCAGCTGTCAATTAAAACATGTTTATGACATTATAACACTATTTTTAGCAATCAAAAACCCTAAAAACATCATATACACGAATTTAGTCAATACCCACTTATCACCTTCAATGGTGATCATGAATTCACAAGAATTAGACCTAATTTCATCATATGCTTGTCTAGGGTTTACTCCAAGACAATACAATGTTCCTATTTCATCATATAACGAACATGCAACCATCTAATTCGAATTCTCTAAGTTTGCTCAGAAATTTAACTAGAGATTTCTCATGAAATTTACATACCTCGTGACTCCTTTCTCGGTGGAGATCACTAATTCGTACTTGGATTTCGATTTAGACTTGATTTGGACCTTCAATTTGAGAGATTTAGCATGAACTAGGGTTGGGGGTTTCCCTTTCGTCGCCCTCTGCTTAAATCAACCAGACACACACACTCTTGTGTGTGTTTGGTGGGTTTTTATTTGTTTTAATTAAATCAAGTTTCAAGTTTAACAAGTTTGGCCCCTCCTTTTTCCTTAGTTCATAATTTAAGTGTTTTAACCCACTCATAAGTCACTATCTAACTAGGTTAGAATTATTCCTAGTCAACTTAGTAGGTTCGGTAAGTTAAAAACCCGTTTTATTTTAAATCCTGTTAACTCGGGCTGCTTATGAACTTTTGTCTTATCAAGTCGTTTGCTCTCTTTTTATTTATTATAGGCTTATTTATTTGAATCCTAATAATTTCCGGGTTAATCTTTTCTGCTAACGGTATTCTACCCGCTCTTTAGTATTAACGGGGTTTAATTACCAAACCCGTTTTCGGGGTGTTACAAGTCTACCCCCTTAAAGAGGTTTTGTCCCCGAAACCTTTCTCACGTACTTTATTGGTTCAGGTTATCTAAACCTTAGTTTCGGTGATCTCTTGAGCATTGCTCGCCTATAATAATCTTACCAAAAAGTGTGGTAATGTGTTTTTGGCCTTTAAGCGTATGCGCATTTCGGGTATAAGGCCTCGTGGGCCGTTACCTTCAACTGGTATCTTTTTATCTTTATCAATTGTTTATTTTGGCGGTTAGACTTGTTAGTCACCGATTACCTTATACCCCATCGCTCGTGTATATTCACCTTGCCTTCCCGAGGCTTATCTAAGTTTATGATCTCTTATCCTGTGACTCACGTTACAACGTGGTCACATTCTATATTACTTTTTCTTGAGTGTGAACGTGTCATGACACGTTTAAGTATTTCTCGACTTTCCATTACCGTAAATCTTTCTCTCGAATGTATCGCCTTGCACCTGTCAGTGTCAAGATCTTTATTCTTTGATACTAATCACTTTCCGAATTCATCTCATAATATTCATATTTGTTAAAGCGTTGTTTCTTACAAATACTAAATTTTAGTTTAACACTTTTCTCTTTGACTATGTCAATTACTCATGTCAAGGAAATTGACAACCCACAATTTATTCTTTTTCCGTTCTCGTTTTAGACAGGGAATCATAATCAGATCCCTCGTTTTACGCTATTAACCCGTAGGTTCTTTCACTTAGTCTCATAGGCTAATTCTTTAGGTTTTTCCCCTTTTTAAGGTGAGACCCAACAGTTCGTTTCCTTCTATTTATGACTCGTGAGTCATTTTGGTCCGTAGACTTTAACACTACTTATAATCCCGTAGTTTATGACGATCTCGTAGATTATCTTTTATTTGTGTCTTTATGCAAATGTACCTAAGACATCCCTTGTTTGTTTGGAATCATTTGTTTTCACTTTTGAAATTTAGTTGACCTTGACCGTAGTCTAAGGCTTCATTTATAACCCATTTCGGACTAATCTTCTGACTTTATGACTCCTTACGTCATATACACGTCGGTTTACTCTACGTTTACCATTTCCCGGTTCATACTTATACTTCTTTACAGCCCATTACTTGGGTTCTTTTATCTTAATGTTTTCAACGCCATTGACCCTTTACATAGGTTTATTAATATTACGCGCTCTTATTTATTCAGTTCGCGCTTACTTGCATTAGCAAGCGTCATCCTTTGTTTAATTCGTTTGACTTATTCGTGTGAACTTCGTCACTTATAAGTGTCAAGCCTCATTCTTCGTTCGACCAGTTCAACTTTAAAATAGTTGAACGTAATTTTTCAGATTTTCTATCTACAGCATCTTATCATCTTTTAGTCATGACTCGAAACCCGAGTCTTTTGACTTTCCTTCCGAGTTCCCGCTTCTCGGTCTACGCATGTGTTTAAATCCTTACCCATCAACCGGGTGTTTTACTGAAGTCGTTATTATTGCAACCGTTCCGGTATGCATTAAGCCTTCGCTTTGATTTATTTGGTCGTCTTAGCGAAATCCATCGCTTTCATTCGACCATGTCTTTTATTCTTTATGTGACCATCCTTGACGGCCTTATAGATTATGAATGACGATTTTCATCGTCATCCTTTCTTTACTACGACCAAAGTTAACAAATTTGATTATCTTTTTCGTGTGGGCAATACCTTTGCTTTTATGATCCGGCGGATCATCTATACTTTGGTTTTACTTGCCCATTTTATCAACCATGGCTCTTTCGTCCCTTCTCTAGAGCTCATTATTCTAATGTAATATGCTTCCGTCACCCAGCTTGCGTTTACATTATTCTCAAGTATTTTGCTTATTTGATTCATTTGGGTACTTTTAATTTATCCCATTTACCCTGTCCTTACTACATCGGATGTAAGTATGTCCATCATAAAAAGTTCATGGTACCACGTGCTCACCACTTACTTGGCCAGAGTAAGCGATCAATACCTGGTATACATGACCTTTTTATAATTTTCACATTACACCCCATGTAAGTAATGCCTCTATTTGTTTCTCTTGGAAACAATATCCCAGATAGGTTTTCTATTCGGGTTTTTCCAAGTTTTAAATCTATGTATGCAACTTTCAATTTCTACGTATTTGTTGCATATTACTATTCACAATTTAAAATGCGCACCTGTAAATGCTTGCCCTAACGGGCTTTCTATGTCGCTAACCTTGTTCGCAATCGTCATGCGATTTAGGTCCTTGATGAGTATGCTCTGCTTGTCATACCTCGGACTGTTCCATCGTCATATCGGCAATTTGTTAAACTCTCGCTATCTTCAGATGCGAGTGTCATTCAATTAAAACATTTACAAGAATTAGTAACATCAACTTCAATAATCGCCCATATTATAATACAAGGCTTTTCTACTATACGCGTCAACGCGCGCAATTTTGTCAACTATATTTATCATTTAATTGAGGTAACGTGTATCACACGATAGCCCTATGTGTTGTTTACAACACTTTAGCATGCTAAACTATTAATATACATGTACTTACCGGATTTGCGATCAAGCCTCGAACCGAACACTTTATTCTTTTAACCTTAAGCTCTGATTACCAACTTGTAAGACCCTTATCATTATTTAATGATTTTCTCACAACAATCAACAATTAAATGTATATTTATATTTACACATTCATATAAAAATACGGGTTTATTAAAAATTTTACAAAGGTTTTCTGTACATTGTAATAGAAATAAGTTCGTCAACAAAAAGCGACGAAGTAACAACATGCGGAAGCTTGTATATTGAAAGTGTTCGGTTCCTCTTCGAGCTTGATCTTCATCCGGGCACTCTTGGAAATCACCTATGGTAAAAAACCACATTAAAGTTAGTCTTGACCTCTTTAAAACACAATTATACAATTCCACTGTTTAAATATTAAAAATAACAAACAAAATCCAGCAACTGAGGTTGTCGCGCCCTGCGATGGAGGTTGGCTTAGCCTTCGCGGCCCGCCACCGCCGTCGCGTCGCGCGACGATGACGATGTTATGCCGTGGCGTGGCCCGACCCCACCTTTTTGACAGAAGGATTGTTGCTGGCTGCTGCATATTTGCCCAGCACTTATAATTCCTTTTTGACAACTTCGAACTTGCATATCTTGCAATTTATACATCCGTTTTAACTTATTCTTTTTCCTACGCCTTAGAAATTTTATTCTCCATCTCATGGAGTAATAATCCGACATTTAAGGGCACAAGATCCTGGATTTCAAGCCCTCGACTTGAAACTCAAATATAACATTTTTGACCCGTTTGAGAGAATTTTAAACAATTAAGCTTAGATCACGCCCTCTCCTTTCACACGTCATTTTACTGTATTAAGGTATTTGCATAACTTCCACCGCAACTATCTTTGTGGTGGATTAAAAGATGTAAGTTGTCTATTCTGAATTTACCCCTTTCGGCTTATCAATTTACGACGAATACCATTTTGAGGTATTTTGCCCAAAAAGGAATTCATACCTACTCTTTTGCACATAAGAAAGCTAAACTTTAATATAACACTAATTTTCTAATGATTCAAAAGGGCCGTTTGCCCGATTTAACGTTCATGGGAATTTTGATAATTTTCAGCCCCTTCTTTTATGATGAAGGGCTTTTGTCAACCTGTTTGGCCAAGATTTCACTTTTGCCATAATCATACTTATACATACCTGGAATCGGGTCATAGCATTGACTTGTTTAAGTACCATTTTGCTTTTAAATCTTCTAGTTAAAAGCATTACAACCATATGATATTTCCTGCGATCACAGACTTACAAACTGTCATCAGTTATTATTGCCAAATGGTATTAACACACCATTTGACCCATTTAGTCGAAATGACCTTTTATCTATGTATGATGGTATTTTAATACCATCTCGCCCCTTAAACCTATTCCGGTTTACACCGTGTGTTAGGATCGGAGGCTCTCATGAGAGTGTTTGTTTGTGTAAATTGAACAATCAATGAATATGAAAACATGTAAAGTGCAGCGGAAATGAACACAAACTTTGTAAACACAATCAAAGAGAAAGATAGTTTTGATAAACATTTGTTTTTCATTAAGTCAAAATATTACAAATCAAAGCAAAAGATTACAATGCAAGCTTACAAACTAAACTCCCCCTTAGCCTGATACTCCATGGTTGATTGCACAAGATGAAAGGATTGGATTGAGGAGAAGAACTCACTCAAAACGATCAAATGTAACAATACAGAGTACTGCTCCATTTATAGGCAAACCAAAACCACTGAGGCATCTCAGCTGACGTCACCATGAAAGTGACGTCTAACAGCCTAACAAACTGTAACAACTATTCCTATACAAACACTGCTAATCTTAACCACTAATTCTACATAAGACAAGTAATACACTAAACTACTGCTATCTTCTTCTATCAGTGCTTTCCTCAAAGTTGATCAGTCCTAGAATGGGCAGTGCTTTGTCATCAGTAGATTGAACCAGCACTGTTTACTTCGTCAGGACTATATCAGCAGTTTAAAGGGTAGCAGCAGTTGTATACGGACAGTGAATAGAGAACCATTAGTTGTTATAATCACTTTCAAGGGGAAAGCGTAATGTAAACAGCTGCTTATTGTGAATCCACTGTTGTGATCCGGTTTTGGCTTTAATTATTTGTTCCTCTGGTAGGGTTCAATCCCAATAATCTCCCTCTAGAATAGATAATGCCAAAACCCTTCATTATTCTGGATCTTTATTTTCTCATCAGAAGTTCCTTAGCTTGTTTTTTAAATTCGGCTTCAAAGTCCTTGGAACTTGAGTCCTCCTCATCCCTGCACAATGTAAGTTCAAGGAGATCTTGTAGATCTTCAGCACCAAGTCTTAGTGCTTGTTTCCTTGATATGTACTTCACTTCTCCGTTGGATCTAAACAGGGTCAATACATGGGTCTTTTGATCAGACATCCACTTTAGTATTTTTGAACCCAATGGGTTTCTTGGGAGAGGTTTATTTACTGATGAGTTAGGAGATTTTGGCCTTGTAAATATTTGTGAAGCAGTATCCTGAGCTTTTGTTAGCTCAGAATTTTCAGACATTTGTTGAAAAGCCATTTTTCTGACATCATTTGCTGCAGCTATATCTTCTGCAACTTCTTTGTCAATCTGCTCTTGTCTCTTTTGTTGATCTAGCTCAATGTCTGATAATTCTGCTGATGTGTTTGGTGATGATGGTTTGTTTAACACCTTTTTGGCAAGGTCTTGAAGCTTTGCTGATCTGTCTTTATCTAAAGCCATTTTCTTGATGGCTTCTTCAAAGTATTCAGCTTCCTTTTCCTTTTCTTCTGCAACAGTCAGATGTTTTCTCTTTTCTTGGTTTATCACAAAGATAGAGGTATATGCTGATGTGAATAGTGGTTTAGGATCAATGATCTGCTTTGCCTCTTTGTGTTCAGGCTTCTTTGGTGAATTAAGATCTGTCATTTTTCTTCTTTTCAGCCTTTCATAGGCCTCATCTGTATACTGTTTTGTCCATTTTGCTATGGCTTTAGCAGTATCCACCTTTGCATCCACTAGCTCCTGCTTCTTTCTTTTGTACTCAGATGTAAGGTCAGCAATGAGCTTTTTGTATTTGCTCCAGTTTGGAGCTTTCTTCTTCTTGCTTGGATCATTTTTTATTCTTTCTATTCTGTTTGCCTCATGCTTTAATGCAACTATTGGCCATTCTTCGAATTGTTTTTCTTCAGCTGGATAGAATTTTTCTTTCATAATGTATGCAAGATATTCTTTTCTCAATTCTTTTTGTAGATCTGCTTTAGGTGTTAAGTTTGACATTTCTTTGCTCAGATCTCTTGCATATTCTTCCATCTGTTTGACTTTAGTGAGCAAAAATTCCATTTTTTTCTGAAATGGCTTCGTCACCTTTGTCTTTGCATTCAAGTTTAGCTCTTATCTTAGCTTGCCTTTCTTTGAGCTCGAGATATTCATCCATATTTTCTAGGATTATGAAGCCTATGAGAGAAGGAAATCTTCTTTTTGAAGGATCATCCTCAGTGTAGAATTGTCTCATCTCATTTTTTACAACTTCAGGTTCCAGTGGATATTTTGCAGCCATAGGATCATATTTGTCATCACCTGCCTGAGTTGTTTTTCTTTTTCTGGTGTAAATTTTTGGACAGACAGGTGTTGACACAACCGGTGTTTGAATCACTGTTGTCATTACAACAGATGTTGTAACATCTGATGTCTTCTGCTTTTTAGCAGGAGGTGATAGTGGTGATGTGATATTGATGAGAGCAGTGGTGGATGGCTGGCAAACAGAGGTTGAAACAACTGGTGTTTCAACCTCTATTTTCATTACAACTACTGATGTGTCAGTAGATGTCTTCTGCTTTTGAGCAGGTGGTAGGGCAGTGGTTGTGGTGGTGTGTGGTGAAGTAGTATGTGTTGTTATGGCAGTTTTAGTCTGGCTATCTTTATCCGGTTCAATATAAACACCATCCTCGATTCCCTTCTTCTCCCACTTGATTTTCTCCCCCTTTTTGGCATTATCTGGAAGGGGTTATCCATAAAGAGGATAGTGGGAGGAACTTTTCCAGTGGTGCTTTGTATATGAGCCTTGATAGCTTTGATGTCTGCTTGAGTATCTTTAAATCTTGACTCCATCATGTTTGTCAGCATTTGTACATGTATTGCATGCTGCTGATCAGCCATTTGTTTTTGTTTTTCAAGCAGAGGTTGAAATACATTCCATAGCTCATTTGCAGCAGGCGCAGGTTGTGCAGGTGCTTGAGCAGGAACAGCAGTGGATTATGCTTTTTGAGCTTTTAACAACTGTTGCACTATATCTTTTATTTCAGCAACTGATGTTTCAAGATTTTCAACTCTGTTCATCAATTCCTGATATTTTAAATCATCACCCAAGTTAATGGGATCATCTGACTCCCTACCAGCAGTGGTTGTACCAATGTGTGACTTAGGAACTGAGTCCCAAAAATCACCCATTGATGCCCCTTGTTCTTGGTTCTGGGGTCTTCTCTCTTCAACACTTGATAACCTTTTGAGGGTACAAGTGGTTAAAACAAACGCACTGGTGGTTACCAGAGGTGCTATAGATGAAATTTCCTTCAAGGGAGTCTTACTAATGAAACAACTGTCCAAATGTAGATCTGTTGATTCATCACTTGTAGTTGCTGCTCCACTTGAACTACCACCAAGAGTTACCTGTAACTCAAGGGGTGTAACCTCCTCAATTGTTGCTGGGATAGCAGGGGTAGTAACATCAGACCCAGTCACTTGTGGGAGTGTACTCTCAGTGATAGGTGATAGAGAGGAACTGGTTTGTGTCTGAGCTATAGCAACTGCATGCAACAAGGGTATTATGGATTGTGGTAATGTGATTGGTGAGGGTATGGTGTTGAAAGAGACATGTCCTTGGGATCAGGACTGAGGAATATGGATCCAGTTGAATCCAGAGCTTCATAATGTGGGGTCCCTTTCTTACAACCTGATCCTTTTGTGAGGATGCAGGAGGAGTTTGAGGCAATGGTGGAGATCTTTCTTCCATCTGCTGTGAGGAAGTAGCAGCAGTGGTTGTATGTGACATTTGTGTTGTCACTGGTAGTGGCTCTGAGATCTCATCTTCCAGAGTTGCCTTTGTTTTGGGATTGGAGGGCTTTCTGGATGTTTTCTTTTTGGTCTTTTTGGTAATGGCAGGTGTGGGTTTCAAAGCAGTGGTTGTGCTGCTATGATCACCTGGAGCAGTGGGCTCAGCAGCAGATGCCTGAGGAGCAGTGGTGGCTGCTAAAATCTGCTCAGGCACCTCTGCTTTTGTTTTTTGCAAGGTGTTGACATCCTTGTAAAAGTTTCAGCAGTTAAGCTGTTTATTTGAAAAGATTCACCTTGTTTTATTGCTGCAGCATCATTCTTACCAAGTTTCTGGTCAAAATAGTAACTTAAAAATCTTGGAAAAAGTAAGAATTACTTTTTATCAACATTTTTCACCAAATCATCAAAGATCTCCTAGGAATAGTTATAATTTTCATTATGTAAAATGTCATAACCCAGACATTGGATCTTTAATGGTATTTCGTTAAAAGCAGTTGTTTTATTTGAAACACACATTAAGAGAGTGTGAAATAAAAACCTAGGTGCAGAAGGGAAGAAACCTTTTTGTAAGGTATCCCTTTTTGTTTGTTCTACATACCCCATTTCCAGAAAATCAGTTTTCAACTCGTTTTTAAGAAAAGAAGTTTTACCTTGCTCATCATCGAGTTTAAAGACTTCTGAAATGGATTGTGGAGTAATTTGAGTCGTTTTACCCTGTATGGAAGAGTTGATGGCAATGACTTTATCGTCTTGTTTTTCTAGAGTAGCATTTTTCCAAAACTCTCTCTGGGTTTGTTGGTAGATTGAAGCATCAGCAATTAACAAAGTTTTGTACTTTGATGCTGAAAGAATATCAATGATTGAATCGAAGGTGTTGGTGGTAGTGGGTTTTGTGAGTAAACCCAAATAATTGTGAGGGGATTTGTAAGGGATTTCAATGGGTTCAGCGGCTGTTTGAGCGACCTCTTTGGAAGATGATGATGATTTTGACTTTGATTTTGATTTGGATTTCGTCATTTTGATGAAGAAAGACGAAGAATGATTTGAAATGAAAGTTGGAAACTACTTTGAGAAGAGAATTTTGGAATTCAATTCGACAGTGTAAAACCCTGTTTGGGGGTT
Source organism: Helianthus tuberosus (assembly GCA_030545235.1). Taxonomy (NCBI): domain Eukaryota; kingdom Viridiplantae; phylum Streptophyta; class Magnoliopsida; order Asterales; family Asteraceae; genus Helianthus; species Helianthus tuberosus. Next base: position 90,773,683 of record CM060410.1, read on the forward strand.
TTGATCAGGGTTTTATTTAAGGAAAAGTGAATGCTGATGTGGCAGCAGTTATAATGATCTGATGGCTAAAAACTGACCACGTGCCAACCTCTGATGAAAAGATGAATAATGAAGAACAGTTGTTTTGGAGAACCACTGATGAAACAAATATCAGTGGTTACAGCGGTAATAATATGAGAGCAGTGGATATTTTTACTATCAGTGGATAGCATATCAGTGGATAAGACACTGATTTTGAGCATCAGTGTTTGCCAAGAAAATGAAGGATCAGAGGCTGACTTTCAGCAGTGAACAGTATTTTAGGAAAAAGATGTTTGAACAAAACAGTGGTTAGGGGTAATGTAATGGTAAGGATTTGAAATGCTAGTATATCAGCAACTGTTAGTGCATCAGTGGATAAGCTTTTGACAAATATGTTGAGCCTCTGTTGTACTGATGAAAGGAATGATTTTATCTTGTGAAATCACAACATCATCTCTTACATCTGTTGATGTTGGTTCTGAAATGCCTACAAGAATGCTATCCTCAACAAAATACATTTTAGATGCAAATCGTCAAGTTCAACATGTCAGTAGCTTTTATGAAAATTTCATTCAAGGTTTTGCCACATGTCAATTACACAATTTGAGGTAGTGTTTGGTACGAAGGAATGGGAGGTGAAATGGAATGGATGATTACGAGGGAATGAAGAAAAGTGTGTTTGGTTGGCCAATGGAATTGAATCACCCATTCCAAAAGGCATTCCATTCCCTCAAAATCATTCCTTCCACCCCCCATGTTTTTTTTTCATTCCATCCCCTCTTGCATCATTCATCAACAACACCAAAACCCACCACCCTCGCCACAACCCACCACCACCACCACCCACCACCCGACTCCATCGCTGCCACCCGCCACCACCTCACCCCGACAGCCACCGTCGCCGCCACCACCCACTCGCCACTGTTATCAGCACAGCCACGACAAACCGCCAACGCCACTCGCTGTCGCCGCCCACCACCATCGTTGACGCCACCACCACCGCCACCACTAGCCGCTGCCGCCGCCGCCCACTGCCACCTCTGCTGCCACCCACCACCAACGGCCACCTTGCCGCCACCACCACTCGTCGTCACCGCCGCACCGCCACTCGTCGCCGCCACCACCAGCCATCGCCGTCACCGACACCCACCGCTACCACCTATAACCACCCATAATCACTACCACCGACCACCACCACCACACACCGTTGATTTATTACTCCGTTTTTCTTGCCTACCGAACAATATACAATAATAATTCATTCCATTCACACATGGTAACCAAACAAGACATGGAATGGTAATGATCCATTGCATTCCCTCATCCATTCCATTACCTCGTTCATTCCATTCCTTCGTCCATTCCATTACCCCATACCAAACAGACCCTGAAGCTTTTATAGATTTCTGACAGTGGTTTAGTACCCCAGATGATTTAAAATTTTTACTATGGCACTCATTTTCGTTATAATATTTGAATTAAAACATGAGTACCCAAGTATTTTTAAGATCTGTTTGACAATCGATCTTTGATCAGTGTTCAAAGCAAACCTGAGATAGACATGACCTTGACATTTGTACCATTTCATTTTAATCCATTTATAATGATAATTTCACCAAATAAAATGATGGCTCAACATCCTGACTAGAGTGTGAAACTTTTGCCAACAAAAACAAGCAAAAGTACAAAATGTATCATTCTTAAAAAAATAAGGAATGATATACCCTGTTTATTTGAGAAAACCCTTTTAAAAAATGATTAAGGGTTTTCCTAAAAAAACAGCATCTAAAGGATCTGGTAGATTTCCCAATAAAACACGCAATCACATCATTCTCAAGTTTTTATGAAAAATGGTCAGTGGTTTTGAAATACATTGTAATAACCACTGTTTGAGACCTTTTTCTTGTTGATTGATTGACAACAAAAATGAGGACACATGTTCAAATTTGGTTTGAAAATTTGTCTAGTCCTCTTGTAAGTTTATTCACTGGAACTACTATTGTTACCTGAACCTTTTCCTGAACCAATGAATGCACACAGTTGCTTAATGACCATTGTTACCCCAATTTTTGACTCTTAAGTGTTTTATATTTATACTCTTTTCTTTTGACTTCAAAAGTTTTGAGATAAACACACTTTTGAGTTTTTGTGATTTTCCTTCTTCCCTTTTTACCCTTCCATTTATAAGTAATGAAATACTTACTGGGAGGTCTTTATTGAGGGAATACTTAATCCAGAATCATTTTGCAGCAATGTTTTGAGAGATTTGGTCATTTCTGCATACGCTTATGCCAAATTTCACATTACCCATGATCTGGTAATTTTTGACATCTGATTTTCTTAATGTATTCTTAACACAATTGATTTTGGTCCTTTTGAAGGAATCTCAATCTATCTTTCAATACATAAGATCTAAATGACTAAAGTTTTAATTTCCCTCTTTTTATGTGAGCAAAAACACTAATGTTTTTAGGAATATAGGTTTTTGATAATCTGAGGTTCATACTTTAGCATCAAACATTATGAAACCATCACAAATTTCATAACAACAATTGAAATCAATTTTGAAAAGAAATAAACATACCATAGTTACCAGATATGTTTTCAGATCTGAAAACTATGGGTGACTTGTGCATGACATCACTTGTTGTGTGAAATTTGTGTATCTTATGACATCTTGGTTGTATTACAAAGTTTTTGAATAGCAATGTTGAACGTAATTACTCGTTACTCTGTTGTTCAACTGAATACAATCAACCTTAGTATCAATGAATTTTGAGCTGAACTGTTATGTCAAATTGATTGTTAGATCAAATTTTACTGTCCAAGCTCTTATACCAATTGTTAGGATCGGAGGCTCTCATGAGAGTGTTTGTTTGTGTAAATTGAACAATCAATGAATATGAAAACCTGTAAAGTGCAGCAGAAATGAACACAAACTTTGTAAACACAATCAAAGAGAAAGATAGTTTGGATAAACATTTGTTTTTCATTAAGTTGAAAGATTACAAATCAAAGCAAAAGATTACAATGCAAGCTTACAAACTAAACTCCCCCTCAGCCTGATACTCCATGGTTGATTGCACAAGATGAAAGGATTGGATTGAGGAGAAGAACTCACTCAAAACGATCAAATGTAACAGTACAGAGTACTGCTCCATTTATAGGCAAACCAAAACCACTGAGGCATCTCAGCTGACGTCACCATGAAAGCGACGTCTAACAGCCTAACAAACTGTAACAACTTTTCCTATACAAACACTGCTAATCTTAACCACTGATTCTACATAAGACAGGTAATACACTAAATTACTGCTATCTTCTTCTATCAGTGCTTTCCTCAAAGTTGATCAGTCTTTGAGTGGGCAGTGCTTTGTCATCAGTAGATTGAACCAGCAGTGTTTACTTCTTCAGGACTATATCAGCAGTTTAAAGGGTAGCAGCAGTTGTATACGGACAGTGGGTAGAGAACCATCAGTTGTTATAATCACTTTCAAGGGGAAAGCCTAATGTAAACAGCTGCTTATTGTGAATCCACTGTTGTGATCCGGTTTTGGCTTTAATTATCTGTTCCTCTGGTAGGGTTCAATCCCAACACCATGACTTCCAATTACTTAAAGGACGTTCCTTTAATTATTAGACCCGTTAAGACTTACACCAAAAGATTACCTTTTTAAATCTTTATCTATCCGCTAACTCATTTACGGATTGTCAATTAACCATTTTTACCCATCACGGTTCACCCCAAAGCGCGATGTTCAAAATTCCTTATTGATTAGTCTTCACTCGACTAGTCCACCGTTTTACCCTTATTACCCTAATTAATGGTTTCTTATCATTTTCATTTATTCCAACTTGCGTTCCATCATGCCAGAACGTCATAATTCCAATACCTAACATGTTTCATGACTAATACATACAAATAAATGCATTGTAATTGTTGGTGCACTACATCTGTCGACTTCGTCTTGTATCGAGTCTTAGACTAGATAGAATAGATCAGGGCTCTTAGAATGAGATTTTGTGAAATGGTTAGAAGATTTCGCTTGAAGTTGTGTTTTGTGTTTGAGATTTCGCTTGAAGCCTCAAGCGAAATCATCATATCAGATTTCGCTTCAGGATATTCCAAGCGAAATCTCCAAGTCTATATATAGGGATGTTAGGTCAAGCGAAATTAGAGTTTTATGGAGTATGATTTGTATGATTCCATACCGAAGTGCTGCCGGTGTGAGAACTGATTGTATTTGTGTTCAGATATCAATATAATCAGTGTTAAAGTGAAGATTCAGCTGTATTATAGTCAAATACTTGTTTTCCGCACCTGTATTTGATAGAACTTCTCTGAACCGACTCATTCGGATTGCAAACACGATCCTACAATTGGTATCAGAGCCAGTTGAGGAGTTCTGCAAGATTTCAACTGAAATTAACATCATTCTTTTACTTCTACACCTTCTTTTCTCAGTTCAGAAAGATTTTACTGTCAAAACCTATCCAATTTTTCACAGATTGTATAAAAGTACAAGATAACAAACCCTTGAAAGTTTCATTGCAAAATTCGACGTAAAACTACCAGAAACAAACATCCGAATGGATTTCGCTTGAACATATCAGTTTTTCTTTAGAAGATTTCGCTTGAAATTCCAAGCGACACCTTGATTTCGCTTCAAGTAGATTTCTATTTCGCTTCAAGAGTTATCGCTTCAACGATTCCGCTTCAGATTTTATTACTTGACAATTTCGCTTGATATAGATTCGCTTCAAAGGTTTTCGATTCAAAGGTTGTTGATTTCGCTTGAAAGTTAAACTGATTTGGTGTTTTCACTTAAACTCACTGTTGTGTGAAATTTTTTAATTCCAAAAAATGGACGAAGATTTTTACAACGCATTTGCTACTCCGGTTACCCCAATCAGTCTTGCACAAAACACGATGTTGGAAAATGAAACGGGCACGATGCAAAAGCCGCCTAAACTAATGAACATTGAGGAATACAAGGGTTGGGAAGGTCGTTTTGAGAATTGGGTGCAAGCAAACTATCTTGATGCATGGGAATGTGTTGAGACAAAGTATATTCGACCGACAAATGATGATGAAGAAGTGGTTCCGATTAAAGATCTAACTGCCGATGCTAGAAAGAAATACAAAGATGAGAAAATGATGCTGAGTCTTCTACAACAAGCTGTGAAAGAAGACATCTTGGTGTTATTACAACATAACGGAACTTCCTACTCGATTTGGAAAGCTTTAAGATCAAAATTTGTTGGTAGTCAAGAAATGATAAAGAACAAGAAATCACTTCTGAAGAAAGAGTTCGATTTGTTTCGCGGGTTGAAGAATGAAAATACAAGACAAATCATTGAAAGATACTGCAATCTGCTAGCAAACATGAAGAGATTGAGTATTGAGAAAGACAACGAAGAGTTGATAGAAAAACTTGCTGATGCATTACCACATGAGACTTGGGGCACATATCTCATGATGCTTAGAAACAAGAAAGGCTTTAGCAGTTTGACACTCAGCAAATTCATTGAGAAGCTGGAAGCTCAAGAGATGGAGCAACGAAAGATTATTCGAATGAAAGATTTCGATGGTGAACAGGATATTGGGTTGTATTACAAAGCAGGGGTGAATGAGAAGTCTACAAATTTATCTCCAAAAATAGAAACTGCTTACAATGCCAAGAATTCTTCTGGAAGTTCATCATCAGGATCAAACAACAAAACAAGTTTCACATCATTTACGTCTTTCGATCCAAACATTTCAGCAACAACGAATGGCAAAAAGATTCAGTGCAACATTGTACTGAATTTGGAGAATGATGAAGACTATTCAGTAGAAATTGCTAAAAGCCATATGTCTTTATTGGGAACTGTTCTTGAATCTTATGGTAGTTTTGTTGCAGGTCGTATCGGGAATCCAATGCTAACAAAGGAAGATTACGACCAGATAGATGCTGAAGAAATGGAGTTGATGGACATAAAATGGTGCTTAGCCAGTGTATTGAGGAGAGCTGAGAAATTCAAGCAAATCACTGGAAGAGATGATCTTCGTGAGGCTGGTAATTCTACTTTAGGTTTTGACAAATCTAAAGTCACTTGTTTTCGTTGTAGGGAGAAAGGACATTTCAAGAGGGAGTGCAAAAACCGCGAAGCAAGTGGAGCTCAAAATCCGTTCAACAACAACAATGATTACTATCGAAAGGCCATTTACCATCAAGTTGCTCAACAACCACCTCAACAACAACAACAACATCAGGCACAAACTGCGCATGGAAGATATGTGATTGAAGATTCTGGAAAGAGAGCTTGTGCGGTCAATCAAGATTCTTTTAAGAGAGTTAATGGTAGTGCTTTGATAATAGATCAAGATGACGAAAAGTTACCTGAAGGGTTTAGCTGGGAAAATTTCACATGGGATGATCATGTTCCTGATCAAGCTAAAGCTTATACAGCTTTTGTAGCTCGAGTTGAAGAGGACAGTGATGATGATACTGAATATTGGAAGAGAAAATTCGAAGCTGATATGAAACTGATTGCTGAAAGTGACAGTGAAGATGAAAAGGTTAAAAAGAAGAAGAAAAAGGTCAAGACTCCAGTGAGTAGTGATGACGAAGAAATTCCAGTGACCAAAAGGAAAGTAAAGGTTGAAGTTGCAAAGTTCAAAGTTGAAGATGAAGTTGATGCAAAGAAGATTCCAGTGAAGTGTGAAAACTGTGAAGCTGTGAAGAAGCAGAACAGTACACTGATCTATAACTTGAATAGTTTGAAGGAATCTTATGATGTACTGAACAAAGCAATGAACCAATACAATTTAACTAGTGAAGAACAAGCAACAGCGATGAAAACACTTCAAGGAGCTTTTATGACGAAGCAAAAAGTGGTGAACAACTACATTGAGAAGTGTGCTGTGCTAGAACAAAAGTTGGAATTGCAAAGAATTGAGACTGAAAGAGTAAATCGTTTGTTGAAAAGTTACTCATGTACTTCTTATGTCATTGACAGGATTTATCCAACTGTTGAAGGCATGAAGGCATTTGAAGAAGATAAAGTAACTGAAGAAAAGAAGGATGATGGAAAAGAGACTGAAGAAAAGACTTCAGAAAAGAAGAACAAGAAGAAGAATGATACAAAGAAAAAGACTGACAAGAAGGATTATGGTAAGAAACAAGAAGTCAGTTATAACAAATGTCCACCCCCGCTAGAAAATGGATATTTGTCCAGGAATCCAAATCAGGAAAGAGTCGAAAAAGCAACAAATTTACAGTGGGAGTCGGAGTCGTCAGTCAATTTTCCAGAAAATATTGATGTCGTGTTTACATCATCTGACACTGATCATGAGTCCGAGTTAATTAAGAAAGTCGTCGATCAGGTGTTGGATAAAGACGAAACTGGGGAGTCAAAGTTGGAGTCCAACTCAGAGTCAAAGTCAGAGTCAGAGTCAAAGTCTGGTTCTGAAAGTTCGAGTTTGACGGTCAACAGTCAAAATTCTTCAGTTAAAAGGGCTTACAACAAAGAATTCCTGTTATCAAAATCTAATTTGAGTGACGAAACATTCAAAGTTGCTTATACATTGAATGATTCCGACAAATTATATTCTGATGAGGAATTTCCACTAAGAGGTGTAAAAACTGAGATGATCAAAAAGATTTTCAAACTAACAGAAATCAATATTTCTGAATTAAAAGATGTAAACCTTATTGATAAACCTAAAAAATACACCTCAAGAGTACAACAAAGACTAAACAAGAAAAAAGGTTACAGTTCTGGTTCTGGATTTCATAAGAAACCAAACCCTAACTGTAATTTCAAAAAGAAAGGTCTTGGTTTTACTCCAACAGAAAAACAGAAAAATGAAACATATGTTCATGATTTTAAAGCAAAGATGACATTTGTTTCAGGTACATCAAGAGATGAGGAAGAAAAGAAAAAGTTTTGGAGGCAGTCAAATAGTGAGTTTATTGCAACTAAGCAAGAAGAGATGAAGTTTGCTGGACAAAGGAAAGATACGAGAACTTGTTTTCAATGCAACACTATTGGACATATTGCCAGAGATTGTTTTAAGGCAATACCATTAAAACAGGGAGTTTCTCGTAAACAGAAAGAAAAAGAAGTTGTGTTTGAACCACCAATTGACAGAACTAAATTGTTCAAAAATTCGACTTTTGAAATTGGTGAAAGTTCAAATAGGTTTTACAAGAAAAGAGGAAATCTTGTCAACCAGAAATGGGTTGTTAAGAAGTCTGTTGATAGTTCTAGCGATGATTCTGATGGGTCAAAATCAGAGGAGCTATCTTCTGGCGATGAATCTGATTCCATAAAATCAGAGGAGCCACAGGTTGAGTTAAAATTGAAAACTTCAGTCCCTCAAATGGATGATGTTAATTTTCCACCTTTGAAGGATGAAAATTTTAAGAAGAAAATTGGTAAAGTTGAGATTTCAAACCAATTTTATGATGATAACAAGGTTTTTGATGTTGATAAGGCCTTTAACCCTGCGGTGAAACACATTTTTGGTAAAATGATTGATCGAAAAGTTAAAGGGGTTAAAGAATTTTACGAGAAGAAAATGCAGAAAGATAAAGTTGAACCATCCCTAGTTCGTGACTGGGATGGCTCATACTATGAACAGTAAGACTGTGGACTTGCCGGAGATCCCAAGTTTGTAATAGCGGATCAGGAATCGGCATCTTTCTTGAAAATTGTTTTAGTGAATGAATCTTGTAATAGTTAAATTTTGGCAAGTCATACTGCAGGAATTGCCGGAACTCCCAGGTATGTAAGCGAGGAGTAGGAATCGGCACCTTGAGAATTCAACCAAAAGATGGTAAATTGGTTGAAAAACAGGTTTGAGTTGTATGGTTGTGATGGTTACAAGTGGTAAATCAGGGACATTAAGTTGTATCTGGTTTACTACATATGATTGGTAAAACAATGTGATGATTTAATCCCCAATTTTACAAGTGATAAAATCAACAAAACTTATTTTCCGGAAAAACCATTTGATTAAAACAAACTTAAGTGTTTTGAAATCGATAGGAAAATAGTTTGTTGTGAGGGGGAGTTCTGAGTGTTTATGCCAAGTGGATGGCGAATTGAAGCAATTCGATATCAGTTGTCATGTTGTTGTACAGTTTGTTTTCAAATTTCCTAAAATGTTGTTGCATTTTAGGGGGAGTAAGAATTTTAGAAAATCCAAAAACATTTGAAAATTTGAAAAATGCAAAAATATGATAAAATTCAAAAAATGAGTTTCGTTGTGAATAGAGGAAATGATAGTACATCAGTGGACGATCACAACATGCTAAAGAATTGGAAAGATAAAAAAGTGATAAACGGTCTCACTGATGATGTGCCAGTAGGTTTTTGCACATTTAGTAGATTGTGACGAGATATAAACCTAAATTTCAAACTTGCTTATTCGGTGGGTTAACAACTTCTTGGATATATAGGTAACCCCTGAAATCTTGTTTGAAAGGTCCCTTATTCTGAGATACTAGGTCTTTATGCTCAGTGATATCTGGGGTATTATCCCGGGACTTCTGATTTTGCGGAAGCAATGGCCTAGTCCCTGGAGAATACTTTCTGCTTGCTTGAAATATAGCACCACCCTCAGCTAAAAAATGATGAAATATTGAAAAATGCTAATCATGGCTGTTGTAATTCAAAAGATCCTCTAAAGGGGACACACCTAAAAGTCAACTAGGCTCTCTGCTGAACGGAAGTTCTGACCTGAGCTATCACGGTTACATAATTTATTCCCCTTACAGATATCATTTGTGGTATACTCACCTGTAAGACTGAATATTGGGATCTGGATACGGGAGTATATTCAAGTAGTGGGACACACGGATAAGTTTAAGTCTCTTAAAACATTAACAACGTATCTCGGATCAGTTGAACTTTGTGTGAAAATTTAAGTGGACAAACATACTGACAATCTAGGTGAATTGTTTAGAACTGAAAATGAAATAAAGCTTAACGGTGTTGATGATTTGTCTCAGAAACTGATATGATCCTCTTGCACAAACTCACAAAAATTATTGTTTGTAAATAGTTCTTTACTGCATTTTATTTCTGTTATTTCAAAATTTCAAAAAGATTTTTAGTGTGTTTTAGCATAAAATTTTGAAAAATACAAAAAGATTTTCGACAACTGGTATTGAAAAGCTGATTTTCAAAATTCTGAGTGCTAAACATGATGAGTATTATTTGAGGGGGAGTTTGTGTTTAAAACTGATTATTTTTGTCAAAACTTCAATTGATTCATCAGATTGAAAGATTATTTTGATTAGTTTTTTAGAGAAGAGTTTGAATTAGTGAAAGTTTATATGTTTAAAATGTGTAAATTGTAAAATTTATTGTGAGGTAGAGTTTATGCACTACATCTGAAAAGCAGACAATGATCCTGAAGCAGATGACGCTGAAGAACTAAAGGAATACCAGTACATTGCAAAGGGAAGTCTGTTGATGCTGATTGAAAAAGTAAAGCCCGGAGGCTGATCAAGAATGAAGATGTGAAGACACAGTATTGGTGTGACTCGATAGTCGACTCGTCAACATCTGAGGGGGAGTCTGTTGGTGCACTACATCTGTCGACTTCGTCTTGTATCGAGTCTTAGACTAGATAGAATAGATCAGGGCTCTTAGAATGAGATTTTGTGAAATGGTTAGAAGATTTCGCTTGAAGTTGTGTTTTGTGTTTGAGATTTCGCTTGAAGCCTCAAGCGAAATCATCATATCAGATTTCGCTTCAGGATATTCCAAGCGAAATCTCCAAGTCTATATATAGGGATGTTAGGTCAAGCGAAATTAGAGTTTTATGGAGTATGATTTGTATGATTCCATACCGAAGTGCTGCCGGTGTGAGAACTGCTTGTATTTGTGTTCAGATATCAATATAATCAGTGTTAAAGTGAAGATTCAGCTGTATTATAGTCAAATACTTGTTTTCCGCACCTGTATTTGATAGAACTTCTCTGAACCGACTCATTCGGATTGCAAACACGATCCTACAGTAATTACGAAGGGGGTGTAAGCTTCACTTACCTCTCATCCGGTTTACGCTTCTCTTCTCGTACTTGATTCATTTGACCGCTTTTTTCCCAAGTCTCCACCTAGCTCGTTAAGCGTCAAACTATTGTCAATCATTTACAAGGCGGTTAAATTAGTCATTAACAATCACGACTATTCCACCTCACTTATTTTCTATGTCGAAACTACTATTCGACTTCATGATTAGTTAACTTAGCTTATCAAAGTTAACTACTTTCAATCATATGGTTTACAACCTTAAGTCTAAATCGACTTGATATTTAAAACTCTTATCAATCAAAGCATGCCATATATTCAGCAACTAGCTTATAACTTGTCATTTAGCCAAGATTAACATCAATTAGGCAAGTTCATATCATCGAAAAATAGGTTGTTTTTGGTGACCTGTTTAACCTGTTTACAAGTCTTCAAAAATTATATTTTTTTTATGTGACGTACCTCTCGGAGGGTTAGGCCTTGTGTTAAAATTTCAAGATCTAACTCTTAACCAAAAATTCGTAAAAATTCATTTACTAAGCTGCAATCAGATTCGTAACTTCTGATTGCAGCTTACAAAAAAATTCATTTAAAATTCCTCGTTTATCCGATTCACGAAATTCCAATTGGAGCTTTTTGGAACTACCTACAGTAAAAAATTGAGATCATAAATCAGTTCTTAAATTGAGTTATGACATTCGTAATGGGCTGCAATTTCTGCCAGAAAACGCAGCCTGAGCCTTTGATACCGAAAAATTCATAAAACGTTCAATTTTCGTCGAAAAAAATGAAATTCCAGTGGGGTTTTAAAGATATTTCCTAGAATTACATTTTAGACTCTAGAAACACATGTTTTTGTCACGTTTTGTCCATGTAACAACCAATATAAATCGGCTATAAATTCTGATCAGAAGCTGTTTGAATTCAGCTTTCAATTAAAACATGTTTATGACATTATAACACTATTTTTAGCAATAAAAAACCCTAAAAACATCACATACACGAATTTAGTCAAAATCCACTTATCACCTTCAATGGTGATCATGAATTCACAAGAATTAGACCTAATTTCATCATATGCTTGTCTAGGGTTTACTCCTAGACACTACAATGTTCCTATTTCATCATATAACGGACATGCAACCATCTAATTCAAATTCTCTAAGTTTGCTCAGAAATTTAACTAGAGATTTCTCATGAAATTTACATACCTCGTGACTCCTTTCTCAGTGGAGATCACTAATTCGTACTTGGATTTCGATTTAGACTTGATTTGGACCTTCAATTTGAGAGATTTAGCATGAACTAGGGTTGGGGGTTTCCCTTTGGTCGCCCTCTGCTTAAATCGACCAGACACACACACTCTTGTGTGTGTTTGGTGGGTTTTTATTTGTTTTAATTAAATCAAGTTTAAAGTTTAACAAGTTTGGTCCCTCCTTTTTCCTTAGTTCATAATTTAAGTGTTTTAACCCACTCATAAGTCACTATCTAACTAGGTTAGAATTATTCCTAGTCAACTTAGTAGGTTCGGTAAGTTAAAAACCTGTTTTATTTTAAATCCCGTTAACTCGGGCTCCTTATGAACTTTTGTCTTCTCAAATCGTTTGCTCTCTTTTTAATTATTATTAGGCTTATCTATTTGAATCCTAATAATTTCCGGGTTAATCTTTTCTGCTAACGGTATTCTACCCGCTCTTTAGTATTAACGGGGTTTAATTACCAAACCCGTTTTCGGGGTGTTACACAACAGCCCTTGGCCGTGCAGTTTGTTTGTTTTTTTGACGATTCTAGCCCCTAATGTTTCATATATGTTACGTTTTAAGATACAAGGTATATTATAAGATGATTCCAAGTAATCTAAGCATATAAACAAGCATATTAATCGTGGTTAAGTAATGTATGATAAGTGATCAAGTATTTTATGTATGAAGGACGACTGAGTCACGTATGTACGTTGTTTGTTTGCAAGTTTAAACATGTTTACAAGAATCACGAATAAGACATCAAATGTATAACAAATCAAAACGTATAAGTATAAAAGAATAAGTAAGGTATAATTTGTAGAAAATAGGAATTTTATTACGATCAAAGTCTCAGATTTTACAATGGTACAACGAAAGACGATTACAAGGGATACAAGTTTCCAAAAATAGAACTACAAGACAAGCATTAAGATTAAGGAAAGTTACGAAAGAGCGGAGCGTTACATCCACCCTCCCTGTAGCACACACAAGCCACTCCACTACTGCTGATTATTGTTCTAAACCTATCGTTTAATTGTATTAAGGTATCGCTTTATTCAAACCCAATTCCAAGTTGCCGCCCAAATTGTTACTGCGTACAACTGCCATTTCATCCTTTTTGTTGATTGAGCCTGACTTATCGGGATTAAAATCTCATTCCACCTTTCCGTTTATATGCCAATCATGTACATAGATATGAACTCGTCTCATACATTCACATTCAAAACCTTTCCGTAAAATCCCCACATCAACCTCAACGACTGTTTTTCTTCCATTACTATATAATCAGACAAACGTACGGACCCTCGTTTCGGTATATCGTTCTGCATCCTTTGCCTATCTAGATTAAACTATGTATAAACGATATCAATTCTTTGTTAATTATAAACTGTATGTGTTATTTTTTGGATGTACATATTGGTTTCTGTGGGTTGTTATTGGAGTGAAGAAAATGATACAGAACTAGTGTTTAAAAGAAATAAAAATCTAATTATTACAGATCTGGTAACATGGTCCAGTGGGTTAGGATGTTTGTAAGTGACCAGAAGACGCGGGTTTGAACCCGGGCTCTTGTTTAATGTCGTTGTATTTCTTTTCTTTTTAAATGAAACAGTACATAGGAGTCACCCAGTTTCACTATAAGTTAATTAAAGAACGAATGATTTTTGTGTTAGACACATAGCCTAGCGGTAGGTCTATGTGCAAACAACACCGAGGTCACCGGTTCGACTCCCCACAGACCCGGTTTTTGGGGTATTAATTTTAAATTCATTTTTTCTTTTTATGAAACCTTTTAAACCAATAATAAATTCAATAATCAACAGTTTTTATTTTTTTAAATTTTTTCTTTTATAATAAAACCCTTTAATTCCATAATAACTTAAATAATTAATAATTTATTATAATCCTTTTTATAACATTAGAGGTTAATAATAAGATAAATTATAATAACTAAATAATTAAATTGTAAACCATAAATATTAGGAAATTTATTTAACTTATAATAATTAAATAGTCTCTCGTAAGGTATTTTCTATCTAGGATAATCGCTCCCATTCGTTCGGTTTTCCCAACTTTTTTCCTCGTGCGTTATCTTCAATGAATCCTTATACGCAACCACTGTGAGTGAATCTTACAGCTCCCCTTTTTATATTATTTAATCGTTTTTGGGGTGTATCATGTGTCGCTTATATTGTTACTTTTTTTAATTACGTGCAATTACCATCATGTGCAGTATATGTGTTATTGGTTGATGTTTACTTGGTGCATTACATTCATTTCAGACATTACATCATCATAGGCTCGTCGGTTCCCCATTACCTACGAGCAGAACTTGACGTTGCCAACCATACGAGGTCAGCTCCATTTGATTGAGCTTAGATATTGCAGCACACCATAATACCTTGCAACATGCATACATTCATTAGCACACCATAATACCGTGCAACATGCATACATTCATTTGAATCATTTCAATTGGTTTGTATTTTGTTTGAGGTTTGACATATGACATACAACATATTTACTTATATTGGTTAACGCACGTTTTCTCAATACACAAACTAGATATATTATTTTTCTAATAACAATAAGACTCACCAACCTTTGTTGACTCAAAAACTATATTTACACATGATACAGGTGAACAGTCTTGAAGAGAAGATTGGACATAGCATGAGCGTTAGTTAACAAGAAACGGATTAATGTAGTTTATTTGTTATGAACAATGTCGTATATATGTAATTATTTATTTGGATTATTTTGTTGTGTGAAAGATTCAACATTAATTAATGATTATTTAAGACATGTAATAGCAAGTCATAAGCTTTGGATTAACCAAATCATGCCCCGATCACCTATTTCGCAGCGCGTCGAGGTGTGACAGGCGGTGAGCATGGAATGCATACCCTCGTCGGGAATGGATGCGGAAGTGTCGTTATGGAAAACCATGGGTGAGTTCAAGAATGAAAGCACCATTGATAAGAATCCGTTGAGTGGAACAAACTCTAAAAATAGATAATTACTGTTTTATGACACACAATGTGCGTCAAAAAATGTGTATTTTCTAATAGTGAGGGCCAATTAGAGATCACAAATCTCTCAAGAAATAAGATAAAAGAACAAAATAGCTTTTACAACAACTTTCTTCTTAATTTCCATTCATCTAAACGAAACTTAAATAACAGAGCATGGAAGTAATACTACTACGTGGGAAGAACATGGAGTATTTGATAAAACTACTTATTGTTCTAAATGAATGCATGGGAAAATTGAAAAACAACGTGCAACGTGGAACGGTTCATCCGGATTTATCAGCATCAAGCGGGATAATCTCACTGTAAAATATTATTGAATTCTAGTGTTGTATTAAAAATCAATTGTATCAGCATCAAGCGACTTTTATATATGTTAAAAATCAATTAGAACGTAAAATATTCAATTAAAAAGTTGTTTTTTTTTTGTTTCTAAATAAAACTCGTATCGAAACTTTTTTTTTTTTTTAACGTCCAACATAAGAATCGCCGGATACTCCGTACGCGGCACCCATTGGCCGAAAGGTAGCCCGCGGCAGCCCAACCTGCACGCACAGAGCCCCTAGCCCACCATGCCACCAGTTCCGGGGAAAACCCGACCCTACACCCGCCCGAGGGCACGACAATGCAGAGCCGGTAAAACCCGGGTGGATCAGGAATCAAACTCGAGACCATTCGGCCAGGAGTCTTTCCCTCATTTCCTCATAACCGCTTAGCTATAATATAAGCCCAGGGTTAGTTTTGAAGAGACCTACAACACATCATTCTGCCGTATATGAAATTAAATTTAGTATTAAAAGGGTAAGTAATAAATTCAGTTAGTTTTGAAGAGGCACTGGGTTACATATTAAGAATTTGTTTCTTTTTCTTTTTAATTTACATACCCTGGAATCATAATCTATTTTTGTTGCTGTTAAACCTTGTGCTTCAATTAAAGTTGTTCCGATAATGCTACATCTTAGACTGTTTTTGTTGTTATAAACCTTGAGCTTCATATAAAGTCATTTCGATAAGGTTACATCTTAGACTCCTCTCTTCAACCTGTCTTGCACAAAGAACAACATATTCGTGTTACATGTATCTTAAGAAACTAATTAAACATTTACATTTTTGGAATATTTAAATACTATAAAAGTTGCAAATATGTAAACATGAAATAATACGTGAGTATCTTTTCATATTAATGTTACATGTAGCTCCTAATAAATTAGGATGGTTGTGAATTCCATCAAATTTATTTATACTTAGTAATGTGTAGTGGTAGAGTTCTATAGTGAGGGTTATGTGACAAGTGGTAATTGTGTAAGAAATGGGGTTATAGAAACTTGAGTGTCTAGTGGGGGTATATATGTATTAGGTTTTATATATATGTATGTATATGTGTGTGAGTGGGGAATGAAGGGTCACACCTTTATATACATCGCGGGGAGGCAAAAAAGTTACCATATAGCGCCGGCCGTAACGGTGTAGCCGAGCGCTATGGGGCGCCATAGAGGGTTCCGGGGGTATATACCGCCCCACTACTGTGAATTGAACATTTATTTTGGTAACTCCAAACTTCAAAACTTAACTCAAACTTACTTGTGAATTGAACATTTATTTTGGTAATCAACTTTAAAAAAACCGATAATCATAAGTTTGGATATAATGAAGACCTCTAGTGTCGAAATGACTCTAATATGTTCAAAGCACTCTTCAAGCAACAATCTCTCTTCAATGGCAACCTTTGCGAGCTCCGAAAATGTTGATGCTGTCTCATCACTCTGTTGAAATGAGATTATAAGTTATTAACAGTAACTTAAAAGTTCAATATATATTATTCTTAATTATATACAGAATGATACCGTGGGCATGAAAGACGAAGCCATAAGCATGGCAGATTCCACCAGATCTACTCCATGTCTAAGTGAAATCGTAGTTGCTTGAGGATCCATCTACACAAAGAAACAATTAGTAAAGATGTAAACTGAGTAAATAGCATAAATCATCCTTGTACTTTATATGCAATTTACTTTTTTATTATAAACTTCTTGAAATTACTCGAATCGAGTTTGAAAATGAATTGATTTTTTTTCTTTTTTTCTTTTCAAACATGATAATGAGTAAATTTATATAAACATAGTTTAACTTTCTTATTTTATTTATGTACTAAGATTTTAATTATTTTCATTTTATAAGTATACCAGTGTAATCACTCTGTTTAAATTTTCTTTTTCGTATTCTTCTTTATTAATTAAATTTTTTTGTCATATAAAATTTTTATGAGGCTATGTTACATACTTTAGGATAAACATATGTTATAAGTAAATAAATTTGAGAAAAGAGAAAAGAGTTGATATAGTAGTACTAGTAAAACACTAAATATTTTATAACTACCTTATTAATTATTTCTTCTCTAATTAGTTAGGCCGGAGGATGTGGGGGGCGCCACCCTCGCCACGTCAGAGGCTATAGCGCCCCAGGCGCTATACACCCACACCCAGCCAATTAACATGGGGCGCTATACATCACTCGCGAACATGCTAACGAGGGAGGAGGGGGTTATCAGGTGGGGCCCACTTGTTTGCACCAATCAAATTTTTTTTTTTTTTTTTTTTTTGCTCTATAGCGCCCCTAGGGGTTATCACCACACCCTCCATGTTAAAGGGGGGGTTATAAAGCTCCCTTGGCTGACGTGGCGCCTACGTGACGCTGAGGTGTCCTTATAAAGCCCCAAGGGGGTTATCCCACACCCTCTAGCCTTAGTCAAAAACATTTTATCTTACACATGTCAATAGGGCTGTAAACGAACCGAACGTTCAACGAACAGTTCGTGAACCGTTCGGCGGGAAGTTCGTTTATGTTCGTTCGTTTAATAAACGAACGAACATGAACAAGAAATTTCGTTCGATTTGTTAAATGAACGAACATGAACAGAGGTCTCGTTCGTTCGATTGTGTTCGTGAACGTTCGGTAAGGTGTTCGTGAACGTGTTCGTGAACATTCGTTGATTTGCGTTTGTTTATGTTCATATGTTTGTGCTTTAGTTGAAGATATTTGTACTTTCTTATATTTTATTTGTACTTTTTATATTATTAAACTTTTATTTCCGTAACAATTAAACTAGGAAACTCACTTTCACCTTGTTTATGCATCATTTCTCATTATTTAAATCCACGAATACGATCGACCTCCGTTACACAATAAGGGATTCAAGTTCGAGTGCTACTCTTTGGGCCATCTATCTTTATCCTTCATCGCGTTCACCAAATTTATTTGTGTTCGTTTTTGTTCGTGAACCGTTCGCGAACACGCTCATTTCCTTAATGAACGAACACGAACATAAAATCTCGTTCGGTAAGTGTTCATGAACCGTTCGTGAACACATTTATTTCCTTAACGAACGAACACGAACAAGGCCTTGTTCGTGTTCGTTCGGTTCGTTTACAGTCCTACATGTCAATGTTGAAAAGTTTTAAATGTTGATATGTTAATTTAAACGGCGACACCTACTATAAATTTTGTGGCACCTTTTATAAATTTTGATTTTATATTAGTAATTTAAAAGAAGAAATAAGTAATATAATATTTTAATGTTTTTAGTATATTTACATTTCTTTTAAAACAATTTAAGGGCAATACCTTAGCTCCTTCAATAAGGGGGACCCTGCAAGCAATGGCTTCTAAACAATCTTTGGTCGTGGAAACATCCGATGTATGTGTTCTTTCCATGTCTCTCCAAGCTTTCAACATTTTCATCTACATAATATTCACATAATTACATGAATAATGATACCTACATGCTCTAATAATGGACTGACTGCTCGTTAGTTAATGAAAATCAGATTGCTAAATTTAATAAAAAAAATAAGAAAAATTACAAGTTTTGTCCTTTATCTATATATCACTTTTTAGGGGTGTTCTTTTCAATGAATTTTGATAGGTTTTGCCCTTTATATGGAATTTTTTTGCAAATTAGGTCCTTTAAGCCTAACCCAGTTAAATTTTTCAGGAAAATCTTATTACACATGGATAATTTAGTCTTTTTACTTATTTAAAGGACAAAACTTGTATCTTATTCTTTAAAAAATATTTCTAAAAACTCATTGACGCTGCATCCGGGTTTTCAATCTCGTATCCGGAGCTCCAACGGTTGGTGAAATCAATGGCCAGTGGACTTCATCAAATGGGTGTTTCAAAAGGTGATGTTGTGTTGATTCTTTTGCCGAATTCTGTTTATTACCTTGTGATTCTTTGGAGAACATTTATTTAGCAGTTATACCGATGTTTATTACCTTGTGATTCTTTGGAGAACGTTTATAGTGATTCTTTGAATATATTTTTTAAAGAATAAATTACAAGTTTTGTCCTTTAAATAAGTAAAAAGACTAAATTACCCATGTGTAATAAAATTTAACTGAAAAATTTAACTGGGTTAGGCTTAAAAGATGTAACTTGCAACAAAATTCCCTATAAAGGGCAAAACCTGTCAAATTCATTGAAAGGACACCGCCTGAAAAGTAGTATATAGATAAAGGACAAACCTTGTAATTTTTCCAAAAAAAAAAAATAAGTTTCATGCCAGTCATAGTTATAAAATATAAACAGGTATAATATGTATATTAAATATACTATATATTATTTATACAACATTATCTATAAGTATATAAATACATAACCAATATTGTTATATACACATTACTATTATTATAATATATTATGTTATTTATATAATTATAGACGTATATAAAAATATTGTTTAGAAATACACAAAAAATAATTGAATAATTAATAAATTATAAACGAGCTGAGCTTGAACCAAGCTTGAGTTATACAGTCATTCACGAGCCAGGCTTTATCGAGCTTTCTAAATAGAACTCGAAATGGGCTATGATCCAATCCCCTTGAGTTTATGAGCAGAGCTTAAGTTTCATCGAAGTTAATACCATACAAACAGAATCGTTAAGCCATATTATATTTAGTTTTTTAAATTTGACGAGCTGAGCTCATATATATATATATATATATGATATATCAGGCTTAATACCACACAAACTGAATCGTTAAAGGCGATAGTGTTAGTTTAGAATTGGATTTACTCACTTGAGAATGAAATATCGAGTTGAGCTTAATTTCCATCTTCTCTTTCTCCATTTGTAATCTCTTTTGTAACACAGATTGTTGCAACTTCGCGACACTTTTCCATGCATGAAATGAATCATTCTGTAGTCGTTATATCATAAATCACGTGATTCTGAACTATGATAATGTGCTTATACAAATTTATTGGGTTTGACCCTTTGAAGTCAACTTAAATGGAATTATCATAAATTTAAGGTAGGTTTAATAGAAAGTACTTCATATCTTTCTTAATATGAGTATATAATATTATTAGACGTCCACCAAATGAAATACCCGTAATTGGTCTTATTAATATGTATATGAAAAATTTAATGATAGTACTACTAATGTTTTTCGTTTGATTATTTGAATGTTTCATTTTTATAGGAAGTGGGCCCTACAAGTATAATATATATAATATTTAATTAATTTATTTTGTTTTACATTAAGGGCATTTTAGTCATTTTACACCCACTTAACAATAAAAACTAACATCCATTTGTTTCAGGGACTATCCGATAACGAATGTGCAAAAGTTCTGTACTATAACTGTAATTTAAAAAACGTATGGACTATAAATGAAAAAAGAAGCAAACGAAAAGAACTATCCGGGTATTTTTCTCTAACAAAAATCATAAACTTTTAAAAACATTCAATTATCGATTTTTAAAAGTGAAACAAAATGAAAATGGTTAAGTTTTAGCTAAGGGTGTTTGTAAACTGATGAAAGTAAGGCCATTCGGTGTGAGGCTCGGCTTGGCCCGTCCTTGCCCGTTGTCGCGCCTCAACACCATTTCCCCTTAGCGTCGTCGTCATAATCGTCCCACCCCAGACAATGAGGACGGGCACTAAATGACAAAAAATTTGACCGATTGATTCCTAGCCGTTATAAAAAAAATTATTTTTCAGTCACACTTTATAAATATACAACCTTTATTCTCCCATTTTTACCCCAAATCTTTCCAATATCACTTATTTTGTATACACCATCATACTTTTATAGGAATATAGGCATGTCTTCTTATTTTTTAAGATTAATTTTAGTGTGAGAACGTCTCAAAGTATGAGAACGGTAAGAACGATTCTGAGCCACAAGATCTTAGTGGTTTGTGGTTTGTGGTTGAGATTGATGTGATAACATTTTTGTAAATAATAGTGTCCTTGGAACTACCAAGAGGGGTAAAATAAGAAGATACAAACAAATGTGCACATGCTAACCATATGTCATTTTCCCCATCATATTTATACGACAATAATTTTTTTATACGTGATTATTTTTCGAGAAAAATTACACCATAAAACTCAGCGTTTTTTTATCTCTCCAACAAGTATATTATTGATATACTTTTCAAAAAAAAAAATAACTGGATTTTATGGAGTTTTTCTGAACTGTGTGTTTTATGGCTTTTTAGACTATGTATTTTAATGACGTTTTTCTGAACTAAGTGTTTTTATGGCGTTTTAACTAAGTATTTTCATAGCGTTTTTCTGAACTGTGTGTTTTATGGCGTTTTCAACTGAGATTTTTAATGACGTTTTTTTCTGAAATAGGTGTTTTATGGCGTTTTTAACTGGTATTTTCATGACATTTTTCTGAATTAGGTTTTTTTGGCGTTTTATTTGAACACCCAGTTCATGTGAGTGAGTTTTTTTGACAATATTACCCCTTAATGTAATTAAGTATCAATGCCACATGTCACCACCAAAATCGTTCTCACACTTTTCATTGTTCTCTCTAAATCCTGACCCTATATATATATATATATATATAGGGTTGAGTTCATTTCAGAACTCTAAATAACTACAGAACTTTCAGAACTCCTAATAAACAATCATTTTATATATAAGTTTTTGTATTTAGGATCTTTTTATCATCTATTATATGTATTTCTTTGATTACATACATGTTAAAAGTAATTTACATATGTTTAATTGCCAAAATTATATAAATGTGTCATAACTAATTACATATATGTAAAAAAACTAGTTTACATATGTGTAATTATAAAATTACATATAAAAAATGATAAAATTACTCTTAACATGTATGTAATCGTAAAAATACACATAATAAATGATAAAATTATCCTAAACATAAAAATATATAAATAAAAAGATTGTTTATTAGGAGTTCTGCGAGTTCTGAAAATATTTATGGTTCTGAAATGATCCTGACCCTATATATATATATATATATATATATATATATATATATATATATATATATATATATATATATATATATAGTGGAGGGTTCAAATGAGAAGAATTTTTTTGTAAGAAAAAAAGAAGAAGTTTCAACCAATAAGAATGCTTCATTATACTTCATTTAATATTTGTATTTACTTTTAAGAGTTAAATGCCATTTTAGTCCCTGTGGTTTGGGTCATTTGGCAGTTTAGTCCAAAGGTTTCATTTTTAACTTGTGGGTCCAAAAAGGTTTCACAGTTGTCATTTTAGTCCACTTGGTTAACTTCATCCATTTTTTATGTTAACGAGAAGACCAATTTGGTCATTTTGTATGTAATTTTGTTAACTAAAAGGGCAATTCAGCCATATAAAATGACCGAATTGGCCTTCTCGTTACCAGAAAAAATGGATGAAGTTAACCCAGTGGACTAAAATGGCAACTGTGAAACCTTTTTGGACCCACAGGTTAAAAATGAAACCTTTGGACTAAACTGGCAAATTGGCTCAAACCACAGGGACTAAAATGGCATTTAACTCTACTTTTAATGTAAGGGTATATTGGTAAACTTACATAAATCATTAATTTGTATTCTTCCCCTTTAATAACTAGCTAAATTAAATTTGTAACTCTTTTTCAAAATATATACATTTTCCGAATTAAAAAAAACAACTTAATTTAAAGTGTAGAATAAATTACTAGTTGTGTAGGATAAATTACGAGTTGTGTAGGATATATTTCGATGTGTGTGGGATAAAATTCTATAATGTGTAGGGTATATGTAGGAAAATTTTGATATGTGTAGGTTTTGTAGATTATATGTAAGATAATTAATTATTAGTTGACTAATTAATTAAAGAGAGAAAAATTAATGATATAAGTTATAAATGAAATAACATTTTACTAATATGCCCTTTCTTCTTTTTCTTCTTCTCACATTAAATTTCTTCTCAAATGAACATTCCCCTATATATATATATAGGGGAAGGTTAAAATGAGAACCACCACGAGTTGTAAGAACCACGAGAACCACGACCCGCCGCGTGCCGTCGGCGACGAAATTTTTTTTACACCTAGATCCGTATATTTTAACACCGGGGGTAAATTTTGGGTTCAAACGGCGCGCCCGAGGGGCTAGTTTTTTACGCCCAAAGTTTGGTAAAAAAAAAAGAAAAATTAAAAAAACCCAAACTTTGGGCGTAAAAAACTACCCCCTCGGGCGCGCCGTTTGAACCCAACTTTTACCCCCGGTGTTAAAATATACGGATCTAGGTGTAAAAAAAATTTCGTCGCCGACGGCACGCGGCGGGTCGCGGTTCTCGTGGTTCTTACAACTCGTGCTGGTTCTCATTTTAGCCATCCCCTATATATATATGGGACCGCTAAAATGAAAACCACCTCCAGTTATGAGAACCATAAGAACCACTTTCTAGCCCTTTGATCAACTAGATGGATGGATGAGATTTAAAGTTGTTAATATTAATATTAAAAGTTTTTTGTCTTATTATGTTTTTATTATTTTATTGATAAAGGGTATTTAGGTAAAATTGTTTTTTTTGTCTTTTTATAAATATTATTTTTAAATGTCTTTTTTGTTCTATTCATTTATTACTTTTTATTAAAAAAACTGATTTTTATATTAAAACAATATTTAAAATTCAGATTTTAATGATAATTTTTTTAATGACTAAAAAACAGATTTTTATATTACGTTTTTTACGCCCCGTTTTTTACGAGCGTTTTTTTACAGAACGTTTTACGCCCTGTTTTTTTACGAGCGTTTTTTTTATAAGCGTTTTTTTTTACGAGCGTTTTTTTACGTTTAACGTTTTACGTAGAACGTTTTACTTTTTACGTTTTACGTAAACACTTTTTACGATTTACGTTTTACAAAAACTTTTTACTTTTTACGTTAACACTTTTTACGATTTACGTTTAACGCGCCGTTTTTTTCACGTAACACTTTTTACGTTTTACACGCCGATTTTTTCACGTAACACTTTTTTACTTTTTACGTAACACTTTTTACGTTTTACGCGCCGATTTTTTCACGTTTTACGTAACACTTTTTACGTTTTACGTTTTAGGTAAAACTTTTTACGGTTTACGTAAAACTTTTTACGTTTTACGTAAAACTTTTTACGTTTTACGACTAACGTAAAACTTTTTACGTGTTGCGTAAACCTTTTAACGTTATACGAAAAACCTTTTACGTTTTACGTAAAACCGTTTACGTTTTACGCGCCGGTTTTTTACGTTAACGGTTTTTTCGTTTTAGTAAAAAAAAAATTACGTTTTTACATTTACCTAAAACTTTTTACGTTTTACGTTAAAAAAGTTTACGGTTGACGTAAAAAAGTTTACGGTTTAATTTTTTTTTACAAAAACTTTTTTACGCAAAAACGAACGCACCCAGAAGTCGCAAACTCGGTGAAGCGTCTCAGATATATTGTTATCATCATCGACGCCTAGAATTAAAAAAAAACAAAGGGTATCTCGAAAAAAACGGGGTTTGGCTCAGATTATCCGATAATCAAGAGGCTGCAAAAGTGGGGTTGCAGAATCAAAAACCCTACCCTCCGCCGTCCCTGCCGCGCCATCGTCATCAAAATCTACGTTTTTTTTTTGCATCATCGCCACCCCATCGATCGTATCAAAACCCACATATTTAAATATCACAAATCAAAACCCACAGATCAAAATCCCCAGCATACTAAATTCAGAATCAAAACAAATATCCAGATTAAAACCCACACATAGTTCACTGTTTCAAAAACATTCAAAATCATCAGCACCCCCCGCCACCGCTACCACCGCCAACAACCATCGCACACCTTCATCACAAAAAAGCAACAGCAAAAACCCACCAACATTCAAAAGCATCAGCAAAAAGCACCAGTAAAACCAACCAAATCCAAACAATAACAAACATCAGTAAATCAAACACCGGAGAAACATCCCCAAAACTGATTTTGCTTGAAAAACAAAACTGATTTTGCTTGAAAAACATCCCCAAACTGACCCGGAACATAACCTCCACCGCCACTGCTGTAGACGGTGTGGCTCCGGCGGCCGCGCCGCCGTCTGACCACCACCGTCATCAATATCACCATCATTATCTATCATCTTTAAACATCATCATGCCGGTTATCATCATCCTCATCGAGTATTACCGGAAGCGAAAAGAAAGAAACAAGAATTAAAAAAAAAGGTAGAAGTAACAGATCTACCGGTTATCATCAACCTCATCGAGACCAAGACCTCCGCCGCTCACGGCGGCGCTGCCGTCGGCCCACCTCCGTCCTCTTTCTCTCTCCCCAATCTCTCTCCGTCCTCTCCATCCCCAATCTTTCTCCGTCCACGGCGGCGTCAGGGTGGTCAGCCTCCGCCGGCGGCTGTGTACTGACCCACATGTGATACTGAGAGGTTTGGTGTTGAACGATTTTAGAGAGAGAGAGATTAAGAGTTGAAGGTTTTTTAAGAGAAAGAGATTTGCTTCATCAGGGATAAGTTTCAAATGGGAATGAGGAGAGAGAGACTAAAGATGGGTTTTAAGGGGTCTGATACTTTAAAACTTAAAAAAGCTGGTGGAATTAATGTGGAGAGAGAGGAATGAAATGACAATTGGGGTAAATGTCCAAATTACCCTTTATGTTGGCATAATATGATTGGTGGAGATTGGTTCTCATGGTTCTCATAACTGGGGGTGGTTCTTATTCTAGCAGCTCCCTATATATATATATATAGGGGACCGCTAGAATGAGAACCACCACGAGTTATGAGAACTGCGAGAACCACGTGCCACGGAGGGGCGTTGACCACGATTTTTTTTACAACTAGATCCGTATATTTTAACAACATTCGTAAAAAAAAAATTTCAAACGGCGCGCCCGAGGGGGTAGTTTTTTACACCCAAAGTTTGTAAAAAAAAAGAAAAAACAAAAAAATAATAAAAACACCAAACTTTGGGTGTAAAAAACTACCCCCTCTGGCGCGCCGTTTGAATTTTTTTTTTACGAATGTTGTTAAAATATACGGATCTAGTTGTAAAAAAAATCGTGGTCAACGCCCCTCCGTGGCACGTGGTTCTCGCGGTTCTCATAACTCGTGGTGGTTCTCATTCTAGCAGCTTATATATATATATATATAGGGGATGGTTCAATTGAAAACCACTTTTATTGTGAAAACTCGAAAACTAACTAAAAAAAGCCTTAAAAACACACAATTTTTTTTTTCAAATTTTTTTTATAATAATCGCTGCTTTTTATGTATAAAAATTATTTTTTTCAAAAAAAAAAAAAAATTTGTGTAGTGCACATGTGTAGTACACATACACTGTAGTACACATACACATGTGTAGTATTACACATGTGCACTACACAAAAAAAAAAAAAAAATTTTTGAAATTTTTTTTATATAATAAAACCTGGGAAAATTGGTTTGCAAAAAAAAAAAAAATTTGTATGTTTTTTTAGCTTTTTTTAATTAGTTTTCGAGTTTTCACAATAACTAGTGGTTTTCATTTGAACCTTCCCCTATATATATATATATATATATATATATATATAGGGGGCCGCTAGAATGAGAACCACCACGAGTTGTAAGAACCACGAGAACCGCGCCCCGCGGGTGGCCGTTGACCACGAAATTTTTTTTACACCTAGATCCGTATATTTTAAGACCGGATGTAAATTTTGGGTTCAAACGGCGCGCCCGAGGGGGTAGTTTTTTACGCCCAAAGTTTGAGTTTTTTTAATTTTTCTTTTTTTTTAACCAAACTTTTGGCGTAAAAAACTAACCCCTCGGGCGCGCCGTTTGAACCCAAAATTTACACCCGGTCTTAAAATATACGGATCTAGGTGTAAAAAAAATTTCGTGGTCAACGGCCACCCGCGGGGCGCGGTTCTCGTGGTTCTTACAACTCGTGGTGGTTCTCATTCTAGCGGCTCCCTATATATATATATGTATATATATATATACGTATATATATATATAGGACAAAGATCCGTTAGGAACCACCCCTTATTGCGAGAACCGTGAGAAAAAATGTGAACACAACAAAAAATGCCTAAAAATAGCTAAAAAACACACAAATTTTTTTTTTAATATTTTTATGTTAAAATCGCTACTTTTAGTAGCAAAAAATAATTTTATTTTTTTTCCTACTAAAAGTAGCGATTTTAACATAAAAAAAATAAAAAAAAAATTTTAGATTTTTTTAGATTTTTTAGGTTTTTTGGGGGTTTAGTTTTTAGCATTTTAGCTTGGGGGTGGGGGGTTAGGTTTTTTTTTTTTTTTTTGGTGGGGGGGGGGGGGGGGCTGGAGGTTAGGTTTTTTTAGGTTTTTTAGCTATTTTAGGTTGTGTTCACATCGGTTCTCGCAATAAAGGTGGTTCTCGCATGAACGTTACCCTATATATATATATATATATTTATATATATATATATATAGGGGTAGGTTAACATACATTAAGTGTTATCGTACATCACGTACGCGAAGCTGGGAACCGTCGGATCCGGCCCTAATCACGCATGGGACATAAAATAACGCATGGGATCAGTTTTTGTAAGATAATCACGCATTAGAACATTATTACGCACGTTCATTTGCTGAAAACTTGGAGATAATCACGCATGGACCCTAATTACGCAAGTTCTATTTTGGTGTCGTACGTTAATGTAGGTTAAGGCTTTTTGTACATTATACTTTCTCTATATATATATTGCATATTTAATTTGCCAAAATTAAAAAAATAAATAAATTACTAGGTGGGGTAGGCTAATCCTACATTTCCTTGGTTCCATCAGTAGAGGGACATCCTTTAAGAACTATTCTGTGACGTTGAGGTGGAGGGTCATCTTACAAGAACTACCATCTCTCATACCGAGTACCCTAATCGATACGTTCAAGTAAAGTAAATTGATCGGTTAAACATGATTGGGATTTATGGCAATGTCCATAGGTTGAAACAATGGATTTAACGGTGGGTCTTACTTTACGTTTTAAAATCGGTTGTGTAAAACGAGCATGCCGAATTTAACTTTTTTATATATCACTTTAGAAATATGCACTTACCTATGTGTGTAATATTAATAAACCATCTTTATTATTTAGAAAATACTAATAAAACTAAAAATTTGGAAATAAAATATACAAAAATTCCAAAACTGTATTAACGTTTTGACCCAGTTTTACCTATCAAACGGATGGTGAATAACCCTAGTTTTACCAATTCACCCCTCAAGAAGCAAAAGTTTTAGCATACCTTAGCTTTGTTATCTAATGTTTCATTAATAACATTTGCGCATACCTTAGCTTTGTTATCTAATGTTTCATTAATAACATTTGCTCTAGCATTGGCATATCTCCACTGCATCCAAGTTCCATGCATCATTCTTAACTGATGAACATTCTCCACCATAGTCACACCCGCCCCAAGAGGTGACAAACAACCCGACCCGTTTTTCTTCATCTTGATTAAATCAAGACCCATATGCAGAATATTCCGTTTCGCCGTTCTAGATGGACTTGTTGGTGGCTTAAAGCTCGAAAGTGGCGAGTTGGGCGATTCAGGTCGGCCCGGTGATGAACCCCATTTCGATGACAATGATAAGGCATTCGCTTTCTTCATCGCGTTCTTGATGATGGTGGATTTTGTTGGTGAACTGGATATAGATTTTCTTGAGCTTATTGTTGATGCCATGTATGATGCCAGAGAGTTTCTGTCTGTGATGAACGGAGAGCCCATATCACTGCACTTAGATTCGTCAGAGAAGGAACCGGATTTCATTCGGGAGTATGTTCTCCGGCGAAGTTCCTTTTCGTCCACGGACAATCTTCCAGGCATTATAGCTGCGCGTAAACACACATTTTATACTAGGGTATGAATTTCTAACATAACACGACATGAATCTAAAACGAGTTTCAAAGGTTAGGGTCAGTTTCACGTTAAACTAACGACAAACGTTTAACTATACATGTCATGTTTGTCTCAACCCGGCGGCAAGTTCCCATGCTGACTTCAAGATACTTGTTTTTTTAACTACAGAGAGTAAATTTCAAAGTTCGTCCTTTATGTATGTCTAATATATCAAAGTATGTCCTTTGTCTTTAATAACCTCCGAAAACATCCTTAATGTTTGAAAAAACCAATCAACTTATGTCCTTTACCCTAAACCTTGTTTGTTTTCCCAGTTAAGTTAGGTCATGTGAGAAGCACATGAGGGTATATTGGTCATTTTACCTTAAATACTAAAAAAATTATAAAAAATTCAAATCTTCCTCTCTCTCTCTCTCTTTGAACGCAGAATCAAAACCACACACAAAATCAAAAACCCAAATCAAAAACCCAAATCAAAAGCCAATTCATATCTAAACAAAACCACACACAAAATCAAAAACCCAAATCAAGATAAGTCTTTCTCATACACTCCATTAAATTCAAGACCCACCTCCATCTCCCCCATTTCTGTAAATACAAAACAACTTTACTCCAACAAAACCCAACTACACACATGAACCAAAAACCCAACAATAAAGAGTATAAAAGAGGCTCAGATCTGTAAAGAATCAGAACAAAGAGGATAAATCCGTTGTATATACACACACACAGAGAAAAGGGTTGTCGATTTGGGGGCAAATCGAAAGTCATCGACGGCGTAGGGCGGCGACCACCCTTCAGAAACCTTCCCTCCGTTGCCTCATTTCTTGGTTGTATTGTTTGCCCCAAACCCTCGTTCTTAGACGAAAGACGTGTTTTGCCCCAAACTTCGAGTAACCGCCGTAACCGACTCACCGGATCTCGTGTTTTCCGCTTTCGATTCGCACCAGGTGACGTCAGAAATCGTTAGACAGTCCGGAAATTCATCGATAGACAGCGTGTGTGGTTTGGGAGACGAACGAGCCAGGTTCGGGACGGAGTAGTAGGAAGTTGGGGGATGGTGAGGTGTATGGCGGTGGTTGTCGGTCCGGCGGTGGTGGTCTGGCGATTAGAGAGAGAGAGAGCTGGTGTGTGTTGAGAGAGAGGTGTTTATGTGAGAGAGAGAGAGAGCTGATGTGTGTTGTGAGAGAGAGAGAGAGTTGTATGTATATATATATATATATATAATTTTTTAATATTTCTTTTAATATTTGTGATAAAATGACCAAAATACCCTTATGTGGGGCTGACTTAGTCAAATTTAACCATGAAAAGTAACTGGATTAGGACTAAAGGACGTAACATGTAAGGATTTGCAAACATTAAGGATGTTTTCTGAGGTTATTAAAGACAAAGGACATACTTTGATATATTAGACATACATAAAGAACGAACTTTGAAATTTACTCAACTATAGATTAACTTACTCTTAAATACTCATATGCGCGTACCTTATAAGATTTTTACCATTCACCTCCTGATAGATATTAACCCAAATACTTATGTTTTAAATGTGCGTTGTGAAACAACTTAAACTATTCTTGTATTTTTTTTCATGTTTGTGTTGTGTAAAATGTATAAGCTGGTGTCGGGTTCAACCCGTGCATACAACACGACCCAATTCATGTAAAAGTAGAATAGTTTGTTTTCGTTTTTAGTTGATGATTACCTAACTCCTACATCACCGGAGTGCATACCCCACTTGATGCATTCATATAAAAGTAAAAATATATTTCTTTTAATTTTATTCGAATTGATTTGATGATTACCTAACTCCTCCATGGTTCCATCACCGGACGAGGAAAAGGAAGTTGATGATTTTCCGGTGTACCTCATCGACCCACCTCCAGTAACCGGCTTCCGATTCTCCTTCAACTTGTTTTCCTTACGCTCAAACCGATCAAATTCTGAACAACTGGTTTGCTTCCTAAGAAACGATGAACCCACACTATACTTTCTACGATCGCTTCCAAGGTAATCCGCTAGCGTAGGTTGATTGTCTGGTTTCGATAAGTTAGGAGAGGAAGAAGGCCAAACTCCACGAAGCAACCTTGTGTTTCTAAAAGATGATCTTGGTTTAAGGTCATCGGAGACATTGTGGTTGGGGGACGCTGGTGATTCCGCGACGGAGGTCGACTTGAACGTATGTTTAACGGATATCATAATGTAGAGAGAGAGAGAGAGAGAGAGAGAGAGAGATGAAAAACAAACATTCCGTTGGAAACTGTTGGCTAAATAAGATATATGGTGCCGGCGGCCTGCACAGGAAGTTAATTACTTTTAAAGATTTCCTTTTCTTGTTTTATAAAAAAACTATAGAAGCTTATTTCTGAAAAAAAATATAACTTTGAATTTAAAAAACTTCTTAAAGATATTGGCGGACCCATAATTTTTTGTTGGGGATACGGATGAGATGTTTAACCATATTTTTAAGGGGTTCGGTCAGATTTTTTTCCTAAAATATACACTAATTTTTTTTAAGGGGTGCAGCCGCCCACCCTGACCAAAGGCAAGTTCCGCCCATAAAGATATGAAAAGTTTGTTAGGGGTTATATCATAATTTAAAGGTAGAAGAGATGAAGTCAAAGAAAATGAAAGTTGAGTTTTCAAGTGCCACATTATGGTTTTTAAATATACCAAGTGCTTCCATTTGGACATTGATTTTGATGCCTAGATTAGTGATTGAAGATACATAGCTGAGACTGGACCTTCTTCAAGAGGGTCGGACCGAAACACAAGGGACGCGTATCACAAAAAGCTTCGTCCCTCAGCCACAAACGGACGCAACATCAAAAGGTGCGTCCTACCGAATGACGTCATCAAGTTGACTAATATAAATACCCCCACCAAGTACACCACAAGTATGATTTTCCGAACATTCATCCTTACTTTCCTTCTCTACTTTCTCTCTCTAGCAAATACTTATTCTCACGTCGGAGAGTGGTCGCAGAGTGGCCCTCCCACCTCTGCGACGAGCCTAACGGTTTGCTCATTGTGCAGGTTCGGATCCTCGTGTTCTTAACAAGGTCTAAACGTGGTTTAAAGTGTCCGACCACTTTTTGGATCTTCAATTGGCACCATCCGATTAAACGCTCATAGTTTTTCACTAGTTGAACTTCTTGAGCAAAAAATCATCTGATCTATGGCTGCCCCAGGTTCTGTGAATCTGGGATCTACTATAAGCTCACAAGCTACAGCTCCTACGAATACTATGATCATGGTTTCAGCTCCTCTGAGCTCGGGACCAGGAACATCATTGCCATTTATAATGATGCCAACTCCACCTGGGTTGGAATTTAATGCAGAGTTCCTTACCAAAAATGCTAGTCTCTTGAGGCGTTTGAAAGCTTAGCAAGCTCGCGACGAGCAGATCCTCAGTTTACGAACCAGGCTTTTCAAGGAAGAATCACCAGTAAGGACTATGGGTCCTATGGCTTTCTCCGCTCCTACTTTCTCCACAATTGTTACTCCGACAGAAGGAATTTATAACAATTATTTTGTGTATGGATCCATGGGACCATCTC
The DNA here is from genome assembly GCA_030545235.1 of Helianthus tuberosus. Lineage (NCBI taxonomy): Eukaryota > Viridiplantae > Streptophyta > Magnoliopsida > Asterales > Asteraceae > Helianthus > Helianthus tuberosus. Next base: position 90,806,739 of record CM060410.1, read on the forward strand.
CGGCAGTCATGATACATTCGGACCCTAAACTGGCCATTGCCAGTGACTCAGAGCTCACAAAGCCTTATCATCCGGTGTCGATGACGGAAAAGTCAAAGTTCAGTGCACGAATAGTTCATGCCAAGCTTCCACCAAAGTTAAAAATACCATCTACGGTTAAAAAATATGATGGCACTAGAGATCCAGATGACCATATGTTCGATTTTGATGGGGCTACACGAGTCAAACAGTGGTCAATACCAGCTTGGTGTTTTATGTTCGCTCAGACTTTAACCGGGGCAGCTCGGGTACGGTTTGACGCACTCAACGAGGAAGAAATCAACGATTTCAAGGAACTCCGGAGGTGTCACACCCCGACCGCGTAAAACAACAAATCGCGGCGGAAACATCGGGGAGTGTTGTAACAGAATTAATTGTTTCAAACCCATGGCAATTGAAGTTTCGTTTTTATTGATTAAAAGTGTTACCATGTCTAAACAAACAAAGAAATACAACATAATTAACTAGTCTTGCATCTTTTATTGTCACTAAAGCCCAAGTCTGTCTATGTGTATCTTGATCATCTTATGCAATAGTTCCTGAAAAACACATGTGAAAATAGGTACGTCAGCATAAAAATGCCTGTGAGATACATAGGTTTTGTGAAAATAAGATTCATGACTTATGTTTGAGAAAATGTTTAGTCATGAACCTTGTTATTTGCTTTGTCTTTTAAATCATTTGAAAAATGATAAGATCAGATGATAAGTATAAATAAATGTAAGGTTAAATGAATAACCAAGTAAAATATGTTTGCATAAGATAAGTTGTTTATGAATCAATGTCTTGTGAAAAGTATGTTATTCGTATGAAATGTTCTATGTCTCAAACTGAAATGATTCAAATAACGTTACGACATGTAATACCATACAAACACTTATATATAGGAAGTACCAGCGGCGTATCCACCATGCTTGTATCATATTACACACGCATCGTTACTTAATCACTTAATCAAACCAAACCAAACAATGTAAAATGTTCATGTCAAGATGTAAATCATGTCAAAATGTCTATGTCAAATATCCATGTCAAATGTCTATGTCAAATATCAATGTCAAATGTCTATGTCAAATATCCATGTCAAATGTATATGTCAAATATCCATGTCAAATGTCTATGTCAAAATGTTATGTATGGCAAGTGAAATGTCTCAACTAAACCATATGCACAAAAACAAAGTATTGAAGTAAAACTTGGTTTAAATCAAAGTTATGTTTTGTGGGAAATGCATGATCAAATGTTAATCATGTTAAAATGTCTATGCCGAAATGTCTATGTCAAATATCCATGTCAAATATCATGTATGGCAAGTGAAAGGTCTCAACTAAACCATATGCACAAAAACAAAGTATTGAAGTAAAACTTGGTTTAAATCAAAGCTATGTTTTGTGTAAATGCATGCAAATATTTAATATGAACATTTATGCGGTATTGTGAATATGCATACATCCAAGCCTGGCGACTGTGGTGATAAACCCTTTAAACAAATTAAAGGTCTATCTGTTTTATATCAACGAATTCGGTCATTCCTTTCTGTCCCCTTTCCCTGGGATGTCCGGAACGGGAGTTGTCAATTCCTATGGTACCACTACCTACTAACGAACGGCATGATCGGTGTTAATGAATGTATTGTCCCATGTAAACAAACCAAATGTCATACCAAAATGTAAGCATGTGAAAATAATGCACTAAGTATGTAATCAAATGAACATACATAGCGTGAAATGTCATGTAAAACGATGTACTAAGTAATGCACACAATGGGCACACCTAGCATGAAATGTAATGTAAAACAATGTACTAAGTAATGCACACAATGGGCACACCTAGCATAAAATGTAATGTAAAACAATGTACTAAGTAATGCACACAATGGGCACACATAGCATAAAATGTAATGTAAAACAATGTACTAAGTAATGCACACAATGGGCACACCTAGCATAAAATGTAATGTAAAACAATGTACCAAGTAATGCACACAATGGGCACACCTAGCATAAGATGTAATGAAATCATGTACTATAATGTACTAACGAACATAGCATGTATATGATGTGAAAACAGGAAAGCATGAAAGTAACAAGTAGGCACATGTGTTCCACCCCAAAACAGTTTGAAAAACAGTAAAAGAGGGGTCTATATACTCACTTGAGATTGCTCAGAAGTCCTAGGATAACCACCAAGCAAAGCTAGAGATCACGGAATCGAACGGCACCTACTATAGGTAACTACATTAATAAACCGGACCTAAATCGGAAGATCGGGTAGCATTAGGGTTTGTAAACCAAACGAGTGTAGAGACTCGTGTCATTTGGTTTAACAAAGCCTACATACTAAATGAAACTTAACCTTAGTGTTTACGACCCATTACGACCCGTTTAGGTAGCTTATGCTACTTTAACGCGTCGTTCGCGTGAAACGCGTTCGGACCGCCTAACTAGTCCTATGACAAGTATTATATGCCTAAACATGTTTAATAATCAGTTATATGACAAAGGTTTAGGTTACATATGCTTAATTACCAATTATACATGAAAAGGGTATTCTGGTAATTTACCTAAGGCATATAAACTACCTATCATGCAACTACTTAAACGATGTGACCATAGGGTATAACCTCGGAAGGTTATTCCCTACCTACTATGGTCACCTAATGTATTTGGTCGGATTCTAATGATCGACCAAACTGGGTCGGGTTCGAAGGTATAGGCGATTTATTAGATCGCCTACCCTACGACCCTAGACAACGTGGTAATCAGTGGGCATAGTCCCAAGGGACTATAACCAACGTGATTACACTCACGTTGCGAAGTTCCTACGAACTTCGCATTGACCATTACTGGTCAACGCTGAAAGTCAAACAAAGTTTGACTTTCTGACTCGAAAAGCAGTAAAATAAGGAAAAGAACGAAAGAATACTTACCCAGGGTCCCCGAATGCTAATCCCGATCCGAGAACTCAGGTATGAAACAATGGTTTCAACTTAGAGCTCTCAAAATCAGAATTCTTGTAAGAAATGAGGTTGGGGTGATGGGGTATATATAGTTTTCGGGTAACCGTTAGGATCGTTTCATGGAAAACGTGCCATGATCCCATCCGTACATGTGTCGGGAAGTTGTGGTGACTAAGAATGATCCTTATCTTCATGACTAGACAATTGGGAACATGTGGAGGAGGATTAAACAGCTACAAACAGCTGATTAAAACATTGAATCTGGTCTGCAGACTGCTTTACGGACCTCAAAGCTGCCAATGTTGAGGTCCGTAAGGTAACAACTTTGGCAGATTTACAGTTTTGGTCCCTGCAGCCCCTAAACTTGGTTTTCGATGCATTTTTGACACGTTTAAGCCCCGTTAACCCCATTTCAAAGCTCTAAAATGAAGTTAAAGTATAGGGAACTTAAATTGTGCTCAAGAATATGCCGGATGATGGTTCGTTTGGTCGTACGAACGCGATGTTCGCTTAATTACGACGGAATGCGCATAAGTGCGAAAAACGATCCAAATGACGCGACGAATGGATTTTTCTTATGCCGAACACTAAAATAAAATATTTTAGTGCTTACATAAATTTTTGGATGTCCGGATGTATTCAGAACGTAAGTTATGCGCGAAAATGCAAACTTGTGCACTTTTTGACACTTTTAGTCCCTGAATGACACAAAAGTTTATTTTAGCATACCGAACACCTCAAAGCCTATTTCTAAGCTATGTAAAGGATATTTATGGTATGTTTAACTTATGGTCATGTTCCGGAATATCTGTTACAGTTCAAATTGGCATACTTTCGCAGTTTGTCATCTTTAGTCCCTGTAAGCGATTTAACTTTGATTTCACCACACCAAACCTTCCAAAACTTATATCTAAGTTATGTAAAGGTTATTTAAGGTATGTTAAGCCTATTTCACTATTCCGGAGTGTTCGTTGCATTAAACTGGTTATATTTATGCATCGGTGCGCATATAACCTTCCAGAAAGCGATTTAGAGTTTGAATTCGAACAAAATATGATATGTGCAAATGATACACATATTTTTACAAATCCCAAGTATGAAATACAATATTTCATTGGTTTGGTATTTGTTTGATGGCCGTGGAGGCACAGGTGTTACAGTCTCCCCTACTTTAGGAAATTTCGTCCCGAAATTTATTTAGAGGAAACTTGTGAGAGCTTGAAAACATGTTGTTGAAAAGATCGAACAACATTGGTTAGGGTTCTGAACTTCTAGTAACCTTAATAACATTATGCTTGCAATGTAAGAGGGACACTTATATACAAGTATATGAAGCGTCATTGGTGCGTCCACCGTACCTCCATTACATCGTTCTCATTTTGTTATTGTTGTCACTATCGGTTCTTACACATAATAAACCTTACTGGGTTTCTGTGCACTAAATTTCATAATTATGTACGCGTCCATAATTAGACAATTCCTTGCATAGTTCACACAGTCTATTTTATAATGTGTAGAGTAAAACCAACTGAACAATCCTGTGATGAGTGTGACTAGACTGCCATAGAGTCCTTTTTAATTAAATCAATAAATGATCTAAATAGACTATAAATGAGTCTGTCCAGCTACATCACTAGATGTCATTCTTTAACCAAATTGTGAATCAATCTTTTTGATTAGACCACTAAAGGGTTTCTTATGAATCATGGAGCAGTACTATATAATCCAAGGGTCTTAACTATTACATAGAAGCCCATTTAAGGATTAAAGGTAGTACCTTTTGAATATCCTGCTACGAATCCCTCATATGAAGATATGAATGATCCTGCAAGGATTTGGATAAAGAATATCCAGAGTAGTAAAAACACCAAAAATGCATAAAAGAAAACATAAGATGAGTAAACACATAGTCACATAACCACAAAATTGTTTGTTAATTTGTCTTGTAAACTGCGTACATGCATTTAAAGCACACTAGGAATCCATTCCGTGGATTTCATTTGGTACTTTAAACGTTTATCAAGAATCCAACTATAAAGATAGAAAGATTCAAAAAGAAAATTCGATTTCGATTATTAGGAACCGAAGTGTTCGAATTAAGGTACATAAGGAATCCAATTAAGGACTCTGATTTGAATGATGATCATCCACAAGGGTCTAAATATGAAGATAAAAAGATCCCATATGGATTTTAGAAGTTGAAGATGTTTTGATACCTTGCACTGGACGTGCTTATGTCAAAACATGAAGTTGAAATGCTTTACGAAATTGAGATGCTAGATATGTCAAGGCGACATATGAAGCAGAATTTGTAGGTTAAGTCAATGTACGAGGAAAATATTTTTGAAAACTGTGCATGGGGTTCTTTTAAGAGAAATGTGTTTAACGTTTTTGAAACCTTATATATATAATACTTTTGAAATCATAAAGTAGGTGTATTAGATAGATATATTTAAAAATGTTTTAGAATCATGCGAGATGAATTTTTGAACTTATGTATAAGGTTTTTAAAAGACATGAATGATGCTTTTCGAAATCATGCACTTGATAAGAAAATGTATGGTGTTAATATTGTCTTAAGACTATATGAAATATTTTGAAATTAAGAAGGTTGGTTTTGATAACATGGACAATGTTTTTGAAATAACATAGACAATGTATCTAGAAAAATTGTTTTCAAACTATATGGAATGTTTTGAGATCATGAAGATTGTGTTGAAATACTGGTACCGTGTATGTTGAAAAATCAAAACGTAATGGGTATGAGATTTGAAAATATCCTTAGTTATCCAACCAAGGATTCAAAAGTACAGATGTGCAAAAAAACACGATTACTCATAATTTCACTTTATTTCCTGTACTTCGTTTCTTAGAATGAAACGAGTACTTAGAACTTTCGAGGAAATTATGAGCGATCACTTGGAAGTGAGAATCACAAGAGTAGTTTGTAAGGAACATAGTTCCTTAATGCAGGTATCATAGGAAAATCATACACACATGTAACTATACTTGTATATCAGAATTTGTGAACAATGATTTTTATTTATGAACAAGACATATTGTTTCACAATACACGAAAACAAAAGAAACAAAGGCATAAGACAGCAACATCCTTTGTTCAGCCGAATGCTCATCCAAAAGTTGGATTTACATTAGCATTTGCATTCACCAATCTCGGACAGTTGTGGCGGAAGTGACCAATCTCTCCGCAGTTGAAACAGGAACCCAGTGGGAATCTTGCAGCATTCCCTTGAACCGGAGCTTGGACCTGAGAAGCCTGATTTTGTCCCAAACGACAAACATTGGCCAAATGCCCAAGTTTACCACACGTCGTGCATTGCCAGCAAGCTTGTTGTACCGCGTGATGACCGTTGCAGCGTGCACAATGAGGTGCGGTACCGGCATATGCTCTCTTTGCAGGTGGTGTTGCCACCCGGATGGGTCCTGCTTGATTTGCTACTGCTGCAGTTGGACAAACCCTTGCCGTATGACCTATAAGTCCACAAGTTTGGCATTTGCGGCACTTCACACTAGCCTGATGATGAAGGCTACATTGGTTGCACAAGGGTGCAGTTCCGTTGTATGGCTTCCTAGCTGGTGGCCTTGCCACGTGGCTAGGTCCCGCTTGATTAGGTGTAACCGCTGCGGGTTTCCTTGAAGCCTTACGTTTCCTTGATTTTGGTACTGGCTTGACTTCTGTTTCCTTTGGTGGCTCTTGAGTGGCTTCATTGTCGAGACGAGAGGCTTCATTGTTAAGACGAGCCATGGCAATACCTAAATCCACAGTCCTCTGAATCACTTCGCCAATTTGCTGGACAAATTTGGCTGTTCGCTCGGGCATTTGACTAGTGCCAAGAGGAATAGACATTCTAGAAGAAAATGAAAGACAGAGGAAGAAACGAGTGAAAGGTTATTGGATAATCAATACAGAATGGTAACGAATGAAAATTGTGATCATTTGTTTGTTACCTAAGGCAAACAATTGAGATGGTGACAAATCAAAGTAAATAGATCAAAAATAATGTATCGCGAAGACATGCTCGCCTATAAGTGAACACTCATCCCAAGAATTCCCAGGTAAGCACAACTGGTCTCGCGTCTGATGAGATGTATACGAAGTGCTTGCCTAGACAGAAAACCCAGAATACAGGCATTCACCCTTCCAGTTTGCACATGTTCACATTATTTAAAACCCAAAACCTTGACGAAGTTTTGAAAACTCAAAGGGGTTCGAAACCATATAATAGAGAGTTCAAAACTTTACAATAGAGGGTTCAAAACCTAGTAATCAATCATCCTAGAACAGATGATTAGTTTTCAAAGCGGTTTTGAAATTTATGTTTTTGTTGTGGTCGTCGCCTAAGGATAGGTGACGGTATTGTTTTATGACTAAACGCAAGTAAACTCGCGTTAGGTTCCTAAGAAGGTTATAGACTAGGTCAAAGCATTACTAATAACCTAATTCCCTATAACCATTGGCTCTGATACCATCTTTTCTGTCACACCCCGACCGCGTAAAACAACAAATCGCGGCGGAAACATCGGGGAGTGTTGTAACAGAATTAATTGTTTCAAACCCATGGCAATTGAAGTTTCATTTTTATTGATTAAAAGTGTTACCATGTCTAAACAAACAAAGAAATACAACATAATTAACTAGTCTTGCATCTTTTATTGTCACTAAAGCCCAAGTCTGTCTATGTGTATCTTGATCATCTTATGCAATAGTTCCTGAAAAACACATGTGAAAATAGGTACGTCAGCATAAAAATGCCTGTGAGATACATAGGTTTTGTGAAAATAAGATTCATGACTTATGTTTGAGAAAATGTTTAGTCATGAACCTTGTTATTTGCTTTGTCTTTTAAATCATTTGAAAAATGATAAGATCAGATGATAAGTATAAATAAATGTAAGGTTAAATGAATAACCAAGTAAAATATGTTTGCATAAGATAAGTTGTTTATGAATCAATGTCTTGTGAAAAGTATGTTATTCGTATGAAATGTTCTATGTCTCAAACTGAAATGATTCAAATAACGTTACGACATGTAATACCATACAAACACTTATATATAGGAAGTACCAGCGGCGTATCCACCATGCTTGTATCATATTACACACGCATCGTTACTTAATCACTTAATCAAACCAAGCCAAACAATGTAAAATGTTCATGTCAAGATGTAAATCATGTCAAAATGTCTATGTCAAATATCCATGTCAAATGTCTATGTCAAATATCAATGTCAAATGTCTATGTCAAATATCCATGTCAAATGTCTATGTCAAATATCCATGTCAAATGTCTATGTCAAAATGTTATGTATGGCAAGTGAAATGTCTCAACTAAACCATATGCACAAAAACAAAGTATTGAAGTAAAACTTGGTTTAAATCAAAGTTATGTTTTGTGGGAAATGCATGATCAAATGTTAATCATGTTAAAATGTCTATGCCGAAATGTCTATGTCAAATATCCATGTCAAATATCATGTATGGCAAGTGAAAGGTCTCAACTAAACCATATGCACAAAAACAAAGTATTGAAGTAAAACTTGGTTTAAATCAAAGCTATGTTTTGTGTAAATGCATGCAAATATTTAATATGAACATTTATGCGGTATTGTGAATATGCATACATCCAAGCCTGGCGACTGTGGTGATAAACCCTTTAAACAAATTAAAGGTCTATCTGTTTTATATCAATGAATTCGGTCATTCCTTTCTGTCCCCTTTCCCTGGGATGTCCGGAACGGGAGTTGTCAATTCCTATGGTACCACTACCTACTAACGAACGACATGATCGGTGTTAATGAATGTATTGTCCCATGTAAACAAACCAAATGTCATACCAAAATGTAAGCATGTGAAAATAATGCACTAAGTATGTAATCAAATGAACATACATAGCGTGAAATGTCATGTAAAACGATGTACTAAGTAATGCACACAATGGGCACACCTAGCATGAAATGTAATGTAAAACAATGTACTAAGTAATGCACACAATGGGCACACCTAGCATAAAATGTAATGTAAAACAATGTACTAAGTAATGCACACAATGGGCACACCTAGCATAAAATGTAATGTAAAACAATGTACTAAGTAATGCACACAATGGGCACACCTAGCATAAAATGTAATGTAAAACAATGTACCAAGTAATGCACACAATGGGCACACCTAGCATAAGATGTAATGAAATCATGTACTATAATGTACTAACGAACATAGCATGTATATGATGTGAAAACAGGAATGCATGAAAGTAACAAGTAGGCACATGTGTTCCACCCCAAAACAGTTTGGAAAATAGTAAAAGAGGGGTCTATGTACTCACTTGAGATTGCTCAAAAGTCCTAGGATAACCACCAAGCAAAGCTAGAGATCACGGAATCGAACGGCACCTACTATAGGTAACTACATTAATAAACCGGACCTAAATCGGAAGATCGGGTAGCATTAGGGTTTGTAAACCAAACGAGTGTAGAGACTCGTGTCATTTGGTTTAACAAAGCCTACATACTAAATGAAACTTAACCTTAGTGTTTACGACCCATTACGACCCGTTTAGGTAGCTTATGCTACTTTAACGCGTCGTTCGCGTGAAACGCGTTCGGACCGCCTAACTAGTCCTATGACAAGTATTATATGCCTAAACATGTTTAATAATCAGTTATATGACAAAGGTTTAGGTTACATATGCTTAATTACCAATTATACATGAAAAGGGTATTCTGGTAATTTACCTAAGGCATATAAACTACCTATCATGCAACTACTTAAACGATGTGACCATAGGGTATAACCTCGGAAGGTTATTCCCTACCTACTATGGTCACCTAATGTATTTGGTCGGATTCTAATGATCGACCAAACTGGGCCGGGTTCGAAGGTATAGGCGATTTATTAGATCGCCTACCCTACGACCCTAGACAACGTGGTAATCAGTGGGCATAGTCCCAAGGGACTATAACCAACGTGATTACACTCACGTTGCGAAGTTCCTACGAACTTCGCATTGACCATTACTGGTCAACGCTGAAAGTCAAACAAAGTTTGACTTTCTGACTCGAAAAGCAGTAAAATAAGGAAAAGAACGAAAGAATACTTACCCAGGGTCCCCGAATGCTAATCCCGATCCGAGAACTCAGGTATGAAACAATGGTTTCAACTTAGAGCTCTCAAAATCAGAATTCTTGTAAGAAATGAGGTTGGGGTGATGGGGTATATATAGTTTTCGGGTAACCGTTAGGATCGTTTCATGGAAAACGTGCCATGATCCCATCCGTACATGTGTCGGGAAGTTGTGGTGACTAAGAATGATCCTTATCTTCATGACTAGACAATTGGGAACATGTGGAGGAGGATTAAACAGCTACAAACAGCTGATTAAAACATTGAATCTGGTCTGCAGACTGCTTTACGGACCTCAAAGCTGCCAATGTTGAGGTCCGTAAGGTAACAACTTTGGCAGATTTACAGTTTTGGTCCCTGCAGCCCCTAAACTTGGTTTTCGATGCATTTTTGACACGTTTAAGCCCCGTTAACCCCATTTCAAAGCTCTAAAATGAAGTTAAAGTATAGGGAACTTAAATTGTGCTCAAGAATATGCCGGATGATGGTTCGTTTGGTCGTACGAACGCGATGTTCGCTTAATTACGACGGAATGCGCATAAGTGCGAAAAACGATCCAAATGACGCGACGAATGGATTTTTCTTATGCCGAACACTAAAATAAAATATTTTAGTGCTTACATAAATTTTTGGATGTCCGGATGTATTCAGAACGTAAGTTATGCGCGAAAATGCAAACTTGTGCACTTTTTGACACTTTTAGTCCCTGAATGACACAAAAGTTTATTTTAGCATACCGAACACCTCAAAGCCTATTTCTAAGCTATGTAAAGGATATTTATGGTATGTTTAACTTATGGTCATGTTCCGGAATATCTGTTACAGTTCAAATTGGCATACTTTCGCAGTTTGTCATCTTTAGTCCCTGTAAGCGATTTAACTTTGATTTCACCACACCAAACCTTCCAAAACTTATATCTAAGTTATGTAAAGGTTATTTAAGGTATGTTAAGCCTATTTCACTATTCCGGAGTGTTCGTTGCATTAAACTGGTTATATTTATGCATCGGTGCGCATATAACCTTCCAGAAAGCGATTTAGAGTTTGAATTCGAACAAAATATGATATGTGCAAATGATACACATATTTTTACAAATCCCAAGTATGAAATACAATATTTCATTGGTTTGGTATTTGTTTGATGGCCGTGGAGGCACAGGTGTTACAGGAGGTTGTTCCTCCAAAATTTTAGCCGGCAAAGAGATTACTCAAAAGAGCTCACTGAAGTGCATAACATCAGGAAACGAGACGGAGAGTCCCTTGACAACTTTATTGACAGATTTAATTGAGAAAGTATGCAAACGAGTGGAATGGTGGACCAACTGCGGGTCTCCGGCTTTTTCCACGGAGTCCGAAACAACCACCTTGTAGAAAAATTACATGAGAATCTCCCCAAGATGATGGAAGTATTGATGGAGCATGCCCGAGCATTCGCTAGGGGAAAGAACGCTTGTAGCTCAATGACTGAGCCAGAACAAAGAATGTCTTCCTGGAAGAAGAATGGAGGTTCTGTCTTTGATAAACCTCCGGTTGGAAACAGGGGACGAACGTACCCTTATAATAGGAATGATCGAGCCCCACGGGGAAGAGGTAATCCACGATTCTATAACCTGTCAGATCTTTTGAAAACTCCTAGCGAGATCCTCGTCACCGATGGAGCAAGCTTCCCCACACCACCCAAGCTCCGGAACACAGGCGACAAGAACTCCAAAAAGTACTGTGATGACAATCGGGCAAAAGTCCACAATATAGATGACTGTTGGTCTCTAAAACAAGAAATTGAAAAGGATGTCCGGTCTGGTAAGTTGTCACACCTAGTAAAAGAATTCAAAGAAGGCAAGTCCGCTACGACACCGATTGATAATCCCAACAACCAGTCCGGAATTTGCATGATCCAAAAAGCAAACAGTTAGGGTATAAAACGGTCCAACCAACATTTGGCCTCATGGATGCAACAAACATTTGCTTTTCCACCCATTTCCTCCAGAGACATCAAGGACGGACCGATCATTGTGTCCGCAGTAATTGAAGGTCATAAGGTCCGGCGGATTTGTGTAGACAGTGGTAGTGCCTCAGAGATCATGTACCTGCAGTGTTTCCAACAGATGGCACTGCAAACTAAGGCAAAGCTAATTCAAGTGTCCATGCCGTTGGTAAGTTTCTCCAGAGAGGTCGTTCAGCCCATTGGATAAATCACCTTGCACACAACTTTGGGTACTGGAAACTTAATGCGTGTAATGCCCTGCGTCCCTGAACTTTTACCTTTAGTCAATTTTAGTCCTTATACTATGTGAAACTTGACTCTTTGATACTTGAATCTTGATACTTGATTCTTGATACTTGGTACTTAATACTAGATACTTGATTGTTAAAGCTAGATTCTTGATACTTGATTCTTGATACTAGATGCTTGATTCTTAAAACTAGAGACTTGATGCTTGGCTCTTAACACTTGGTTCTTGACTCTTGAGACTCGTGAAACTTTGATACTTGGTTAAACGAGAAACTAGAGACTTGACACTTATGTAAACTTGGAAACTTAGAAACTTTTGTGTTAATTAAATAACTTGTCATGTAATGATATTACCCAATAATACGCAAAGCAACGATTAACCTAACTCGCAAAACGAAGCCAAGACGGAAAAGTAGCTGAAAGGATTGGGCTGTCCGAATGGATGACCATCCGATCGGATGACCATTCGATCGGAGGGCCATTTAACCGAACGCCCATCCGATCCAACCTACTTGTACCTCCTTTCTCTCCTCTTGCACTATAAATAGGAGCTGTCACATCATTCTTCACTGATGTGCCAGACCCCTCCGATCCAGACGCACGCACTCCCATTCTAAGGCACTTTTCTTCCATTTTTGGGCAATTCTCGTAAGTTTCCCACTTGATTCTTGTACAACTTTCATCTGTCACACCCCGACCACGTAGAACATACAAAACGTGGCGGAAACGTCGGGGAGTGTTGTAACAGAATTATTGTTTCATAACCATGGCATAAATAAATTCTGTTTTATTGAATAAGTGAACTCATTGTTTTAATACAATCAAATAAGTACAACTATGATCTTCCAAGTTTTAAAGTTGCTAAGGCACGAGTCCGTCCTATATGTAGCATGAATCAACAATCATTGCAAAGCAGTACCTGAAACATGTGTAAAAATAGGTACGTCAGCATAAAAATGCCTGTGAGATACATAGGTTTTGTGAAAATAAGATTCATGACTTATGTTTAAGAAAATGTTTAGTCATGAACCTTGTAGTTTGCTTTGTTTTGTAAATCATTTGAAAAGCAATAAGATCAGATGATACGTATAAGTAAAATAATAGTGTATGGTTAAGTGAATAACCAAATAGAATGAGTTTGTATAAGAGAAGTTGTTTTGTAAAACAATGTCTTGTGAAAAGTATGTTATTTGTATAAAATGTTATATGTCTCAAATTGAAATGATTCAAATAACGCTACAATATGTAATACCATACAAACACTTATATATAGGAAGTACCAGCGGCGTATCCACCATGCTTGTATCATATTACACACGCCTCGTTACTTAATCACTTACTCAAACCAAACCAACAATGTAAGATGTCTATGTTTAAACCAATTGCCAAATGTATTGAATAATACGTCAAAATGTTTATGTGTCCAATGTAAATCATGTAATGTGTAACCAATGTGATTTGTATACATAAATGTAAGATTAAACAAATAACCTTATAGTAGCATATTAAAAGTATACTTTGGATTTGTAAGTAACATATTAAACTATGTTTTGGTTCCATAAATAACATATCAAAATATGCTTTAGATGTGATAAATAACATATATGTTGGTTTTGTACAATATCACACGTGGGAGTATATCAAACTATACTTTAATAGTGTGATTTGAGAATTCATTCAGACCTGGTGCATCAAAATACACCTTTGAGACTATAGAAATACCACAAAGGCAATCCCTATTTGGATGGAGCAACAAATTGGTTTCAGACATTCCATGACAACAGGAATGGGGTGTCAAATCCTATAGCGCTATATCATACTAACAATCGGTCTGGTGAACATAAAATAAGTACAATTCAACATTTTATTTTATGTTCTTTGAGAAATCAATGCTTAAATCATAGATAGTCTTTCAATTTGTCAATAGATAAGTAATAACATGTATAATCAATTATACTTTTGGAAAACATGAAAGTAACAGATAGGTACACATGCTTCACCCCAAAACAGTTTGGAAAACAGTAAAATAGGGGAACTATGTACTCACATGAGATTGCTCAGAAGTCCTAAGATAGCCACCAAGCAATGCTAGAGATCACGGAATATCAAACGGCCCCTAATATAGGTAACTACATTAATAAACCGGACCTAAATCGGAGGATTGGATAGAATGAGGGTTTGTAAACCAAATGAGTTTGGGAACTCATGTGGTATGGTTTAACAAAACCTACATACTAAATGAAACCTAACCTAAGTGCTTGTGACCCATTACGACCCGTTTAGGTAGCTTATGCTACTTTAACGCGTCGTTCACGTGAAACGCGTTCAGACCGCCTAACTAGTCCTATGACAAGTAATATATGCCTTAACATGTCTAATATGGTTGTCAAATCAGTTTAGATGTCAAAAGTTATGTTACATATGTTTAAAATGAATTTTGGCATCATAGGGGTATTTTGGTAATTTACCTAAGGCATATAAACTACCTATCATACAACTACTTAAACGAAGCGACCATAAGGTATAACCTCATAAGGTTATTCCCTGTATACTATGGTCACCTAATGTGCTTGGTTGGATCCTAATGATCGACCAAACGGGTCGGGTTCGAAAGTATAAGCGATTGCTTAGATCGCTTACCTTACGACCCTATGTAAGCACTAAACTAAAAGTGATGAGCTAAGCATGTTAAAACATGCTTAACTAAGTTTAGAAAACAGGTTTGGTATCACAACAAACGGTTGTGATACCTAAGAGTAGTTTGGTTACAAAATACGCAAGAATACGTATGTCACACCCCGACCGCGTAAAACAACAAATCGCGGCGGAAACATCGGGGCGTGTTGCGACAGAATTAATTGTTTCAAATCCAAGGCAAACAAAGTTGTATTTTATTTATTAAACAAGAGTCACATTGTCTTAACACAGGAAATACAGAGTTTATAACATAATTAAACATAGTCTATCTTCGTTTTTAGTCTCTAAGGCACAGGTCCGCCCTAGTATCATGATCAACATCCTACGGAAAAGCTCCTGAAAACACATGTGAAAATAGGTACGTCAGCATAAAAATGCCTGTGAGATACATAGGTTTTGTGAAAATACGATTCATGACTTGAGTTTAAGAAAATGTTTAATCATGAACCCCGTACTTTGCTTTGTCTTGTAAATCATTTGAAAACAATAAGATCAGATGATATGTATAAGTAATGTCAGGTTAAATAAATAACCATGTAAAAATGTGTTTGTATAAGATAAGTTATTTGTAAAACAATGTGTGGTGAAAAGTATGTTATTTGTATAAAATGTTATATGCATCAAACTGAAATGATTCAAATAACGTTACGACATATAATACCATACAAACACTTATATATAGGAAGTACCAGCGGCGTATCCACCATGCTTGTATCATATTACACACGCATCGTTACTTAATCACTTAATCAAACCAGACCAACCAATGTAAGAAGTCTATGTTTAAACCAATTGTCAAATGTATTGAATAATATGTCAAGATGTAAATCATGTCAAATGTCTATGTCAAATATCCATGTCCAATAGTAGTCAAGTAATTGTGTAACAAATATTATGTATGGTAAGTAAAATAAGACTACTTAAACCATAAGTAAAAATGTACAAAACAAAGTATTTTGAATATATCAAAAAGTTATGTTTTGCAAAGTGATGCATGATACATTGATACAAACATTTATGTGGTAAGTTAACGCATACATTCAAGCCTTGAGACAGTCGGATAACCCTTTCAGTCAAGGTTATCAAAAGAATTGTATTCGGATTCAGTCATTCCTTACATCCAAACAAACCCGGGATGTCAGGAATGGGATTTGTCAAGTCCTATGGTACCACTACTTACTCCCGAGCGGCGTAGCAAATGTTAATGAACGTTATAAAGACCCGTTTGTGCAAACCAAATGTCATAGCAGTTGTATACATGTCATAAGAAAACAATGTACTAAGTATGCTAAGTTAACATACAAAGCAGAAAAGTCATGTAAATCAATGTGCTTAGCATGTTATCAGTCAACATACATAGCAGAAAAGTCATGTAAATCAATGTGCTTAGCATGTTATCAGTCAACATACATAGCAGAAAAGTCATGTAAATCAATGTGCTAGCATGCTATCAGTCAACATACATAGCAGAAATGTAATGTAAAATCATGTACTATAATGTACTAACAAACATAGTCGGTATATGATATGAAAACAGGAAAGCATGAAAGTAACAAGTAGGCACATGTGTTTCACCCCAAAACAGTTTGGAAAACAGTAAAAGAGGGGTCTATGTACTCACCTGTGATTGCTCAGTTGTATAAAGATAACCACCAAGCAATGCAAGAGATCTCGGAATCAAACGGCACCTAATATAGGTAACTATGTTAATAACCGGACCTATCTCGGAAGACTGGGTAGCATTAAGGTTTGTAAACCAAATGAGTGTCGGAACTCACGTGATATGGTTTAACAAAGCCTACATGCTAAATGAAACTTAACCTAAGTCTTATTGACCCATTATGATCCGTTTAGGTAGCTTATGCTACTTTAACGCATCGTGTGCGTGAAACGCGTTCGGACCGCCTAACTAGTCCTATGACAAGTATTATATGCCTAAACATGTTACATAATTTGTTAAGTGACAAAAGTTTAGGTTACATATGCTAAATTACCAATTATGTATGAAAAGGGTATTCTGGTAATTTACCTAAGGCATATAAACTACCTATCATACAACTACTTAAACGATGTGACCATAGGGTATAACCTCGGAAGGTTATTCCCTACCTACTATGGTCACCTAATGTATTTGGTCGGATCCTAATGATCGACCAAACTGGGTCGGGTTCGAAGGTATAGGCGATTTATCAGATCGCCTACCCTACGACCCTAGACAACGTGGTAATCAGTAGGCATAGTCCCAAGGGACTATGACCATCGTGATTACAATCACGTTGCGAAGTTCTAACGAACTTCGCATTGACCATCATTGGTCAACGCTGAAAGTCAAACAAAGTTTGACTTTCTGACTCGAAAAACAGTAAAAATAAGGAAAAGAACGAAAGAATACTTACGAAGGGTCCCCGAATGCTAACCCAGATCAAAATAGCTCAGGTATGAAACGAAGGTTCCAACTTAGAGCTTTCTTAATCAGATTTGTGGGTTTTGGGGTTGAGGGTGGATGGGTATTTATAGTATTCGGTCCACCGTTAGGATCGTTTCATGGAAAGGAGGGCACGATCAAGGCCGTACACTTGTCGGAAAGTCATGGTGCCTCAAAATGCTCACCACCATAAGGATTGGACACTTGGCAAGGGGTTAGGGAGTGCAAAACAGCTGAAAACAGGCTGTTAAGTACTCTGCATCTGGTCTGGAGACCCCATACGCATCGTATGGTATATATACCATACGCATCGTATGGGTGAACTTTGGCAGAATTACAGTTTTGGTCCCTGAACTGTATTTAGGCCATTTTTGACACGTTTAAGGCCCGTTAACCCCATTTCAAAGCTCTTAAATGAAGTCAAAGTATAGGGAACTTAAAACATGCTCAAAAATATCTCGGATGTCGGTTCGTTTAGCCGTACGAACGCGATGTTCGCTTAATTACGACGGAATGCGCACAAGCGCGAAAAACGATCCAAATGACGAAACGAATGGATTTTTCTTAAGGCGAACACTAAAATATAATGTAGTCATGCTTTCATAAATTTTTGGATGTCCGGATGTATTCAGAACGTAAGTTATGCGCGAAAATGCAAACTTGTGCACTTTTTGACACTTTTAGTCCCTGAATGTTCCAAAAGTTTATTTTAGCACACCGAACCCCTCAAAGCCTATTTCTAAGCTATGTTAAGGATATTTAAGGTGTGTTTAACTTATGGCCATGTTCCGGAATGTTCGTTACAGTTCAAATTGACCTACTTTCGCAGTTTGTCATATTTAGTCCCTGTAAGCGAATTAACTTGTTTTTGCCATACCAAAGCCTTCAAAACTTATTTCTAAGTTATGTAAAGGTTATTTAAGGTGTGTTGAGTATATGTTGATGTTCCGGAGTATTTCTCGCATTAAACTGAGTACGTTTACGCACTAGTTTGCGTATAACTCTCCAGAAAGTGATGTAGAGTTTGAAATTACATAAAAGTCAAAACATGAAAAATGTATAACATAACAAAACAAACATTGTGATCAAATAACATTATTTTATTGATAACAGAACTGTTCATAGTGATTACAAGCACAGTTGTTACAGTCTCCCCTACTTGTGGAAATTTCGTCCCGAAATTTATTTAGGGGAAACTCGTGGAAAAAGATGTGGATATTTCGCCTTCATTTGATCTTCGCGTTCCCAAGTAAACTCAGGTCCACGTTTAGCTTCCCAGCGAACTTTGACCAAAGGAATGCGCTTGCGTTTAAGCCACTTGACTTCACGTTCCATGATTTCCACTGGTTTCTCAACAAATTTCAGTGTTTTGCCAACACGAATTTCGTCAAGCGGTATGGAGTAGTTCTCATCAGCTGTACACTTCTTGAGATTGGACACGTGAAAAGTTGGATGAACATTTCCCAGTTCAGGAGGTAACTCAAGTCTGTAGGCTACCTTTCCGATTCTTTCGACGATCTTGAATGGTCCAACGTATCTAGGTGCAAGTTTTCCTTTCTTTCCAAATCTGATCACACCTTTCCAAGGTGAGACCTTAAGTAATACTCGATCACCGATTTGAAATTCAAAGGCTTTGCGTTTTGGGTCCGCGTAAATCTTCTGACGGTTTCTAGCTGCCTGAAGGTTATCACGAACTTTCTTGACCTTGTCAGTTGTCTCTAAAATGAGGGAAGGTCCAGTAAGTTGAGCCTCGCCAATCTCATTCCAGCAGACTGGTGAACGACATTTTCGACCATAGAGAGCTTCGAAAGGAGCCATTCCGATGCTAGTGTGATAACTGTTGTTGTAGGAGAATTCAATCAATTTAAGATGTGAATCCCAGCTACCACCAAAATCGATCACACAAGCTCTTAGCATATCCTCCAGAGTCTGGATTGTTCTCTCAGATTGACCATCCGTTTGCGGATGATAAGCTGTGCTCAGATTAAGTTGGGTCCCCATAGCAGATTGCATGGTTCTCCAAAAGTGAGAAGTGAAACGAGCATCTCTGTCAGAAATGATGTTCAAAGGAACACCATGTCGAGCCACAATTTCATCTACATAGATTTGAGCAAGTCTGTCAGTAGGAAAATCCTCGCGGATTGGCAAGAAATGCGCTGACTTTGTAAGACGATCAACGACTACCCAGATGGCATCATGACCTTTCTTTGTGCGCGGGAGTTTGGTAACAAGATCCATAGTAATGTTTTCCCATTTCCAAACTGGGATCTCTGGTTGCTCCAATAAACCCGAAGGACGTTGATGTTCAGCCTTAACCTTAAGACAAGTAAGGCATTTGGATACGTATAAGGCAATGTCCTTCTTCATACCAGGCCACCAATAGTGAATACGAAGATCCTTATACATTTTATCTGAGCCCGGATGAATAGAATAACGAGACTTATGGGCTTCATCCATAAGCAAGGCACGAAGATCATCCTGGCTTGGGACCCACAAACGGTCCATGAAGTAATATGATCCATTGTCCTTCAGTTCCAGAGCAGGTGTTATGTGATAGGGAAATTCCTTATCCATCAAACCTTGTGAAACACAAGATTGTTGAGCTAGAGAAATGCGTGCTTGAATATCGGATCGAGCTTGAATAACAGATTGAACACGTACACAATGAAGCTTAGTACGTTCCTTTCGACTCAATGCATCAGCCACGACATTCGCCTTACCAGGATGGTAGCGAATTTCGCAGTCGTAGTCATTTAAAAGCTCAACCCAACGTCGCTGTCTCATGTTGAGTTCTTTCTGGTTGAAGATATGCTGAAGACTTTTGTGGTCAGTGAAAACCACACATTTTGTACCGTACAAATAGTGTCTCCAGATTTTGAGAGCAAAGACAACTGCACCCAACTCAAGATCATGAGTGGTGTAGTTCTTCTCATGTATCTTCAATTGTCTTGATGCATAGGCTATGACTTTGTTCCTTTGCATCAGAACACAGCCAAGACCCAATTTCGATGCATCACAATATACAACAAAATCATCATCACCCTCAGGCAATGATAGAACAGGCGCATCGCAAAGCTTCTGCTTCAAGTGTTGAAAAGCTTCCTCTTGTTTGTATCCCCAATAAAAGGGCATTTTCTTCTGTGTTAGAGCAGTTAGAGGAACTGCAATCTTAGAGAAGTTTTCAATGAAGCGGCGATAATAACCCGCTAGACCAAGAAAAGAACGAACTTCAGTAGGAGTAGTAGGCGTATCCCAATCCTTAATCGCACTGATCTTGGAGGGATCTACATGAACACCTCGTTCGTTGATAATGTGTCCCAAAAATTGAACTTCTTTAAGCCAAAATTCGCACTTGGAGAATTTGGCGAAAAGTTGCTCTTTCTTCAGGAGTTCCAGGGTAAGACGAAGATGCTGCTCGTGATCAGCTCGCGTCTTAGAGTAAATCAAAATATCGTCAATAAAAACAATGACGAACTGATCCAAATAAGGTTTGCAGACCCTATTCATTAAGTCCATGAAAACAGCAGGAGCATTAGTCAAACCGAATGGCATGACTGTGAACTCGTAATGTCCATAACGAGTACGGAATGCTGTCTTCGGAATGTCTTCTTCTTGCACCCGAAGTTGATGATACCCGGAACGCAGATCGATCTTCGAAAAATAAGAAGCGCCTTGTAACTGATCAAAGAGGTCGTCGATGCGAGGTAGAGGATATCGATTTTTGATGGTAAGCTTGTTAAGCTCACGATAATCGATGCACATCCTAAAGGATCCATCCTTCTTCTTGACAAAAAGAACGGGAGCACCCCACGGTGAAAAGCTGGGACGGATAAAACCTTTGTCAGAGAGCTCCTGAAGCTGTTTAGACAACTCTTGCATCTCAGACGGTGCAAGACGATATGGAGCTCTGGCAATGGGATTTGCACCAGGTACGAGATCAATGCGGAACTCGACTTGGCGTGCTGGAGGTAGACCAGGTAAATCTTCAGGGAACACTTCAGAATAATCCCGTACGACAGGAATATCTGAAATAGACTTACCCTTGCCTTTATTTTCTGTAACATGTGCTAAGAAAGCCACATAGTTCTTCTGCAGATACTTCCGAGCTTTAAAACAAGACATGAGTCTGAGACCACCGATAGGCTTCTCACCTTGAACCTGCAGGACCTTACCTGTCGAAAGTGGCACACGAACAATCTTCTTAGAACAAACTATTTCTGCGTGATGCTTGGATAACCAATCCATTCCCACAATAACGTCGAAGCTTCCAAGTTGCATAGGCGCGAGGTCAATAGGAAAAATATGGTCGTTAAGATTCAACTGGCAGTTGTGAAGAACAGAATCAAGAATAATGGGTTCACCATTTGCAACCTCTACTGTCAAAGATTTGCCTAGTTTCGTTCTAGACACGCGAAGCGTTTGCTCAAAAGATAAAGACACGAAACTCTTATCGGCACCGGAATCGAAAAGAACAGATGCAGGCTGATTATTAATAAAGAACGTACCGTTCACCACATTATCGTCAGCCTGTGCCTCTTGGGCATTCATGTTAAAAACTCGGCCTCGAGCCGGAGCCGGATTCTGGTTCTGGTTCTGGTTGGCTAGCCTTGGGCACCGGTTCCTGTAGTGGGTCAGATCCCCACAATTGTAGCACGAACCAGGAGGAAAATGAGGTCGTGCAGCTTGACCTTGTTGCTGAACAAGAGGCTGAGCAACCTGTTGGGCCTGATTTTGAACTGCTTGGTTCTGATTGACAGGAATGCGGCAGTTCACAGCAAGATGACCAGATCTTCCGCAGTTGGTACACTGACGACACTGGAGGTGCGGTTGATGATGACCGTTACATCTGTTGCACAAAGGTGCATTGCCAAAATAAGGCTTCTTGGCTATTGGCTGCGCAGGTTGGTTTGGTGCAGCTTGAGCCTGTGCAGTAATGGCAAAGTTTTGGGAAGCCTTTCGCTTCCTAGCATTCTTTGAAGAACCAGAATTCTTCCCATTCTTGTTTTCACCTTTCTTACCATCCCCTTTCTCAGATGCCAGCTTCTTACCCTTGTCACCCTTCTTATGCAGCTTTCCCTTACGCACCTGTGACTCAGTTAGTGTCGCTGATAACTCGATCGCCTGACGAAGTGTGGCAGGGTTACTACCAGTAAGAATGTCTTGTACCGAGTCAGGTAGGCCATCGATGTATCTCTCGATAGCCTTGTCGAGTGGGGTGACCATAGTCGGGCAAAGCAGACTCAACTCCTCGAACCTGTCAGTATATGCCCTGTGCTCTCCACTATCTTGCTTCAAAACATCAAACTCTTTCTCCAACGCTCGCTGTTCATGGCGAGGACAGAATTCCCTCATCATAAGGGCTCTAAGTTCAGCCCATGTCTGTGCGAGAGCAACTTCAGCACCTTGGTCCCTCATAACCCCGTTCCACCATGTCAAAGCCCTCTTCTGAAATACGCTCGAAGCAAACTCGACTTTGCGATTATCCGGACACTGCACATGGCGAAAAGTATTCTCTATGCTCTCGAACCACTGAAGAAGCCCAGTCGCTCCCTCAGAACCACTAAACTTGAGTGGTTTTGCTGAGTTAAAATCCTTGTATTTGCACGGACCATTGTTGTTGTTGTTGGCTTGTTGCCATTGAGCAAAGAGATTTGGGAATTGGGCAGCCATCTGCTGCGCAATAATTTCTGCCAGCTCGGCAGTAGCTATCTGGTTCTCGCGTCGAGGAGGCATTCTAAAAAAGGAAAACATGAAAAGAAACGAGTGAGATGATTTGATGAAAAGAATGAGATGATAAAAACAAGAATTGCAAACAGCATAGATGGTGGTCATTCGTCCGTATCACAAAGCAAACAAACGACTCACAGTGACTAATCAAAGTAAATGGGTCAAAAATAATGTATAATGAAGACATGCTCGCCTATAAGTGAACACTCACTCCAAGAATTCCCAGGTAAGCACAACTGGTCTCGCGTCTGGTTGAGATGTATACGAAGTGCTTGCCTAGACAGAAAACCCAGAATACAGGCATTCACCCTTCCAGTTTGCACATGTTCACATTATTTAAAACCCAAAACGTTTGACGGGATTTTTGAAAATTTGAAGGCACAAGGCCAAAAACCAAACTTGAAAAGGGTTCAAAACCATAAAACAGAGGGTTCAAAACCTTACAATTGAGGGTTCAAAACCTTGTAAAAATTTATTCAAAAACAGATGATTGTTTTTCAAAAATCGTTTCGGAAAAATTTTGGTTCCTTGTTTTGTTAATCACCTAAGGATAGGTGACGTACATGTTTTAAGATCTAAACACAAGATAACTTGTGTTAGGTTCCTAGAAAAGTTATAGTCTAGGTCAAAGCATTACTAATAACCTAATTCCCTATAACCATTGGCTCTGATACCAACTCTTCTGTCACACCCCGACCGCGTAAAACAACAAATCGCGGCGGAAACATCGGGGCGTGTTGCGACAGAATTAATTGTTTCAAATCCAAGGCAAACAAAGTTGTATTTTATTTATTAAACAAGAGTCACATTGTCTTAACACAGGAAATACAGAGTTTATAACATAATTAAACATAGTCTATCTTCGTTTTTAGTCTCTAAGGCACAGGTCCGCCCTAGTATCATGATCAACATCCTACGGAAAAGCTCCTGAAAACACATGTGAAAATAGGTACGTCAGCATAAAAATGCCTGTGAGATACATAGGTTTTGTGAAAATACGATTCATGACTTGAGTTTAAGAAAATGTTTAATCATGAACCCCGTACTTTGCTTTGTCTTGTAAATCATTTGAAAACAATAAGATCAGATGATATGTATAAGTAATGTCAGGTTAAATAAATAACCATGTAAAAATGTGTTTGTATAAGATAAGTTATTTGTAAAACAATGTGTGGTGAAAAGTATGTTATTTGTATAAAATGTTATATGCATCAAACTGAAATGATTCAAATAACGTTACGACATATAATACCATACAAACACTTATATATAGGAAGTACCAGCGGCGTATCCACCATGCTTGTATCATATTACACACGCATCGTTACTTAATCACTTAATCAAACCAGACCAACCAATGTAAGAAGTCTATGTTTAAACCAATTGTCAAATGTATTGAATAATATGTCAAGATGTAAATCATGTCAAATGTCTATGTCAAATATCCATGTCCAATAGTAGTCAAGTAATTGTGTAACAAATATTATGTATGGTAAGTAAAATAAGACTACTTAAACCATAAGTAAAAATGTACAAAACAAAGTATTTTGAATATATCAAAAAGTTATGTTTTGCAAAGTGATGCATGATACATTGATACAAACATTTATGTGGTAAGTTAACGCATACATTCAAGCCTTGAGACAGTCGGATAACCCTTTCAGTCAAGGTTATCAAAAGAATTGTATTCGGATTCAGTCATTCCTTACATCCAAACAAACCCGGGATGTCAGGAATGGGATTTGTCAAGTCCTATGGTACCACTACTTACTCCCGAGCGGCGTAGCAAATGTTAATGAACGTTATAAAGACCCGTTTGTGCAAACCAAATGTCATAGCAGTTGTATACATGTCATAAGAAAACAATGTACTAAGTATGCTAAGTTAACATACAAAGCAGAAAAGTCATGTAAATCAATGTGCTTAGCATGTTATCAGTCAACATACATAGCAGAAAAGTCATGTAAATCAATGTGCTTAGCATGTTATCAGTCAACATACATAGCAGAAAAGTCATGTAAATCAATGTGCTAGCATGCTATCAGTCAACATACATAGCAGAAATGTAATGTAAAATCATGTACTATAATGTACTAACAAACATAGTCGGTATATGATATGAAAACAGGAAAGCATGAAAGTAACAAGTAGGCACATGTGTTTCACCCCAAAACAGTTTGGAAAACAGTAAAAGAGGGGTCTATGTACTCACCTGTGATTGCTCAGTTGTATAAAGATAACCACCAAGCAATGCAAGAGATCTCGGAATCAAACGGCACCTAATATAGGTAACTATGTTAATAACCGGACCTATCTCGGAAGACTGGGTAGCATTAAGGTTTGTAAACCAAATGAGTGTCGGAACTCACGTGATATGGTTTAACAAAGCCTACATGCTAAATGAAACTTAACCTAAGTCTTATTGACCCATTATGATCCGTTTAGGTAGCTTATGCTACTTTAACGCATCGTGTGCGTGAAACGCGTTCGGACCGCCTAACTAGTCCTATGACAAGTATTATATGCCTAAACATGTTACATAATTTGTTAAGTGACAAAAGTTTAGGTTACATATGCTAAATTACCAATTATGTATGAAAAGGGTATTCTGGTAATTTACCTAAGGCATATAAACTACCTATCATACAACTACTTAAACGATGTGACCATAGGGTATAACCTCGGAAGGTTATTCCCTACCTACTATGGTCACCTAATGTATTTGGTCGGATCCTAATGATCGACCAAACTGGGTCGGGTTCGAAGGTATAGGCGATTTATCAGATCGCCTACCCTACGACCCTAGACAACGTGGTAATCAGTAGGCATAGTCCCAAGGGACTATGACCATCGTGATTACAATCACGTTGCGAAGTTCTAACGAACTTCGCATTGACCATCATTGGTCAACGCTGAAAGTCAAACAAAGTTTGACTTTCTGACTCGAAAAACAGTAAAAATAAGGAAAAGAACGAAAGAATACTTACGAAGGGTCCCCGAATGCTAACCCAGATCAAAATAGCTCAGGTATGAAACGAAGGTTCCAACTTAGAGCTTTCTTAATCAGATTTGTGGGTTTTGGGGTTGAGGGTGGATGGGTATTTATAGTATTCGGTCCACCGTTAGGATCGTTTCATGGAAAGGAGGGCACGATCAAGGCCGTACACTTGTCGGAAAGTCATGGTGCCTCAAAATGCTCACCACCATAAGGATTGGACACTTGGCAAGGGGTTAGGGAGTGCAAAACAGCTGAAAACAGGCTGTTAAGTACTCTGCATCTGGTCTGGAGACCCCATACGCATCGTATGGTATATATACCATACGCATCGTATGGGTGAACTTTGGCAGAATTACAGTTTTGGTCCCTGAACTGTATTTAGGCCATTTTTGACACGTTTAAGGCCCGTTAACCCCATTTCAAAGCTCTTAAATGAAGTCAAAGTATAGGGAACTTAAAACATGCTCAAAAATATCTCGGATGTCGGTTCGTTTAGCCGTACGAACGCGATGTTCGCTTAATTACGACGGAATGCGCACAAGCGCGAAAAACGATCCAAATGACGAAACGAATGGATTTTTCTTAAGGCGAACACTAAAATATAATGTAGTCATGCTTTCATAAATTTTTGGATGTCCGGATGTATTCAGAACGTAAGTTATGCGCGAAAATGCAAACTTGTGCACTTTTTGACACTTTTAGTCCCTGAATGTTCCAAAAGTTTATTTTAGCACACCGAACCCCTCAAAGCCTATTTCTAAGCTATGTTAAGGATATTTAAGGTGTGTTTAACTTATGGCCATGTTCCGGAATGTTTGTTACAGTTCAAATTGACCTACTTTCGCAGTTTGTCATATTTAGTCCCTGTAAGCGAATTAACTTGTTTTTGCCATACCAAAGCCTTCAAAACTTATTTCTAAGTTATGTAAAGGTTATTTAAGGTGTGTTGAGTATATGTTGATGTTCCGGAGTATTTCTCGCATTAAACTGAGTACGTTTACGCACTAGTTTGCGTATAACTCTCCAGAAAGTGATGTAGAGTTTGAAATTACATAAAAGTCAAAACATGAAAAATGTATAACATAACAAAACAAACATTGTGATCAAATAACATTATTTTATTGATAACAGAACTGTTCATAGTGATTACAAGCACAGTTGTTACAACGTATTCTGACCGAAACTACGGCTCGTCACTGAGCCTAGATAACGTGGTAATCAGTAGGTATAGTCACTAGGGACTATAACCATCGTGATCACGCTCACGTTATGAAGTTCAAACGAACTTCGCATCGACCATAAACTGGTCAATGCAGAAAGTCAAACAAAGTTTGACTTTCGGACTCGAAAAGCAATAAAAGAACGAAGGAACACTTACGAAGGGTCCCCGAATGCTAATCTAGATCAAAATAGCTCAGGTATGAAACAAAGGTTTCAACTTAGAGCACAAATGATCAGATTCTTGTGAGGAATGAAGTGAAATGGGTTGGGTATTTATAGTTTTCGGTCCACCGTTAGGATCGTTTCTTGGAAAAGAGGGAATGATCTAGCCCGTACACTTGTCAAGATGTCATGGTAACTGAAAATGGCCACCATAGGAGTTTAACAAGTGACACTTGACCTTTGGGAGGGGTTAAAGGCTGTTAACTGCTGTTTAAAAATGATTTGCTGCATCTGACCCAGGCTAGCGCACCGTTACATTAAAGGTGTAGAGGTGCGCTAGGCCTTAGTTTGGCAGATTTACAATTTTGGTCCCTGTCATGAATTCTGCCCATTTTCGACACGTTTAAGGCCCGTTAACCCCATTTCAAAGCTCTAAAATGAAGTTAAAGTATTGGGAACTTAAAACATGCTCAAAAATATCTCGGATGTCGGTTCGTTTAGCCGTACGGTTGCGATGTTCGGTTAATTACGACGGAATGCGCATAAGCGCGAAAAACGATCCAAATGACGCGACGAATGGATTTTTCTCATTCCAAACATTAAAATAAAATATTATAGTGCTTACATAAATTTTTGGATGTCCGGATGTATTCAGAACGTAAGTTATGCGCGAAAGTGCAAACTTGTGCACTTTTTGACACTTTTAGTCCCTGAATGACCCAAAAGTTTATTTTAGCACACCGAACCCCTTAAAGCCTACTTATAAGCTATATAAAGGATATATAAGGTGTGTTTAACTTATGGTCATGTTCCAAAATGTTCGTTACAGTTCAAATTGGCATACTTTCGCAGTTTGTCAAGTTTAGTCCCTGTAAGCGAATTAACTTGTTTTCACCACACCAAACCTTCCAAAACTTATATCTAAGTTATGTAAAGGTTATTTAAGGTATGTTAAGCCTATTTCACTATTCCGGAGTGTTCGTTGGGTTAAACTGGTTATATTTACGCATCAGAGCGCGTATAACCCTCCAGAAAGCGATGTAAAGCTTAAAATCGAACAAGAGTTGATATGTGCGAACGATACACATATTTTTACAAATCCCAAGTATGAAATACAATATTTCATTGGTTTGGAATTTTTTTGATGGTTGAAGTGACACAGGTGTCACAGTCTCCCCTACTTTAGGAAATTTCGTCCCGAAATTTAATTCTAGAGGAAACTTGTGAAGACAACTGTGACGGTTTCGCCTTCTAATAGATCCATTGAACCCTTAAGTAAAACTCTGGGCCATGTTAGGATTCTTAGTGAATTTGTTAACCCTCAAAGTGAATTCCTTGTAGCAGTAAAACATGGAATTTTTGAACTACGGACAGAAGAACGTTTGTTATGAAGACTTATCATAGGAAACTTGGTGTGTGATTGAGATCAGAATTGGGAAGTGTAAGATAAAATGACATCGGTCAAGGTCCAAGACTTCCCCTGTATCATTATTCTTGTCACTATAGGTCTTAACACATGACAAAACTTCCTGTGGTTTCTGTGCACTGAATTCCATAATTATGTAGGCCTCCATAATTACGTAATTCCTTGCACAGTCCGCACAGTTCATTTCATAATGCGTAGAGGAAAAATCAATTGAATAAACATGAAGCGACATGACTAGACCACCAAAGGATCTGTTCAACTAGATCAACGAACGATCTTTTTAACTAGAACAACACATGATCTTCTTAACTAGGCCGTCGTACGATCTCCTTGAATAGACCACTTAAGGGATCCTTTCAATTATATCATCACATGATATTTCTAACCAGATTTTCAAATCAATATGTTTAACTAGACCACCCAAGGGGTCCAATTATAGAATAATACTTTATAACCCAAGGGACTTAGCTACAACGTAGAAGTCCATTAAGGATTTAAGATAGTAACTTTGGATATCCTATTATGAATCTCTCGTATGAGATATGAAAGATTCGATGAGGATTTGGATAGATCACAAAACATACATGAAAACATATAAGCACATAAACACATAATTAGTTAGCTTGATTCTTTAATTTGTTGTCTTTGAGCATGGATAATTAAAGCACATCAGGAATCCAATCCATGGATTTCATTTGGCACTTTAAGTATTTTCAAGGATCCATTTATAAAGATAGAAGGATTTTCAATAAGAGTTTGGCTTTGTTTCTTAAAAGAAACGAGTGTTTAAGGTTCTTGGGGAGATTACAAATATTCATAAAATGACAGAACCATACGAGTAGTTTGTCTTTGGGTTGACATCATAAGATTGTATCCAACGTTCTCACAATCGTATCAGTTTTGCAGAAATAAAAACAACGAATTTTTATTTATATTACAACTGACTTGTCTTTAAACATCATAAGATAACAACCAAGGAAATAACAAAACACTAGTTGTTCACTGCCGCATCATTGTTCATGTTTGCCTCATTGATGTTAAACACTCGTCCACGTGCTGGAGGTATGTTAACAAGTCTTTGGCAATTGTTCCTGTAGTGGGTAAGGTCACCACAGTTATAACATGACCCTGGAGGGAACCGTGCTTGAACAGCAGCAGGGTTTGCAGCAGCTTGATTTGCATAACGACAAACATTGATCAAATGTCCCAACCGCCCACAGTGGGTACATTTGTGACACTGCTCTTGCTCTAGATGATGACGGTTGCACTTGTTGCACAAAGGTGCAGTACCAACATAGTTTTGCCTTTTGCGAGGTTGTGCTGGTTGGTTTGGTGCAACCTGTTTGTCTTGAGCAGTTACAGCGCAGTTCTGAGAGGCTTTGCGCTTCTTCTTCTTGGATACCTCAGCATGTTCCTCCTTTGGTTCCACTTGAGCAGTCTTGTCAGATGGTCTTGGGTCGCCTTTTCGAAAAAGCTTTTTCTTTCTGATGTGGGATTCAGTTAGAGTAGCAGACAATTCAATGGCTTGTCTGACAGTAGTAGGGTTGCTGCCAGTAACAATATCCTGAACTAGGTCAGGAAGACCATCAGTATATTTCTCGATCGCCTTATCCACAGGAGTAACCATAGCAGGACACAACAGGCTCAATTCTTCAAAACGGTTAGTATAGGCTCGATGTTCACCACTGTCTTGCTTCAAATCATCAAACTCCCTCTCCAAAGCTCGCAGTTCATGACGAGGGCAAAACTCCTTCATCATAAGAGCCCTAAGCTCAGCCCAAGTCTGTGCTAATGCAACCTCAGCACCGCGGTCTCTCATCACCCCGTTCCACCATGTGAGAGCCCTCTTCTGAAACACACTTGAAGAAAACTCGACCTTGCGATTTTCAGGACACTGAACGTGACGGAAGGTATTCTCAATGCTCTCGAACCACTGAAGGAGCCCAGTTGCTCCCTCAGAACCACTAAACTTGAGTGGTTTAGCCGAGTTGAAACTCTTGAAATTGCATGGAGCATTGTTGTTGTTGATGGCTTGCATCATTTGAGCATAAAGATTTGGGAAGGCAGCAGCCATTTGCTGTGCGATGATTTCCGCCAGTTCAGCATTCGCCATCTGATTGTCACGTCGAGGAGGCATTCTAAAAGAGGAAACATGAAAGGAAACGAGTGAGAGAATTAGGCGAAAAGAATGAGATGAAACAAATCCGATGAAAGCAAGGATAGTGGTCATTTGTTTGTTACTACAAAGCAACAAACTACACACAGTGACTAATCAAAGTAAATGGGTCAAAAATAATGTATCACGAAGACATGCTCGCCTATAAGTGAACACTCATCCCAAGAATTCCCAGGTAAGCACAACTGGTCTCGCGTCTGATGAGATGTATACGAAGTGCTTGCCTAGACAGAAAACCCAGAATACAGGCATTCACCCTTCCAGTTTGCACGTGTTCACATTATTTAAAACCCAAAACCTTGACGAGAATTTGAAAACTCAAAGGGGTTCAAAACCATATAACAGAGGGTTCAAAACCTAGTAATCAATCATCCTAGAACAGATGATTAGTTTTCAAACCGGTTTTGAAATTTATGTTCTTGTTGTGGTCGTCGCCTAAGGATAGGTAAGGGTATTGTTTTATGACTAAACGCAAGTAAACTCGCGTTAGGGTCCTAGAAAGGTTATAGACTAGGTCAAAGCATTACTAATAACCTAATTCCCTATAACCATTGGCTCTGGTACCAACTTTTCTGTCACACCCCGACCACGTAGAACATACAAAACGTGTCGGAAACGTCGGGGAGTGTTGTAACAGAATTATTGTTTCATAACCATGGCATAAATAAATTTTGTTTTATTGAATAAGTGAACTCATTGTTTTAATACAATCAAATAAGTACAACTATGATCTTCCAAGTTTTAAAGTTGCTAAGGCACGAGTCCGTCCTATATGTAGCATGAATCAACAATCATTGCAAAGCAGTACCTGAAACATGTGTAAAAATTGGTACGTCAGCATAAAAATGCCTGTGAGATACATAGGTTTTGTGAAAATAAGATTCATGACTTATGTTTAAGAAAATGTTTAGTCATGAACCTTGTAGTTTGCTTTGTTTTGTAAATCATTTGAAAAGCAATAAGATCAGATGATACGTATAAGTAAAATAATAGTGTATGGTTAAGTGAATAACCAAATAGAATGAGTTTGTATAAGAGAAGTTGTTTTGTAAAACAATGTCTTGTGAAAAGTATGTTATTTGTATAAAATGTTATATGTCTCAAATTGAAATGATTCAAATAACGCTACAATATGTAATACCATACAAACACTTATATATAGGAAGTACCAGCGGCGTATCCACAATGCTTGTATCATATTACACACGCCTCGTTACTTAATCACTTACTCAAACCAAACCAACAATGTAAGATGTCTATGTTTAAACCAATTGCCAAATGTATTGAATAATACGTCAAAATGTTTATGTGTCCAATGTAAATCATGTAATGTGTAACCAATGTGATTTGTATACATAAATGTAAGATTAAACAAATAACCTTATAGTAGCATATTAAAAGTATACTTTGGATTTGTAAGTAACATATTAAACTATGTTTTGGTTCCATAAATAACATATCAAAATATGCTTTAGATGTGATAAATAACATATATGTTGGTTTTGTACAATATCACACGTGGGAGTATATCAAACTATACTTTAATAGTGTGATTTGAGAATTCATTCAGACCTGGTGCATCAAAATACACCTTTGAGACTACAGAAATACCACAAAGGCAATCCCTATTTGGATGGAGCAACAAATTGGTTTCAGACATTCCATGACAACAGGAATGGGGTGTCAAATCCTATAGCGCTATATCATACTAACAATCGGTCTGGTGAACATAAAATAAGTACAATTCAACATTTTATTTTATGTTCTTTGAGAAATCAATGCTTAAATCATAGATAGTCATTCAATTTGTCAATAGATAAGTAATAACATGTATAATCAATTATACTTTTGGAAAACATGAAAGTAACAGATAGGTACACATGCTTCACCCCAAAACAATTTGGAAAACAGTAAAATAGGGGAACTATGTACTCACATGAGATTGCTCAGAAGTCCTAAGATAGCCACCAAGCAATGCTAGAGATCACGGAATATCAAACGACCCCTAATATAGGTAACTACATTAATAAACCGGACCTAAGTCGGAGGATTGGATAGAATGAGGGTTTGTAAACCAAATGAGTATGGGAACTCATGTGGTATGGTTTAACAAAACCTACATACTAAATGAAACCTAACCTAAGTGCTTGTGACCCATTACGACCCGTTTAGGTAGCTTATGCTACTTTAACGCGTCGTTCGCGTGAAACGCGTTCAGACCGCCTAACTAGTCCTATGACAAGTAATATATGCCTTAACATGTCTAATATGGTTGTCAAATCAGTTTAGATGTCAAAAGTTATGTTACATATGTTTAAAATGAATTTTGGCATCATAGGGGTATTTTGGTAATTTACCTAAGGCATATAAACTACCTATCATACAACTACTTAAACGAAGTGACCATAAGGTATAACCTCGTAAGGTTATTCCCTATATACTATGGTCACCTAATGTGCTTGGTCGGATCCTAATGATCGACCAAACGGGTCGGGTTCGAAAGTATAAGCGATTGTTTAGATCGCTTACCTTACGACCCTATATAAGCACTAAACTAAAAGTGACGAGGTAAGCATGTTAAAACATGCTTAACTAAGTTTAGAAAACAGGTTTGGTATCACGAAAAACGGTTGTGATACCTAAGAGTAGTTTGGTTACAAAATACGCAAGAATACGTATTCTGACCGAAACTACGGCTCGTCACTGAGCCTAGATAACGTGGTAATCAGTAGGTATAGTCACTAGGGACTATAACCATCGTGATCACGCTCACGTTATGAAGTTCAAACGAACTTTGCATCGACCATAAACTGGTCAATGCAGAAAGTCAAACAAAGTTTGACTTTCGGACTCAAAAAGCAATAAAAGAACGAAGGAACACTTACGAAGGGTCCCCGAAAGCTAATCTAGATCAAAATAGCTCAGGTATGAAACAAAGGTTTCAACTTAGAGCACAAATGATCAGATTCTTGTGAGGAATGAAGTGAAATGGGGTGGGTATTTATAGTTTTCGGTCCACCGTTAGGATCGTTTCTTGGAAAAGAGGGAATGATCTAGCCCGTACACTTGTCAAGATGTCATGGTAACTGAAAATGGCCACCATAGGAGTTTAACAAGTGGCACTTGACCTTTGGGAGGGGTTAAAGGCTGTTAACTGCTGTTTAAAAACGATTTGCTGCATCTGACCCTGGCTAGCGCACCGTTACATTAAAGGTGTAGAGGTGCGCTAGGCCTTAGTTTGGCAGATTTACAATTTTGGTCCCTGTCATGAATTCTGCCCATTTTCGACACGTTTAAGGCCCGTTAACCCCATTTCAAAGCTCTAAAATGAAGTTAAAGTATTGGGAACTTAAAACATGCTCAAAAATATCTCGGATGTCGGTTCGTTTAGCCGTACGGTTGCGATGTTCGGTTAATTACGACGGAATGCGCATAAGCGCGAAAAACGATCCAAATGACGCGACGAATGGATTTTTCTCATTCCAAACATTAAAATAAAATATTATAGTGCTTACATAAATTTTTGGATGTCCGGATGTATTCAGAACGTAAGTTATGCGCGAAAGTGCAAACTTGTGCACTTTTTGACACTTTTAGTCCCTGAATGACCCAAAAGTTTATTTTAGCACACCGAACCCCTTAAAGCCTACTTATAAGCTATATAAAGGATATATAAGGTGTGTTTAACTTATGGTCATGTTCCAAAATGTTCGTTACAGTTCAAATTGGCATACTTTCGCAGTTTGTCAAGTTTAGTCCCTGTAAGCGAATTAACTTGTTTTCACCACACCAAACCTTCCAAAACTTATATCTAAGTTATGTAAAGGTTATTTAAGGTATGTTAAGCCTATTTCACTATTCCGGAGTGTTCGTTGGGTTAAACTGGTTATATTTACGCATCAGAGCGCGTATAACCCTCCAGAAAGCGATGTAAAGCTTAAAATCGAACAAGAGTTGATATGTGCAAACGATACACATATTTTTACAAATCCCAAGTATGAAATACAATATTTCATTGGTTTGGAATTTGTTTGATGGTTGAAGTGACACAGGTGTCACATCATCTATACACATTTCCTCACATGATTCTTCATTAAAATCACACTTTTCGCCATGAAATCACTAAGATTCGGGCTCTCGAGGATGACATCATTATGGCGATTTGTACAAACGGCTGTGTGATGTCATTTCCATCAAGCTTTAGCTCAAATCTAAGAGATTTCTACGTATTTTACCATGAAACTTTACAAATTTAAATGTTTTCGGTTGATTTCATACTATCTTCAAACTTTCTTAAAACCTTTACTCAAATCGGTGGTGTCTGGATCCAAAACAGGTTTAGGACTTGTTCCTTAGTCTGGAGTCGGCTCGATAACAGATTCCCACCGGAGAAGATGACAATATTACGGATCAGACATGAAACCCAACCAAGAACAGCCGTCCGATCGAACGGGGTGATTTCCATCCGATCAGACGAGCTGAACCTTAGTGAGTTTTCCGTTGTCTTGGTACGTTACCATGTTATTGCCGTTAAAATCAAACTTGGAAACTTTACGAAGGTTGCAAAAAGGAATAGATCACACCAGTCGAATGACCATCCGATCGGACGACCAACCCATCGAACGGTCATCCGACTGAACGACATGCTCCTCACAACCTTCAACACTTAAACTATTTTTCAGAACTTTAAACTTTGAAACATACACTTGAACAGTCATTCGACCGAACGGTCATCCGATCGGATGACCATCCGATCGAACGACTTGGATTTACACTACAATGAAAACTTCAAAAGGTTGAATATTTTGGAAACTCACCCTCTGATCGAATGACGGATGGTGATCCGTTTAAATCTAACAGGTCATCCGACCGGATGACCATCTGTCCGGATGGCCATCCGATCACGAGCCTGGTTCGACACTTTGCACGATTCTTCTATTCTGTCCGACGCTTATCTGTTAAACTATAATCAGGTTAATCTTAGCGCTCCCTTCGATCCAATCAGTACGTGTCGATACTTAGCACCCACTGTGAGTATACTTGATCCCTTTTTGTTTTAAACTTTTGGGATTCAACATGTATTCTATGAAACTTAACACTTGAAGCTATTTGAAACATACTCTATCCTCAGGGAACGTGAAACTTGATACTTTTTGGATTCTTGATTCTTTATGCTATGTGAACGTTTAATCCTTGTGTGTAGTTCTGCCTTAACAATAGTAGCGCTATAGGAGTAATGCACCTCCCCATTATTCTCGGGGGTATTGTTAGGAGGAGTCTATTTTGCTTTCCTTGAGACTTGGGAAAGTGGTAAACACATTGGGATACTTGGGCTATCACTCGGACTGCGTGAACTAGCATGGATGAAACTAATATATGTTTACATGACGGATATGAGTCTTTTAAACTATTATACTATATACTCAAACATGTATACTCGCCAGTACATTATTGTATTGACATTATTTTAATACATGTTGCAGGCTGATAGGATGTTGGATCCAAGAAACAAGTTAGGATGGTACTTAGAAACACACCTACTTAATTATCTGTTTTGAACAATATTTGGATGTTTTGTAATCGTTACTTGTTGTTGTGAAACCTGTCTAGAAAATGTTATGAATTCGGTTAATCTCTATATTGAAACCGTTAGTGTTATTGAAACTTTTGAGCAATCTGAACGCTTAGTGCCACACCCCGATGTTTCCACCATCGGTTAGGGTGTGACAGATTGGTATCAGAGCCATAACTATAGGGAATTAGGAAAAGTAGGAATGCTTTGCCTAGTCTATAGTTCTAGGACTCTTGACTTTTATTTGTTATTTAAGACTTATGCATTCTACCGTAATTGCTTCCTTGCAACACATCTTCCTGTTAAAACTTACACGCCTTTCCTAAGGCTGACACAATATACACTTGGATACTTTGAAAACGCTGTTATGCAGTGTTTGTATTTTTGCACGAGATTTGCCCTCAAGTCAGGAGTGACATCCGAACCTTGATGGGAAATTTCCATACTATATTCTAGTAGGTCTTATCTTTTGATAAGTACCAACACAACAATTAGGGTACGAAGTTGTTAAGTTAGAGGTGAAACTCATACGTTGATAACTAGTCCCACTCTTTGATTTTTTTCTGTCTCGCCAAGGTCTCGAAATTCCCAATCAATTAGGAATGTGTAATGATCGAAAGGACAGATATCGTATGCCTAACATCGATGATGTATTTGTCTAAATAAGTCAAGACACGTTGCCTCAATTCGAAAGGGGTTCGATTCACTTTGTTTAGTCAACGTTCCTCTACCCGGAACAATCCTATGTTATATGAGTCTATCTTTTATGTTATCTCGAATTTTTAGATATGGTTTTAAACTTGATTCTTTGTTCATTTCGATACTTTTACACAAATCGCATGTGTCCGCAATCTAAAGCGATAATCATAATCTCTCAGGATCGAACTAAATTTATGATGCCTTGTTCATAATGGTAAACTACGTGGAATCTTGATTAAACTATCTGAAGCATGATTGTACGAGATACTATGTGAAACTATTTGGTTAATCTATGTACTATTACGAGTAGTAAAACACTATATGTAACATGGCACCGAAAGACGAGACAGAAGTAACACGGATGAAACATGGTGGATACGTCGCTGGTACTTCCTATATATAAGTGTTTCCGGCATGTTACCAACTTTCGTAACACGTTCCATGCGAAATCTAGTGTTTTGAAGGTCGGTGATGAAAATGTTGAACACTAAGCTACGTGAAACTACTTGTTTAAATCTATGTGTACTCTAATGCGTATGTGTTGTTGTGAGTGGCAAAATACGATACATAGCCTAGCACTGACGACGAGACGGACGTAGCGT
The DNA here is from genome assembly GCA_030545235.1 of Helianthus tuberosus. NCBI lineage: Eukaryota > Viridiplantae > Streptophyta > Magnoliopsida > Asterales > Asteraceae > Helianthus > Helianthus tuberosus. The sequence continues at coordinate 90,844,818 of CM060410.1, forward strand.
GATCAAAACATGGTGGATACGCCGCTCGTACTTCCTATATATAAGTGTTTCTATCATGTTGCCGAACTTTCGTAACACGTGCCATGTGGAATTCGTGGTTTGTGGACTGTGGTGAGGATGTTGAACGATAAGCTACGTGAAACAATTTGATTGATCTACGTGTATGTGATCATGGTGGAGTGTATTGTTATGGTTGGCAAAATGCGACACTTAACATGACACCGAATATGAGGCGGACGTGATATGCCCGAAACATGGTGGATACGCCGCTAGTACTTCCTATATATAAGTGTTTCTGACATGTTGCCGAACTTTCGTACAACATGCCATGCGAAAGTCGTGGGATTGCGGCAGTTGAATCTTTTGAATTATGAGAAAATTGTTGAACGTTTGAAACTATGTGAAACTTGAGTTTTTATGCAACCGTGTGTGAATCTATATATACTGTGTGACTTTAAGATCTAGACATATACGATCCTTTTCTTGGATCTTTAGATGTCTTCCCGCAAACTATCCGACTCTCTCAAGAGATCCAGGGAAAACTCTCAGAAAAAGATGATGTCATTCATGGCCGATCAGATCGCTCGCATCATGCCAAAGATCGTCTCTGAGATCTAAGGATCAAACACTCCTCCTTCCTCTGTGGAATCTAAAGGTGAGAAGCTAAAACCTACAAAGTTCAGTTACAAACACTTCGTCTATTGCAACCCTAAGCCTTTCACGAGCAGTGATGGGGTGACCACAATGCTAGAATGGTTTGACAGCATAGAGGTTACCTTCATTAACAGCGAGTGCCCAAAACATTTGAAGACTAGGAGTGCAACTGGCATGTTTCAAGGCCGAGCTCTGGAGTGGTGGTCAAATGAGAGAAACATCCACTTGAATGAAGAAGCTTAAGCTCTTCCATGGTCTGAGGTGCGAAAGTTAATGATGCTCGAATTCTGCCCACCCCATGAACAGCTAAAGCTTGAAGAAGAGTTCTGACATCTAAAGCAGATTGGTGATGACAATCTGGCTTATACTACCCGTTTCAAGCAACTCAGCATAATCGTTCCTCACTTGGTTTCTACTCCTAAGCGCATGATAACCAAGTACATTAATGGGTTACCTCCTGCAATGCGTGATTCGACCAAAGCAGCTCAGCTAGAGACTATTGAAGAAGTTTACCGTCTTGCCGCAAGTTTAAACAACAACCGTGTCTGTGACAAACAGTTAGCTACTCATGTTCCCTCAAAGTCAGCGAACCAGGTTACTCAGCAGTCAAGTAGCAGCAGGAACAAGAAGAGAAAGTCTCAGGGTTCAAGCTGTAATGCGATTGTCCCTGCTGCAAACCCTACTGTTAAGACTGCTCCTGGTGCTGCTGTTCCAAACCCTCCTTGTAACAACTGTGCCTCCACGGCCATAAAAAAATTCCAAACCAATGAAATATTATATTTCATACTTGGGATTGGTAAAAATATGTGTATCATTTGCACATATCAATTCTCGTTCAATTTCAAACTCTAAATCGCTTTCTGGAAGGTTATACGCGCACCGATGCGTAAATATAACCAGTTTAATGCAACAAACACTCCGGAATAGTGACACATACTCATCATACCTTAAATAACCTTTACATAACTTAGAAATAAGTTTTGAAGGCTTTGGTATGGCAAAAACAAGTTAATTCGACTACAGGGACTAAATATGACAAACTGCGAAAGTATGTCAATTTGAACTGTAACGAACATTCCGGAACATAACCATAAGTTAAACACACCTTAAATATCCTTTACATAGCTTAGAAATAGGCTTTGAGGGGTTTGTTGTGCTAAAATAAACTTTTGGATCATTCAGGGACTAAAAGTGTCAAAAAGTGCACAAGTTTGCATTTTCGCGCATAACTTACGTTCTGAATACATCCGGACATCCAAAAATTTATGTAAGCATGACTATATTATATTTTAGTGTTCGCCATAAGAAAAACCCATTCGTTTCGTCATTTGGATCGTTTTTCGCGCTTGTGCGCATTCCGTCGTAATTAAGCGAACATCGCGTTCGTACGACCAAACGAACCATTATCCGGCATATTTTTGAGCATGTTTTGAGTTCCCTATACTTTAACTTCATTTTAGAGCCTTGAAATGAGGTTAACGGGGTTCAAACGCATCGAAAAAGGCCTTAAAACACAACAGGGACCATTTCTGCCAACTTTGAAACATTTCTGAATCAGAGGAGGGCTAGCGTAGCGCGAGCCCTATAGGCTTTACCAGTCGCACTACGCGACTGCCTATGCTGGACAGAAAACATGCAGAAAACTCAGTTTTGCATTTTCGGGACCAGATTCGATGTATTAGCCGCTGTTTAATTCACAACCACACATTCTAACATGCTTAGTCAGCGGATAAGGATGGAATTTAGGCACCATGACTTTGCAACACATGTATGGATGGAATTTAAGCACCTAAACACCATAACTTTGCAACACATGTATGGATGGAATTTAAGCACCATAACTTTGCAACACATGTACGGATGGGATTAAGGCACGTTTTCCATGAAACGATCTTAACGGTTCGGGTATTCCTATAAATACCCATTCACCCCCATTGCTAAAATCACTAGAATTCTGAATTGAGAACCTCTAAGTTGAAACCATTGTTTCATACCTGAGATTCTTGACTCGGGATTAGCATTCGGGGACCCTTCGTAAGTATTCTTTCGTTCTTTTCCTTATTTTATTGCTTTTCGAGTCAGAAAGTCAAACTTTGTTTGACTTTCAGCGTTGACCAGTAATGGTCAATGCGAAGTTCGTTTGAACTTCGCAACGTGAGTGTAATCACGTTGGTCATAGTCCCTTGGGACTATGCCCACTGATTACCACGTTGTCTAGGGTCGTAGGGTAGGCGATCTAATAAATCGCCTATACCTTCGAACTCGACCCATTTGGTCGATCATTAGGATCCGACCAAATATATTAGGTGACCATAGTAGGTAGGGAATAACCTTCCGAGGTTATACCCTATGGTCGCTTCGTTTAAGTAGTTGTATGATAGGTAGTTTATATGCCTTAGGTAAATTACCAGAATACCCTTTTCATGTATAATTGGTAATTAAGCATATGTAACCTAAACTTTTGTCACATAACTGATTATGTAACATGTTTAGGCATATAACACTTGTCATAGGACTAGTTAGACGGTCCGAACACGTTTCACGCACACGACGCGTTAAAGTAGCATAAGCTACCTTAATGGGTCGCGATGGGTCGAAAGCACTTAGGTTTGGTTTCATTGTAGTATGTAGGCCTTGTTAAACCATATCATATGAGTTCCAATACTCATTTGGTTTACCAAGCCTCATCCTATCCAATCTCTCGATTTAAGTCCGGTTTATTTATATAGTATTGGATTTGCCGACTGATTCCGTGCTCCCTCTAGCTTTGTTTGGTTGTTGTTCAAGACCTCCAAGCATTCTCAGACGAGTACATTATTCCCCTCTTTTACTGTTTTCAACTGTTTTGGGGTGACTCATATGTGCTAAATGTTTTATCAATGGTTTCAAGAACAATTACAATGGTTTCAAGAACAATTACAATGTGGTTTCAAGGACAATAACAATTATTTCAAGAACGCTAACAATGATTTCAAGAACGAATACAATGATTTCAAAAACTAATAACAATTTCAAAAAAAAAAGTGAACAAACTTGTTGGTTGTAGTTTACATGACCGATGACATTCATTAGCAATGATCAAGCCGACCAGTATTAGGTTATGGTACCATAGGATCTGACAAATCCCGTTATTTACTGCACCCATTGTTATGTGTGGGGGTTGTGGGTAGCGACTGAATCTGTAATTATTAACTTATCCTTTGGTAAGGGTTTGTTAAGAACGAGAACGAGAGCGAGATGGAGCGAGGAACGCATCAAGAAGGTTTGAATGTTATTAGAGAATCGACCATAAAGTAGTTTCACAATTAAAATATTAACTTACCCTTTGGTAAGGGTTTGTTAAGAACAAGAACAAGTTTTAACATTTGGGTAAACATTTGTACATGATTGACATTTGATCATGTATTTTCCACAAAACATAACTTTGATTTAAACCAAGTCTTACTTCAATACTTTGTTTTTGTGCATATGGTTTAGTTGAGACATTTCACTTGCCATACATGGATAATTGACATAGACATTTGACATGGATATTTGACATAGACATTTGACATGGATATTTGACATAGACATTTGACATGGATATTTGACATAGACATTTTGACATGATTTACATCTTGACATGAATACTTTGACATATTACCCAATACATTTGACAATTGATTTAAACATAGACTTCTTACATTGGTTGGTTTGGATTGATTAAGTGATTATGTAACGATGCGTGTGTGATATGATACAAACATGGTGGATACGCCGCTGGTACTTCCTATATATAAGTGTTTGTATGGTATTACATATTGTAGCGTTATTTGAATCATTTCAGTTTGAGACATAGAACATTTTATACAAGTAACATACTTTTCACAAGACATTTATTTACAAACAACTTATCTTATACAAACTCATTTTACATGGTTATTCATTTAATCATGCATTATTCTCTTATTTATACATATCATCTAAACTTATTATTTTTCAAATGATTTACAAAGACAAAGCAAATTACTAGGTTCATGACTAAACAATTTCTTAAACAGAAGTCATGAATCTTATTTTCACAAAACCTATGTACTCGCCAGCATTTCTTTGCTGACCTCGTTTTCACATATGTTTCAGGTATTGTTGGATGATATCGATTGATAAGATGCATGCTCACATAGGACTGGACAAGGCCTTAGTGACTCAATAATAATGATAGACTTTGTCTAATTTGTGTATTTGGATTTCCAGACGATGTAATTATTCAATGTTTAATAAAACAAAACACTTTTGGTATCCATGGTTATGAAACATTAATTCTGTTGCAACACGCCCCGATGTTTCCGCCGCGATTTGTTGTTTTACGCGGTCGGGGTGTGACAGAAAAGATGGTATCAGAGCCAATGGTTATAGGGAATTAGGTTATTAGTAATGCTTTGACCTAGTCTATAACCTTCTTAGGACCCTAACGCGAGTTTACTTGCGTTTAGTCATAAAACAAATACAGTCACCTATCCTTAGGTGACGACCACAATAAAAACATAAATTTCAAGACCGCTTTGAAAGCTAATCATCTGTTCTAGGATGATTGATTACAAGGTTTTGAACCCTCTGTTATATGGTTTTGAACCCCTTTTAAATTTTCAAAATCTCGACAAGGTTTTGGGTTTTAAATAATGTGAACACGTGCAAACTGGAAGGGTGAATGCCTGTATTCTGGGTTTTCTGTCTAGGCAAGCACTTCGTATACATCTCATCAGACGCGAGACCAGTTGTGCTTACCTGGGAATTCTTGGGATGAGTGTTCACTTATAGGCGAGCATGTCTTCGCGATACATTATTTTCGACCCATTTACTTTGATCAGTCACTGTGTGTCGTTTGTTGCTTTGTAGTAACAAACAAATGACCACTATCCTTGCTTTCATCAGATTTGTTCCATCTCATTCTTTTCGTCTAATTCTCTCTCTCTCGTTTCTTTTCATGTTTCCTCTTTCAGAATGCCTCCTCGACGCGAAAGCCAGATAGAGACTGCCGAATTGGCAGAAATCATTGCGCAGCAAATGGCTGCTCAATTCCCAAACCTCTTTGCTCAATGGAACCAAGCCAACAACAACAACAATGTTCTATGCAAATACAAGGATTTTAACCAGGCTAAACCACTCAAGTTTAGTGGTTCTGAAGGAGCGACTGGGCTTCTTCAATGGTTCGAGAGCATTGAGAATACTTTCCGCCACGTGCAGTGTCCTGATAATCGCAAGGTCGAGTTCTCCTCGAGCGTGTTTCAGAAGAGGGCTCTTACATGATGGAATGGGGTAATGAGAGACCGAGGTGCGGAAGTTGCTCTGGCACAGACATGGGCTGAACTTAGGGCCCTGATGATGAGAGAATCCTGTCCTCGTCATGAGCAGCGAGCTTTGGAGAAGGAATTTGATGAATTGAAGCAAGATAGTGGTGAGCACAGGGCGTATACTGATAGGTTTGAGGAGTTGAGTCTGCTTTGCCCGACAATGGTTACCCCACTTGACATAGCTATCGAAAGGTACATCGATGGCCTACCTGACTCGGTACAAGACATCCTTACTGGTAGTAACCCTGCCACACTCCGTCAGGCGATCGAGTTATCTGCGACATTGACTGAGTCGCAGATTCGGAAGAATAAGTTACACAGAAAGGGCGACAAGGGTAAGAAGCAGGAGTCTGACAAGGATGATAGCAAGAAAGGTCAAAACAAGAAGGGTAAGGAAGGTGAGACGTCAAAGAAATCAAGGAAGCGAAAGGGTGGTCAAAACTTTGCTGTTACAGCACAGACTGCTCAGAACCCGCGAAACTTACCAGCTCAGCCACCTGCAAAGAAAGCATATGCCGGTACCGCACCTTATTGTGCACGCTGCAACGGTCATCACGCAGTACAACAAGCTTGCTGGCAATGCACGACGTGTGGTAAACTTGGGCATTTGGCCAAGGTTTGTCGTTTGGGACAAAATCAGGCTGCTCAGGTTCAAGCTCCGGTTCAAGGGAATGCTGTGAGATTTCCACTGGGTTCATGTTTCAACTGCGGAGAGATTGGTCATTTCCGTCACAACTGCCCGAGACTGATGAATGCAAATGCTAACGCAAACCCGAATGCGAACGTCAACGTCAATGTAAATCCAGCACGCGGTCGAGTGTTTAACATCAATGAGGCACTCAATGATGAAGGAATGAACAATTAGTATTTTGTTTTTCCTCTGGTTGGTATCTTGTAACATTTAAAGACAATGCGGTTGTTATATAAATAAAATTTGTGGTTTTATTTTTAACTAATGCAATTGTATGAATGTTTGATTCAACCTTATGATGTCAACACAAAGACAAAACTACTTGTGTGGTTCTGTCATTTTTATGATCACTTGTGATCTCCCTAAGAACCTCAAACACTTGTTTCTTTTAAATCTAAAGTATCTTATCGTCTTGCACCGTTCGAGATGCAAGAATTATCAAAACAGCTTCAAGAGTTGTCTGATAAAGGATTCATCCGTCCGAACTTTTCACCTTGGAGAAGCTTCTGTTCTCCTTGTGAAAAGAAGAATGGATCTTTTCGAATGTACATCGATTAACGTAAGCCTAGTAAGCTTACCATCAAGAATCGATATCCCCCTACCTTGAATCAACGAATTCTCCGATCAACTGCATAGCGTTTCATGCTTTTTCCAAGATCGATTTGCGTTTTGGGTATCATCAACTTTGTATTCTCGAAGAAGATATTCCCAAAACGGTTCTCTGCATGAAGTATGGCCATTACGAGTTTACAGTCATGCCTTTTAGGTTGACAAATACTCCAGCCATCTTCAAGGACTTAATAAATAAAGTCTACAAGCCTTATTTGGATCAGTTCGTCATTGTTATTAATGACATCTTGATCTATTCATATCCCGAGCTGATAACGATCAACACTTTCATTGACACTGGAACCCTTAAAGAAAGAACAAACTTTTCGCTAAATCCTCCAAGAGGAAATTTTGGCTTAAAGAAGTTCAGTTTTTTTTTGGTCATGTAGTCAACAAGCAGGGTATTCATATGGATCAATCCAAATTACTGCAATTAAGGATTTGATTCCTTGTATGCTTTAAATACCCGTGTCCAAAGATAACAAATTTAAAGGTCAAATTAAACAATTATGCGATTATGTGATATGTGTTTATGTGTTCTCCTCTATGTTTTTGTGTGATCCGATTTTCAAATCCTCATAGAATCTTTTATATCTTCATATGAGGGATTCGTAGTAGGATATTCAAAAGGTACTACCTTAAATCCTTATGGGCTTCTACGTAGTAGTTAAGACCCTTGGATTATATAGTACCACTCCATGATTCTTAAGAGACCTTAAGTGGTCTAGTCAAAAAAAAAAAAAAAGAGATTGATTCACAATCTGGTTAAAGAATGACATCTAGTGATGTAGCTGAACAGACTCCTTGATAGTCACTTTAGATCAATTATTGATTTAACTAAAAGGACTCTATGGCGGTCTAGTCACACTCATCACAGGAATGTTCATTTGGTTTTACCCTACACGTTATAAAATAGACTGTGTGAACTGTGCAAGGAATTGTCTAATTATGGACGCGTACATAATTAAGAAATTTAGTGCACAGACACCCAGTAAGATTTGTTATGTGTAAGAACCGATAGTGACAACAATAACGAAATGACAACGATGTAATGGAGGTACGGTGGACGCACCAATGACGCTTCATATACTAGTATATAAGTATCCCTCTTACATTGCAATCATGATGTTATTAAGGTTACTAGAAGTTCAAGAACCCTAACTAATATTGTTCGATCTTTTCAATTTTATGTTTCAAGCTCTCACAAGTTTCCTCTAAATAAATTTCGGGACGAAATTTCCTAAAGTAGGGGAGACTGTAACAACTGTGCCTCCACGGCCATCAAAAAAATTCCAAACCAATGAAATATTATATTTCATACTTGGGATTGGTAAAAATATGTGTATCATTTTCACATATCAATTCTCGTTCAATTTCAAACTCTAAATCGCTTTCTGGAAGATTATACGCGCACCGATGCGTAAATATAACCAGTTTAATGCAACAAACACTCCGGAATAGTGACACATACTCATCATACCTTAAATAACCTTTACATAACTTAGAAATAAGTTTTGAAGGCTTTGGTATGGCAAAAACAAGTTAATTCGACTACAGGGACTAAATATGACAAACTGCGAAAGTATGTCAATTTGAACTGTAACGAACATTCCGGAACATAACCATAAGTTAAACACACCTTAAATATCCTTTACATAGCTTAGAAATAGGCTTTGAGGGGTTTGTTGTGCTAAAATAAACTTTTGGATCATTCAGGGACTAAAAGTGTCAAAAAGTGCACAAGTTTGCATTTTCGCGCATAACTTACGTTCTGAATACATCCGGACATCCAAAAATTTATGTAAGCATGACTATATTATATTTTAGTGTTCGCCATAAGAAAAACCCATTCGTTTCGTTATTTGGATCGTTTTTCGCGCTTGTGCGCATTCCGTCGTAATTAAGCGAACATCGCGTTCGTACGACCAAACGAACCATTATCCGGCATATTTTTGAGCATGTTTTGAGTTCCCTATACTTTAACTTCATTTTAGAGCCTTGAAATGAGGTTAACGGGGTTCAAACGCATCGAAAAAGGCCTTAAAACACAACAGGGACCATTTCTGCCAACTTTGAAACATTTCTGAATCAGAGGAGGGCTAGCGTAGCGCGAGCCCTATAGGCTTTACCAGTCGCGCTACGCGACTGCCTATGCTGGACAGAAAACATGCAGAAAACTCAGTTTTGCATTTTCGGGACCAGATTCGATGTATTAGCCGCTGTTTAATTCACAACCACACATTCTAACATGCTTAGTCAGCGGATAAGGATGGAATTTAGGCACCATGACTTTGCAACACATGTATGGATGGAATTTAAGCACCTAAACACCATAACTTTGCAACACATGTATGGATGGAATTTAAGCACCATAACTTTGCAACACATGTACGGATGGGATTAAGGCACGTTTTCCATGAAACGATCTTAACGGTTCGGGTATTCCTATAAATACCCATTCACCCCCATTGCTAAAATCACTAGAATTCTGAATTGAGAACCTCTAAGTTGAAACCATTGTTTCATACCTGAGATTCTTGACTCGGGATTAGCATTCGGGGACCCTTCGTAAGTATTCTTTCGTTCTTTTCCTTATTTTATTGCTTTTCGAGTCAGAAAGTCAAACTTTGTTTGACTTTCAGCGTTGACCAGTAATGGTCAATGCGAAGTTCGTTTGAACTTCGCAACGTGAGTGTAATCACGTTGGTCATAGTCCCTTGGGACTATGCCCACTGATTACCACGTTGTCTAGGGTCGTAGGGTAGGCGATCTAATAAATCGCCTATACCTTCGAACTCGACCCATTTGGTCGATCATTAGGATCCGACCAAATATATTAGGTGACCATAGTAGGTAGGGAATAACCTTCCGAGGTTATACCCTATGGTCGCTTCGTTTAAGTAGTTGTATGATAGGTAGTTTATATGCCTTAGGTAAATTACCAGAATACCCTTTTCATGTATAATTGGTAATTAAGCATATGTAACCTAAACTTTTGTCACATAACTGATTATGTAACATGTTTAGGCATATAACACTTGTCATAGGACTAGTTAGACGGTCCGAACACGTTTCACGCACACGACGCGTTAAAGTAGCATAAGCTACCTTAATGGGTCGCGATGGGTCGAAAGCACTTAGGTTTGGTTTCATTGTAGTATGTAGGCCTTGTTAAACCATATCATATGAGTTCCAATACTCATTTGGTTTACCAAGCCTCATCCTATCCAATCTCTCGATTTAAGTCCGGTTTATTTATATAGTATTGGATTTGCCGACTGATTCCGTGCTCCCTCTAGCTTTGTTTGGTTGTTGTTCAAGACCTCCAAGCATTCTCAGGCGAGTACATTATTCCCCTCTTTTACTGTTTTCAACTGTTTTGGGGTGACTCATATGTGCTAAATGTTTTATCAATGGTTTCAAGAACAATTACAATGGTTTCAAGAACAATTACAATGTGGTTTCAAGGACAATAACAATTATTTCAAGAACGCTAACAATGATTTCAAGAACGAATACAATGATTTCAAAAACTAATAACAATTTCAAAAAAAAAAGTGAACAAACTTGTTGGTTGTAGTTTACATGACCGATGACATTCATTAGCAATGATCAAGCCGACCAGTATTAGGTTATGGTACCATAGGATCTGACAAATCCCGTTATTTACTGCACCCATTGTTATGTGTGGGGGTTGTGGGTAGCGACTGAATCTGTAATTATTAACTTATCCTTTGGTAAGGGTTTGTTAAGAACGAGAACGAGAGCGAGATGGAGCGAGGAACGCGTCAAGAAGGTTTGAATGTTATTAGAGAATCGACCATAAAGTAGTTTCACAATTAAAATATTAACTTACCCTTTGGTAAGGGTTTGTTAAGAACAAGAACAAGTTTTAACATTTGGGTAAACATTTGTACATGATTGACATTTGATCATGTATTTTCCACAAAACATAACTTTGATTTAAACCAAGTTTTACTTCAATACTTTGTTTTTGTGCATATGGTTTAGTTGAGACATTTCACTTGCCATACATGGATAATTGACATAGACATTTGACATGGATATTTGACATAGACATTTGACATGGATATTTGACATAGACATTTTGACATGATTTACATCTTGACATGAATACTTTGACATATTACCCAATACATTTGACAATTGATTTAAACATAGACTTCTTACATTGGTTGGTTTGGATTGATTAAGTGATTATGTAACGATGTGTGTGTGATATGATACAAACATGGTGGATACGCCGCTGGTACTTCCTATATATAAGTGTTTGTATGGTATTACATATTGTAGCGTTATTTGAATCATTTCAGTTTGAGACATAGAACATTTTATACAAGTAACATACTTTTCACAAGACATTTATTTACAAACAACTTATCTTATACAAACTCATTTTACATGGTTATTCATTTAATCATGCATTATTCTCTTATTTATACATATCATCTAAACTTATTATTTTTCAAATGATTTACAAAGACAAAGCAAATTACAAGGTTCATGACTAAACAATTTCTTAAACAGAAGTCATGAATCTTATTTTCACAAAACCTATGTACTCGCCAGCATTTCTTTGCTGACCTCGTTTTCACATATGTTTCAGGTATTGTTGGATGATATCGATTGATAAGATGCATGCTCACATAGGACTGGACAAGGCCTTAGTGACTCAATAATAATGATAGACTATGTCTAATTTGTGTATTTGGATTTCCAGACGATGTAATTATTCAATGTTTAATAAAACAAAACACTTTTGGTATCCATGGTTATGAAACATTAATTCTGTTGCAACACGCCCCGATGTTTCCGCCGCGATTTGTTGTTTTACGCGGTCGGGGTGTGACACTCCTGTTCTTGAGAACAAAAAGCAGTACACTGGGCCTCACCCCAAGTGTACCACTTGCAACTTTCATCATCCAGCTACTACTGCTTGTCGTTATGTACCAACTGTAATCGCTATGGTCACACGACTCCCTAGTGCCGTCAAGCCAACCAAGCTCAGCAAGCCCCAGTTCAGGCAGCTCTACCAGCTTTCCCAGCTCCTCAGCAGAATCCTAGGCCAGTCAACGTTGTTCGTGCATGCTACAAGTGTGGAGATACTACTCACCTTCGTAATTAGTGTCCCCAGCTAAACCAATAGCAACAGCCAGCCGCTCATGGACGAGCGTTCAACATTAATGCTAATCAGGCTCGTAATGACAACGACATCGTGAATGGTACGTTTCTCGTCAATAATCTTTATGCTTCAATACTCTTTGATACTGGTGCCGATAGAAGCTTCGTGTCCGTAGAATTTGAATCTTTGTTAAACTGTGCACGCTCTAAGCTACCTAAGTTGTTTTTGGTTGAGATTGCCGATGGTAAATCGATTATAGTTGATTCTATTCTCAGTGGTTGTTCCTTGACTCTTGACGACCACATGTTTACTATTGATCTAATACCCATGCAATTGGGTAGCTTTGATATCATTATCGACATGGATTGGTTGTGTAAGAATCATGCCGAGATTGCTTGTCATGAGAAGTTCGTTCGTTTACCTCTTCCTTCCGGTGATATTTTACCCGTTTACGGAGACCGACCTTTGAAAGGACTGAAGTGGATGTCATGCACTCAAGGGAACAGGTGCTTACGTAATCAGAACCTTGCCTTCTTGGCCCACGTGGTGGAACAAAAGGGCAAGGGGAAGAACATAAGCAACGTTCCAGTAGTGTGTGACTTCCCTGACGGCTTTCCTGAAGATCTTCCTGGTCTTCCTCCTCCTCGATCTGTTGACTTTCGTATTGATCTCATACCTGGTGCGACTCTTGTCCCCAAGGCTCCCTACCAACTTGCACCTTTCAAGATGCAAGAACTATCTAGTCAACTACAAGAACTGCTCGACAAGGGATTCATTCGTCCAAGTACCTCTCCGTGGGTTGCTCCCATACTATTCGTCAAGAAGAAAGATGGTTCGTTTGGTATGTGTATCGACTACCGTGAACTTAATAAACTTACCATTAAGAATCATTATCCTCTTCCTCGTATCGATGACCTATTCGACCAACTACAAGGCGCGTCCTGTTTCTCGAAAATCGACCTTCGATCTGGTTATCATCAGCTCCGTGTTCTCGAAGTTATCCCCAAAACTGCGTTTCGCACTCGTTATGGACTCTACGAGTTCGTGGTTATGCCTTTTGGCTTGACCAATGCACCCGTTGTGTTCATGGATCTTATGAACCGTGTTTGTAAACCCTATTTGGATCGTTTTGTGATAGTCTTTATTGATGATATTCTTATTTATTCGAAAACTAGAGCTGATCATGAACGTCATTTACGCTTGATGCTTGAACTATTGCGGGGTGAACGCTTATACGCTAAATTCTCTAAGTGTGAGTTTTGGATTGCCGAAGTATAATTTCTAGGGCACGTTGTTAGTAAGCAAGGTATTCATGTTGACCCTTCTAAATTCGAAGCTGTCAAGAATTGGAGTACGCCTAAATCGGCATCCGAAATCCGTTCCTTCCTAAGATTGGCAGGTTATTACTGTCGATTCATTTCAGATTTTTCTAGGATCGTCTTCCCTCTTACTTCCTTGACTCAGAAAGAGAAATGTTTTGCTTGGGGTCCTGAGCAAGAGGAATCTTTTCTGACTCTTAAGACTCTTCTTTGTAATGCTCATGTTCTTACTCTTCCCGATGGGAATGACGACTTCGTGGTATATTGTGATGCCTCGAACCGTGGCTTGGGCTGTGTGCTCATGCAACGGGACAAGGTTATTGCTTATGCCTCCTGTTAACTCAAAATACATGAGAAAACTATACTACTCACAATCTGGAGCTTCGTGCAGTTGTATTTGCGTTAAAGATCTGGCAACACTACCTATATGGAACTAAGTATGTGGTTTTCACTGACCATAAGAGCCTACAACACATCTTTAACCAAAAGGAGCTGAACATGCGACAAAGACGCTGGCTGGAGTTACTTAACGACTACGACTGCGAGATTCGCTATCATCTTGGCAAGGCGAATGTCGTGGCCGATGCTCTTAGTCGTAAGGCTCATGTTAGTACTGGTGTGTGTAAGGTGTGTTATGTTTTTATTTATAATTTAAGCCCATTTTACACATTAGTCTAGTTTTAAATTTATTAAACACGATATTCTACTAACACTAAACACACACATGGGCAAGTGCACCCATCGTGAGCGTAGTATAGCGTTGGTAAGATACCGAGGTTGTCCAAGGATACAAGAGCTTTTAGTACCGGTTTATCCTCAACGTCTAATCAAATCAAAATTTTTAGAAAAGGTTTTAAACATGAAAAATAAAAACTAAAATGCTGAAAATAAAAATAAAAATAAAAACAGATAGATGATGTGTGTAAAATGCAACATATAAATTACATCAAATGAGGCATAAAACTAACCCTTTTTTAGTACTAATGTTGGAAAAAGTGTGCTTTTGTCTTCCTTTTGTATTTTCAGGACTAAATGAACGTAATTGAACAAAAGGAACAAATATGCAGCCAAATCTAACATAAATACAAAGAAAAGGAACAAACGTCACATGCCTGACCCCTCGACAGCATCTTCCCAAGCAAAAACAGGATATCGGACGGCTGACCACGGCCCCGTGCCCAGCGGACATGGGGGCGTGGCCAGTTACCTGCAGAAAAGATAAAGCCATAGAAGTTTCTATTCCCAACACGGGGGCGTGCCCAGCTGAACACGGGCCATGGTCAACGCTAAGATTCGCATAATCCAGCAAATCTTGATAGTACAGATACGCTTCTGCACACGGGGTCGTGCCCATCGAATACGGGGGTGTGTGGAGCTAATGCAGACAAATTGTAATTAATGAAGAAAGAGAAAGATGATGGACATGGGGCCGTGCCCAATGGACATGGGGCCCTGTCCGAGCTTTTGTGCAGGCTATAAATAGGGGTGCTTGGTTCACTTCAAAGACATCCCTTGGCAAACCACCTCTCTCCCACTTCACCCACACTCCACCACCATCACAGCACCCACATCCACCACCATCATCCATCATCCATCTTAGAGTGTGTGTAGTAGTCTCGGGATCCAAGATTGATAGTAAGAGTTCTTGACAATCAAATGCCATGTTTGTCTAAGTCTCTTACATCACTTGGTGAAGACAAGCATTTAGTGTAATACTTTTGATTTTTAATCTTTTCGCACTTTTTATTTGAGTTTGTATTAATGATTTTAATAACTAGTTTCTTATGTTGAAGATGAAACTTCCATATCATTTATCCGTGTTGTCTTGGCGTTATTTTACTGTCTATATAAAAAAAGATTAACACCATTCATATCTCTACGGTCTATATAGAGATATGTTGGCTACCTGGTCGGGGGTTAAGGGAATGGTTTGGTAAGGTTCTTGCCTTGTTCAGTGTATAGATCCTGCAAGGATCTGAGTCAAGCTTACTAGGACATCCTTCAATACCTACTGGTATTGGATGGCGGGTGTGCAAATGGCTTGATCCCCTCATATGTAAACTACTATTAATACATTAACCCGGCTACTTGGGATTGTATCCCTGCTGACTCAAACCACTTAGCCGAGGGTAACGTCACCTTCAAAAGAAGGGCCTACCACATTACGCATTAATAACTTAATTAATTATCTTTCAATATTCCGACCCTTTGGATTGTATCCTTGCTGACTCAAACTACTGGGTTGAGGGTAACGTCACCTTCAAAAGAGGGGCCTACTACTATAACTAAGATAATCTCTTAAAAAGTGCAAAAGTGCGGAAATCATCAAAGGTTGCATTAAAGGCGAGGCGAATCCAAGTGATTCATCTTGTCTATCTGTTTTATTTTTATTTATCAGCATTTTAGTTCTTATTTTTCATGTTTAAAATGTCACACCCCCAAAATCCACACGCGGAGTATCACCGCTTGGAGGCGTGACTGACCAGGATCAAGCCACCAATCATATTGAACATAACAAGAAATACATAAAATTCAACCACACAATATGAAAGGTGTTTCAAACCAAAACGTAGTTAATTTTTTAGCGGAAGCATAATTGTAAAACCCAATGTAAGTATTAAGTACGAAATAAAGTAATGTTTTTAGCATGGCACACACTGCCATGTCCCACAACGACCGCGCCTCCTTGTGCAAGCTCCATGAGTACCTAACGACCTGCAAGGCATGTAACAACGAGTCAACAACAAAGTTGAGCGAGTTCACAGTTGGTTGTTTAGTTATTGCGTTCGTTTCGGAAATCATACGTTCGTTTTGTAAACCATGTATCGTATTAATTCATATCGCGGTCTCCCAGACATGTTTGCGAAGATTGGTGGGGGCTTCCCATGTGTTACTAGACCACGCGTATCGACTGCTACGAAAATGTAAGAGGTGCCCTAAGTCAATGTCTATCAGCATTGACGCTTTGCCCATAGTCCATTAGTACACGCCCGTTCGGACGACACGGTGTGAGGTTTGTTAAACCTAATAGCGCTATCTACTAATGACCCGCTCGCCATAGGCCTCGGCGATTAAGTCGATAAATGAGACACTTCAAATGATAGAGTGATGGTCTTATGGTCGTACGTATCCTGTTCAATGGGGAATACGCAAGTTTGTAGTTACCGTTCAGTTCTTTAACCCATTCCCAACCCTTGGGAATCCCATGCCTTGGATAGAGTGTGAACTCACCTTGGTTTGCTCGGTATGCTAATTATGTGCTCACAAGAAATCAGTCAAGTCCTATAGTATGCACGTATATTCAATCAGTACATGTTTGTAAAGTTCCACATACACTCTATGTCACAACGTGTGTTTGACAGTTTACGTCATGTAACACATAAGCAGTTAAATCTAGTTCATGCAATTCAGCTTTACATTAAAGGCTTCCTCAGTTTATCTTAACTTAGTTATTCATCAACAGTCTTGGTATACTTAACCTTGTTACATCGTTAAACAGTTAAGCAGGATTAATAGAACGAACATGCATGGTAGAGTTAACACCCTTAGCATAGTCATTGTGTCATAACAGAGCTAGATCTAAACTAACAGAATTATCGCATACATTGAGCTTAACATACATAACCTAGTTAACATAACCCAGTTAATATATTGACATACTTGACATGTTCAACAGCTTTAATAAACTTAACAGACTTACTAAACTAACAGTGTTACATGTCTAACAGAACTAAGGTGCCAGGCATAACAGGTGACGAAAATAAAAGCTTGGCGAATATCCTGTCTGGCGAAATCCCTTGGGCGACGAAATCCCTTGGGATTTCGTCGAGATGTATTCAAGTGGGGTGGGGGTTTTCGTCGGCTTGGGTCATGGCAAAAACACCAAGTGTTTTCGTCTGAATGGTGTCTTCATCACCAACAGTTACGTATCACAACCCTAGAATCTATCTAACAATAACAACGCCTTCAACATACAATCACCCAATCATAACAATTCATGAAATCAACAATACTATTAATCATCACAACAACCGTATCACCACACTTAACATTTATCAGGAACCATGGTTTATGCATTCAGCAATAGATTAACATATCTCCTAATCAAACACTGTTAGCATGTTAACATGTTTTCGGATCATGATGGCTTCACATCTTTCCAGATTAATCATTCAATCATAAATTCAATCATAACAACCCTAGGCCTCTAGATCACAACAGGTTTCGCATAGAGTTATATAACAAATTGATCATATGTAGTTCTTTCAAGAATACAACCAACAACATAACCATATATATATATTCATATCTGAAAACAACTAAACGTGAGAGTCACTAACCAAACTCAGAATAATCAACAAGAGATCTAGCTTCGAATGAAGGGAGGGTTGCCGTCGACTTGAGGGTGAGAGTTAGGGTTTGACGATTAAAATGTTTACGTAAAGGTTGGGAATAATATAACTGATCCACAACTGGGCCTAAAGCCCATTTCATTTCGTCGAGGAAGTAGTGGACGAAAACACAAAGGTGTTTTCGCCACAGGGGTGTTTTCGAGTGGGAATGATTTCGTGGGTGGGGTTTTCGGCTAGAGGGTGTTTGGTCAATGTTCCCCTTTTCAATTACACATAACACAATACTAACATGAACATATTAATAACATACACTCAAATGTAATGCACACCATATATAACATATCAGTCACAATAAGATTTAACAGATTACAAACGTGTACAGTTGTGAAACAAACAAGTCGTGTAAATAAACAACTTAAACAATTAACGCTCAATTAATGTGAAGGTGGAAATCTTGGAAACTCGCGTTGTCACATTATCCCCAACTTGAAAGAAATTTCGTCCCGAAATTTTGCACGTGGTTACTATGGAAGCTAGTTGTGTTGTGTTGTTTCCTGGTTTTCCTGGGGTGTCACCTAATCCCCCCGTTGGTTTGGAATTTCGTCCCGAAATTCTGTAGTAGCTTCAGTCTCAGTAGTGTTTGCACTGTTTCCGAATAACTGGGGATATTTGAGTTTCATTTGATCTTCTCGTTCCCAGGTGAACTCTGGGCCACGACGGGAGTTCCAACGAACTCGAACAAGAGGTATTCTGGTGTGCTTGAGGACCTTAACGTCCCGATCCGTGATTTCAACTGGTTCCTCGACGAATCGCAACTGATCGTCGATAGTGAGTTCCTTCAAAGGAACTATGAGGGTCTCATCTGACAGACACTTCTTCAGATTCGACACGTGAAAAACGTTATGAACTACACTGAGTTCTGTTGGTAGGTTTAGTTTGTAGGCCACCTTGCCTATTTTCTCAATGATTTCGAACGGTCCGACATATCACGGATTGAGCTTGCCCCGTTTGCCAAAATGAACCACAGCCTTCCAGGATGAAACTTTGAGTAGCACTCGATCCCCAACTTGGAACTCGAGTGGTTTCCAGCGCTTGTTTGCGTAGGCTTTCTGACGGTCGCGAGCTACCGCCATGCGTTGTCGTATCTGAGCAATTCTTTCCGTTGCGTCTACCACCAGTTCTGGACCCGTGATCTGACTGTCACCCACCTCTGCCCAACAAAGAGGTGATCGACATTTACTCCCGTACAATGCCTCGAATGGAGCGGCTTGAATGCTGGTGTGGTAACTATTGTTATACGAAAACTCCACTAACGGGAGGTGTTTTTCCCAGCCGTTGCCAAAATCGATTACACATGCACAAAGCATGTCTTCTAGAGTTTGGATGGTGCGTTCAGACTGCCCATCCGTTTGCGGGTGGTAAGCTGTGCTCATGTCTAATCATGAGCCAAAGGACTTGTGCATTGCTTGCCATAGTTCATAAGTAAAACGTGCATCACGATCGGAAATAATAGAGGTTGGCACCCCGTGCCTCGAAACAACTTCCTTAAGGTAGCGTCTGCTAGAGTAGAGAACTTGTCTGTTTCTTTGATAGCCAAGAAGTGTGCAGACTTAGTGAGTCGATCCACGATCACTCAAATAGTATCATTTCCACGTTGAGATCTAGGCAGGCCAGTAACGAAATCCATGGAAATCTGCTCCCACTTCCATTGTGGTATTTCTGGCTGTTAGAGTAGGCCCGATGGTTTCTGGTATTCGGTCTTGACTCTCGCACAAGTCAAACATTTGCTAACGTACGTTGCTATGTGAGCTTTCATATTAGGCCACCAATACGTAGTTCTGAGATCGTGGTACATCTTATCTGAACCAGGATGTACCGAGTAACGAGACTTATGTGCTTCATCCATTACAAGCTCGCGTAAGTTGCCATAGAGTGGGACCCAGATGCGTCCTGTTACGTAATAGGCGCCGTCTTCCTTTTGTTCTAATCGTTGCCTTGAGCCGCATAGGGCATCAGCCTGGATGTTTTCAGGTTTCAATGCTTCTATCTGAGCATCTCGTATCTGTGAAGGAAGACTAGATTGGATGGTGAGTTGTAGTGCTCGCACACGCCTAGGTGTGGTATCTTTTCGACTGAGGGCGTCGGCCACCACATTGGCTTTGCCCGGATGGTACTTGATGGCACATTCGTAATCATTCAATAGTTCGACCCAACGACGTTGTCGCATGTTCAACTCCTTCTGTTTGAAGATATGCTCGAGACTCCTGTGATCGGTGTAGATAGTGCACTTGGTACCGTACAAGTAATGTATCCATATCTTGAGTGCGAAGCAGCTCCAGATCGTGTGTAGTGTAGTTCCTTTAATGAACTTTAAGTTGGCATGAGGCATAGGCTATGACCTTGTCACGTTGCATCAACACACATCCAAGACCCTGAATGGATGCGTCGCAATAGACCACAAAATCGTCTGTGCCCTCTGGCAATGAGAGAATAGGTGCGCTACAAAGTCTATCCTTTAAGTGCTGGAATGCTGATTCCTGTGTATTACCCCAATGGTAGATAACGCCTTTCTGAGTTAGTGAGGTGAGGGGTTGTGCAATCTTGGAGAAGTCTTTGATAAACCTTCTATAATAGCCCGCCAAACCCAAAAATTGGCGGATTTCTGTTGGTGTACGAGGTGCAGGCCAGTTCTTAATCGAGTCTATCTTAGATGGATCAACATGAATCCCATCCTTGTTCTCCACGTGGCCTAGAAAGTGGACTTCACGAAGCCAGAAGTCGCATTTTGAAAACTTGGCGTACAGCTGTTCTGCTCGAAGTAGTTCCAAAATGAGTCGTAAATGCTGCTCGTGTTCCTCCTGACTCTTGGAGTAGATCAAAATGTCATCGATGAATACAATCACAAACTTATCCAAGTAAGGCTTGCACACTCTGTTCATAAGATCCATGAAGACTGCAGGCGCGTTTGTTAGCCCGAATGGCATGACCAGAAACTCGTAATGGTCGTAGCGTGTTCTGAATGCTGTTTTGGAGACGTCCTCGTCCCGGACTCTCAGTTGATGGTAGCCTGACCTCAGATTAATCTTTGAATAGTAGCTCGACCCTTGCAGCTGGTCGAACAAGTCGTCAATGCGTGGAAGAGGATAGCGATTCTTCACGGTCACCTTGTTTAGTTCGCAGTAATCTATGCACATACGGAAGGTGCCGTCTTTCTTTTTCAAAAACAATACGGGAGCTCCCCAGGGCGAAGAGCTAGGACGAATGAAACCCTTTTCCAAGAGTTCTTGCAATTTCTTAGACAATTCTTCCAGTTCGATTGGAGCTATGCGATAAGGTGCTCGAGCTATGGGTGCTGCTCTAGGAGCTAGCTCGATCTGGAATTCGACCTGGCGATGAGGCGGTAGCCCAGGTAAATCTTCAGGAAACACTTGAGGAAATTCGCGTACAATTGGAATATCCTCAATCGTCTTCTCTCTCGCTGATGCGTCAGCAACAAGTGCTAAGATAGTGGTGTGGCCCTTTCTCAAACACTTCTGGGCCTTAAGAAAGGAGATGATGCCCACCACAGCACCACTCTTGTCACCTTGAATTTCGAGAGGTTCTCTACCAGAACGGGGAATACGAAAAATCTTCTCTTTGCATAGGATCTCTGCTTGCTGTTGTGATAACCAATCCAACCCAATGACGATGTCGAAACTACCCAAAACTATAGGAATGAGATCGATAGAGAAAGTCTGACCAGCGAGGATAAGATTACAACCCTTAACTATTTGTGTGGCATCTAGACTTTTACCATTTGCTAATTCTACGACATGCTTGGTGTTTATGGGAGTTGGAGTGCGCTTGAGCATTTGACTAACTTTTAGAGACACATAACTGGTATCGGCACCCGAATCAAATAAAACAGTAACATAAAAGTCATCCAGTAAAAACTTACCCATCACGACGTTGGGGTCATTCCTAGCCTCACCCTGACCAAGCACGAACACGCGGCCCCGGGCACCATTGTTTCCATTGTTTCCCCCGTTGTTATCCCCATTGTTGTTCCCATTGCCCTGATTATTGTTGTTGTTGTTCGGATTTTGATTTAACTGTGGGCAGTCTCGCTTGAAGTGGCCTTCAGCACCACACTGAAAGCATCCCCTGTTACCTCGTTGTCGCTGCTGGTTCTGTGGAGCTGGTGGTTGTTGTTGTTGGTTCTGATTCGCAAGTCGTGAGCTCCTGCAATCCTTGGCTTCATGCCCCATCTTGAGACACCTCTGGCAACGACCCCTGTTGCACTGACCACTGTGGTGCCTGTTGCATCTGTTGCACTTTGGGTGGTTTCCTCGATATCCACCCTGCCGTTCACTACCAGAAGATTGCTGACCAGGACTCTAGTAGTCATCGATCTTTCGCTGCTGTGCCTGGGACTGGACTGAACCGAAGTCGAACCCTTGCTGGAGGTTCCATCCCATTTTCGCTTGTTATCACTGGGAGTAGCAGAAGTAGTAGTAGCAGTAGCACCAATACGCTTAGGCAGCCTGTTCTGTTCCACTGCCTGGTCTGTGAGACGATGAGCAAGACGAGTAACATCCTCGATAGTAGCAAGGTTGGCAGAAGTCACATGACTTTGAATCTCCGGTACTAAGCCTTTGAGGTACAACTCAATGCGCTTGATGGGAGGATCCACCATAGTTGGACACAACACTGCCAGTTCATTGGATCGCTTCGTATACGCCTCTATCTCCGACCCGTCATCTTCAGGTTAAAGAACTCCACTTCCAGCTTGTGGATGTCATCACGACTACAGTATTCACGTTTGATCAGTTCCTTAAAGTCATTCCATGGGGTGGCATTAGCAGCCGCCAGCCCCAGCATCTGAACTTGCGCGTTCCACCAAGTTAGCGCAGTGCCTTCGAGAGTACCAGTGGCGTACTTCACCCTACGAGCCTCAGGGCATTCACACATCTCGAAGACTGATTCGAGCTTCTCGAACCAGTGAAGGAGTCCAACGGCCCCTTCAGTGCCACTGAAAGTACTAGGACGACAGTCCATAAACGTCTTGAATGTGCATACAGGCGGCTGCAGGGTATACCTCCCGCTTGGGCAGCTGCGAGTGCTGCAGTAACTTGTTCAGTGATCAAAGCCGCCAACTGGGCTTGAGTTAGGTTAACGTGTCCACTCATGATCTTCATACCAGAGGAAACATGAGTGAGAAAGGTTCGCGAAAGTGAGATGACAGAAGAGAGTAAGCACATAAGTGTATTCAAATAATAGTTATTACGTTTATCTAAGCATACCATGAGCAAAGTTCTATGTGTGACAACCGTCACTTTTCCGTGCATTCCGTACACGAAATGAACAGTAATTTGTGCTTAAATGACTGTGCATGATCTAGTTTACCAGAAAAATAAATTTCTGAATTCCATACAAGTGAATTCATGCATGATATATGTTGCAAGAATTATGTTATGATGGCGTTGCGTCAAAAATATTAGTAAACTCACCGGTAAGACACATCGTGTCAACAGAACTGCAGAAAGCAGTCAGACATTAGAATTGAGGCCTAGGTGTAGGTCCGACGACAAAAGTACACTAAAACCCAAGAGTACATGTAAGGGTTTAATTTATAGACATTGCGAAAGCAAGAATAAGCACTAAAAAGCACCCGAAACGCACTTTAAGTGCAGAATTTGGTATAATTCAGCAATAATTCAGCATTTAAACATATGAATATTTCGCAGAAATGTCGTTTTATTATCCAGAATATTTCCCTAAGTGTTGGGAATTGAAAGGATACAAAAAGGTGCCTAAAAGACACTAAAAAGTGTAATTTAGCACTTTAACGAATCGGTATCTAACCGAACAACCGGACAATACCCGGAACACCAAAATAATGCTAGAAGCATTGTTTCTATTTTTCTAAGTCAGTTAGGGTCCCCGAACACCCTAACACACTATATATTTAATAACACACATAACACCCTAACTAGATACTTGGATTCGAACCATGTGCTAACTAATTGAGTAAAACTTGCAATTAGATCCCTCCCCCTAGCTAAAGGAATCGGCCTCATGGCCTATTTAATGGATTTTGTTGATTTAATTATGTGATATTGTTATGTACTATGGAGACACTAAATCCATAGGATAAACATATGTTGGAGGTTTTCTTATAAATCCCCTAGATAACCATCCTTAACACTTCCATCTTCTCAACACAACATACCCTCCTTCTTCTTCTCCAAAGGCTACGGCCCAAACACCCTCCACCCACATCTTCATTTCAAGCTTCATTCCATCCATTCTCTTGGTATACAAAGGTGTAAGAAGCAAAATTAGGAAGTGTGGAAGCAACGGAACTTGAAGGACCTTCACCATCTTCTTTTATCCACCACATTTGTCCTCTTGAACTTCCCTAGCCTTGTGCTAGTAGTAAGTGTTCTAAAACACCTTCTTGATCTTGTCTAGAGTGGTTAATAAGAGATTTGTCGGTCGAAAATCATGAACATACTAAATCACCAACTAAAAGTCTATTAAAGTGATGAATATGATGGTTAATAGATGGATAATTGTGTAAAACTTGTAAGACTTGTTTTGTGGTGATTATTTAGTGCCGATCTATGTTGTGGTAGCTCGGATCATCATCTAACCCGGATTAGTCATGTTCATGAAACATGACATAGAATATGTTAAGAATGAAAAGGGTTGAATGATGAAACTCTACTACACACTAAACATGAACTTGAGTAAAAGTAATTTTTCTTGTAAAATAAGACTCTAAACATGTAGATCTAAAGATCTACAAGTGGTTTTTCGGAAGAACCAAGCAAAAATATTAGTCTTGTTTAAAACCCGGATCTTACATGAACTAAATATATTTTTAGTAAATAAACAAGTGTGTAAACACTTGTGTAACAAGGAAGTTCAACAAAGAAATATATTTGTGAATCTTGACTAGAAGTTGTGAAACTTCAAATTCTTTTAAAAATAAAGCTTTTAAGAAATTAAACTTATTTTTAAAGATAACAAGGCTTACTAAATGTGCTAGTAAATTACTACACATTTTTGTAAATACTCAAGTTCATGAAATGGAGAAATTAGTGATTGTTGTTGATGATTATTGTTGATAATTGTTGTTGATGATTGTTGACGATTTAAAAGAAAATAAACACATGTTTTGAAAACATGGGAAACCTCCATTTTTAGGGGAAACTCTGTCCAAATTTTTATAAATTTTGACACTTAGAAAAATATAAGTTTTTGGGAAACTTATTCCCTAAAAATGTATTTAAAGTATTACCAAGGTTTCCCTAATTTTTGGTGATAAGAAATGAGGATTTCTTCAAGAATAAAAAAGGATATAAATATGTATATTTTTGAGAGAAAAATATATATTATTTATTATTTTATCACCAACTTTTGTGCTAAGTGTATATAGTATGTGTTATACGTGCTAGTGTATTAAGACTTAAAAATACACTAAACACTCATGAGGAGTATAAACATAAAAATACACATACAACATACAAGATACATAATTCGGGTGCAAGGTGCAAAACACGAGATACTTATATTAATTTTAGAGAAAATAATATAAGTAAGATACGTAGTTAAAAATATAGAATATTTTTAACACAAGAATATATACAAAAGAGAGTGACTGTACTTGTGCGACGCAAGTCTAGTGACTAACGTTAAGAAAACGCGTATAGGTTACGACGTTAATTAAGCAAATCCGGTGAAGTTTACGACGCAAGGAACGCAAAGTTGTGAGTTCATGCTCCCCCTTTTCTTTAACTGTTTTCAGTTTTTATAACTCTCGGGGGTGAAATACATGTTACAAATATTATAATTTTTACAAAGGGTAAAAATACAAGAAGCACTCTTGGTGAGAACGAGAACCGAGTGCAATATGATTTGAGAATACGAGAAGCACTCGTGGTGAGTGCAATATGATGAGCATTAATAAATGCCTAGAAAATACTAGATCATGTGAGCATAGACTAATACAAAAGATGCCATAAAGTCTTGGTGAATACTAGACCAGCCATTAAAAACATTCATTAAATAGGGACGAGGGTTAGATCTAACGGGTACGGCCGAGCCCCACTCATGGTCCTTATGTGACCACTTGAGTGCTTCGGTGTCCCAGTCGAGGGAAATCGACACAGTCGAGGCTAATCGACACAGTCGAGGGAAATCGACACAGTCAAGGGAAATTGACGCAGTCGAGGTTAATCGACACAGTCGAGGGAAAATCGACACAGTGAAGGGAGAAAATACTAAAGCTCCCTATGTCCTCACATGCCTTAATGTCCTTGCTCATACACTCATTTAGTACGTGGTGTACACAAGAAAACGTGATGTATACAATAAATACTTGATTTGTAAAGGTTACAAACTATGTTTTCATACAAGATATACAAGACGCATGAACTCGCTCAACTTTATGTTGATGTTTTCCAAAATTACATGTATTTCAGGTGACAGGATGGATCTTGGGCGCAAGTGTCATAACTAGAAGTAGACTACAAGTCTAGATGTCATCCACTTTTGTTAAATCGAAACCTTGTCAAAGGTCGTGTTTTGAAAACTTAAATAACAAGTGTTGTAGTACTCAAATTTTCATGAATGGATGAACATCGTTTGATCATGTAGTTGTTTATTATGATTGAATGCAATGATAACAAGCTAGTCACACATCATACGCTTCCGCAAAAGACAGGGTGTGACAGTTTGGTATCAGAGCTTCGATTGTAGTGAACTAGGATTCTTTCTGGAGTCTAGACTACAATCACTAGAGTTCTCTCACGAAAACATTTTTCAAAAAGGTTTTCATTGCATTCACAAAAGCGCCAAGATCCACGAGTCAGACACCTTACAAAGAAAATACAAGGCAAGGACATTAGTGAGGAATACCTTTAGAATAAGGTGCCAACCAAAGCATAGTCTACACGAGTTAGACTAGCCAAAAACAAAATGACCCCCAAAAACGAGAGTTATACGTGATATAACGCATTAAATTGCTTGATTATGCTAAGTAGCATATATGTTATTGATATACATACATACAAATAAGTGTACGGAATGATTATTGACGTGAATGAGATACTTTCGACTCCGACTCCTATTACTATACGTAACTCGCACGATGAAGCTACCGACCTCGCGTCCTTTGCAAAGCTCATGGCTGGGAGTGAATACCAAACAAGATGCTGAGCTTGCTTCCGTAGGAGATGGCTGTTCTTCCCTCTCGATCGTAAAGATGCCTAACTACGGTGAAGATGACGAGGCAGAGGCGACAACCTTGAACAAATTCTCAATCAACGGGACGAGATCCCTGTGGCTTATGTGAAGCAAGATTGACGATATGCTTAACCAGAAAAGGGAGATGAAGTATTCATCTCGAAGGTGCCCCTCCAACTACTAGGAATTCTTTCTATTCCTATTCCATCTAATCATCGTGCCTATACGCGCGTAACGATAACGAGTGTTAGCGCGTGGACCACTGCAATGGTCCTTTCCATGACAAGAGGTATAAGGACAACAGTGTCCCCTCCTTGACTGATTATCTGCTTGGACGAGAGAAAATTTGGGGTAACTGTGCAAGACAATTTATTATTACGGGGGCCCACGTAATAACGACTTGTAGTGCACAGCAATCCTGGTGGACTCTGCGGGTCGAGCTAATGAAAACCATACAAAATTATTCTATAGGTGTCCTCACCTTCATCTGGTAGAACAACACATAGATCAGTGCTTTAGCACGTTAGAAAGTAGGAAGCCTGTCTTAGCCTACTTCGTGACTGACACCTCTACTTGCATACGAGACGTTTGTGAAGACGATGTTTAAGCAAGAGAGGTGGAATGACATTCAGAAAGGGTCAGCGACGATACCCTCCCTATCACCTCTACACAAACAATCCCATCAAAGGGGAAATATACGCACCAGTAAAGCTAAAGACCTAAGAAAATCAATGTAGCGGGAAATAACTAAAACTTGAATGACCAAGGCGATGTAGCCTCGAGTTCATTTCAAACAATAAGCCAAGTTGGCAAGCCTATGTGAAGGCTCAATAAATGTTTCCTCGCTTATACACTGATTATATATACGTGTGAAATTGGGTAATTACATAATGGCTTATGGTGCTATGTATCTCATAGACAATTGGAATGTTGTCTAACCTACTCCATACCATTTTGGCAGAAGAAAATGCCGCCCAGGCGAGACACAAACACCAGTACGTTGCCAAGGACAGAAGCCGAGCTGCAAGAACGCATCTCGCAGGCAATTGCACGACATGAAGCCCTCCGCTCTGAGCACAGCAATGGCACTACTGGAAATAACCCTCCAACTGGCTGCACCTATAAACAGTTCCTGGACTGCAAGCCATTAAATTTTGATGGCACAGGAGGTGCCGTTGCATTTGTTCGTTGGGCAGAAAAGACTGACTCCATTCTAAGAATGAGTAACTGTTCGCCCCGACAGAGTGTTACTTATATCTCAGGGTTATTCGTAGATGGCGCACTCTCCTGGTGGAACCTTCAGGTTCAAACCCTTGGTGCAGATGCTGCTTATGCACTAAGCTGGGACGAGCTCAAGGAAATGATGGAAAAGAAATACTGTTCTAGAGCCGAAATCCAGAAGATTGAGGTGGAGTTCTGGAACTTGAAAATGGACGGACCAAAGATTTCCGAATACGTCCAGCGATTTCACGACTTGTTTAGGGTCGTCCCCTACTTAGTCAAACCGGAATTCAAAAGGGTTGAACGATTCATTTGGGGACTTGCACCTCAGATCAGGAGCATGGTTACTACCTCAAAGCCCTCAACCATTGCAGAGGCTATCAATATGAGTGTCACCCTTACTGAAGAAGCTCTACGTGCGGGAAAATTTTCAGAATCTGAGGATAACAAGAAAGAGACTCATGTGGAGTCGTCAAGCAACAAGAAGAGGAAGTCCTCAAACCTAAAGATGAGCACCCAAGTCAACTATGGAAGCTCTAGAACAGGCAAAAGAAAGAAGGTAAAACCGCCGCATGACAGGAAAACTGATGGAGCCACTTATAAGGCCGGTGGTAAGATCTACTCGGGAAGTAAGCCGAAGTGCGGAGAATGCAATTTTCACCATGAAGGTCGATGTATGAAGCCTAAGTGCGGAAAGTGTGGAAAAGAAGGGCACAACAAGGATGCCTGTTGGGCGAAGGACCCAGATGGAAGAAATAAGAGAATACCAGGTTGCTACAAATGTGGTGAAGCAGGGCACTTTAGGAAAGATTGCCCTAGGAAGAAACAAGCAAGGAAGGGTTTTCACGATTGAAACTCGTGAAGCACGCCAGGATCCAGATGCGGTTACGGGTACGATCCCTATTAACCAACCTAATGCATCTACTATTAATTAATACTGGCATCAACTTTAACCTTACATGCTTAGAACTTAAGAAACTGCCGGGCCTAGTTTCAAATAAAATAGACGCCCCGTATTCTTTAGAAATGGGCATATAGGAGGCTAGTTTAAACAGTCGAAGCAATTAAGGATTGCATTTAGGGACTCAGAAGGCCGGAACCTTCTGTTACCATTGACTTGCGAAGTCATGAGATGACAGTCAGCATGGATCAGAAATCCAAGTATAGAGCTGGAGTCGTTCAATATGAGAAAATCAGACGCATCCCTCTTGCGGATGGTGAAACCTAACTTTCCTGCAATAGGTGCAAGGATGCTAGACCCCATAAGGCGGCAGATCTACGACATCCCTCATTGGTCGAAGAAGCATGGAAACGCCTCCGAGTAGACTGCAGAGCCTGAGAATATCCCCGTGATGGAAGAAGTCCCAGTAGCCTTTTCAAAAGACTGCCAGGAACGCCTCTCTGTAGCGACGAGAGGAGTTTGGGATAAATCGTGTGCCAGGAGCAGCACCAGTGACGAATGACGCCATACCGACTAGCTTCACCAGCGAAGCATGAACTTCTGATATAACTGCAAGAGCTGCTAGACAGAGGAAATTAAGGACGTAGCATCCTTAGTTAAGGAGACAAAGAGAAAGTTGGTAGTCTCCACTTTACATAAACTTCAGAAAATTGAGAATCAGAATCCGTTGCCAGGGGCTGGTGACACAAATGAGCCAATCGTAAGGTTCCAGTTACCACTCAAAGATCACCTTGTGGACAAGAGGTCCTCCACTGTGAATACAAGAGGATATATACCTAAAACGACCTTTAGGACTTGCTTCGAGCATTACGAGATCCTTGTCGTACCATCTGGCTTAACACATGCATCGACAGTATTCATGGACCTCATGAAACAAACGTGTAAGCCACACCTGAATAGCTCATGAATGTATTTATTGACTACATTCTTATTTGGCCAACGACCAAGGAAGGTCGTGAGCAACAGCTGCAATTTACCTTGCAACTCTTAGAGAAAGCACAGTTATGTGCGATGATGACGAAAAGCGGATTTCGAATTCGCGATGTGAGAACTTTAAGATGCATGGTGCATAAGAACGACATTCATGCCAACCCTGAGACCAAGAGCTAATGAGCTAGAGTTGCAATTATGTGACGTCTCTCGAGAAAGTCTCGATTGTACGTCGATGCAACGAGACCACAACATTGCGTACGCGGCATATTGATTAAGGAATCATGAGAAAAGACCTTGAGATAGATACAGTAATTGCGCGTCGCAAACTGGACGTCATTACCTAAAAGAAAACGCTACACGATCTTTACTGATCACAAGGGTTGCCGCACACCGATGATCGTAAGAACTCGTATTTGAACGGAGCTGTTTGACGATGCAGACTGTATGAACACAATATGTTCTTGTGTGATAAACTTTGATGAAAAGTCGGAACACTCACTTGCCCTTAGTGGATTTTTCCTACAACGGTATCTATCACACCGTCGTCTAAACCGCTTCGTGTAAAGCTTTAGACGGAACATAATGAGTAAATTCCCATCATGTTGAACGGAGACGAGAAATAACAATCAACTGGCCCGAGATGGCCCAGGAAAACTATAGGCCAGATCGTTCAGATATGCGATCATATCGAGACAGCCTACAGAACACAGAAAGATTACGCCGATGAGCGGCAGAGATCGTAAGAATTTGAGACAAGAAGTATGACTAAAATGAGAGCTTCGCCTAGAGAAGGCGTAGTGTGTTTTGGAAAACGAAAAGGTTGAATCCCCGGTGTAGGGATCAGAACCATTGCTCACAAAATGAAGCTCCCAGAAAAAGATCAGTAGTAATCGCGACACAATCATGTGACTAGTCTGTAGAGGAGTCTGACTTAAGGAACAGTCGTTGTTCCCACAAATAAGATTCACGTCAATGACAAACGACAAGAATTACTATAGAAACCTGTTAAAGTTTTGGACCAAGGGTCCGTGATACTATAGAAACCTGTTGAGGTTTTGGACCAAGAATCCGTGATACTATAGAAACCTGTTGAGGTTTTGGACCAAGAGTCTGTGATACTATAGAAACCTGTTGAGGTTTTGGACCAAGGGTCCGTGATACTATAGAAACCTGCTGAGGTTTTGGACCAAGAGTCCGTGATACTATAGAAACCTGTTGAGGTTTTGGACCAAGAGTCCGTGATACTATAGAAACCTGTTGAGGTTATGGACCAAGAGTCCACAAGATACAGAAAAGTCATGATCGACTTACTTGAGTATGAAAGAATTCATGACATGACCCAGAGATTTCATGGGAACATGAAGACAAAGCATGAATCTAAGTGACCATATTGGTTTCACAACTCCCCTGCGACCGATGGCATCGCTTGAATTTCGGGACGAAATTCTTTTAACGGGGGGATACTGTGACAACCGTCACTTTTCCGTGCATTCCGTACACGAAATGAACAGTAATTTGTGCTTAAATGACTGTGCATGATCTAGTTTACCAGAAAAATAAATTTCTGAATTCCATACAAGTGAATTCATGCATGATATATGTTGCAAGAATTATGTTATGATAGCGTTGCGTCAAAAATATTAGTAAACTCACCGGTAAGACACATCGTGTCAACAGAACTGCAGAAAGCAGTCAGACATTAGAATTGAGGCCTAGGTGTAGGTCCGACGACAAAAGTACACTAAAACCCAAGAGTACATGTAAGGGTTTAATTTATAGACATTGCGAAAGCAAGAATAAGCACTAAAAAGCACCCGAAACGCACTTTAAGTGCAGAATTTGGTATAATTCAGCAATAATTCAGCATTTAAACATATGAATATTTCGCAGAAATGTCGTTTTATTATCCAGAATATTTCCCTAAGTGTTGGGAATTGAAAGGATACAAAAAGGTGCCTAAAAGACACTAAAAAGTGTAATTTAGCACTTTAACGAATCGGTATCTAACCGAACAACCGGACAATACCCGGAACACCAAAATAATGCTAGAAGCATTGTTTCTATTTTTCTAAGTCAGTTAGGGTCCCCGAACACCCTAACACACTATATATTTAATAACACACATAACACCCTAACTAGATACTTGGATTCGAACCATGTGCTAACTAATTGAGTAAAACTTGCAATTAGATCCCTCCCCCTAGCTAAAGGAATCGGCCTCATGGCCTATTTAATGGATTTTGTTGATTTAATTATGTGATATTGTTATGTACTATGGAGACACTAAATCCATAGGATAAACATATGTTGGAGGTTTTCTTATAAATCCCCTAGATAACCATCCTTAACACTTCCATCTTCTCAACACAACATACCCTCCTTCTTCTTCTCCAAAGGCTACGGCCCAAACACCCTCCACCCACATCTTCATTTCAAGCTTCATTCCATCCATTCTCTTGGTATACAAAGGTGTAAGAAGCAAAATTAGGAAGTGTGGAAGCAACGGAACTTGAAGGACCTTCACCATCTTCTTTTATCCACCACATTTGTCCTCTTGAACTTCCCTAGCCTTGTGCTAGTAGTAAGTGTTCTAAAACACCTTCTTGATCTTGTCTAGAGTGGTTAATAAGAGATTTGTCGGTCGAAAATCATGAACATACTAAATCACCAACTAAAAGTCTATTAAAGTGATGAATATGATGGTTAATAGATGGATAATTGTGTAAAACTTGTAAGACTTGTTTTGTGGTGATTATTTAGTGCCGATCTATGTTGTGGTAGCTCGGATCATCATCTAACCCGGATTAGTCATGTTCATGAAACATGACATAGAATATGTTAAGAATGAAAAGGGTTGAATGATGAAACTCTACTACACACTAAACATGAACTTGAGTAAAAGTAATTTTTCTTGTAAAATAAGACTCTAAACATGTAGATCTAAAGATCTACAAGTGGTTTTTCGGAAGAACCAAGCAAAAATATTAGTCTTGTTTAAAACCCGGATCTTACATGAACTAAATATATTTTTAGTAAATAAACAAGTGTGTAAACACTTGTGTAACAAGGAAGTTCAACAAAGAAATATATTTGTGAATCTTGACTAGAAGTTGTGAAACTTCAAATTCTTTTAAAAATAAAGTTTTTAAGAAATTAAACTTATTTTTAAAGATAACAAGGCTTACTAAATGTGCTAGTAAATTACTACACATTTTTGTAAATACTCAAGTTCATGAAATGGAGAAATTAGTGATTGTTGTTGATGATTATTGTTGATAATTGTTGTTGATGATTGTTGACGATTTAAAAGAAAATAAACACATGTTTTGAAAACATGGGAAACCTCCATTTTTAGGGGAAACTCTGTCCAAATTTTTATAAATTTTGACACTTAGAAAAATATAAGTTTTTGGGAAACTTATTCCCTAAAAATGTATTTAAAGTATTACCAAGGTTTCCCTAATTTTTGGTGATAAGAAATGAGGATTTCTTCAAGAATAAAAAAGGATATAAATATGTATATTTTTGAGAGAAAAATATATATTATTTATTATTTTATCACCAACTTTTGTGCTAAGTGTATATAGTATGTGTTATACGTGCTAGTGTATTAAGACTTAAAAATACACTAAACACTCATGAGGAGTATAAACATAAAAATACACATACAACATACAAGATACATAATTCGGGTGCAAGGTGCAAAACACGAGATACTTATATTAATTTTAGAGAAAATAATATAAGTAAGATACGTAGTTAAAAATATAGAATATTTTTAACACAAGAATATATACAAAAGAGAGTGACTGTACTTGTGCGACGCAAGTCTAGTGACTAACGTTAAGAAAACGCGTATAGGTTACGACGTTAATTAAGCAAATCCGGTGAAGTTTACGACGCAAGGAACGCAAAGTTGTGAGTTCATGCTCCCCCTTTTCTTTAACTGTTTTCAGTTTTTATAACTCTCGGGGGTGAAATACATGTTACAAATATTATAATTTTTACAAAGGGTAAAAATACAAGAAGCACTCTTGGTGAGAACGAGAACCGAGTGCAATATGATTCGAGAATACGAGAAGCACTCGTGGTGAGTGCAATATGATGAGCATTAATAAATGCCTAGAAAATACTAGATCGTGTGAGCATAGACTAATACAAAAGATGCCATAAAGTCTTGGTGAATACTAGACCAGCCATTAAAAACATTCATTAAATAGGGACGAGGGTTAGATCTAACGGGTACGGCCGAGCCCCACTCATGGTCCTTATGTGACCACTTGAGTGCTTCGGTGTCCCAGTCGAGGGAAATCGACACAGTCGAGGCTAATCGACACAGTCGAGGGAAATCGACACAGTCAAGGGAAATTGACGCAGTTGAGGTTAATCGACACAGTCGAGGGAAAATCGACACAGTGAAGGGAGAAAATACTAAAGCTCCCTATGTCCTCACATGCCTTAATGTCCTTGCTCATACACTCATTTAGTACGTGGTGTACACAAGAAAACGTGATGTATACAATAAATACTTGATTTGTAAAGGTTACAAACTATGTTTTCATACAAGATATACAAGACGCATGAACTCGCTCAACTTTATGTTGATGTTTTCCAAAATTACATGTATTTCA
The DNA here is from genome assembly GCA_030545235.1 of Helianthus tuberosus. Taxonomy (NCBI): domain Eukaryota; kingdom Viridiplantae; phylum Streptophyta; class Magnoliopsida; order Asterales; family Asteraceae; genus Helianthus; species Helianthus tuberosus. The sequence goes on from CM060410.1 coordinate 90,879,893, forward strand.
GGTGACAGGATGGATCTTGGGCGCAAGTGTCATAACTAGAAGTAGACTACAAGTCTAGATGTCATCCACTTTTGTTAAATCGAAACCTTGTCAAAGGTCGTGTTTTGAAAACTTAAATAACAAGTGTTGTAGTACTCAAATTTTCATGAATGGATGAACATCGTTTGATCATGTAGTTGTTTATTACGATTGAATGCAATGATAACAAGCTAGTCACACATCATACGCTTCCGCAAAAGACAGGGTGTGACACTATGTAATCTAGAAAGTAGGCAATGTAAACATAAATCGTATCACCTAGAATGTCGAGTCTTGCACGTGGAGCGAAGCGTCGTTGTGGATCGTTGAGCACTGTTCAGGTTATAGTCTGGTTTTAACAAAAACTTTTTCCCCTTATTAAAACCAAGTTCACTATAACCAATGGCTCTGATACCAATCTGTCACACCCCCAAAATCCACACGCGGAGTATCACCGCTTGGAGGCGTGACTAACCAGGATCAAGCCACCAATCATATTGAACATAACAAGAAATACATAAAATTCAACCACACAATATGAAAGGTGTTTCAAACCAAAACGTAGTTAAGTGTTTAGCGGAAGCATAATTGTAAAACCCAATGTAAGTATTAAGTATGAAATAAAGTAATGTTTTTAGCATGGCACACACTGCCATGTCCCACAACGACCGCGCCTCCTTGTGCAAGCTCCATGAGTACCTAACGACCTACAAGGCATGTAACAATGATTCAACAACAAAGTTGAGCGAGTTCACAGTTGGTTGTTTAGTTATTGCGTTCGTTTCGGAAATCATACGTTCGTTTTGTAAACCATGTATCGTATTAATTCGTATCGCGGTCTCCCAGACATGTTTGCGAAGATTAGTGGGGGCTTCCCAAGTGTTACTAGACCACGCATATCGACTGCTACGAAAATGTAAGAGGTACCCTAAGTCAATGTCTATCAGCATTGACCCTTTGCCCAGAGTCCATTAGTACACGCCCATTCGGACGACACGGTGTGAGGTTTGTTAAACCTAATAGCGCTATCTACTAATGACCCGCTCGCCATAGGCCTCAGCGATTAAGTCGATAAATGAGGGACTTCAAATGATAGAGTGATGGTCTTATGGTCGTACGTATCCTGTTGTATGGGGAATACGCAAGTTTGTAGTTACCGTTCAGTTCTTTAATCCATTCCCAACCCTTGGGAATCCCATGCCTTGGATAGAGTGTGAACTCACCTTGGTTTGCTTGGTATGCTAATTATGTGCTCACAAGAAATCAGTCAAGTCCTATAGTATGCACATATATTCAATCAGTACATGTTTGTAAAGTTCCACATACACTCTATGTCACAACGTGTGTTTGACAGTTTACGTCTTGTAACACATAAGCAGTTAAATCTAGTTCATGCAATTCAGCTTTACATTAAAGGCTTCCTCAGTTTATCTTAACTTAGTTATTCATCAACAGTCTTGGTAGACTTAACCTTGTTACATCGTTAAACAGTTAAGCAGGATTAATAGAACTAACATGCGTGGTAGAGTTAACACCCTTAGCATAGTCCATGTGTCATAACAGAGCTAGGTCAAAACTAACAGAATTATCGCATACATTGAGCTTAACATACATAACCTAGTTAACATAACCCAGTTAATATATTAACATACTTGACATGTTCAACAGCTTTAATAAACTTAACAGACTTACTAAACTAACAGTGTTACATGTCTAACAGAACTAAGGTGCCAGGCATCACAGGTGACGAAAACAAAAGCTTGGCGAAAATCCTGTCTGGCGAAATCCCTTGGGCGACGAAATCCCTTGGGATTTCGTCGAGATGTATTCAAGTGGGGTGGGGGTTTTCGTTGGCTTGGGTCATGGCAAAAACACCAAGTGTTTTCGTCTGAATGGTGTCTTCATCACCAACAGTTACGTTTCACAATCCTAGAATCTATCTAACAATAACAATGCCTTCAACATACAATCACCCAATCATAACAATTCATGAAATCAACAATACTATTAATCATCACAACAACCGTATCACAACACTTAACATCTCTCAGGAACCATGGTTTATGCATTCAGCAATAGATTAACGTATCTCCTAATCAAACACTGTTAGCAAGTTAACATGTTTTCGGATCATGATCGCCTTCACATCTTTCCAGATTAATCATTCAATCATAAATTCAATCATAACAACCCTAGGCCTCTAGATCACAACAGGTTTCGCATAGAGTTATATAACAGATTGATCATATGTAGTTCTTTCAAGAATACAACCAACAACATAACCATATATATATATATTCATATCTGAAAACAACTAAACGTGAGAGTCACTAATCGAACTCAGAATAATCAACAAGAGATCTAGCTTCGAATGAAGGGAGGGTTGCCGTCGACTTGAGGGTGAGAGTTAGGGTTTGATGACTAAAACATTTACGTAAAGGTTGGGAATAATATAACTGATCCACAACTGGGCCTAAAGCCCATTTCATTTCGTCGAGGAAGCAGTCGATGAAAACACAAAGGTGTTTTCACCACAGGGGTGTTTTCGAGTGGGAATGATTTCGTGGGTGGGGTTTTCGGCTAGAGGGTGTTCGGTCAATGTTCCCCTTTTCAATTACACATAACACAATACTAACATGAACATATTAATAACATACACTCAAATGTAATGCACACCATATATAACGTATCAGTCACAGTACGATTTAACAGATTACAAACGTGTACATTTGTGAAGCAAACAAGTCGTGTAAACAAACAACTTAAACAATTAACGCGCAATTAATGCGAAGGTGGAAATCTTGGAAACTCGCGTTGTCACATAAAACTTTTTCTAAAACTTTTGATTTGATTAGACGTTGAGGATAAAACGGTACTAAAAGCTCTTGTGTCCTTGGATGACCTCGGTATCTTACCAACGCTATACTACGCTCACAATGGGTACACTTGCCCATGTGTCTGTTTAGTGTTAGTAGAATATCGTGTTTTATAAATTTAAAACTTAACTCACGTGTTAAAAAGGGCTTAGAATATAAAGAAAAACATAATACACCCGACACACACCAATAGACAAGATGAATCACTTGGATCCGACTCGCCTTTAATGTAACATTTGATGATTTCCGCACTTTTGCACTTTTTAAGAGATTATCTTAGTTATAGTAGTAGGCCCTCTTTTGAAGTTGACGTTACACTCAACCCAATGGTTTGAGTCAGCAAGGATACAATCCCAAAGGGTCAGAATATTGGAAGATAATTAACTAAGTTATTAATGCGTAAAGTGGTAGGCCCCTCTTTTGAAGGCAACGTTACACTCGGCTAAGTGGTTTGAGTCGGCAGGGATACAATCCCAAGTAGCCGGTTTAATGTATTAATAGTAGTTTACATATGAGGGGATCAAACCATTCGCACCCCCGCCATCCAATACCAGTGGGTAGTGAAGGAGGTCCTAGTAAGCTTGACCCAGGTCCTTGCAGGATCTATACACTGAACAAGGCAACAACCTTACCAAGCCATTCCCTTAACCCCCGACCAGGTAGCCAACATATCTCTATATAATGCCAAGACACCACGAACAAATGATAAAGAAGTTTCACCTTCAACATAAGAAACTAGTTATTAAAGTCATTAATACAAAACCAAATAAAAAGTGCGAAAAGATTAAAAATCAAAAGTATTACATTAAATGCTTGTCTTCACCAAGTGATGTAAGAGACTTAGCCAAACATGGCCTTTGATTGACAAGAACTCTTAGTATTAATCTTAGATCCCGAGACTACTACACACACTCTAAGGTGGATGTTGGATGATGGTGGTGGATGTGGGTGTTGTAATGGTGATGGAGTGGTGGCAAAGTGGGAGAGAGGTGGTTTGCCAAGGGATGTCTTTGAAGTGAATCAAGCACCCCTATTTATTGCCTGAACAGTAGCCCGGCTACGGCCCCATGTCCATTAGACACGCCCCCGTGGCCATCCTCTTTCTCTTCGTTCATTAATTGCAATTGTCTACATTAGACTCCACACGGCCCCGTGTTCGCTGGGCACGGCCCCGTGTGGAGAAGCGTATCTGTACTATCAAGATTTGCAAGATTCTGCGAATCTTAGCGTTGACCACGCCCCGTGCTAAGCTGGGCATGCCCCCGTTGTGGGAATAGAAGCTTCCATAACTTTGTCCATTTCTGCAGACACCTGACCACGCCCCCGTTTCCGCTGGGCACGGGCCGTGGTCATCCTTCTGTTTCTTGTTTTTGCTTGGGGAGATGCTGTCGAGGGGTCGGGCATGCGACGTTCATTCCTTTTCTTTGTATTTATGTTTGTTTTTGTTGCATATTTGTTACTCTTGTTCATTTAAGCTCGTGTGGTCCTGAAAATACAAAAGGAAGACAAAAGCACACTTTTTCCAACATTAGTACTAAAAAAGGGTTAGTTTTATGTCACATTTGAGGTAATTTATATGTTGCATTTTACACACATCAAATACCCCCACACTTGAATCTTTGCTTGTCCTAAAGCAAAACTCTTTATTATATGGCTTACACACCCAAATGGAATGGGTAGAAGAGAAGTTTTTGGGCTTGTCTTGAGTGTTGGGAATCAAAGATCTTTAGTGGGTTTTATTATTATACTATTTACAATCCTATTCGTTATGATTTATTTAGAACTTTTCATAAGAGAAATTACTTATTTGGGCATAACATGCCTCTTTAAAATTCTATTTATATACAAGTTCACATACCTCACGGGAGATCACTCAACATTCGTTCGAAAATGTATTTTTTTTGTGAAGCACTCGAGACCGGCATGGAACTTACTTCTACCATATGCTTGCCAAGCAATCAATCCTCTTCCTTTTTAACTATAAACCTTTGTAAATATCAATAGGAATTGGAGAAGGGTTAGCCTTGGGTTAAACGTAGGTGGTTTTGGGTTAATGGTTAGTAAAAAGGTCTAAAAGCGTAAAAAGCGTCGGTTGTCGTAAAACTTTTTGTTTTTGTGACTTTTATTCAAACTAAGCATTTTCAAACAAAGTTTCTTTGAGGAATATGTTTGTTTATTGCTAGACTTCATTTTTTTAGAGTAAAATGCACGGATAGTCCCTGTGGTTTTGCAAAGTTTCACCTATAGTCCCCAGATTTTGGAAATTACACTCCTAGTCCCTGTGGTTTGACAGTTTGTTACGCTGATAGTCCCTGGAGTGGATGTGGGTTAGTTTTCTCAGTTAAGTTGGTGTGAAATGACTATAATACCCCTTACTTTTATTATAATATAAGAAAAAACTAAGGTTATGGACCATTTTATCTTCCGTGATACTATAGAAACCTGTTGAGGTTATGGACCATTTTCATCTTCCGAGGTTCATACAAAGTGAAACCTAAACCCACAAATTCAAGAACACCCAAAACACTTTACCTCCGATCAATTTAAAACCCAAAACCTAAACCCACATATTCAAGAACAAGAACAAGATCCAACCATAGGAACCATACCCGACTCAAAAACCCGAACCGAACCACCACCATCGAAGAACCTCCACCACCACCGTCTGCCTAAACTCGAACTACCCCTTTTTCTTTGGAGCTGGCCCGTGATGGAATCGCCGTAGCTCCGGTGGCTGTTGTGGCCGCCGATATCATCATCGTCCACGTCATCTCGTCATCATCATCACCTTCGACATCTTCGGTTGGAGACGTAGCTCCGGTCGCCGCAGCTCGGTAGAGGGGCGGGGGCGTCGGCTGTGTTGAGGGAGATGGTTATGATTCTGATTTCTTCTGTGTGTGTTTACAGTATAGATCGAGAGGGAAGAGAGGTCAAATAGTGGTATGCGTTTGTTGGATTCTTTGTTTGTGTGTGTAGATGAGATTGCAGAGAAGTTGAAAGAGGGTTTTAAGTGTTTGTTTTGAATAAAGTTAGAGGATAAGAGAATGTGAGGAAAAGCTTTGAGAATCGGCTGATAAAAAATGGGTGATTAAAGATGTGTCCAGATTTTATATTGTTTGTTCTTGAAGAAGATGATGATTTTTTTGAAGTTGATGATGATAATGAATTTTTTGAAGATGAAGTTGATAATGAATGTTTTTGTTCATTTTAGGATGATGAAATTAGGCCCAGATCTTGAAGATGTTCATGTTCTTGTATTTAATAATTAATAATTAATTGTGGGGCCCAATTGATATTTTAAATGATTAATTAGTTTTTTCTTATATTATAATAAAAGTAAGGGGTGTTATAGTCATTTCACACCAACTTAACTGAGAAAACTAACCCACATCCACTCCAGGGACTATCAGCGTAACAAACTGTCAAACCACAGGGACTAGGAGTGTAATTTCCAAAATCTGGGGACTATAGGTGAAACTTTGCAAAACCACAGGGACTATCCGTGCATTTTACTCTTTTTTTTTTTATAAAGGAATGTCACAAGAAAACCACGCTTTTTACTAAAATAAAGGGTTGAAAAGAAAAAGGTTTTGGTGGGTAAAGGGTGTTTGTTTTGTGGGTTTAGAAATGAGAATGTTTAGGCTCAAAGGGGTTAACTAGGGTGATTTTGGGTAGGTGATAAAGAAAATAAAAAATAATGGTGTTGAAAGGAAAATGGGTTAGTCCTAATGCCTCCATCATTTACTTACTTGGGTTTAAGTTGATAAGGACCGGGAATGTATTGTCGTGGCAAGTTCTAGAGTCATAAGAACCAAGCGGCTATTTGTGACACTCGGCTTTTCAGGCCGTACCGTATAATTGTAACACGTGTTGTGAATAGATAAAAGGACATATTTGACTAATTATGATGTTTATATGTGAAATTTAATGAGTTGGTAAATTTAAACCCCGTTAAGAATTATGTTGGCAACGGTAAAATAAACGCTTATCGCGTAATGATTAAAATGCAAAACGAACGTCGGTGACTACCCGATCAGTGTTAAAATCCTAAAAATAGTCTGTTATGATTAGAATAATTATTTTAATCATATTCGTATGGAAAAATAATTTAAAACGATAGGAAACTCTATTTTTCGAGTTTAAGCGCGTACCGCGCGATGCAACGCGTGCACCGACAAAATACTGTCAACACAGCTTGTCAAGGCAACTGATAATTATTTTAGCAAAAATTCTATGATTTTATTACTTTAGAATGATAAAAATAAACAAAAACGCATAAATCCCTATTTTTGCGATTTTAAGCGCGTACCTCGCAACACAGCGCGCATACTACCAAATATAGGCAACGTCGCCAGTCCCGGCAAACAAAATATTGTTCAATAATATTTTGGTGAGTTTATTTTTATAGAGTGTTAAAAATAATTTAAAACACACTAAAACGGGATTAAAACGTAAGATAAAATACCCGGTATCCAGTAAAATACCAATTTATGATCTATATACATATACTATATATATATATATGAGTGTATGCATGCGTGTATTGTTGTGTGAGAGTTGCAAGATGGCAGCCAAAGAGAGTCCTCTCTCTCCTCTTGCATGCATCTATTGGCAAATTTGTGAGGTGGAGTGATGATTATGTTGGGTGTAATCTCCTATGTATTACAAAACCAAGAAAACTCATTTTCAAAATCAAACACTCTTCCTCTCTCTACAATTCAGCCGAGAACCATTTCCACACCCCCATAATTTCGAGATTTGATGATCTTGTAAGAAATCAACTTAAATCCAAGGTGCTTCCAAAGTTATTTTGATGATCCGAATGTGTTTTCTTAGTGAAACAAGCTTTCAAACATCAAAAATAATGTCAAAACTCACTTGAATTTTGAGGGTATAAAACTATTCTTTTCAAAAGTGTTCTTGATTCTTAATGTTGAAAATAATAGTGAAAGGTTTCTCTTGAATCTTAGAATGATTCACAAACTTGAATTCTTAAACAAATGGGTTTTTGTACAAAATGGAAATGGGTGTGTATGTGTATGTATGTGAGGTCGTGAGTGTGGGTGTGTGTGTAGGTGATTATGTTTTGATTTTTGATTGAGTGATTCTTGATTAACATGTTACTTGAATGTTAGATTACATGCATGTTTTAAAGGTTGTTATATGGAAGCTTTTTGGTTTGAAATGAGTTTAAGTGAAACGTGATTTTTTTAGAATTATATGTATATGTATATGGTCGTGTAAGTATGTGTAGGTATGCATGCATATGAATTTTTGATGTTAAAAGTCTTAGATGTGTAAGAATGTGCATGTCTTGTACTTATGATAAATGATTTGAATGATAATCTTGTGTAGAATATGATTGTTCTTGAATACTTGAACATGATTTAAACATATGTTGGATATATATTTTAGTGCATATAAAATGATGTTAATGTTGTATGAGTGCATTAGATGCTTGTACTTAAGCATGCATGTGATTGAATGATCATGAAATGATGATTTAGATATGAGTTGATAAAAATGATTTTGATCAGATTATAAACACTAAAATATGAATATTAGAAGTGTAAAAATGATATAAAACTTTGTCATAAAGTTTGCTAGCTTTGCATGCTGTACCTGCTGCTTTATGTGTTGTAAAATACGTGAAATCGCATGATTTATGTGACTTACACAAAAAGTGCACTAATCTGATTATAACCAAAATTTTAATCAGTAAATAACTTGTATTGTGTTAAAATATCAAGTCATTTCGAGTTGGGATGATTATAGTAACGTTTAACGCAAAACTATGCGTTAAAACGGTCAAAAATCGGCTTTTCGGGTGATTTTTGTAAAACTGATTTAGATCAGTAAATAAACTGATGTTTTTAGTTTACAAATAAGTATTTTAACTAATTTTAAGTTTACTTGGTGTTTGGTTAGTCATACGTGACTTCCGACGCCCGAAAACGTTACCGAATCGTTAAAATACGCATTTTTCTAAGTACACTAGTATGGGTAAAATTTTGGGTAAACCTTATGTGTTATGTGAATTAAATATGAGAATATGTAAATATGTTAAGTTTTAACATAATTTTAAATATTTGGATTATGCATGTATATTCGTGCGGTAGAAACGGTAAAAATTGCGTTAAGTGTGTAACTTGTTTGTCGAGCATGAAATTTGATACATATGAGATATTTTATGAATATTTGCTATAAAAATGACAAAATAGATAAGTTAACAATATTTCACGTGTCTCGGTGTTAAATTATATGAACATTTATGTATATATGTTTCGATGCGTAAATCGTAGATATATTGCGTATAAACGGGAGAGTTAACGGATTTACACAATAATGGCCACCAATAAAATCGTTCAAGTCGCAAAATCATAATATATATATATATATATATATATATATATATATATATATATATTGACTCATATATTAACGTGCCAACATAATAAAAAATGACAACTTTTCGAGAAAATCTCAAAGTTATGTGATAATTCTAAGAAACGGAGAAACTTAGAATTTTTATGTTATATGTACTGATTTAAAATCGTTCCTATATATATATATATATATATAGATATATATATATATATAATAGGACGTGTAGAAATCAATCTCTGAGATTGCGCTATTTAAAATACGCACCCAAAGGTGAGTGTCACTAAACCCCTCTTTTTACTGTTTTGTATATGTTTTGGGGGTAGAACACGTCATTAAAAGGGTTTAATAATGTTTTCGAAATAAAACATACCTTTTAATATAAAATTTATATTTTCGCTGAAAATGTATGAAATTTGATAAGTTATACGTTTCGAAGTAAAACGTTTTTGATGAATGGATATTGTATGTACGGTATTTCTTAAGTGAAACAAGACCGTACAGTTGGGGACGAATTCTTGACTAGGTCTCATATGATGGAGAGTAAGGGGAATTCGTACAACGTCGTGTATTAAATTGTCATATTAGTAGGATATATATTGTACGTGAGGCAGACATCATATTGTTCTCAAAGAGAGAACCCTGCGCCCATGATGTCGTTTAATCAGTTAAGTATTGCAAGCGATGAATTGTTGGTAGATCTATCGGGTTGACAACCCCATCATGACCGGTCACCCCGTGTCAATGTCAAACGAAGAATTAATATTGTGTTTATTGTCTAGCTTTGATTATCCCTGCATGGTTAATATATAGTTCGTATCGTCTAGCTAACATACGAGTCTGAAAATTGACGCAATAATTTAGTATACAAAACTTGGGCAGTAACAATATTGTCGGGTTCGAGAAACTGCGAAGGAAGGCCCATGAATTTTATTAAGAAAGTAATTTGGACTTTTTAAGAATTAAATGGATGTTTTAAATAAACACCTAAACAGAAAGTTTTCTTTGGAATAAAATCTGTTAGTAAACAAATAAGTGAACTCACATTCCTTTGTGTTGACACTTGATTTTAACGTGTTCTACAGGTACCTGAGTTCAGCTTCGGGAATTATGGCGTATCTTGTGGTTGTTGATGCATGTTTTGTTACGTAATAATGTTGGACTAACTTTTAAAACTTCTTGGAAGAATGTAATAAGATCCATGAGGATCATAAACAACTTAACTATGTCAAGGTTGTGTCATGTCTTAAAACGTAATGTTTAAATAACTTACATTTAAAACACACTAAACTGTCCAACAATTAAATGCATCGACGACAAGATATAAATAGCCACCAACTTCCGTCTCCACTACGTTATATATTTCGCTGTGACATTTTTGGGGTGTGACAGAAGTTGGTATCAGAGCCATTGGTTGTTAGCGAACTAGATGTTTTCGGAGGAAAACACTAGACTTCAACCGGAGAATTTTGAAGTATAAAATCCAAAATTCTCGAAGCCAAGAATTTTAAATAAACATAGAAAAATTTTATCATATATGAAAACCCTTATATGTTTATGTGCATACGTGATTTTATGTTTATTTGGGCCTTATGAGTTACTATTCATAGTGATCACCCACTCACATTGTACGGTAACGATATGTCACATCTCGGCCTATAGAACCATTAGTAGTGCTGCTAACTGATACTGTCGAGCCTACAGTTGAGATTCCTTCGCCCGTCGTTATAGAATCGTTTGATCCGATATTCGAGTCGCGTGTTTTGCTACACCTCTTTTAGTCTACACTCGCCGTAGGAAGAGGACTCGACCCGTTGGAGAGATCGCATTCGACTTCGAGAGCTGAGACAACGTCCGTTTTGAAGAAGTAAAAGGAGATTTGGGTCAATCGCTCTCATTGCGATCGTCAGTTCGCTACGTCACGCGGAAACTTGGAGACGACGAAGGGCAAGATGAGAGACTTAGAGGGACAGATGGACTAGTATGATGAGCTAGAATAGTTTGTTAGGAAGATGTTGGACTTCCAAGGATTTAGGCGTTAGTTGTTGGTTGTTTCTGTTGTTTGTTTTGTATGTCTCATTTGATGAATCCTATTTATGGCTTGCATGCCAAAATTTCGGATGTTTAGGAGGAAATTTAACATGGACTTGTTGCCGGTGTTGATATAGACACACCGAATTTTGATTAGTCTTCGTACTAAAAACAAGCTTTGTAATTTCTGGTATGAATATCGAAGGGGTTTCTTTTGGTTTAAATTTTTTTCTCATTATTATGTGGATATAATACATGCGCAATGTTTGGTCCACTAACATATAATGATTGAATTATTTTTGGTTATCGTCTTATGTGATTATTATTGTTGTAAATAATAGAAACGACGAAATGCCACCAAAAGAGAGACAAGGTCCTGGACTACCTATTACTCCAGAGGAGTTGGCACAACTCATAGCCCAACACGTTAATACTGCCATGGAACAGTGTGATGCTAACCAAAATAATGGCCAGGAACGTGGATGTGATACCCATGGGCATGGTTTTGGTGGGACACAGATCGGAGACCCTTCAGGTGATATAATGATCGGAAAGTTTTATTAGTTCCTGTGTTATGATATAATCAGAGCGTAATTCTGATTTTTCATCAACTTTGTGAACAGTACATAGATGTACACATAAAACAATCCAGGGTTGTAACCGAAGATCATTTACTGGTACCCTATGCAATGACGTGGCAACGGTATGCGTGATGTCGGGCTGTCTCAGCGGACCGACCATTCAAATAATTTCGCATTCCGAGCTTAGATCTGGGGATTCGTGAAAGCGAAAGTCTGAGAGTTTTGAGAAGAAGACTCACGAGGATGAGCGGAGAAAGTGCGCCAGATGTGGTCGGACTAGACATATGACTCGCGAGTGCTATGCCAAGAGTACATTGGATGGGGTTACGCTCAAGGGATGCTACGAGTGTGATGAGCAAGGGCATTTCGAGAGAGATTGTTTGCAAATGAAGGGTCAGGATGCTAGGGTAGAGCATTCGAGCTAAACGTTGGGAAGGCACGAGACGATCTTGCCGTTGTTATCGGTATGATTCGAATAAAAAAACCAATTTATGTTCCTACTTTCAATACCAAAGCTGACTAGAGTTTTGTTCGAGAAACTTTGAACCAGTTTTGTGTTCACTAACAAGTAAGCTGGGTATAAAGTGCCCGACAGAACTAGCAATTGGTAATTTGATAGAAACTAGTAAGGTCGTTCGCGATTGTAGTATTTAGTTAGGTGATCGTAGTTCTAGTGTTGATTTATTATTAGTGGAGCTGAGAAGCTCTGACGAAGATGCAAGAATGAATTCACTTTCTGAGGATGAAGTGGGAACTATCGCTCGAAGAGGCTAGTTGGAATATCTCATCCTGATGACTGTAGGAAGGCGGAAGCTGTTCGCGGGAATCAATTGAGTCGAGTGTTGAGTGTTAATAGTCGAGAGTGGTCAGTGTTGTGAGGATGCTGAGTTGTTGCGAAAGGACTATCCTGCGTTTGCAGTAATTGTGATGGATGCGGAAACCTAATGTAGGAACGTCGGAGAGATTTTTATCAAGCGCAACTATCCGGAAGTCTTCCTAAAAAGACTTACCTGGATCTCCCCTGCGAGATGGATCGAATTTCGAATCGATCTGGGCCACGGTGCTGCACCCAACTGCACAATCTTCTTATAGACTAAGCACCGCTTGAAATGATAGAAATGTCTAGTTAGTTTTAAGAGCTTTTGGACAAGGGTTTCAATTGATCAAGCTTTTCGCTTTAAGGCGCATCTGTTTTGTTGAGAGGAAGAAGGATGGATCCTTGAGGATATGTGAGAGGATTTCAGAGAGCTGAATAAGTTGACTATCAAGAATCGGTACCCTTTACCGAGGATTGACGATTTGTTTGATCAAGCTACAGGGATCCAGCTACTACACGAAGATCGATCTACAATCAGGATATTATCAGTTGAAGGTTGCTGACGAAGATATGCTGAGGACTGCTTTTCGAACACGATATGGCCATTACGAGTTTTTAGTCATGCCTTTTGACTGAATTAATGCGCCATTTATATTCATGGATCTCATGAACAGGGTATGGAAACCCTAATCGGAGGAATTCGTGATAATATTTGTCGACGACATACTTGCCTATGTGCGAACCAAGGAGAATCATGAGTAACGTTTGAAGTTAACTATAGAGATGGTGAATGACGAGGAGCGTTAAAAACCCCGTCGGGAGTATGATGATCCATATAACTAGCTAGGTGCTACCGGTGATTTATTGAGAATTTCCCTAAATTAGTGCAGCCTTCGACACTAATAACCCCAAAAGGAAAAGGGAAATTGATTGGACAGCAAGACAGTAGGAAACTTTTCGAACCTTTGAAAGAAAAGTTTGGAGCGTGTATGATGGACTCCAAAGAAAGTTAAGGTACTCACATGTCCTTGGCAGAGTTATCTTACAAATAATAATTAACACGCTAGAATTTAAGTTGCTCCGTCTGAAGCCTTGCATGGATAGAAGTGTTGATCACCATTTTGTTAAACTAACATGACAAAGGACAATTAACCAGACCTTAGTTTATCTAGGAAACCAGCGACATGATTTGCCTGGATCGAGGGAAGGTTAAAAGTCGCCAATTGATCAACAGAAGGATTACATGGACAATTGAAGGAAACTATTGCGATTTCAGATTGAAGATTTGGTTCTGTTAAAGGAGTTATCTTGCAGAGATGCTATTAGATTTAGTAGAGGAAAGAAGAGCTGAGCCGCAATGATTAGGTCCTTTCAAGATCCCACCTTGAGTTGGATGAGTCGCTTATAGGCTCAAGCAACCATAAGGATGGAGTAGTGTGCATGATGTATTGTTTGGGTTCAGTTGAGAAAGTGTATAATGGATAATACACTGATTTTGTTCTTATTAGAAATTTGTTTGGAAGATAAACGGGAGTTTATCGAAGCACCGTAGAAGCAGTACATATAGCTAGAAGAGTTATACTAATAACCGGACATGCGATTACAGCATTCTAATCGTGTATGCGATTTATTGATTTGGCGATTTGTGGACATCTGAAATGAATGCAAGAAAGAGGGAAGACGAGTTTATGAGATTAGATTCTTTCAAGAGCCCATCTCGAGTTGGATCAATCAGGTGTAAACACAGACTATCTTAGTTACGGGGTAATGTATATGTAAATATACGTATGTAGAACCTGAATTAGTGCGAAAACAAACCTGTAGAGAAAACTTTCGGGGATGAAATTTCCTAAACATGGGGAGACTGTGACACCCGGAATTTCAGGTCGTACCGTACAATTGTAACACGTGTTGTGAATAGATAAAAGGCCATATTTGACTAATTATGATGTTTATATGTGAAATTTAATGAGTTGGTAAATTTAAACCTCGGTAAAAATTATGTTGGCAACGGTAAAATAAACGCTTATCGCGTAACGATTAAAATGCGAAACGAACGTCGGGGACTACCCGATCAGTGTTAAAATCCTAAAAATAGTTTGTTATGATTAGAATAATTATTTTAATCATATCCGTATGGAAAAATAATTTAAAACGCTAGGAAACTCAATTTTTTGAGTTTAAGCGCGTACCGCGCGATGCAACGCGTGTACCGACAAAAGACTGTCAACACAGCCTGTCAAGGAAACTGATAATCATTTTAGTAATAATTTTATGAGTTTATTACTTTAGAATGATAAAAATAAACAAAAACGCATAAATCCCTATTTTTGCGATTTAAGGCGCGTACCGCGCAACACAGCGCGCATACTACCAAATACCGGCAACATCGCCAGTCCCGGCAAACAAAATATTTTTCAATAAGATTTTGGTGAGTTTATTTTTATAGAGTGTTAAAAATAATTTAAAATGCACTAAAATGGGATTTAAAAAACTAGACAAAATACCCGGTATCCAGTAAAATACCAATTTATGATCTATATACATATATTAAATATATATGAGTGTATGTATGCATGTATTGTTGTGTGAGAGTTGCAAGATGGCAGCCAAATAGAGTCCTCTCTTTCCTCTTGCATGCATCTATTGGCCAATTTGTGAGGTGGAGTGATGATTATGTTGGGTGTAATCTCCTATGTATTACAAAACCAAGAAAACTCATTTTAAAAATCAAACACTCTTCTTCTCTCTACAATTCAGCCGAGAACCACTTCCACAACTCCATAATTTCGAGATTTGATGATCTTGTAAGAAATCAACTTAAATCCAAGGTGCTTCCAAAGTTATTTTGATGATCCGAAAGTGTTTTCTTGGTGAAACAAGCTTTCAAACATAAAAAATCATGTCAAAACCCACTTGAATTTTGAGGGTATAAAACTATTCTTTTCAAAAATGTTCTTGATTCTTAGTGTTGAAAATAATAGTGAAAGGTTTCTCTTGAATCTTAGAATGATTCACAAACTTGAATTCTTAAACAAATGGGTTTTTTTACAAAATGGAAATGGGTGTGTATGTGTATGTATGTGAAGCCGTGAGTGTGGGTGTGTGTGTAGGTGATTATGTTTTGATTTTTGATTGAGTGATTCTTTATTAACATGTTACTTGAATGTTAGATTACATGCATGTTTTAAAGGTTGTGATATGGATGCTTTTTCGTTTGAAATGAGTTTAAGTGAAAAGTGATTTTTTTAGAATCATATGTATATGTATATGGTCGTGTAAGTATATGTAGGTATGCATGCATATGAATTTTTGATGTTAAAAGTCTTAGATGTGTAAGAATGTGCATGTCTTATACTTATGATAAATGATTTGAATGATAATCTTGTGTAGAATATGATTGTTCTTGAATACTTGAACATGATTTAAACATATGTTGGATATATATTTTAGTGCATATAAAATGATGTTGATGTTGTATGAGTGCATTAGATGCTTGTACTTAAGCATGCATGTGAATGAATGATCATGAAATGATGATTTAGATATGAGTTGACAAAAATGATTTTGATCAGATTCTAAACACTAAAATATGAATATTAGAAGTGTAAAAATGATATAAAACTTTGTCATAAAGTTTGCTAGCTTTGCATGTTGTACTTGGTGCTTTATGTGTTGTAAAATACGTGAAATCGCATGATTTATGTGACTTACATAAAAACTGCACTAATTTGATTATAACCACAATTTTAATCAGTAAATAACATGTATTGTGTTAAAATATCAAGTCCTTTCGAGTTGGGATGATTATTGTAACGTTTAACACAAAACTATGCGTTTAAACGGTAAAAAATCGGCTTTTTGGGTGATTTTTGTAAAACTGATTTAGATCAGTAAATAACTGATATTTTTAATTTAAAAATAAGTATTTTAACTAATTTTAAGTTTACTTGGTGTTTGGTGTTTGTCTAGCTTTGATTATCCCTGCATGGTTAATATATAGTTCGTATCGTCTAGCTAACATACGAGTCTGAAAATTGACGCAATAATTTAATATACAAAACTTGGGCAGTAACAATATTGTCGGGTTCGAGAAACTATGACAGAAGGCCCATGAATTTTATTAAGAAAGTAAATTGGACTTTCTAAGAATTAAATGGATGTTTTAAATAAACACCTAAATAGAAAGTTTTCCTTGGAATAAAATCTTTTAGTAAAGAAATAAGTGAACTCACCTTCCTTTGTGTTGACACTTGATTTTAACGTGTTCTACAGGTACCTGAGTTCGGCTTCGGGAATTATGGCGTATCTTGTGGTTGTTGATGCATGTTTTGTTACGTAATAATGTTGGACTAACTTTTAAAACTTCTGGGACAAATGTAATAAGATCCATGAGGATCATAAACAACTTAAGTATGTCATGGTTGTGTCGTGTCTTAAAACGTAATGTTTGTATAACTTACATTTAAAACACACTAAACTGTCCAACAATTAAATGCATCGATCGACAAGATATAAATGGGCACCAACTTCCGTCTCCACTACATTATATATTCCGTCGCGACGTTTTTGGGGTGTGACACTATTCACACAAGAAATGAAAAAAATGAGCATTTAATTTAAAGATGTATGCTTGTATGCTCAATAAAGGCTCAAAAGTCACTTATTGTGGGAATGGGTTTATAATGTGATCAAGTATATATAATCAAATTTTAACTAGATTTGTCATGTCGTTTCATAATTTTCTTATGTTGGTTCTTTTTATCACGACGCTATCGGTTGTAAATTTGTAAAAATATAACCTTTTAGAACTTGTTCAGTGGCCACGGCCCCGTGCTGAGCTCTGCAGAAGCTGAAAAATCTAGAAAAATCCTAAAAAAAATAGAAAAACAGGAAAAACGATTAGGCCGTTGATTCCTAACTTTCTTAAAATCCTTGTGTCCCCGGCAACGGCGCTAAAAATTTGGTGTGTGTAAGGTGTGTTATATTTTTATTGATAATTTAAGCCCATTTTACACCTTAGTCAAGTTTTAAATTTATAAAACATGATATTCTACTAACACTAAACACACACATGGGCAAGTGCACCCATTGTGAGAGTAGTATAGCGTTGGTAAGATATCGAGGTCATCCAAGGACACAAGAGTTTTTAGTACCGGTTTATCCTCAACGTCTAATCAAATAAAAATTTTTAGAAAAGGTTTTAAACATGAAAAATAAAAACTAAATTGCTGAAAATAAAAATAAAAACAGATAGACAAGATGAATCACTTGGATCCGACTCGCCTTTAATGTAACCTTTGATGATTTCCGCACTTTTTAAAAGATTATCTTAGTTATAGTAGTAGGCCCCTCTTTTGAAGTTGACGTTACCATCAACCCAGTGGTTTGAGTCAGCAAGGATACAATCCCAAAGGGTCGGATTATTGGAACATAATTAATTAAGTTATTAATGCGTAAAATGGTAGGCCCCTCTTTTGAAGGCGACGTTACCCTCGGCTAAGTGGTTTGAGTCAGCAGGGATACAATCCAAAGTAGCCGGTTTAATGTATTAATAATAGTTTACATATGAGGGGATCAAGACATTCGCACCCCCGCTATCCAATACCAGTGGGTATTGAAGGAGGTCCTAGTAAGCTTAACCCAGGTCCTTGAAGGATCTATACACTAAACAAGGCAACAACCTTTCCAAACCATTCCCTTAACCCCCGACCAGGTAGCCAACATATCTCTATATAGACCGTAGAGATATGAATGGTGAAAATCTTTTACTTTATATAGACAGTAAAGTAATAATGCCAAGACACCACAGACAAATGATAAAGAAGTTTCACCTTCAACATAAGAAACTAGTTATTAAAGTGATTAATACCAAACCAAATAAAAAGTGCGAAAAGATTAAAAATCAAAAGTATTACATTAAATGCTTGTCTTCACCAAGTGATGTAAGAAACTTAGCCAAACATGGCCTTTGATTGACAAGAACTCTTACTATCAATCTTGGATCCCGAGACTACTACACACACTCTAAGGTGGATGATGGATGATGGTGGTGGATGTGGGTGTTGTAGTGGCGGTGGAGTGGTGGCAAAGTGGGAGAGAGGTGGTTTGCCAAGGGATACCTTTGAAGTGAATCAAGCACCCCTATTTATAGCCTGAACAGTAGCCCGGGCACGGCCCCGTGTCCACTGGACAGGCCCCCATGGCTATCCTCTTTCTCTTCCTTCATTAATTGCAATTGGCTGCATTAGGCTCCACACGGCCCCGTGTTCATTGGGAACGGCCCCGTGTGCCGAAGCATATCTGTACTATCAAGATTCTGCGAATCTTAGCGTTGACCATGCCCCGTGCTGAGCTAAGCACGCCCCCGTGGTGGGAATAGAAGCTTCCATAGCTTTGTCCATTTCTGCAGACACCTGACCACACCCCCTGTGTCCGCTGGGCATGGGCCGTGGTCAGCCTTTTGTTTCTTGTTTTTTCTTGGGAAGATGCTATCGAGGGGTCGGGCATGCCACGTTTATTCCTTTTCTTTGTATTTATGTTAGTTTTTGCTGCATATTTGTTCCTTTTGTTCATTTAAGCTCGTTTGGTCCTGAAAATACAAAAGGAAGACAAAAGCATACTTTTTCCAACATTAGTACTAAAAAGGGTTAGTTTTATGCCACATTTGATGTAATTTATATGTTGCATTTTACACACATCAGTACCATCTGTTGTTTTCATATTTCTAGTGATCTTCATACTTGTATTCGTGAAGCTCAGTATTCGTCAGCTAATGAAGGTAGTCTATTTATTGAAGTACGAGGTGCTACTGTGGATCAACTCGAAACTAAGTCTGATGGACTTCAATACTATCTAAATTGCATCAGGGTGCCAGATCGCGATAATCTTCGTGAGCTCATTATGAACGAGGTCCACAAATCCCGATACTCTATTCATCCAGGTGCTGATAAGATGTACCATGACTTGCGTATGACTTATTGGTGGCCTGGTATGAAAATGGACATTGCTTCTTACGTCTCCAAGTGCCTTACTTGCATAAAGGTAAAGGCTGAACACCAACGTCCTTCAGGTCTTTTAGAACAACCTGAAATCCCTGTTTGGAAATGGGATAGCATCGCTATGGACTTTATAACTAAACTACCCCGTACACCTACTGGTCATGATAGTATTTAGGTGATCATTAACCGGTTGACTAAGTCAGCCCACTTTCTTCCTATTCGCGAAGATTACAAAGTGGGGAAACTTGCTAGAATCTATACCAATGAGATCATATGCCGTCATGGCATACCTCTTGACATAATCTCTGATCGTGATGGTCGTTTTAATTCACGACTTTGGCAAACTTTCCAGTCCGCTATGGGTTCTCACTTGAATCTTAGTACGGCCTTTCATCCTCAGACGGATGGACAAACCGAACGTACTATCCAGACCCTAGAGGATATGCTCCGTTCCTGTGTCATCGACTTTGGTGGTAACAGGGATGTACATTTACCATTGATTGATTTCTCATACGGCAACAACTATCATTCCAGTATTCAGATGGCTTATTTCGAAGCTTTGTATGGTCGCAAATGCCGATCTCCTCTCAGCTGGCATGAGGTTGGTGACAAATAACTTACTGGCCTTGAAATTATTCAAGAGACCACGTATAAGATTCTTCAGATCCGTGACAACTTGATCAAGGCTAGAAGTAGATTAGAGACTTGATGCTTGACTCTTGACACTTGATTCTTGACTCTTAAGACTCGTGAAACTTTGATACTTGGTTAAACGAGAAACTAGAGACTTGACACTTATGTAAACTTGGAAACTTTTGTTTTAATTAAATAACTTGTCATGTAATGATATTACCCAATAATACGCAACGCAACGCTTAACCTAACTCACAAAACGAACCCAAGATGGAAAAGTAGCTGAAAGGATTGGGCTGTCCGAATGGATGACCATCCGATCGGAGGGCCATTCGACCGAACAACCATCCGATCCAACCTACTTGCACCGCCTTTCTCTCCTCTTGCACTGTAAATAGGAGTTGTCACATCATTCTTCACTGATGTGACAGACCCCTCCGATCCAGACGCACGCACTCCCATTCTAAGGCACTTTTCTTCCATTTTTGGGCGATTCTCGTAAGTTTCCCACTTGATTCTTGTACAACTTTCATCTATACACATTTCGTCACATGATTCTTCATCAAAATCGCACTTTTCACCATGAAATCACTAAGATTCGAGCTCTCGAGGATGACTTCATCATGGCGGTTTGTACAAACGGCTGTGTGATGTCATTTTCGTCAAGTTTTAGCTCAAATCTAAGATATTTCTACGTATTTTACCATGAATGTTTACAAATTTAAATGTTTTCGGTTGATTTCATACTTTCTTCAAACTTTCTTAAAACCTTTACTCAAATCAGTGGTGTCTGGATCTAAAATAGGCTTAGGACTTGTTCCTTAGTCGGGAGTCGGCTCGATAACAGATTCCTACCGGAGAAGATGACCGGATTACGGATCAGACATGAAACCCAGAAAAGAACAGCCGTCCGATCGAACGGGGTGATTGCCATCCGATCAGACGAGCTGAACCTTAGTGAGTTTTCCGTTGTCTGGATACGTTACCATGTCATTACCGTTAAACTCAAACTTAGAAACTTTACAAAGGTTGCAAAAAGGAATAGATCACACCAGTCGAATGACCATCCGATTGGACGACCATCCGATCGAACGGTCATCCGACCGAACAACATGCTCCTCACAACCTTCAACACTTAAACTATTTTTCAGAACTTTAAACTTTGAAACTTACACTCGAACAGTCATTCGACCGAACGGTCATCCGATCGGATGAGCATCTGAACGAACAACTTGGATTTACACTACAATGAAAACTTCAAAAGGTTGAATATTTTGGAAACTCACTCTCTGATCGAATGACCATTCGATCGAATGGTGATCCATCTGGATGACTATCCGATCGGATGGTGATCCGTTTAAATCTAACAGGTCATCCGACCGGATGACCATCCGTCCGGATGGTCATCCGATCGGGAGCCTGGTTCGACAGTTTGCACGATTCTTCTATTCTGTCCGACACTTATCTGTTAAACTATAATCAGGTTAATCTCAGCACTCCCTTCGATCCAATCAGTAGGTGTCGATACTTAGTACCCACTGTGAGTATACTTGATCCCTTTTTGTTTTAAACTTTTGGGATGCAACATGTATTCTATGAAACTTGACACTTGAAACTATTTGAAACATACTCTATCCTCAGGGAACGTGAAACTTGATACTTTTTGGATTCTTGATTCTTTATGCTATGTGAACGTTTAATCCTTGTGTGTAGTTCTGCCTTAACAATAGTAACGATATAGAAGTAATGCACCTCCCCATTATTCTCGGGGGTATTGTTAGGAGGAGTCTATTTTGCTTTCCTTGAGACATGGGAAAGTGGTAAACGCATTGGGATACTTGGGCTATCACTCGGACTGCGTGAACTAGCATGGCTGAAACTAATATATGTTTACATGACGGATATGAGTCTTTTAAACTATTATACTATATACTCAAACTTGTATACTCGCCAGTACATTATTGTATTGACATTATTTTAATACATGTTGCAGGCTGATAGGATGCTGGATCCAAGAAGCAAGTTAGGATGATGCTTAGAAACTCACCTAGTTAATTATCTATTTTGAACAATATTTGGATGTTTTGTAATCGTTACTTGTGGTTGTGAAACCTGTCTAGACAATGTTATGAATTCGGTTAATCTCTATATTGAAACCACTAGTGTTATGGAAACTTTTGAGCAATCTGAACGCTTAGTGCCGCACCCCGATGTTTCCGCCGTCGGTTGGGGTGTGACAGATTAGTATCAGAGCCATAACTATAGGGAATTAGGAAAAGTATGAATGTTTTGCCTAGTCTATAGTTCTAGGAATCTTGACTCTTATTTGTTGTTTAAGACTTATGAAATCTACCGTAATTGCTTCCTAGCAACATATCTTCCTGTTAAAACTTACATTCCTTTCCTAAGGCTGACACAATTTATACTTGGATACTTTGAAAACGCTGTTATGCAGTGTTTGTATTTTCGCACGAGATTTGCCCTCAAGTTAGGAGTGACATCCGAACCTTGATGGGAAATTTCCATACTATATTCTAGTAGGTCGTATCTTTTGATAAGTACCAACACAACAATTAGGGTACGAAGTTGTCAAGTTAGAGGTGAAACTCATACCTTGATAACTAGTCCCACTCTTTGATTTTTTTTCTGTCTCGCCAAGGTCTCGAAATTCCCAATCAATTACGAATGTGTAATGATCGAAAGGACATATATCGTAGGCCTAACATCGATGACGTATTTGTCTAAATAAGTCAAGACACGTTGCCTCAATTCGAAAGGGGTTCGATTCACTTTGGTTAGTTAACGGAGTTTGATTATGCGCTAGATTCGGAAATTGATAATATAACAAGATGGTATGATATTATATGAAAATACACCTTGTCTAGACACTCGTTTGGACACTAGGTTTTAGTGTGTTATCGTGGGTACCAAATCACCCATTAGAATACAAAGTGAGGAATCAAGAACTAGGATAATGAATACCATAACTAATAATCTTCAACCATGAATTGCTTGAAGTTAGGGTTCGGTTTTGCAAGTATATTACATATATACATTGGTATAATTAGTCATGTATGAAGGTAAGATGAATTCATCCATTTAACCTCATTATATTGATCACCAAAGCACAAAATCATCAATTTAATTGATGATTTCGGTTAGTCATGAATATAAATAAAATAAAATCTCCTATTTCACCAAGACAACCAAGTGACTTGACTAGACGAGTGCATTCCAAGCATGGATAATGTTTGGAGACTTGATGTAGTCTTGTTCACTTTGTTACTTAGAAGTTGTTTTGGTGACTTAGAAATGAGTTAAAATTCCTATCATTTCTAAAAAAAAAACCTTCAATCCAACTTATCCAACCAATGGGATATGTGGCAACTTGAAGATGTTCAAGAAATGAGGAAGGATGAACAACGTTTGAAAGAATTTGTTAAAAACAGAAAATAAACCAAATTTGGACATAAAAAATGGTGAAGTACCAACTTAGTTTACCATGGTAAACTTGTGGTAACATTCCTAGAGGTGTTCCAAAGAAAGAGGAGAAGAAAAACATGAAGAAAAGTGAAGAAACAAGCTCAAAACTCACTGTTCTGCTCAAAGTTGAGAAATGTAGATATTTGAGAGTGTTAGAGAGAATGTTTGGAGTGTGGAAAGTGTTTAGGAGGTGTTAAGGGGTTGTGCGCTTCAGGTGCACGGTCACGCGGGTCGCAGTATGGATGGTCATTTGCACCAGTTGCATGGTCGTGCGCCACCTGTAGAATTCACCAAACTTTCCAGAATTTGCAGTTTGACCACTAGAGTTTGATAATTCCATTATTTTAAGGGGTATGCAAGTATGTGTAATCTGTAAACACATGTGAATAATATTCTGAAGATAAAGTAGACTCGGTGTATGTCTAGGTTTTGTATAAAACACGTATTTTGTAATTGATTACTTATCATGCAACTATGATTTAAAGAAGGTTAGTATAAAATACGATTTCTATTATGATTAAATCCTGAATTACAAAATATTGAAAATAGAATACAAATTAAAATATAATTGAAAAAGGAAGAAAAATAGGGTTATACGACCCGTATGAAATCAGATGACATGACAAAATTTGTGCATACGGGTCATATAACCTTATACGGCAGGCTGCGCATACGGGTCGTGTAACCTTATACGGCCATATATAGAGTGTTAAAACAAGATTATATGGTGTATCTTTATTATCCCCAATAATTATGGTAAAATTAAGGATAATATATGACATATGGTTAAATAAGGACGATCACTGTATTAGAGATGTCGTATTTCAATATAACTTGTTGAAATGTTAACTTCTAGTGAAAATTTTAATAAAATACTACTAATAAATTTGAATGCTGGAAATTGATATTGAAAGTATTAAATGCATAATATCAAATTAATAAAATTGCTTACATACAACAATACGTGTTTCTTAAGAGAAAATAACTATATTTAGTTGTGATCTTTCGCTTTGCAACATTCATTAGAAGTAATACAAAAGAGTTACGCATGTAAGTGTAACTTTATGGATAGATAAGGCTTCACATTAAACTTTAAGCATCAATTTGTTATATACTCCCTTTGTTTAAAAGAGACAACTTTTGATTTAATTATTTTTTAGTTAATAATAAGAGGTATGTCAATAAAAAGTAAAATATATATAGCATCAAAGTAAACTAAACATCCACAAGAAATAATTTCTTGTTTTCTTTATTGTAAGGATTTAAACTCACACCACTTTCATAGAAAACAAATATCATATGATACCATACCATACCACTAAGCCATATTAATTCGTAGATGTACAACTTCTCTTTTGAATTCGGTTTCGTAATGATTTTAATCAGCTACACAACTATATAACCTGAATTACTTATATGGTTTTGTTCCCACAATGTGTCAAAACTGAAGCCCCAACAACTAATTCGTACTTTGCTTCGGATACATCGATATTTGATTCATATGAATTCACTTTGTTGTAATTACTCAAAATTAGGGGGCAATCTTGACCCAAATTATATGAAATGGGTCAATATCGGCATTTTATAAATGTAGAATGGGTGGATTTTGTGAACAACTTAACTAACGGGGGTCAAACTAGGTTAGTTTACAAAAAATAACCCTCATCCACGGGTCAAACGGGTTGACAAAATTCAAGCGGGTCATTTAGGGTTTAAACAAACAAAACCACTAGTTCAGCCAACACTTCCCAAAACTAGTTAGTCTAACTAGTGACAGTTCAACCCATACGAAACAAATCGACAAAGTTCTGGTTTCTGGTCTGACTAGACAATTCATTGTCAATAACACTATTTTAACATATAACTTCACATTTAGACTAAACTTCCTAGTAGGGGTGCAAACGAGCCGAGTCGAGCCCGAGCTCGAGCTCGTTTAACATATGAAAGCTCGAGGTCGAGCCCGGCTCGATTCGAGCTTTATTTCTAAAGCTCAAGTTCGGCTCCAAAGTAATTTTTCAAGCTCGAGCTCAGCTCGGACTCGACTCGTTTATTATTTTTTAATTAATTTCTATTAATTATAATTATTATTATACATATTGTTTAGTTATTTTTTTATATTTATATAAATGGCAATTATTGTATAAATATATGTTTAATATATTAATAAAAAATATATAAACAGAAAGCTCGTTTAGTCTCGCGAGCCAGCTCGAGCTCGATAAGCGAAGCTCGGGCTCAGGCTCGTTTACTAAATGAGCTTGTTTTTAGGCTCGCTCGAACTCTAGCTCGTTTAAGCTCGGCTCGTTTGAACTTTTTTTCAAGCCGAACTCGAGTAGCTTGCGAGTAGCTCGGCTTGTTTGCACCCCTGCTTGCTAGCTTGAACCTTATAAGATGCAAGGTACGGGTGAACGGGTTGGGTGCGGCAAACTATGGGGTAAACTAGTTTACCTCGTGGGGTGTGACAACCGGTGATTTACGGCACCTAATTACGTGATTAACATATGATTAAAGCGATAATAAATAGTGTTTACTCCGCAAATTAACTTAATTAGGCATTTGGAGTGCCTAGGAACGTTTATTTGACTTCACAGTATGCGTATGAAGATTCGCGTGGAATCTGCGGAACATCAAACGACAACGAACTGACACCGTACAAAATACTGACAACGCCACTATTATACGCCTCTTAATTTTAAAAATTTTATTCTTTCGACACTTTTGGAGTTTGGGTTGCAATAGCGGGTCTCGTAGGAATTACGGGCCGCTTAAACACGGGGATTGAGCTTGTGGGCCCTGGGCCCAAGCCCAAAACCCACAAGCCTAAAGCTGCACACAATATATTAGATCTTATAAGATCTCTACAAAATCTTATCAATTCTCCACAAAATCTTATCAAGATTCACAAGATCTCTTTAAGATATCAACCACATCTCTATAAAAGGGTCCATACCCTAACCTATTCCTCACAAACCACACACAAACTCACAGAGAGGATCCATCTTCTCTAAACCCATATGATCTTTCCCTCTCTCTCGGTTATAATATACATACACAGAGAAGTATTTTTTTTTCCATAAAGCTCACTTGAAGAACTACAAACACTCATCATCTTCTCTAACATACCATCCCCTGTTTATCTTCATCAAGAACTTTCAAATACCCACACAAAATCAATCACAGACAAGATACATAGGGGTTATTCCTTGAAAACCTTATTGAAACCTGAAGGCTTATCACTCAAAAACACTGCTCTCCTCCTTTCCCTCATCTCGATGGCTAACCGCAGTCACATCTGGAACCGGCTGCGATGCCGGTGGTATTCTCCGACGAACAACCACCCGACACCCCCCTTTTTTCTTGGTTAAACAGTCGGCCACCACCATTTGGTGGTGGCGTACGGCGGCATGACAGCGAAAGAGAAAAAGAAGGGAGGAACAGAGAGATAGAAAGGGGCGACGAGACGGAGAAAGGGAGTGCGACGGAGGTGGTAGTGCAGCAGGTTGCTGGCGGCGGTGGGGTACTATGGCGGTAGTAAGGCAGCGGTTCGCCGGTGACGATGTTGCAGCATGGCTCCGGTGAGCGTTTCTTGTTCTGTTTTGGGTAAACATATCGATGTATGCAGTACTAATGTTCTTTCATTTAATTTTATTCTCATTTTGGTGTGGGTTATGTGCCTCGAGTGGGTTCCGTGGATGGTCGGAGAGGAACAAGACCACCGCTCGGCGGCTGCCAGCAGTGGTGGTACATGTGACAGTGGTGTGCTCAACGTGGAGGGTCACGGGTCACGGCAGTGACATATTCAGTTACGGGTGATTCGAGTCTTGTTACGTTGCGGGTTTTATCTTGGTTCGGTCAATGGAAGTCAAGACTAGTCAACAGGATATGTTTCGGGTTCGAATCAAGGTGGTCTACGGGTCAAATCAGCTTCTGCTCGGGTCAAATCGGTCAAACCGAGTCAACTCGGTCAACACCCGAGCCAACTCAACTGAACGAGTCAGTCAACTCAGTCAAATTAGCGGGTCGAATCGGTCAACAAAAGTCAACGGTCAACTTGATAGGATCTGAGTTTGGTTTTGATTGTGTTTTACGTTTGAATTAAAATGAACAATGAATGAGTAGTGCAGCGGAATATAATGGAAGCAAACTTTTCTCAATCAAACGAGAGAATTGCTTTTAACATACAAGTTTAACATTGAACCGAATGCTTGAATTTATTACAAGATTCAATTAAAATTGCAAGTATGTAACAAACTCCCCCTAAGCCTGAGCTCATTGTGATTTGTTCGTGCAGGAAGAAGATTGTGAAGAGCTAATAGAACAGTACAGGGTACTGTTCTATTTATAGGCACAGACAAACCACTGAGCATCTTTGCCGACGTCACCATGAAAGTGATATCTAACCTCCTAACAAACTCTAACCTCTGATCTATACAAGCACTGCTATTGTAGGATCGTTGTACGACCTGAATGAGTCGATCAGAAGAGTTGTTTATCCGAATCAAAGGCGGAATCAGTGAAACGGATGCTCGATTCAATTTAAATGTCTCTTGTATTGATTATGAGAGAATTACAGCACCTGGAGACAATCCGGCAGCACTTCGTTACCATATCACACACACTAATTTCGTTACAAATGACACAAGTGCTCACCTATTTATAGACTAGGTGATTTCGTTTGAAATGAACAAGACATGTTCAAAAGAAATTAAGAATGTTAATTTCGTTTGAACTGGCCCATGTCAGTTTCAAGCGAAAATTCCTTAAAACTCCATAAAATCAGTTTCTAGCAACTTGAGCACTGTTCATTCTATCCTATTACATGACTCGATACAAGACGAAGTCAATAGACATAGTGCACTAACAGACTCCCCCTTGGATGTTGACGAAGTCTTCAGTGTCGACTCTCTATCATGACACATCTTCAGTCTTGATCAGTCTTCATGCTCTGTCTCTGGCTCTAACACTGTAAGCATCCTATCAATCTTTCTTCAAGTCTTCAGGCTCCCCCTTTCGTTAAGCTTCTGTGCTTTAGGGATCGACACCTTGCTTTTCGGTTTACAAGCTCCCCCTTGCTTTGAGCTCGTCTTCAGACTCCCCCTTAGACTCTGCTTCTAGGATCGTAGTCTGGTACAATATCTGCACTCACTCATACATTTATAAGTAACAGCATTTCAAATTTCAGTTATCCAGGAATTGTGACCTGGCTCACTCAATGTTTCTAAACTAACACATCTTATAAAGATTGGCAGTTTTAGGATTAAAAACCTGGCCTTCTTAACAATTAAAGACTCCAAATCCCTCACAGTTCATCTTCCAAGTTCAAACTAATGACCTTGGAGATATCACAAACTGTTTTTGATCTTTGTTAAAAATTCAAGTTTCAAATTAATAAACTTGTTTTATTTTCAGAAACACAATCAACTTACTTAGATTTTGACACTCAGCATCTCAGACATCGGTTGTCGAAAATAAAGCAGAATCAAAAATCTTTTTGTATTTTCTCAAATATAAAGCAGTAAAGAAATATTTACAAACATATTTACAGTCAATATTTTTGTTTGAGTTTGCGTTAGAGGATCATATCAGTTTTTGACAAGTCACTAGTACCGTTGAGCTTAATTACACATTAAGAATTAAACAATTCACTTAGATTGTCGATATACTGATCCACTTAAAATTTCACACAAACTTCAACTGATTCAGGATACGAATTAGGTGTATTAGAAACTTAAACTTATTCATGTGACCCACCTCTTGAATATACTCCCGTATCCAGATCCCAATATTCAGTCTTACAGGTGAGTATACCTAGATGATATCTGTAAGGGGTTAAATTGCGAAGAACCGTGAGAGCTCAGGTCAGAACTTCCGTTCAGTAGAGAGATGCCGGCTTCGACTTTTGGTGTGTCCCCTTTAGAGGATCTTTTCTTCAACAGCACATGATTAGCATTTTTCAATGTTTCATCATTTTTTGTACTGAGGGTGAGCTATATTTCAAGCAAGCAGAAAGTATTATACGGGGACTAGGCCATTGCTTCCGCACAATCAGAAGTCCCGGGATAATACCCCAGATATCACTAAGCATAAAGACCTAGTAACTCAGAAAGAGGGGTCCTTCAAATTAGATTTCAGGGGTTACCTATATATCCAAGTAGTGTTCCCCACGAAACAAGCAAGTTTGAATTTAAGTTTATATCCCGAAAAAGTTTACTAAATGTATAAAAATCTACCGACACATCCACAGTGAGATCGTTTAACACATTTTGACTTTCCAATTCTTTAGCGTACTGTAACTGTCTACTGATGTACTATCATTTCCTCTTTTTACACAAAAACTCATTTTCAATTTTTAATGTTTTTTTCTTTTTGCCAATAGGTTTTTATCATGTTTTTGTCATTTTCAAATGTTTTTGGATTTTCTAACAATAATACTCCCCCTAAAATGCAAAATCATTTAAAGAAAATTTGACAACCAATACTGATAGCTTTGTCTCGCCATCCATTTTCTGCTTCAAGTGTACTGATTTGCAGAAAATCTAACATACCCCCATGATTTACAACACATTGATATTTACAGTTTGAAAACCGTTTTTCAATCTTGTGAAATTAATTATGCTTGTTCAGCCGTGAGGGTTTCGGCGTATTCAATCAGAACTCCCCCTTACAACAAACTATTTTCCCATAATGATTTCAAAACACTTAAGTTTGTTTTAATCAGAATGGATTTTCTGGAAAAATTAGTTTGTTTACCCATCACTTGTAGGTTCGGGGTCATTACATCACCTTGTTCTCTTTTAATCATTTTGAAAAATTTAACATTATTAGATCAAATACCACTATCACTTGTAGAAAATCAAGTACAACTTAATGTCCTTGATTAACCACTTGTAAGACAAAATATCACAGTTACCATCCTGTGAATTTCTCAAAAATGATGCCGATACCTGCTTCACACTTACCAACCTGGAAGCTCCGGCAAGTCAGGAATTCAACCAACAGATTTATGCACCCAAGCCTGACCAGTCTTGGGTGTGACTTTTTCAAATTTACTCGGGGTTTGATCATTCCTTTTTGCTTCATAAAATTCTTTTACCCCTTTTACCTTTCCATCAGCCATCTTACTAAAAATATGTTTAACATTGCTATTAAACATTTTTCCAGCATCAACACCTTTTGGTTTTAGGTTTGCAGCCTGTAATGGTGGAAAGTTCTCATCATTCATTAAAGGAACTGTCTCTACTTTTTTTTATCTCAACTTGTGGCTTCTCTGATTTTGTGGAATCAGATTCATCGCCAACACGTGGCTCCTTTGTTTCCAAAGAAACAAATTCATTGCCAATTTTTATCTTCTCTTTTTCTTTCCCTTTTGTCCTCAGATTTGTATCTGAAGAATTCGTTTTACTTGACTCCGTTGTCGAGTGAAGCGATTCATCAGAAGTTTTATTTGAACCAACAGGTTTACCCGAAGACAAAATCCTTTCCAAATACTCCCTCGCTTTCTTCCTCTTTTTCCTCAGTCTGTCTTTCTGCCCCTGTGAAAGCTTTACTTTCTTTTCTTCCACTTTCTATTCTTTGGGCTTGACATTGACTGGTTTCTTTACCATTCTCTGAGATTCAACCCTCGATCTTCCCATTGATCTCCTTGGGCAATTTCTGGCAATGTGACCTTTGATTTCACAATTATAGCATCTTCTCATATCATAACTCCAATTCTGGCAGTTAACAGCAATGTGTCCTCTAACACCACAAGTGTAGCACACTCTGTTATCGTACCATCTACCATCTTCAAACCACAAAAAATTAAAATTGAAAACTCACAAAATGTTGGTAATAAGTGGTGCAGGTTTGACAATGAGTCGATCAGAAGAGTTGTTTATCCGAATCAGAGGCGGAATCAATGAAACGGACGCTTGATGTAATTATAAATGTCTCTTGTATTAATCTGATAGAATTACAACACCTGGAGACAATCCGGCAGCACTTCGTTACCAGATCACACACACTAATTTCATTACAAATGACACAGGTGCTCACCTATTTATAGACTAGGTGATTTCGTTTGAAATGAACAAGACATGTTCAAATGAAATTAAGAATGTTAATTTCGTTTGAACTGGCCCATGTCAGTTTCAAGCGAAATTACCTTAAAACTCCATAAAATCAGTTTCTAGCAACTTGAGCATTGTTCATTCTATCCTATTACATGACTCGATACAAGACGAAGTCAATAGACATAGTGTACTAACAGCTATGCTAACAACTGTTATTACAATACCTTACATAAAGACAACTAAACTACTGCTGAATCCTTCCACTGATGTGAACCCAGCAGCACTTGATATAAACCAGCAGTGCTTGACTCAAGGTAGTAGATTGAACAGCAGGGCTTTAGTCTTCATCAGCCTTTGGCTTGATCAGCAGTTGTAGGTCAGCAGTTGTGCAGATCAGTAGATAGGAGGTCAGCAGATGTTGAAACCACTTTCAAGGGGAGAGACTTGTTAACATAACATCTTTTTATTTTGGATCCACTGCTCTGATCCAGTTTTGGCTTTAATTATTTGTTCCTCTGATAGGGTTCAATCCCAACAATCTCCCCCTGGAACAGATAATGCCAAAACTCTTCATTATTGGTAGATCTTTATTTCCTCATCAGCAGTTCCCTTATTTGCCCTTTGAGTTATAACTCAAAGGCTAAGGCATCTGTGTCATCATCATCCCTGCACAGTGGAAGATCAAGGAGATCCTGCAAATCTTTAAGACTTAGGCCAAGTGCTTGTTCCCTTGTTATTTTCTTCACTTCTCCACTAGACTTGAACACTGTCAGTACATGGGTCTGTTTGTCAGTTTTCCA
Source organism: Helianthus tuberosus (assembly GCA_030545235.1). Lineage (NCBI taxonomy): Eukaryota > Viridiplantae > Streptophyta > Magnoliopsida > Asterales > Asteraceae > Helianthus > Helianthus tuberosus. Next base: position 90,912,568 of record CM060410.1, read on the forward strand.
CTTTAGTACTTTTGAGTCTGGTGGGTTTCTTGGGAGATTTTTATTAGAAGAGGAGTTTGGTGAAGCAAGCCTTGTGATGACTGTTTGAGCAATGCTTGCAGGTTGGTTTAATCCAAGAGTTTCTTCAATCATTTTCTTAATGCCCTCTTTTACAAGGTCATCACCTGCCATTAACTCTTGTATTGTTTCAGCATCCAACTGATTTTGATCCCTTCTTTTATAGATGGCAGCACCAGCTGGAGCAGTGGCTCTCCTGATTTGCAGCTTGGGTGGTCTTGTTGAAACCTCTGCCTCAGGGTAGTCAGGTTTTTGTGGAACTGTAGGATCTTTCTTCCTTAATTCCTCCAACCTTTTGTAGGTGGACCTGACTTTCTCTTCTTTCCATCTCAACACTTGATTCAAGGACCCATAATCAGCAGCAGCTAATTCCCCTTTCATTCTCCTCAGCTTTACCTTTTTATCAGGTACATTCTTTTTGTATTTTGCCCAATCTGGAGGAGTATGTTTCACTTTGTTCTTGATCATGTCTTGAATCCTGGCTGCTTCACTTTCCAGCTCAGGAATGGTCCAGTCTTTATACACGTATCTTTCTCCTTTGTATTTCTTGTGGGCCATAATGTTTTCAACGTAATCTTTTCTCAGGGATTCATCTGCTTTTTCTGATATTTGCTGACACACATTTTTTGCAAATTGTTCCAAAGATCTGACTTGTGTGAGCAAGTATTGGTAGTTCTACTGAATTTCTCTATCAGATTTCCCTTGTGTATTTCTTTTTGAGATATCCTTTGCTTGCTGAGCCTTGATTTTCAAATATTCTTCAATATTGTTAGGCCTGGGATATCCTCCAACTGATGGCAAACTCCTTTTAGCAGGGACATCCTCATAATAAAAGGACTTGATTTCTTCTCTGACTGCTATAAGTTCAAGAGGAAATTGAACACCTGCAGGAGCTAATGGTTTTTGAATTTGAGCTGATGAGAGAGGAACAGGGTTTGGTATAGTAGCAAGTGTTAGAGATTTTGAAGATGTTGGTGGTGATGAAATGTCATCATCTTTCAGGATTAGCCTTCTCCTTTTTGGTTGAGGAGAGACTGATGATGCTCGGGGAGCCGCGATACGAAACAGGTAAACAACGTCACACTATTAGCTTCCTCAGTAACTGCATACTAAATTTCGGGACGAAATTTCTTTCAAGTTGGGAATAATGTGACAACTCGAAATTTCCAACATTCTTTATTTGCACTTATTGCACGTTGACTTTGACTGTTTAGTTGTTTGACTTGTCTGACTTGTAACTGTACACTTCGTGTTATAATAAACGTATTGTGTTTACATGATTATGTGTTTGATTGTATAACATGGAACCTGTCGAGAAACGTAAACTGCTTAACTTATGAAAGAACCCGACGAAACACAAGTGTGTTTCGCCATAGCAAATCTCGACGAAACAGACTGTTTCGCCAAAAGCATCTCGACGAAACAGAAGTCTGTTTCGCCGAGCCCAGTTTCACCGAAGCCCAGTTCGGGCCCAACACGCTATTTTGAGTTTAAAACGTGAAACAACATCAGTTTTTACATCTGCTATCGAACAACCAAAACCCTAGAGCCCCTTTTCCTCCTGTGCGACGGCAGTTGGAGGTTCCCGGCGATATCTTAGCGATCGATTCGTATTTCTCTTATTCCGGTTAGTGTGTGTTCGTTAATCGGTTTAATATTTCTGTAATAGCTCGATTCATGTTTGTGTATATACTTGATTTCTGGATTATATAGGAGTATATGGGTATGATGTTCTTGATTGCGATATACATGGTTAATCGGATGCGTAATTCTATGCGAAACTGAATATGATCGAATGCTCGGTTCTGAATGTTGTTAATATGATTTGATTCTGAATTCAAGTTAGCATCTTGATAGGGTTCAATGATATGATTGTTGGATGTTAAATTTATATGTTATACACAAAAACTAGGGTTTATGCTAGACAATGATTCTTGGATGATTGAGTTGTGATGATTCGTTCTGCACATTGACCTTCATATGATTTCTGATACTGATAACGGCTGCTAGCATGATTAGGGTTCTGTGTATATTCGTAACTGCTGCATCTGTTGTCTGCGAAACTGACGTCCGACGAAACAGAACTCTCGGCGAAACAGAATGTGTTTCGCCAAGAGTAGTCGACGAATCAGAAGTTCTGTTTCGCCAGGGGACACCTCGACGAAACAGAATGTGTTTCGTCAATATCTTGTTTCGCCAACATATGTGTTTCGCCGTATATGTGTTTCGTCGAGCTGTGCTGTAACTTGAATGGATTCTGTTAAGTGTTAACTGGAATATTTAACTGCTGTTAGACGTTAGACATGACTTGTATATGATTGTGATTACGTGCTACATGTTTATACGTGAACAAATTGAACACAAACTGATTTCACATACGTGCCTACTTTAGGACGCGATTGATTACTTGTGAGCATACACTTAGCATACCGAGCAAACCAAGGTGAGTTCACACCCTTACTAAGGCATGGGATTCCCAGGGTTTGGGGAATGGGATGGAAGGAATAAGGTTGAATAGATTCGTACATACACTGATACTAGACTACCATACCATTGTCCTCGGTTGTGAAGGATACTCACGTAAAACCTACGTGAACTTATACTCAATACTATCCTCGGTTGTGAAGGATACTCACGTAAAACCTACGTGAACTTATACTCAATACTATCCTCGGTTGTGAAGGATACTCACGTAAAACCTACGTGAACTTATACTCAATACTATCCTCGGTTGTGAAGGATACTCACGTAAAACCTACGTGAACTTATACTCAATACTATCCTCGGTTGTGAAGGATACTCACGTAAAACCTACGTGAACTTATACTCAATACTATCCTCGGTTGTGAAGGATACTCACGTAAAACCTACGTGAACTTATACTCAATACTGTCCTCGGTTGTGAAGGACACTTACGTAAAGCCTACGTAAACTATGTACGTACTACTGTTCTCGGTTGTGAAGAACACTTATGGTTACAAATAGTCTAGTGTATATGCAACATGGGAAGCCCCCACTAATAGAACATACGATCGGCCTAGTAGCGCCACATGTTACGAAACAAACTTACTATTACGAACTTATTTACTGTGAACTCGCTCAACTAGTTGTTGATTCTCTGTTACATGCCTTGCAGGACCTTAGGTACATATGGAGCTTGCACAGGAAGGAGCAGGTCGTTGTGGGATACGGATCGTAGACGATATTTGAACTTATAACTTATTTTGGGTTTTCATTATTATGCTTCCGCTACTTAAACAATGTTTGGTTATGAACATCAGTCATGTCAAGATGAATTACCTTTTCCTATTTTTACACTTAAATACTATGTTTGATATGATTGATGGCTTGATCCTGGTCAGTCACGCCTCCAAGCGGTGATACTCCGCGGGTGGATTTTGGGGGTGTGACAGATTGGTATCAGAGCCATTGGTTATAGAGAACTCGGTTTTAATAAGGGGAAAACGATTTTTATTAAAACCAGACTATAACCAGTACAGTGCTCAACGATCCACAACGACGCTTCGCTCCACGTGCAAGGCTCAACATCATAGGTACTACTATTCATGTTACCTTACATACTTGATAGAATTACATAGAACTTTGCTCGTGGTATGCTCAGATTACAGAACCTACTAAATGTTATTGCTTGAGATTACTTGTGTGCTCACTCTCTTCGCACTATTCGCGACCCTCTCACCCACATGTTCTCCTTGATGTCGAGATCATGAGTGGACGCGTTAACCCAACTCAAGCCCAGTTGGCGGCTTCGATCACTGAACAAGTTACTGTAGCACTCGCAGCTGCCCAGGCAGGAGGTGTAACCTGCCATCACCACTTACTCTAGGATCTTTAGATCCTACTCTCGTAACTCAACACTTGTGCTTAATTTTGATTACTCTTACGCACACGACAAGTTAACACGCTCAGCCACCTGTATGCACATACAAGACTTTTATGGACTGTCGTCCTACTACTTTCAGCGACACTGAAGGAGCTGTTGGACTCCTCCATTAGTTCGAGGAACTCGAATCGGTCTTCGAGTGTGTGAATGACCCGAGGCTCGTAAGGTGAAATATGCCACTGATATTCTCGAAGGCACTGCGCAAACTTGGTGGAGCGCGCAAGTTACGACACTGGGGCTGGCGGCTGCTAATGCCACCCCATGGAATGATTTTAAGGAACCTATCAAACGTGAATACAGTAGTTATGATGCCATCCACAAGTTGGAAGTGGAGTTCTTTAACATGAAGATGACGGGATCAGAGATAGAAGCGTGCAAGATTACGATCCAACAAACTGGCAATTTTGTGTCCAACTATGGTGGATCCTCCCATAAAGAGCTTTGAGCTGTACCTCAAAGGCTTAGTACCAGAAATTCAAAGTCATGTGACGACTGCTAATCTTGCTACTATTCAAGATGTTACTCATCTTGCTCATCGTCTCACAGACCAGGCAGTGGAACAGAACAAGCTGTCTAGACGTATTGGTGCTACTGCTACTACTTCTGCTATTCCCAGTGACAATAAATGAAAGTGGGATGGAACCTCTAGCAAGGGTTCGACTACGATTCTGTCCCAGGCACAGCAGTGAAAGGTCGATGACAACTAAAGTCCTGATCAGCAACATTTAGTATTCAAGGGCAGGGTGGATACAAGGGAAACCACCCTAAGCGCAAACGATGTAACCTGCACCACAGCGGGCAGGGCAAACGCAATCATTGTCAATAATGCAACAAACTTGGTCATGGAACCAAAGAGGGTAGAAACTCACGTCCTGCAAACCAGAACCAACAACAACAGCCACAAGATCTATAGAATCGGCGATAACAGCATGGTAACAAGGGATGTTATCAGATGGTGCTGAAAGTCACTTCAAAAGACACTGCCCACGGTTGAACCAGAACCAGAATCAGAACCACAACCAAGGAAACGGGAACTAGCGAAGACAACAACGGGGATAATAACGACGGCAATGGTGCCAGGGGTCGAGTGTTCGTGATTGGTCAGGGTGATACTAGGAATGACCCCAGCGTTGCGATAGTTTCGACATCGTCATTAGTATGGACTGGTTATCCCAACAACAAGCAGAGATCCTATGCAAGGAGAAGATCATCCGAATTCCTCGTGATGGTTAAGAACCTTTGGTAACTCATAGTAACAAGCTCCTGGAGCAGCACCCATAGCTCGAGCACCTTATCGTTTAGCTCCAAATGAACTGGAAGAACTGTCTAAGCAATTGCAAGAACTCTTGGAAAAGGGTTTCATACGTCCTAACTCTTCTCCCTGGGGAGCTTCAGTAGTATTTGTGAAGAAGAAAGACGGCACTTTCCGCATGTGCATAGATTACCGCGAACTAAACAAGCTGACCGTGAAGAATCGCTATCCACTCCCACGCATCGACGACTTATTCGACCAGTTACAAGGGTCGAGCTATTACTCAAAGATTGATCTAAGGTCAGGTTACCATCAACTGAGAGTCCGGGATGAGGACGTCTCCAAAACAGCATTCAGAACTCGCTACGGCTATTACGAGTTTTTGGTCCTGCCATTCGGGCTAACGGACGCGCCTGCGGTTTTCATGGAATCTTATGAACAGGGTGTGCAAACCTTATCTTGACAAGTTTGTTATTGTTTTTATTGATGACATCCTAATTTATTCGAAGAATCGGGAGGAACACGAACAGCATTTACGACTTATTTTGGAACTCCTTCGAACGGAACAACTGTACGCTAAGTTTTCAAAATGCGACTTCTGGCTTCGTGAAGTCCACTTTCTAGGCCACGTGGTAAACAAGGATGGGATACATGTTGATCCATCCAAGGTAGATTCGATCAAGAACTGGCCTGCACCTCGCACACCGACAGAAATACGCCAATTCTTGGGAATTGGCGGGTTATTACAGACGGTTTATCAAAGACTTCTCAAAGATTGCACAGCCGCTCACAGTACTGACACAGAAAGGTGTTGTTTACCGTTGGGGTAATACACAGGAAACAGCGTTTCAGCACTTAAAGGATAGACTTTGTAGCGCACCTATCCTCTCATTGCCTGAAGGCACGGACGATTTTGTAGTTTACTGCGACGCATCCATCCAAGGTCTTGGATGTATGTTGATGCAACGGGATAAAGTTATTGCTTATGCTTCGCGCCAACTTAAGATTCACGAACGGAATTACACTACTCATGATTTAGAGCTGGGATCCGTTGTTTTTGCACTTAAGATATGGCGACACTACTTGTACGGTACCAAATGTGCTATCTACACTGACCACAGAAGCCTCGAACATATATTCAAACAGAAGGAACTGAATATGCGACAGCGACGATGGGTCGAACTGTTGAATGACTATGAATGCTCAATCAGGTACCACCCAGGCAAAGCCAATGTTGTGGCTGACGCCCTCAGTCGAAAGGACACCGCGCCTAAGCGCGTGCGAGCTTTACAACTCACTATACAGTTTAGTCTACCTTCTCAGATACGAAATGCTCAGGTAGAAGCATTGAAACCAGGCAACGTCAAGGCTGAAGCCCTACGCGGCTCAAGGCAACGCTTAGAACAGAAGGAAGATGGTGCGTACTACGTCACAGGACGCATCTGGATCCCACACTATGATGACTTACGCGAGCTGGTAATGGATGAAGCTCATAAGTCTCGCTACTCGGTACATCCAGGTTCGGATAAAATGTACCACGATATCAAAACTACATACTGGTGGCCTAGCATGAAGGCCCACATAGCAACATACGTTAGCAAGTGCCTGACTTGTGCAAGAGTCAAAGCCGAATACCAGAAACCATCAGGTCCACTTCAACAACCTGAGATACCACAATGGAAATGGGAGCAAATTTCCATTGATTTTGTTACAGGCTTACCTAGATCTCAGCGCGGAAATGATACTATTTGGGTGATCGTGGATCGACTCACAAAGTCTGCTCACTTCTTGGCTATCAAGGAAACGGATAAGTTCTCCACTCTAGCAGACGTATACCTTAAGGAAGTTGTCTCGAGGCACGGGGTGCCCACCTCTATTATCTCCGATCGTGATGCACGTTTTACTTCAGAACTGTGGCAAGCAATGCGCAAATCTTTTGGCTCTTGATTAGACATGAGCACAGCTTATCATCCTCAGACGGATGGGCAGTCTGAGCGTACTATTCAAACTCTAGAAGACATGCTTCGGGCGTGCGTAATTGACTTTGGCAATGATTGGGAAATACATCTGCCACTTGTGGAATTCTCTTACAACAACAGCTACCACACCAGCATTAAAGCTGCACCATTCGAGGCATTGTACGGGCGTAAATGCCGGTCACCTCTCTGTTGGGCAGAGGTGGGAGATCGTCAAATCACAGGTCCAGAAATGGTAGTTGATACTACCGAAAAGATTGCACAAATACGACAACGCATGGCGGCAGCACGCGACCGTCAGAAAGCATACGCTGATTTAGACAGGAAACTACTCGAATTCCAGGTTGGGGATCGAGCGCTACTTAAAGTTTCACCCTGGAAGGGTGTGGTTCGTTTTGGCAAACACGGCAAACTAAATCCACGATATGTTGGACCTTTAGAAGTTATTGAGAAGATAGGCAGGGTAGCCTACCGATTGAACTTACCAGCTGAACTCAGTGCAGTTCACAACGTTTTTCACGTGTCGAATCTGAAGAAGTGTCTGTCAGATGAGACCCACATAGTTCCTTTTAAGGAACTCACTATCGACGAGCGGTTGCAGTTCGTCGAGGAACCAGTTGAGATCACGGACCAGGATGTTAAGGTCCTCAAGAACACGAGAATCCCTCTTGTACGAGTTCGTTGGAACTCCCGCCGCGGCCCAGAGTTCACCTGGGAGCGTGAAGATCATATGGAACTCAAATATCCCCAGTTATTCGGAACCAATGCAACTACCACTGAGGCTGAAGCTATCAATACAGAATTTCGAGACGAAATTCCAAATCAACGGGGGGATAATGTGACACCCCAGGAAAACCAGTAATCTTCGCATACATGCTCGGGGAGCCGCGATACGAAACAGGTAAACAACGTCACACTATTAGCTTCCTCAGTAACTGCATACTAAATTTCGGGACGAAATTTCTTTCAAGTTGGGAATAATGTGACAACTCGAAATTTCCAACATTCTTTATTTGCACTTATTGCACGTTGACTTTGACTGTTTAGTTGTTTGACTTGTCTGACTTGTAACTGTACACTTCGTGTTATAATAAACGTATTGTGTTTACATGATTATGTGTTTGATTGTATAACATGGAACCTGTCGAGAAACGTAAACTGCTTAACTTATGAAAGAACCCGACGAAACACAAGTGTGTTTCGCCATAGCAAATCTCGACGAAACAGACTGTTTCGCCAAAAGCATCTCGACGAAACAGAAGTCTGTTTCGCCGAGCCCAGTTTCACCGAAGCCCAGTTCGGGCCCAACACGCTATTTTGAGTTTAAAACGTGAAACAACATCAGTTTTTACATCTGCTATCGAACAACCAAAACCCTAGAGCCCCTTTTCCTCCTGTGCGACGGCAGTTGGAGGTTCCCGGCGATATCTTAGCGATCGATTCGTATTTCTCTTATTCCGGTTAGTGTGTGTTCGTTAATCGGTTTAATATTTCTGTAATAGCTCGATTCATGTTTGTGTATATACTTGATTTCTGGATTATATAGGAGTATATGGGTATGATGTTCTTGATTGCGATATACATGGTTAATCGGATGCGTAATTCTATGCGAAACTGAATATGATCGAATGCTCGGTTCTGAATGTTGTTAATATGATTTGATTCTGAATTCAAGTTAGCATCTTGATAGGGTTCAATGATATGATTGTTGGATGTTAAATTTATATGTTATACACAAAAACTAGGGTTTATGCTAGACAATGATTCTTGGATGATTGAGTTGTGATGATTCGTTCTGCACATTGACCTTCATATGATTTCTGATACTGATAACGGCTGCTAGCATGATTAGGGTTCTGTGTATATTCGTAACTGCTGCATCTGTTGTCTGCGAAACTGACGTCCGACGAAACAGAACTCTCGGCGAAACAGAATGTGTTTCGCCAAGAGTAGTCGACGAATCAGAAGTTCTGTTTCGCCAGGGGACACCTCGACGAAACAGAATGTGTTTCGTCAATATCTTGTTTCGCCAACATATGTGTTTCGCCGTATATGTGTTTCGTCGAGCTGTGCTGTAACTTGAATGGATTCTGTTAAGTGTTAACTGGAATATTTAACTGCTGTTAGACGTTAGACATGACTTGTATATGATTGTGATTACGTGCTACATGTTTATACGTGAACAAATTGAACACAAACTGATTTCACATACGTGCCTACTTTAGGACGCGATTGATTACTTGTGAGCATACACTTAGCATACCGAGCAAACCAAGGTGAGTTCACACCCTTACTAAGGCATGGGATTCCCAGGGTTTGGGGAATGGGATGGAAGGAATAAGGTTGAATAGATTCGTACATACACTGATACTAGACTACCATACCATTGTCCTCGGTTGTGAAGGATACTCACGTAAAACCTACGTGAACTTATACTCAATACTATCCTCGGTTGTGAAGGATACTCACGTAAAACCTACGTGAACTTATACTCAATACTATCCTCGGTTGTGAAGGATACTCACGTAAAACCTACGTGAACTTATACTCAATACTATCCTCGGTTGTGAAGGATACTCACGTAAAACCTACGTGAACTTATACTCAATACTATCCTCGGTTGTGAAGGATACTCACGTAAAACCTACGTGAACTTATACTCAATACTGTCCTCGGTTGTGAAGGACACTTACGTAAAGCCTACGTAAACTATGTACGTACTACTGTTCTCGGTTGTGAAGAACACTTATGGTTACAAATAGTCTAGTGTATATGCAACATGGGAAGCCCCCACTAATAGAACATACGATCGGCCTAGTAGCGCCACATGTTACGAAACAAACTTACTATTACGAACTTATTTACTGTGAACTCGCTCAACTAGTTGTTGATTCTCTGTTACATGCCTTGCAGGACCTTAGGTACATATGGAGCTTGCACAGGAAGGAGCAGGTCGTTGTGGGATACGGATCGTAGACGATATTTGAACTTATAACTTATTTTGGGTTTTCATTATTATGCTTCCGCTACTTAAACAATGTTTGGTTATGAACATCAGTCATGTCAAGATGAATTACCTTTTCCTATTTTTACACTTAAATACTATGTTTGATATGATTGATGGCTTGATCCTGGTCAGTCACGCCTCCAAGCGGTGATACTCCGCGGGTGGATTTTGGGGGTGTGACATCTTGCTACAGGGGCAAATGTTTCATCATAGTCAATGCCTTCTTCTTGTCTGAAACCTTGAACCACAAGCCTGGCTTTATTCTTGACAACAATGCCCCTTTCATCAGTTTTGTTTTTGAAGACCCACTTTGTGCCAATAGGACTTACACCCTCTAGCAGTGGTACAAGCTCCCATACTTGTTGTCTTTTGAACTGTTGGAGCTCCTCTTGCATGGCTTCTACCCAGCTATTGTCTTTCAGTGCCTCTTGGTACTTGACTGGCTAATGGAGAGATAGAAAACCAGCAAAAAGACAAATGTTTTGGGATTGACTTCTTGTGAGCACCCCTTCATTGATGTTGCCAATAATTTGATCGGGTGGATGAGATTTCAAGAAGATGAGCTCTCCTTGGTATGGAACAATGGCATTAAGTGGTGAGGGCTGCAGATGTGAATCATCTGAGCTAGCCACTGCTGGTGACTTTGATGATCCAGCAGTGGCTTCAAAAGGTGGTGGAATAGGTGGTAAAGGAGTGGACACATGCTGACTTTTATCCACTGTTTGAGGATTTTTATCAACAGTGTTTGATGATGTGGAAGCAGGGGTTAAAGGGCTACTTTGGTCAACAACTGTTGAGGTAGCAGTGGTTGAGCTTTGACAGCTATTTTGAACATCTGCTGCTCTCCCCATTTTGACAGACTTTTGTTGAGGAATGATGATTTCATACCCATAGTCTGGAGATGAATCCTCTGATGGACCTGCATTGTTAGTCTTGACAGAAGTATTTTCAAAAGTGAATTTATCAAGATCAAACAATTCAGCAGGGTTTGCTGGGATTTTCATTGAGGAAAGTTCATTAAACTTTACATTCAAAGTCTCTTGCACTGTTTTGGTCCTTGTGTTAAACACTTTGTAGGCCTTAGCAGTGGTAGAGTATCCCAGATGATAACCACAATCAATTTTGGCTGCAAACTTAGAAATGGAATCTTTTAAGTTTAAAATGAAGCTTGGGTAACCAAAAACTTTGAAATATGAAATCAATGGCTTTATTTTATACAGCAGTTCATAGGCAGTCTTTTGATGCCTGGGGTTGATTAAGACTCTATTTTGGACATAGCAAGCAGTGTTTACTGCCTCTGCCCAAAAAGTTAATAGCAAACCTGAATCAGCAAGCATGGTTCTGGCAGCCTCAATCAAAGTCCTGTTCTTTCTTTCAACAACCCCATTTTGTTCTGGTGTTCTTGGAATGCTGTATTGCCTCACAATTCCTTTTGACACACAGAAATCATCCAACTCCTTGTTCCTGAACTCTGTGCCATTGTCACTTCTGAAGATTTTCACTGGAAGGTCAAACTGCTTTTCAACCTGTTTCACAAAGTCTTGCAGAATGCCTGCAGTCTCATCTTTTGAGTGTAAAAAGTAAGTCCATGTAAACCTAGAAAAGTCATCAACAATAACCAAACAATATCTCTTTTTCTTAAGAGTCATGACTTTAACTGGGCCTAACAAGTCCATATGAAGCATTTGCAAACATTTGGTTGTTTTGGACTAATCAATGGATTTGTAGGAGCTTTTATGTTGTTTTCCTTTTAGGTAGGAAACACAATGCTCAGGACAGATGAACAATTTTTGAGGTAAACCTCTTACTAGACCCTGTTTTGAAATGGCAGTGATTGTCTTGAGATTTGTGTGCCCCAATCTTCTGTGCCATAATTCCGTCTCTTTATTTGATGCAGCTGAGAAATGACAGGCATCAGTTCTGGGGCTCTCTTTTGACATATCCACCACATAAAACATTGCCACTTCTTTGAGCAACAAGTTTGGTTTTTCCAGTTTTTATTATTGCTTCAATCTTTTTAACCATTTCTGGTCCAACAATCCTACAACACTCCTTTGTGAAGAATGATCCATACCCCTTATCACTCATTTGTGAAACACTCAGGAGGTTGAATTTCAGATTGTCAATCAGATTGACATTTTCAAATTTTACATTACCAGACTGTACTGTACCAGACCCCAAAACTTTCCCTTTACTATTATTACCAAAGGATATGTCACCCCCTCCATGGATTTTGAAATCTTTGAGAAGGACTTTACATCCTCTCATGTGCCTGGAGCCTCCACTATCTACATACCAAAGACTATCTAAGCATGCAGAAGCTCCCTGCACATGAAGTAAAATGATTAGTTCATTAGGGTTTCCAAAGCCAATAAGGCTTTGGATGGGGTCTCAACAGTGTCTGGGATGAGTTCAGATGCATGGGTAGTGGTTAGGTCAGGGGTTTGGACAGTTTTAGGACTGTTTCTCTCTAACCACTATTGTGGGTTTTGACCAATCACCTGTTGATACCTAAAAGGATGCCTGTTCACTCTTGGTTTAGAGGGCCTTTTGTAGGTCTCATAAACATGTGGAATCCTTTGGTAAGATGATTATCCCTTGCCCCTTCTGTATTGGTTGGCAGGGAGTGCATCAGTCACTTGAACATCTCTTTGGACAGATGTTTGATTCAGCTGTTTTGTAACAGCTGTTTGGACTGGCATAAACAGTGGTTGGTTTTTGGTGAATTTGACAGATGATATTGATGGACTCAAGGATGTTTTAGCAGTGTACTCATTCTTTTTTACATCAAAGTTTTTGAGATACACACATGCTTGAGTTTTGTGGTTTGATTTACCACAGATGGTGTAGCTTTCAGCAGGTACAATAACACTTGTTTTGTTTAGATCATATGCTTTTAGATGAAAACAGTCTTTTGTTAGATGGTTTCTCTTTTCACAAAAATCACAAAACAGGTTTTTGATCTTTTCTCTTTTCTTCCTTTTGTCAGACTCCTTAGCAATAGAGTTTTGAACCACTGTTGGGATGTCTTTGATAGGAATGACCTTTGCTTTTGGAGCCTTGACACCATCAGTGGTTGTAAAGTCCATAGGCGTGAAATTTTCAAGAATGTCACACTCATCAGACCATGTGGGTTTAAATTGGTATTTCTCAATTTCCTCAAAAGTTGATGACCCCACAGATCTTTCCAAAGTGATTTTGTTACCAAGTTTGTCGGTTATTTTAACCTCTTGGCCATTCTTGTTGGTTGGTTTAATTTCAGATGAACCATCTTGTTTTGCAGCAGTGTTTACAAGATCATCATATTTTCTATATCCTACACCAAACTTGACATTGCTTTCAAGCTGTTTCTCAAGCATAACCTCATACCCTTTACAAGATTCCACCCATCTTTCACAAGTAATCTGGGTGGACTCCAACTCCTTTTTACAAACTTGGTATTTTTCTACCATAGTTTGGAGTTGAGTCTTGGTTATGCTCTGCTCTTCTTTGAGATTGCTGATTTCTTTGTCTTTTTCAGCCAATTTGTTTCTAAGTTCTTTTAAGGGTTATTGGATTTTATCACCCCCAACTATTGGCTATTGGCCGCTGCCACCCACAACTATCACTTTGACGACCGTCACCCCCAACTTAACAATTATTGTGTTCTGTCACCCCGTTGTTAACTGATCACTAACTTTTGATCCTGTTACTATACTTTTCGGGGTGTCATAGGGATCTTAGGAAGGTTCTAGGGATCTTAGGACACCCCCAAAAGTATAATAACAAGATCAAAAGTTAGTGCTCTGGTGACAGAACATACTAAATGTTAAGTTGAGGGTGGCGGGCATCAAAGTAATAGTTGAGGGTGGCAGCGGCCAATGGCTAATAGTTAAGGGTGATAAAATCCAATAACCCTTCTTTTAATAACTTTTCAAATTTGACTTCATCAGTTAAAACTTTATCCCTAAGGTTTCATTTACCTCTTTGATGTTAGCAAATGCAATAATGCATTTGTCTGAACACAGTTTTTCAAGAACTTGAGGTGATACCTTAGCAGCAGCCATCATGGCACAATCACATTGATGATCACCTTCTTCATCAGCTCTATCTTCTTTCTCACCTGCTTTCATCTCTTCCTTTTCTTCTTTGTCTTCTTCGGACCAAGGGTCAGACAGTGGTTCAATCAGGGTTTCTGAATTTTCTCCCAGCAGTAGTTCACCAGCAACTGCAGTTACCACTGCTTCAGTCACTTCATCCACTGTTTCAGCACTTAGCTGTTCACCTTCAGTTTCTACCCCTTCTGGTATTGACTCTAATTCCATCAAACAAAATTCATCATTAGAAGGATCATTAAAATCATTGAGTGAAAAATTTTCATCACCAAGCTCATCAGGCATGCTGCTCCAGTCAACAAAGCCTTGAGTGAAAAATCTTTGCTGATCTGGTTGTGTTACTGTTGGAGCAACTTGTTGAGGTGCAACAGGTTGCACTTGTGGCTGAGGGACAGGGGTTTGAACATTCTGAATTTGTGGAACAGTGGTTTGAACATAATGCACAGCCACAGGGGTTGTAGCATAGTGAGCAGTGTTAACATGGGCAGCAGGGTTATATTGGGTATAGTGCACAGTGCTTTGATGCTGTGGTCTAGGGTTTAAGCTGGGATGGGTGACTATTGGACCAGTGGTTTGACTCCTGCATTCCCTAGCAAAATGACCTAGCCTATTGCACTTATAGCACTTGATTTTTGATTTATCCAACCCCACTTTTAAGTTCCAATGTAAACCTGGGAATTTTCTCCCTGTTCTTTTGTAGAATTTGCTTGTTCTTACACTAAGCAAAGCCAACTGATGCAAAATGTCCATCTCTTCTAAGTCAGTGGGATCAAAGTGTTGCAAATCATTGAGCTCAAAACACAAGTTAACTGACATCTGGTTTTCACAATTTGCAATGAAAGCATAATTTGCAGAGTAAGAATCAGAGTTGTTGAAATTTCCAGCAGCAGTTATATCAATAAAATGATCATAACTCTAATCCTTACTGCTGCTACCAGATTCTTCCTGACCAAAAAGAGATGGGCTGCCAAATGAATAATCATCAGCAACTTTGCCAGACTCTTGCAACTTCTTTTTCTGGTTTAACTCCCTTTCATAGGTCAGGAGTCTACCATGAAGTTGGGTCAGGGTCAGATCTTTGAACTCAACAGAATTTCTAGTAACAAATGCAATGGTATCCCATTTTTCTGGTGGTGATCTTAGAAACCTGCTATTTCGTGTAGAATTTGGAAATGTAACTTTAACAAGTCTTAGCTCACTAATGAGACAACTGAATCGCTCAAACTGCTGAGTCAATGATTCATCCTTGATGTGACAAAATGTTTCATACTGCTGATTCAGAATTTCCCTATTGTTTTCAATAACTTCTTCTGTTCCCCCAAATTGTTCCTTCAGTGCATCCCATAGCTCTATGGCACTGTTACAATGTAACAGTCCAGCATAGATCTCATTGGGTAATGCAGATGCTATGATGCTAAATGCTTTGGCATCGAGTTCGAACTTTTGAAAATCAGTTTCAGTATAATTTTCAGATGGTTTAGGTACGAACTTCTTTGCATCCTCAGCACTTGGCACCATAGGAACATGGGGACCAAAAACAACAGACCTCCAACATCCAGTGTTCTGTTGAGCAAGGATGTGACCCATCCTTCTCTGCCAGATGTTGTATTCATTACATTTAAGCATGGGTGGTTTGAAAAGAGAGCCAATGTTATTCTTATCATCTTGTGATTGTGACGTCATCCTGGTTGTTTTACAGGCGCTGATTAATCAACTTTTGATGGTGATTAAACCTTGCTATGTTTTTCAACAAAACGAACAAACTACCGATATCAACGATTATGAGCTGAACTATTTATGTCAAAATTATTGTTAAATGAAATTTGACTGTCCAAGCTCTGATACCAATTGATAGGATCTGAGTTTGGTTTTGATTGTGTTTTACGTTTGAATTAAAATGAACAATGAATGAGTAGTGCAGCAGAATATAATGGAAGCAAACTTTTCACAATCAAACGAGAGAATTGCTTTTAACATACAAGTTTAACATTGAAACGAATGTTTGAATTTATTACAAGATTCAATTACAATTGCAAGTATGTAACAAACTCCCCCTGAGCCTGAGCTCACTGTGATTTGTTCGTGCAGGTAGAAGATGGTGAAGAGCTAATAGAACAGTACAGGGTACTGTTCTATTTATAGGCACAGACAAACCACTAAGCATCTTTGCTGATGTCACCATGAAAGTGACATCTAACCTCCTAACAAACTCTAACCTCTGATCTATACAAGCACTGCTATGCTAACAACTGTTATTACAATACATCACATAAAGACAACTAAACTACTACTGAATCCTTCCACTGATGTGAACCCAGTAGCACTTGATATAAACCAGCAGTGCTTGACTCAAGGCAGTAAATTGAACAGCAGGGCTTTAGTCTTCATCAGCCTTTGGCTTGATCAGCAGTTGTAGGTCAGCAGTTGTGCATATCAGTAGATAGGAGGTCAGCAGATGTTGAAACCACTTTCAAGGGGAGAGACTTGTTAACATAACATCTGCTTATTTTGGATCCACTGCTCTGATCCAGTTTTTGCTTTAATTATCTGTTCCTCTGATAGGGTTCAATCCCAACACAACTACCGGTCAACAGCAGTCAACGTCGCTCAAAGCCCGACCCGGTAACAAGATTTAAAATACGCGAATTTTTGTTATCTCGTTATATTTTGTTATAGTATCGCGAACCGAGCTTGACCCGAATAACTAACACTTATACGTTAGTGATTTTATTTTATCTTTGACGTTTGAATACCTTTAACATGAAGGTTATATATAATGTTTGTTGAATTATTGAATTTTGACCAAAATAACGACAACTTGAGTTGTCGGGGCGTCCTAAAAACAGATGAAACTCTGCCCGATTATCGTTAAAAACCCGAATTATAAAACACGTTTAATTCTTAACGACGACACTTATCAAAGTCTAAGCTTCTTAAAAAATAAATATAAAAATACATTTATTTTAGTGACGTTTTTCAACTTAATGAAACTCGACATTTTTTAGATAAACATAATTATCTACAGTTATTTGGACATTGGTACATCGGAGTACTTTCATAAAATAAATATAATGATTTATATTTATTTCAAACGTTGTTACGTCGTGTATTTTATAAGATACATATATTGATATATTTATTTCAAACGTTGGGAATTCGGAATTCATATTTCAAATGTTTCATATTCGGAAATCATATAATATAAAAATAATTATCTATGCTTCTTTCAAACGTCAAGAATCCGAATTCTTCTAAAATGAATATAATTGTTATATACATTTCAAACGTGAAGTTTTAGAATATATATATATATATATATATATATATGTATATGTATATGTATATATACTTATTGATTTCCATCCTACTAAAACTACAACTGTATATTACCGTATCATCTACGATGTTTCGACTACATACCATTTCATTTACGCCTTCTTTTCATGAAAACTAACACGGCTATGTAAACATATTTTATATTTATAGATACAAATACATATGTCCAAAATCACTCGAAAACTATGCCGATTTCGTGACTTAGTTTTATCCCGATTATAAACGGGACCAGATAACCAAGATTTTGGTTATTCTAAACCAAAATAATAACACCTTAGAATCGTTTAGTTAATGATTCGGTAGAGCTCGGACACGTAGTGTAGCTACGTTTATTTAGAAACTTATAAGATATTCCGTTTTAGGAATATTGTAGAATGCACGCTAGCGAGTCAACTCTTGGAAACGACATCACGAAGTCGTAATTAGCTAGCTTCGCACAAGGCAATTCAGGTGAGTTCATAACCCCACCTTTTTATGGTTTTACATTTTTATAAATGTTTTCGGGGTGGAAAGACATGCACGTTTTACAGAAAACACACAAAGTTTTCGATGAACAAAGACTCCATATTTTAGACAAAGCGCGTTTTGCAAGAACATACAAAGTTTTTGAACGAACGAAAACTCATATTTCTAAATCATGTTACGAATGGATTTCGAGGAACTCAAATGGTTTACGAATGGATCATACTTAATATACTAGTTTTTACAAAACAAATGCGTATTATCGAAATGTGAATGATTTTTCATGACTAGGGATGAGATCGTCTAGTGATAATATTGGGACTGGGTTGGTCTGCGTTTGAGAAACGGGACACCCAGTGAGTTCATGTCCACCTTTTCTTTAAACTGTTTTGTTTATTTACTTCGGGGGTGAAATACATGTTACAAAAGGATTACATACAAATACAATTAGTATGGTTAGCCTAGGAAAGAACCATAGATCATGTGAATGGTAGGCGGATACTTGGGACCATTAATCCTCGTATAAGGACCGAGGGGCATGAGTGATAGATCTATTTGGGTGTAGCGAGCCCACACCCATGAGGACCAGGGTGGCCCATAGGGTGACTATGTCTTCCAGCCGGAAGCCCGGTCCAACTTTGCTAGGTTTGAGTCTTCCTACACCGTCACACATATTAGTGGCCTTGCAAACCATTGGTGATCTTTTCCTTGTTTGCTTTCATACCGGGATTTACATACATACATACTTACACTGATTACAAAGGTTTTATACAAATTCAAAGCATAGGATTATGCGGGCATGAAGTCAAAGTCAGGGTGGGCATTGACGGTTATACAAACATTACAAATACAAGAGTTTACAAATACATGGTTTTACGAACATAATGCGTTACAAATACAAAGTTTCCATATAACTTGACAAGAAAATGATTTCTAAATTCGTTTTCTCAATAATATTTCACAAACCGGTTATTCAAAAGATTTATTTCAAATCTTTTACAAACAAACTATGAACTCGCTCAACTTTATGTTGATTTTTCGCATGTTTCTTTCTCAGGTTACGTTTGCAAATTATGGCACGGTTAGAATAGGAGAACCATTGGAGATTCGAGTACTTAGTGGGTGTTTGTTTTCTAGAAGTCTTGGCTTATTTTGCTTCCGCTGTGCAATGAAGATACCAGTCCAGTCACGCCAGCTCTGATAATTTCGGAGTGTGACAGATTGGTTACAGCGAATTAGGTTTCTGTTGTGATACCTAGGCTCTAACCCCACTTTTCTCTGGGACTTAGACAATTAAGACCTTGAATACATACAAAATTCCTAAGACTCGAATATGGTCTCCAACCGTTGCCGAAAAACAAACAGTTAAAATTTTGTTTTCAAACATACGCTAAAGTGGTGTTTTATAGACGGTGCATAAAACAATTACATACAGTACACAACACTCTGAGAGTTTAGGAAGCATGCGTTTAAGACCTTCGGAAACTTATCTTGAAGTTCATTAAAGGTCATCACGTTGGAACCGCGAATATTAACTCATGCACACACTATTATCCATATTTTCTATGATATTTTAACTTCCCGAGTAGGCAGCCTACGCATAACAAAACGCTAGTGCACGGGAATACATGAAACTCAAATTTTAGGTCAACAGATGTCAGAGTACATCACATTCTTCGGAAAACGAAGCACGGGCGTGCAAGAGTACACGAAACACAATCTATACATCAACAGAGGTTGAAGTATGTCACATACGACTATTGCGACGAGGTCTTTGAGAAGACACAAAGAAACATTTCAGCGACAATGCTAATGCTGCCAGCAGGAGGGCTATCGATCAAGAAGCGGCGGTTTGGCACGCGATCCTACAAATGACATGAATCATGCCAAGGAGAAGATGTGTGTCTCCGCATCCCCCTATTTCAGTTAACGACGAATACACTATGTTCGACATTCCATGGTAATGTCAACTAACAACCGATCATCACATGAAACCCCAGGTAAAGTCCTTAAATTTCTTTTATTGACATATCGACTTTTGCATCCAAGTGAGTAGATTTTCACATCTCTACTCCTCTTAATGGTCATTGTGTCACGATCATTTCTTTCATTATAGCGAATACTCATTTGCTTCATTTGTTGAAAATTCATATGTTACTCATGCATCGTTTTTTATGCATGTGGTTTCATTTTGAATAAGCGTTTCATCAAAGTTCAAATATTATTTCGCTAAATCTAATTACCAATGTGTGATTCAAATGACCCGCATTATTGTAATTGTTGGCTCCCTTGTTATCGAGTCAACACATTTTCTTGAAATTTCTTTTCTTTTCAAGTTACATACATGGTTTTTCGTTGTGACCATGCCGAAAGTTTTCTTTTCGATACATGTATTTTTTGTCGGCTTGCGTCGAAACCCAGTTCAATTGTTTGAACTTGTCCATTACACATATTCAATTCAAGACACCATATGATGTATTGAAAACATCATATTCAAATTCCTTTTAAAAAGCGTCTCATTTGCTCCGAGTCATAGTAGACTTGTTTGGTCTACGATTCCATTAAGTCGTTGTTGATTTCGACACCTTGTGGTGGCATTTTTCATTGATTTGAAGCTTGCGCTAATCTCATTTACACATATCATGCACGGATTTAAATTATTTATTTATTGATTGTTTTAAATCCGCATCGAATTATCATATTAAAGCAGTCTTAACACAATCGTGTGATGAGACAATGGTACACCAATTCATTTTAAATTCCGGTGTACCTACTAACGGTTCTTTCAAGCATCGATCGAATGTTTTGCGATATTCATTGCTTCTTCGTTTTCGATCGCAAACATTATCTCTTTGATGTTCCATTTTCAATTGAAAATCCTATGATGTCATTTGAAACAAACTTTTAGATTCACTTTATTGCGCTTTCATTTGATTCCAAACACGGTGAGATTGCTTAATCACCGCTATTATTGAATTATTTCAGTCACTACGACACCTTGTGGTGTCGGTATAAACTTGTAGCTTGGGCTAATCATGATTGAGCGTTTCATGCAAAACACAGGTGATACTTGTTCATTCACCCCTATTATTGAATTGTTTCATTCATTGCGACACCTTGTGGCGTCGGTATAACTTGCAGCTTGTGCTGATCAAGATCGAGCGTTTCATGCAAACTATTACATTTGAGATTGTTGATTCGAAGTTCATCTAGTGGATGTTATTGCTTCTAGAACCCATTGGAACATTGTAAACGTTCATACAGAATTCGATTGCTCGAAGTTCCTGTTCATTTTTGGACCCCTGTTAACTTAGTCACACTAGTGACTGTATCTATACGTCTTGTTTCCTTTGACATCAACTTTTGAAACACATTTCTTTTAAACTGTTGGGTTCCTATTGTGGAGGAATGTCCTTGAATTCACATGATTTGAATAAGTCTTGATCCGATTTCGTCGTCATCCACTTTCATGCTATTCGTATTTACCTACACACAACGTAACAACCGGTGAGAATGTGACAACCGGTGATTTACGGCACCTAATTACGTGATTAACAGATGAGTAACATGATAATAAATAGTGTTTACAACGCAAATTAAATTAATTAGGCCTTTGGAGTGCCTAGGAACGTTTATTTGACTTCACTGTATGCGTATGAAGATTCGCGTGGAATCTGCAGAACATCAAACGACAACGAACTGACACCGTACAAAATACTGACAACGCCACTATTATACGCCTCTTAATTTTAAAATTTTTATTCTTTCGACACTTATGGAGTTTGGGTTGCGATAGCGGGTCTCGTAGGAATTACGGGCCGCTTAAACACGGGGATTGAGCTTGTGGGCCCTGGGCCCAAGCCCAAAACCCACAAGCCTAAACCTGCACATAATATATTAGATCTTATAAGATCTCTACAAAATCTTATCAAGATTCACAAGATCTTACAAGATCTCTTTAAGATATCAACCACATCTCTTTAAAAGGGTCCATACCCTAACCTATTCCTCACAAACCACACACAAACTCACAGAGAGGATCCATCTTCTCTAAACCCATATGATCTTTCCCTCTCTCTCGGTTATAATATACATACACAGAGAAGTATTTTTTTTTCACAAAGCTCACTTGAAGAACTACAAACACTCATCATCTTCTCTAACATACCATCCCTTGTTTATCTTCATCAAGAACTTTCAAATACCCACACAAAATCAATCACAGATAAGATATATAGGGGTTATTCCTTGAAAACCTTGTTGAAACCTGAAGCCTTATCACTCAAAAACACTGCTCTCCTCCATTCCCTCATCTCGATGGCTAACCGCAGTCACATCTGGAACAGGCTGCGATGCCGGTGGTCTTCTCCGACGAACAAACACCCGACACCCCCCTTTTTTCTTGGTTAAACAGTCGGCCACCACCATTTGGTGGTGGCGTACGGTGGCACGACAGCGAGAGAGAAAGAGGAGGGAGGAACAGAGAGATAGAAAGGGGTGACGAGACGGAGAAAGGGAGTGCGACTGAGGTGGTAGTGCAGCAGGTTGCTGGCGGCGGTGGTGTGCTGTGGCGGTAGTAAGGCGATGGTTCGTCGGTGACGATGTTGCAACAGGGCTCCGATGAGCGTTTCTTGTTCTGTTTTGGGTAAACATATCGATGTATGCAGTACTAATGTTTTTCATTTAATTTTATTCTCATTTTGGTGTGGATTATGTGCCTCGAGTGGGTTCCGTGGATGGTCGGAGAGGAACAAGACCACCGCGCGGCGGCTGCCAGCGGTGGTGGTACATGTGACAGTGGTGGTGCTCGACGTGGAGGGTCACGGGTCACGGCAGTGACAGATTCAGTTACGGGTGATCCGAGTCTTGTTACGTTGCGGGTTTTATCTTGGTTCGGTCAACGGAAGTCAAGACTAGTCAACAGGATATGTTTCGGGTTCGAATCAAGGTGGTCGACGGGCCAACTCAGCTTCTGCTCGGGTCAACCTGGCCAAACCGAGTCAACTCGGTCAACACCCAAGCCAACTCAGCTGAACGAGTCAGTCAACTCAGTCAAATTAGCAGGTCGACTCGTCAACAAAAGTCAATGGTCAACTGCCGGTCAACAGCAGTCAACGTCGGTCAAAGCCCGACCCGGTAACAAGATTTAAAATACGCGAATTTTTGTTATCTCGATATATTTTGTTATAGTATCGCGAACCGAGCTCGATCCGAATAACTAACACTTATACGTTAGTGATTTTGTTTTATCTTTGACGTTTGAATACCTTTAACATGAAGGTTATATATAATGTTTTTGAATTATTGAATTTTGACCAAAATAACGACAACTTAAGTTGTCGGGGCGTCCTAAAAACAGAGGAAACTCTGCCCGATTTTCGTTAAAAACCCGAATTATAAAACGCGTTTAATTCTTAACGACGACACTTATCGAAGTCTAAGCTTCTTATAAAATAAATATAAAAATATATTTATTTTAGTGACGTTTTTCAACTTAACGAAACTCGACATTTTTTTTAGATAAACATAATTATCTACAGTTATTTGGACATTGGTACATCGGAGTACTTTCATAAAATAAATATAATGATTTATATTTATTTCAAACGTTGTTACGTCGTGTATTTTATAAGATACATATAATAATATATTCATTTCAAACGTTGGGAATTCGAAATTCATATTTCAAATGTTTCATATTCGGAAATCATATAATATAAAAATAATTATCTATGATTCTTTCAAACGTCTAGAATCCGAATTCTTCTAAAATGAATATAATTGTTATATACATTTCAAACGTCAAGTTTTCGAATATATATATATATGTATATATATATATATATATATATATATATATATATATATATATATATATATATATATTTACTGATTTCCATCCTACTAAAACTACAACGATATATTACCGTATCATATACGATGTTTCGACTACATACCATTTCATCTACGCCTTCTTTTCTCGACAACAAACACGGCTAGGTAAACATATTTTATATTTATAGATACAAATACATATGTCCAAAATCACTCGAAAACTATGCCGATTCCGTGACATAGTTTTATCCCGATTATAAACGGGACCAGATAACAAAGATTTTGGTTATTATAAACCAAAATAATAACTCCTTAGAATCATTTAGTTAACGATTCGGTAGAGCTCGGACACGTAGTGTAGCTACGTTTATTTAGAAACTTATAAGATATTCCGTATTTGGAATATTGTAGAATGCACGCTAGCGAGTCAACTCTTGGAAACGACATCACGAAGTCGTAATTAGCTAGCTTCACACGAGGCAATTCAGGTGAGTTCATAACCCCACCTTTTTATGGTTTACATTTTTATAAATGTTTTCGGGGTGGAAAGACATGCACGTTTTACAGAAAACACACAAAGTTTTCGATGAACAAAGACTGCATATTTTAGACAAAGCACGTTTTGCAAGAACATACAAAGTTTTTGAACGAACGAAAACTCATATTTCTAAATCATGTTACGAATGGATTTCGACGAACTCAAATGGTTTACGAATGGATCATACTAAATATACCGGTTTTTACAAAAAAAAATGTGTATTATCGAAATGTGAATGATTTTTCATGACTAGGGATGGGATCTTCTAGTGATAATATTGGGACTGGGTTGGTCTGCGTTTGAGAAACGGGAGACCCAGTGAGTTCATGTCCCCCTTTTATTTTAACTATTTTGTTTATATACTTCAGGGGTGAAATACATGTTACAAAAGGATTACATACAAATACAATTGGTATGGTTAGCCTAGGAAAGAACCATAGATCATGTGAATGGGTAGGCGGATACTTGGCACCATTAATCCTCGTATAAGGACCGAGGGGCATGAGTGATAGATCTATTTGGGTGTAGCGAGCCCACACCCATGAGGACCAGGGTGTCCCATAGGGTGACTATGTCTTCCAGCCGGAAGCCCAGTGCAACTTTGCTAGGTTTGAGTCTTCCTACACCGTCACACATATCAGTGGCCTTGCAAACCATTGGTGATCTTTTCCTTGTTTGCTTTCATACCTGGATTTACATACATATATACTTATACTGATTACAAAGGTTTTATACAAATTCAAAGCATAGGATTATGCGGGCATGAAGTCAAAATCAGGGTGGGCATTGACGGTTATACAAACATTACAAATACAAGAGTTTACAAATACATGGTTTTACGAACATAATGCGTTACAAATACAAAGTTTCCATATAACTTGACAAGAAAATGATTTCTAAATTCGTTTTCTCAATAGTATTTCACAAACCGATTATTCAAAAGATTTATTTCAAATCTTTTACAAACAAACTATGAACTCGCTCAACTTTATGTTGATTTTTCGCATGTTTCTTTCTCAGGTTACGTTTGCAAATTATGGCACGGTTGGAATAGGAGAACCATTGGAGATTCGAGTACTTTGTGGGCATTCGTTTTCTAGAAGTCTTAGCTTATTTTGCTTCCGTTGTGCAATGAAGATACCAGTCCAGTCACGCCAGCTCTGATAATTTCAGGGTGTGACATGGGGAACACCGCCACTATCAAAGTTTACCTCGCGAGGGGACTTAATTTCGGTGCATAATCACCGCATAGGGGAAGAAGAGAGAGAGGGAGAGTTGGATAATGTTGGGGCTTACTCTTTTCAACCAATCACAATTTTTTTTGTTTTTTTATATTAAAAAAAATAGTTTACCTCTACCAAGAGAGGTCACCACCACGTATGTTTTTAGGCAAAAGGGGAGTTGACATGGTAATAGATTATTGGGTGGGTGGAGAGTTTACCTCTTCCCATGAGTTGACCACCCCTTTCACTGTGAGTAGAAAATTTCCAATAGCTAATTTGAATTATGGTTGGCAAAAACCTGAACGCGACATGTACACTCGAATCTCAAATCATCGAGGATAGGTATACCTGGTACCTGACGAGTATGAGATAGAATAAAAAGATCGAGGATAAGTATACCTGCTACCTGACATGTATGGGATTGGGTGATACCAATCCGATTACCCGGAACCATATACTCGTTTACCCAAAATCCCAATATTGTCCTTTGGCCAACACTTACAATAAAGACGCAATCACCAATTAAGGAACCCATTTTTACCCGTCGTGCATGGCATTCGAAATATCAGAGACGGATCTAAATTACACAACATCTGCGGGTGTGCCCGATACTGGATGATTTTTGAACCACATGTGAGACTAGGAAAAGGATTAAACCATATTTGGGCCATTGTTGTGATTAGTCATATTTGGCCCATTGTTGTTTCTAATTTGAAGGAAAAGTTTTCCACCGTTTGATTAATGTCAATGGTTTTCAGCAAAACTTTATAAGTGACATGTAAGTTAAAAAAATTATTTGGTATGTACTTGCTATATAACTAATTAATGATGACCTCATACTTCATACGAGTGGTGTTGGGTCCAACGACATAGGTCGAGTAATATATGGCTGAATGGTGCGGTACACGTGTAATACTTACTGCTTACAGTTATTAACATTTATTGTGAATAAAGAATAATCAGAGTGAAGTAGTCTTAATGTCACGAGGTTAGTTTTCGACCCTGTGTGGCGTCTCAAAATCCCCGGGGACAAGCCAATCCATCCCGCTTTTTTGTGTGGGTCACTAGGTTCATCCTGTCTTGGACTCATCATAAGAGTGATGCTAGCTCTCGACCAGTGGGGCGTTCGTCATAGATATGACTAGGCACGTGCACATCTTCATTGACACTGACTCCGTCCCCTGATAAAGTATAGGACTGGCCAGTAACCCAAGCGTTCAAGCACAGCCCATAGCATTGCGACCTTCAAATATTTGGCACGTGACACTATTCCACCACCATTTCATGCACGTCTTCATGCATGCTCGCGGTCTCATACC
This sequence comes from Helianthus tuberosus, assembly GCA_030545235.1. Taxonomy (NCBI): domain Eukaryota; kingdom Viridiplantae; phylum Streptophyta; class Magnoliopsida; order Asterales; family Asteraceae; genus Helianthus; species Helianthus tuberosus. The sequence goes on from CM060410.1 coordinate 90,939,571, forward strand.
AGCTCGCATACTTGACTATGCATGGTCCCCTTATGTTGAGCATGATTCATATTGGGAGGGTAGGACACCCGAAAGCACAACAAAAATCAATGACGGAACTAGAACCTTTTAACTGAGGGTCGCATTAAAAATATGAGTAAACTTCCGTTTTGCTCCCTGTGGTTTGGTCATTTTAACTGTTTTGCTCCAATAGTTTAAAAATAGCCATTTTCCTCCCTGATCTTTCGAGTTTGTCGCCAGTTTGCTCCCTAATCTTTTGAGTTTGTCACCAGTTTCCTCCATGAAGGAGTTAGAGGCTGGGAGCAAAATGAAGATAAGTTAGAAAAATCAGGGAGGATAATGGCTATTTTTAAACTATTGGAGCAAAACCGTTAAAATGACCAAATCACAGGGAGCAAAACGGAAGTTTACTCTAAAAATATTTTGCATTTGTAATTTTTTAATGGGGTTATTGGATTTTATCACCCGCAACTATCAGCATTTGGTCGTTGCCACCCGCAACGAACACTTTGACACCCGACACCCCCAACTTGACTTTTTGTTTGCACTGGCACCACTCAGTTAAATATTCTCTAACTTGGTTAGTCATTTGTCCGATGTGGCACCATTTTGCTGATTGTACATGCTGATGTGGATGATGAGGTGTTATGTCTCATTTATATACCCTACCTTACATCATAATCACAGTCATCACCTTCACTCATCATCGCAATCATCACATCAAGACAATGGAGCCCTAATCAGCCGATTGTAAGGTAACAGTTCTTGAAATTAGTCATTTTTTTAGATGTCGTCAACAATAGATGTTATGCTATGGATTGGTGGTCACATTGAGGTAGGATTTGGTCAAGCACAGTATGTAGGAAGTGATTCAAAGCTTGTTAGAGTAGATGTAGACCACATTTCTTACTTTGAACTTGTAGATTATGCAATGGAATCCGGTTTTTACAGTTCTAAAAAATTTCATATGTATGGGTTGGATGCTGATGATGGGGGACTTCATCACTTTGAGAGTGATAAAGATGTGTTGCACTTGGCCGGTAAGGTTATGACATGGAATGAACCATTTATGGAAGTCCTGATCCAACCAGGTCCAATACTGGCAGATGAAGCCCACTCAGGTTCCAGGCCCACTAAACCATATCCCCGGCCCAATGAGCAAAAAACCCAATCCACAAAGCCTCCTAGGTCAACTGATAGGGTTTCAGTGGATATAGACAATGAATATGGAAGTGATAGTGATGACAGTGAATATAAACAATCAGCTGGATCAGGAGAGTCGGATGATTATACTGATATTGATGACCTAGTTCCAAGCAGTGATCATGATGAGGAGGAGGTTCTAGAAGAGGTAAATGGTTCTGAGTCTGATAGAGAGGACTTGGAATGGAGACAGCCACAAGATGCAGTTAGAAAGGCTACTCATGTTGATTGTGAAGCCAAAAAAAAGTTGTTTGACGAATGCTTAAAGGAGAAAGAAATAGAGGGAGAGTTGCATGAAACTAATGATGCAGTGGGTGCATATATAGAGGGGTACAGTAGCTACGAGGAATCAGATGGTGACATTCTTACACCCGGTGAAAGTGAGGACGATGATATCAGGGGTAAGAAGTATAAGGAAGCTGCTCCATCTGTAACTGAACAAACTAACTGGAAGAAATTCATTTGGAAGGTAGGAACAAGGTTTGCATCAAGGGATGCCTTCAAAGAGGCAGTGAGAAGGTATTGGTGAATGTTTGACTTATGTTTGGACAATTTAGTGTTTTGTAATGCCTCTTTTGGACAAGAATCATGTAGGTTAATGTTAAGTAATGGATCTATGTAATGTAATGACTTAATGATGTATGTAATGTTTTGGTTAGTTAATATAATGATGCAGGGGTAATTTGGTTATTTTACAGGTGTGGTATATATATGCAGTGGGTTATAAGAGCTTTAAAGCTTGCAGGGGTAATTTGGTCATTTGACAGGTGTGGTATATATAAGCAGTGGGTTATAAGAGCTTTAAAGCTTGCTGGGGTAATTTGGTCATTTGACAGGTGTGGTATATATAACCAGTGGGTTATGTGAGCTTTAAAGCTTGCAGGGGTAATTTGGTCATTTGACAGTTGTTAAATCAATATGTCAGGTCTGTGTATATGACAGGTGTTTAAGAAATGGATCAAAACAGATATTGGTCATTCACATATTGTTGTTCATGTATGTTTGGTCAAAACAAACAACTGTGTTTAAGAAATGGGTCAAAACAGATATTGTTGGTCATTCACTTATGTTTGGCTGCACTTTTGTTTGGTTATCACAAAAACATGACAAATGGGTCAAAAGTGAAAACTGTTTGTTGCCCTTATGTTTGGCTGCACTTTTGTTTGCTGGTTACCTAATCACTAAGATGATTGGTCACTTATGTTTGGCTGCCAAATGGGTCAAAAAAGACTAAACAACTGTCATTAATAACTTCAATATTGTACAACCTAATTAAATCACTTGTTCAAAATGTACATCCATAATGCAACGACAAAACACATAGTAAACAGAAATGGTTGCTTCCACATGGACTTTTTGCCAAGAATTTGACTTTTCAGCAACCTGTTCTCTTCGAGTAGTAACTTCTTCTGCAATTCCAAGTTCTCATTTTTCAATTCTTGATAACTGACTTGACTTGAACTACAGGTTGAATGTGCTTCAAAAAATTTGTCGAAATCTTGTTTCCACATAAAGAACTTGCAATCGGATAACTACAAAACAATATACCAACCTCAGTTTCAACAAGAATTTAAGTTCAATCCATAAGTAAACAACTTACAGGCCATTGAGGGCAACCATAAAATTGATCACCATGTCGAACACTTTTCGGACCAGCGATGCGAAGAACAACAACAACTTCATGGTGACAATACAAGTTTCCATCCAAATCAACCTTGAACAATTTAGGGGTTCGGTTCACAGTCCACGATGAATTGGAAGATGAACTCATCTCGATTAGGGTTTCTGTGGGATGAATCGATGAAATTGTGGGATGCATCGATGACTTGTGGGATGAATCAGAGCTTTTGCAGTGAAATTGTGGGATGAATGGAAATTAGGGTTCACTTTGGGATGTCTGTTATAAACAAGAAGGAGACATAACACCTCATCATCCACATCAGCATGTACAATCAGCAAAATGGTGCCACGTCAGACAAATGACTAACCAAGTTAGAGAATATTTAACTGAGTGGTGCCAGTGCAAACAAAAAGTCAAGTTGGGGGTGTCGGGTGTCAAAGTGTTAGTTGCGGGTGGCAACGGCCGATAGTTGCGGGTGATAAAATCGAATAACCCCTTTTTAATGTACATGGATTACGTTTTTTACCAACAGTTGTTAATTGTAAACTTCGAGGACACGTTACTTGAAATCGATGTAAAAGTGCTTCATTTTGAACACTTGTAGAAACACATCCACGAATACTACCAAGAAAATCGTCATTGGGTTTATGTGTGGGTCACCAACAATTTCCTCTTTGGATAAATTAACTTCTTTTTATTATGAGTTAAATGCTCGGATAGTCCCTGTGGTTTGCTCTTTTTTCACCTTTAGTCCCTAGCTTTCTAAATTTACAGTTATAGTCCCCAACTTTTACAACTTCGTTCCCGGATAGTCCCTGAAGCGGATGGAGGTTAGTTTTTTTGTGTGTTAAGTGGGTGTGAAATGACAAGATTGCCTTTACTAATAAATATTAATAAATACAATATTAATTATCTAATAATAATGGGACCCACTTATACCCACCCCCACTCCACCCTTTTTCTCTCTTTCCTTTTTGTGTCTGCACCCATATTCAGATCAAAGCAACACCACCACACCTAAATCTCAACCACCACCTCACCCCATCATCAGAACACAGTCACCACCTCACTCTGTCATATCCGGCAGACCACCACTTCCAGACAAACCCACCCCAACCCACCCATACCATCGCTAGAAAAAAGTCTAAAACAATTGTCTAATCTCTTTATTATCAGCAATTTCACACAAAACTCAGTATCTTAGACAGTGACCGCAATTAAAATCCCATTTGACAACTAGATTTATTTGAGCATATACTAACCACCCATTCTCTATGGCCTTGAAGACCATCATGCTTTAAACTCTTGACTGCAACCGTGATACCGGATCCAGGCTTAGTATCAAAACACCCGTTAAACATGAACCCGAATCCTCCTTCACCCAATATGCTATCCGGTATGGAGTTTCCTGTAGCCGATTTCAGCTCATGAAAGCTGAACTGAAGAAGATGATTTGGGTTCAGATCAGAAGAGTTTTATGGTTCGTTAGGATCACACATCAGTTGATATTCTATCCGTTCGGAAGTTTCCTATAGCTGATTTCAGCTCATGAAAACTGAACTTACTCCTCAGTCTATGCAGCTTTTCGAGATTCTTCCGTATGCAATTCAAGATCAGTTAATGCTTGAAAGGGACCCACATGGCAATGTCTAGGTATTAGTGGTCTTTTCTGGCGATGGTGTGGGTGGGTTGGGGTGGGTTTGTCTGGAAGTGGTGGCCTGCCGGTTATGATGGGGTGAGGTGGTGGTTGAGATTTAGGTTTGGTGGTGGTGCTTTAGTCTGAATATGGGTGCATGCACAAACAAAGAAAAAAGAGAGAAAAACAACCACCAATACCTGGACATTGTCATGTGGGTCCCGTTCAAGCATCAACTGATCTTGAATTGCATATGGAAGAATCTCGAAAAGCTGCAGAGACTGAGGAGTAAGTTCAGTTTTCATGAGCTGAAATCGGCTACAGGAAACTTCAGACCGGATAGCATATCAACTGATGTGTGCTCCTAACGAACCACAAAACTCTTCTGATCTGAACCCAAATCATCTTCTTCAGTTCAATTTTCATGTGCTGAAATCGGCTACATGAAACTTCAGATCGGATAGCATATTGGGTGAAGGAGGATTCGGGTTCGTGTTTAAAGGGTGGATTGATGCTAAGCCTGGGTTTAGTATCACGGTTGCAGTCAAGAGTTTAAAGCCCGATGGTCTTCAAGGCCATAGAGAATGGGTGGTTAGTATATGCTGAAATAAATCCAGTTTTCAAATGGGATTTTAATTGCGGTCACTGTCTAAGATAGTGACTTTTGTGTCAAGAGATAATTGTTTTATACTTTTTTCTGGCGGTGGTGTGGGTGGGTTAGGGTGGGTTGGTCTGGAAGTGGTGGTCTGCCGGTTATGACGGGGTGAGGTGGTGGCGGCAGTACGATGACGGGGTGAGGTGGCGGTTGAGATTTAGGTGTGGTGGTGGTGCTTTGGTCTGAATATTGGTGCAGAGTGCAGACACAAACAAGAAAGAGAGAAAAGGGTAGAGTGGGGGTGGGTAAAAGTGGGTCCCATTATTATTAGATAATTAATATTATTTTTATTAATATTTTATTAGTAAGGGCAATCTTATCATTTCACACCCACTTAACATAAAAAACTAACCTCCATCCGCTTCAGGGACTATCCAGGAACGAAATTGCAAAAGTTGAGGACTATAGCTGTAATTTTAGAAAGTTGCAAAACAACCTCCATCCGCTTCACACGTACTTAACACAAAAAACTAACCTCCATCCGCTTCAGGGACAATCCGGGAACGAAATTGCAAAAGTTCGGGACTATAGGTGTAATTTTAGAAAGTTAGGGACTAATGGTGAAAAAGGGCAAACCACAGGGATTATCCGGGCATTTAACTCTTTTTATTAATATTTTATTAGTAAGGACAATCTTGGCATTTCACACCCACTTAACACAAAAAAACTAACCTCCATCCGCTTCAGGGACTATTCGAAAATGAAATTGCAAAAGTTGAGAACTATAGCTGTAATTTTAGAAAGTTGTGGACTAAAAGTGAAAAAAGGGCAAACCACAAGGACTATCCGGGCATTTAACTCTTGTTGGATCGTTGTGCGACCTGTATGAGTCGATCAGAAGAGTTTTAATCCATATCAAAGGCGGAATCATTGATACGAACTTGATTACAGCTTGATTCTTCCTAATTATCTTCTTTTTATTGATTTCAAAGCTTTACAGATCAGTTGACAAATTGGCAGCACCTCGGCTCTGAAATCCAGATCGTTACAAATGACAAACCATGCTCCCCTATATATAGATATCCCATTTCGTATGAAATGGATATAGCTCATTTCGTGCAAAATGAACACTTGTTCATTTCGTACGAAATGGCTTGTTCATTTCGTGCGAAATGATCAATCAACATACAAAACCTATTTTTTGACATTTGAGCACTGGTTTATCCTATCTAGGTACAAGACTCGATAAAGACGAAGTTAACAGACATTTATGCACCAACAGACACCCCCTTGGATGTTGATGAAGTCTTTAGCATCGAGTCTTCATTCTTGATCAGTCTTTTCTTTCTTTCCAAATTGTTTGACACAGTAAGCATCCTTCAATCTCTATTAGCATCAGCAGCTAGCATTTGAACTTGTCTTTAACAATCTTCAAACTCCCCCTTGAATGTTAATCCAATATCTGCTTCTGACTTTTACATCTTTTAGACTCCCCCTTTCAATAAGCTGGGATAGAATTCTGGTTCCAGCTTTGTTCAAACTTAGCCATGGGGATCTCGCTTTGCTGCTTTCACAGGTTCAAACCTGTTTCTCAGAAATTTGACATTATAATCTATTCTCCTTTTTTACTTCATTTGTTGTTTTTATCAGATTTTTAATAATCCACTTAAGTATCTAGGTCCAAGTTAATGACCCTAGGCACTTAATTTGTCTACCTAGTCCAACTTAATGACATTGGTTGACTTGAGACAAAACAAAACTGACTTGTGTTCAACATTTTCAAAACATTTTGAAAATGACAAGTTTCAACTTAATGAACTCGTTTTGACTTTTCATTTTTCACAAGTTTAACATAATAAGTTCCAAACTTTTATGTCCAGCTCAGAAATTTCCTGCATCTTCTTCAAACTGCGAGTCTGAAGATCATCTTTCCACTTTGGTTTGTCGAAAAATAAAGCAGAAATGTAATTTTTTTTTTAAATTTATGAATAAAGTTTCTATACTAGAATGCTAAACAGAAATGAAATGCAGTAAATGTAAACTATTTACAAACATATTTTTGGTGAGCGTGTTAGGAAATCATATCAGCTGTCGACAAGTCACAAGTACCATTAAGCTTTGATTTCATATTCATAATTAAACAATTCGCTTAGATTGTCGATATACTGATCCTCTTAAGTTCTTACACAAATTTCAATCTGTCCAGGATACGAATTAGGTGTATTAAGAACTTAAACTCATTCATGTGTCCCACCTCTTGAATATACTCCCGTATCCAGATCCCAATATTCAGTCTTATAGGTGAGTATACCACAGATGATATCTGTAAGGGGTTTATTGCGAAACCTTGAGAGCTCATTTTTTTTTGCTGAGTTGAAGGCTCGAGTTTTGGTGGGTCCCCTTTAGAGGATGTTTTTTACAACAGTACATGATTTGCATTTTTTCAATGATTCATCATTTTTTATGCTGAGGGCGGGATTTTATTTCAAGCAGCAGTAAAGTATTATACGGGGACTAGGCCATTGCTTCCGCATTATCAGAAGTCCCGGGATAATACCCCAGATATCACTGAGCATAAAGACCTAGTATTTCAGAAAGAGGGGTCCTTCAAATGAGATTTCAGGGGTTACCTATATATCCAAGTAGTGTTCCCCACGAAATAAGCAAGTAATGATTTAGGTTTATATCCCGAACAAACCTACTAAATGTATAAAAACCTACCGGCATATCATCAGCGAGACTGTTTAACACTTTTAAACTTTCCATATCTTTAGCATACCGCAACTGTCAAGCTGATGTACTATCATTTTCCCTTTTTACACAATCTCTTTTCCGGTTTTCTATTGTTTTTGGAGTTTGAAATATCTCATGTTTTTTTTGGATTTTTGAAATTTTTTTATTTTTTATTGTTTTTGTATTTTCTGAAAATATAACCTACCTCCCCCTAAATACCAAAACAAGTAAAAAATCGACAAACCATTGTAGATTGCTTTTCAACATCATCTACAGTGGTACCTTCATCGACGCCAAGAATCTCCTCCAACACCGATAAAAGCTTCATACCGTTCAGTTTTAAAAGATATTGAAACCGAGTTTTATCAAACGCTTTGGTATGTAAATCAGCTTTTTGTTCGTCAGTGTGGATTTTCTCAATTCCTATCAACTTCTTCTCGAAACAATCTCGTATGAAGTGATGACGAATTTCAATGTGTTTCGTTTTAGCGTGATGAACAAGATTTTTTTGTAATGTTTATAGCTGCCTCATTATCAACAAAGATAGGGGTGTTAAGAAATTGCAAACCGTAGTCTCGCATCTGTTGCTAGATCCACAAGATCTAAGAGCAGCAGCTGCTAGCAGATACATACTCGGCTTCACATGTGGATAAAGCGACAGAGGTCTGCTTCTTGCATTTCTAGGTGACCAATCGTGGTCTGAAAAACTGGCACCCCGCTGTTGTTGACTTAGCGTTAACTTTGCAGCATCCAAAATTATAATCAGAATACCCTTTGAGCGTGAAATCGCCTTCTCTTGGATACCACAACCCGAGTGATGGAGTTCCTTTCAGGTAGCGTAATATCCGTTTCACAATCACCGTATGAGAAACTCTAGGGCTTGACTGAAACCGCGCTGTGAGGCAGGTTGGATACATGATATCAGGTCTTGAAGCTGTCAAGTACATCAGCGATCCGATCATGGAACGATATAACGTTTCATCCACCTTCTCTCTGGTGAGATCAGGATTTATCCCATGGTTCGTCGCTAACGGGGTGGAAGCTGGAGTAGTCCCGGACATCCCAAATTTCTCTAAGATATCATGAACATACTTCGTCTGATGTATGAAAATTCCCTCGGGTAGTTGATCAACTTGAAGCCCCAAGAAGAATTTCATCTCACCCATCGATGACATTTCAATTTTTTGCTTCATAACTCTTTCAAAATCTTTGCACAGATTTTCATTTGTTGACCCAAATATGATATCATCAACATATATTTGAACTATCAGAAGATGTCCGTCGACTTCTTTGGTGAAGAGAGTGGCATCCACTTTTCCACGGATGAAACTGTTGGCAAGCAAATGTTGAGACAATGTCTCGTACCAAGCTCTCGGGGCCTGGTGTAAACCATACAATGCTTTATCTAGTAAATAGACCTTGTCTTTGTGGATTGGGTCGGTGAAGCCCGGTGGCTGTCCGACATATACCTCCTCTTTTACCTTCCCGTAGAGAAAAGCCGATTTAACATCTAGCTGATAAACTTTAAAACCTTTCCAAGATGCAAATGCTAGGAAGATTCTGATTGCTTCAATTCTAGCAACCGGAGCATACACTTCAGTGAAATCTATACCCTCCTGCTGACTAAAGCCCTGGTCTACGAGTCGAGCTTTGTTGCGAATAATAACCCCTCGATCATCCCTCTTACATTTGAACACCCACTTGGTGTTTATCTTCCTATGACCATCAGGCAAGTCTACCAATTTCCACACTCCTAACTTCTCAAACTGACTCAGCTCCTCTTGCATCGCGTTAACCCAAGAATCTTCAGTTAGTGCTTCCTTATAAGTTCACGGCTCAATCTGCGAAATAAAACAACTAAGTGAAAAATCTGTTTGTAAAGGAGCAACTGTAGAATAAAAACAAGTAAGGCGTTGGTCAATTTGTTGTCTTGTGCGGACGCCTGATTGTAATTCTCCAATAATCAGCTCTTCTGGATGGTACGAAAGAGTTCTCGGCATCACCTCGACTGGAACATCTACCACGCCTTCCAAATTTGTGACATTCTGATTTGCACCTTGTTCACTGACTGGAATGATTTGACTTGAAATCTGGATCTGCTCCCCCTCAGAATCTGAATCACCACGATCGAATATAGGTCTATCATTAGATTCTAGATTATCGTTGACTGTCGTCTGATTGTCAAGAGATTGCTGAATATCATCATGTTCTCCAGCATTACTAGGACCGGCTTCATCGATATTGCAAGCTCGATATTGACGTCTAGATGACTCAGCTGGGAATCTTTCTTGTGATGCTTCATATTCCCTCAGAATATCTAACTCGTCAAAGAAATCTGGTTCTTCTTCTGTGTCAAACGAATCCCACAGAGTATCGTAATTAAAACGCCAAGAGTCGCCAGGATTCTTAGGTGGCATGGTATAACTTTGACACTCAACATTATGTGCTTCGATGATCTGCTTCAAGCTTGGAACAAAGACTCTTTTCAATGGACTTGCATAACCCATGAAAATTCCTTCAATGCTCTTTGCACCAAATTTGCCATAAGGTTCTAGAACTGTACAGGGAGACCCAAATGGTTCCAGATACTTCAGGTTAGGTTTGCGGTTGTTGATCAACTCGAAACATGTCTTGTTGAATTTCTTCACTGTAAGAACCCGGTTGAGTGTATAGCAAGCGGCTGACACTGCTTCTGCCCAAAAGTTGACTGGTAACTTCGAATCAGTAAGCATCGTCCTGGCCGTTTCAATTAGCGTCCTGTTCTTTCTTTCTGCTACTCCATTTTGTTGCGAAGTGTAAGGAGCACTAAATTCTTGCAATATACCTCTCTCATCACAATATTCTTCCATTTTGTTGTTCTTAAACTCAGTACCGTTGTCACTTCTGATTCTTCTGATTCGAGTTTGGTACAAGTTTTCAACTTTTCTGAACAACGTCATCAAACTTTCAAATGTCTCATCCCTTGTCTTCAGAAATGATACCCCCGAAAATCTCGAGTAGTAATCTGTTACTACTAGACAGTAGAGATCACCAGTTATGCTTTTCACATTTACCGGACCAAAAGGATCCATATGAAGTCTCTCTAACGGTGTCGAGATCAAGTTTTCCTTCTTCCCAGGGTGAGATTTCTTTCTCTGTTTTCCTTTGACACAACTAATGCACTCCCCCTCAAGATGAAAACCTTTCACATGAACACCAGTTACTAAGTCGTTATGCACCAGGTGATTCATTTTTCGTAGGTGAATGTGGCCCATCTTTCGATGCCACGATTGCGATTCTTTTTCCGTTGCTCTTGACATAAAACAATGAGCCTGACCCGTGGTAGTAGTTGCTACACTCATGTCCAACACGTACATATCATTGACTCTAGGTGCTCTCATGATAACCCACTCTTCGGGAACAACAAACCCTGGTTTCAAAATCAAACATTCCTTATCCGTAAAGTGCATTGTATACATACGATCACAGATCTGAGAAATGCTCAGAAGATTGTTTTCAAGCTCGGCGATGTAGTTTACTCTCTCAAACATGACAATACCATTTAATAAAGTTCCTTCACCAACTATTCGACCACCTTGATTACCTGCAAATCCCACATATCCTCCATTAAACCCTCGAACATCGTGCAGTAGGGTCTTCTTCCCCGTCATGTGCCGATAAGCTCCACTATCCATAATCCAACGTGAAACGGATCTTGGAAGCTCCTGCACATATCACAAACACTTATATAGATTTTGATACCACCCAAGCCTCTTTTGACTCAGGTAGCTTGACTTTGAGGTGAGTTTTTGCAGTGTATAGTGGCGGAAAATTCTTGTCATTCATCTTTAAGCTCTCCTCAGACCCAATCTCAACCTCTTTGTATAAAAAGAAATCATTTTTAGGAGGTTGACCAGATGATTGGTCTTTCTTTGGTATATACTTCTTCTCAGAAGCAGTAGACTTTTGTTTCTCAAGTTTCTCAAAGTAATCCAAAGGAACATTCATCTTTACCAGAATGGTAGAGGATGATTGTTTTTCCGTCTCAGAAACCTTTGGTTTTGGAGAACTTGATTTCTTTTCAACTGATTTTGGCTTCCATACTTGTTGAGGCGAAGCAACCCGTTTGTAAAATTTGTCAGTTTTAGTTACCACATTCTTTACGGGTTCAGTTTTGATTTTGATGTTATCATTTTTCAAAACTTTCTTCTCAACAATCATTGGAGCTTTGCCTTTTGCATCAACTTTCCTTTTCTGACTCTCAACAACTTCAAACTTAGGCTTTAAGTTGGTGCACTTTCGTGAAATGTGTCCAACTTGATTGCATTTAAAGCATGTTCGGGTGTCAGCTACCCGACTTGTGCCTTCAGTCTGAGGCTGTGAGGCCTTTTCTTCAAAAAATTCTTCATTTGATTTTCAAAAAAATCTTAGATTCTTGCTCGGAATGAGAACTCGAGCTTTTCACAAACACCTTTTTCTCAATAACTTCTTGTTTTGAAAGTTCCTTCTTTGATAATTCTTACCACCCTTATAACCACCCGACCATTTGTTTTGATTGTTGTTAGAAAAACGCGGCGGTAGAACAGGTTTTTTGTAGTAAGCTTTATCTTTTTCAAAGTTTAATTTGCCTTTTGGAACGTTTCAAACCTTCGATCTCAGACATATCAATTTCAACCAGTTTAAAAACATTTTTCAATTTTTCGACATTTACATTTTCCAATGGAAATTCAAGATCCGAATACAACTTATCCGATCCCGACATCTTATACATCACAAGATTAGATTCTTCACTTAAGTTGTTTTTGGATGTTGATTTCGGAATATATTTGTCCAAGAAACATTCTTCATCCTTAGTTGAGTCACTTTCAGATTTGAAAACACTTTCAATCATGCTTTTAACAACTTCAGACTGAACACTGTTTTCATCAGATGATGAAGTGAATGTTATCTCAATTGATTCTGGAAGTTTAACCTCATTTGTTTCATTATCGTTAACCAACCCAGACTTTTTCTTAGAGAAATTATTTAACACTGGCAGTGGAACCTGATGATACCCAACCCCAGTTCCGTCCGAATAAACATCTTCGCCAGCTTATTTCTTCCCGATTGGTTTAGGAACGATATATTGAAGAACAAAACTTGAGGAGTTGTAACTTTTGAGTTTTAGATTGATGCGTTCATTTGCAATCTTAGATTCCTGAACCTGAAGCTTCAAATTAGAAATCTCATCCAATTGTTGGTTGATTTGCCTCTCTTTCGACTGAAGTACTCCTGTCAGTTGGAGATTTTCTTTGATTGTTTTATCATTTCTTTCATCAGAATCTTTTGTCGTTCTTTTTAGCTTCTCATAATTTTCCAAAAGTTGACGGTTTTCAAGAACTAGTTTTTCATTTTCTTTCCTGATTCATTCTACGTCAATTTTATCATTTTCAAGTTTATCAGTTAATTCTTTTATTCGATCATTTGAAGCTTTTACCAATTTGTCACGACTTAAGATATGATTTTCAACTTCTCTGACTCTTTCTGTCAGTTCTTCAGTCTTTTTACCACTGAGGTAAGCATGTGTACAACAAACCTTGCAGTCTTTCATGCAATTTTTGCAGTCGCTTTCACTTTTAGCTTTATCAGTCTTACCTGACTCATGTGTTGAATCATTATAACTGACCTTGCTCTTTAACTCAGTTCTGGACTTAGTATCTACCTCTAACTCTTTCGCTGCAAGAACTTTGTCAGCCATTTTCTTCAGATTTTCTGCTGCGAATTCTTTCGTCGTGTCTATTATCCCATCATCGACTTTTTTCGACTGTAGCTCCTTTTCTTTCTCTTCTTCTTTACTTCCCCACCACAGTTTTTGATTTGCTTCTTCTTCTTCTTCTTCTTCTGCTATTTGCTCGATCAGAGTCTCGACTAGAAGTGTTGATGGTTCCATAAGTATATTTCCCTTCGGATCCAAATAGCATTCTCTGTCTGCGTCCCATCTCTTCGCGTTTTTTGCTTCTTTCCATGCACAAAAATGTCTATCTTTCATTGTTAGGGTTAACATTTTTCTGTTGACATATTTTACTTCCTCCGATCAGGTATCTTTCCAAGGAACAATTTTTGTCGTGAAGGCGTATCCCACTGCATCATCTTCTGGTAACACATCACTCCAATCATAGCCTTCATCATCATGGATCACAGCTAATGCTCTCAACTTTTCTTTGGGAGCATCTTCTATCAGCTTCATTCTGGGATATTCTGCTTTGTTTTGATGATAGATGGCCCTTTTGTAATAATCTTCACGAAAAGGGTTGGTTGTTTCATCAGCGGCTGCATTTCGACATTCTCGTTTAAAGTGCCCTTTTTGCTTGCACTTGAAACATGTAACCTTTGATTTATCAAAACCAAGCTTCGTTGAAGGTTCACCAATGGAATGTCTGCCTGTTATCTCCATAAATCTCTGAGCCCTTCTGACCACACTTGCCATACACCATCTGATATCAATCAACTCCATCTCCTCAGGGTCTATTTGATCATAATCTTCCTTGGTGAGATTGGTGTTTCCGATCTTTCCAGCAACAAGGCTTTCATATGATTCCAAGACAGATGCTAAAAACACCATTTGCTGCTTGGCGGATTCTTCACTAAAGTTTTGTGCATTTTTCAGATCAACAACAATATTGCACTGAAACAAATTTTTCGGAACTGATTGACTTGGAGAAGTTGAAGATGATCCTCCATGATAACCACTGCTTGGACTTTCTTGATTTGACGTGTTTGAATTTTCTGCTGAGAAAGCAGTCTTCGGGGACACAGTTTTAGGAATCATACTTCCTCGATAATGTAAGTCAACATTTTGCTGATACGAGGAATTGTTGACTTTGTTCGTTTTCCTTATCTTCAATTCATGACTCTCCAACCTTTCAATTAGTAAATCAACTGTCAGATCAGCTGACTTCACTGTGTTCTTCAGCATTAAAGCAAAGTACTGTCAGTCTTTCTCATCAGGCAATGAGTCAAACAGCTTATCAACCAATTCTTCCTGAGAATACACAATTTCATATCTTGCAAGTTCAAGCTTTAAGTGACCAAATATTTCTATCATCTTTGACACAAATTCATTTTTCAAACACCCAAACAGATCGAATTCTTTTCTTAACAGTTTTTTCTTGTTTTTAACAATTTCAGCACCACCCACATATTTCATCTTTAATTTCTCCCAAAGATCTCTGGAGTCTTTGTATTCAGTCAATGATATAATATCATCTCTCACTAATTGATGAAGTAAAGCGATGCATTTCTGTTCCGCAATGAAATTCTCTTGTGGAGTATCCGTTAAGTTTTCGTAGTCAGTTCTTCCGATGTCAAAACCAGTTTTCAAACTTTTCCAACTTAGATATGCAAATGCCTATAGCCATTCCTCAAATCTACTTGCCCATCTATTGTAATCCTCTATGGCCATTAGCTTGGGCGGTTTGTTGTAGGTGCCATAGGCATTATCAACACTCAAAGAATCAGCAATGGTTTTCTTCGAAATCGGGTCTGGTGCATTTTTCATTTGTGTTGTTGGTTGTGCCATCTCCTGAACTGCTAGTGTAAGCAAACACGTTACTGAAAGGATTAAGAAAATCGTCCTTCATCTTGATGTACCTGAAACAATCAACAAACACTTAGAATTTTTTTTTGTGATTTTGAGAAACAATTTCAAACGAAATGGATCCAAACGAAATGGATCAATCTTCAAGCGGAATGGGTTTCACGCGAAATGAACTTCAAGCGAGATGAACTTTCAAACGGAATGGAGCTTTCACACGAAATGGTTTCTTTTCACGCGAAATGGTCTTCAAACGAAATGCACTTTGGTACGAAATGGATGACTATTTCGTATGAAATGAAGTCTTCAAGATCAATTCCGTGCAAAATGAATTTTTCAAGGTCGATTCCGTGCGAAATGAGATGTTCAAGGTCGATTCCGTGCGAAATTTTCTTCACCAGGTTGAATTCGTGCGAAATGAAGTTCTAGGTGTTGATTTCGTGTGAAATCAAATGTTGATTTCTTGCGGAATGATGATGACGTCACACTGTCGGCCAAGATTTAGTCAAATTGATCCTGTTTTACATCGATTTTAGGTCCAAATTTTTTCAAGGATTCGTTAAAACTGTGTTTTACGTGATATATGTGAAATTCAAGCCATTTAACCGTTAACTTTTGAAAAATGTGAAGAAGAATGAGTAGAAGTGAGAAAATTTGGTGAAAACAAGCTGAATCGGTATGAACTCTTCCTCCTGAGCTCTGATACCACTTGTTGGATCGTTGTGCGACCTGAACGAGTCGATCAG
Source organism: Helianthus tuberosus (assembly GCA_030545235.1). Taxonomy (NCBI): domain Eukaryota; kingdom Viridiplantae; phylum Streptophyta; class Magnoliopsida; order Asterales; family Asteraceae; genus Helianthus; species Helianthus tuberosus. The sequence goes on from CM060410.1 coordinate 90,955,657, forward strand.
AAGAGTTTTAATCCATATCAAAGGCGGAATCTATGATACGAACTTGATTACAACTTGATTCTTCCTAATTATCTTCTTTTTATTGATTTCAAAGCTTTACAGATCAGTTGACAAATTAGCAGCACCTCGGCTCTGAAATCCGGATCGTTACAAATGACAAACCATGCTCCATTATATATAGATATCCCATTTTGTATGAAATGGATATAGCTCATTTTGTGCGAAATGATCCATCAACATACAAAACCTAATTTTTTGACATCTGAGCACTGGTTTATCCTATCTAGGTACAAGACTCGATAAAGACGAAGTTAACAGACATTTATGCACCAACAACTCTAAAAGTAAAAGACTCTCTAGGTAAACAAGCAAACATACACACAATTTCCAGATGGACCACCTTAACTTTACACTTCAATTTACAATACAAGTAATCATTACAAGTGAAATAGTGAACCAAAGCTGCAATCAACAAACACAACATACTTCTACCTCAACCAAAAAACCACAGAATCAAAAATTCTAAAAGAGTTGTAAGAAACACAAAAAAACGGTCCCAAAGGAACGTTTAGACTTCTTATGTAAACATTTGAAATATGTTTCGGATCGAACTTATTATTGAATTTATAATACTATGATTTCTACATTTACAATTTTATCGAACCTTTATTTTATATTTTATACTAGGCTATCACCCAGGATTGCTTCCCGGGCTGGAGAAAGTTTTTAATATATCATTATTTATTGCTTATGATTCATTTGTATTAAAAGAAATTTTTTTTTTGCGTATTACATACAAAACGCCTCTTAAAAGAGTTGAAATAATTACAAATCAATAGAAAAAATGATGTATTTTTATTATAAATCAATAGAAAAAAGATTAAAATAATTACAAACCAAAATCAAAAACTTGCCTTCCTTTCCCATTTCACTAAAAGCTCAATCTAGCTACTCCACTAGTTTCATTCCTAACATAATTTAAAAGAAATAGTTGATATAATACTTGTATAAAAACTTTCAAACTTCCTAGATGGATTTATCCAATCGAATTACATACTATTCTAATTATACAGTTTTGTAATGGAGCTGAAAACACTACAGGTAAAAATATTATCAACAAAAAAAGTAGTGGGATGTTAACCCAGCATGGCCTGCTTTCAGCCTATTAAGAAATCTACTTTTTCCCGACCAGTTACCCTTTAGACCTTTTTTGAAAAAAACTTAACCATTTCACACAACCCATTATCACCCTTGCGACCAAAAAAACCCATACCTGAATCGAGACAACATTTTTTTCAACAGAAGCCTTCCCTTTGCTAGAGCCAATCAACTTTTCAGCATTAGCTTTTTTAGTGTCCTTCTTGGTAGCTCCAACCTTGGCTCTTGCGGATGTAGACAGTTGTCGGGAGTTTCACAACTGATGCAGTGGTGGTCAGGGTTGTTGGTCAAAGGTATATAATGTCACACCCCAACCACGTAAAACATCAAATCGTGGCGGAAACGTCGGGGAGTGTTGTAACAGAATTATTGTTCCACAACCATGGTAATTAAAATTTCATTTTATTCAACAACCAAAGGTGGAATACATTGTTTCAAAACAAGAACCAAAGAGTACACAACATAATTAAACTAAGTCTATCTTTATTTTAAGTTTCTAAGGCACAGGTCCGCCCTAGTGTCACAATCATCATCCTAAGCAACAGCTCCTGAAACATATATGAAAATAGGTACGTCAGCATAAAAATGCATGTGAGATACATAGATTTTGTAAAAATAGGATTCATGACTTAAGTTTAAGAAAAAGTTGTTTATCAAAAGTCAGTCATGAACCTTGTTAATTGTTTTGTTTTATAAATCTTTTGAAAAGCGATGATAAAGTAGATGATATGTAAAAGAGTAATGTGAGGTTAAATGAATAACCGAGTAAAATGAGTTTTATAAAATAAGTTGTTTGTAGGACGATGTCTTAAAAAATATGTTATTTGTATAAAATGTTATATGTCTAATTTGAAATGATTCAAATAACACTACGATATGTAATTACCATACAAGCACTTATATATAGGAAGTACCAGCGGCGTATCCACCATGCTTGTATCATATTACACACGCCTCGTTACTCAAATCATTTTACCCAAACGAACCACCAATGTAAATTGCCCATGTCTAAACCATTTGTCAAATGTCTTTGTGTAAATCATGTCAAAATGTAGTCCATAATATATGTATATCAATATCAAAATGTCTATGTCAAATGTCAAATATGTAATGTGTAAACAAAATGTCATGTATGGCAAGTGAAACATATATATATATATCTACTGAGCCACAGATAAAAAATGCACAAAATAATGTATTGAAGTAAAACGTGGTTTAAATCAACGTTATGTCTTGTGGAAATGCATGCTATACTGAATACAAACATTTATGCGGTATTGTAAAAATGCATACATCCAAGCCTTGTGACTGTGGTGATAAGCCCTTAAACAAATTAAAGGTCTATCTATAATATGTTTTATCAGATTTGGTCATTCCTTTCATCCAAACATACATAGGATGTCAGGAACGGGAGTTGTCAATTCCTATGGTACCATTACCTACTAACGAGCGGCGTGATCAAAGTTAATGAATGTATATGGTCCCACTTAACAAACCAAATGTCATATCCCAAAATGTAAGCATGTGATGAAAATGTACTAAGTATGCGGCAAAACGGACATACATAGCATGTGATGAAAAACAAATGTGTTGGGATTGAACCCTACCAGAGGAACAGATAATAAAAGCGAAAACCGAATCACGACAGTGGATTCACAATAAGCAGCTGTTTACACTAGACTTTCTCCTTGAAAGTGATTTGAAACATCAAATGTCCTCTATCCACTGTCCGTATACAACAGCTACTGCCCTTAACAACTGATAAAGACCTTAAAGACTGTTGAAGTTTAAACATTGTTGCCCTATCAACTGTTGTTCTCTAAGCGCTGTTGAAGACTCAAGCACTGCCCACCCAAGGACTGATCAACTTGAGGAAAGCACTGATGAAAGGAGAAAGCAGTAGTTTAGTGTGTCATCTGTTTTATATATAGTCAGTGGTTAAGATTAGCAGTGTCTGTATAGGAACAGTGGTTATAGGTTGTTAGGCTGTTAGACGTCGCTTTCATGGTGACGTCAGCTGAGATGCCTCAGAGGTTTGGATTGTCTATAAATGGAACAGTACCCTGTACTGTTACATTTGATCGTTTTGAGTGAGTTCTTCTCCTCAATTCAATCCTTTCTTCTTGTGCAACCAACCTTGGAGCATCAGGCTGAGGGGGAGTTTAGTTTGTAAGGTTGCATGATAATCTTTTGCTTTGATTTGTAATCTTTCAAGTTAATGAGAAGCAAATGTTTAACAAAACTATTTTCCTCTTGATTGTGTTTACAAAGTTTGTACTCATTTTCCGCTGCACTTTACATCAATTTGTATTTATTTATTGTTCATTTATTACAAACAAACACAATCATGAGAGCCTCCGATCTTAACAATTGGTATCACAGCCTGGACAGTCAAATTCGATCTAACAATCAATTTGACATAAAAGTTCAGCTCAAAATTCATTGATACTAAGGTTGATTGTATTCAGTTGAAAAACAGAGTAACGAGTAATCACGTTCATAGTGGCTATTCAAAAACTCTGTAAAACAACCAAGATGTCATAGGATACATAAATTTCATACAACAAGTGACGTCATGCATAAATCACCTACAATTTTCAGATCTGAAAATATATCTGATAACTATGGTATAATTATCTTCTATACAAAATTGATTTCAATTGTTGTTATGAACTTTTGTGCTGTATTCATCATGTTTGCTGCTAAAGTATGAACCTCGGATTAACAAAAACCTATTTTCATAAAAACATTGGTGTTTTTGCTAACGAAAAAGAGAGAAATTAAAACTTTAGTCACTTGATCTTATGTGTTGAAAAACAGGTTGAGATCCTCAAAAGGAACAAACCAACAGAGTTAAAATTACATTAAGAAAATCAGGGGTCAAAAATGTCCAGATCATAGGTGATGTGAAATTTGGCATGAGCATGTGTATAAATGACCAAATCTCTCAAAACATTACTGCAAAATGATTTTGGAATGAGTATTCCTTCAATAATGCCTCCGAGTGAGTATTTCAGTACTTATGAAGGGGAAGGGTAAAAAGGGAAGAAGATAATCATAAAAAATCAAAAAGTGTGTTTATCTCAAAACTTTTGAAGTCAAAAGAAAAGAGTATAAATATAAAACGCTTAAGAGTCAAAAATTGGGGTAACAATGGTCATTAAGCAACTGTGTGCATTAATTGGTTCAGGTAACAATAGTATTCGCAGAGAATAAACTTTCAAAAGGACTAGACAAATTTTCAGAATCATCACATGGTAACAAAATCTACACCAGGATTTTCGAAAACTTATGTGATCTTGTGTCTTCATTTTTCTGGTGTCAATCAATCAACAAGAGAATGGTAACAAAACAGTGGTCAAAAGGTATTTAAAATTTCATACCACTGTTGTCAAACCACTGACCATTTTCATAAGCTTGAGATTGATATGATTAGGAGTTTCAGTGGAAAATTATACCAGATTCTTTTTGATGTTATTTTTAGAAAATCCTTTATTTATTTTTCTGAAAAAGGATTCTCTCGAATAAGGCAGGATATATGATTCTTCATTTTTTTTAAAAAGAATAATATATTCTGAACTTTCACTGGTTTTTGATAGTAAAGGTTTCAATCTCCTGTCAGGATGTATAACATTTATTTTTTGTTGGCTATATTATCCTCAAAACAGATCAAAAGGAAGTTGGTACAAGTGTCAAGGTCATATCTAACTCAAGTTTGTACTAAACCACTGTCAGGGAGTTGTAAAAGCTTCAAAATATGCAAATGACATGTGGCAAAACCTTGAATGAAAATTCTCAAAACAGTTGCTGACATACTAGTCTTTCAAATCATTACCATTACCTTACCTCTAACCACTGTTTTGCTCAAACATCTGTTTCCTAAATACTGTCCACTGCTGAAAGTCAGCCACTGGTCCTTCATTTTTTTTGGCAAGCACTGATGTTCAAAATCAGTGTCTTATCCACTGATATGCCATCCACTGTTATCACATTATTACCGTTGTAACTACTGATGCTTGTTACATCAGTGGCTCTCAAAACAACTGTCCTCCACTCTTCATCCACTTCATCAGAGGTTGGCACGTGGTCAGTTTTTAGTCCTCAGATCTTTGTAACCGCTGCTACATCAGCACTCATTTTTCCCCTTAATAAAACCCTGATCAAAACCCCCAAACAGGGTTTTACACTGTCGAATTGAATTCTAAAATTCTCTTCTCAAAGCAGTTTTCAACCCTCCATCCCAAATCATTCTCTGTTCTTCTTCATCAAAATGATGAAATCAAAATCAAAGTCAAAATCATCATCATCATCATCATCTTCCAAGGAGGTCGCTCAATCGGCCGCTGAATCCATTGAAATACCATACAATTCCCCTCACAATTATGTGGGTCTACTCACAAAACCCACAAACAACCACACCTTTGATTCCATCATCGACACATTATCTTAATCAAAGTACAAAACTTTATTGATAGCAGATGCTCCCATTTACCAACAAACCCAGAGAGAGTTCTGGAAAAATGCTACTCTTGAAAAACAAGAAGACATTGTCATAGCCATTAACTCCTCGATACAGGGTAAAACGATTCAAATTACTCCGCAATCAATCTCAGAAGTCTTTAAACTCGATGATCAGAAAGGTAAAACTTCCTTTGATAAAACCGAGTTGAAAATTGATTTCTTAAAAAGGGGGTACGCAGAACAACCAAAAAGGGATACCTTACAAAAAGGTTTCTTTCCTTCTGCACCTAGGTTTTTATTTCACACTCTCTTGATGTGTGTCTCAAATAAAACAACTGCTTTTAATGAAATACCTTCAAAGATTCAGTGCCTGGGTTATGCTATTTTAAACAATAAAATTTTTAACTATTCTCAGGAAATCTTTGATGATTTGGTGAAAAACGTTGATAGCAAAGCATTTTTACTTTTTCCAAGATTCTTAAGCTACTATTTTAAACAAAAATTTGGAAAAGAAAATGAAAATTTGCTAAAACAGGGTGTCTATTTTCAAATAAAAGGGTTAACAACTAAAACATTTTCTAGAATGATGGCACCAATAAAAACAAAAGCAGAGGTGCCTGAGCAGAATTTAGCAGTTACCACTACTCCTCAGACATCTGCTGCTGAGCCCACTGCTCCAGGTGATCATAGCAGGACAACCACTCCTTTGAAACCCACACCTGCCATTACCAAAAAGACCAAAAAGAAAACATCCAGAAAACCCACCAAAACCAAAACAAAGGCAACTCTGGAAGATGAGATCCCAGAGCAACTGCCATTGACAAAACAAATGTCACCACAAACCACTGCTGCTACTTCCTCACAGCAGTTGGTAGAAAGATCTCCACCATTACCTCAAACTCCTCCTGCATCCTCACAAAAGGATCAGGTTGTAAGCACAGGGACCCCACAATATGAAGCTCTGGATCCAATCGTATCCATCTTCCTCAGTCTTGATCCCAAGGACATGTCTCTTTCAACACCCATACCCTCACCAATCATATTACCACAATCCATAATACTCTTGTTGCATGCAGTTGCTATAGCTCAGACACAAACCGGTTCCTCTCTATCACCTATCACTGAGAGATACTCCCACAAGTGACTGGGTCTGATGCTACTACTCCTGCTATCCCAGCAACAACTGAGGAGGTTACACCCCTTGAGTTACAAGTAAGTCTTGGTGGTAGTTCAAGTGGAGCAGCAACTACAAGTGATGGATCAACAGATCTTCAGTTGGATAGTTGTTTCATTAGTAAGACTCCCTTGAAGGCAACTTCTTCCATAGCACCTCTGGTAACCACTAGTGAGTTAGTTTTGACCACTGGTAAAATAACAAGGTTATCAAGTGCTGAAGAAAGAAGTCCCCAGTACCAAGAACAAGGGGCATCAATGGATGATTTATGGGCTTCAGTTCCTAAGTCACACATTGGTACAACCACTGCTGGTGGGGAATCAGATGATCCCATTAAAGTGGGTGATGATTTAAAATATTAGGAATTGACGGGCATAGTTGAAAAACTTGAAACATCAGTTGCTGAAATAAAGGTTATGGTGCAACAGCTGTTAAAAGCTCAAAAAGCACAATCCACTGTTGTTCCAGCTCAAGCACCTGCACAACCTGCACCTGCTGCAAATGAGCTATGGAATGTATTCCAACCCTTGCTTGAAAAACAAAAACAGATGGCTGATCAGCAGCATGAAATACATGTAAAAATGCTGACAAACATGGTTGAGTCAAGATTTAAAGATACTTAAGCAAACATCAAAGCTATCAAGGCTCATATCCAAAGCAACACTGGAAAAGTTCCTTCCACTATACTCTTCATGGATAACCCCCTTCCAGATAATGCCAAAAAGGGGGAGAAAATCAAGTTGAAAAAGAAGGGAATAGAAGATGGCCTGTATATTGAACCAGAACAAGAAAAACAGACATCTAAACTACTTCCAAAAGGTTCTAAACCTCAAACCACAAAATCTCATACTTCCATCCAAACAGCTGATACAACAGTGGTTTCAAAACCTGCTAGCCAAACAGCTGCCATCTCATCAACACACACCACTACAACACACACCAAAACCACTACCTTACCACCACCAACATCACCACCATCTCCTCCTGCCAAAAAGCAGAAGACAATAGATGTTACAACATCTGTTGTAATGATAACAGTGGTTGAAACACTAGTTGTTTCAACACCTGTTAGTCAGACACTTTCCATCACTCAAATCACTACCACTTCAACACCTGCTCAAAAGCAGAAGACATCTACTGACACATTAGTAGTTGTAATGACAACATTGGTTGAAACACCAGTTGTTTCAACAGCTGTTAGTCAACTATCTACCACTGCTCTCACCATTCCTACATCACAACCAACAAAGCTTTACACCAGAAAAAGAAAAATTACTCAAGCAAATGAGGACAAATATGATCCTATTGCTGCAAAATATCCACTGGAACTAGAAGCTATAAAAAATGAGATGAGACAGTTCTATACTGAAGATGATCCTTCAAACAGAAGATTCCCTTCACTCATAGGCTTCATAGTCCCAGAAGATGTGGATGAATATCTTGAGCTCAAAGCAAGGCAGGCTAAGATAAGAGCCAAGATTGAATGTGAAGGTCAAAGTGACGAAGCCATCTCTGAAAAATTGGAATTCTTGCTCACAAAAGTTAAGCAGATGGAAGATTATGCACAAGATCTAAGCAAAGAAAAGGCAGATCAACAAAATAAAATGCGAAAAGAATATCTTGCTTATATCATAAAAGAAAAATTATATCCTGCTGGAGAAAAACAATTTGAAGAATGGCCAATAGTTTCTTTAAAGCATGAGGCAAACAGGATTGAAAGAATTAAAAATGATCTAAGAAAGAAGAAGACTGCTCCAAATTGGAACAAATACAAAAAGCTCATTGCTGATCTCACATATGAGTATAAAAGAAAGAAGCAAGAACTGGTGGATGCTAAAGTGGATACTACTGAAGCCATAGCAAAATGGACAAAACAGTATACCGACGAAGCTTATGAAAGGCTTAAGAAAAGAAGGATAACTGTCTCAGACACTTCTAAGAAGCCTGACTACAAAAAGCTAGAACAGCAGATTGATGCTCTTAAAACACTGATCACATCAGCAGATAACCCTATCCTTGTGGAAAACCAAGAAAAAGGAAAACTGCTGACCAGTGAAGAAGAAAAAGAAAAGGAATCTGAATACTTCACAGAAGCCATCAAGAAAATGGATCTAAAAGAAGACAAAACAGCAAAGCTTCAAGACCTTGACAAAAAGGTATTAACCAAACCTGCATCACCAAACACTTCAGCAGATATCTCAGACATTGAGCAAGATCAACAAAAGAGACAAGAACAGATTGACAAAGAAGTTGCAGAAGACATAGCTGCAGCAAATGAAGTCATAGAAAAGGCTTTCAAACAAATGTCTGAAGTTCAGGATACTGCTCTACAATTCTTTACAAGGCCAAAATCTCCAAGCTCATCAGTAAATAAATCTCTCCCAAGAAACCCATAGGGTTCAAAAGTACTAAAGTGGATGTCTGATCAAAAGACCCATGTATTGACCCTGGTCAGATCCAATGGTGAAGTGAAGTATATATCAAGGAAAGAAGCACTAGGTCTTGGTGTTGAAGATTTGCAGGATCTCCTTGAACTTTCACTATGCAGGGATGAGGATGACTCAAGTTCCAAGGACTTTGAAGTAGAATTTAAAAGGAAAGTTAAGGAGCTTCTGATGAGAAATAAAAATCCAGAATAATGAAGGGTTTTGGCATTATCTGTTCCAAGGGGAGATTGTTGGGATTGAACACTACCAGAGGAACAGATAATAAAATCCAAAACCGGATCACGACAGTGGATTCACAGTAAGCAGCTGTTTACACTAGACTTTCCCCTTGGAAGTGATTTGAAACATCAAATGTCCTCTATCCACTGTCCGTATACAACAGCTACTGCCCTTAACAACTGTTGAAGACCTTAAAGACTGTTGAAGTTTAAACACTGTTGCCCTATCAACTGTTCTTGTCTAAGCGCTGTTGAAGACTCAAGCACTGCCCACCCAAGGACTGATCAACCTTGAGGAAAGCACTGATGAAAGGAGAAAGCAGTAGTTTAGTGTGTCATCTATTTTATATATAGTCAGTGGTTAAGATTAGCAGTGTCTATATAGGAACAGTGGTTATAGGTTGTTAGGCTGTTAGACGTCGCTTTCATGGTGACGTCAGCTGAGATGCCTCAGAGGTTTGGATTGCCTATAAATGGAACAGTACCCTGTACTGTTACATTTGATCGTCTTGAGTGAGTTCTTCTCCTCAATTCAATCCTTTCATCTTGTGCAACCAACCTTGGAGCATCAGGCTGAGGGAGAGTTTAGTTTGTAAGCTTGCATGATAATCTTTTGCTTTGATTTGTAATCTTTCAACTTAATGAGAAACAAATGTTTAACAAAACTATTTTCCTCTTGATTGTGTTTACAAAGTTTGTACTCATTTTCCGCTACACATTACATCAATTCGTATTTATTGATTGTTCATTTATTACAAACAAACACAATCATGAGAGCCTCCGATCTTAACAAAATGCACTAAGTATGGTGAACATACATAGCATGAAAAGGTAATGTAAAACAATGTACTAAGTATGTGCTAACTGAACATACATAGCATACACTACAAGAAAACTGGGTTTTTAGTACACGCAAAAGCGTCCTAAAATGTTATTTTATAGGACCTTTCATTTAATAGGATCAACGGTAAATGCGTTTCATGTAAAGGGGTCGTAATAAGTCCCGTAACTGAAAAAGCGTCCTAACATCTCAAATAAGATTATGAAACCAATTTTATGGTCACGTAATATGTCTTTGAACAACCAAAATAGTGTCCTAATAAAAACATATTAGGATACTTTTACGATGTTCTAACATGTGCTTACATACTTTTAATCTTTTGATACATTTACAAGTGTCCTTAGAAATTAATTGATAGGACCCTTATGATGTAACATTATAGCTAATTTAGTACAAGAAAAAGGTCCTAATATACCAAATAAGATTATGAAACAAATTTTATGGTCGCATAATATGTCTATAGACAACTTAAATAGCGTCCTAAAAAGAACGTATTCACTACAAAAAAAATGTCATTTCGTGGCATACAATAAGTGCCATAAAAAACCAAAAAAGTGCCACTAAATAACCCTATAGAATTGAGTGGCACACAAAAAGAGTCAGTAGAAGTCACTAAAGCCTTTTAGTGGCACTTTTTGGTCTGCCACTACAAATGTTAAGCTTTTTAGTGGCATTTTTTATATGCCACTACAAACGGCTTTTAGCGGCATTTATTGTATTAATACAAACTAATTAAAATTAGTATTTATTTACAATATAAAATAAAAAAAAAAACTAAAAAATATTGAAATCATAAAATCATTACTTCAATTAAAAGTTACTTCGACTTCTAAACATTAAAATGTTTGCAAACAAATATCTAATAAGTGTCAAACTAACTCTAATTATTAAACATGTGAAACATAAAGCTAAAAGACATTTGAATAAAAACTTAAAACTTTATTGCGTTCTTGAACCTCTTTCACAATCTTCATATGGTTATAATAATTCTCATGCAATCATGTTCCCACATCATAATTGTTCCTTGCGCTTACTATTGGCACATCAACTAATTTGCTGTATATTCAACCTGAAATTTCACAATTTATGTTAAATCAATTAAGCTCTGTTAGTGGTAACTATAGTTATCAAAGATGTTTGAGCAATTAATAAAAGACAACCTTACGTCTTTTGATGTTAGTTTATGCTTTTCAACCAAAGATTAGGTGCTTTTTCAGTACCTTTGATCAATGGAATTGAGTTAGCATAGAGAGATTTCTCAAATTGTAGCCTTTCCAAAAGGAAATATTGATAAGGAATTGTTTGTTTGCTGAAAATAAACCTGAAAGCAAATCGGCTTGTTGGGACGCCCTTAAACACATTTGCGATAGTCATACTAAAAACACTTTTGAATTACCCAGGACCTTTATTGATTTTGCAACCCCTACATAATAATCATTTGAGCACTTTACTCAACTTTAAGTACAATACCATATGCAATAAAAATAATTTTCTTTGCAGTTCAATTTTAAGTACATTCCTTTCCAATTATAAGAGACAGACCTTTATACCCGATGATCTTAGTTTATAAATCCCGGTCCTTTTAATCTTTTTTCTAGAAAGGTAGTAATAATTTTTCAATTCAAATGGGTTACATTATAATAAAAAATACAATCTTCTTTTAACTTGTTTTGTGAACTAGACTGATACAGCAAGGTCATATAAAGTTTGACAAACTGAAGATTTTTGGTAATGGACAAGAAACAAAACCCGTATAATTTGTGTTCAAGAAGTACTAGGTATGGAATCAACAGGTTCAGCTGTTTCAATTGAGTTATTTCATATCTTAATGATGATTCAAAGTCAGTTAACAATAAAGAATGAACGCGTACCTGTAATTCAAAGATTCGCCAAGCCTGCAATATATGAAAAGAAACACGAATTAATACATGGATCCAATTTTATAGATTTTCAGACACTATATACTAATAGTACAATCATCCGAATCAACCTTTTTAATGTTTTACAGATTCTAGCTTTCTACCATGGACAGAGGAGATCAATCATATTATTTACAATATAACCAACTCATGTTGAAGATAATGCTTAAATAGACAACCTTAATGTGAAGAACTCCATCAAACTGAAAGCATTTCACCTTAATATCTTGTCAGACCTTTAGAAAGTGTGGAATCGCCGTTCTTCTAATGTGCTTTACCAATGCATCTTTGCCCCCTAAGACAAAGCAGGAACAAGTTTCATAACCTAGCAATGAGAAGAATACATGGGGTGATTATTGGCTTGTATAACTACCAATTGACCATAATAGACATTTAGATCTCAAAGCAAGCAAAGCTACCTCCAATCGATCGGAACCAGTTTAATTAACTTCACATGTAGATGAATTAAGAATGGAATTAGGATATTCACAACCAACTTATATGCCTGATATCGATTAGCAGAAGTATGAGATGTATATAGTATTTATAAAAAGGTGCAAATAATTCCTTCAACAATGTTGCTTCAACACACCTCAAATGTTTGATCTTTCTTTTATTCATAAGTAATAAATGATAATTAACTAACTATGTAGGTATTGCAGTTAAAAAGAGAACATCCGTAAACATACTCGTTTAACGAGATACCATCATACCATGATAAATAAATGGAATGAAATAAATAGCCTTTTCTGACTTGCACATGCTACAATTGTCTATGACTGATTTGTGTGAATCCCAGTTTTCTCCAGCCAGTTTGCTTCATAAAACAAAATGTGAGTGTTGCATTTGCCTCAAACTACTTGTTCCATGTCACCTTTGACTTCCCTAGGTCAATATTATCTATTTCTTGACAGCACCAGCCATTAATGGTGTGGATGATCCACCATTTATTGTTTCTTCAAAGATCTGTAGAAAACTAACACAACCACTAATCAAAATTCAACTGATAAATGCAAGCTAGTATGTTGTACGAACAAGATAAACAAATAGAAAGTGGTATCAATGAACAACGAACAGTGGCGGAGCTAGCCCATTAATTCAGCGGTATCCCTAATTTTTTTTACCATGCAATCATACAATAATAAAAAAAAAAGATAATAAATTTTAGTAAAACAAATACCTAATAGATTTGCCCTCTTCTTAATTTCATTGAAATCGTTTCATCACATCGCCGTCTTTTACTTTATCAAAAAAAAAATTTTTACCGCACAACCCATTGCATATTTGGGCTTAATTATTAAACAAGTTTCATATTTTTCTCTCCTATGTATAAAACCAAAAAATAATACACTACGAATACGGCTACGGCTACTTACTCATTAGTTCCGCCCTTGACAGCCAACACGACAATCAAATTCCCTTTGTTCAGCGACAATCAATATCAAATCAACTGCTCCTCCATCACCGCCGCTATCAGCGTTGACCTCTTCAATTACAATTCAGTAATTAGTAACAAAAAAGTTAGAGGGCAATACTGCAAAATAAATAAAACAAGTAAGGATAGTTTAGCTCACAATTGATAATGAGTTGAAGCATGATCCGATCAGATTAAGTGGCGATTTTGTGAACAACCAACTTCCATACAAAACCCTTGGGTTCAGATTATACAAAAAGGTGCCAACCTTTTTGCGCAACTAATCTCTAAAATGTACTAAGGTGCTTACAAGTCTGCAATGTCATATTTTCAGTGGGAAGTTAATAGTATTAAAGATCATGTTTGCCATCTAAAACATATCAAGATGCTATTTTATTAACATAAAATATATTAAAAGATAATTGAAAATAAAGGCAATCTAAAAGACTAATGAAAAAAAGTCTTTTAGCATTGTTTAGTGACAAACAAGACCCTCTTTTCTTTTTAACAAAGTGGTGTCAAATATGCTCTTTTACTATATTTTAGTGAGCAATTTTGTTCTTTCAATTAGTGATCAAATGGATGTTAAACTAATATGATCAGTACTCTACACTAACAACATTCTTCATAATCATCACCAAACTCCACATAATTCAAACCACAAAATAAGATCAATTTCCGTTCCAATTTCCCACTATAAAAAGTAATGTTAACAAACACCTGGCGTGCATGCATCTTTCAACAAAAAAAAAAAAAAACCAAATGTGATCAGTACATTATACTAACAACATTCTTTATAATCAAGACCAAACACCACCAAATCCAGACCACAAAATAAAACCATATTCCATTACAATTTCCCACCCAAAAAACAAAGAAAGACATTTTAACAACACACCTGGAGTGCATTAAAAAAGCATGCTTAAACGGTGGATAACATTATGATTACCTCCAGCAATACGGTAAAGAAGCATCTAACCCCTATAAAAACCTTATGAACGTTGATACCAGACCTCGATTTCTGAACCCTCGTACATATATAAGAGAACTTTTTTCCATACAGAGTAGCCGATGAAACTGCCACTAGAGAGAAGATGTTGAATGGTAGGGAGGGGCACGGTTAGGGTTATTTTAGATAAGGGTTGGAAAATAAGTTTTGGGGTGTAAAATTTTGAAGATGAGTTGAGGAAAAGGTTAGCGGGAATTGGAGGAAAGCTAAAAATTTTGAGAGGGAAGTCAAAGTTTTAATTAAGTTTACCTTTAAGTTAAAAAAATGTATTTATAAAGTAATAATCATTTAAAATTAAATATAATATCAAAAAACTAAAATAGCATTGTATAAAGTAATAAGCATTAAGTTCCATGATATTAAAATTATTTGTATCACAAGTTTAACAAATACATACCGAGATGAATGGATTGGATCATGCGATGCACCAATACAATCTTGATTTGTAGAAAATAAACCATATGGTCTTACCAATTTTTCGTCTTTTTTATTGGTACCGGAACGTTTACCTCACACCATTCTAGTCCAATCTCTATACCAATAACTAGATCATTTGGGTCCAAGCTTTGGATCCTTCCTCTTTCTACAGTCTCATAGTATCATACACGAATACAAATCCCCAACAATTTGGATCAAATTCAGTTACATAGTATCATACACGAATACAAATTAATCAAAACAGAATGAATAACTAACTAACTAACTAACCCTTCTTTAATGATTTTGGAATATGGTGAATCAGTGGTGTGCATGAGTTTGGAGATAAAGTAACGGAGGTTTTTGATGAGAATCATGACGATTGATACGGGGATTAGCACCCAGTTTCTTTTATCATATGTATAGATACTAGTAGTAAGATCTGTGTGCAAACACGAGTGGTTTTTAGAAAACCATTCATACCACATTTTAATAGAAAGTATAAATAGGTGTATAGAAATTGTAACATATATCAGTTACATACGACTATTTCCATTCTTCCATCCAAAACGAAAGTTCATCACCAAAAACAATATTTTGGATCTTCCGATAACAAGCTTTGACATTTTCGTAAGTATTCATTGAAGTACAAATTCAAAGCGATCCTGGAACAGCTTTTGTACAAACCACAATCCTAATCACCTTGGTGTAAAAAAAGCTATCTTGCCATGGATAAAAAAATCGAAACCGGCCATCACCACCACTCACCGGCCACCACCACAGCCGGCCAACACCACCACCACATCTCACCAACACCTCTCACCTCCACCACCACCACCGCCTGCCACCACCACCGGCGACCACCGCTGCCGGCCACCAACACCGGCCACCACCACCACTCACCACCACCTCTAACCACCACCACCACCACCACCGTCGACCACCACCAATACTCACCACCACCGGCCACCACTCACCGGCCACCACCATTCACCATCACCACTCACCGACCACCACCACTGGCCACCACCACCACCTCTCACCACTACCTCTCACCACCACTCACCGACCATGATGAAGCGGGTCAAGAACCTAGTGTTATTATAAAACTCTAGCGAATAAACGTTCTATAAAACTTATGTTTTACGACTCAAATATCAAGTGTCCTATTACGGTGTATTATAATAACACTATAATGATTAAGCATCCTATAAAGGTTAAAGTTATAAGACCCTAGTGTCAAGTTTCCTATTAAGTTATGTTATAATAGAACTCTAGCGAATAAGCATCTTATAAAACTGATGTTTTATGACTCAAATATCAGGTGGCCTATTACAGTGTACTATAATAACACCACAATGATTAAGCGTCCTATAAAGGTTAAATTTATAAGGCCCAAGTGTCTTTTTAAGTTATATTATAATAAAACTCTAGCGAATAAGCGTCCTATAAAACTAATGTTTTATGCCTCAAATATCAAGTGTCGGTGTCTTATAATAACACCACAATGATTAAGCGTCCTATAAAGTTTAAAGTTATAAGACCCAAGTGTCAAGTGTCCTATTAAGTTAAGTTCTAATATGACTTCGACTACAAAGAGTCCTATAACATTGAACATTTATGACTTAACTACAACGTGTCCTATTAAGTTATGCTATAATAGGACCCAGATGATCAAGTGTCCTAATACAGTACCACATAATGGGACACTAACAATCAAATGCCTTATAAAGTACTTTATTAGAATCTACGTTTTAAGTCTCCTATTAAATTATATGATAATAGGACCCCAAAAAATCATCAATCCTATTAAATAGTTATTTTAGGACACCGGTTTAGTAGAGTATATTATAAAAGGACCCCAAAATGTAACATCCGTGCTTGTAATCATTGTGAACAGTTATGTTTATCAATAAAACAATGTTATTTGATCCCAATGTTTGTTTGGTTATGTTTTACATTTTTCATGTTTTGACTTTTGTGCAATTTCAAACTCTATATCACTTTCTGGAGAGTTATACGCAAACTGGTGCGTAAACGTACTTAGTTTAACGCAACAAATATTCCAGAACATCAACATATACTCAACATACCTTAAATAACCTTTACATAACTTAGAAATAAGTTTTGAAGGCTTTGGTATGGCAAAAACAAGTTAATTCACTTACAGGGACTAAACTTGACAAACTGCGAAAGTATGCCAATTTGAACTGTAACAGACATTCCGAAACATGACCATAAGTTAAACATACCACAAATATCCTTTACATAGCTTAGAAATAGGCTTTAAGGGGTTCGGTATGCTAAAATAAACTTTTGGGTCATTCAGGGACTAAAAGTGTCAAAAAGTGCACAAGTTTGCATTTTCGCGCATAACTTACGTTCTGAATACATCTGGACATCCAAAAATTTATGTACGCACTAAAATATTTTATTTTAGTGTTTGGCATAAGGAAAATCCATTTGTCGCGTCATTTGGATCGTTTTTCACGCTTATGCGCATTCCGTCGTAATTAAGCGAACATCGCGATCGTACGACCAAACGAACCATCATCCGGCATATTTTTGAGCATGTATCATGTCCACAATGTTTAGGCATCATTTTAGGGCCTTAAAGTTGGCTTTACGGGCCTTAGAAGTGTCGGGAATGGCCTTAAACACGTGCAGGGACCAAAACTGTCATTTCTGAAACTTAAGTCTGATCTGACAAGTCTAGGCGGCCCGCCTGAGTTTATGTTCATCCTGAAGCGGGCCGCGTCAGCCTTCCTGACCAGATTAACTGCATTTAACAGCAGATTCCAGCTGTTTAATCCACAACCACACACTCACACATGCTTAGTCAGCAGATAAGAACTCATTTTTAGTCACCATAACATTCCAACACATGTACGGGTGGGATTCGAGCACGTTTTCCATGAAACGATCTTAACGGTTACCCGAAAACTATAAATACCCCACCCCACAACTTCAAAACCTACTAGAATTTTGATCTTAGAAACTCTAAGTTGAAACCATTGTTTCATACCTGAGATTCTTGGATCGAGATTAGCATTCGGGGACCCTTCGTAAGTATTCTTTCATTTTTTTATTGCTTTTCGAGTCTGAAAGTCAAACTTTGTTTAACTTTCTGCGTTGACCAGTTTATGGTCAATGCGAAGTTCGTATGAACTTCGCAACGTGATTGTAATCACGATGGTCATAGTCCTTTGGGACTATGCCTACTGATTACCACGTTGTCTAGGGTCGTAGGGTAAGCGATCTAATAAATCGCTTATACCTTCGAACCCGACCCATTTGGTCGATCATTAAGATCCGACCAAATACATTAGGTGACCATCGTAGGTAGGGAATAACCTTCCGAGGTTATACCCTATGGTCACATCGTTTGAGTAGTTGTATGATAGGTAGTTTATATGCCTTAGGTAAATTACCAGAATACCCTTTTCATGTATAATTGGTAATTAAGCATATGTAACCTAAATTTTTGTCACATAACTGATTATGTAACATGTTTAGGCATATTTTACTTATCATAGGGCTAGTTAGGCGGTTCGAACGCGTTTTACGCGAACGACGCGTTAAAGTAGCATAAGCTACCTAAACGGGTCGTAATGGGTCACAAGCACTTATGTTAGGTTTCATTTAGTATGTAGGCTTTGTTAAAACCATATTACACGAGTCTCCATACTCGTTTGGTTTACGAACCCTCATTCTATCCGATCCTCCGATTTAGGTCCGGTTTATTAACATAGTTACCTATATTAGGTGCCGTTTGATTCCGAGATCTCTATCATTATTTGATTGTCACTCCAGGACTACTGAGTAATCTCAAGTGAGTACATAGACCCCTCTTTTACTGTTTTCCAAACTGTTTTGGGGTGAAACACATGTGCCTACTTGTTACTTTCATGCTTTCCATGTTTTCACATCATATACCGGCTATGTTTGTTAGTACATGATTTCATTACATTTCATGCTATGTATGTCCATTGTGTGCATACTTAGTACATTGTTTTACATTACATTTCTGCTATGTATGTTGACTGATAGCATGCTAGCACATTGATTTACAAGACTTTTCTGCTTTGTATGTTAACTTAGCATACTTAGTACACTGTTTTCATATGACATGTCTACAACTGCTATAACATTTGGTTTGCACAAACGGGTCTTAATTACGTTCATTAACATTTGCTACGCCGCTCGGGAGTAAGTAGTGGTACCATAGGACTTGACAAATCCCATTCCTGACATCCTGGGTTTGTTTGGATGTAAGGAATGACTGAATCCGAAAACATTTCTTTTGATAACCTTGACTGAAAGGGTTATCCGACTGTCTCAAGGCTTGAATGTATGCGTTAAGTTACCACATAAATGTTTGTATCAATGTAACATGCATTACTTTGCAAAACATAACTTTTTGATATATTCAAAATACTTTGTTTTGTACATTTCTACATTTGGATTATGTGACAATACTTTATACACAATACATAACATTTGTTACACATTACTTGACTACTTTTGGACTTCTTAACATTTGACATGGTTTATACAAGGACTTTTGACTATTGGTTTAAACATAGACTTTATACATTGGTGGTTTGTTTAAGTGATTTAAGTAACGAGGCATGTGTAATATGATACAAGCATGGTGGATACGCCACTAGTACTTCCTATATATAAGTGCTTGTATGGTATTACATATCGTAGCGTTATTTGAATCATTTCAATTTAAGACATATAACATTTCATATAAATAACATATCTTTCACAAGACATTACTTTACAAACAACTTATCTTATACAAATTCATTTTACAGGGTTATTCATTTAACCATACATTATTCTTTTGTTTATACATATCATCTGATCTTATCGCTTTTTAAATGATTTACAAAACAAAACAACTTACAAGGTTCATGACTAAACATTTTCTCAAACATAAGTCATGAATCCTATTTTCTCAAAACCTATGTATCTCACAGG
Source organism: Helianthus tuberosus (assembly GCA_030545235.1). Classification (NCBI taxonomy): domain Eukaryota; kingdom Viridiplantae; phylum Streptophyta; class Magnoliopsida; order Asterales; family Asteraceae; genus Helianthus; species Helianthus tuberosus. The sequence goes on from CM060410.1 coordinate 90,975,704, forward strand.
CATTTTTATGCTGACGTACCTACTTTCACATGTGTTTTCAGGTGCTTTTGCGTAGGATGACGATCATGACACTAGGGCGGACCTGTGCCTTAGAAACATAAAACGAAGATAGACTTAGTTTAATTATGTTCCGAACTCTTTATTTACTGTTTAAGATAATGAAAATTCTATGTTAATAAATAAAATACATCGTTGTATGCCATGGTTATGAAACAATTAATTCTGTTACAACACTCCCCGACGTTTCCGCCACGTTTTGTATGTTATACGTGGTCGGGGTGTGACAAAAAAGTTCATTAGTCCTGTTAAATAGTTTTTTAGGACCCACTTTTACAAGCGTCCCACAGAAAAGGTCCTAAAAAGTCATTTTTGTTGTAGTGATAAAATGTCATGTAAAACGATGTACTAAGTATGCTACAAAGGATATACATAGAAAAAACACGATGAAATTCTGTACTATAAGTGTACTAATGAACATAGCAAGTATATGATATGAAAGCATGGAAAGCATGAAAATAACAAGTAGGCACACGTGTTTCACCCCAAAATTTTTGAAAAACAGTAAAAGAGGGTCTATGTACTCACTTGAGATTGCTCAATAGACTTTAGATATCCACCAAGCAAAGCTAGAAGGTTACAGAATCAAACGACACCTAATATAGGCAACTACATTAATAAACGGACCTAATCGGAGGATCGGGTAGCATGAGGGTTTGTAAACCAAATGAGTGTAGGAACTCATGTAATATGGTTTAACAAAGCCTACATACTAAAACGAAACTTATCCTAAGTGCTTTTGACCCGTTACGACCCGTTTAGGTAGCTTATGCTACTTTAACGCGTCGTTCGCGTAAAACGCGTTCGGATCGCCTAACTAGCCCTATGACAAGTGAGATATGCCTTAACATGTTTAATATTGTTGCTAAACCAGTTTAGATGTCAAAAGTTATGTTACATAGGCTTAAAATGAATTTTGGTGTGAAAAGGGTATTTTGGTAATTTACCTAAGGCATAAGAACTACTTATCATACAACTACTTAAACGATGTGACCATAAGGTATAACCTCAGAAGGTTATTCCCTATAAAACTATGGTCACCTAAAGTGTTTGGTCGGATCCTGATGATCGACCAAATGGGTCGGGTTCGAAAGCATAAGCGATTGATTAGATCGCTTACCCTTACGACCCTAGACAAGCACAAATCTAAAAGTGACGAGCTAAACATGCTAGAACATGTTTAGTTAAGTTAATAAACAGGTTTGGTATCAAAACAAACGGTTTTGATACCCTAGAGTAGTTTGGTTACAAAATACGCAAGAATACGCATTTTGGCCGAAACTATGACTCGTCACTGAGCCTAGATAACGTGGTAATCAGTAGGTATAGTCACTAGGGACTATGACCATCATGATTACACTCACGTTATGAAGTTCAAATGAACTTCGCATTGACCTTAAACTGGTCAATGCAGAAAGTCAAACACAGTTTGACTTTCGAGCTAAAAACGCATAAAAGAACGAAGGAACACTTACAAAGGGTCCCCGCAAGTATTTGATCCAATTCTCTCTCAGGTAGGAGGGATATACTTCTACTTAGAGAGCAAGAATCAGATTCAAATTGTTAGTTGCAACAAATGGGGTGGGGTTTATATAGGAAAGCTAGAACCGTTAGGATCGTTTATCGGGAAACGAGCTTCGATCTAGGCCGTCCAAGTGTGCCCCTTGTTTTCTAATACCATTAGAGCCCATAGAAATGGCCCATGGTGTTGTAAAAACCGTTTGCAAGTGGAAAATGATTGTATAACAGCTGCAAACAGCTGTTAAAATAGTTTCTTCATATCTGGGAGGGCCTCGCTGCCCGCGTAAGGGGACCAGGACAGTCTACGCGGCCCATCTGGGGGTCTCAGATCAGCAACAACTTTGAAAAAGACAGTTTCAGTCCCTGTTGGTGTTTAAAGCTATTTCCGACATGTTTAAGGCCCGTTAAGCAAACTTTATGGCCCTAAAATGATGCTTAAACATTGTGGACGTGAAACACGCTCAAAAATATGCCGGATGTTGGTTCGTTTGGTCGTACGATCGCGATGTTTGCTTAATTACGACGGAATGCGCATAAGCGCGAAAAACGATCCAAATTGCGCAACGAATGGATTTTTCTTTTGCCAAACACTAAAATAAAATATTTTAATGCTTACATAAATTTTTGGATGTCCGGATGTATTCAGAGCGTAAGTTATGCGCGAAAATGCAAACTTATGCACTTTTTGACGCTTTTAGTCCCTGAATGAGCATAAAGTTTATTTTAGCACACCGAACGCCTTAAAGCCTATTTCTAAGCTATGTAAAGGATATTTAGGCTGTGTTTAACTTATGATCAAGTTTCGGAATGTCCGTTACAGTTCAAATCGACATACTTTCGCAGTTTGTCGAGTTTAGTCCCTGTAAGCGAATAGACTAGATTTTGCCATACCAAAGCCTTCAAAACTTATTTCTAAGTTATTTAAGGTATGTTAAGCATATGTTGATGTTCCGGAGTGTTTGTCACATTAAACTGATTACGTTTACGTACCAGTTTGCGTAAAACTCTCTAGAAAGCGATATAGAGTTTGAAATTGAATAAAAACCAAAACATGAAAAATGTAAAACATAAACAAACAAACATTGGGATCAAATAACTTTATTTCATTGATAACTGAATTGTTTACAATGATTACAAGCACAGATGTCACAGTCTCCCCTACTTGTGGAAATTTCATCCAGAATTTTGTTTAGAGGAAACTCGTGAGAAAAGATGCGGATACTTCGCCTTCATTTGATCTTCACGTTCCCAAGTAAACTCAAGTCCACGCTGTAACACCTGTGCCTCCACGACCATCAAACAAATACCAAACCAATGAAATGTTGTATTTCATACTTGGGATTTGTAAAAATATGTGTATCATTTACACATATCATATTTTGTTCGAATTCAGACTCTAAATCGCTTTCTGGAAGGTTATATGCGCACCGATGCGTAAATATAACCAGTTTAATGCAACGAACACTCCGGAATAGTGAAATAGGCTTAACATACTTTAAATAACTTTTACATAACTTAGATATAAGTTTTGGAAGGTTTGGTGTGGTGAAATCAAAGTTAAATCGCTTACAGGGACTAAAGTTGACAAACTGCGAAAGTATGCCAATTTGAACTGTAACAGATATTCCGGAACATGACCGTAAGTTAAACATACCATAAATATCCTTTACATAGCTTAGAAATAGGCTTTGAGGTGTTCGGTATGCTAAAATAAACTTTTGTGTCATTCAGGGACTAAAAGTGTCAAAAAGTGCACAAGTTTGCATTTTCGCGCATAACTTACGTTCTGAATACATCCGGACATCCACAAATTTATGTAAGCACTAAAATATTTTATTTTAGTGTTTGGCTTGCCAAAAATCCATTCGTCGCGTCATTTGGATTGTTTTACGCGCTTATGCGCATTCCGTCGTAATTAACCGAACATCGCGACCGTACGGTTAAACGAACCGACATCCAAGATATTTTTGAGCACATTTTAAGTTCCCTATACTTTAACTTCATTCTAGAGCTTTGAAATGGGGTTAACGGGCCTTAAACGTGTCGAAAATGGGCTGATTGCAATGCAGGGACCAAAAGTGTAAATCTGCCAAACTAAAGCCTAGCGGTGCGCTACACTTTTAACATAGCGGTGCGCTAGGGGTCTCCAGATCAGATAATAACAAACAGTCAGCAGATTATCAGCTGATTAAACCACAACCACAAGTTCTAAACTTGCCCTTTCAGCTCTTAATAGGCCATTTTCAGTAACCATAACATTTTGACAAATGTACGCATGAGATTCGAGCACGGTTTTCATGAAACGATCTTAACGGTTACCCGAAATCTATAAATACCCATCACATTTCACTTCATTTCTCACAAGAATCTGATCATTTGTGCTCTAAGTTGAAACCTTTGTTTCATACCTGAGCTATTTTGATCTAGATTAGCATTCGGGGACCCTTCGTAAGTATTCTTTCGTTCTTTTATTGCTTTTCGAGTCCGAAAGTCAAACTTTGTTTGACTTTCTGCATTGACCAATTTATGGTCGATGCGAAGTTCGTTTGAACTTCATAACGTGAGTGTGATCACGATGGTTATAGTCCCTAGCGACTATACCTACTGATTACCACGTTATCTAGGCTCAGTGACGAGCCGTAGTTTCGGGCAGGATACGTATTCTTACGTATTTTGTAACCAAACTACTCTTAGGTATCACAACCGTTTGTTGTGATACCAAACCTGTTTTCTAAACTTAGCTAAGCATGTTTTAACATGCTTAGCTCGTCACTTTTAGTTTAGTGCTTATATAGGGTCGTAAGATAAGCGATCTAAACAATCGCTTATACTTTCGAACCCGACCCGTTTGGTCGATCATTAGGATCAGACCAAGCACATTAGGTGACCATAGTATATAGGGGATAACCTTACGAGGTTATACCTTATGGTCGCTTCGTTTAAGTAGTTGTATGATAGGTAGTTTATATGCCTTAGGTAAATTACCAAAATGCCAAAATTCATTTTTAACATATGTAACATAACCTTTGACATCTAAACTGATTTGACAACCATATTAGACATGTTAAGGCATATATTACTTGTCATAGGACTAGTTAGGCGGTCCAAACGCGTTTTACGCGAAGGACGCGTTAAAGTAGCATAAGCTACCTAAACCGGTCGTAATGGGTCGTAAGCACTTAGGTTAGGTTTCATTTAGTATGTAGACTTTGTTAAACCATACTACATGAGTTTCAATACTCATTTGGTTTACCGAGCCTCATCCTATCCGATCTCCCGATTTAAGTCCGGTTTATTTATATAGTTTTAGATTTGCCGACTGATTCCGTGCTCCCTCTAGCTTTGTTTGGTTGTTGTTCCAGACCTCTAAGCATTCTCAGGCGAGTACATTATTCCCCTCTTTTACTGTTTTCAACTGTTTTGGGGTGACTCATATGTGCTAAATGTTTTAACAATGATTTCAAGAACGATTACAATAGCAATTACAATGTGATTTCAAGAACGATTACAATAGCAATTACAATGTGATTTCAAGAACGATTACAATAACAATTACAATGTGATTTCAAGAACGATTACAATAACAATTACAATGTGGTTTCAAGAACGATAACAATGGTTTCAAAAACAATTACAATAGTTTCAAGAACGATTTCAATAAAGTGAACAAACTTGTTGGTAGTAGTTACATAACCGATGACATTCATTAGCAATGATCAAGCCGACCAGTATTAGGTTATGGTACCATAGGATCTGACAAATCCCGTTGTTCTCTATACCCATGGTTATGTGTGGGTATTTTGGGTAACAACTGAATCTGTAATTATTAACTTACCCTTTAGTAAGGGTTTGTTAAGAACGAGAACGAGAGCGAGTTGGAACGAGGAACGAGTCAAGAAGGTTTGAATGTTATTAGAGAATCGACCATAAAGTAGTTTCACAATTAAAACAAGAACGACTAGAACGATTTTACAAAATGGGTTAACGATTGGGTAAACATCGGAACATGATTGACATTTGATCATGCATTTCCACGAAACATAGTATTGATTTAAACCAAGTTTTACTTCAATACTTTGTTTTGTGCATATGGTTTAGTTGAGACATTTCACTTGCCATACATGGATATTTGACATAGACATTTGACATGGATATTTGACATAGGCATTTGACATGGATATTTGACATAGACATTTTGACATGATTTACATCTTGACATGAATACTTTGACATATTATTCAACACATTTGACAATTGATTTAAACATAGACATTTTACATTGTTTGGTTTGGTTTGAGTAAATGATTAAGTAACGATGCGGGTGTAATATGATACAAGCATGGTGGATACGCCGCTGGTACTTCCTATATATAAGTGGTTGTATGGTATTACATGTCGTAACGTTATTTGAATCATTTCAGTTTGAGACATAGAACATTTCATACAAATAACATACTTTTCACAAGACATTGATTTATAAACAACTTATCTTATGCAAACATATTTTACATGGTTACTCATTTAACCATGCATTATTTGCTTATTTATACATATCATCTGAACTTATTGTTTTTCAAATGATTTACAAAGACAAAGCAAATTACAAGGTTCATGACTAAACATTTTCTTAAAACAGAAGTCATGAATCTTATTTTCATAAAACCTATGTATCTCGCCAGCATTTCTTTGCTGACCTCGTTTTCACATATGTTTCAGGTATTGTTGGATGATATCGATTGATAAGATGCATGCTCACATAGGACTGGACAAGGCCTTAGTGACTCAATAACAATGATAGACTATGTTTAAATAGTGTATTTAGATTTCCAGACGATGTAATTACTCAATGTTTAATAAAACGAAATACTTTTGATATCCATGGTTATGAAACATTAATTCTGTTGCAACACGCCCCGATGTTTCCGCCGCGATTTGTTGTTTTACGCGGTCGGGGTGTGACAGAAAAGATGGTATCAGAGCCAATGGTTATAGGGAATTAGGTTATTAGTAATACTTTGACCTAGTCTATAACCTTCTTAGGACCCTAACGCGAGTTTACTTGCGTTTAGTCATAAAACAATACCGTCACCTATCCTTAGGCGACGACCACAACAAGAACATAAATTTCAAAACCGCTTTGAAAACTAATCATCTGTTCTAGGATGATTGATTACAAGGTTTTGAACCCTCTATTGTAAGGTTTTGAACCCTCTGTTATATGGTTTTGAACCCCTTTGAATTTTCAAAATCTCGACAAGGTTTTGGGTTTTAAATAATGTGAACCCGTGCAAACTGGAAGGGTGAATGCCTGTATTCTGGGTTTTCTGTCTAGGCAAGCACTTCGTATACATCTCATCAGACGCGAGACCAGTTGTGCTTACCTGGGAATTCTTGGGATGAGTGTTCACTTATAGGCGAGCATGTCTTCGCGATACATTATTTTTGACCCATTTACTTTGATCAGTCACTGTGTGTCGTTTGTTGCTTTGTAGTAACAAACAAATGACCACTATCCTTGCTTTCATCAGATTTGTTTCATCTCATTCTTTTCGTCTATTTCTCTCACTCGTTTCCTTTCATGTTTCCTCTTTTAGACAATGCCTCCTCGACGCGAAAGCCAGATAGAGACTGCCGAATTGGCAGAAATAATTGCACAGCAGATGGCTGCTCAGTTTCCAAACCTCTTTGCTCAATGGATCCAAGCCAACAACAACAACAATGTTACATGCAAATACAAGGATTTTAACCAGGCTAAACCACTCAAGTTTAGTGGTTCTGAAGGGGCGACTGGGCTTCTTCAATGGTTCGAGAGCATTGAGAATACTTTCCGCCACGTGCAGTGTCCTGACAATCGCAAGGTCGAGTTTTCTTCGAGTGTGTTTCAGAAGAGGGCTCTCACATGGTGGAACGGGGTTATGAGGGATCGTGGTGCAGAAGTTGCTCTAGCACAGATATGGGCTGAACTTAGGGCCCTTATGATGAGGGAATTCTGTCCTCGTCATGAGCAGCGAGCTTTGGAGAAGGAATTTGATGAGTTGAAGCAAGATAGTGGTGAGCACAGGGCGTATACTGATAGGTTTGAGGAGTTGAGTCTGCTTTGCCCGACAATGGTTACCCCACTTGACATAGCTATCGAAAGGTACATCGACGGCCTACCTGACTCGGTACAAGACATCCTTACTGGTAGTAACCCTGCCACACTCCGTCAGGCGATCGAGTTATCAGCAACATTGACTGAGTCGCAGATTCGGAAGAACAAGTTACACAGAAAGGGGGACAAGGGTAAGAAGCAGGGGTCTGACAAGGAGGATAGCAAGAAAGGTCAAAACGAGAAGGGTAAGGAAGGTGAGACGTCAAAGAAATCAAAGAAGCGAAAGGGGGGTCAGAACTTTGCTGTTACAGCACAGACTGCTCAGAATCCGTGGAACCCACCAGCTCAGCCACCTGCAAAGAAAGCATATGCCGGTACCGCTCCTTATTGTGCACGCTGCAACGGTCATCACGCAGTACAACAAGCTTGCTGGCAATGCACGACGTGTGGTAAACTTGGGCATTTGGCCAAGGTTTGTCGTTTGGGACAAAATCAGGCTGCTCAGGTTCAAGCTCCGGTTCAAGGGAATGCTGCGAGATTCCCACTGGGTTCATGTTTCAACTGCGGAGAGATTGGTCACTTCCGCCACAACTGCCCAAGACTGGTGAATGCAAATGCTGGCGCAAACCCGAATGCGAACGTCAACGTCAATGTGAATCCAGCACGTGGACGAGTGTACAACATCAATGAGGCACTCAATGATGAAGGAGTGAACAATTAGCATTTTGTATTTCCTAGGGTTGTTATCTTGTAACATTAAAGACAATGCGGTTGTTATATAAATAAAATTTGTGGTTTTATTTTTAACTAATGCAATTGTATGAATGTTTGATTCAACCTTAAGATATCAACACAAAGACAAAACTACTCGTGTGGTTCTGTCATTTTTATGATCACTTGTAATCTCCCTAAGAACCTCAAACGCTTGTTTCTTTTAAATCTAAAGTATCTTATCGTCTTGCACCGTTCGAGATGCAAGAATTATCAAAACAGCTTCAAGAGTTGTCTGATAAAGGATTCATCCGTTCGAACTTTTCACCTTGGAGAAACTTTGTTCTCCTTGTGAAAAGAAAAATGGATCTTTTAGAATGTATATCGATTAACGTAAGCCTGGTAAGCTTACCATCAAGAATCGATATCCCCTACCTTAAATCAACGATTTCTCCGATCAACTACATAGTGTTTCATGTTTTTCCAAGATCGATTTGCGTTTTGGGTATCATCAACTTTGTATTCTCGAAGAAGATATTCCCAAAACGGTTTTCTGCACGAAGTATGGCCATTACGAGTTTACAGTCATGCCTTTTGGGTTGACAATTGCTCCAGCCAGCTTCAAGGACTTAATAAATAGAGTCTGCAAGTCTTATTTGGATCAGTTCGTCATTGTTGTTATTGATGACATCTTGATCTATTCATGTCTCGAGCCGATCACGATCAACACCGTCGTTGACATCGGAGCCCTGATTGAATTCCTTGTACACTTTAAAATGTACAATACAACTCAATTAGGACAAACCGAATTCCTTTTAAGATCTTCCTATCTTCATAGTTAGATTCTTGAAAATATTTAAAGTGCCAAAGGAAATCCACGGATTGGGTTCCTGGTATGCTTTAAATACCCGTGTCCAAAGATAACAAATTAAAGGTCAAATTGAACGATTATGCGATTGAACGAGTATGCAATTATGTGATTATGTGTTTATGTGTTATGTGTTCTCCTCTATGTTTTTGTGTTTTTATACTCTGGATAATTCGTTATCCAAATCCTCGCAGGATCTTTCATATCTTCATATGAGGGATTCGTAGCAGGATAGTCAAAAGGTACTACCTTAAATCCTTAATGGGCTTCTATGTAATAGATAAGACCCTTGGATTTTATAGTATCACTCCATGATTCATAAGAGACCCTTTTGGTGGTCTAGTCAAATAGATTGATTTACAATTTGGTTAAGAACGACATCTAGTGATGTAGTTGGATAGACTCATTTATAGTCTATTTAGATCATTTATTGATTTAATTAAAAAGGACTCTATGGCAGTCTAGTCACACTCATCACAGGATTGTTTAGTTGGTTTTACTCTACACATTATAAAATAGACTGTGTGAACTATGCAAGGAATTGTCTAATTATGGACGCGTACATAATTATGAAATTTAGTGCACAGAAACCCAGTAAGGTTTATTATGTGTAAGAACCGATAGTGACAACAATAACAAAATGAGAACGATGTAATGGAGGTACGGTGGACGCACCAATGACGCTTCATATACTTGTATATAAGTGTCCCTCTTACATTGCAAGCATAATGTTATTAAGGTTACTAGAAGTTCAGAACCCTAACCAATGTTGTTCGATCTTTTCAACAACATGTTTTCAAGCTCTCACAAGTTTCCTCTAAATAAATTTCGGGACGAAATTTCCTAAAGTAGGGGAGACTGTAACACCTGTGCCTCCACGACCATCAAACAAATACCAAACCAATGAAATTTTGTATTTCATACTTGGGATTTGTAAAAATATGTGTATCATTTACACATATCATATTTTGTTCGAATTCAGACTCTAAATCGCTTTCTGGAAGGTTATATGCGCACCGATGCGTAAATATAACCAGTTTAATGCAACGAACACTCCGGAATAGTGAAATAGGCTTAAAATACTTTAAATAACCTTTACATAACTTAGATATAAGTTTTGGAAGGTTTGGTGTGGTGAAATCAAAGTTAAATCGCTTACAGGGACTAAAGTTGACAAACTGCGAAAGTATGCCAATTTGAACTGTAACAGATATTCCGGAACATGACCGTAAGTTAAACATACCATAAATATCCTTTACATAGCTTAGAAATAGGCTTTGAGGTGTTCGGTATGCTAAAATAAACTTTTGTGTCATTCAGGGACTAAAAGTGTCAAAAAGTGCACAAGTTTGCATTTTCGCGCATAACTTACGTTCTGAATACATCCGGACATCCAAAAATTTATGTAAGCACTAAAATATTTTATCTTAGTGTTTGGCTTGCCAAAAATCCATTCGTCGCGTCATTTGGATTGTTTTACGCGCTTATGCGCATTCCGTCGTAATTAACCGAACATCGCGACTGTACGGTTAAACGAACCGACATCCAAGATATTTTTGAGCACATTTTAACTTCCCTATACTTTAACTTCATTCTAGAGCTTTGAAATGGTGTTAACGGGCCTTAAACGTGTCGAAAATGGGCTGATTGCAATGCAGGGACCAAAAGTGTAAATCTGCCAAACTAAAGCCTAGCGGTGCGCTACACTTTTAACGTAGCGGTGCGCTAGGGGTCTCCAGATCAGATAATAACAAACAGTCAGCAGATTATCAGCTGATTAAACCACAACCACAAGTTCTAAACTTGCCCTTTCAGCTCTTAATAGGCCATTTTCAGTAACCATAACATTTTGACAAATGTACGCATGAGATTCGAGCACGGTTTTCATGAAACGATCTTAACGGTTACCCGAAATCTATAAATACCCATCACATTTCACTTCATTTCTCACAAGAATCTGATCATTTGTGCTCTAAGTTGAAACCTTTGTTTCATACCTGAGCTATTTTGATCTAGATTAGCATTCGGGGACCCTTCGTAAGTATTCTTTCGTTCTTTTATTGCTTTTCGAGTCCGAAAGTCAAACTTTGTTTGACTTTCTGCATTGACCAATTTATGGTCGATGCGAAGTTCGTTTGAACTTCATAACGTGAGTGTGATCACGATGGTTATAGTCCCTAGCGACTATACCTACTGATTACCACGTTATCTAGGCTCAGTGACGAGCCGTAGTTTCGGGCAGGATACGTATTCTTACGTATTTTGTAACCAAACTACTCTTAGGTATCACAACCGTTTGTTGTGATACCAAACCTGTTTTCTAAACTTAGTTAAGCATGTTTTAACATGCTTAGCTCGTCACTTTTAGTTTAGTGCTTATATAGGGTCGTAAGATAAGCGATCTAAACAATCGCTTATACTTTCGAACCCGACCCGTTTGGTCGATCATTAGGATCAGACCAAGCACATTAGGTGACCATAGTATATAGGGGATAACCTTACGAGGTTATACCTTATGGTCGCTTCGTTTAAGTAGTTGTATGATAGGTAGTTTATATGCCTTAGGTAAATTACCAAAATGCCAAAATTCATTTTTAACATATGTAACATAACCTTTGACATCTAAACTGATTTGACAACCATATTAGACATGTTAAGGCATATATTACTTGTCATAGGACTAGTTAGGCGGTCCAAACGCGTTTTACGCGAAGGACGCGTTAAAGTAGCATAAGCTACCTAAACCGGTCGTAATGGGTCGTAAGCACTTAGGTTAGGTTTCATTTAGTATGTAGACTTTGTTAAACCATACTACATGAGTTTCAATACTCATTTGGTTTACCGAGCCTCATCCTATCCGATCTCCCGATTTAAGTCCGGTTTATTTATATAGTTTTAGATTTGCCGACTGATTCCGTGCTCCCTCTAGCTTTGTTTGGTTGTTGTTCCAGACCTCTAAGCATTCTCAGGCGAGTACATTATTCCCCTCTTTTACTGTTTTCAACTGTTTTGGGGTGACTCATATGTGCTAAATGTTTTAACAATGATTTCAAGAACGATTACAATAGCAATTACAATGTGATTTCAAGAACGATTACAATAGCAATTACAATGTGATTTCAAGAACGATTACAATAACAATTACAATGTGATTTCAAGAACGATTACAATAACGATTACAATGTGGTTTCAAGAACGATAACAATGGTTTCAAAAACAATTACAATAGTTTCAAGAACGATTTCAATAAAGTGAACAAACTTTTTGGTAGTAGTTACATAACCGATGACATTCATTAGCAATGATCAAGCCGACCAGTATTAGGTTATGGTACCATAGGATCTGACAAATCCCGTTGTTCTCTATACCCATGGTTATGTGTGGGTATTTTGGGTAACGACTGAATCTGTAATTATTAACTTACCCTTTGGTAAGGGTTTGTTAAGAACGAAAACGAGAGCGAGTTGGAACGAGGAACGAGTCAAGAAGGTTTGAATGTTATTAGAGAATCGACCATAAAGTAGTTTCACAATTAAAACAAGAACGACTAGAACGATTTTACAAAATGGGTTAACGATTGGGTAAACATCGGAACATGATTGACATTTGATCATGCATTTCCACGAAACATAGTATTGATTTAAACCAAGTTTTACTTCAATACTTTGTTTTGTGCATATGGTTTAGTTGAGACATTTCACTTGCCATACATGGATATTTGACATAGACATTTGACATGGATATTTGACATAGACATTTGACATGGATATTTGACATAGACATTTTGACATGATTTACATCTTGACATGAATACTTTGACATATTATTCAATACATTTGACAATTGATTTAAACATAGACATTTTACATTGTTTGGTTTGGTTTGAGTAAATGATTAAGTAACGATGCGGGTGTAATATGATACAAGCATGGTGGATACGCCGCTGGTACTTCCTATATATAAGTGGTTGTATGGTATTACATGTCGTAACGTTATTTGAATCATTTCAGTTTGAGACATAGAACATTTCATACAAATAACATACTTTTCACAAGACATTGATTTATAAACAACTTATCTTATGCAAACATATTTTACATGGTTACTCATTTAACCATGCATTATTTGCTTATTTATACATATCATCTGAACTTATTGTTTTTCAAATGATTTACAAAGACAAAGCAAATTACAAGGTTCATGACTAAACATTTTCTTAAAACAGAAGTCATGAATCTTATTTTCATAAAACCTATGTATCTCGCCAGCATTTCTTTGCTGACCTCGTTTTCACATATGTTTCAGGTATTGTTGGATGATATCGATTGATAAGATGCATGCTCACATAGGACTGGACAAGGCCTTAGTGACTCAATAACAATGATAGACTATGTTTAAATAGTGTATTTAGATTTCCAGACGATGTAATTACTCAATGTTTAATAAAACGAAATACTTTTGATATCCATGGTTATGAAACATTAATTCTGTTGCAACACGCCCCGATGTTTCCGCCGCGATTTGTTGTTTTACGCGGTTGGGGTGTGACACACGCTTAGATTCCCAGCAAACTTTAACCAAAGGAATGCGCTTGCGTTTAAGCCATTTGACTATTCGGTCCATGATTTCCACAAGTTTCTCAACAAAATGTAGTGTTTTATCAACACGAATCTCGTCAAGTGGTATGTGGAAGTTCTCATCAGCTAGACACTTTTTGAGATTGGACACGTGGAAGGTTGGATGAACATTTCCAAGTTCAGGAGGTAACTGAAGTCTGTAGGCTACCTTACCGATTCTTTCGACGATCTTGAATGGTCCAACATATCTAGGTGCAAGTTTTCCTTTCTTTCCAAATCTGATCACACCTTTCCAAGGTGAGACCTTAAGTAATACACGATCACCGATTTGAAATTCTAAGGGCTTGCGTCGTTGGTCGGCGTAACTCTTTTGACGGCTTCGAGCTGCCTGTAGGTTATCACGAACTTTCTTAACCTTATCAGTTGTCTCTAGAATGAGGTCAGGTCCAGTAAGCTGAGCCTCACCTATTTCATTCCAGCAAACTGGTGAACGATATTTTCGACCATAGAGAGCCTCGAAAGGATCCATGTTGATGCTGGAGTGATAACTGTTGTTGTAGGAGAATTCAATCAATGGAAGATGTGAATCCCAACAACCACTAAAATCGATCACACAAGCTCTAAGCATATCCTCCAAAGTCTGGATTGTTCTTTCAGATTGACCATCAGATTGTGGATGATAAGCAGTGCTCAGATTAAGCTGGGTCCCCATAGCAGATTGCATGGTTCTCCAAAAACGAGAAGAGAAGCGAGCATCTCTGTCAGAAATAATGTTCAAAGGAACACCATGTCGAGATACGATTTCATCCACATAGATTTTAGCCAGTTTGTCAGCAGATAGAGCCTCACGGATCGCCAAGAAATGCGCTGACTTAGTAAGACGATCAACAACTACCCAAATGGCATCATGACCTTTCTTTGTGCGCGGAAGTTTAGTAATGAGATCCATAGCGATGTTTTCCCATTTCCAAACTGGGATCTCTGGTTGTTCCAAAAGACCAGAAGGATGTTGGTGTTCAGCCTTAACCTTAAGACAAGTAAGGCATTTTGAAACGTATAAGGCAATGTCTTTCTTCATACCAGGCCACCAATACTGAGTACGAAGATCCTTATACATCTTATCTGAGCCAGGATGAATAGAATAACGAGACTTATGAGCTTCATCCATAAGCAAGGTGCGGAGATCATCTAGTCTTGGGACCCACAAACGGTCCATGAAATAATACGATCCATCGTCCTTCAGTTCAAGATCAGGCTTAATGTGATAGGGTAATTCCTTACCCATCAAGTCTTGTGAAACACAAGCATGTTGAGCCTGAGAAATGCGTGCCTTGATATTGGATCGAGCTTGAATATCAGATTGAACATGAACACAATGAAGCTTGACACGTTCTTTATGACTCAAAGCGTCCACGACATTCACCTTACAAGGATGGTAGCGAATTTCACAGTCATAGTAGATTAGAAGCTCAACCCAACGTCTTTGCCTCATGTTGAGTTCTTTCTAATTGAAGATATGCTGAAGACTTTTGTGGTCAGTGAAAACCACACATTTTGTGCCATACAAATAGTGTCTCCAGATCTTAAGAGCGAACACAACTCCACCCAACTCAAGATCAAGAGTGGTGTAGTTTTTCTCATGCACCTTCAACTGCCTCGATGCATATGCTATGACTTTGTTCCTTTGCATCAGAACACAACCAAGTCCCAGATTGGATGCATCGCAGTACACGACAAAATCATCATTGCCTTCGGGCAAAGATAGGATAGGTGCATCACAAAGCTTCTGTTTCAAGGTCTGAAATCCTTAAGGGAATTGCAATCTTTGAGAAATTTTCGATGAAGTGGCGGTAATAAACCGCGAGACCAAGAAATGAATGAACTTCAGTAGGAATAGTAGGCGTGTCCCAATCCTTAATCGCACTGATCTTGGAGGGATCTACATGAATACCTTGTTCGTTGACGATATGTCCTAAAAATTAAATGTGACACCTTTGCCTCCACGGCCATAAAACAAATATTGTATCAATGAAATATTGTATATCATACTTGGGATTTGTATAAATATGTGTATCCTTTGCACATATCAATTCTTGTTCGATTTCGGGCTCTAAATCGCTTTCTGGAAGGTGATACGCGCACCGATGCGTAAATATAACCAGTTTAATGAAAAAAATACTCCGGAACAGTGACATAGGCTTAACATACCTTAAATAACCTTTACATAACTTAGAAATAAGTTTTGGATGGTTTGGTATGCCGAAATCAAGTTAATTCGCTTACAGGGAGTAAATTTGACAAACTGCGAAAGTATGCCAATTTGAACTGTAACAGACATTCCGGAACATGACCATAAGTTAAACATACCCTAAATATCCTTTACATAGCTTAGAAATAGGCTTTGAGGGGTTCGGTGTGCTAAAATAAACTCTTGGGTCATTCAGGGACTAAAAGCGTCAAAAAGTGCATAAGTTTGCATTTTCGCGCATAACTCACGTTCTGAATACATCCGGACATCCAAAAATTTATGTAAGTATTACAATATTATGCTTTAGTGTTTGGCTTGTCAAAATTCCATTCGTCGCGCATTTTGGACCGTTTTTGCGTCCGTTACGACTTCCGTCGTAATTAACCGAACATCGTAACCGTACGGCCAAACGAACCGACATCCGAGATGTTTTCAAGCATATTTCATGTTCCCTATGTCTTAACATCATTGTGGGGCTTGAAATTGGGTTTTACGGGTGTTAGAAGTGCCGTTACGCAACGAAACAAAGTGCAGGGACCAAAAGTGTAATTCTGGCAAAGTTGATGGCTTACGGACCGTAAGCCATCACCCTTACGGTCCGTAAGCAGGGGCCAGATGCAGAAACTCGTTTTTGACTGCTGTTATCAGCTTTTCAACACTCCAAAGGCCAATGCCACATGTCAATCTCTGGTGGTGGGGGCAAATTAAGTTACAATAACATTCCAACACATGTACGGATGAAATTCGAGCACGGTATTCGATAAACGATCTTAATGGTTCGAAGAATCCTATAAATACCCATCCATCCCAACCCCAAAAACCCACAAATCTGATCTAAATTCTCTAAGTTGAAGCCATTGCTTCATACCTGAGCTATTTGATCAATATTTACTAGCGGGGACCCTTTGTAAGTGATCCTTCGTTCTTTTATCGTTTTTCGAGTCCGAAAGTCAAACTATGTTTGACTTTCTGCGTTGACCAGTTTATGGTCAACACGAAGTTCGTTTGAACTTCATAACGTGAGTGTAATCACAATGGTCATACTCCCTAGTGACTATACCTACTGATTACCACGTTATCTAGGCTCAGTGACGAGTCGTAGTTTCGGCCAAAATGCGCATTCGTGCGTATTTTGTAACCAAACTACTCTTAGGTATCAAAACCGTTTGTTTTGATACCAAACCTGTTTTCTAAACTTAGTTAAGCATGTTTTAACATGCTTAGCTCGTCACTTTTAGTTTAGTGCTTATATAGGGTCGTAAGGTAAGCGATCTAAACAATCGCGTATACTTTCGAACCCGACCCGCTTGGTCGATCATTAGGATCCAACCAAACACATTAGGTGACCATTGTATGTAGGGAATAACCTTCCGAGGTTATACCTTATGGTCACATCGTTTAAGTAGTTGTATGATAGGTAGTATATATGCCTTAGGTAAATTACCAAAATGCCCTCTGAACGCCAAAATTCATTTTAAGCATATGTAACATAACTTTTGGTATCTAAACGGATTTGGTAACAATATTAGACATGTTAAGGCATATTTTACTTATCATAGGACTAGTTAGGCATTCCGAACGCGTTTTACGCGAACGACGCGTTAACGTAGCATAAGCTACCTAAACGGGTCGTAATGGGTCGTAAGCACTTAGGTTAGGTTTCATTTAGTATGTAGGCTTTGTTAAACCATATTACATGAGTTCCCATACTCATTTGGTTTACGAGCCCTCATTCTATCCTCCGGTTTAGGTCTGTTTATTAATATAGATACCTATATTAGGTACCGTTTGATATTCGTGACCTTCTAGCGTTGCTTGGTGGATATCTGAAGTCTATTGAGCAATCTCAAGTGAGTACATAGACCCCTCTTTTATTGTTTTCCAAACATTTTGGGGTGAAACACATGTGCCTGCTTGTTACTTTCATGCTTTCCTGCTTTCACATCATATACTTGCTATGTTCATTAGTACATTAATAGTACATGTTTTCATTGTGTTTTGCTATGTATGCCCATTGTGTGCATACTTAGTACATCATTTTACATTACATTTCATGCTATGTATGCCCATTGTGTGCATACTTAGTACATCGTTTTACATTACATTCCATGCTTTGTATGCCCATTGTGTGCATACTTAGTACATTGTTTTACATTACATTTCACGCTATGTATGCCCATTGTGTGCATACTTAGTACATCGTTTTACATTACATTTCATGCAATGTATGCCCATTGGGTGCATACTTAGTACATTGTTTTACATTACATTTCATGCTATGTATGCCCATTGTGTGCATACTTAGTACATCGTTTTACATTACATTTCATGCTATGTATGCCCATTGTGTGCATACTTAGTACATTGTTTTACATTACATTTCATGCTATGTATGCCCATTGTGTGCATACTTAGTACATCGTTTTACATTACATTTCATGCTATGTATGCCCATTGTGCGCATACTTAGTACATTGTTTTACATTACATTCTATGCTATGTATGTTCATTGTGTACATACTTAGTACATTTATTATTCATCACATGCTTACATTTTGGTATGACATTTGGTTTGTTTAAATGGGACAATGTACATTCATTAACACCGATCATGCCGCTCGGTAGTAGGTAGTGGTACCATAGGACTTGACAACTCCTATTCTTGAAATCCCGGGTTTGTTTGGATTGGAAGGAATGACCGAATCCGAATACATTTCTTTTGATAACTTTGACTTAGGGTTATCCGTCTGTCGCAAGGCTTGGATGTATGAATTTTTACAATACCGCATAGATGTTTATATCAGTATAGCATGCATTTGTTACACAAAACATAACTTTGATTTAAACCATGTTTTACTTCAATACCTTGTTTTTGTGCATTTTACATATGGTTTAGTTGATATATTTCACTTACCATACATGATATTTTGACATTGATATACAAAATTCATGATTTACATTAGACATAAACATTTTGACATTGATATACACAATTCATGATTTACATTAGACATAAACATTTTGACATTGATATACACAATTCATGATTTACAATAGACATAAACAGTTTGACATTGATATACACAAAACATTTTGACATTTGATTTTACATAAACATTTTTACTTTGGTGGTTTGGTTTGAGTAAGTGATTTAAGTAACAAGGCGTGTGTAATATGATATAAGCATGGTGGATACGCCGCTGGTACTTCCTATATATAAGTGCTTGTATGGTATTACATATCGTAGCGTTATTTGAATCATTTCAATTTAAGACATATAACATTTTATACAAATAACATACTTTTCACAAGACATTCTTTTACAAAACAACTTATCTTATACAAACTCACTTTACTTGGTTATTCATTTAACCATACATTATTCTCTTATTTATACATATCATCTGATCTTATTGCTTTTCAAATGATTTACAAGACAAAGCAAATTACAAGGTTCAAGACTAAACATTTTCTTAAGCATAATTCATGAATTCTATTTTCACAAAACCTATGTATCTCACAGGCATTTTTATGCTGACGTACCTATTTTCACATGTGTTTCAGGATATGATGCATAGGATTTATCAAGATACACTTAGGCGGACTTGGGCCTTAGTGACAATAAAAGATGCAAGACTAGTTATTTATGTTATATTTCTTTGATTGTTAAGACATTTTAACTCTTTTATTCAATAAAACAATATTTCAATTTCCATGTGTTATGAAACAATGATTCTGTTACAACACTCCCCGACGTTTCCGCCACGTTTTTTTGTTTTACGTGGTCGGGGTGTGACAAAAAAGTTGGTATCAGAGCTCATGGTTATAGGGAATTAGGTTATTAGTAATACTTTGACCTATTCTATAACCTTCCTAGGACCCTAACGCGAGTTTACTTGCGTTTAGTCATAAAACAATACCGTCGCCTATCCTTAGGCGACAACCACAACAAGAACACAAATTTCAAAACCGCTTTGAAAACTAATCATCTGTTCTAGGATGATTGATTACTAGGTTTTGAATCCTCTGTTGTAAGGTTTTGAACCCCTTTGAATTCAAAATCTCATCAAAGTTTGGGTCTTATAATGTGAACACGTGCAAACTGGAAGAGTGAATGCCTGTACCCTGAGTTTTCTGTCGAAGGCTAGAGTGTTCGTACAAATCCGCAGTATCGGACCAGTCACTCTTACCTGGGAACTCTTGGGGTGAGTGTTCACTTATAGGCGAGCATGTCTTCAGTGATACATTAATATGATCCGTTTACTTTGATTTGTCACCGTCTCATTTGTTTGCCTTAGGTAACAAACAAATGATATCAATTCTTATGCATTGCCATTCTGTATTATTTATCCGATGATGTTTCACTTGTTTCTTCCTATGTCTTTCATTTTCTTCTAGAATGTCTCTTCCTCCCAGCAACGGTCAAATGTCCGAGCGAACAACCAAATTTGCCCAGCGAATAGGCGAAGTGATTCTGAAGACTGTGGATTTAGGCATTGCCATGTATCGTCTCCAGAATGAAGCCACTCAAGAGTCACCAAAGGAGGCAGAGGCCAAACCTTCACCTAAACCAAAGAAACGTAAAGCTCCAAAGAATCCCTCAGCGGTTGCACCAAAACAGGCAAGACCTAGCCAAGTGACAGCACTACCAGCCAAGAAACCAATCAAGGAATCAAAGACCATGGATGAACAGACTGGATCCCCTAAGAAGTCAAAGAAGCGAAAGGCTTCTCAGAACTTCGTCGTGGTCACTCACAATGGTCAAGACATCCCTAACCAACCATCTCAACCCCTTGCTAGGAAGCCATACAACAGAACTGCACCCTTGTGCAACCAATGTAGCCTTCATCATCACGCTAGTGTGAAGTGCCGCAAATGCGAAATTTGTGGACTTAAAGGTCATACAACAAGAGTTTGCCGAGCTGCAGTTGCTCCAAAGCAAGCTGACGACAATCCTACTCAAGCTCGTTTCTCACCAGGGTCCTGCTACAACTGTGGCGAGATGGGCCATTTCCTAAGGGATTGCCCAAAGCTTGCTAATGCAAATCCAACCCACGGATGAGCAGTTGGCTGACTAGAAGATGTTGCTGTCTTATGCTTTTATTCTTCTGTTTTCTTGTAATGTGAAACAATCTGTTTTGTTTATAAATAAATTATTGTTCACAATTCTGATATACGAGTGTAGTTACATGTGTGTATGACTTTTCCTATGATACCTACATCAAGGAACTATATTCCTTACAAAATACTCTTGCGAATTTTCCCATTCTTGCGTTTGCTCATGATTCCCTTGGAAAAATTCTAAGTACTCGTTTCATTCTAAGATACGAAGTACGAAAATAAAGTGACATTATGAGTAATCATGATTCTACACATCTGTGCCTTTGAATCCTTGTTTAGATAACTAAGGGTATTTTCAAATCTCATACCCATTACGTTTTGATTTTTCAACATACATAGTAAGAGTATTTCAAAAACAACCTTCATGATCTCAAAACATTTCATATAGTTTGAAAACAATTTTTTTTCAAATGCATTGTCTATGTTATTTCAAAAACATTGGCT
The DNA here is from genome assembly GCA_030545235.1 of Helianthus tuberosus. Taxonomy (NCBI): domain Eukaryota; kingdom Viridiplantae; phylum Streptophyta; class Magnoliopsida; order Asterales; family Asteraceae; genus Helianthus; species Helianthus tuberosus. Next base: position 90,997,342 of record CM060410.1, read on the forward strand.
ATGTTTCAAAAACAACCTTCATGATTTCAAAATGTCTCATAAAGCCTGAAAACATTATTAATACAATATATTTTCTTATCAAGTGCATGATTTCAAAAGCATCATTCATGTTTTCCAAAAACCTTATACATAATTTCAAAATTCATCTCGCATGATTTTAAAACATTTTTATAAATATACTTACCTAGTACACCTACTTTACGATTTCAAAAGTATTATATATAAGGTTTCAAAAACATTGAACACATTTTTTTTAAAAAGAAACCCCATACATAGTTTTCAAAATATTTTCCTCATACATTGACTTAACTTTCAAATTCTGCTTCATATGTCACCTTGGCATATCTAGCATCTCAACTTCATAAGCATTTTTGCTTCATGTTTTGACTTAAGCACATCCAGTGCAAGGTTTCAAAACATCTTCAACTTCTAAAATCCATATGGGATCTTTTTATCTTCACATTTAGACCCTTGTGGAGGATTATCATTCAAATCAGAGTCCTTAATTGGATTCCTTATGTACCTAAATTCGAACATTTCGGTTCCTTATAATCGAATTTTTCTTTTAAAAATCTTTCTATCTTTATAGTTAGATTCTTGATAATGTTTAAAGTACCAAATGAAATCCACGAGATGGATTCCTAGTGTGCTTTAAATACATATGCTCTGTTAGAAAAACAAATTAACAAATTAAAGATCTAGATAAACAATCTTTGTGGTTATATGACTATGTGTTTATGCATTTTGTGTTTTTGTATACTCTGGATATTCATTATCCAAATCCTCGAAGAATCTTTCATATCTTCATATGAGGGATTCGTAGTAGGATGTTCAAAAAGGTACTACCTTAAATCCTTAATGGGCTTCTATGTAATAGTTAATACCCTTGGATTATATAGTACCACTCCATGATTCATAAGAGACCCTTTTAGGGGTCTAGTAAAGAAGATTGATTCAAAAATCTGGTTAAGAATGACATGTGATGATATAAGCTGAAAAGACTCCTTGGTTGTCTATTAAAATCATTTATTGATTTAATAAAAGGGACCCTATGGTGGTCTAGTCACACTCATCACAGGTTTGTTCATTTGGTTTTCTCCTACACATTATAAAATAGACTGTGTGAACTATGCAAGGAATTTCCTAATTATGGACGCGTACATAATTATGAAATTTAGTGCACAGAAACCTAGTAAGATTTATTATGTGTAAGAACCGATAGTGACAACAATAACAAAATGAGAACGATGTAATGGAGGTACTGTGGAAGCACCAATGACGCTTCATATACTTGTATATAAGTATCCCTCTTACATTGCAAGCATGATGTTATTAAAGTTACTAGAAGTTCAGAACCCTAACCAATGTTGTTCGATCTTTTCAACTTCATGTTTTAAACTCTCACAAGTTTCCTCTAAATAAAATTTCAGGATGAAATTTCCTAAAGTAGGGGAGACTGCGACACCTGTGCCTCCACGGCCATCAAAAAAATACTGTATCAATTATATATTATATTTCATACTTGTGATTTGTATAAATATATGTATCCTTTGCACATATCAATTCTTGTTCGATTTCGGGCTCTAAATCGCTTTCTGGAAGGTTATACGCGCACCGATGCATAAATATAACCAGTTTAATGTAACAAATACTCCGGAACAGTGAAATAGGCATAACATACCTTAAATAACCTTTACATAACTTAGAAATAAGTTTTGGATGGTTTGGTATGCCGAAATCAAGTTAATTCGCTTACAGGGAGTAAATTTGACAAACTGCGAAAGTATGCCAATTTGAACTGTAACAGACATTCCGGAACATCACCATAAGTTAAACATACCCTAAATATCCTTTACATTGCTTAGAAATAGGCTTTGAGGGGTTCGGTGTGCTAAAATAAACTCTTGGGTCATTCTGGGACTAAAAGCGTAAAAAAGTGCATAAGTTTGCATTTTCGCGCATAACTCACGTTCTGAATACATCCGGACATCCAAAAATTTATGTAAGCATTATAATATTATGCTTTAGTGTTTGGCTTGTCAAAATTCCATTCGTCGCGCATTTTGTACCGTTTTTGCGTCCGTTACGACTTCCGTCGTAATTAACCGAACATCGTAACTGTATGGCCAAACAAACCGACATCCGAGATGTTTTCAAGAATATTTCATGTTCCCTATGTCTTAACATCATTTTGGGGCTTGAAATTGGGTTTTACGGGTGTTAGAAGTGCCGTTACGCAACGAAACAAGGTGCAGGGACCAAAAGTGTAATTCTGCCAAAGTTGATGGCTTACGGACCGTAAGCCATCACCCTTACGGTCTGTAAGCAGGGGCCAGATGCAGAATCTCATTTTTGACTGCTGTTATCAGCTTTTCAACACTCCAAAGGCCAATGCCACATGTCAATCTCTGGTGGTGGGGGCAAATTAAGTTACCATAACATTCCAACACATGTACGGATGAGATTCGAGCACGGTATTCGATAAACGATCTTAAGGGTTCAAAGAATCCTATAAATACCCATCCATCCCAATCCCAAAAACCCACAAATCTGATCTAAATTCTCTAAGTTGAAGCCATTGCTTCATACCTGAGCTATTTGATCAATATTTACTAGCGGGGACCCTTTGTAAGTGTTCCTTCGTTCTTTTATCGCTTTTCGAGTCCGAAAGTCAAACTATGTTTGACTTTCTGCGTTCACCAGTTTATGGTCAACACGAAGTTCGTTTGAACTTCATAACGTGAGCTTAATCACGATGGTTATAGTCCCTAGTGACTATACCTAATGATTACCGCGTTATCTAGGCTTAGTGACGAGTCGTAGTTTCGGCCAAAATGCGCATTCGTGCGTATTTTGTAACCAAACTACTCTTAGGTATCAAAACCGTTTGTTTTGATACCAAACCTGTTTTCTAAACTTAGTTAAGCATGTTTTAACATGCTTAGCTCGTCACTTTTAGTTTAGTGCTTATATAAGGTCGTAAGGTAAGCGATCTAAACAATCGCTTATACTTTCGAACCCGACCCGTTTGGTCGATCATTAGGATCCGAACGAACACATTAGGTGACCATTGTATGTAGGGAATAACCTTCCGAGGTTATACCTTATGGTCACATCGTTTGAGTAGTTGTATGATAGGTAGTATATTTTCCTTAGGTAAATTACCAAAATGCCCTTTGAACGCCAAAATTCATTTTAAGCATATGTAACATAACTTTTGGTATCTAAACTGATTTGGTAACAATATTAGACATGTTAAGGCATATTTTACTTATCATAGGACTAGTTAGGCATTCCGAACGCGTTTTACGCGAACGACGCGTTAAAGTAGCATAAGCTACCTAAACGGGTCGTAATGGGTCGTAAGCACTTAGGTTAGGTTTCATTTAGTATGTAGGTTTTGTTAAACCATATTACATGAGTTCCCATACTCATTTGGTTTACGAGCCCTCATTCTATCCGATCCTCCGATTTAGGTCCGTTTCTTAATATAGATACCTATATTAGGTACCGTTTGATATTCGTGACCTTCTAGCGTTGCTTGGTGGATATCTGAAGTCTATTGAGCAATCTCAAGTGAGTACATAGACCCCCTTTTACTGTTTTCCAAACAATTTGGGGTGAAACACGTGTGCCTACTTGTTACTTTCATTCTTTCCTGCTTTCACATCATATACTTGCTATGTTCATTAGTACATTTATAGTACATGATTTCATTGTGTTTTGCTATGTATGCCCATTGTGTGCATACTTAGTACATCGTTTTACATTACATTTCATGCTATATATGCCCATTGTGTGCATACTTAGTACATCATTTTACATTACATTCCATGCTATGTATGCCCATTGTGTGCATACTTAGTACATTGTTTTACATTACATTTCATGCTATGTATGCCCATTGTGTGCATACTTAGTACATCCTTTTACATTACATTTCATACTATGTATGCGCATTGTGTGCATACTTAGTACATTGTTTTACATTACATTTCATGCTATGTATGCCCATTGTGTGCATACTTAGTACATCGTTTTACATTACATTTCATGCTATGTATGCCCATTGTGTGCATACTTAGTACATCGTTTTACATTACATTTCATGCTATGTATGCCCATTGTGCGCATACTTAGTACATTGTTTTACATTACATTCTGTGCTATGTATGTCCATTGTGTGCATACTTAGTACATTTATTATTCATCACATGCATACATTTTGGTATGACATTTGGTTTGTTTAAATGGGACAATGTGCATTCATTAACACCGATCATACCGCTCTGTAGTAGGCAGTGGTTCCATAGGACTTGACAACTCCCATTCCTGAAATCCCGGGTTTGTTTGGATTGGAAGGAATGACCGAATCCGAATACATTTCTTTTGATAACTTTGACTTAGGGTTATCCGTCTGTCGCAAGGCTTGGATGTATGAATTTTTACAATACCGCATAGATGTTTATATCAGTATAGCATGCATTTGTTACACAAAAATAACTTTGATTTAAACCATGTTTTACTTCAATACCTTGTTTTTGTGCATTTTACATATGGTTTAGTTGATATATTTCACTTACCATACATGATATTTTGACATTGATATACAAAATTCATGATTTACATTAGACATAAACATTTTGACATTGATATACACAATTCATGATTTGCATTAGACATAAACATTTTGACATTGATATACACAATTCATGATTTACATTAGACATAAACAGTTTGACATTGATATACACAAAATATTTTGACAATTGATTTTACATAAACATTTTTACTTTGGTGGTTTGGTTTGAGTAAGTGATTTAAGTAACGAGGCGTGTGTAATATGATATAAGCATGGTGGATACGCCGCTGGTACTTCCTATATGTAAGTGCTTGTATGCTATTACATATCGTAGCGTTATTTGAATCATTTCAATTTAAGACATATAACATTTTATACAAATAACATACTTTTCACAAGACATTGTTTTACAAAACAACTTATCTTATACAAACTCACTTTACTTGGTTATTTATCTAACCATACATTATTCTCTTATTTATACATATCATATGATCTTATTGCTTTTCAAATGATTTACAAGACAAAGCAAATTACAAGGTTCATGACTAAACATTTTCTTAAACATAAGTCATGAATTCTATTTTCACAAAACCTTTGTATCTCACACGCATTTTTATGCTGACGTACCTATTTTCACATGTGTTTCAGGATATGATGCATAGGATTTATCAAGATACACTTAGGCGGACTTGGGCCTTAGTGACAATAAAAGATGCAAGACTAGTTATTTATGTTATATTTCTTTGATTGTCAAGACATTTTAACTCTTTTATTCAATAAAACAATATTTCAATTTCCATGTGTTATGAAACAATGATTCTGTTACAACACTCCCCGACGTTTCCGCCACGTTTTGTTGTTTTACGTGGTCGGGGTGTGACATTGAACTTCTTTAAGCCAAAATTCGCATTTAGAGAATTTGGCAAAAAGTTGCTCTTTCTTTAAGAGTTCCAGAGTAAGACGAAGATGTTGCTCATGATCAGCTTGCGTCTTAGATTATATCAAAATGTCATCAATAAAGACGATGATGAACTTATCCAAATAAGGCTTGCAAACCCTATTCATCAAGTCCATAAAAACAGCAGGAGCATTAGTCAAACCGAATGCCATAACTGTGAACTCATAATGCCCATAACGAGTGCGGAACGCTGTCTTGGGAATATCTTCTTCATGCATGCGAAGTTGATGATACCCAGAACGTAGATCGATCTTTGAAAAGGTTGAAGCACCCTGTAACTGATAAAAGAGATCATCAATGCGAGGTAGGGGATATCGATTCTTGATGGTAAGCTTGTTCAGCTCACGATAATCGATGCACATTCTGAAGGATCCATCCTTCTTCTTGACAAAAAGAACGAGAGCACCCCAAGGTGAAAAGCTAGGACAAATAAATCCTTTGTCAGAAAGCCCCTGAAGCTGCTTAGACAGCTCTTGCATCTCCGACGGTGCAAGACGATAAGGAGATCTGGCAATGGGATTTGCACCAGGTACAAGATCAATACGGAACTCGACATGGCGCGTTGGGGGCAATCCAGGTAACTCCTCAGGAAATAGCTCCAGATAATCCCGAACGACAGGGATATCTTGAATAGACTTACCTTTGCCTTTATCTGCCACAACATGTGCCAAGAAGGCCACGTAGTTATTTCGAAGATATTTCCGAGCTTGAAAACAAGACATAATCTTGAGGCTACTAGCAGGTTTCTCACCACGAACGTGTAGGATCTCACCTGACGAAAGCGGTACACGAACGATCTTCTCAAAACAAACTACCTCTGCGCGATGCTTGGCTAACCAATCCATACCCACTATAATGTCGAAGCTTCCCAGTTGCATTGGCGTGAGGTCAATGGGAAAAAGATGGTGGTTAAGGTTCAACTAGCAGTTGCGAAGAACAAAATCAAGAACAATGGGTTCACCACTAGCAACTTCTTCTGTCAAAGGCTTACCTAGTTTCGTTCTAGACACACGAAGCAACGGTTCGAAAGATAAAGACACAAAACTCTTATTGGCCCCTGAATAAAAAAGAACAGATGCAGGTTGGTTATTAACAAAGAAAGTACCGTTCACCACTTCATTGTCTGCTTGCGCTTCTTGTGCATTCATGTTAAAAACTCGACCTCGAGCTAGAGCCTGATTGTCAGGTCTCCACAATTATAGCACGAGCCAGGAGGATAGTGAGGTCGTGCAGCTTGCTGTTGAACAGGTTGTTGAGCTACGTGTTGAGCTGGATTTCGAGCGACCTGAGCAGAACGACAAACTTCTGCAAGGTGTCTAGACTTCCCACAGTTGGTACAGAAACGGCACGGAAGTTGCTGTTGATGGTGACTATTGCACCTATTGCACAAAGGTGCATTCCCTTCATACCGCTTCTTTGCTGGAGGCTGGGCTGGCTGATTTGGTGCAGATTGTGCAGTAACTGCGAAATTTTGGGAAGCCTTACGCTTCCTAGAACCCTTCGAGGAACTAGAATCCTTACCCTTCTTGTTTTTACTTTTCTTGCTCTCACTCTGATCAGATGCCTGCTTCTTGCCCTTGTCACCTTTTCTATGCAGCTTACCCCTACGAACCTGAGACTCGGTCAATGTCGCAGATAGCTCGATTGCCTGACGGACTGTGGTAGGGTTACTACCAGTAACGGTGTCTTGTATGGAGTCAGGTAGGCCATCGGTATACCTCTCGATAGCCTTCTCGAGTGGGGTAACCATTGTTGGGCATAACAAACTCAGCTCCTCATACCTATCCGTATACGCCTGGTGCTCGCCACTATCCTGTTTCAAATCATCAAACTCCCTTTCCAAAGCTCGCAGTTCATGATGAGGACAAAACTCCCTCATCATAAGAGTCCTCAGTTCAGCCCATGTTTGTGCTAAAGCAACCTCAGCACCACGGTCTCTCATAACCCCGTTCCACCATGTAAGCGCCCTCTTCTGAAACACACTGGAAGCAAACTCGACTTCGCGATTATCAGGACACTGAACGTGACGGAAAGTATTCTCAATGCTCTCGAACCATTGAAGAAGCCCAGTTGCTCCTTCAGAACCACTAAACTTGAGTGGTTTAGCCGAGTTAAAACTCTTGAAATTGCATGGAGCATTGTTGTTGTTGTTGGCTTGGTTATATTGAGCAATAAGATTGGGGAACACAGCAGCCATTTGCTGTGCGATGATTTATGCCAGTTCGGCATTCGGTAGCGGATTTTCGCGTCGAGGAGACATTCTAAAAGAGGGAACATGAAAGGAAACGAGTGAGATGATTAGATGAAAAGAACGAGATGAGACAAAATCAACAAAGGCAAAGATGGTGGTCATTCGTCCGTATCACAAAGCAAACAAACGACACATAGTGACTAATCAAAGTAAATGGGTCCAAAATAATGCTTAGCGAAGACATGCTCGCCTATAAGTGAACACTCACCCCAAGAGTTCCCAGGTAAGAGTGACTGGTCCGATTATGTGGATTTGTACGAACACTCTAGCCTTAGACAGAAAACCCAGGGTACAAGCATTCACTCTTCCAGTTTGCTAGTGTTCACACTATTTAGAACCCAAAACTTTGACGAGATTTTGAAAACTTGGAAGGCACAAGGCCAAAAAGGATCAAACTGGAAGGGTTCAAAATCATTTAAAAACAGATGATAAATTTTCAAAATCATTTTGAAAAATTAAAGAGTGCAAAACCATTTAATAAATCATTTAAAAACAGATGTTTGATTTTCAAAAATCATTTCGAAAAATTGGGTTCTTGTTTTGGTGATCACCTAAGGATAGGTGAAGTGCATGATTTAATATCTAAACACAAGACAACTTGTGTTGGGGTCCTAGAATGGTTATAGTCTATGTCAAAGCGTTACTAATAACCTAATTCCCTATAACCATTGGCTCTGATACCAACTCTTCTGTCACACCCCGACCACGTAAAACATCAAATCGTGGCGGAAACGTCGGGGAGTGTTGTAACAGAATTATTGTTCCACAACCATGGTAATTAAAATTTCATTTTATTCAACAACCAAAGGTGGAATACATTGTTTCAAAACCAGAACCAAAGAGTACCCAACATAATTAAACTAAGTCTATTTTTATTTTAAGTCTCTAAGGCACATGTCCGCCCTAGTGTCACGATCATCATCCTAAGCAACAACTCCTGAAACACATATGAAAATAGGTACGTCAGCATAAAAATGCCTGTGAGATACATAGATTTTGTAAAAATAGGATTCATGACTTAAGTTTAAGAAAAAATCGTTTATCAAAAGTCAGTCATGAACCTTGTTAATTGTTTTGTTTTATAAATCTTTTGAAAAGCGATGATAAAGTAGATGATATGTAAAAGAGTAATGTGAGGTTAAATGAATAACCGAGTAAAATGAGTTTTATAAAATAAGTTGTTTGTAAGACGATGTCTTAAAAAATATGTTATTTGTATAAAATGTTATATGTCTAATTTGAAATGATTCAAATAACGCTACGATATGTAATTACCATACAAGCACTTATATATAGGAAGTACCGGCAGCGTATCCACCATGCTTGTATCATATTACACACGCCTCATTACTCAAATCATTTTACCCAAACAAACCACCAATGTAAATTGCCCATGTCTAAACCATTTGTCAAATGTCTTTGTGTAAATCATGTCAAAATGTTTATGTCAAAATGTAGTCCATGAAATATGTATATCAATATCAAAATGTCTATGTCAAATGTTAAATATGTAATGTGTAAACAAAATGTCATGTATGGCAAGTGAAACATATATATATATATATAGGGTAAGGTTCATGCGAGAACCACCCTTATTGCGAGAACCGCGAGAACCAATGTGAACACAAAATAAAATCTAAAAAAAATCAAAAAAGCACTCAAAATTTTTTTTTATTTTTTTTAATAGTTTTTTAATAAAAATCGCTATATTTCGTTACCATAAAAAAAAAAAACTTTTTTTTTTCGAGTAACAGTTATCCATGCACATGTGCATATGTATCATTACTTCAACAAATTCAGTAATACGTTATCAGGAATAGACAATTGCACTTTAATTTACAATACCATTAGTAATACACTACTTTTTACATTACCAATATTCAAAATGCACATGTGCATCATTAGGTATAACCATGATATAACGTGTTTTGTTACAAAAAGTTTGTGATTTTGAATGGAGAAGTAGGCTCATATACATGTTTTTTGGTTAGTTATATCTAGTGGTTGATGGTTTGGTTATAGTTGTCAATTTTTTATGTAATATGTTGATTGGATGGTATAAATGGTGTTTACATACATGTATTAAAGTGAAAATATTGTTAATGGTATTGTATTATGGATGGTAGGAGGTAATGGTATTGTATTATGGATGGTAGAAGGTAATGGTAGTGTATTATGGATGGTATGATAGATGAAAAAGGAAAGTGTATTCAAAGTGGTGTACCAAAACAGCTTATTTAATGTTGATACATATAAACGCACATGTGCATTTCTAATATTGGTAATGTAAAAAGTAGTGTATTACATATGGTAGTGTAAATAAAGTGCAATTGTCTAATATGTGTAATGAATTACGGAATTTGTCAAAGAAATGACAAAAATGCACATGTGCATGCTTGTGTATTATGGATGGAATGATAGATGAAAGAGAAAGTAGTGTACCAAAACACCTTATTTCCTGTTAATACATATAAATGCACATGTGCATTTCTAACATTGTTAACGTAAAAAGTAGTGTATTACACGTGGTAGTGTAAATGAAAGTGCAATTGACTATTATTTGTAATGAATTACGGAATTTGACAAAGAAACGATACATATGCACATGTGCATGGATAACTGTTACTCGAATTTTTTTTTTTGAATTTTTTTTTATTTTTTTTATTAACAAAATATTGCGATTTTTTCAAAAAAAATAGTAAAAAAATAAAAATAAAAATTTTGGGTGTTTTTTAGATTTTTTTAGGAATTACTGTTTGTGTTCACAGCGGTTCTCGCAATAAGGGGTGGTTCCTAACGGATCTTTGTCCTATATATAGGGTAAGGTTCATGCGAGAACCACCCTTATTGCGAGAACCGCGAGAACCAATGTGAACACAAAATAAAATCTAAAAAAAATCAAAAAAGCACTCAAAATTTTTTTTTATTTTTTTTTTAATATTTTTTTAATAAAAATCGCTATATTTCGTTACCATAAAAAAAAAAAAAAAAATTTTTTTTCGAGTAACAGTTATCCATGCACATGTGCATATGTATCATTACTTCAACAAATTCAGTAATACGTTATCAGGAATAGACAATTGCACTTTAATTTACAATACCATTAGTAATACACTACTTTTTACATTACCAATATTCAAAATGCACATGTGCATAATTAGGTATAACCATGATATAACGTGTTTTGTTACAAAAAGTTTGTGATTTTGAATGGAGAAGTAGGCTCATATACATGTTTTTTGGTTAGTTATATCTAGTGGTTGATGGTTTGGTTATAGTTGTCAATTTTTTATGTAATATGTTGATTGGATGGTATAAATGGTGTTTACATACATGTATTAAAGTGAAAATATTGTTAATGGTATTGTATTATGGATGGTAGGAGGTAATGGTATTGTATTATGGATGGTAGAAGGTAATGGTAGTGTATTATGGATGGTATGATAGATGAAAAAGGAAAGTGTATTCAAAGTGGTGTACCAAAACACCTTATTTAATGTTGATACATATAAAATGCACATGTGCATTTCTAATATTGGTAATGTAAAAAGTAGTGTATTACATATGGTAGTGTAAATAAAGTGTAATTGTCTAATATGTGTAATGAATTACGGAATTTGTCAAAGAAATGACAAAAATGCACATGTGCATGCTTGTGTATTATGGATGGAATGTTAGATGAAAGAGAAAGTAGTGTACCAAAACACCTTATTTCCTGTTAATACATATAAATGCACATGTGCATTTCTAACATTGTTAACGTAAAAAGTAGTGTATTACACGTGGTAGTGTAAATGAAAGTGCAATTGACTATTATTTGTAATGAATTACGGAATTTGACAAAGAAACGATACATATGCACATGTGCATGGATAACTGTTACTCGAAATTTTTTTTTTTATTTTTTTTTTTATTTTTTTTTTATTTTTTTTATTAACAAAATATTGCGATTTTTTCAAAAAAAAATAGTAAAAAAATAAAAAAAAAAATTTTGGGGTGTTTTTTAGATTTTTTTAGGAATTACTGTTTGTGTTCACACTGGTTCTCGCGGTTCTCGCGGTTCTCGCAATAAGGGGTGGTTCCTAACTGATCTTAGGGAGCCGCTAGAATGAGAACCACCACGAGTTAGAAGAAACGCGAGAACCAAGTGCCACGGAGGGGCGTTGACCACGATTTTTTTTACAACTAGATCCGTATATTTTAACAACATTCGTAAAAAAAAATTTCAAACGGCGCGCCCGAGGGGGTAGTTTTTTACACCCAAAGTTTAAAAAAAAAGAAAAAACAAAAAAATAATAAAAACACCAAACTTTGGGTGTAAAAAACTACCCCCTCGGGCGCGCCGTTTGAAATTTTTTTTACGAATGTTGTTAAAATATACGGATCTAGTTGTAAAAAAAAATCGTGGTCAACGCCCCTCCGTGGCACTTGGTTCTCGCGGTTCTCATAACTCGTGGTGGTTCTCATTCTAGCGGCCCCCTATATATATATATATATATATATATATATATATCTACTGAGCCACAGATAAAAAATGCACAAAACAATGTATTGAAGTAAAATGTGGTTTAAATCAACGTTATGTCTTGTGGAAATGCATGCTATACTGAATCCAAACATTTATGCGGTATTGTAAAAATGCATACATCCAAGCCATGTGACTGTGGTGATAAGCCCTTAAACAAATTAAAGGTCTATCTGTATTATGTTTTATCGGATTCGGTCATTCCTTTCATCCAAACATACCTAGGATGTCAGGAATGGGAGTTGTCAACTCCTATGGTACGATTACCTACTAACGAGCGGAGTGATCAAAGTTAATGAATGTATATGGTCCCACTTAACAAACCAAATGTCATATCCCAAAATGTAAGCATGTGATGAAAATGTACTAAGTATGCGGCAAAACGGACATACATTGCATGTGATGAAACACAAATGCACTAAGTATGGTGAACATACATAGCATGCAAAGGTAATGTAAAACAATGTACTAAGTATGTGCTAACTGAACTTACATAGCATAAAATGTCATGTAAAACGATGTACTAAGTATGCTACAAAGGACATACATAGCAAAAACACGATGAAATTATGTACTATAAGTGTACTAATGAACATAGCAAGTATATGATATGAAAGCATGCAAAGCATGAAAATAACAAGTAGGCACATGTGTTTCACCCCAAAATGTTTGAAAAACAGTAAAAGAGGGGTCTATGTACTCACTTGAGATTGCTCAATAGACTTTAGATATCCACCAAGCAAAGCTAGAAGGTTACGGAATCAAACGGCACCTAATATAGGCAACTACATTAATAAACGGACCTAATCGGAGGATCGGGTAGCATGAGAGTTCGTAAACCAAATGAGTGTAGGAACTCATGTAATATGGTTTAACAAAGCCTACATACTAAAACGAAACTTATCCTAAGTGCTTTTGACCCGTTACGACCCGTTTAGGTAGCTTATGCTACTTTAACGCGTCGTTCGCGTAAATCGCGTTCGGATCGCCTAACTACCCCTATGACAAGTGAGATATGCCTTAACATGTTTAATATTGTTGCTAAACCAGTTTAGATGTCAAAAGTTATGTTACATAGGCTTAAAATGAATTTTGGTGCGATAAGGTTATTTTGGTAATTTACCTAAGGCATAAGAACTACTTATCATACAACTACTTAAACGATGTGACCATAAGGTATAACCTCGGAAGGTTATTCCCTATACAACTATGGTCACCTAAAGTGTTTGGTCGGATCCTAATGATCGACCAAATGGGTCGGGTTCGAAAGCATAAGCGATTGATTAGATCGCTTACCCTTACGACCCTAGACAAACACAAATCTAAAAGTGACGAGCTAAACATGCTAGAACATGTTTAGTTAAGTTAGAAAACATGTTTGGTATCAAAACAAACGGTTTTTATACCCTAGAGTAGTTTGGTTACAAAATACGCAAGAATACGCATTTTGGCCGAAACTACGACTCGTCACTAAGCCTAGATAACGTGGTAATCAGTAGGTATAGTCACTAGGGACTATGACCATCGTGATTACACTCACATTATGAAGTTCAAACGAGCTTCGCATTGACCATAAACTGGTCAATGCAGAAAGTCAAACGCAGTTTGACTTTCGAGCTAAAAACGCGTAAAAGAACGAAGGAACACTTACAAAGGGTCCCCGCAAGTATTTGATCCGATTCTCTCTCAGGTAGGAAGCATATACTTCCACTTACAGAGCATGAATCAGATTCAAATTGTGAGTTGCAACAAATAGGGTGGGGTTTATATAGGAAAGCTAGAACCATTAGGATTGTTTATCGGGTAACGAGATTCGATCTAGGCTGTCCAAGTGTGACCCTTGTTTTCTAATACCATTAGAGCCCATAGAAATGGCCCATGGTGTTGTAAAAACCGTTTGCAAGTGGAAAATGAGTGTATAACAGCTGCAAACAGCTGTTAAAATAGTTTCTGCATATCTGGGAGGGCCTCGCGGCCTACGTAAGGGGACCAGGACAGTCTACGCGGCCCGCCTGGGGGGTCTCAGATCAGCAACAACTTTGAAAAAAGACAGTTTCAGTCCCTGTTGGTGTTTAAAGCTATGTCCGACATGTTTAAGGCCCGTTAAGCAAACTTTAAGGCCCTAAAATGATGCTTAAACATTGTGGACGTGAAACACACTCAAAAATATGTTGGATGTTGGTTCGTTTGGTCGTACGATCGCGATGTTTGCTTAATTACGACGGAATGCGCGTAAGCGCGAAAAACGATCCAAATTGCTCGACGAATAGATTTTTCTTATGCCAAACACTAAAATAAAATATTTTAATGCTTACATAAATTTGTGGATGTCCGGATGTATTCAGAACGTAAGTTATGCGCGAAAATGCAAACTTATGCATTTTTTGACGCTTTTAGTCCCTGAATGAGCATAAAGTTTATTTTAGCACACCGAACTCCTCAAAGCCTATTTCTAAGCTATGTAAAGGATATTTAGGGTGTGTTTAACTTCTGATCAACTACCAGAATGTCCGTTACAGTTCAAATCAGCATACTTTCGCGGTTTTTCGAGTTTAGTCCCTGTAAGCGAATAGACTAGATTTTGTCATACCAAAGCCTTCAAAACTTATTTTTAAGTTATGTAAAGGTTATTTAAGGTATGTTAAGCATATGTTGATGTTCCGGAGTGTTTGTCGCATTAAACTAATTACGTTTACGCACCAGTTTGCGTATAACTCTCTAGAAAGCGATATAGAGTTTGAAATTGAATAAAAACCAAAACATGAAAAATGTAAAACATAAACAAACAAACATTGGGATCAAATAACTTTATTTCATTGATAACTGAATTGTTTACAATGATTAAAAGCACAGATGTCACATATAATAATCCTATTGCAAAACAAAATTATAATATAAAGTTAATTCATATTATCTAAGAATCACTAACCTGGTGAAATCATGCTTTTCATCAAAATCAACAATAATGGCATCAAAACCATTGAAACTCCCTTTGTAACTTATCACAAGTTGTCCTTCTATGAGAGATCACAAGTTTTAATCCTATTTTTTAAAGCAGACTTTGATTTGCTATAACAACCCTAAAGAAAACCGACACCCTCATAAATTTTCTGACACCCTAATATATTTTAAAATATCCCAATATGTCCAAAAATACACCCCATACACGAAAAAGGACCCCGAATACCCTAAATATTATTAAAAATAATTAAAATTAATATTTTGGGTTTGTCGCTGGCCGCGTAAACCTTTTAAGGGTCTTACGCGGGCCGCTAGAGATCAAGAATGTGGCGCAGCCCGGTGATAACACGTGTCATCATCGTGGCAGGTCTATTCGATGACCAGGATCAGCTACAGCGTTGACCATAGTTGACGCGCGCCGCGTAGCCCTTGTCTAAATTTTACGCGGGCCGTGTAATAGTCAAAGTGAAGCACTATATAAGCAGGCATCGGGTCTTCAGTCGAAATCGTTCAAAATTGTCTTTCTTTCTCTCAATATTACGTAGTGTACACTATACTCGGGTATTATACCCCCTAAATAGCGAAGTTCTGCTCCGTTGTAAGTATAATAACCCCTGGATACGTATTAGATACTCTGCCCGATTGATCTAGGGTTCTGTAACGGCTATCGTGGTTCTGCCCGACGTAGTCGTTGGAATGCCGTCTCAGGGACGGTATTACTAATGTTAAAATGGTTTATTATACTAACACGTGTGCTTTTGTGTAAATTATAGATAATTCTCAGAAATCCTAAAGGAAAATCTAAGACAACAATGTGAGTTGATCCACTTTTTGTAAACCTTTTGTTAACTGTTTTTACAAAACCTCATACAATTAAATGCATATTAAACAGTTATTGAGTATTTGTAAGAATACAATTATCATGAGTATGTTGGGGTTTTGTATACAAAATTTGTTACCACCTGGTCAAGGAGTAACATTTCTACAAGTCGGGTCTGACAGTACCATGGATGTTAATTGATATAACTTGGAAACAAATATAATTGCGAGATCTTCCTCAATACTTTACAATGGATTTTACTTAAACTTGATTAAACTGGGATTCACTCACCAGTATTTCCCACTGACAAATGTTTTTAAAACGCGTTTCAGGTAACAAAATGTGAAAGCCAAATAGAAGCCAGCTGGACAGCACTGAAGGCTTGAAAAAGTGGCAAGAAAGTTACCTAAAATAAAATAGATGTTTTTATTAAAATAAGTATTTATTCCGATGAAAATGTGTGTACTGCAAACTTGGGTTTTATCCCATGTGTTTAATATTATGAAAATCCGGTATTTTACTATGATAAAATATTTCCTAACTACGTTCCTGATGAAAATTCCGCTGCCAAATTAGACAATACGCGATACCACCGAAACAGGCTCGCGGCCGCCCGTTCCCAGGGATTAGGGATCGAGGGTTGCGACAGAAGGTGGTATCAGAGCTAAGCCACTGATTCACCACAGAAGTGTTCTGTTGACATCAAAATTCGATCTGTTAGGAAATAAATTACGGGAATACGTGCATAATTGTATTTCTTGTTATGTGTTATTTGACTATTTGTTAGTTTACAGTATGAGCGACCAAGGACCATCTGACGCGTATCGTCAATTATCTGGTTCGCCTAGAAGCGAAGGCACCTCCTCTTCTCAGCCTGCCCTCTCAGGGTACTCTGCTGATACGGAAGAAGGAATATTCATGTTTAAGGCTCAGTCTGAAGAGCCATTCCCTCAGAAAAAGAGAGGATGGTTCAGTCGAGGGGCACATGAGCGTAGAAAGCGTATGAAAAAGTTACAAGACCAGAGAGCACTAGCAGCAGCCAAAAGAGAAACCGATGCCTATGCCAAGGATATGATTAATAGGGGTATAGCCAACATCCACATCCTAGCAACCACTGCAGCTGACCCTAACCTGGAACAAATGATAGCACCCCAACCACAACTACCAATTCCTGACCAACCAATGGAAATAGAAAACCCTGAAAATCAAGTAGAAATGCATGACTTCAATCCGAAGGAAATACCTAGGGTACCTGCACCAAACCCCCTAGACCCAAATTACGACCCCTGGTGGGACGACAATAGGGACTATGTGCAACGTTACCTGATACATGAAGACATGCCCATGCCAAACATAGGAGCCTACCCAGGTTTGGATCCTTTAGATCCCTATTACCACGATGTATTCATTAGGGAGATTTTAGATAATCCTTACCAATTCCAGGCACCTACACCCCCATATCAAGAACCCGCACCCCAGATTCCGAACCTAGTCCTAGAACTTACACCCCCAATGAGTGCAAATAATGTACAAGAACTTAGGACATTTGGTGAGGAAATTTTAGAAAGTAGTGAACGAATGAGACATGTGGGAGAGCGACTCGTCTGGAAGTATGACGAGCGCAATATGGATTTCTGGATGAATCCATATCCATGAGTATGATGGTAAAGACACGGTAGTAGTAATAATAATAAAATAATATAATATGTATGTATGTGTATGAAAAAAAATGTGTGTACGGATGCCTACTATTATTAGTGTAATTTTATTTCAGTCGGTATTGTAATTTTAATTTCAGTACTGGTGTGTAATAAATGCATAGTATATGAATAGAGTAAAGTCGCAATGATCGACGCTTTTGACCAAAATGCGTGTCATGAGATTTGCTATATTAAATATTATTTTGTGATATTAATATGTGGTAACTGTTTAAAATTCAGATGGCCGACGAAGGAAATCAAGGAAATCTGAATAACGATAACCAGAGTAACATTAACTTGGTTAATGAGAATCCAAGCATCAATAACAATGGAAACCAAGTGGATAATAGTGCTATCCAACACATAGTGGCACAAGGAATTATAGATGCAATGCCATTTATTCTTCAAACGGTTCAGGAAGCGAATAATAAAAGTAAGCATAGCAGTAAGCGACCAATTGAACCAGAACACAGCGTGAACAATGGACCCGTACTTCAAGCGCCCATTACTAAAAGAAGAAGAACCGTGCCTTATGGTTGTTCTTACAAAGAATTCTGGTCCTGCAAACCAATAGAATTCTCGGGCAATGAAGGACCCATTGTAGCTCTACGCTGGATAGAAAAGACTGAGGCAGTTTTAAAAATAAGCAAGTGTGCTAAAGAAGACAAAATAATGTTTGCTTCTAATTTGTTTAAGAACTCAGCCTTAGAATGGTGGAACACTATCCTCCAATCAAGAGGAAGTGATAAGTTATACAACATGGAATGGGAGGAATTTAAAAATATGGTAGAAAGGAAATTCTGCCCTCCCAATGAAAAGGAACAGATAGCAAATAAGTTTCTAAACATAAGAATGATTGGGGTAGATAGTAAGGGTTATACTACTACATTCTTTGAATATGCTAGAATAGTACCAACCCTTGCATCACCTGAACCAGTATTAATCTCCCGTTACATCTGGGGATTAATTGGGGAGATTAGACATATAGTCAAGGCAGCTAGACATCAAACTATAGAAGAAGCTGTAGAACTAGCAAACACCTTGACAGATGAATTAATCCATACTAGATAAGAAGACCAGAGGAGAAACCTAACCCAAAGGCTTACCCAAGAATTCCGTTCTGGGAATTACAACCGTAGGAATATGGGTTCTACCTCTGCACCATTCTGCAAGATCTGCAAGAAAAAGCATTCGGGAAAATGCTCCACTCTTTGCAATTTCTGCAAAGCACCCAGACACAAGGAAGAAGATAGCAGAAGAAAATCCAGTAATGGACTGTCCTTCAACTGTGGAGAAAAAGGTCACATCAAGCCGAACTGTCCGAAATTGGCTCCAGCTGCGAACAACAAGAACACTAAAAATGCTAGAGCATTCGTTCTGACTGCATATGAAGCCAAGATGATTCCAGACGTGATAGCTGGTACGTTTTTAGTTAATGATGTTTTTGCTAAAGTATTATTTGACTCTGGTGCCAACCAAAGTTTTATTAATACTTTGTTTTGCAAACTTCTAAATCAATCATTAACTAAGCTTCCACAAGAATGTCTAATAGAGACCGCAAATGGAGAAACAATTAGGATTTCTGAAATCTTGTAGGGAGCAAGAGTAGAAATTTTAAATCAAAAGTATGTTGCAAACCTTTATCCCGTGAATCTGGCAGGATTTGATGTCATTTTAGGAATGGATCGGTTAATAGCCAATAAAACTAATATTTTATGTGATCAAAAGTCAATTTAAGTAAATTCACCAAGGGGTGAAAAGATCACAATTAAAGGTGATAAACCATCTAGATCCACTAGATTCATCTCTGTGATAAAAACTGCAAGCTATATAAGAAAAGGGTCTATAGTGTATTTGATTTCTATAATCACTAACACTAAAGGAAAAGAACTAAAAGAAATTCCAGTAGTGTCTCAGTTTTCAGATGTATTCCCAGAAGAATTACCAGGACTACCGCCGGACAGAGAAGTTGAATTCAGAATCCATATACTGCCAGGAACAGCACCAATTGCCAAAGCTCCCTACCGTTTGGCACCCGCTGAAATGCAGGAACTAAAGAAACAGTTAGATGAATTATTAGAGATGGGATTCATACAGCCGAACTCATCGCCATGGGGAGCGCCAATTTTATTCGTTAAGAAGAAGGACGGATCAATGCGTATGTGCATTGACTACCGTGAATTGAACAAGGTCACGATTAAGAATCGGTAGCCATTACCAAGAATCGATGATCTGTTCGACCAATTGCAAGGAGCTCGATTTTTCTATAAAATCGATTTAAGGTCAGGATATCATCAATTAAAGGTATAGGAAGAGGATATTCCTAAGACCGCCTTTAGAACCAGGTATGGCCATTATGAATTTACTGTCATGCCATTTGGTCTAACCAATGCCCCAGCCGCATTTATGGACATGATGAACCGAATATGTAAGCCATATTTGGATAAATTCATAATTGTTTTTATTGATGATATTCTCATTTATTCTAAAAATAGGGAAGATCATGCAAAGCATTTGCACGCACTTTTAAGTCTATTAAGAAAGGAAAAGCTTTACGCTAAATTTTCAAAGTGCGAATTTTGGTTAGAGCAGGTACAGTTTCTTGGACACTTAGTTAATCATGAAGGAATTCATGTAGATCCATCTAAGATCGAAGCGTTTACCAAATGGAAGACCCCTGAATCCCCAACCGGAAGAAGTTTCTTATGATCGGCCGGTTATTATAGAAGATTTATTCGAGATTTTTCAAGAATAGCCATTCCTTTAACTAAGTTAACTTGTAAATCTATTAAGTTTGAATGGGGACCAAAGCAAGAAGAAGCATTTAGAATTCTTAAGCAAAGATTAACCCATGCACCTATACTAGCATTACTAGAAGGAACTGAAGACTTTGTAGTCTATTGTGAGGCTTCCAAACTAGGTTATGGATGTGTATTAATACAACGCCAAAAGGTTATAGCCTATGCGTCTAGACAACTTAAGAATCATGAAGAGAATTATTCAACCCATTACTTGGAATTAGGAGCTATAATTTTTGCCCTTAAGATTTGGAGACATTATCTTTATGGTAGTTAGTAAGTTTACCATATTTACCGATCATAAAAGTTTAAGATATGTTTTCGGGTAAAAGGAATTGAATATGAGATAAAGACGTTGGATGGAGATGCTTAGTGATTATGATTGTGATATCCAGTATCATGAAGGAAAAGCAAATGTAGTTGCCGATGCTTTAAGCCGAAAGTATCATGAAAAGCCAAAAAGAGTACGTTCTCTTAAATTAAATCTACAAGTAGATTTAAATGATCAAATTAGAAAAGCACAAGAATCAGTAATCAAGGATGATACTGAAAAATTAAAAGGAACGATTAAGGAATTAGAACAAGGAACAGATGGAATTTGGAGATTCCATGAAAAGAGAATGTGGATACCTAAATTAGGAAACCTGCTTCATCGTATATTAGAAGAAGCCCATAAGTCTAAATATACAATGCATCCAGGATGTAATAAAATGTACCAGGATTTAAGAAAGAATTTCTGGTGGATAGGAATGAAAAAGGACATAGCAACCTATGTTTCTAAATGTTTAACCTGTTCACAAGTTAAAGCTGAACACCAGAAGCCCTCAGGTTTATTGCAACAGTTAGAAATACCAGTATGGAAATGGGAATTGATAACAATGGATTTTGTTACCAAATTACCCAAAACAAGGAAAGGTAATGATACAATCTGGGTGATTGTAGATAGGCTAACCAAGTTAGCTCATTTCCTACCAATGAAGGAAACTTTCAGTATGGAACAGTTAGCTAAATTATATGTAAATAAAATAGTTTCATTACATGGAATTCCTTTATCAATTGTTTCTGATAGGGATAGCCGTTTACCTCTCATTGATGGGCAAGTTTCCAAAAAGCAATGGAAACCAAGTTAAATCTAAGCACAACTTATCATACTCAAACGGACGGACAAAGCGAAAGGACGATTCAAACGATGGAAGACATGCTTAGAGCTTGTGTAATTAAATTTGGAGGTAATTGGGACGATCACTTACCTTTAATAGAATTTTCTTATAATAATAGTTATCACACAAGTATCAATGCTGCACCCTTCGAAGCACTTTATGGACGAAAGTGCCGAACCCGAGTCTGTTGGGCAGAAATTAGGGAAAAGCAACTATATGGACCTGAGATAGTGCAAGAAACAACTGACAAGATCATTCAAGTCAAGGAACGACTAAAAGGAGCACGTGATCGACAGAAGAGCTATGCTGATAACCGACGCAAACCATTGGAATTTCAAATAGGAGATAAAGTATTATTAAAAGTCTCTCCTTGGAAAGGAGTAGTAAGATTCATCAAAAGAGGAAAGCTAAGTCCCAGGTATATTGGACCTTTTGAGATTATAGAAAAATAGGACCTGTAACCTATCAGCTACAACTGCCAGAGGAAATGGTAGGAATACATGATGTATTTCATATATCTAATCTCAAGAAATGCCTAGCTGATGAATCACTGGTAGTACCTCTTAAGGATATAGAGGTAAATGAACAACTCAAGTTTGTAGAAAAATCTCTGCAGATTGAAGACATGAAAGTCAAGAATCTCAAGCACAAGAGATTAGTTCTGGTCAAAGTGAAGTGGGACTCAAAAAGCGGACCTGAGTACACATGGGAGCTGGAATTGGAAATGCAAAGGAAATATCCACACTTGTTCCAGTAGATCTCGAGGACGAGCTCTAAAACAAGGTGGGGAGGATATAACAACCATAAAGAAAACTGACACCCTCATAAATTTTCTGACACCCTAATATATTTTAAAATGTCCCAATATGTCCAAAAATACACCCCATACACGAAAACGGACCCCGAATACCCTAAATATTATTAAAAATAATTAAAATTAATATTTTGGGTTTGTCGCGGGCCGCGTAAACCTCTTAAGGGTCTTACGCGGGCCGCTAGAGATCAAGAATGTGGCGCAGCCCGGTGATGACATGTGACATCATCGTGGCAGGTCTAGTCGATAACCCGGATCAGCTACAGCGTTGACCATAGTTGACGCGGGCCGCGTAGCCCTTGTCTAAACTTTACGCGGGCCGTGTAAAAGTCAAAGTGAAGCACTATATAAGCAGGCATCGGGTCTTCAGTCGAAATCGTTCAAAATTGTCTTTCTTTCTCTCAATATTACGTAGTGTACACTATACTCGGGTATTATACCCCCTAAATAGCGAAGTTCTGCTTCGTTGTAAGTATCATAACCCCTGGATACATATTAGATACTCTGCCCGATTGATCTAGGGTTCTGTAACGGCTGTCGTGGTTCTGCCCGACGTAGTCGTTGGAATGCCGTCTCGGGGAGGGTATTACTAATGTTAAAATGGGTTATTATACTAACACGTGTGCTTTTGTGTAAATTATAAATAATTCTCAGGAAATCCTAAAGGATAATCTAAGACAACAATGTGAGTTGATCCGCTTTTTGTAAACCTTTTGTTAACTGTTTTTACAAAACCTCATACAATTAAATGCATATTAAACAGTTATTGAGTATTTGTAAGAATACAATTATCATGAGTATGTTGGGGTTTTGTATACAAAATTTGTTACCACCTGGTCAAGGAGTAACATTTCCACAAGTCGGGTCTGACAGTACCATGGATGTTAATTGATATAACCTGGAAACAAATATAATTGCGAGATCGCCCTCAATACTGTATAATGGATTTTACTTTAACTTGATTAAACTGGGATTCACTCACCAGTATTTCCCACTGACAAATGTTTTTAAAACGCTTTTCAGGTAACAAAATGTGAAAGCCAAATAGAAGCCAGCTGGACAGCACTGAAGGCTTGGAAAAGTCGCAATAAAGTTACCTAAAATAAAATAGATGTTTTTATTAAAATAAGGATTTATTCCTATGAAAATGTGTGTACTGCAAACTTGGGTTTTATCCCATGTGTTTAATATTATGAAAATGTGGTATTTTACTCTGATAAAATATTTCCTAACTACGGTCCTGATGAAAATTCCGCTGCCAAATTAGACAATACGCGATACCACCGAAACTGGGTCGCGGCCGCCCGTTCCCAGTGATTAGGGATCGGGGGTTGCGACATTTGTCTTTTGGTTTTTGCCTAAGATTTGAAAGCCATTATTTCACCATCCCATATCTTCCTGTACTCATCATACTTGCATTGAAGTTGGCCTATACTATGAAAAAAACCAACCCCCGTTATTATAATAATAGATCAAAAATTTATTCACATTAGATCTAACTTAACAATATGCAATCAAACCTACCTTAATATCTTCCAGAATTATTTTTCTGAACTCCATTTTATCTTGGATCTTAAGTGTAGTGAAAAACAAAGCTTTTGCGGTTTTTGATGATAATATGAAAGATTAAAAAAAAGTAACCTCCAACATTGAAAGCTAAAGGCGTGAGACGTTTAATTCATAAATCAAACATGAATCAAGTACATTGATCATTATAATTCAGTTTTAAGATGCTTAAAAAAATTTCCATGGAATTCCTCTACTATGCAACTAACTAAAGTTCCTTTGGTTCTAGCAGCACATTCGTTTTGAAAGTTTCGGATCCGGTGGGTTTAGACGGAAGTTTGGATACGATAACGCTAATTCGGTAAAAATCTTGTAAGAATAGTTAAAAGTAGAAAGCTTCCATTAATACCGAAAGAGCATACATCGTTGACAGGCTGAGGTCTCTCCAGCCGTTCCTCAAAACTTAACAAATTCTAACACATGACACTATATATGAGGATTTGATGAGGATGGACTCATTCGTGCAGATGAGTTGTCATCCATGTGGATCAGTGCTCGTCCTCACCAAAATGTCAAGTGTTTTAATCTCACTATTAACTATACAATATTTAACACACACTTTATCTTGCCTATTCGCATAGTGGCAGACATACATAATATGCACTAACAAATTCCCCCTTAGATGTCACTGTGATGATTTAGGTTTGCATTATCTACAATATGAAAGCCATGTTTGAATATTCTGCAACTTCAATCAAACATTTTAATGTCTTCCATTAATTCCCCTTTTAGTGATGATTTAGGTTTGCATTATCTCCAATAAGTCCCCCCTGAAATGAATCTTCAGTTCTTTGTTTACACGGTTCCTGACATCCTCTGATTTTCTTAACTAAAATCTTCACGAATAATCACAAATTTGAAATTAATCAATGTAATTTTTCCGTTTCGACTTTAACCACATGTGTGTTTGGTTGTTTATTTCTCCCATCTTGCTCAAATCCTTTAATCTTCAAAAACCCAATCGATAATTGATAGAAACTTCGAACATCACACTAGTAACCTTCAAGTCTGTGAACACCCATGAAAATCTGAAATCTCGTCTTCCGTAATCATCTTTATGCCGAACTTGAATGACTGATCAATGTAAACGGTAATCTCTACAATCAGCAAAACTTCATCGGGTAATAAATCATCTATTAACAAATTTTGATCTAAGAAACATTCTTCCACGATCAAATTCACATTTTTCGATCTAAAATCTTTATTTTTTCGAATTTTATGATAATTCTTCCACAGACATGGTTGAAATTCATTACTAATCAATCCTATGGTTTCAATTTTACCTTTCATCCATGGATTGACCTATAATTTGATGTTTTGGTCTAAAACCCCATAAAAACTCATAAATCATGAGCGTTTGTGATTCAATCAACTGTTAGATCGATTGAATCAGTATCGTAGCGCTGATACCAATTGAAAGTTCCGGATCCGGTGGGTTTAGATGGAAGTTTGACAGTCTGGAGAGAAATCTAAGGTCTCTCTTGTCGTTTCCCAAAACTTAACAAATTCTAAAACATGACACTATATATAGACATGAGGATTTGGTGAGGATGAACTCATTCGTGTGGACCAGTGCTCGTCATCACCAAAATGTCTAGTGTTCTAATCTCACTATCAACTATACAATATACAACACACGCTTTATCTAGCCTATTCGCACAGTGGTGAACATACATAATATGCACTAACAAGTTAGTACCAAAGTACATTAGACATTAGTAATATTTAAACAAACAATCTTGTATGCAACTTTATGTTCACATTCCTTTATGTTCAATACACATATTGATGAAACAGGAAAACCAAATCGAGCAACCTTGGATGGATTCCACATATCATTGGGATTATTCATAAGGTCTAATAGAAGATCTTATGAAATAAGTTGGATCTGAATATCTTTTAAGCAAGATCACAGGGCTCTAATATCAAATCTGAAAGTCAAGCATGAAGGTCAAATATCTACCACTATTATAGAACTACAACCAAATACCAAACTGCATTTTCATACATGTTAAAGTTGAACAAACGCGAGGGATCATGGAAATCTTCATACGTCTCCATAACACAATGTTGCAACTCACCATAAATGATATGATTTTTTTCGGTTCTGAGTCGAGTATGCATGTGAGAACCTGCAATATATGATAAGACAACACACATTCATGTTCATGTTCATGTTAGTATTCAAATTCTTATGAGGGTTTTGAATTCTTAAACTTGATTGGTGTTACCGTTAACAGCTGTGTAGCGAAATGTAAGTGACTCCTCTGTGTCAAAATAGCCTTCTCTAATGGAGGAAGTTTAGTTTCAACATTGTGTACTCGTTCTACCGATTTACATAAATTTAACCAAATGGATTATCTCATAATTGAATATAAACAAAACTAGTACTGATGAAGCTTCATGAATATTTATTGAGTTTGTGAAAATGAAGCATCAAACTAAAGCCCTAGAAACATAAAAATGAATGAATAGAAACAAAAATCGGCCTTAATAAAGATTTAAACAAAAAAAATAAAAAAATGCACTTGATGAAAAATAACCACTTTAATCAAACATTTATACAATCAATTCCAATCAAATAAATGAATAACCTTTTAAGTGTGAACCCTAACCTGTTGCAGTGGAATAAGATAGTTTACAGAATTTGTAGTTGACATACCATATTATTGAAGTCAATTTCTAATAAGATTGGTAAACAACAACTATTGCGAACTATTTGACGCAAATAGAAGTTAAATACTTTAGCATGTTTAAATATTCATACAAATCCATAAGAAAAACATAGTATGCATGTATACTTTATAACCAAAACGATACGTAGTTATGTTGGACCTACAAAAGAACAGATGATACCCAAAAGCTAGGACATGATTCAAAGATCATGAAATATACAATTGATGAAGCAATTCTCTCCCCAAAGATAGTGAATCTTGAAGACCTTATCAAAACATCTGTTCAAGAACAAAGCAAACATATGTTCAAGCCTTGGAACCGATGTTCAAGAAGAAACATATGTTGAAGGCTAAATGAAGTCAAAGGTCTGATCAAGAAGACCAAACATCTGTATGGCCAAACAGATGTTTGGATAACTACAACAGCGTTTTCCCAGTGTAACAGTACTTATCATGTAACAATGTTTAAACTAGTTCGAACAAATAATAAGATTTACACAGATGTTTGTAACATCTGTGGAATCTTTTCTGTTAGGGTGACAGCCTATCACGAACAGAGCTTCAGTACTTAGTATAAATAGATCTTACCTGTTAGACATCTATTTTATCATTCACACATTCTCTTTTGTACGAATAGTTCCAGTGAGTGATCGGCTGAGGGGGGTATTGTTGAATCATTTCTGTAAAACTTTTGAATCATTTGAATCAATTGAAAAATAGTTTATGATAATATCTCTCTATTTGTGAATTGTATTGGGATAATCAATATTTGTTTACAAATATCAAACTCAGTTCTAACAATTGGTATCAGAGCTTTGCCACGTTAAATTCGATTTTGACAATCAATTTAACATACAAAGATCAATTCAACAGAGATCCAATACTATTCGTAGCTCAAAGTAGAAAAGTATAAAATCAAAAAGGGTATCTTATACATACTATGGTCTTTTTCTAAAAGATCAAAAAAGAATGTCACTTAATAACTCTGATTCCCTTATCTTCAATTGTGATAGAAAACCACCGATGCTTGATAGATTAAATTAAAATATTTGGCAATGTTTGATGGTACACTATCTAGCTCAACAAGACTCAGGATGTTGGAGGTCTGTTTTGTACGGACCACACATTCCAATGTCACCTTGTGTCGAAAATCCTGATGTCTATGAGCCAAAGAAACCGGAAGATTACTCTATGTTTGATTTCAAAAAGTTTGAAATAGATGCTAAATCACTCATTATAATTGCAAAGGCTCTATCAAACGAGATTTATGCAGAGCTATTACACTATAATAGTGCAAAAGAGATATGGGATGAGTTAAAAGAAAAATTCAGTAAATCTGAGGAAACTGTTAAAGACAACCAGGAAATTCTTAACACACAAAGTGTTGAGACTATATCTAACCTAGTACAAACAACATTTTGTGAAAAAGGTGATGATAGTGTTGTAAAAAACATCTACCTCGGCCTCTCAGACCAAGCCTCGGCCTCCTAGACCGAGCCTCAGCCTCCCAGACTGAGCCTATAAATAATAAATAAAATGTGCTCAACATTTGTTTATAAAGAGTTTTGGATCTGGACTTAAGTGGTATGCAGTAAAAATGTTTTCGTGAGAGCCCTAGTGATCATAGTCTAGACTCGAGAAAGAATCCTAGTTCGCTATGATCAGAGCTCTGATACCAAGCTGTCACACCCTGGCTTTGCGGAAGCGTGGTTAATTTGGTGTGACTTCTCAATACCATAGCTTAACCATAACAAAGCTATATGAAATAAAACCATGCAAGATCATCCATTTAGTTAAGTTTTAAAAACCAAATACAATAACATTGTCTTAACGGAAACACATCCTAACAACATTGTTCAACAAACACAAACATCAACATGACATAAACACAGTTTAAGGACTGTGACTTGTCCAGGAAAGAGTCACATTCCCCAAACCCGGATGACCTCGTAACTAGTGCAGCGGGAAAACGTGTCATACCGCGCCAGATCCTTTAATTCCCTGAAATACATGTAAGTTGAAAAATCAACAATAATGTTGAGCGAGTTCACGTGTAAGTGAGTAAATAAACCTTTGTAAGTATAAAAATAGTCTTGGTATGTAGCAAATAAGGTAATTGAGATCACCAATGGTTTGCAAGGCCACTGATATATGTGAAGTGCAAGTAGGGAGACTCAAACCTAGCATATTTATAAGTTGGGCACAAAGTCACCCCAAGGTCCGTTTCTAGTTTGGCATGGGGCTGGGCTCGCTACACCCAGATAGATCTACCGCTCCTGTACCTCGGTCCTACCATGAGGACTAATGGCCTCATATTGCTCCTACCCACTCACATGATCTAAGTAGTAAACCTCCTTACGCTAACCATACCATGTATAAAGTACTTGTAATCAAAGTAACATGTATTTCACCCCCGTAGTTTAGAAAACTGAAAACAGTTAAGAGAAAAGGGGGAGATGAACTCACAGTGGTGCGTCTCTACCAAGTATACCTCCAAATCAAGCAGCTGTGTGACGACCTACATGTACTAACTCTATTAGACGGACGGCCGTGCCTTAGCTTTAAGGTTTAAGTTTTTGGGAAATAGTTAGACAACTATTTCGTGTTTACATTCTGTATACTTGGTAATCATTTTCCTTCCCAAGGATGGGGGATTTAATACATGTGTGTTCGTAAATCTTTGAAATATATTATTAAGTCTCACTTAAAATTTATTTTATTTCTAACTCCAAAAATATAAATATTCTTCTCAAAAATATTATATTTTCTATCACATAAATTTTCCCAAAATAATACCTTGACAAAAATACGCGTTAAGTCATATTTTCTTAAAATGCGTAAGTTACGTTTTAATGATCGAGTGGTAATAATAATTACCGGTGTAAATTATATATTTATCGTAGAGACGTTCGTATTATTTTGGATTCGTTAACATTCGATAATATTATTTTCACCCTAAAAATAATATTAGTATTTTCACAAAATAATCATAAACACATATCAAGTGACTTTATGAAAAATATATACTAAATATATATTTACCAAGTTTTATTTTGTGAAATCCCTCCTCCGATGTTTTGTAAATAAAGTCGTGGTGAAATCTATAATTTGAAAACAAGTCGAAAAGTATTTCTAGCACTTATAGTGAAAATATTTCTAAGTGTTAGGTTTTTGGAAAAAAATCGCCAGAGTTTCCCCTGTAAC
This sequence comes from Helianthus tuberosus, assembly GCA_030545235.1. NCBI lineage: Eukaryota > Viridiplantae > Streptophyta > Magnoliopsida > Asterales > Asteraceae > Helianthus > Helianthus tuberosus. The sequence goes on from CM060410.1 coordinate 91,027,359, forward strand.
TGGAGGTGGCCACGCTTTTAAGCGTATCATTTTCTTTTATAAATCAAACCAACATTCCTTTCATTCAAACAAAACAATGTCCAAAACGACAAACTAGTAAATAAATATGTATATCGCATAAATTACATGAACTTGCGTTTTATCCATGAATATAAAGTAAATTCCATTACTTTTAGTGGATCTTTATATAAATCAATCCGGTTTTGTAAAAACCCCGTTTTTAAAGAAAATAAATTTCCACAACTTCTTTTCACATTTACAAAAATAGTTCTTTCGTCAAAACTTTGTGTTACACGAGTGTCTACACACTTGTGTGTTTACAAAGGCACTTTTGGTTATGTAAGATCCGTCTTTAAAAGTATGTTTTCTCTTGACACGTGGTCCTTTGAAAATACCGCTTGTAGATCCGTAGATCTACTAGTTTTAAACACTATTTCGTAAGTAAAATCATTTTTACACAAGTTCAAGTTTGATGTGTGGTAGAGTTTCATCACTTAACCCTTGTTACACTTAAACAAGCTTTATGTCATAATCCATGGTCATGACCAATCCGGGTTAAACGATGATCCGAGCTACCACAACATAGATCGGGCCTAAATAACCACACAAATCAAATACTACAAGTTTTACACAACAAACAAGCTTTTAACCACCATTACTATCATTTTTAGTAGACTTCTATGTATCAACTTGTATGTTTACGAGTTTTAGCCGTTACATAACATTTTAACCACTTCAAAATAGTTCGAGAGTGTGATTCAAGCAACTTACCACTAGCTCGAGGCTAGGGAAGAATCTAGACGCAAAATGAGAGGATAAAAGCAATTGAGTGAGGTCCTTTGAGCTCCGAATGCACCAAGCCTCCTTGTAGGTGATCCTTAACACTTGTGTGATCTTGGAATGAGAAGATCAAAATCGAAAGATCGATGGATAGTAGAGGGGTGTTCGGCCTAGAGCTCTTAGAGAGAGAGAGAGAGAGAGAGAGTTGTGAAGTTGAGTTGTGTGATGGAAATGTTATGGTGGGTTAATGGGTTTACTTATAGACAATTAGTATGTGCATTAACCATTGGATTAAGTGTCTACTAGATATTAGACATAGAAGATTAAGTAAATCAAAAAAGTACAAGGGGTGTCCCCCTTGGGGACCGAATTCGTAAAGGGGGGGGGGGGGGGGTAATCCGGTTAGATTCCAACTAAACATTAGGTAATTAGTTAAGTTAAGTTTAGTTAGTTTAGGGATTAACCCGGTTACTAGTGTGTCATGCGTTACAGCGGGTGTTAGGGTATTCAAGGACCCTAACTGGCTCAGAAAAAGAAAAACAATGTTATTAACAATATTTTCATGTTCCGGGTATAGTCCGGTTGTTCGGTTGGATAGTAATCCGTTAAAGCGTTAAACAAGCTTTAAAGTGTCGTTAATACCATTTTTAGTGACACAACTTATTCCTCCAAAGTGTCGGGAATATTTTCCTCATGTCTTGGCACTTTATTAGTTAGCCAAATGCTGAATTTTTATGTTAAAGTGCTGAATTTGTACTTAGAGTACGTTTTAGGCACATCCAGTCATTGTAACTTATTCCTAGAGACGCAGTTCTACAACCCTTGTATCCCTACACTCACCACTAGTGTAGTAAAATATTTCTGGCTCATACAGGCCTTAGAGGCAGTGTCTGCCTGATGCTGGCTTTATCAGCATGTTCAATAGGTTATCCGTTCATTGTGCTACTGTGCTTTTGGTGCATCATGTTTGTCACTAAGGTTCAGCATGTAAATAATGTAGTGACGGTAAGTAAAGTATGATGCAGGTATATGCATGTATCAGAAATCAAGTAGCAGTTCATTAGTAATTTCAAACAAGCACAGTAATTAAGTAGTAATTAATTATTAATTAAGTTGTACGGATACCTGGTTTAGTGAGGGTTGTCACATTCTCCCCCCGTTAGAAAAATTTCGTCCCGAAATTTTAAGTTCTGCTTGTAGATGCAGGGTTCTTAGGAAATAGGTGGGGGTATTTCTCTTTCATCCGGTCCTCACGCTCCCAGGTGTATTCAGGACCATGTCTGGCATTCCAACGAACCTTGACGAGCTTGACACTGCTCCGGCGGGTCTTGTTTACTTTCCAATCCGTAACCTCAACCGGTTCTTCAACGAAATGGAGCGTGTCGTCAACATGAATCTCGTCGATGGGAATGGCAATGGTATCTTGAGTTAGACTTTTCTTCAGGTTGGATACATGAAATGTATCGTGAACTGAATGGAGTTCGGCAGGCAAGTCCAGCTTGTATGCTACTAGTCCTATTCTTTCCAAAATTCTGAAAGGACCAATGTAGCGCGGGTTTAACTTTCCACGCTTTCCGAAGCGTGCCACACCCTTCCAGGGTGAAACTTTCAGTAAAACCATATCTCCAACTTGGAATTCCAAGTGTTTCCGGTTTGGATCTGCATAGGCTTTCTGTCTGTGGCGAGCTGCTTCGATGCGTTTTCGGATCTGCGCAATCTTGTCTGTCGTCTCTTGGACGATTTTGGGACCAACAAGTCGTCTATCACTTGCGTCAGCCCAACATAGGGGTGATCGATACTTGCGTCCGTAAAGAGCTTCGAATGGCGCGGCACCAATACTGGTGTGGTAGCTGTTGTTGTATGAAAATTCGACCAGTGGCAAATGCTTATCCCAGCTACCGCCCAAATCCATAACGCATGCTCTCAGCATATCTTCCAAGGTCTGAATAGTCCGTTCGCTTTGACCGTCGGTCTGAGGGTGAAATGCCGTGCTCAGATTTAATTGTGAGCCAAAAGCTTCTTGGAAGGATTGCCATATCCTTGACACAAACCTCCCGTCTCTATCAGAGATGATCGAGAGAGGCACTCCATGACGTGCGACGATCTCTCTCATGTATATTTCGGCCAACTTGCTCGTATTATCCTTCTCTCTGATAGGTAAGAAGTGTGTTGACTTCGTTAATCGATCCACTATTACCCAAATAGTGTCATGGCCTCTTGGCGTTCTTGGCAACTTTGTAATAAAATCCATGGAGATTTGTTCCCATTTCCACTTGGGAATCTCGGGTTGTTGCAGAAGTCCTGAAGGCTTCTGATATTCGGCTTTAACCTTAGCGCATGTTAAACATTTCCTCACATAAACAGCAACATTGCCTTTCATCCTAGGCCACCAATAATAATCTTTGAGATCCTGGTACATCTTATCCGCTCCAGGGTGGATAGAGTACCGCGACTTGTGAGCTTCATCGAAAATAACCTTCCTTAAACCTCCAAACAAAGGAACCCAAATCCTTTTCTCAAAACATAACGTTCCTTCCTCGTTTGGTACCAGTAGCTTCTCCATCCCACGGAGATATTCTTCTTCAAGGTTTCCTTCCTTGAGAGCTTCTTTCTGCGAGGAACGAATGCGGAAGGAAAGATTTGTTCGGATAATCATTTCTAAAGCCCTAACCCTTATGGGCTTGATCCTCTCCTTTCGACTTAAGGCATCGGCGACCACATTCGCCTTCCCTGGATGATACTTTATCTCGCAGTCGTAATCGTTCAGCAACTCAACCCAACGTCTTTGCCTCATATTCAGCTCCTTCTGGTTGAATATGTGTTGTAGGCTCTTGTGATCTGTAAAAATTGTACACTTTGTACCATAAAGGTAGTGTCTCCAGATCTTTAATGCAAATACCACTGCGCCAAGTTCCAAATCATGTGTGGTATAGTTCTTTTCGTGCACTTTCAATTGACGCGATGCGTACGCAATAACCTTTTGGCGTTGCATCATAACGCAACCCAATCCTTGACGCGAAGCGTCGCAGTATACCACAAAATCATCTGTACCTTCCGGTAGTGCTAAGATTGGCGCATTGCAGAGCTTATCCTTCAATATCTGGAACGCTTCTTCCTGTTTGATTCCCCAACCAAACTTCTTATCTTTCTGCGTGAGGAGCGTCAACGGTTGAGCGATTTTTGAAAAATCCTCAATGAATCTTCGATAGTAGCTAGCCAAACCCAAGAATTGTCGAATCTCGGTTGGCGTCTTTGGCGTTTCCCAATTCTTAATCGCTTCGATCTTCGTGGGATCCACGTGGATTCCATCTCCATTTACCACGTGCCCAAGGAATTGTACTTCTCGTAGCCAAAACTCGCACTTAGAGAACTTGGCATACAACTGTTCTTTCTTCAACAGCTCCAAAATAGCTCTTAGGTGTTGCTCATGCTCAGCCTTCATCTTTGAATAAATCAAGATATCATCGATGAACACTATCACGAACTTATCCAAGTACGGCTTGCAAACTCTATTCATCAAATCCATGAACACTGCAGGTGCCTTTGTTAACCCAAACGGCATAACTAGGAACTCGTAGTGCCCATAACGAGTTCTGAAGGCTGTCTTTGGGATACTCTCCTCTTGTATCCTTAACTGATGGTATCCAGATCGAAGATCGATCTTTGAATAAAAGCTTGAACCTTGCAGTTGGTCAAACAGATCATCAATTCTTGGCAGAGGGTATCTATTCTTGATCGTCAGCTTGTTCAACTCCCGGTAGTCAATACACATGCGAAAACTACCGTCCTTCTTCTTGACAAACAAAACTGGAGCTCCCCAAGGCGAGAAGCTTGGTCCGATAAATCCCTTGTCTAACAACTCTTGAAGTTGTGTCGACAGTTCCTGCATCTCAGACGGAGCAAGTCTATAAGGTGCCTTAGCCATAGGTGCGGCGCCTGGAACTAAGTCAATGCGGAACTCTACTTGTCTCTGAGGTGGCAGTCCAGGTAAGTCCTCTGGGAAGACTTCTGGATACTCCCTCACGACAGGGATGTCTTCTATTCTCGGCTCAGCAGCCTTCTTATCCACAATATGTGCCAGGAAGGCAACACATCCCTTCTTCAAACACTTTCGTGCTTTCAGGCAGCTGATAATTCTTAACGGCGTATCACGCTTCTCCCCATGAACCACAATTGTTTCGCCATCTTCGGTTGGGATACGAACGACCTTTTCGTGACAAACTATTTCAGCCTTGTTGCCTGATAACCAATCCATTCCTACCACCACGTCGAAGCTCCCCAGCTGGACTGGTAGTAGATCCAAAGTAAACTCACGCTCTCCCAATTCGATCACACAACCTCTGATAACTTCATTGGCTTCTACTAACTTTCCATTAGCCAATTCGATTGAGTACGGAATATCTAACTTATTAGCGGCTAAACCAAGCATATTCTTAAATTCTAACGATACGAAGCTATAGTCGGCACTAGTATCAAATAAAACGGGTGTGTAGCGTTGGTTTACAGGGAACGTACCAGTAACGACATTGGGATCCCGGCGCGCTTCCCTCGCTTCGATATTGAACACTCTTCCACGGGCGTGGTTCAACTCTGGGCAGTTCCTCTTAAAGTGCCCGATATCACCACAGTTAAAGCATCCAGGTCTTTGCCCGTTTCCACCTCCATTTCCAGCTTGGTTATTCCTTTGGTTATGATTCACAGCGCCCGCTTGATTCACATTGTTGCCTCGATTCCCATTACCTCCATTGTTTCCTTGTGGGCGATTTCCATTTCCACCCCGGTTATTGTTTCTGTTTCCAAATCCTCCTTGGCCTCCCTGGCCAACAGTGGCCCAACAAGAATCCTTCAAGTGGCCAGGTTTCCCACACGCTTCACACACCTTCACACTACAATGGCCAGAATGGTGACGTTGGCAGGTATTACACTTTGGCTGGGTGCCCATATATCCTTTGCCTTTCTTTCCACTACCAGCTGTAACCTGAGCTGGCATGCCTGATCCTCCTTTCTTAACCACCACACTGGCGCCCTGCTTGAAGTTCGAGAACTTCCGTTTGTTACCTCCTGATGACTCGACGTGAGTCTCTTTCTTCTTAGGCTCAACATTCGAAAACTTGTTCAACCTAACAGCCTCCTCTGTAAGCGCCCCACTTAAGTCGATGGCTTCTGTGATCGTTGCAGGCTTGGATGAGGTAACCATACTCATGATTTGTGGAGCTAAACCCCAAATAAAGCGTTCGATTCTCTTGAATTCTGGTGTAACCATATAAGGTACCACATGAGATAGGTCGTGGAATCTCTGAACGTATTCTGCGATTTTAGGACCATTCATTTTCAAATGCCAGAACTCGGTCTCCAACCTTTGTATCTCAGCACGAGAACAAGTTCTCCTTGATGCTTGAGCTTTTCTTTTTGATGTGACTGCCATTTGCTCCAAGAATTCCCAATCATCATGCTCGTAATTTGTGCCAAAAGTGCAATTTGTGATAGACATTAAGTCACGTGCATCTTCGGAACACAACCCCTCATGAAATGCATTCATCAATTCCCATAGCTCTATCCCATGATGAGGGCAATTCTTTATCATCATGTTAAACCTCTCAAATGCTTCATGAAACATTTCACCCGTTCGTTGTTGAAAACTTCTCAAAATTTTTCTAGCATCATTTGTCTTTTGAGCTGTGAAGAATTCATCCAAGAAGATTTGTTGCATTTCTGCCCATGTATAGATAGATGCCGAAGGTAATGTATAGAACCACTTTTTTCGCCTTGTCTTATAAGGATAATTGGAATAGCACCAATTTGACATCATCGACTGAAAATCCTTGACCCCCAATAGTGTTGCAAATCGAATCATAAGCCTCCAAATGAAAATAAGGCTCCTCCGTTGCTAGACCCTTATACTTTGGCAAACTTTGTAACGAACTGGTTTGAACTTCAAAAGTCCTTCCTTGATCATTTTGAGGGATAACTACTGGTGAAGGATTATGAGTGATCACCGGTCTAAAATGTGCTTCTATGCTTCTCGCGTGTTCTCGAAGATGTCTTCTTGGTACACCCAACCGGACCCTTGGACGTAAAGGACCCATTGGTCTTTGCATAGGCCCTTGAGGTGCAATTGGTGGCTGAAATTGGTATTGTTGCATTGGTGGTTGTTGAATTGGCCATTGGAATTGAGGTTGTGTATTTTGTGGACGAACTTGTTGTAAAGGCGTAGGACGTTGCAATTGTGACCCTTGTGGCCGAATATGTTGTACCCTAACCGGTAGCCTACCCATGTCTTGAATTTGTTGCAATGGTTGACTTTGTTGACCCGCTCCTCCTTGAGGTCCCAAACTACCTCCATCACCCCCATAGTAAAATCCATCTTCTTCGTATCCCCTATAATCTTCTTCATAACCCTCATCGTATCCATCTCCTCCTATACCCGAAGATTACACGAATGGAAGAGTTGAATAATGGAAACCCGATTGGTTCAGTTGTGGTCGGTATGTGGATGTAGTATGAATAACGGTTGAATTTGGTGGTATTGAATAGTTGAGGATGATTGACTCGAAGCTGGAAAAAAATGTGAAAGTGGTGGAATTGTTGAAGCAGGGCTAAATGTAAGGGTAGAGTCGACTTGGGTAGTAATAGGTGGTGTAGTGTTGGTTGGTGTAACATCATGTGGTGGAGTAAGATCTGTAGTGGAATTAGGCATGGTGGTATTTGGTGAAGGTTGTGTTGATGTAGGAATGAAGGTTGATGATGTTTGACTAGTAGTGGGTGGTATTTGTGAGTCAGCCATAATGTTTCTAGGTGTAATGGGTGAAGTGGGTGAACCAATGATCTTGTTTTCTCGTAACAAAACTCTATTTTGACGCAAAGTTCTTTCAATTTCCGGATCAAACGATAGCGATGATGACTTTTGAGAGCTCCTAGTAGGCATACACCTATAGTACCTGCACACTAAACACAACCAGCGTAAACCCGAAAATAACAAACAAAACTATTAAATTAACACACGTTGTACACTACTACCCGGCAATGACGCCAAAATTTGACGTGATGTCGTGGTCACAATCAAATTTAATCCAAATACTACTAATAGCTAGTGGTAAGTGGGTATCGAACACAGGAAGTTTGTGGAATATGTGCTATTTAAAAGTTTCTCTAAGTTAACTAAAATTAAACTAATTGCAATGAAAGTAAATTCAAAGAGTTGGTTTGATTGGTTGATTTTTAAAACTAAGATTACTAATCTACTTGCAAAATGAGAAATTGGGTTGTAAACAATTTAGAGACAAATGACCATCCTTAGTTTCTGGTTTGCTTTGACATTTATGCTATCATTCACTAGAAAGAACTACATAGACATAGTTCATGTGTGATTACTTGTTGTGATAAAAGACAACTAAGTACTCAGATTCCTAGAATGTGAGGTTGTTACCCGTTGACCAATTAACCCTTACCCAATCCTAATTCTACCCATGATATCTCGATTTCCAACGACACCAAGAATGTATGGTTTCAAACTAGATTAACATAAGAATCAACACTTTACAAACCATCAATCACACACCATAACAAACATATCATAAAAACAAGTATGTTAATCTAGAAATATGAAATTCAAACATAAAGTCTTGCAAACCTTCAACCAAAGATAGTTACCAAGAGTTTAGCCACTCATGGCCCGAACAAACATGATCAACAAAGTCTTAATCTTCAAGCAAGTTAAAAACATAAAAACAATATTCACTAATGTCTTCAAGCACCAAGAACACTCCAAACTCATCTCTAGATGTTGGATAACCGAAATAGCATGATTGGAACCATAAAAACCCCCATCAAAGTCTCAACAAATGCATGAGTTACACAAGTGGTTCAATCGGCGCCGTAAGCTACACCGGTGGCCGTAGCTTACCGCGGTCAACGTCAACGGGCCCATATGGTGTCGTAGCCTAAGGCTGGCGCCGTAGGTTACGGTGCCTATTATTTTCTTACGACATCAAGAGACTGGGCTACGGCAGTGACATTTTGGATCTTTGAAGGCTGTAACGTATGGCCTAAGCCGTAGGCTACGGTGGTGACTGGAGAATTTTTATTTATTTTCTTTTAACATTCTTCATAGCCCAATATTTTTTCATCCTTTCCAATCTCCCATCCAAATGCCAAAAAAAACCACTCCAACAATTAACAGTAATAAGCATGGAATGTGCATGTTATTAAACCTTTTAAGGGTTGTCCTACGGACCACCCGTCAATCGTTAGAGCGTTTGCTAAGTCTTGGTAGCCGGTGCGCGTGTAAGTGTTTCTCAACTACTACGACGCGGCTACCAGACCTGCTTCTTAATGACTATTGCCTTTGAAGGCTGGCGCGCCTGCTCATTAACTGATGATACATGCGGCACTACTCTTGGTAAATTCAACATGAAGCTTCTTCCAACTTTAGGTGGGAAACTCCTCGAAATTTGAATTCTGACAGGTTGGTGCAAACGTCATTGATAGTGACGTTTGAGTTGACCCTTTGCGTGTTGGTTATCATGCTGTCACTGGCGGTTCGTCTGCTATCAGGCGAATAAGGCCTACGCGCGTGTGGTAACTGTCACTCCGATAATCCCACCTTACGTGGCGGTCTCTGATTAGGTACGCGCGCGGTACGCTCGACATTGTTACCCATCGCATTAAATGCGATTGGTATATATATTCGAAGATAGAGAGAGAAATTCAAATCAGTTCCTTCGAATTCTCCCTTCTTCTCTCTGATCTTCTTATCTTCTTCAAATCTTTAAGGGTTTCTAAGTCGATCTTCAAATTTTTTCCAGAAACTTGTGTAGATCTTCATAATCTTATCATAATCCTTCAAGCATCTTATACGAATGGCTGAGGAAGAGGCAGTTGCAGATAAAGAGGGTGCTGGTACGGTCCCGGTTCTTAAATGGGACCAAAGATTATTTGATCAGATAGTTAGGGGATTCCGGTTCCCGGCTGAGTGGGATGCTCGATATCCCCAGCAAGGCCAGACGGCTGCCAACGTACCACCGGGCTATATTACGTTATTTGCTGATTTTTTTATCGACGGAAACTTCTGGCTGCCAGCCACCCATTTCATGGCAACGATCCTTCATTTCTATGGGTTTCATATCTCCCAGCTCAGTCCGATGGGGATGGTGAGGATCCCTCGTTTTGAGTTTGTTTGCAGATCACAGGGGCAAGAACCATCAGTTGATAAGTTAAAGGTTCTCTACCAGCTTATCTGTAATCTGGGTTTTTATTCTTTTGCTCTTCAAGAAGATTCTTATAAATCCGCCCAAGAGCTTCCATGACTGGAAGATGAAATTCTTCTTTATTAGGGAAGAGGTTATTCTGTTCGCGATGATCTTCCGAGAGTCTGATAAGATTGAGAAAGAAGAACTTCCGATTCAAAAATCAGCAGATTGGTATATGCGCTTGATGGCTACCCCCAACCGTATTTTTGGAGAGCAGGTTTTGGTTACGGCGGGTATGAGCGATAAGTGGCCAGAGCACAGTGAAGAAGTTCCTATTTTGATGTTCAACGGTGAAGGTATGTACCAACATTTTCGTTGCCTCTTTCTTTTAGGAGCACTTGCGCCTGATTGTTATTCTTTGATGTAGTTGTTCAGCTCTATCAGAGTGCATTGCCTAGCTTTGGTGGGGGCGATAGGTGTGCGACCATTGGGAGCTGGTGAAGTATATTGGTACAAGCAAATTAAAAGCAACTTCTTATATCCACCAGCTGGAATCTTTGCTAACCCTCCTACTGCAACCGAAGGTGTGCAACTTCCCAACCCCAAACCCTTGCGAGGCGTGACTTCTGCTGGAAAAGAGATTCTTTATCTTTCAATCGAGGAGTCTGTAGGCTTGTCGCATGAAGGGCAAAGTTCATGGACTAACATATTTGCAGGTATGTTGCGTGACCTAGGGATAGATCCGGAGGAGAAACCAAAGAAGGCTCTAGCGAAGAAGAAAACAACGAAAAGGAAGAAGGTCACTGTCGATACCGGCGTGATTAGCAAAAAGGCGAGGGGTAGCCGCGTGACTGCTATGGCCCCTAAAAAAACGTAGTCTTCGCTTCCGACAGAGTAACCTTGAAGACTATGTTGTTGCCAGTGATTCACTAGAGGGTTTATCTCCTATAGGTGAGAAAAGGAAGAACAGCGCGGTTGCATCAAAGAGTTCAGGGAGCGCCGGTTCCAGGGCTCCTGAGTCCGGCGCGACTCCGTCATCCCTTCCTGAGGAAGAGGAAGAAGAAGAGGTTGGAGAAGATGGTGCCAAGCTGGTGACCAGGAAAAGGTCTCGTAAAGAGAGCACTGCTGGGGGTACTCCACCAGCGCAAAAAGTTGTTGCAACCCAGCCGATAGGGAAAAAGGGTATGCTGCGGAGCCTTTTTAAATTCTCACCAGGTTGGTATTGTATTTTTCGTGTTTTATGCTTTCTGCCTTAGTAAAATTTTTAACACGTTTCCCTTCTCTAGAGGCGCTGAAGAAGCCTGCGGTGAAGGTTAAGGAGCCAGAACCGAAAAAGACTAAGGAGCCGGAGCTCAAGAAAACCAAGTTTGTCATCATCCCTCCGAAAACCATTCCTGAGAAGGAGGTAGAGAGGAAAGCTGATGAGCCTGCGGGCAATGTGATTCCTGAAGAGGAATTGTTGAAGGAAACCAAGACCGCTGCTACCACCATCCATGATAGAGCGCAGAGTCCGGAGGTCGTGCATATTATCGGGCTTGACTAGCCCTTGAAAGGTAAAGGACCAGAGGTTTTCACTTCAAGTGTAGCCACGCAACATGACGCCCCCACCCGAACTGCAAAAGTACTATCTGTTGCTGGGGGGTCTGCTTCTAACGTATAGGCGCATGTGGCGCATCAAGATACTTTTACGACTGCTGTTGGTTCAGATGCTGGTGGCTCTGGCGCGGCTAGCCAGAAAGGTGATGGAAAGAAAATTCCAAGGCCACGATCCCCCATTGGTACGAAAGACACATTGGGGGATATCTATTATAAGACTTATACTAAGGAACGTGGCAAAGAAAAGCATGTCCCAGAATGGAGCCTGAAACAAAAGGATACTTTTGTTGAATTCGGGGCATGTAGGGATTGGTTTTTAGGGACTTTTCCTCTAGGTGAGGTGAACCGACAGCGGGCACGTACCCCTGAGGCTTTATACTGTGCTTACATTATCCGGGAGGCCAATACTTCTGCCACTAGTCATCAGAATTTGCGCAACTGGCGCCAGATGCACCAGGAGCACGCCAGCTAGGAAAAATACCAGGAGTGCTTGTCTGCTGAGGCTAGGGAGTTTGAGCAGATGAAAAACAAGTTTTTAGAAGTAAAGGCCTCTTTCAAAAAAGAGAGAAAGTCTGAGGAATGGGGGTGAGATGGTTTGAAGACTAAACTCCACGCTGAAGATCTCCTGGCGAAGGAGCGCCAAGAATGGAAGAAGATATGTGATAATGATAATAAGAGGATGTATGCTGCGCGCACAAAGATTACCAACCTTGAAGCTGAAGTTGTCACCTTAAATGGGATGGTTGAGGAGGCGCATGCTGATAGAGAGCGTGTTGAGGTCCAACAGGCTAGCTCCCTCTCATCTTATACTTCCTTAGTGTTAAAATATTTCTAGCTTTTCACTCAAAAACTTGTAGGTCGAATTGAATGCACAAATCATGAGTAAAAACAAGGAATTGGCTGGTAAAGACATTGAGATTATGGAGCTAAAGCATAGGTTGTTTGAGGCTCATGAGAAGAGTGAGTCTTTAGAGATAGACCTGGCCGCTAAAAAGGTGAAGGCTGATACTGCCGAAGAGGCACGTAAAGCGGCCAAAGAGGCGGGCGACATCAACACTTCTGCCTTGAACGTGGCGCAGAATAACTATGCTAAAGCTCAATCTATCGTGGATACGCTTGTCTCTGAATCTGAATGGATGTGCAACCATGGAGTAGCTGCTGTAAGAGTCTCTTTTTTGCCTTAGGTTATCATAGCTTGTTAACTTGTTTTCACGATTTTGTTTCTCTTGAATAGGTTACTAGCTCTATACTGAATGCGACGGAGCTGGATCAAGCAGTTGCGACGCTCACAGATGCCGCGCGTGCCATTGGGCATCGTGGTGGCTATCTCGAATGCGCCCAATATGTTGAGGAGGCGCTGCAGCAGCACTTCAGGACCTGCCATTGCACCATGACTGACCAAGCTGATGAGATGCTAGCCCGAGTTGAAGACGTTTATGATCATTTATCTCTACCAGTGATGGAATTGGTCACGGAGGTGCTAAAGCATGACGTTTATATCGCGCGATTGAAGTCCATCCTTGTCGCTCCGGAGACTGTGGAGTTGTCTGATGAGGAGGAAACGGCTGGTGATGGTGGCGACGAATAGATTGTAGGATGTTTAGGCTTTTAATGCCTTGTAATTTCTTGTGGTTTCCAAATATGTAAATGGTGTGCGGTTACGCTTTTATGAATGGAAATATTTTGTCTTTTATTCTGTCAAATGTTACAATTATTACATTGTTTTTAGAAACTTTGTTTAAGTTAGCGTGAATGAATGTATGTGTGGCTCATTATGAGTGTTGTTGTCCGGCCTCGCGCTATGCTCGCGGAGAACCTTGGAGGCTTAACTTAAGAGCTCGTAATTTACTGAAGTGTTTTCGTGCTAATCAAAAGTTTAACATGCATTTGTAACTTAGTTAAAACAAAATGTAATCATAAAACGTATATAACTTTTGCATTAGATAACTGAAACAGGCGCTTGGCCAACATACATAGAAAGTTGTTACATATCGCATTTGCGCAGTTGTTGCGCGTTCCATGTGCATGGGATGATGTGACCATCTAAACTGCGCAGTTTGTACGCCCCTTTTCCTAGCACCTCATGAACTAAGTATGGGCCTTCTCATTTGGGTTCTAGTTTTCCAGGGCGCTCGGCATTAGAGGCTTCGTTGTCCCTGAACACATATTCCCCTGGAGTGTATGTACATATGCGCACCCTCACATTGTAGTATCGCTCCAACTGGGTCTTGTACTTGGCCACTTTAATGCACGCGATCTCGAGCCTTTCTTCGAGTAGGTCCAAGTCTAAGCGGCGCTCCACCTCGTTATCAATCCTGTTAACTGTTGATAAGTGCAGCGAGGGGAGGCCTATTTCTGCTGGGATAACAGCCTCTGATCCGTAAACAAGGTTGAAGGGGGTCTCGCCATTGTTTGTATTTGGCATGGTACGATGAGCCCACAGGATGCTGGGGAGCTCATCGACCCAGCCTCGCCATTTTGTGCCCAAGCGGGCCTTTATCCCTTCAACTATGCTTTTGTTGACACTCTCCACTTGACCATTGTCTTGCGGGTGCGCAACGGAAGAGAAGGTGTGCTCAATGTTTAATTCATGCATCCATTTTTGAAGGTCTTCATAGGCGAAATTTGTGTGATAACTGGCACAAAACCGGTAATCCCTGTAAAATTTAATTAATCATAAATATATGCAATTATGTGCTTAAATGTCAACATTGTCTGATTACATACTATACATGTGAATTCATGCACGTTTTATACTACAAAAATTGCCTTATGCATTAATGATAACGTTGCATCAGAAATACTAGTAAACTCACCGGTAAGACACATTGTGTCAACAATTCTATAGAAAGCAGTCAGACAATAGAATTGGAGCCTAGGTGTAGGTCCAACGTCAAAAATATATTAAAACCCAATAGTATATACAAGGGTTAACAAATAGACGTTCCGGAAACTAGAATATGCACTAAAAAGCTCCCGAAACGCACTTTAAATGCAGAATTCTGCACAAATCAGCTATAATAAGCTTTTTAACACATAAATATTATGCAAAATTCATGTTTTATTATCCAAAATACCCTCCTAAGTGTTAGGAATTAAAAGGGTCACAAAAGGGTACATAAAGGACACTAAACGGTGCAATGTAGCACTTTAATGAACCGGTATTTAACCGAATAACCGGACATTACCCGAAACATCAAAATATTACTAGAATCATTGTTTTAATATTTCTGAGCTAGTTGTGGTTCCCGAACACCATAACACCCCTTATAACATAATAACACCTCAAGTCCCTAAACTTTATACTTGAAAACTAACTTATTTATGAAATTAGAAATTGGAACTTACACTTTACCCCCCCCCCCCTTTCATATATATGGTCACATGGGGGTGACCCCACCACAATCTTAACAAGATCTTCCAAAATCCCATTTGATATTACTTGGATTCACTATGATATATTTTGATATGATTTAGATATTGTGATCTAGGAAGATCTTGTATGCACTATATATATCACCATCCTTACTCCATCTTCTTCACACAACACACCTCCTCCTCTCTCATCTCCCTCCGGTCGTGAGCCACCACCCACATCACCACCACCTTCAACCATTAATCATCCATTCCAAGGTTTACATAAGGTGCTAGAAGGTGTTTAAGAAGGTTTAGAGCTTGTGGATCTTGAAGAACATTCTTCATTTGCTTTTACCCACCATCTTTGTCATCTTTTTCTTCAAGTGTTCTTCCCTAGCCTTGTGCCAGTTGTAAGACTCTCATAACCCTTTGTTACTTCATATTTTGATGAATGAAAGATGATGAATATTGTAAATCTTGAAGAACACAAAAGAACATGATCATGATACTTTAACATAAGCTTAAAAATATAAGAATACATGTTGAATATGTTGATTTGCTTCCTGTTAATTGATTATTAGTGTTACTGATGTTAGACATCATAAGAAACCTACTAGATTGTGATTAAACACATGATCTAGTAAGTTAAAGTGGTGATCTTGTGAAAGACCAAGATCTTCTTGCTTTATGTCTTCATGAACTTGAATAATGAAAGTGATTTTCATATGTAAAAATGATATAAACAAGATACAAATCTTGTAAATAGATGATTACAAAAATGATTTTCTCAAGAAACCAAGTTTATTTACAAGACTTACAAATTCATGGTTTCTAAGTAAATTAATAATATTTTTAGTGTTTAAACAAGACTAGAAGCATGTATGTAACAAGAAAAATACAAGAGAAGTATTTTTAGAAAAGTCATCTTACAAGTTGTAAATGACTAGATCTTTTAATAAAGTTGTTTACAAACAAATAACCATGTTTTTAAGGGTAACCAAACCTATTAAATAACATGGTAAGTTACTACAAGTTTTTACAAAGCTTCAAGTTCATGATGTAGTATAATTTACTTGATTTTGACACTCGGTAAGTGTTAAATGAGTTGATGATTGTTGATGATGATTTAAAAGAAAATAAACACAAGTTTTGAAAACATGGGAAACCTCCATTTTTAGGGGAAACCATGTCAAAATTTCTATAAATTTTGACACTTAGAAAAAATATAAGTTTTGGTGAAACTTATTCCCTAAAAATTCACCCAAAAATATTTACCAAGGTTTCCCTAATTTTTATGTAAACTTCAAGTTAAGAAATGATGATTTCTTCAAGATAAAAATTGATATTAAGTATGTATATATTTGAGGAAAATATATATATTTATTGATCACCAAATTTTGTACTAAGTGTATGTAGTATGTATTATGTGTAAATAGTGTATTAGGACTTGAAAATACACTAAATACTCCTAAGGAGTGAAAATACAAAAAAAAATACATACACATACAACATGTTTAGACATACACAAGAGAATATATTTATGAAAACATATTAGTTGATAGATTAAATAACTTGGACAAGTTATGAACATGAAATGAAGTTTTGGACAAAATACATAATTCGGGTGAAAAATACACGATACTTATACTTATTTTTGAGAAAATAATGTAAGTAAGATACATAGTTAAAAATATAAATTATTTTTAACACAAGAACACATACATAAAAGAAGGTGACTTGTCCTTGTGCAATACAAGTCTAGTGACTAACGTTAATAAAACACGTATAGGTCACGACGCTATATAAGCAAACCCGGTGAAGTTTACCGCGCAAGAAACGCAAAGTTGTGAGTTCATGCTCCCCCTTTTCTTTTAACTGTTTTCTGTTTTATAACTTCGGGGGTGAAGTACATGTTACTAAATGTTTACAGAAAAGTGAAGTTGTGTCCCCACTTTTAATCTTTTACATACTTTTTAAACTTGGTGAAAATACATGTGTTATGGTATGATGGATACAAGAAATAAGGAATGATACTTGAAATCATGTCACGAATAGGGTACCAGAAGCACCATTAATCGTGTACATACTAAGACCACAGAACAAAAGGTTAGATCTAATGGGTTTTCGGGCAGCCACACTCTTGGTGAAAACTAGTACCAAGTAGTGCTTTTGTGTCTCAGTCGTGAATCGACAACTAGAAAAATGCCTATGGTTTGGATGCTTCCTATGTCGTGTCACATGTTAATGGCCTTGCAACCCATTAACAATATCGATACATACAGGAATACATGATTTATATAAATTACATATCATGTTTTCATACAAAGTATACAAATGTTCAATACAAAAGTTTCATGAATTCACACCAACATTATGTTGACGATTTTCCAAAAACTCACATGTATTTCACGTAACTAAAGTGGATGTGCGCGCGGACATACTCTTGCTCTTGGATGTTGTTTATCTTTATCGTTGAATAAAGTTGTAAATGTTTCAGACAATATGCTGTCTTGTGATGTAAACACTTAAACTATGTTTTCAGTTGTGAAATGTTTGGCATTTGAAGTTATTTTTACGAGCATGTATCATGTTTACCATTCATATGCAATGAAAACCTTTCATGATCACACCTCATGCTTCCGCCTTAGAAAGGTGTGTGACAGATTGGTATCAGAGCTGCGATTGTAGTGAACCAGGATTCCTTCTCGAGTCTAGAGTACAATCTCTAGGATCCTTTCACGAAAACAATTTTTCAAAGAGTTTTCATTGCATAAAACTTTCCGCGACATCCACTACCTGAAACTGTTTACAAAGAGTCAAGAAAGAACACTATGAGACTTAGGGTGCACTGGAGTAGCACTTGTCTTTGACTAGAAATTACTTGCAACTATGTGTGATAATTGATACATACATATACTAGAAATAGAATGTATCAGGTACTCGTGACTTTACCCGAAAACAATGGCCTATCTGAAGGAAGTGATATGAGGATGAAACGAACTGTGCGGACTGTGCAAGGACTTACATAATTATGGAATCCAGTGCACAAAAACCACAGCAAGTCTTGTCACGTATCATAAAAGATTCCTTCAATACAAGAAATGGTCAAACGTGAACACCCTCACCCCTCCCCCAGCCTATTAAATACTCTGTTGGAGTAATAATTTAGGGTATAAAGACAGGAACCGCCAATGTGAAGTGAGATATTTTGCCCTTTACATAAGTTAAACTTGTACTTTGGGGAGATATAACCCTTATGTATTTTGTTTACTTCGCAAACAGTAATGTAACAAGTTGTTCTGATATGTGTAAAGACTCGGTGAATATCTTATGACACGCCCATATTTATCTATTTATACATGCTTGTTACTGTATGAATTGATTTATACATTTGGTGGATTGTTTGATGTCACTTATGTGGTATATGCCTGTGTGTATATATACTACTACTGTCTCGTATGACGATATCAAACAAATGTCTAACCCTGTTGTGTTGTGTTCTTTCAGAACATGGCACCTAGGAGAATTGTGAACAATCAAGGTTCCGACCAACCTCCTCCTCATCTTCTATCGAGGACTGTTGAAGAACCGAACACCCTACTGGAGGAAAGGATCTCCGCAGCTATCGCCCAGTATGAGGCGAACCGCACCGAACAAAGTGGAGGACCAAGCAATGCTAGACGTAATGGGAATGGAGATTCATCTGGAGGAAACGCAACTCAGGGTTGCACTTTCAAGCAGTTTCTCGACTGCAAACCGCTGAACTACGATGGCACTGGAGGTGCAGTGGCATTTGTACGCTGGACGGAGAAGACTGATGCCACTATCCGCCTGAGCAAATGTACCACGGATGAACAAGTCACTTTTGCTACTGGGTTATTTGTTGAGAAGCTTTGACTTGGTGGAATTTGCAAGTCCAGACTCTGGGTGATGATGCCGCGTACAGCATGACGTGGGATGCGCTAAAGGAACGTATGAGAGAAAGGTATTGCTCTCGTGCTGAACTCCAAAGGTTGGAGACTGAGTTCTGGCACTTGACCATGGAAAGTGCTGACGTTACTGGTTATACTCGAAGATTCCATGATCTGTCGAGAGTGATCCCCTACATGGTAACTCCCGAATTTAAGCGCATTAAATGCTACATTTGGGGATTGGCCTCAGAATTTCGCAGCATGGTAACTTCGGCCAAACCTCAAACGATCACTGAGGCTGTAACTCTGGCTATTAGCCTTATGGAAGATGTTATTCGCATGAAGAAGTTATCATTGAACCTAACAGAAAAGACCGAGACGCATGCTGAGTCGTCTGGTGACAAGAAAAAGGAAGCATGCGAACCTGAATCAAGCGACACGTAATAACAAGGGTTCCAACAACAAGAAACGAGATTCCAACCTGCCTAAGGAGGCGAAAACTCTTGCAACCATGCATGACGTTCCTGCCAAAAGATACCTAGGCACTCTGCCCACTTGCAACCAGTGCAAGCGTCATCATGAAGTAGTTTGTCGCATTCCAAAATGCAACAAGTGTGGAAAACTGGGTCACCATACTGAGGATTGTTGGGGAAGAGGAAATAGGAACTGGAACGGAAACCGCAACGGTGCTGGTAATAGAAACAATGGTGGAAATGGAAATGGCAATGGTAACCGAAATGGTAACGGAACTGGGCAGAACCAAGGATGCTTCAGTTGTGGAAGCAAGGATCATTTCAAAAAAGATTGCCCAAGAGGAAACAATGCTCAGGCTCGGGCATTTGTGATTGGAGCAAAGAACGCACGCGAGGACCCTAATGTGGTCACCGGTACGTTTCTCATTAACAATCACTTTGCATCCATATTATTTGACACTGGTGCCGATTTTAGCTTCATGTCTGTGGAATTTAAACATATGCTTGGAATAGAATCTAGTAGATTAGATATCCCATACTCCATAGAACTAGCTTATGGTAAACTCGTTGAATCGGGCGAGCAAAGATTTAGCATCGACCTCTTACCTATTCAATTGGGTAGCTTCGATGTAGTGGTCGGAATGGACTGCTTGTCCAAGAACAAAGCTGAAGTTATTTGTCACGAGAAAATCATTCGCATCCCTCTGGCGAATGATGAAACTCTCATCGTGCATGGAGAAAAATGAGACGTGCCTTTGCGAATCATCAGTTGTATGAAGGCACATAAGTGCTTGAGGAAAGGATGTGTTACCTTCCTAGCGCACGTTGTAGATAAGAAGGCTGAGGAGCAGAAACTCGAAGATATTCCTATGGTGAAGGAATTCCCTGATGTTTTTTCCCGAAGATCTAACAGGACTACCTCCGCAATGACAAGTCGAATTCCATATAGACTTGGTTCCAGGAGCCGCTCTTGTAGCCAAGGCGCCCTTTCGGCTTGCACCATCCGAAATGCAAGAATTATCTACACAACTCCAGGAGTTGTTGGATAAAGGATTCATAAGGCCAAGCTTCTCACCTTGGGGAGCTCCAGTATTGTTCGTGAAGAAGAAGGATGGGACACTGCTGATGTGTATCGATTATAGAGAATTGAACAATCTCACAATCAAGAATCGGTACCCACTACCGAGGATTGATGACTTATTCGATCAATTGCAAGGATCGAGCTACTATTCCAAGATCGACCTTCGATCTGGATACCATCAGTTAAGAATCCAAGAGGAAAGCGTACCAAAGACTTCGTTCAGAATACGCTATGGGCATAACGAGTTCCTTGTGATGCCATTCGGACTGACGAACTCGCCAGCGGTATTTATGGATCTGATGAACCGCGTATGCAAACCATACCTCGATAAATTCGTGATTGTATTTATCGATGATATCCTGATTTACTCACGAACGAGAGAAGAGCACGAGCAACACCTCAGAACCATTCTGGAACTACTGAAGAAAAAGAAACTTTATGCAAAGTTTTCAAAGTGCGAATTTTGGATTCGCGAAGTACAATTCCTTGGTCACGTTGTGAACGAGAAGGGCATTCATGTAGACCCATCCAAGATTGAAGCAATAAAGAATTGGGAAGCTCCCAAAACCCCAACGGAAGTTCGACAATTTTTGGGCTTAGCGGGCTATTACCGACGGTTTATTGAAAATTTCTCCAAGATAGCTCAACCGCTAACTACCCTTACGCAGAAAGACAAGAAGTACGATTGGGTGACAAGCAGGAAGAAGCCTTCCAACTGCTCAAAAATAAGCTATGAGATGCACCGATACTATCCTTACCCGAAGGCACAGAAGACTTCATGGTATACTGAGACGCTTCACGTCAAGGTTTGGGTTACGTGCTCATGCAACGTCAAAAAGTCATCGCTTACGCTTCAAGACAGTTGAAGGTACATGAAAGGAATTATACCACGCATGAATTGGAGCTAGGCGCGGTGGTATTCACCTTGAAGATTTGGCGGCACTATTTATATGGTACTCGATGTACAATCTTCACAGATCACAAAAGCCTGCAACACATATTTGATCAGAAGGAATTAAATATGCGTCAACAACGTTGGGTCGAACTGCTGAACGATTATGACTGTGAGATTAAGTACCATCCAGGAAAGGCAAACGTTGTAGCAGACGCGTTAAGCCGAAAAGAAAGGGTTAAGACCCTAAGGGTTCGAGCATTGGAAATGACTATTCGAACGAACCTCACTGCACACATTCGTGACGCACAACAAGAAGCGCTTAAGATGGAGAATCATAGAGCTGAATACCTTCGAGGTATGATGAAGAAATTGGTGCCAAACAAAGAGGGAACCTTATACTTTAAGGAGCGTATTTGGGTTCCGCTCTATGGCGGTATTCGAGAAGTCATCCTTAATGAAGCTCACAAGTCAAGATACTCGATCCATCTAGGATCGGACAAAATGTATCAAGACTTGAAGGACTACTATTGGTGGCTGAGACTTAAAAGCGATGTTGCTACCTATGTTGGAAAATGCCTAACCTATGCTAAGGTTAAGGCTGAATATCAGAAACCATCTGGGCTACTGCAACAACCAGAGATACCCATGTGGAAGTGGGAGCAAATCTCAATGGACTTCATAACAAAATTACCCAGGACCACTAGAGGGCACGATATGATATGGGTGATAGGCGATCGGTTAATAAATTATGCGCATTTCCTACCGATCTGAGAAAAGGATAGCACCGAAAAGCTTGCTGAGTTGTACTTGAAAGAAATCATGGCATGTCATGGAGTGCCTATCTCAATTATTTCAGACAGAGATGGACGATTTGTCTCGAGGATCTGTCAATCCTTCCAGGAGGCCTTTGAATCTCAACTAGATCTGAGCACGGCCTTCCATTCGCAAACAGACGGCCAGAGTGAACGAACCATACAAACACTAGAAGATATGCTTCACGCATGTGTTATGGATCTAGGCAGCAGCTGGGATACTCATCTACCTTTAGTTGAGTTTTCCTACAATAACAGTTATCATACAAGCATAAAAGCCGCACCGTTCGAAGCTCTGTATGGCCGCAAGTGCCGCTCGCCATTATGTTGGGCAGACGCTGGAGACAAACGTATGGTTGGTCCTGAACTTGTACAAGAGACAACCGATAAGATTATGCAGATCCGAGAGCGCATTAAGGCGGCTCGAGATCGACAAAACAGCTACGCTGATCGAAGACGAAAACCATTAGAATTCGAGGTGGGAGACAAAGTGTTGTTAAAGGTCTCACCTTGGAAGGGCGTAGTAAGATTCGGAAAACGTGGAAAGCTGAATCCACGATACATCGGGCCATCCAAGGTCTTGGAAAGAATTGGTACCGTAGCCTACAAGTTGGAATTACCGGAAGAACTTAATGGAGTACATGATACGTTTCATGTGTCCAACCTCAAGAAGAGTCCAACCCAAGAAACAGTGATCATCCCTACGGATGAAGTGCATATTGATGACACCCTCCGATTTACAGAACAACCCGTTGAGGTTACAGACTGGAAAGTCAACAAGACCCGAAGGAGCAATGTCAAACTTGTCAAAGTACGTTGGAACTCTAAGCACAGACCCGAGTACACGTGGGAACGTGAAGACCAGTTTAAAGAAAAGTACCCCCACCTGTTCAAGAAAACTCCTATGAGAGATAAATCAGCCTGAATTTCGGGACGAAATTCTTTTAACAGGGGGAGACTGTGACAACTGGCACATAACCGGTAATCTCCGTACAATTTAATTAATCTTAAATATATGCAATTATGTGCTTAAATGTCAACATTGTCTGATTACATACTATACTTGTGAATTCATGCACGTTTTATACTACAAAAATTGCCTTATGCATTAATGATAGCGTTGCGTCAGAAATATAAGTAAACTCACCGGTAAAACACATTGTGTCAACAATTCTGAAGAAAGCAGTCAGACAATAGAATTGGAGCCTAGGTGTAGGTCCAATGTCAAAAATACATTAAAACCCAACAGTATATACAAGGGTTAACATATAGACGTTCCGGAAGCTAGAATATGCATTAAAAAGCACCCGAAACGCACATTAAATGCAGAATTCTGCACAAATCAGCTATAATCAGCTTTTTAACACATAAATATTATGCAAAATTCATGTTTTATTATCCAGAATACACTCCTAAGTGTTGGGAATTAAAAGGGTCACACAAGGGTACATAAAGGACACTAAACGGTGCAATTTAGCACTTTAACGAACCGGTATTTAACCGAATAACCGGACATTACCCGGAACATCAAAATATTACTAGAAGCATTGTTTTAATATTTCTGAGCTAGTTATGGTCCCCGAACACCATAACACCCCTTATAACATAATAACACATCAAGTCCCTAAACTTTATACTTGAAAACTAACTTATTTATGAAATTAGAAATTGGAACTTACACTTTACCCCCCCCCCCCTTCATATATACGGTCACATGGGGGTGACCCCACCATAATCTCGCCAAGATCTTCCAAAATCCCATTTGATATTACTTTGATTCACTATGATATATTTTGATATGATTTAGATATAGTGATCTTGGAATATCTTGTATGCACTATATATATCACCATCCTCACTCCATCTTCTTCACACAACACACCTCCTCCTCTCTCCTCTCCCTTTGGCCGTGAGCCACCACCCACATCACCACCACCTTCAACCATTAATCATCCATTCCAAGGTTTACATAAGGTGTTAGAAGGTGTTTAAGAAGGTTTAGAGCTTGTGGATCTTCAAGAACCTTCTTCATTTGCTTTTACCCACCATCTTTGTCATATTTTTCTTCAAGTGTTCTTCCTTAGCCTTGTGCTAGTTGTAAGACTCTCATAACCCTTTGTTACTTCATATTTTGATGAATGAAAGATGATGAATATTGTTAATCTTGAAGAACACAATAGAACATGATCATGATACTTTAACATAAGCTTAAAAATATAAGAATACATGTTGAATATGTTGATTTGCTTCCTGTTGATTGATTATTAGTGTTAGTGATGTTAGACATCATAAGAAACCTACTAGATTGTGATTAAACACATGATCTAGTAAGTTAAAATGGTGATCTTGTGAAAACCAAGATCTTCATGCTTTATGTCTTCATGAACTTGAATAATGAAAGTGATTTTCATATGTAAAAATGATATAAACAAGATACAAATCTTGTAAATAGATGATTACAAAAATGATTTTCTCAAGAAACCAAGTTTATTTACAAGACTTACAAAGTCATGGTTTCTAAGTAAATTAATAATATTTTTAGTGTTTAAACAAGACTAGAAACATGTATGTAACAAGAAAAATATAAGAGGAGTATTTTTAGAAAAATCATCTTACAAGTTGTAAATGACTAGATCTTTTAATAAAGTGATTTAGAAACAAATAACCATGTTTTTAAGGGTAACCAAACCTACTAAATAACATGGTAAGTTACTACAAGTTTTTACAAAGCTTCAAGTTCATGATGTAGTATAATTTACTTGATTTTGACACTCGATAAGTGTTAAATGAGTTGATGATGATTTAAAAGAAAATAAACACATGTTTTGAAAACATAGGAAACCTCAATTTTTAGGGGAAACCAAGTCAAAATTTCCATAAATTTTGACACATAGAAAAATGTAAGTTTTGGTGAAACTTATTCCCTAAAAATTCACCGAAAAATATTTACCAAGGTTTAGCTAATTTTTATGTAAACTTCAAGTTAAGAAATGATGATTTCTTCAAGATAAAACTTGATATTAAGTATGTATAGTTTTGAGGAAAATATATATATATTTATTGATCACCAAATTTTGTACTAAGTGTATGTAGTATGTATTATGTGAAAATAGTGTATTAGGACTTGAAAATACACTAAATACTCCTAAGGAGTGAAAATACAAAAAAAACAAAAAAAACACATACAACATGTTTAGACATATACAAGAGAATATATTTATGAAAACATATTACTTGATAGATTAAATAACTTGGACAAGTTATGAACATGAATTGAAGTTTTGGACAAAATACATAATTCGGGTGAAAAATACAAGATACTTATACTTATTTTTTAGAAAATAATATAAGTAAGATTGTAGGATCGTGTCTCGACCCGAACGAGTCGTTCAGAGGTGTTCAACTTTGTTTCAGGTGCGGAATAACAAGAAACAAAGCTAGAAACAGCTGATTCTCTTCTTAATTCACTGTTTGTATTGATTTGACGTTGTTTACATTCAGTTCTCAAACCGGCAGCACTTCGGTATGAGTTACAAGATCTGTCTCTGAGATTTCGCTTATGAGGCACTATATATAGACTTCCTGATTTCGCTTATGTGTACATGTACACATAAGTAGAATCACCTATGTACACATAAGTGGAATCACCTATGTACACATAAGTGGAATCACCTATGTACACATAAGTGGAATCACCTATGTACACATGAGCGGAATCACCTATGTACACATGAGCGGAATCACCTATGTACACATAAGCGGAATCACCTATAAACTCTAAACATTCTCCTATTTTCTCACACAACACGCCCTAATTTATACAATACAATGTAAGACTCGATACAAGACGAAGTCGACAGATGTAGTGCACCAACAGACTCCCCCTCAGATGTTGACGAGTCGACTATCGAGTCACGACAATGCTATGTCTTCACTTCTTCAGTCTTGATCAGCCTCTGGGCTTTTCTCTCTTTCTATCTTCATCAGACTCCCCCTCACGATTTGCTGGCATTCCATTGTTCTTCAGCAATATCTGCATCAGGATCTTTGTCTGGCTTTCTTTGTCTTCAGAATCCAAAACCTGGCACTCTATACAGTCTTCAATTTCCAGGATCGAAACTTTGGCTATTCCTGCAGATTCTTAACCCAGAAATGAATTTCAAAATTTAACAATTTGTATACACTAACACTCTGAAATAATCAGACAACTCCCTCTCATAATCATATGTACCAACAATCACTCTCCCTCAGATCATACTCATCTGATGAACCACTTGTTGATTTCCAAAAACATATTTTGACATTTTAAAACACACTCCCCCTCACAACAATGTCATCATGTTTAGCACTTGGAATTTTGACAATCAGCTTTCCAACATCAGTTGTCGAAAATCTTTTTGACTTTTTCAAAAATTTATGCTAAAACACACTAAAAATCTTTTTGGATTTTTAGACAGAGAGTAAATGCAGTAAAGAAATATTTACAGACAATATTTTTGTGAGTTTTGTGTAAGAGGATCATATCAGTTTTTGACAAGTCACAAGTACCGTTGAGCTTAGTTACACATTAAGAATTAAACAATTCACTTAGATTGCCAATATACTGATCCACTTAAATTTTTACACAAATTTCAACTGATTCAGGATATGAGTTAGGTGTGTTAAAGACTTAAACTTAATCATGTGTCACACCTCTTGAATATACTCCTGAATCCAGATCCCAATATTCAGTCTTACAGGTGAGTATACCACAGATGATATCTGTAAGGGGTTAATAAATTATGAAGAATCATGAGAGCTCAGGTCAGAACTACCGTTCAGTAGAGAGATCATGACTCGACTTTTGAGTGTGTCCCCTTTAGAGGATCTTTCGCATTACAACAGCAGCGACTATCAATTTATTGTTTCATCAGCATGTTGATGGCGAAGCTATGTTTCAAGCTTTTGCGGAAAACATTATCCGGGGACTAGGTCAGAAATTCCTTTCAGCAGAAGTCCCGGGATAATACCCCAGATATCACTGAGCATAAAGACCTAGTATCTCAGAAAGAGGGACCTTTCAAACGAGATTTCAGGGGTTACCTATATATCCAAGTAGTGTTCCCCACGAAACAAGCAAGTTTGAATTTTAGTTTATATCCCAAAAAAGTTT
Source organism: Helianthus tuberosus (assembly GCA_030545235.1). Taxonomy (NCBI): domain Eukaryota; kingdom Viridiplantae; phylum Streptophyta; class Magnoliopsida; order Asterales; family Asteraceae; genus Helianthus; species Helianthus tuberosus. The sequence goes on from CM060410.1 coordinate 91,054,604, forward strand.
ACTAAATGTGTAAAAACCTATCGGCATATCATCAGTGAGACTGTTTAACGCTCTTTAAACGTTACATTTCTTTAGCATACTGTGACCGTCTACTGATGTACTATCATTTCCTCTTCTTTGACACTAAAACTCATTTTTTATTTTATCATGTTTTTGCCTTTTTCAAATTTTCTAATGTTTTTGGATTTTTTGAAAATTTTCTACTCCCCCTAAAATGCAAACACATTTTAGGAAATTTGAAAACAAACTGTACAATAAACTTGACAACCGATATCGAATCGCTTCAAATCACCATCCACTATGCATAAACAATCAGAACTCCCCCTATCACAAACCATTTTCTCATTTAGATCTCAAAACACTTAAGTTTGTTTTAATCAAAATGATTTTTTCGGAAAATGAGTTTGTTTTTACCACTTGTAAAGTTAGGGGTTTGGTTCATCATTTTGTCCATTCAATCTCTTGTATGTGGATTACATCAAGTTCAAACTAATGACCTTGAGTAATCACTTTGTCAGAATCAACCTCTCACCACTTTGTAAGAATATTCAAAACATATAATCACATGTAGGAATAAAACATCTACACAAACCATTTTACCAAACAAGATGCCGATTCCTGCTTCGCACTTACCAACCTGGAAGCTCCGGCAAGTCACACTTATCCTGTAAAATTTAACTTTTATAAGATTCAATCACACAATCAATTATCAAGAAAGATGCCGATTCCTGATCCACGATTACAAACTTGGGATCTCCGGCATAGTCCTAAGACTTCAAGGAAAACAGACTTCCATCCAAGTCTTTTCAGAGTTGATGGCTTTCAATTCCTGCGCAGTAGGGTTGTAAGTTGCCTTTTTAGTTGCATAAAAATCTTTAACCCCCTTTGCTTTACCATTTAACATTTTTCCAAAAATTTTCTTAACACTCCCATTGAATGTTTTCTCGACATCAAACTTAGTATTCTTGTTGTAAAACTGATTCGAGATATCAACCTTACCAACTTTCTGTTTAACTTCCTCAAATTTCAGTGATGGAAACTCATCATCATTCACTAAAATTTTCATCTCAACCTGTGGCTCTTCTGGCTTTGTGGAACCAGATTCGTCGCCGACATTCATATCAACTTTCTTAACAACCCACACTTGGTTGTCATTCTCTTTCTTTTTATAAAAATTCTTTTTATAAAAATTCGTTTTAGAACACTCACCAACCTCATAAGTTGAGTTTTCAAAAATTTTAAATTTTTCAGTTGGTGGTTCACTATCAACAACTTTTCCTTTCAACTTGTTAGAAACTCCCTGTTTTGACTTGGCATTTTTCTGGCAGTTCCATGCAATGTGAACAGCTTCATTGCACTTGTAACAGGTACGAGTCTCTCTTTGATAAAACACTTCAGTTCCATTCTTTTTCTTTTCAGCAAAAAATTCTTGATTTGACTGTCTCCAGAATGGTTTCTTCTATTCCTCTTCTGCACTTCCACCTGACACAAATTCTGTTTTTGTTTTAGAATTTTTCAAATTTTTATGATTTTCTGGTGGAATAAATCCAAGACCTTTTTTTTTGTAGCTACGATTTTGGTTAGTTTTCTTTTGAAAACCAGAACCAGAATTGTAACCCTTTTTCTTATTTAGACGTTGTTGAACTCTTGAAGTGTACTTTTTAGGTTTTTCAGTAAGATTTAAATCTTTTATTTTAGAAATATTAATTTCTGTCATTTTGAAAACCTTTTTGATCATGTCAAAACGAACACTTCGTATTGGAAACTCTTTGTCAGAGTATAATTTGTCCGAATCATTTAAAGTGTATGCAACTTCAAATGCTTCATCATCCAAATTTGCTTTCGATAACAAAAATTCTTTACTATAAGACCGTTTAACCGACGACTTTGGACTGTTGACAGGCGAATTTGACCCTCCAGACTCAGACTTTGACTCAGACTCCTCCTCAGTATCCAACACCTGATCGACCACCTTTTTTATTAACTCAGACTCATGATCAGTATCAGACGAGGTAAACGTGACATCAATGTTATCTGGTAAAACGTCAGTTGTGTCGGTTTTTAGCTTTATATTGACTGCTTTTTCAAGTTGCTCCTCGTTTGGTTTTCTAGGAAAATACCCTTCCCAAATTGGAGGCGGACACTTGTTATAGCTAACAGTCGGTTTCTTACCACAATCTTTCTTTTTCTTCGGCTTCTCGTCTTGAAAAGCTTCCATACCTGCAACAGTTGGGTAAATACGATCAATGAGATAATCAGAACTAGAATAACTTTGTAATAAACGTCTAATTCTCTCATTCTCAATCTTCTCTGTTTCCAACTCTTGCTTCCATTTAGCACTCTCTTCGATGTAAAAGTTGATGGCTTTTTGCTTTGTCATCATCACAACATTCATCATCGTAAGTGCTTTTTCTCATTCTGAGTTTGTCTTTTGGAGACCAGTTACTGTTTTGTTCAAGACATCATAAGATTCTTTCACATAGTTGAGATTGAATAGTAAGTGCTCCTTCTTCTTCTCATATTCATCTATTATCTTGTCTTTTGCTGCACAACCCTTGCATGCTTCCAAACACTTCTCGCAAGGCTTTACAACTTCAACAATCTTCTCAATTTCGATTGTTTTCACCACTTCAACCACCTTTTCTGCTTCAATCATCTTTTCTTTTTCTTTCACTTGCTCAGCTTCAGTAGTCTTCTCAGCAACACATTCAACATTCTCTTTCTGAACAACATCTTCAGATTTCATTTGTTGTTGTTCTTTAGCAGCTCGTTTCTCCTTCAGTTTCTCTATACGATCTGCAAAATAGAAATGCAAACTTTCAGGAGAAAGATGAGTTTTTGCTACATTTATATGTTTTTCTTCCTCATCATCACTACTGCTATCAACTTGTGATTTATCAAACTGTACAGATTTCTCAGAATCAGCATTTGATACACCAGAATCAGACGGTGTTTGATCAAATACAACTTCTTTTTCTGAGATAACATCATTTTGTTATTTGCAATCACTCCAATAGACTTCATCCATGTAACAAACATGTCTGGTTCTCTGACAATCCAGCTGAAGCCTTCAAGTAGCCTCTCATCATCTTGATCGACTATGCATGCTTTGCTATCAGGAGAGATATAATTGTTCCAGTCAAAATCCACCGCACACGCTCTTTTTGAATCCTCGATTCTTCTACCATGAGCCGTCTGTGAGTCTTGTGATTGACCAACCTGTTGATAAATGGCTTTCCGGTAATAATCATCTTTTCCAAATGGATTCTAAGCACCACTAGCTTCCCTTTTCTTGCATTCCCATTTGAAATGGCCTTTCTCCCTGCATCGAAAACAAGTAACTTTAGATTTATCAAAACCTAAAGTAGATACATGAGCATCAAGAAAGTCATTTCTCCCGGTAATTGTTTTGAACTTTTCAGCACGTCTAAGAACACTAGCAAGACACCATTTGATATCCATTAGTTCCATCTCTTCGGCGTCTATTTGATCGTAATCGTCTTTGGTGAGCATAGGATTTCCGATCCGACCAGCCACTAGACCCTCATAAGATAACAACACAGAACCAAGTATAGCAATGTGGTCTTTAGCAGTGTCTTCTGAAAAAATTTGACCTTCTGGAAGATTTAAAGCGATATTGCACTGAATCACATAACCATTTCCTGTCTTTGTGCTTTGAGACTGAAAGCTTTCTGATGAACTCTTTGGATTGACACTCGGATATAATGAGAAACCACTGCTGCTTTTATTTGAACTTTGATCAGCTTTTTCCGATGAATCTCCAGCACTAAAAGCAGTCTGGATTTTCGGACTTCTCTCAGCTTTTGGAACCGAAATACTACCTTTGTAGTACATTTTTACATCCTGTTGACCACTTGGACTGTTCATCCTCGCGATCTTCTGCTATTCCAAATCTTGACCCTCAATCTTTTCGATAAACTCACCAATTGATAACCCATCATAAACCCCTGTATTTTTCAGGATCATCAAATAAGTTCCCCACTCTTTTTGCGGTAACGCATCAGCTAATTTGTCTACCCACTCTTCAGACTCCTTTTTTATACTAAGCATTGACATAGATCGCACAAGGTGACTGTATCTTTCAATCAGCTTCTTTGTGTCTTCACCCGGTAGACTGCTGAACAGATCAAACTCTTTCTTTAACAGTGCCTTCTTGCTTTTAATCATTTTCTCGCTACCCTCAAATTTGACTTTAAGTGCATCCCAAATTGACTTTGCAGTTTTGTCATGCTGTAGCAGAATGAAAATGTCTTCTTTGATAGCTTGCTGAAGTAGACTAATCATCATATTTTCAGCTCTATACATATCACGTTCTTCATTACTAAATTCTGATATCTTTTTGTCGACTTTCAAATCAGTCTATGGCAAAACATATTTCTTCAAAATACATTCCCACGACCTAAGATGGTTTGCCTGAACCCAATTCTCGAATCTGTCTTTCCACCCGTAGTATTCTTCGATACTCATCAATTTCGGGGGCTTTTGGTTGGTTCCCGTTTCGTTTTCCAAATTCATGTTATGAGCAATGGAAGCCGGAGTAGATGAAGATGTAGCGAACGCGTTGTAGAAATCGTTATCCATGTTAGCTTTTAAACGAACTGGTTCTCCTCGTAACACACCTTAATCACCTTAAAAAAACAAGCAAACGATCAGTTTAAATAAACTGAATACGTAAAAGTGTGTAACGGTTGAATCAATCTAAGACTCGTGTTGAAAATTTGCGGACTCGATTCAATGTATTCCGCAAGCTAAATGAATGGGCTTGGGCTGACAATACACAATTATGATTGAGCCGATCACTTTATAATGTCGAAACTTGGGCCTTTGAATTACTTGGCTAACAACACACTTAATAATTTCACCAATCTTGACTTTAGTGGGCCGAATGGTGGGCTGACTTCGAACACGATATATGTACACAATATATGTTGTTTTAAAACTTGGGCCAACAACTTTGCTTTATATCTCAAATGCTGATTGTGTCATTCAACATAGTGGACTGATAAACTTTATCAATATGCATGCAGACTTATCAAAAGTAGCCGACACTCTTATCACAATTTCATTTGACCTTCACACAAACCAATAATATGGCGGCACATGCAAACTTCTATTATCAATACTCTTTTCAAATGTTAAACACAAAGAATGTGCCGACAACAATTTTTGCAACAATTATCTCATTGGGCCTTCAAACTTTAAGTCACATGCAATTCTTGAACAAACCAACTGACCTTTTTTTATGCAAACTTTGAATACAACACCCATGTGATTAACTGACATTATTTAACACTTTCACATGCAAACCGACATCTTTCACAATATTCCACTAACTTTTAATTGAACGTCACATGCAACCTTTGAATAAAATACTCATGTAATCGACTGACTTTTACAATACACAATGCACTTTCAAAGAGTTCACACTTTAAAGTTTTGGAGCAGAATCGGACTATGAGCACTATGAGCGGAAACAAAATGTTCACATGAGCAGAATCAAACTTGTTCACAAGAGCGGAATGAAACTGTACAAATGAGCGAAATCTGATGTTCGTATAAGCGGAATCTTGATGTTCGAATAAGCGAAACCTTGATTGTTCGAATAAGCGGAACCCTGATGTACGAATAAGCGGAATTACAATATGTTCGAATAAGCAAAACCTTAGATGACACAAGAGCGAAATCACTTGATGTCACAATAAGCGAAATCAGAAGTCTCTGATGTCCACAAAAGCGAAATTAGATGGTCATATGAGCGAAATCAGAGAATGTCCAAATAAGCGGAATCAACTCGGAAGCAAATTTGGTCCATTTTTAGTCCGTATTTAGATCCGAAACTTTCCAGGGTTTGTTAATGTTCAATTATCTATAATCTGTGAAATTTTGAACCGATTCTGACCGTGAAATCTTTCTGAATCGAGAAAAGAAGGTGTAGAAGTAAGAATAATCAATGAAATACAACTGTAAACTGAAGAACTCCTCCAACTAAGCTCTGATACCAATTGTAGGATCGTGTCTCGACCCGAACGAGTCGTTCAGAGGTGTTCAACTTCGTTTCAGGTGCGGAATAACAAGAAACAAAGCTAGAAACAGCTGATTCTCTTCTTAATTCACTGTTTGTATTGATTTGACGCTGTTTACATTCAGTTCTCAAACCGGCAGCACTTCGGTATGAGTTACAAGATCTGTCTCTGAGATTTCGCTTTTGAGGCACTATATATAGACTTCCTAATTTCGCTTATGTGTACATGTATACATAAGTGGAATCACCTATGTACACATAAGTGGAATCACCTATGTACACATGAGCGGAATCACCTATAAACTCTAAACATTCTCCTATTTTCTCACAAAGAACACCCTAATTTATACAATACAATGTAAGACTCGATACAAGACGAAGTCGACAGATGTAGTGCACCAACAAAGATACATAGTTAAAAATATAAATTATTTTTAACACAAGAACACATACATAAAAGATGGTGACTTGTACTTGTGCAATACAAGTCTAGTGACTAACGTTAATAAAACACGTATAGGTCACGACGCTATATAAGCAAACCCGGTGAAGTTCACTGTCACACCCTCAAAATCCACACGCGGAGTATTACCGCGAGGCGTGTGACGACCAGGATCTTAGCCACTAATTATTTTGAACCATTTAGTTATTATTACAAATAATGGTATAATTAGCGACCAATTTTTTTTTTGTTTAAATTTTTCAAAGCATAGCTTGAGTTTGCAGCGGAAAGGAAAGAAGAACACATCGTAATTTAAAACCACAAGTTGTTCATATGAAACTTACGAACCACGCACTCCATCCGATTGCAACGTCCGTCCAGAGCTGTATCGAGCAACCTGCAAAGCATGCAGTAGAGTGTCAACATAAAGTTGGCGAGTTCACGAGTTTAGTGTTTTCCAGTTTTATTTCCAAAAACTTGTTTTAACCAGTTAATTTATCCGTTTAAACATGCGATGGGGAGCTACCCCATAAGTAAGCGACTAAACTGTTTTTACAATACCGAATACTATTCATCCGTACGTTTCCGTAGAGTGCCCCGTTTGTCAATGTTCTATCATCATTCACGGTTTCCAGAGTACATTAGTTCACGCCCGATCCCATACGCGGGCACGGTGTGAGGTTGGTGAGACCAAAATAGCGCTATCAACTAATCGGTATTAAGAAGTGAGGACTTGAGTGATAGAGTTTTGTTTAGTGTTGCTTGTTGCATCCAGTATAAACAGTAATTAACTAAAAGTTCCCAGTAACAAGGGAAGTAAGTAAGTTTGTTCCCAGTAAGAAGGGAAGAAAAGTAAGTTTGTATCCCTCACAAGGGGATAGCGTTGTTACCCGTATCCCACACAAGGAGATAGAAATACCGTATCCCGCACAAGGAGATAGTAAGCAATCCCAAACCAGGAAAAGTGTTTTGTTCTGTTTCCCAATCCACCGGGAACGCATGCTTTAAGTAAAAAGTAGTGAACTCTCCTTTGCTTTGCTCGGTAGTTAATTTACTTGTGTTACATTGGTCAACCATACCCTATTATGGTTTATAAATATTTATTAGGTTCGTGTGCAAGTAATGGCACGTACAACTACACGTATTTAGCACATAGCACGTAAGTTACACTAGCATAACAGCATATACGTTATTGGGCCTATCCTATCATAAAAACAGTTCGACAGTAACAGTTAAACATTAACAGTAGCACATAGTCCAAAACATCAGTTTGTGCGGCCCAACAACTAAGCAGAGTAGTCCAGTCGAAATCGGGTGGTCTCGACTCGAGAACAAGAGGTCTCGAGTCGCAACCATGAAGTTTCGAGTTGCAACCAGACGGTCTCGAGTTGTGCATAACTGAGTCGCAACCGTAGAGGCCTCGAGTCAAGTCTCGAGTCGAGATCAGGAGATCTCGAGTCGTAACCAAGCTGGTCTCGACTCCTGGAGTGTGTTGTCTGGTTTCGAGTCCCAACCATAAGGTTTCGAGTCGCAACCATAAGGTCTCGACTCGCAAACTGTGCAGATGCTTCTAGAACCCTTATCCAACTTGTACGAACCAATCAAAATTCATTAACATGTACTGTCCAATCAAATTTCATTATCATGTTTTATTCTACCGTACACTTTCCAATTCAGATCAAAACAACAAAATTTCAAATATTTTCAATGATCTTCAATCAGTTAATCACGTAGGATTTTAAACATCATCACTGTTTTATTAAGGCATGGCACTACATTTATCATCAAAACATAATCTTATTAGCCTATCACCACAGTTCTAACCAATGGCATACATATCATCACGTATTTATCACCATTAAACATTACATGTTTAATACATCACATTTAGACCTTACATATCTAATAGCTACAAGTGGGTCATGATCAACCAGCCCCAATTCTTGTATATAGAATAGAATCAACCCATCCCATGGTCGTTTGTGATTCTCAAATATTGTGCGGCCCAACAGCATATTGCAGCCCAACTTAATTGGAGTGTGTGTGATCTGTGGAAATGTACGACATGGTGGTTCCAAATACAAAAAGGGTGTGGGTCCTCATGTCAGTTGGTGCAATTCATTCTACAACTTCTACACATATCATTCTCCTACCTAAATCAAATCATAAAAGACAAACAACTGGCATTCCCACAATTTCAAATCATTTTTAGGTAGGTTGTACTCTAACCTTATAAACTTGTACATTTTATGAAAATCCAGATACAATTTATAAATGTCAGACACACACATTTGAATTAAAACAGATAAGACAAAAGTTCCTTTTTCATCATCCCTAAATCATTCCAAAAACCCATATCTCTAACTACGACCCATATCCATGTTTGTGAATCATCGGACTCTCTTATTTGACAACATAATTATCATCCTTAACGACTTATCAACACTCATCATCATCGCATGGAACAACGAATCATATATTATCATAACTATTTCGAACAGAAATTGACACCTTTCTTCACTTACACAGTCGTTGGATTCAAACATTAAGCAACAGGTTACCACTATCACCTAAACACGATCTTTTTGAATGAACAGAAATATCCATATGAACCAAACGAATATTATCATGAACATAGCTAGTTATCGAGTATCTGATGTTAAACGGGTTCATATAAGAAGTATCATTAATAACAGATTCAGCAGATAATTTCTCATCTTTAATCATTCACTGTTTTGTTAACAAGAATCCATTCTTTCATGTTTATCACACAAGTTCGCAAACTATCATTTATTACCATCAGTACTTCAGATCTGGGCACATGACAAGAACTGATTCACACACCTTCATACTTTTCACATATAATCATTCAACGAGCTCACTTAGTCAAGCACAATAAAGCGACTAACCTGGATTCGTAGTTTGTGACCGGTTGTAAGCTAAATAGATCGAAGCGGAGTTCCGAGTTCCGAGAACGTAAGCTGCCAAAGACTGATCGGAATGGAGTGGGATTTGCTGGAGATGACGAGGTTAAGTGTGTTAAGAAGAGGTGTCACCGTCATTGTATAATCGGAATTTGATCGGAGGCGCCGATGTTATGGTCGCAGGTTTTGTTTGGAGAAGAAGGAAGATTAGGAAGAGAGAGAGAACAGTGGGGAATTCTTTTTGGGATTGCAGCTGACCTATGTTGTCGGCTGTGAGTTGTTATACCCTCCAATTAAACGTCGATCAGGATTAGGGCACACAAATTTTGTTTTGGGCTTTTCCCTGGGCCGACTAACAGGGGTTGTGTTGTGGAAGTTTGAATATTTGGTTAATGTGTCCATTAGCCTTAAATTCCTTTAGAATAAATTCGCACCAATATATATTCATGAGATCGCTGATAACAAATTCATGTAGGTAATTTTGTGATTTATACCAATAGCCATATTTGTAATATAATAAACACCAATCTAACAGTTAGTTCGCATAAATTAAATAATGAGATTTTCAAGGAAGTAGGATGTGCGGGTAAAACCCGGAGTGTCACATTATCCCCAAGTTGTAGAAAATTTCGTCCCGAAATTTAAAGTGCAGCCACTGACAAGCTAGTATGAGTGTGAACGTCTCAACGGGGTGTCACATCATCCCCCTGTTAGTTTGGAATTTCGTCCCGAAATTCGGTTGTAGCTTCAGTGCTGGGAGTTTCATTATGGAACAACTGGGGATACTTGCGCTTCATCTGGTCTACCCGTTCCCAGGTAAACTCTGGGCCACGGCGCGAGTTCCAACGGACTCGTACGATAGGTATCTGGCTACGTTTGAGAGTTTTGATCTATTGATCCGTGATCTCAATCGGTTCCTCAATAAAATGTAGCTGATCATCAAAAGTTAGCTCCTTAAAAGGAATGATGAGTGTCTCATCTGACAGACACTTCTTCAGATTAGACACGTGGAAGACGTTGTGTACCGCACTCAGCTCTTCAGGCAGGTTTAGTTTGCAAGGCTACCTTACCGATCCTTTCGGTAATTTCGAACGGTCCAACATATCGCGGATTAAGTTCGTCCCGTTAGCCCAAATGTACCACACCCTTCAAGGGTGAATTTTAAGTAGAACCCAATCTCTGACTAGGAGTGTTAGGGGTTTCCTACGCGTATCCGCGTAGCCTTTCCGACGGTCCAGAGCTGCCGCCATGCGTTGTTTATTCAGGGCAATCCTACCTGTTATGTCAAGTGCAAGTTCTGGGCCGGTAATTTGACTTCCGCCCAACGCAGAGGTGACCGGCATCAGCGTCCACGCAATGCCTCAAATGGTGCTGCCTGAATGCTAGTGTGGTAGCAGTTGTTGGAAGAGAATTCTTCAAAAAGGGAGTGTCACTCGTATCCAAGGTCGATAACACATATTCTTACCATGCCTTTGGGTGTTTGGATGGTGCGTTTGGCCTGACCATTAGTTTGCGGTCGATAAGCAGTGCTCATGCCTAACTGTGAGCCAAAGGTCCTTGTTCACAGCTAGTAACGAATCGGATGCAAAGCGGGGGTTTCGATCAAAAGTGATAGAAGTTGGCACTCCGTGCCCAGCATCTACTTCTGTCAAGTAGAGGATTGCAAATTCAAAAACTTATCGGTTTCCTTGGTTGCGTGTCGTTACTAGCAAACATTTCGTTAATGCCTTGGATAGGAATAAATTAGATGGAAGCATCTCATAGATCATCTTCCAATTGCTGGAGTTGCGGATTTTTGAGCATCTCCCTAATGTCAGGTGATACTCTTTTGAGTTAAAATCGTGAGGGGTTGCGTATACGGTCGAGAAATGCGGGCGTTGTGACGTTAAAAGTCCTGCATTGAAAACTTAGCGCAAGGCGGTTTTGCGTCGTAGAAGTACCAGGGTAGTGTGTAGGAGTCGTCCTGATTCCTACTAGTTTTCGGGATAGGTTCGGGCATCGTTGAAAGAAACGAGTGTCGAATTTTGACAGGATGGAATAAATTCGAGTTTCGTAACTAGGTGTTGATCGTATCGAGTTCGAAGAACAGTGCTTGCGATACCCTTTACCCCCGGGGTGTCCTTGGCTCGTTGCTCCAACGAGTAACATTCGTAGGAAGTAATTCATCCAAACGGAGATTTGTGCAGGGTAGAGTAGGATAAGGATCATGGAATCCGTGAAACATAATGCAAATAGCGAGAATTTTGCAAGAAGGATAGTCGCAATCGATACGTTCAAACTTGAGGCAAAACATGAGGGCTTTGGAATAGGCAATTAAGGATTCGTCTGATGTCGACGAGGTAGCTGGTCGTACACACGTTGTATGCAGTTAGAATTAAAGAACCTCGCTTGTCGATAAGGAGTGTTTCATCGATGTGGTTAGCACCATAAGAAGCAGCTAGAGAGGGATGGCCGTCGTGCGGGTTTGTAGGTTTTAGGATCTACTGAGACGTCTGGCAGGATGTGATTCCTCAAATCGGTAAGAAACCAAGTTCGAGTGGATTGTTCTAAGTTGGGCGAATGAGTTTGAAGTAGTGTTTGCGTCGTCGAGGGGTTTCGATGTGAAACTGCGAAAACAGGTTTTCGAGAAAGTACGGTTGAAGTAACACGTTTGTCGGCTAAAGGTCGAGTTTGTTGAATTCACCAAACTAGAGAGAGATCTGGTCGAGGTTTCTATATGAAGAAACGCGGATGTCGTGATAAAGAAACGATAGAAACAGGGATACCATCATGAGCAAGAAGCGCGAGTTCGTACAAAAGCTAGCGAAAGGAACCACGAAATTAGAAAAGTCGTCAAAGAATAACGGTTCTGGAAAATGAAGGATAAGGTAAGCATCTAGGTCACCGTACTCGTAGGTGGGTTGAATGGCTCGTAACTTCGTCTTGCCACGCTTCCAAATACGCCGGTAAGAAGGATATCACTTTGTGCTAAGGTATAAGGTTGAACTTGAATAATGATTTACCATGTAATGAGGAATTAGGGGAAATAACTTTGTGGTCGATGGAAGGGTGATTCGATTGCTGGAACTACAATGAGAAGCATATACCACGCATGATTTTCGTGTTCGAGACTTGCAAGTAAAATCCCGAAGAGTGTAGACTTACTAGAATGCTTCAAGAGTCAAGGTGATCAGTCGGGTGAGGGAACAAGTCTCACCACTAAAGTCGGGAAAGGAAATACGCAAGTAAAAAGGATGCGAATGGCGTCGTCATTCCTTCTAATATCCCATGATATAGGGGTAGCACCCCTTCGTCGATTCGTTCTCGTAACTTCTCTATATGCTTCGTAGCAGGCCTTTCCTGAGCTGGTTTATTGAGTGGACGTCCCTCACGTCGATTTGCAGTCCAGGGATGATATCAGGAAATACGTGGACGAGGGATTGGAATAACTGGTTCCTTGCCCTTAGTGTATCGTGGTTTCGAACCAGGTTTAGGAGGACTCGCTCCTGTTTAACACGTAACATGCTAGCCTAGCCTTCGTATGATCCACTGTGTGAAATACTAAATATACGCATACATACTAACACATATAAGCTAATTATACACATACACACATGCATGTTCACACACATAGGTTATGCACAAGTAAATGCCGTTAACCTACCATTACCAGGTGAGTATCTAAGGTTGACGAACCTTGCAATCCGGAGTGTGGTGTCGTTGTGGTTTTCGTTAAAGAACGGTTATAGTCTGGTTTTCATATAAAAATATTTTAAGTCAAAAACATTTTATATTTTAAACCTAGTTCACTATAACCAATGGCTCTGATACCAATCTGTCACAACCTCAAAATCCACACGCGGAGTATTACCGCGAGGTGTGTGACGACCAGGATCTTAGCCACTAAATATTTTGAACCGTTTAGTTATTATTACAAATAATGGTATAATTAGCGACCAATTTTTTTTTGTTTAAATTTTTCAAAGCATAGCTTGGGTTTGCAGCGGAAAGGAAAGAAGAACACATCGTAATTTAAAACCACAAGTTGTTCATATGAAGCTTACGAAACACGCACTCCATCTGATTGCAACGTCCGTCCAGAGCTGTATCGAGAAACCTGCAAAGCATGCAGTAGTGTGTCAACATAAAGTTGGCGAGTTCACGAGTTTAGTGTTTTCCAGTTTTATTTCCAAAAACTTGTTTTAACCAGTTAATTTATCCGTTTATACATGCGATGGGGAGCTACCCCATAAGTAAGCGACTAAACTGTTTTTACAATACCGAATACTATTCATCCATACGTTTCCGTAGAGTGCCCCATTTGTCAATGTTTTATCATCATTGACGGTTGCCAGAGTACATTAGTTCACGGCCGATCCCATACGCGGGCACGGTGTGAGGTTGGTGAGACCTAAATAGCGCTATCAACTAATAACCCGTTCGCCTGACCCCGACGACTAATCGGTATTAAGAAGTGAGGACTTGAGTGATAGAGTTTTGTTTAGTGTTGCTTGTTGCATCCAGTATAAACAGTAATTAACTAAAAGTTCCCAGTAACAAGGGAAGTAAGTAAGTTTGTTCCCAGTAACAAGGGAAGAAAAGTAAGTTTGTTCCCAGTAACACGGGAAGAAAAGTAAGTTTGTATCCCTCACAAGGGGATAGCGTTGTTACCCGTATCCCACACAAGGAGATAGAAATACCGTATCCCGCACAAGGAGATAGTAAGCAATCCCAAACTAGGAAAAGTGTTTTGTTCCGTTTCCCAATCCACCGGGAACGCATGCTTTAAGTAAAAAGTAGTGAACTCACCTTTGCTTTGCTCGGTAGTTAATTTACTTGTGTTACATTGGTCAACCATACCCTATTATGGTTTATAAATATTTATTAGGTTCGTGTGCAAGTAATGGCACGTACAACTACACGTATTTAGCACATAGCACGTAAGTTACACTAGCATAGCAGCATATACGTTATTGGGCCTATCCTATCATAAAAACAGTTCGACAGTAACAGTTAAACATTAACAGTAGCACATAGTCCAAAACATCAGTTTGTGCGGCCCAACAACTAAGCAGAGTAGTCCAGTAGAAACCGGGTGGTCTCGACTCGAGAACAAGAGGTCTCGAGTCGCAACCATGAAGTTTCGAGTTGCAACCAGACGGTCTCGAGTTGTGCATAACTGAGTCGCAACCGTAGAGGTCTCGAGTCAGGTCTCGAGTCGAGATCAGGAGATCTCGAGTCGTAACCAAGCTGGTCTCGACTCCTGGAGTGTGTTGTCTGGTTTCGAGTCGCAACCATAAGGTTTCGAGTCGCAACCATAAGGTCTCGACTCGCAAACTGTGCAGATGCTTCTAGAACCCTTATCCAACTTGTACGAACCAATCAAAATTCATTAACATGTACTCTCCAATCAAATTTCATTATCATGTTTTATTCTACCGTACACTTTCTAATTCAGATCAAAACAACAAAATTTCAAATATTTTCAATGATCTTCAATCAGTTAATCACGTAGGATTTTTCACATCATCACTGTTTTATTAAGGCATGGCACTACATTTATCATCTAAACATAATCTTATTAGCCTATCACCACAGCTCTAACCAATGGCATATATATCATCACGTATTTATCACCTTTAAACATTACATGTTTAATACATCACATTTAGACCTTATATATCTAATAGCTACAAGTGGGTCATGATCAACCAACCCCAATTCTTGTATATAGAATAGAATCAACCCAGCCCATGGTCGTTTCTGATTCTCAAATATTGTGCGGCCCAACAGCATATTGCAGCCCAACTTAATTGGAGTGTGTGTGATCTGTGGAAATGTGCGACATGGTGGTTCCAAATACAAAAAGGGTGTGGGTCCTCATGTCAGTTTGTGCAATTCATTCTACAACTTCTACACATATCATTCTCCTACCTAAATCAAATCATAAAAGATAAACAACTGCCATTCCCACAATTTCAAATCATTTTTAGGTAGGTTGTAGTCTAAGCTTATAAACTTGTACATTTTATGAAAATCCAGATACAATTTATAAATGGCAGACACACACATTTGAATTAAAACAGATAAGACAAAAGTTCCTTCTTCATCATCCCTAAATCATTCCAAAAACCCATATCTCTAACTACGACCCATATCCATGTTTGTGAATCATCGGACTCTCTTATTTGACAACATAATTATCATCCTTAACGACTTATCAACACTCATCATCATCGCATGGAACAACGAATCATATATTATCATAACTATTTCGAACAGAAATCGACACCTTTCGTTACTTACACAGTCGTTGGATTCAAACATTAAGCAACAGGTTACCACTATCACCTAAACACGATCTTTTTGAATGAACAGAAATATCCATATGAACCAAACGAATATTATCATAAACAGAGCTAGTTATCGAGTATCTGATGTTAAACGGGTTCATATAAGAAGTATCATTAATAACAGATTCAGCAGATAATTTCTCATCTTTAATCATTCACTGTTTTGTTAACAAGAATCCATTCTTTCATGTTTATCACACAAGTTCGCAAACTATCATTTATTACCATCAGTACTTCATATCCGGGCACATGACAAGAACCGATTCACACACCTTCATACTTTTCACATATAATCATTCAACGAGCTCACTTAGTCAAGCACAATAAAGCGACTAACCTGGATTCGTAGTTTGTGACCGGTTGTAAGCTAAATAGATCGAAGCGGAGTTCCGAGTTCCGAGAACGTAAGCTGCCAAAGACTGATCGGAATGGAGTGGGATTTGCTGGAGATGACGAGGTTAAGTGTGTTAAGAAGAGGTGTCACCGTCATTGTATAATCGGAATTTGATCGGAGGCGCCGATGTTATGGTCGCAGGTTTTGTTTGGAGAAGAAGGAATATTAGGAAGAGAGAGAGAACAGTGGGGATTTTTTTGGGATTGCAGCTGACCTATGTTGTCGGTTGTGAGTTGTTATACCCTCCAATTAAACGTCGATCAGGATTAGGGCACACAAATTTTGTTTTGGGCTTTTCCCTGGGCCGACTAACAGGGGTTGTGTTGTGGAAGTTTGAATATTTGGTTAATGTGTCCGATAGCCTTAAATTCCTTTAGAATAAATTCGCACCAATATATATTCATGAGATCGCTAATAACAAATTCATGTAGGTAATTTTGTGATTTATACCAATAGCCATATTTGTAATATAATAAACACCAATCTAACAGTTAGTTCGCATAAATTAAATAATGAGATTTTCAAGAAAGTAGGATGTGCGGGTAAAACCCGGAGTGTCACATTATCCCCAAGTTGTAGAAAATTTAGTCCTGAAATTTAAAGTGCAGCCACTGACAAGCTAGTATGAGTGTGAACGTCTCAACGGGGTGTCACATTTACGGCGCAAGAAACGCAAAGTTGTGAGTTTTCTTTTAACTGTTTTTAGTTTTATAACTTCGGGGGTGAAGTACATGTTACTAAATGTTTACAGAAAAGTGAAGTTGTGTCCCCACTTTTATTCTTTTACATACTTTTTAAACTTGGGGAAAATACATGTGTTATGGTATGATGGATACAAGAAATAAGGAATGATACTTGAAATCGTGTCACGAATAAGGTGCCAGAAGCACCATTAATCGTGTACATACTAAGACCGCAGAACAAAAGGTTAGATCTAATGGGTTTTCGGGCAGCCACACTCTTGGTGAAAACTAGTACCAAGTAGTGCTTTTGTGTCTCAGTCGTGAATCGACAACTAGAAAAATGCCTATGGTTTGCATGCTCCCTATGTCGTGTCACATGTTAATGGCCGTGCAACCCATTAACAATCTCGATACATACAGGAATACTTGATTTATACAAATTACATACCATGTTTTCATACAAAGTATACAAACGTTCAATACAAAAGTTGCATGAATTCACACCAACATGATGTTGACGATTTTCCTAAAACTCACATGTATTTCAGGTAACTAAAGTGGATGTGCGCGCGGTCATACTCTTGCTCTTGGATGTTGTTTATGTTCATCGTTGAATAAAGTTGTAAACGTTTCAGACAATATGTTGTCTTGTGATGTAAACACTTAAACTATGTTTTCAGTTGTCAAATGTTTGGCATTTGAAGTTATTTTTACGAGCATGTAGTATGTTTACCATTTGTATGCAATGAAAACCTTTCATGATCACACCTCGTGCTTCCTCCTTAGAAAGGGGTGTGACAATTTATGCCATTATCAGTCACTATTTTGAGTGGGAGGCCTAATCTACAAATGATATGCTCCCAAATGAATTTTCGCACTATCATTGCTGAGGTTGAAGCGAGGGCCTTTGCCTCTACCTACTAAGTGAAGTGATCGACACACACATTTTTTGGGGCTTCAACCCACTGTTGGAAGGGCCAGGCTGTTGATACTGGAATCAGATCATTTTTTGGGTGCAGGGTCTTCGGCGCATGCCTTTGACAGGCATCACATTTGCGCAGTTCATTTAAAGCATCAACGTGCATCCCTGGCCAATAATAGCCTGCATTCATGATCTTTGCCAAACCATGCGATGGCCCGCATGTATTCCACAGATGCCTTCATGAATTTCTCTGATTGACTAGCTTGCATCTTGGGGGTCTACGCAGCGTAGTAGTGGGCCAAAGAAAGATCTCCTGTAAAGAATACCCCCATCCATTTGATAGAAAAGCGTTTTGTTTTGGATCTTCCTGGCCTCCGCCTTGTTTTCTGGAAGAATCCCTTCCTGCAGATATAGAATGAGAGGGGTCATCCACGATGGTGGTCCTATCTCGACAACGTTGACCTGGCGCAACAATACCGATGGGTTTTTCAAAACTTCAATCCTGAGATCCTTCACGAGGTGTCGAAACGCTGTCAAGGCTAGCTTACTTAGCGCGTTAGCAGGCTTGTTCTCTGAGCGGTTGATGTGAACATCCTTTTATGATTTGAATTTCTGAAGCAGCTCTTTTGCTTGTTCCAAATATAGAGCCATTATCTCGCCATTTGTGTCATATAGCCCATTGATTTGGCTCGCGATTAGCAGAGAATCAACATGCGCTTGTAAGTTTTTTGCCCCCATCTTGATGGCGAGTCGCAAGCCTGCCAGGAACTCTTCGTACTCTGCTTCATTGTTGGTATTCTTAAAATCGAACTTGATAGCATAGGTGAATTCATGTTTCTCTGGGCTGACTAGGCGCAAACCTGCTCCTGCGCCATCTTCATTTGAAGCCCCATCAGTAAATAACAACCATAGTTCATTTGATGTGTTCTGGACGGGCGTATCAACTGCTTCACATTCTTTGATCTTATCTTCTGGAACTTTAGTAAGGAAATCTGCTAACATTTGCCCTTTGATAGCTGGGCGCGACCTGTACAAGATGTTATGGCCCCAAGTTCAATTGCCCATTTTGCCAAACGACCCAATGTTTTCAGCTTTTGCAAGATAGTGCCAATGTAAAAATTGGTGAGTACAGTGATGACATGACCGGTGAAATACCTGCACAGCCCTCTAGAAGCGTGTAGAAGAGCGAGGACTAACTTCTCCAACATCGAATATCGTGTTTCCGGGTCAGTAAGCATCCTGCTGACATAATAAATTGGAGTTTGAATTTTGTCCCTTTCTACTAGTAATACGGACCCAACTGCCTAGTCTGAGGCAGACAAGTACAGTACGAGGGTTTCTTTCTCAAATGGAGCTGTTAGAGTAGGGAGTTTGATCAAACATTCCTTCATCTGCTAGAAGGTTGCCTCTGCTTCTGCTGTCCATTTAAATTCTTGCTTCTTCATGCAATTGTGTAATGTACTGATGAAAGGATAAGAATTTGCTGCGTGATTCGATAAGAAACGATTGAGTGCGGCTAGGAGACTGGCTAATCTTTGCATATCTTTGATCGTGTGCGGTGACGACATTCATTCAATCGATTGGACTTTTTCTTGGTTGACTTTAAAACCACCGTTGGTAACTATGAACCCCAGAAACTTGCCTTCCTCCATTCCAAAAGAACATTTGCTCGGGTTGAGCTTCATGTTCACGCTTCGCAGATAATTGAACGTCTTCTCTATGTCTTTCAACATTTGGCCCTCTTCAGGACACTTAATCACAAGATCGTCAATGTAAACCTCGATATGCTTCCCAATGTTATCTCCAAATGTTTTGTCCATTAACCGCGGGTAAGTTATGCCATCATTCTTGAGCCCGAAGGGCATCATTGTATAGAAAAATATACCAATGTCGGTGTGGAAAGCGGTCTTATCTTCATCTTCCACCTTCATCTGGATTTGGTGATATTCCTTGTAGCAATCTAAGAAACATTGCCACCTGAATGGCGCGAGAGAGTCTATTTTCTTGTCGATCTCAGGCAATGAGTAACAGTCTTTGGGACATGCCTTATTGAGATCTATGTAGTCGATGCACATGCGCCACCCACCTTTTGACTTCTCAACCATTACAGGATTAGCGACCCAACTTTGGTAGTGCACCTCTCGCAATATTCCTGCCTTGAGCAACTCACAAACTTATTCATTCATAGCCTTTTACTTGTCTGTCCCTAGGCTGCGCTTCCTCTGGACTTTAGGCTCAACAGATGGATAAGTGTTCAAACAATGTTCAGTGATGTCGTGCGGGATGCCCGTCATGTCAGACGGTGTCCAGGCGAATATATCTATGTTCCTGAACAACAATTGTTTTAGGTGCATCCTGATATTTGGGGAAATGGCATGGCCGATCGTCACCGTTTGTTCTGGATATTTGCGTTTCTCAACCCATTTCTCTGGTTCAGATGGTGACACCTTGCTGGCTTTAATTTGGCGAGCATCCTCTGTCGCCATCACTTCTTTCGTTGAATAGATAATCGCCACCCCCGTTTCAGTTGGGAAGCCAATGGCTGAATGGGGCGTGGAGGTTACCATGTTCATCTCTCCTTGGGTTTCTCTTCCGATCAGGATGCTGTGCTTCGATTTTACTGGCATCATCATGAAGTTGACATTCGTCGTTCTTGAGTGCTTCCCGTCAGATAGCATGATGGGGAAGCTAATCTGACCTAACGAGAAGACTGTTTCATTTCAGAACCTAGATAGTGGATAGTCGACTGGCTCGAAACGCGCTTTGTCTTCAGGGTCGAACTAGTTGAAACATTGTTCATAGATTATATCGGTCATTTTTCCAGGATCGATGAAGACATAATCTGTTTCGTAATGCCCTATAATGCCAGTAATAACGACGGGGCGCGTAGACCCCCGCGCACTACTAGGAAAATGACTTGTTGCTCTTGCCATGCTGGCTCAAATGGGCGATTGCCTTTTCTTTTCGCGCTGTGTCTCGATCCATTGACCATGTGAGTTTCCAAACGTCATGTCGTAACCCCCAGCCCCTCGCCCCGAGGGGCCGGCGACCGGCAGCAGCACAGAGCTAGTGGTATCGGTGTTTATTAATTTAGCAGCGGAAAATAACATCAGGATCGTAGTTAGGAAATAGTTTACCAGAGTTAAAACACCACACTTTTATAAATACTAAATTTAAAATGGAAAAACCCAAGTTTCCATTATAATATGTTTATACGGATAAGCCCTAATTTATTGAGATAAAACTTTTTTCTTATTTAGGTAACTTTTATAGCCACTTTTCCAAGCCTTCAGTGCTCTCCAGCTAGCGTCTATTAGCTTCACATTAAATTAACTGAACCGCATTTTAAAAAAGTTTTGTCAGCAAGAAATACTAGCGAGTGCATCCCAGTTTAATCAAAACAAGCTTTTATATCTTTACAGTATTGAGGGCGATTAAAATGTTTATATATACCCAACTACCACCCACAGTACTTTCAATCCTGACTTGTGGTCATGCTACTATTCACAATATAGTAACAAGTAATGTATACAAAACCCCCCCAACATACTGACAGTAATTGTAGAATACATAGACTCAATCACTGTTATCATAATTTAAAACAACTGAGGTTTTGGTAAAACAGTTTGACTCACAAAATCGTTTACAAAAAGAGAATGTACTCACTTTGCTGACATAGATAATACTACTGCTTTCTAGTGACTTACTGGTTATAATCTATTAAAATTAAACAATGCACACGTGTTAGTAAGATAACCCGATTTACATTAGCCATACCCCCGAGACAGAACTCCAACGACTGAGTCAGGCAGATTCTTGACATGCGTTACGGAGCCCTAGATCAATCGGGTAGAGTAACTAATACGTAACAGGGGGTTATAATACTTACAACGAGGCAGAGCTTCGCTTTTTAGGGGTATTATTCCCGAGAGTTTTAGCTATTATAGTTTTAGAGAGAAAGAAAATTTTGAACGATTTTTAACTGAGCTCGAACACTCCTTTTATAGGCTGGAATCATGCGGCTCGGGGCCTATGAGCTCCTGTTCTCAAACTTACGCGGCCCGCGAGGGACATAGGGTAGGTCCTAGCTTAGTCGAGTCAACGATCTAGCCTTCACACGCGTTGGGACACGTGGCGAAACCGGGTGCGGCCTGGTATCACTGAGTCGCAGCCCGTGACAGGCTTGCTTGACCTGGTCGCGCCCCGCGAGAGCCTCAGATATTTGTTTTATTTGATTTTTAATAATATAAAGGTATATTAGGGTATATTTTGAGACGTGTAGGGTATGTTTAGGATTTTTAGGAGAGTTGTTATATCCTCCCCACCTTGTTTTAAATCTAGTCCTCGAGGTCTACTAGAACAGGTGTGAATATTTCCTTTGCATCTCTGACTCAAGCTCCCAAGTGTGTTATGGTCCTCTCTTGGAATCCCATTTTACTTTGACCAGAACTAATCTCTTGTGTTTGAGATTCTTGATTTTTCTATCTTCAATATGTAGTAGTTTCTCTACAAATTTAAGTTTCTTATTTACCTATATATCCTTAAGAGGTACTATTAATGTTTCATCTGCTAAATATTTCTTGAGATTACATACATGAAATAAATCATGTATTCCTTCCATTTCCTCTAGAAGTTGTAGCTGGTAAGCTACTGGTCCTGTTCTTCTAATAATCTCAAAAGGTACAACATACATGGGGCTTAGCTTTCCCCATTTAATGATTCTGACCAGTCCTTTCCATGGAGAAACTTTTAATAATACCTTATCTCCTACCTGAAATTCCAATGGTTTTCGTCTGTTATCAGCATAACTCTTTTGACGATTGCGTGTTGCTTTTAATCTTTCCTTGACTTGAATAATCTTGTCCATTGTTTCTTGTACTATCTCTGGTCCAGACAGTTTTTTTTCTCCAATTTCTGACCAGCAGACTGGAGTTCGGCACTTTCGTCCATAGAGTGCTTCAAATGGTGCAGCATTGATACTGGTATAATAGCTGTTATTGTAGGAAAATTCTATTAATGGTAAATGATCGTCCCAATTTCCTCCGAAATCAATTACACAAGCACTAAGCATATCCTCCATTGTCTGAATTGTCCTTTCGCTTTATCCATCCATTTGAGGATGATAAGCTGTGCTTAGTTTTAACTTGGTTCCCATTGCCTTCTGGAAACTAGTCCAAAAATGAGAAGTAAAATGGCTATCTCTATAAAAAACAATAGATAAAGGAATTCCATGTAATGAAACTATTTCATTTACATGTAACTTGGCTAATTGTTCCATACTGAAAGTTTCCTTCATAGGTAAGAAATGAGCATATTTGGCTAATCTGTCTATAATCACCAAGATTGCATCATTACCTTTTCGTGTCTTGGGTAATTTAATAACAAAGTCCATTGTTATCAATTCTCATTTCCATATTGGCATTTCTAGTTGTTGCAATAAACCTGAGGGTTTCTGATGTTCAGCTTTAACCTGTGAACACGTTAGACACTTAGCAACATAGGTTGCTATATCCTTTTTCATTCCTATCCACCAGAAATTCTTTCTTAAGTCTTGATACATTTTATCATTACCAGGATGTATCGTATACTTAGACTTATGGGCTTCTTCTAAAATTTGGTGGCGTAGGTTTCCTTGTTTGGGTATCCAGATTCTTTTCTTATGGAATCTCCAAAATCCATTTGTTCCTTGTTCTAATTCCTTAATCATTACTTTTAATTTTTCAGTATCTTCCTTGATTACTGTTTCCTATATCTCTCTAATTTGCTCATTTAAATCTGCCTGCAGATTTAGCTTGAGAGAACGTACTCGTCTTGGCTTCTCATGATACTTTCGACTTAAAGCATCAGCTACTAGATTAGCCTTTCCTGGATGATACTGGATATCACAATCATAATCACTAAGAATCTCCATCCAGCGTCTCTGTCTCATATTTAACTCCTTTTGCCCAAAAACATATCTTAGACTCTTATGATCGGTGAAAATAGTAAACTTGCTACCATAAAGATAATGTCTCCAAATTTTAAGCGCAAAAATTATAGCTCCTAACTCTAGATCATGGGTTGTATAATTCTCTTCCTGTTTGTTAAGTTGTCTGGAGGAATAGGCTATAACCTTTTGACGCTAAATTAACACACATCCATAACCTAATTTAGAAGCGTCACAATAGACTACCAGGTCTTTAGTTCCTTCTGGTAATGCTAGTATTGGTGCATTGGTTAACTTTTGCTTTAGAATCCTAAAAGCTTCTTCCTGTTTTGGTCCCCATTCAAACTTAACTGATTTGCAGGTCAATTTGGTTAAGGAAATGGCTATTCTAGAAAAATCTTGAATAAAACGTCTGTAATAACCTGCTAGTCCAAGAAAACTTCTCACCTCCGTCGGTGATTCAGGGACTCTCCACTTAGTAATCGCCTTGATTTTTGTGGGATCTACATGAATTCCTTCATGATTAACCAGGTGTCCAAGGAATTGGACTTCCTTTAACCAAAATTCGCATTTTGAAAATTTCGCATAAAGCTTTTCTTTTCTCAGTAAATTTAAATGTATAAACAAATGCTCTGCATGATCTTCTTTACTCTTGGAGTAAATAAGAATATCATCTATAAAGACAATTATGAATTTATCCAGATATGGTTTACATATTCTGTTCGTCATGTCCAAAAATGCGGCTAGGGCATTGGTTAAACCAAATGGCATGACTGTAAATTAATAATGATCGTACCTTGTTCTGAAAGCAGTTTTAGGAATGTCCTCTTCCTGTACTTTCAATTAATGATATCCTGAGCGTTGATCGATCTTAGAAAAGAATCGAGCTCCTTGAAGTTGATCGCACAGATCATAGATTCTCGGTAATGGGTACCGATTTTTAATCGTAACCTTGTTCAATTCTAAGAAATCAATGCACATACGCATTGATCCGTCCTTCTTCTTGAAAAACAAGATTGGTGCTCCCCATGGCGATGAACTAAGCAGTATGATTTTTTTCTCCAAAAGTTCGTCCAATTGTTTCTTCAGTTCTTGCATCTCTGCTGGTTAATGTGTGTAAAATACAACATATAAATTACATCAAATGAGGTATAAAACTAACCTTTTTTAGTACTAATGTTGGAAAAAGTGTGCTTCCTTTTGTATTTTCAGGACCAAATGAGCTTAAATGAACAAACAGAACAAATATGTAGCAAAAACCAACATAAATACAAAGAAAAGGAAGAAACGTGACATGCTTAACCCCTCGGCAACATCTCCCAAAGCAAAAGCAAGAAGACAGAAGTTGACCATGGGGCTGTGCCCAGCTCACCACGGGGCGTGGTCAGCCTTGGCACAAAAGACAAACATGTAGAAGCTTCTACGCCCACCACGGGGTCGTGCCCAGCTCAGCACAGGGTGTGGTCAACGCAAAGATACGCGGAATCTTGCCAAATCTGATAGTACAGTTACACTTCTGCACACGGGGCCGTGCCCAGCGAACACGGGGGCGTGTGGAGCCTAATACAGACATTTGCAATTAATGAAGAAAGAGAAAGAGGATGCACACGGGGTCGTGCCCAGCGGGAACGGGGCCGTGGCCAGAGTTCTGTTCAGTCTATAAATAGAGTTCTCTAAAAGCTTTCAGATCAATATACTAGACAATTAATGTGTATATCAAGCTAAATCAACATCAATACGTCTGTTTCCACCTTTCGTATTGATCGAGATCTCTTCTGAACGACTCGTTTAGTCATGCAAACGATCCTACATGTTCAGTGCTGACTTCGTCTTGTATCGAGTCTTGTATTAGATTAGAAAGATCAGGGCACAAAATACGAGAAATGTGTGTTTATGATCATTTCGCACGAAATGGAAAGAGACCATTTCACACGAAATGGGTCTTGCCCATTTCGTACGAAATGATGGGTCTATATATAGTGGTTCTATTCAAATCATTTGTAACTTTGTGATTCCGGTGCCGAGGTGCTGCCGAAGTGTCTCCAGCCTGTAAAACGGTGTTTTATCAATAAACAAGACATTTAAAGTGAATATCAAGCTGTTATCAAGTCTGTATCATTGAATTCCGCCTTTGATATGGATTGAACTCTTCTGATAGACTTGTTTAGATCGATTCTCAATCCTACAAGTGGTATCAGAGCTCAGGAGGAAGAGTTCTTACTGAATTCAGCTTGATTTCATCATTTTTCTGACTTCTACACCTTCTTTTTCAAAATAAACAAGATTTTACGGTTAAAATGAATTGAATTTCACATATAACGTGCAAAACAGTGTTTTAACAAATCCTTGAAAGAATGAGACCTAAAATCGGATTAAAACTTGGTTAATTTGACAAAAATTAGACCGATAAGATGACGTCAGCAGCATTTCGCACGGATTGAGCCTCCATTTCGTTTGAAATTGGCATTTCGCGTGAAAAGTCTTTTCATTTCGCACGAAATCAAATTGCTTGGTTAACTTCACATGAAATCGCACCAGATTATTCCATTTCGTACGAAATCAATCCATTTCTTTTTAAGTTGTCATTTCGTTTGTTCATTTCGCACGAAATCATCATTTCGTTTGAAAAGTTGTTGTTTTCGTTTGGAAAGGTCATTTCGCACCAGAGTTATTTCGTTTGAAAGTGATCATTTCGCTTGAAGATTAATCATTTCGTTTAAAAAGACTGTTTTGTAAAATTTTGATACCGAATCATGGAAGAAGAGTTTTACAATGCGTTTGCTACTCCGATTACTATTGCACAGAACACAATGTTAGAAAATGAAACTGGCACCATGCAAAAACCGCCAAAGCTCATGAATATTGAGGAGTATACAGGATGGGAGGAGCGATTCGAAAATTGGGTTCAAGCAAATTACTTAGATGCTTGGGAATGTGTTGAGACAAAATATGTTAGACCGATGAATGATGATGAAGAGGTTATTGCTATTAAAGAAATACAAAGATGAAAAGATGATGACTAGTCTATTGCATCAAGCTGTTAAAGAAGATATTTTGGTTTTATTACAACACAACGGAACTGCATATTCAATTTGGAAAGCATTAAAATCAAAGTTTGTTGGAAGTAAAGAAATGATCAAGAACAAAAAATCACTTTTGAAAAAAGAGTTTGATTTATATCGTGGTTTAAGAACTGAAAACACCAAGCAGATCATTGAAAGATATTGCAATTTGATAGTTAACATGAAAAGGTTGAGCATCAAAAAAGATAATGAAGAATTGATTGAAAAGTTGGTTGATGCGTTGCCACATGAGGTTTGGGGCACGTACCTTATGATGTTGAGAAATAAGAAAGATTTTGGCAGTCTAACACTGGGAAAGTTTAGTGAAAAACTTGAAACTCAAGAGATGGAACAACGGAAGATCTCAAGAATGAAATATTTTGATGGTGAACAAGATATTGGTTTATATTACAAATGAGGTATCAGTGATAAGACCAACATATCACCAAAGATAGAAATTGCATTTAATGCTAAAAGTTCTTCTGGAGGGTCATCTCAAGGATCAAACAGCAAAACGGGATTTACTTCATATCCATCATTTGATCCAAATTTTTCAGCAACAAAGAGTGGCAAAGTTCTATAATGCAACATTGCATTAAATCTTGAAAATGATCAAAATTACTCGGAAGAAGTTGCAAAAAGGCATATGTCTTTGTTGGTGACTGTGTTAGAGTGGTATGGGAGTTTGGTTGCAGGAAGGATCAGAAATCCGATGTTGACAAATGAGGATTACGATCAGATTGATGCTGAGGAGATGGAATTGATGGACATAAAGTTGTGTTTGGCTAGTGTGTTGAGAAGAGCTGAGAAATTCAAGTAGATTACAGGAAGAGATGATTTCCGTGATGCAAATGTATCTACTTTAGGATTTGATAAATCTAAAGTTACTTGTTTTCGTTGCAGGGAAAAAGGGCATTTCAAGCGTGAATGCACAAACAGCGAAGCAAGTGGAGCTCAAAATCCTTTCAACAACAATGATTATTATCGAAAAGCGATTTATCATCAAGTTGCTCAACAGCCATATCAACAACAATCACAGACTGCTCATGCTAGGAAAGAAATTGAATAATCAAAGAAAGCTTATTGTGTCAATCAAGATAATAGAGGATTCAGTTGGGACAAATACATTTCAGCTGATAGTAAAGCATGTTTGATAAATCAAGATGATGAAAGGCTACCAAAAGGTTTTAGTTGGGATGACTATGATACTAACAAAACTTCAGATCATAAAGCTTTTGTTGCTCGAGTTGCTGAAGATAGTGATAATGATGATCATTATGTAAATAGAATGAAAGAGCATTTAAGAATGCTAGAAGAGAGTGATGACAATGATTGTGGAAAAGTTCGAGTGAAAAAGAAGAAAGTTAAAAAACAGGTTAACAGTGATGATGAAGAAGTTCCTGTGATAAAGAAAAAGGTAAAAGAAATTCCAGCTTTCACGATTGAAGTAGAAGCTGATGCACAAAAGATTCATGTGAAATGTGAAACCTGTGAAACAGTGAAGAAACAAAACAGTACTTTGATTCACAATATGAACAGATTGAAAGAATCTTATGATGTTCTAAACAAAGCCATGAATCAATATAATCAATCAAGCAGTGAGCAAGCAACAGCTATGAAGACACTTCAAGGAGCTTTCATGATAAAGCAGAAAATCGTCAATAATTACATTGAGAAATGTGTTGTGCTGGAACAAAAACTGGAAACCCAGAGAATAGAAACAGAAAGAGTAAATAGGTTGTTAAAAAGTTATTCATGTACTTCTTATGTTATTGACAGGATTTATCCAACCGTTGAAGGCATGAAGGTGTTTGAAGAAGAGGATACTGAAGAAAAGAATTCGGGTAAGAAATATAGTGTCAGTCATACAAAGTGTCCGCCTCCGCTTGAAAATGGATATTCTCCACGAAATCCTAATTTGGAGAGAGTCAAAAAGGCAACCAATTTACAGTGGGAATCTGAGTCTTCAGATAATTTGCCAGAAAATATTGATGTCACTTTCACTTCATCTGATACTGATCATGAGTCAGAGTTAATAAAGAAAGTGGTCAATCAGGTGTTGGATAAAGATGAAACCGAGGAATCAAAGTCGGAGTCAAATTCAGAGTCAAAGTCTGAAACGTCAAGTCCAACATTCAAAAAGGGAAAACGGGTTTACAATAAAGAGTTTCTGTTGTCAAAATCTAATTTGAATGATGAAACATTCAAAGTAGCATATACTTTGAATGATTCTGACAAATTATATTCTGATGAAGAATTTTCAATAAGAGGTGTTAAAACTGAAATGATCAAAAAGGTTTTCAAACTAACAGAAATTAATATTTCTGAAATAAAAGATGTAAATCTTACTGAAAAACCTAAAAAGTACACCTCAAGAGATAAACAAAGATTAAACAAGAAAAAGGGTTACAGTTCTGTTTCTGGTTTTCAAAAGAAACCAAACCATAACAGTAATTTTAAAAGGAAAGTTCTTAGATTTATTCCACCAAGAAATCATAAAAATGAGAAAACTTATAAACCAAAAGCTGTTTTTGTCACAGGAACATCATCTGAAGAAGAAAAACAGCAATTGTTCAGAAAGCAGACAAACAAAGAGTTCCTTGCTAAGAAGCAAGAGGAAGCGAGGAAGGAAGTTGCTTAGAAGAAGGAGACTAGAATGTGTTTTCAATGCAAAACAGTTGGTCATATTGCAAGAAATTATCCTAAAGCAATACAAACAAAACAGGTAGTCTCTGAAAAATTGAAAGAAAAGATGGTTGAAAATGAACCACCAACCAAATAATTTAAAGTTTTCAAAAATTCTAAGTTTGAGGTTGGTGAGTGTTCAAAAAGTTTTTACAGAAGAAAGGTGAACTTTAACAACCAAAAATGGGTTGTTAAGAATTTAGATGCTAGTTCGGGTGATGAATCTGACTCGTCAAAGTCAGAGGAGCCACATGTTGAGAAAAAGGGTGAAAAATCAGTTTCGCCATTTGATGATGCAAATTTTCCACCATTACGGGCTGAAAATTTAAAATCAAAAATTGGAAAAGTTGAGATTTCAAATCAATTATTTTCTGAAAAGAAAGATTTTGATGTTGAAAAAGCTTTTAGCCCCAAAGTTCAAAATATTTTTGGAAAAATGGTTGACGGGAATGTCAAAGGGGTAAAGGAATTTTATAAGAAGAAAACGAAGAAACCAGGTAAAGATGGGTCATCCCAGGTTAGTACCTGGGATAGAATCTATCATGACTAAAACTCTGGACTTGCCGGAGCTCCCAAGTTGGTAATCGTGGAGCAGGAATCAGCATCTTTCTTGAGAATTTCACTTCGGTGATATTTCGAATTTCAAAAGGATTAATCAAGGACATTAAGTTGTACTTGATTTATCTACAAGTGGTGTTATTGATTGAACTGAAATATGTTAATTTTTTCATGTGATTGAGAAAACAATGTGATGAATCCCCTAACCTACAAGTGGTTTGTGAAAATCAACAAAACTTATTTTCCGGAAAAACCATTTTGATTAAAACAAACTTAAGTGTTTTGAAATCATAATAGGAAAATAGTTTCTTGTCAGGGGGAGTTCTGATTGTTTATGCAAAGTGTATGGCAATTTGACGTAATTCACAACAGTTGTCACTTTATTTGTACAGTTTGGTTTCAAATTTTCCCAGAAAATCCAAAATTGAAAAATATTTTTGATTTTAGGGGGAGTAAAAAATGTTGAAAATTTTAAAAAAGTCAAAAACATGATAAAATCTCCAAATCCAAAAACATTGAGAAAATTCAAAATGAGTTTTGTGTAAAAAGAGGAAATGATAGTACATCAGTGGACTATCAGTGCATGCTAGAGATATGTAAAGTTTTATAAAGTTTTAAACAGTCTCACTAGGGATGTGTCGATAGGCGCAGCTAAGACTAGTAGTTTTGCAAAAATGATACAAAAATAAAGGGAAAAGACTAAGTCTGGTGGAAAACACGGTCGAACGCATAGTACTTAGTTTTGTCCTTCTTGACTGTGTGCCTGCTCGGTAATTGCTGATTGTCTTAGGACATAAAACTGGTAAGTTTGTGAGCTTTCACAACTTTGCTGAAAATTCAATGTGATTTTGTGTTTTCTTTTTGAAAAAAATTGAACTTGTTTTATTTCTTTATTTTGTTTAAGCATTGGACATCCTCTGTGTATACATGAGTATCGAACTGGATGTTATTGCCTAAACGTTCTGCTTTATTTTCCTTGGTGTTTCTTTAAGCTTTGGATCACCTCTGCGTATACGGGAGTATCGACCTGGTGGTTAAAGCCTAAACAACTTCAACTTGTTTTTATTTTTTATTCTGTTTAAACATTGGACTTTCTCTGCGTATACAGAAGTATCGACCTGATTGTTAATGTTTAAACATTCTGCTTTGTTTTTACCCAAATCACAGTTGACGAAAGTTTAAAAGAGTTATTCGGGTCAGTACATTACATGATGAGGGGATATGCTAAGATCATGGGGCCCATAAGTCTTTAGTGCTATCTAAATATACCTTAATCATATCACTAAGCATTACGAACATCTTAGAGGAGTTTAAGTGGATCACAATATCGATGATCTAAGGTGAATTGTTTAAAAACTTTAAGTGGTAATATTTAGATCAACGGTGTATCTGATTTGTCTCATAAAACTGATATGATCCTCTTACACAATCCCACAAAAATATTGTTTGTAAATATTTCTTTACTGTATTTCATTAAAAGCAAAAATCCAAAAAGAGTTTAAGTGTGTTTTAGCATAAATTTTTGAAAATACAAAAAGATTTTCGACAACTAATGTTGGAGAGCTGATTTTCAAAATTCCAAGTGCTAAACATGATGAACAGGTTTGGAGAATGTGTTTGAAAAGATTTTCTTACAAGTGGTCATCATAAATTGTAAATGTTAAATCATTTTAGATGATATGTTCATGTGATGGTATGAAATTGATTCTAAATGTGGTAAGCAGAGATTAAATTTGTCAAATTTTAAAATTTGTGAAATTTATTTCTGGGTAGAGAATGTGCAGGTTAGCCAGATTCTAATCCTGAGGATTTTCCACAAACGGATATGCAAACTGCGGTCCCAGCTTATCGAAAGGGGGAGTCTGAAGACATCAAGAGGGAGTCTGAAGATGTGAAGAGCCAGTGTCTGATTCTGGAGTCAGATTGCGATTCTGAAAGTGAGAGAGGAAAAGAGTTAGAGATTGAGGATGCTTTACACTGTCAGATACTTTGGAGAGCACATGAAGACTAATAAAGACTAAAGATACTGAAGACATGTACTGAAGACTTGTCGACATCCAAGGGGGAGTCTGTTGGTGCATATGTCTGTCGACTACGTCTTGTATCGAGTCTTATATTAGATTAGAAAGATCAGGGCACAAAATACGAGAAATGTGTGTTTATGACCATTTCGCACGAAATGGGTCTTGCCCATTTTGTACGAAATGATGGGTCTATATATAGTGGTTCTATTCAAATCATTTGTAACTTTGTGATTCTGGTGCCGAGGTGCTGCCGAAGTGTCTCCAGCCTATAAAACGTTGTTTTATCAATAAACAAGACATTTAAAGTGAATATCAAGCTGTTAACAAGTCTGTATCATTGAATTTTGCCTTTGATATGGATTCAACTCTTCTGATAGACTCGTTTAGATCGATTCTTGATCCTACAAGGTGCTTGGCTCACTTCAAAGGCACCCCTTGGCAAACCACCTCTCTCCCACTTCACCCACACTCCACCACCATCACAACACCCATATCCACCACCATCATCCATCTTAGAGTGTGTGTAGTAGTCTCGGGATCCAAGATTGATCGTAAGAGTTCTTGACAATCAAAGGCCATGTTTGCCTAAGTCTCTTACATCACTTGGTGAAGACAAGCATTTGATGTAATACTTTTGATATTTAATCTTTTCGCACTTTTTATTTGGTTTGTATTAATGACTTTAATAACTAGTTTCTTATGTTGAAGGTGAAACTTCTTTATCATTTGTCTGTGGTTACTTGGTGTTATTTTACTGTCTATATAAAATAAAAGGTTTACACCATTCATATCTCTACGATCTATGTAGAGATATGTTGGCTACCCGGTCGGGGGTTAAGGTAATGGTTTGGTAAGGTTCTTGCTTTGTTCAGTGTATAGATCCTACAAGGACCTGGGTCAAGCTTACTAGGACCTCCTTCAATACCCAATTGTATTGGATGGCGCGGGTGCGAATGGCTTGATCCCCTCTTATGTAAACTACTATTAATACATTAACCCGGCTACTTGGGATTGTATCCCTGCTGACTCAAACCACTTAGCCGAGGTTAACATCACCTTCAAAAGAGGGCCCTACCACATTACGCATTAATAACTTAATTAATTATCTTTAAATATTCCGACCCTTTAGGATTGTATCCTTGCTGACTCAAACTACTGGGTTGAGGGTAACGTCACCTTTAAAAGAGGGGC
The DNA here is from genome assembly GCA_030545235.1 of Helianthus tuberosus. NCBI lineage: Eukaryota > Viridiplantae > Streptophyta > Magnoliopsida > Asterales > Asteraceae > Helianthus > Helianthus tuberosus. Next base: position 91,087,790 of record CM060410.1, read on the forward strand.
CTACTACTATAACTAAGATAATCTTTTAAAAAGTGCAAAAGTGTGGAATTCATCAAAGGTTACATTAAAGGCGAGTCGGATCCAAGTGATTCATCTTGTCTATGTGTTTTATTTTTATTTTTCGGCATTTTAGTTTTTATTTTTCATGTTCAAAACCTTTTCTAAAACTATTGATTTGATTAAACGTTGAGGATAAACCGGTATTAAAAGCTCTTGTGTCCTTAGACGACCTCGATATCTTACCAACACTATACTATGCTCACGATGGGTGCACTTGCCCATGTGTGTGTTTAGTATTAGTAGAATATCGTGTTTTATAAATTTAAAGGTTGACTAACATGTTAAAAAGGGCTTAAGATATAAAGAAAAAACATAATACACCCTGTGACAACTGGCCCAAACCGGTAATTTCCGTACACATTAATTATTGCTTAATGACTGCAATTATGAGTTTAATTGTCAGCAATGTCTGAACATATGATTAAACAAGTGAATTCATGCATGTTGAATACTACAAAATATTGCTTTATGCATAAACGAGAGCGTTGCGTCAGAATAATAGTAAACTCACCGGTAAGACACACTGTGTCGACTGAACTGCAGAAAGCAGTCAGACATTAGAATTGAGGCCTAGGTTTAGGTCCGACAACTAGAATGCATTAAAACCCAAGAGTACATACAAGGGTTAATATATATGCAATACGAAAGCAAAAATAAGCACTAAAAAGCACCCGAAACGCACTTTAAGTGCAGAATTTATTTAATTCACCAATAAATCAGCATTTAAACATGTGAATATTTTGTAGAAATGTCGTTTTATCATCCAGAATATTTTCCTAAGTGTTGGGAATCGAAAGGGTACAAGAAAGGTACTTAAAAGACCCTAAAAAGTGTAATTTAGCACTTTAACGAATCGGTATCTAACCGGACAATACCCGGAACACCAGAATAATGCTAGAAGCATTGTTATTATTTTTCTGAGCTAGTATGGGCTGCTGAACACTTTAATATACTACACCATACAACCTACACATTAAACACTAGATATTATATTAACCTAACATTAGTTACCTACTTACCATTAAAAGTTACATTTAACCCCCCCCCCCTCTCCTTGTTTACAGCCCAAGTAGGCCCCACCAAGATCACCATGATCTTCTATAATCTTGCTAGAACCTCCTTCTTGGATTGATCAAGATTTGTTTTGTACTTTGGGAGCATTAAACCCCTTGGACAAAACCCAAACTTGGATTATAAATTAACATGAAGGGCCATTAGTTCATCATCTTCAACCAACAAAAACTCCCCTCTCTCTCTCTAAGAAGCTACGGCCAAGCACCCCTTGAACACACAACCATTGCCAAGCTTTGATCTCGCCATTCCAAGTCCATACAAGTGTCGAGGATCGCGTATTAGGAAGCTTGGTGCAAACGGAAAGCGAAGGACCTCATCCTCTTGCTTTTATCCACCATATTTGCGTCTAGATTCTTCCCTAGCCTCGAGCTAGTGGTATGTTGCTTAAATCACCTTCTTGAACTATTCTAATGTGGTTAAAACGTTATATGACGGTTAAAACTCGAAATCTTACAAGATGATACTTTAAAGTCTACTAAAAATGCTATAAGTGTTGTATAAAAGCTCATATGTTGTGTAAATGTTGTAGTAATTGAAATTTGTGATTATTTAGACCCGATCTATGTTGTGGTAGCTCGGATCATCATTTAACCCGGTTTGGTCATGATCATGAATCATGACATAAGGTTGTTTTGAACGAAACAAGGGTTAAAGGGTGAAGCTCTACCACACATGAATCGTGAACTTGTGTAAAAGTGTTTTACTTGTGAAATAGTGTTCAAAACTAGCCGATCTATGTATCTACAAGTGGTATTTTCAAAAGACCAAGCATCAAAAGAAATCACATGTTCTAAACCGGATCTTACACAAACAAAAGTGGTTTTTGTGAACAAACAAGTGTGTGGACACTTGTGTAACAAAAGTTTTAACAAAGAAATAATTTTCATAAAAACTGACTAGAAGTTGTGAAAATACATACTCTTTAAAAATAAAGTTTTTAAAGAACTAAACTTATTTTTAAGGATAACAAGACTTACTAAATATGCTAGTAAGTTACTACACATTTTTGTAAATATTCAAGTTCATGAAATAGAGAAATTAGTGATTGTTGACGATTTAAAAGAAAATAAACACATGTTTTAAAAACATGGGAAACCTCCATTTTTAGGGGAAACTCTGTCAAAATTTTTACAAATTTTGACACTTAGAAAAATATAAGTTTTTGAGATACTTATTCCCTAAAAATGTGTTTAAAAGCATTACCAAGGTTTCCCTAATTTTTGGTGATAAGAAATGAGGATTTCTTCAAAGATAAAAATGGATATAAGTATGTATATTTTTGAGAGAAAAATATATATTATTTTGTCACCAACTTTTGTGCTAAGTGTGTATAGTATGTGTTCTACGTGCTAGTGTATTAAGACTTAAAAATACACTAAATACTCATGAGGTGTATAAACATAGAAATACACATATAAAATACAAGATACATAATTCGGGTGCAAAGTGCAAAACACAAAAGACTTATATTTATTTCGGAGAAAATAATATAAGTAAGCTACTTAGTTAAAAATATAAAATATTTTTAACACAAGAAAATATACATAAAAGAGAGTGACTGTACTTGTGCGACGCAAGTCTAGTGACTAACGTTAAGAAAACGCGTATAGGTTACGACGTTAATTAAGCAAATCCGGTGAAGTTTACGACGCACAGGAACGCAAAGTTGTGAGTTCATGCTCCCCCTTTTCTTTTAACTGTTTTCAGTTTTTATAACTTCGGGGGTGAAATACATGTACAAAAAGTACAATATTTATAATTGGTATGATATAAATACAAGAAGTACACTTGGTGAGAACGAGAACCAAGTGTGACAAAATATAAGATAATAAGAAACGCACTTGGTGAGGACGAGAACCAAGTTGGATGTGTTATGAGAAATGATAAAAAGAAACGCGCTTGGTGAGGACGAGAACCTAGTTGGATGCGTTATGAGAAATGATAAAAAGAAACGCGCTTGGTGAGGACGAGAACCAAGTAGGATGCGTTATGAGAAATAGTGTCACGAATAGGGTACAGAAGCACCATTAATCGTGTACATACTTAGACCGCAGAACAAAAGGTTAGATCTAACGGGTGCCTGGCAGCCACACTCTCGGTGAGGGCGAGAATCGAGTTGTGCTTTTGTGTCTCAGAATATACCAATTAAATGCCTTAGGTTTGGTGACTTCCTATGTCGTGCCACATGTTAATGGCTTTGCAACCCATTAACAATCTGATAATTACAGAAATATTGTATTTACATAAAATTCATACCATACTAAAATTGATATATAACTTGAAGTACGTGGGGTACTCAAGAGGATTGATATATAACTTGAAGTACGTGGGGTACTCAAGAGGATTGATATATAACTTGAAGTACGTGGGGTACTCAAGAGGATTGATATATAACTTGAAGTACGTGGGGTACTCAAGAAAAGATTGAATTATACATGGGTACGTGGTGTACACATGAAACTGGATTTATATATGAAAACTTGATTTACTCACAAACTATGTTTTCATACAAAGTATACAAACATGAAATACAAAACTGCATGAATTCACACCAACTTTATGTTGACGTTTTTCCAAAACTCACATGTATTTCAGGTAACTAGGATGGATGTGCGCGTGGTCTTACTCATGCTCGTGGATGTCGCTTTGTTTATCTTTAAATAAAGTTGTGACTTTTAAGACAATATGTTATCTAGTGTTGTAAACACTTGACATATGTGTTTGGTAATGTAATATTTGAAGTTATTTTTGAGCATGTAGTATGTTTACTCTTCGTATGCAATGAGAACCTTTCATGATCACACCTCGTGCTTCCGCCGTAGAAAGGGGTGTGACAGATTGGTATCAGAGCTGCGATTGTGGTGAACCAGGATTCCTTCTCGAGTCTAGTCTACAATCTCTAGGATCCATTCACGAAAACAATTTTCAAAGAGTTTTCATTGCATAAAACGTCATGCGACATCCACTACCTGAAACTAGTTACATGAGTCTAGAAAAGACGCTACGAGACTTAGAGTGCACTTGAGTAGCACCTGTCGTTGACTAGAAATTACTTGTAATTATGTGTGATAATTAGCATGTACTAGAAGTAGAATGTCACAATATGTGACTTTACCTGAAAGCAATGGCCTACCTGAAGGAAGAAATACGAGGATGAAACAAACTGTGCGGACTGTGCAAGGAGTTACGTAATTATGGATGCATACATAATTATGGAATTCAGTGCACAAGAAATCACAGCAAGTCTTGTCACGTATAGATTCCCTCAGTGCAAGCCTACTAAGTACTCTGCTAGAGTAGTAATTGTTTGATGTCACTTATGTGGTATATATACCTGTGAATATATATGATACTACTGTCTAGTGTGACGATATCAAATAAATGCCTAACCCTGCGGTGTTATGTTCTGTCAGAACATGGCACCCAGGAAAGCTGTGAATGCTCGCAATGATGATCAACCTCCTCCTCCCCCACTGCCAAGAACTGCTGAAGAGCTGAACGCTCTACTGGAGGAAAGGATCTCCACTGCTATCGCCCAGTACGAGGCGAACCGAACTCAAGACAGTGGAGGACCAAGCAACGCTAGGCGTAATGGGAATGGAGATTCGTCTGGAGGTAATGCAGCTCAAGGTAACCTTAAGACACTGTGCTAAGCATGAGGAAATTTATGAACGGTCTTTGTTTCATTATTTATTCGATTGCTCACATGTGAATTGGTTGAATCAATTCCAGGCTGCACTTTCAAGCAGTTCCTCGACTGCAAGCCGATGAACTATGATGGCACAGGAGGTGCAGTAGCATTTGTGCGCTGGACGGAGAAGACTGAAGCTACTATCCGCATGAGCAAGTGTACCGCGGATTAGCAAGTCACTTTTGCTACTGGGTTATTCGTCGATGAAGCTCTGACCTGGTGGAACCTGCAAGCCCAAACTTTAGGTGATGACGCCGCTTATGGCCTAACTTGGGAGGAACTGAAGGAAAGAATGAGAGAGAAGTACTGCTCTCGTGCTGAACTCCAAAGGCTGGAGACGGAGTTCTGGCACCTGACCATGGAAGGTGCTGACATTAATGGTTACACTCGAAGGTTCCACGATCTGTCTAGAGTACTTCCGAATTCAAGCGTGTTGAACGCTACATTTGGGGACTGGCCTCAGAGTTTCGTGGCATGGTGACGTCGGCAAAACCACAAACAATCACCGAGGCTGTAACTCTGGCTGTCAGCCTTACTGAAGATTGTGTCCGTATGAAGAAGCTATCACTGAACCCAACAGAAAAGAACGAGACACATGCTGAGTCGTCCGGTGACAAAAAGAGAAAGCATACAAGTTTGAACCAAGCAACTCGCAACAGCAAGGGTTTCAGCAAGAAGCGCGACACTAATCCGCCTCAGGAGACGAAAACCCATGCAACCAAAGCATACCAAGGCTCCATGCCTAGATGCCAAAAATGTAAGTATCATCATGATGGAGCTTGTCGCATTCCAAGGTGCGACAAATGTGGTAAATTGGGTCATCAAACAGAAGACTGTTGGGGAAAAGGAAAGAACCGAAATGGGAACGGTGCTGGTAGCAAGAATGGTAACGGGAAAGGGCAAGGATGCTTCAAGTGTGGAAGCAATGATCATTTCATGAAGAATTGCCCAGAGAGAAACAACGCTCCGGCTCGAGCATTTGTGATTGGAGCAAGAGACGCACGCGAGGACCCTAACGTGGTCACCAGTATGTTTCTCATTAACAATCACTTTGCATCCATATTATTCGACACTGGCGCCGATTATAGTTTCATGTCTGTGGAATTTAAACGCATACTTGGAATAGAATCCAGTAGATTAGAAATTCCTTATTCCATAGAACTAGCCAATGGCAAAATTGTTGAATCGGGCGAAGTTGTTAGAGGCTGCACGCTAGAACTTGGTGAACGAAGATTTAGCATCGACCTCCTACCTATTCAATTGGGTAGTTTCGATGTAGTAGTCGGAATGGACTGGTTGTCCAAGAACAAAGCTGAAGTTATTTGTCATGAGAAAATCATTCGCATCCCTTTAGCGAATGGTGAAACTCTCATTGTGCATGGAGAAAGACGAAACGCGCCTCTACGAATCATCAGTTGTATGAAGGCACAAAAGTGCTTAAGGAAAGGATGTGTTGCTTTCCTAGCACACGTTGTAGATAAGAAGGTTGTGGAGCCAAAGCTCGAAGACATTCCTGTGGTGAAGGAATTTCCTGATGTGTTCCCTGAAGATCTGCCAGGACTACCTCCGCAACGACAAGTCGAATTCCGCAAAGACTTGGTTCCAGGAGCCGCTCCTGTAGCCAAGGCTCCATATCGACTTGCGCCATCCGAAATGCAAGAATTATCTACACAACTCCAGGAGTTGTTGGATAAAGGATTCATAAGGCCAAGCTTCTCGCCCTGGGGAGCTCTAGTATTATTCGTGAAGAAGAAGGATGGATCACTGCGGATGTGTATCGATTACAGGGAACTGAACAAGCTCACTATCAAGAATCGGTATCCACTACCGAGGATTGATGACTTATTTGATCAACTGCAAGGATCAAGCTACTATTCCAAGATCGACCTTCGATCTGGATACCATCAGCTGAGAATCCATGAAGAAAGCGTGCCAAAGACTGCATTCAGAACGCAATATGGGCACTACGAATTTCTTGTGATGCCATTTGGATTGACGAACGCGCCAGCGGTCTTTATGGACCTGATGAACCGCGTATGTAAACCATATCTCGATAAATTCGTGATTGTATTTATCGATGACATCCTGATTTACTCGCGAACGAAAGAAGAGCACGAGCAACATCTCAGAACCATCTTGGAATTACTGAAGAAAGAGAAGCTTTATGCAAAGTTCTCGAAGTGCGAATTCTGGATTCGCGAAGTACAATTTCTTGGTCACGTTGTGAATGAGAAGGGCATTCATGTAGACCCATCCAAGATTGAAGCGATAAAGAACTGGGAAGCTCCCAAAACCCCAACTGAAGTTCGACAATTTTTGGGCTTAGCGGGCTATTACCGACGATTCATCGAGAATTTCTCAAAGATAGCTCAACCGCTAACGACCCTTACACAGAAGGACAGGAAATACGACTGGGGTCACAAACAGGAAGAAGCCTTTCAGCTACTTAAGAACAAGCTCTGCGATGCACCGATACTATCATTACCCGAAGGCACTGAAGACTTCGTGGTATACTGCGACGCCTCACGACAAGGCTTGGGTTGCGTGCTCATGCAACGCCAAAAAGTCATCGCTTATGCTTCAAGACAACTGAAGGTTCACGAGAGAAATTATACCACTCACGACCTGGAGCTGGGCGCAGTGGTATTCGCTTTAAAGATTTGGCGACATTATTTATATGGTACTCGATGTACAATCTTCACAGATCATAAAAGCTTACAACACATATTTGATCAGAAGGAATTGAATATGCGCCAGCGACGTTGGGTCGAGCTGCTAAATGATTATGACTGTGAGATTAAGTACCATCCTGGAAAGGCGAACGTTGTAGCGGACGCGTTGAGCCGAAAAGAAAGGGTTAAGACCCTAAGGGTTCGAGCATTGGAAATGACTATCCGATCGAACCTCACTTCACGTATTCGTGATGCACAACAAGAAGCCCTTAAGGTGGAAAATCGCAAAGCTGAATACCTCCGGGGTGCATTGAAGTACATGGCGCCAAATGAAGAGGGAGCCTTATACTTTAAAGAGCGCATTTGGGTTCCGCTCTATGGTGGCCTACGAGAAGTCATCCTTGATGAAGCGCATAAGTCAAGATACTCGATCCACCCAGGGTCGGACAAGATGTATCAAGACTTGAAAGAATACTATTGGTGGCCGAGACTCAAGAGCGACGTTGCTGTTTATGTTGGAAAATGCCTAACCTGTTCCAAGGTTAAAGCAGAATATCAGAAACCGCCCGGCCTACTACAACAACCAGAGATTCCCATGTGGAAGTGGGAACAAATCTCGATGGACTTCATAACGAAGTTACCCAGGACCCCGAGAGGGCACGATATGATATGGGTAATCGTTGATCGATTGACGAAGTCTGCGCATTTCCTACCAATCCGAGAAAAGGATAGCACTGGAAAGCTTGCAGAGATATACTTAAGAGAAATTGTGGCACGTCATGGAGTGCCAATCTCAATCATTTCAGACAGAGATGGACGCTTTGTCTCAAGAATCTGGCAATCATTTCAGGAAGCCTTTGGATCTCAGTTAGATCTGAGCACGGCATTCCATCCGCAAACAGACGGCCAGAGCGAACGGACTATACAAATGTTAGAAGATATGCTTCGCGCATGTGTCATGGATCTAGGCGGCAGCTGGGATACTCATCTACCTTTAGTTGAGTTTTCCTACAATAACAGTTATCATACGAGCATAAAAGCCGCGCCGTTCGAAGCTCTGTATGGCCGCAAATGCCGATCGCCCTTATGTTGGGCAGACGCTGGAGATAAGCGTATGGTCGGTCCTGAACTTGTACAAGAGACAATCGACAAGATTGCGCAGATCCGAGAGCGCATTAAGGCGGCTCGAGAGCGACAAAAGAGCTACGCTGATCCGAATAGAAAATCAGTAGAATTCAAGGTGGGAGACAAAGTGTTGTTAAAAGTCTCACCATGGAAGGGCGTAGTCAGATTTGGAAAGCGTGGAAAGCTGAATCCACGATACATCGGACCATTCAGAATATTGAAAAGAATTGGTACCGTGGCATACAAGTTGGAGTTACCGGAAGAACTTAATGGAGTACATGATACGTTTCAGGTATCCAACCTGAAGAAGAGTCCAACACAAGAAAACGTGATCATCCCGATGGATGAAGTGCATATTGATGAAGCCCTCCGATTTACAGAGCAACCCGTTGAGGTTACTGATTGGATAGTCAACAAGACCAGGAGGAGTAGTGTGAAGCTTGTCAAAGTACGTTAGAGCTCTAAGCACGGACCCGAGTACACATGGGAACGTGAAGACCAGTTCAAGAAAAAGTATCCCCACCTATTCAAGAAGACTCCAGCGAGAGTGAGTTCAATCTGAATTTCGGGACGAAATTCTTTTAACGGGGGGAGACTGTGACAACTGGCCCAAACCGGTAATTTCCATACACATTAATTATTGCTTAATGACTGCAGTTATGAGTTTAATTGTCAGCAATGTCTGAACATATGATTAAACAAGTGAATTCATGCATGTTGAATACTACAAAATATTGCTTTATGCATAAACGAGAGCGTTGCGTCAGAATAATAGTAAACTCACCGGTAAGACACACTGTGTCGACTGAACTGCAGAAAGAAGTCAGACATTAGAATTGAGGCCTAGGTGTAGGTCCGACAACAAGAAAGCATTAAAACCCAAGAGTACATACAAGGGTTAATATATATGCAATACGAAAGCAAAAATAAGCACTAAAAAGCACCCGAAACGCACTTTAAGTGCAGAATTTATTTAATTCACCAATAAATCAGCATTTAAACATGTGAATATTTTGTAGAAATGTCGTTTTATCATCCAGAATATTTTCCTAAGTGTTGGGAATCGAAAGGGTACAAGAAAGGTACTTAAAAGACCCTAAAAAGTGTAATTTAGCACTTTAACGAATCGGTATCTAACCGGACAATACCCGGAACACCAGAATAATGCTAGAAGCATTGTTATTATTTTTCTGAGCTAGTATGGGCTGCTGAACACTTTAATATACTACACCATACAACCTACACATTAAACACTAGATATTATATTAACCTAACATTAGTTACCTACTTACCATTAAAAGTTACATTTAACCCCCCCTCTCCTTGTTTACGGCCCAAGTAGGCCCCACCAAGATCACCATGATCTTCTATAATCTTGCTAGAACCTCCTTTTTGGATTGATCAAGATTTGTTTTGTACTTTGGGAGCATTAAAACCCTTGGACAAAACCTAAACTTGGATTATAAATTAACATGAAGGGCCATTAGTTCATCATCTTCAACCAACAAAAACTCCCCTCTCTCTCTCTAAGAAGCTACGGCCAAGCACCCCTTGAACACACAACCATTGCCAAGCTTTGATCTCGCCATTCCAATTCCATACAAGTGTCGAGGATCGCGTATTAGGAAGCTTGGTGCAAACGGAAAGCGAAGGACCTCATCCTCTTGCTTTTATCCACCATATTTGCGTCTAGATTCTTCCCTAGCCTCGAGCTAGTGGTATGTTGCTTAAATGACCTTCTTGAACTATTCTAATGTGGTTAAAACGTTATATGACGGTTAAAACTCGAAATCTTACAAGATGATACTTTAAAGTCTACTAAAAACGCTATAAGTGTTGGATAAAAGCTCATATGTTGTGTAAATGTTGTAGTAATTGAAATTTGTGATTATTTAGACCCGATCTATGTTGTGGTAGCTCGGATCATCATTTAACCCGGTTTGGTCATGATCATGAATCATGACATAAGGTTGTTTTGAACGAAACAAGGGTTAAAGGGTGAAGCTCTACCACACACGAATCGTGAACTTGTGTAAAAGCGTTTTACTTGTGAAATAGTGTTCAAAACTAACCGATCTATGTATCTACAAGTGGTATTTTCAAAAGACCAAGCATCAAAAGAAATCACATGTTCTAAACCGGATCTTACACAAACAAAAGTGGTTTTTGTGAACAAACAAGTGTGTGGACACTTGTGTAACAAAAGTTTTAACAAAGAAATAATTTTCATAAAAACTGACTAGAAGTTGTGAAAATACATACTCTTTAAAAATAAAGTTTTTAAAGAACTAAACTTATTTTTAAGGATAACAAGACTTACTAAATATGCTAGTAAGTTACTACACATTTTTGTAAATATTCAAGTTCATGAAATAGAGAAATTAGTGATTGTTGATGATTTAAAAGAAAATAAACACATGTTTTGAAAACATGGGAAACCTCCATTTTTAGGGGAAACTCTGTCAAAATTTTTACAAATTTTGACACTTAGAAAAATATAAGTTTTTGAGAAACTTATTCCCTAAAAATGTGTTTAAAAGCATTACCAAGGTTTCCCTAATTTTTGGTGATAAGAAATGAGGATTTCTTCAAAGATAAAAATGGATATAAGTATGTATATTTTTGAGAGAAAAATATATATTATTTTGTCACCAACTTTTGTGCTAAGTGTGTATAGTATGTGTTCTACGTGCTAGTGTATTAAGACTTAAAAATACACTAAATACTCATGAGGTGTATAAACATAGAAATACACATATAAAATACAAGATACATAATTCGGGTGCAAAGTGCAAAACACAAAAGACTTATATTTATTTCGGAGAAAATAATATAAGTAAGCTACTTAGTTAAAAATATAAAATATTTTTAACACAAGAAAATATACATAAAAGAGAGTGACTGTACTTGTGCGACGCAAGTCTAGTGACTAACGTTAAGAAAACGCGTATAGGTTACGACGTTAATTAAGCAAATCCGGTGAAGTTTACGACGCACAGGAACGCAAAGTTGTGAGTTCATGCTCCCCCTTTTCTTTTAACTGTTTTCAGTTTTTATAACTTCGGGGGTGAAATACATGTACAAAAAGTACAATATTTATAATTGGTATGATATAAATACAAGAAGTACACTTGGTGAGAATGAGAACCAAGTGTGACAAAATATAAGATAATAAGAAACGCACTTGGTGAGGACGAGAACCAAGTTGGATGCGTTATGAGAAATGATAAAAAGAAACGCGCTTGGTGAGGACGAGAACCAAGTTGGATGCGTTATGAGAAATGATAAAAAGAAACGCGCTTGGTGAGGACGAGAACCAAGTAGGATGCGTTATGAGAAATAGTGTCACGAATAGGGTACAGAAGCACCATTAATCGTGTACATACTTAGACCGCAGAACAAAAGGTTAGATCTAACGGGTGCCTGGCAGCCACACTCTCGGTGAGGGCGAGAATCGAGTAGTGCTTTTGTGTCTCAGAATATACCAATTAAATGCCTTAGGTTTGGTGACTTCCTATGTCGTGCCACATGTTAATGGCTTTGCAACCCATTAACAATCTGATAATTACAGAAATATTGTATTTACATAAAATTCATACCATACTAAAATTGATATATAACTTGAAGTACGTGGGGTACTCAAGAGGATTGATATATAACTTGAAGTACGTGGGGTACTCAAGAGGCTTGATATATAACTTGAAGTACGTGGGGTACTCAAGAAAAGATTGAATTATACATGGGTACGTGGTGTACACATGAAACTGGATTTATATATGAAAACTTGATTTACTCACAAACTATGTTTTCATACAAAGTATACAAACATGAAATACAAAACTGCATGAATTCACACCAACTTTATGTTGACGTTTTTCCAAAACTCACATGTATTTCAGGTAACTAGGATGGATGTGCGCGTGGTCTTACTCATGCTCGTGGATGTCGCTTTGTTTATCTTTAAATAAAGTCGTGACTTTTAAGACAATATGTTATCTAGTGTTGTAAACACTTGACATATGTTTTTGGTAATGTAATATTTGAAGTTATTTTTGAGCATGTAGTATGTTTACTCTTCGTATGCAATGAGAACCTTTCATGATCACACCTCGTGCTTCCGCCGTAGAAAGGGGTGTGACACACCCGACACACACCAAGTTTTTGGCGTCGTTGCCGGGGATACAAGGATTTTAAGAAAGCTTAAAATCGATGACCTAATCAGTTTTTCAAAACCTTTTTAAAATGCACGCACATTTTTTTTTTCATTTTAGTTATTTTTTGCATTACAGTAGACTGAACACGGGGTTATGTTCGCTAAACACGCCCCCGTGCTGCACATTTTTTTTTAAAACTCCCAGATACAGAGTCTGAACACAGGGTCGTGTTCGCTGAACACGCCCCCGTGCTGCACAAAACCAGTCACATTTATTAAAACGCCCATACACAGAACCTAAAAATGGGGCCGTGTTCACTGAACACGGGGCCGTGTCCAGCCTCTGTTTCCATTTTTATTTTTGTTTTCTGGTCCCGAGACTCTGTTGTGATCTGCTAAGTGATTCTTATGGATCAATACTCAGGAGGTCACAACTACCACTATGAGGAGGATGATAAAGGGAAGACTATTGTACTATTTGTGGTAATCCTCATTCGGTACAATATTGTGACCTCTTTGAGCCATCCCCTTCATACAACTACTATGAGGAGCCCAGGTACGAGCCATCCACTTCATACACCTACTATGAGGAGCCAAGGTATGAACCTTCTCCCTCATACTCATATTTTGATGAACCAAGGTATGAGCCTTCATACTCATACTTTGAGGAACCAAGGTATGAGCCTACACCTTCATGTGCTTATTATGAGGAACCACGGCGTGAACAACCCACCTCATATGAGTATTATGAAGAACCAAGTTACGACCCTTATTCATCATATACTTATAATGAGGAATAATGGTGTGAACCATCTACTTCATATGAGTATTATGAGGAACCAAGGATCGAACTTCTGAATTCAAGCTTTGAGGATCCAGATCCTTATTCTATCACCCACATAGCCGATAAGATAATAGAACACATTAAAACTGTCAAGCACTGCATAAAAGAATCCCACGCCAAGGGAAGAGGAGTCCCGCGCAAGGGAAGAATTAACTTGTAATAAAGAAGAGATAGTTGAAAATGTAAAAATGGAAGAACAAGTAAGCGAAAAGCCGACACATGAGTTAAACAACGAAAAAGGTGAGTCCGATAACGTTAAAATTCAAGAAGAGTCTAATTTTCAAGAAATTAATCTCTTATCACCTTCTTTCGAAAATCATTGTTTAGTACCTACTCATGCTAAGTTTTTAAAAGAGTTAAACACTAACACTAAAATTGACGAAACGGTAAGCATTAAGTTAACAAATGATCTAACTACGCTAATAAAAGAAGACCCATTTGAAATTAACATTACACCGGTTCCATGTTTTTTTCAAAATTCCTTTATTAGTAATATCACAATTGATAAAGATCTTTGTGTTAATATAATGGCAAACTACATTTTCGAAAAATTAAGTATTGGTGATTTCTCTCCACTTCAAATACCCATTTTTCTATCTAATCGAAAAACAATAAAATCAATGGGGATAGTTGAAGATGTGTTAGTCCAAGCAAATCAAATGGTAATCCCAACCGACTTCGTCATCCTTGATGACGCTCCACTAGTGTTGGGACGACCTTTTGTAAAAACCCACGAAGCTGTGATTAATCGGAAGAAAAACAACTTACCCATTCAATTAGGGGACTTCAAAAGATGTGTCGATCTTGAACGAGCAATGAAATATCCAATCGGCAATGATGACCCCCTAATTAAAGATGAGCCAGAACCACCCGATAAGGTGGGTCTAGCCAAGGACCCTTATAAACGTGGCGCACCACGGAGGCATTCCACGGAACTATCCTTAGTTTTATATTAGTTTAACTTTTATGTTTTCAAGAATAAAGCACACTCGAAATGGTAGAGATTACTAAGGGAAACTTGAACCCACACCCCATGCACAAAAAACAAAGCCTCCCGACAATTTTTCTTCATTACAGCAAGTTCAGCACGGGGTCGTGCTCAATCCAACACGCCCCCATGCCCGAGGTTCTGCAGCAAACGCCCAGTTCATGTAACTGGACACAGGTCCGTGTTCACTGAACACGCCCCCGTGCCCAGCCTTCTGTTTAAATTTGATACTGGCAGTCTGACCATAGGGTCGTGCTCAACCCACCACACCCCGTGTTCAGCTTCCCAGTAACATAAAAACTTGTTTTTAACTCCCTTTTTCACATTCAATCAACCTAAAAACTTATTTTTGGGACACATTAAGGACAATGTGTAATTTCATTGTGGGGGAGACGCTAAAACCTTGAATCTTGCAAATCCTAATAACAAGCCTTACACAAAACTCTATTGGAACCGTTAATCACCCCAATTTTTTTTTCAAAAATTTTCATTTTTTTTTACTTGTCTTGGTTTAATTTGGGAACAACAAGTTCTAAAAAGGTTATATTTTTTACAAATTTACACCCGATAGCGTCATGATAAAAAGAAGCAAATAAGAAAATTATGAAAATGCATGACAAATCTAATTAAAATTTGATTATATATACTTGATCACATTATAAACCCATTCCCACAACAAGTGAGTTTTGAGCCTTTATTGAGCATACAAGCATACATCTTTAAAGTAAATGCTCATTTTTCGTTTCTTGTGTGGATAGCCGCTTGGTTCTTACCACTCTAGAACTTGCCACGACGATACCCGGTTCTTACCAACTTAAACCCAAGTAAGTAAATGATGGAGGCATTAGGACTAACCCATTTTCCTTTCAACACCATTATTTTTCATTTTCTTTTTCACCTACCCAAAATCCCCCTAGTTAACCCCTTTGAGCCTAAACCTTTTCATTTCAAAACCCACAAAACAAACATCCTTTACCCACCAAAACCTTTTTCTTTTCAAACCCCTTTTGTTTTAGTAAAAAGCTCGGTTATCTTGTGACAAAAAAACGAGGATTTTGCAATAACCAAACAAGTTCCTCAAAAATCTTGTTTGAATATGCTTTGTTTGAGTAAATGTAAAAAAAAGGGTTCACGACAACCGACGCTTTTTACGTTTTTAGCCCTTTTTACTAACCACTAACCAAAACCACCTACCTTTAGCCCAAGCCAAACCCTTTACCAAGTCCTCTTGATATTTACAATGGTTCATAGTTAAAAAGGAGGAGGATTGATTGCTTGGCAAGCATATAGTAGAAGTAAGTTCCATGTCGGTCTCGAGTGTTTCACAAAAATACATCTTCGGCCGAGTGTTGTGTGATCTCCCGTGAGGTATGTGAACTTGTATATAAATGGAATTTTAAAAAGGCATGTTATGCCGAAATAAGTAATTTCTCTTATGAAACATTCTAAATTAATCATAATAAATAGGATTGTAAATAGCATAAAAATAAAACCCAATAAAGATCTTGGATTCCCGACACTCAAGACAAGCCCAAAACTTCTCTTCTACCCATTCCATTTGGGTGTGTAAGCCACATAATAAAGAGTTTTTCTTGAGGACAAGCAAAGATTCAAGTGTGGGGGTATTCGATGTGTGTAAAATTCAACATATAAATTACAACAAACGAGGCATAAAACTAACCCTTTTTTAGTACTAATGTTGGAAAAAGTGTGCTTTTGTCTTCCTTTTGTATTTTCAGGTCCAAATGAGCTTAAATGATCAAAAGGAACAAATATGTTGCAAAAACCTACATAAATACAAAGAAAAGAAGAAACGTTACATGTCTGACCCCTCGGCAGCATCTCCCAAAGCAAAAACAAGAAGACAGAAGCTGACCATGGGGCTATGCCCAGCTCACAACGGGGCTTGCCCAGCTCATAACAGGGCGTGCCCAGCTCACCACGGGGCGTGGTTAGCCTTGGCACAAAAGACAAACCTGTAGAAGCTTCTACGCCCACCACGGGGTCGTGCCTAGCTTAGCACGGGGCATGGTCAACGCAAAGATATGCAGAATCTTGCCAAATCTGATAGTACATATACGCTTCTGCACACGGGGATGTGCCCAGCGAACACGGGGGAGTGCGGAGCCTAATACGGACAATTGCAATTAATGAAGATATAGAAAGAGGATGCACACGGGGCTATGCCCAGCGGGGACAGGGCCGTGGCCAGAGTTCTGTTCAGGCTATAAATAGAGGTGCTTGGCTCACTTCAATGGCATCCCTTGGCAAACCACCTCTCTCCCACTTCACCCATACTCCACCACCATAACAACACCCACATCCACCACCATCATCCATCATCCATCTTAAAATGTGTGAAGTAGTCTCGGGATCCAAGGTTGATCGCAAGAGTTCTTAACAATCAATGACCATGTTTGCCTAAGTCTCTTACGTCACTTGGTGAAGACAAGAATTTAATGTAATACTTTTGATTTTTAATCTTTTTGCACTTTTTATTTGGTTTTGTATTAATGACTTTAATAACTAGTTTCTTATGTTGAAGGTGAAACTTCCTTATCATTTGTCTGTGGTGTCTTGGCGTTATTTTACTGTCTATATAAAATAAAATATTTACACCATTCATATCTCTACGGTCTATATAGAGATATGTTGGCTACCTAGTCAGGGGTTAAAGGAATGGTTTGGTAAGATTCTTGCCTTGTTCAGTGTATAGATCCTGCAAGGACCTAGGTCAAGCTTACTAGGACCTCCTTCAATACCCACTGGTATTGGATGGCGGGGGTGCGAATGGCTTGATCCTCCTCATATGTAAACTACTATTAATACATTAACCCGACTACTTGGGATTGTATCCATGCTGACTTAAACTACTTAGCCGAGGGTAATGTCACCTTCAAAAGAGGGGCCTACCACATTACGCATTAATAACTTAATTAATTATCTTTCAATATTCCGACCCTTTAGGATTTTGTATCATTGCTGACTCAAACTACTGGGTTGAGGGTGACGTCACCTTCAAAAGAGGGGCCTACAACTATAACTAAGATAATCTCTTAAAAAGTGTAAAAGTGCGGAAATCATCAAAGGTTACATTAAAGGAGAGTCGGATCCAAGTGATTCATCTTGTCTATCTGTGTTATTTTTATTTTTTATTTTTCAGCATTTTAGTTTTTATTTTTCATGTTCAAAACCTTTACTAAAACTTTTGATTTTATTAGAGGTTGAGGATAAACCGGTATTAAAAGCTCTTGTGTCCTTGGACGACCTCGGTATCTTACCAACGCTATACTACGCTCACGATGGGTGCACTTGCCCATGTGTGTGTATAGTGTTAGTAGAATATCGTGTTTTAAAAATTTAAAACTTGACTAACGTGTTAAAAAGGGCTTAAGATATAAAGAAAAAATATAATACACCCGACACACACCCCTGGTGCTGAATTCAACCTCTCTTCCTGGCGGTAATCCAGGTAACTCTTCTAGAATAAAATCTGAGAATTTGGATACGTTGGGAATATCTTTCAATTCTTTTCCTTTAGTGTTAATGATTATGGAAATCATATACACTAGTGATCCCTTCCTTGCATAATTTGTTGTTTTCATCACAGAGATGAATTTTGTGGACTTAGTTGGCTTATCTCGTCTAATTGTGATCTTTTCACCCTTTGGTGAATTTACTTGTACTGACTTTTGATCACATAGAATGCTGGCGTGATGGCTACCAACCAATCCATTCCTAATACGATATCAAATCCAGCCAGATTCATTGGATAAAGGTTAGCAATAAAATTATGGTTTAAAATTTCTATTCTTGCTCCCTGCAAGATTTCAGTGATCTTAATGGTTCTCCATTCGCTGTTTCTACTAGGCATTCTTGTTGAAGTTTAGTTAATGGTTGATTGAGAAGTTTGCAGAATGAAGTATTAATAAAACTTTGGTTTGCACCAAAGTCAAATAATACTTTAGCAAAATATTATTAACTAATAACGTACCGGCAATCACATCTGGAATCATCTTGGCCTCTTCACTGTTAGAACAAATGCTCTGGCATTCTTGGTAGTTTCGCTGTTTGTTGCTAGAGCTAGTTTCAGACAGTTTGGTTTGATATGTCTAGTCTCTCAACTGTTGAAGCATAGCTCATTGCTGGGTTTCTTCCTGCAGTCTTCTTCCTTGTGTCCAGACATTTTGCAGAAGTTGCAGTATATTGAGCATCTTCCTGAATGCTTCTTTTTGCAGTACTTACAGTAAGGTGCAGAAGTAGAACCTGTACTTTTCCCACGGTAGGTATTTCCATGATGAAATTGTTGGGTAAGTCTTTGGGCTAGGTTCTTTCTCTGATTTTCTTCTTGCGTACGTACTAATTCGTCAGTCAATGTATTGGCTAGTTCTACTGCTTCTTCTATGGTTTGTGGTCAAGCTACCTTGACTACGTGACTGATTTCACTAATTAATCCCCAGATGTAACGGGAGATTAATACTGGTTCTGGTGAGGCTAGGGTTGGCACTATTCTAGCATATTCAAAATATATGTTAGTCTAACCTTTGCAGTCCATTCTAGTCATTTTAAGATTTAAGAACTTATTAGCGATTTGTTCTTTTTCATGAGGAGGACAATATTTTCTTTCAACTATATCCTTAAAGTCAGTCCATTCCATATTACATATTTCATCACTTCCTCTAGACTGGAGAATAGTATTCCACCATTCTAAGGCTGCATTCTTAAAAAGATTGGAAGCAAACAAAATCTTATCTTCATCTGCACATTTGCTTATTTTTTAAGACTGCCTCTGCCTTTTCTATCCAACATAGAGCTGCAGTGGCTCCTTCATTGCAAGAGAATTCTATTGGTTTTCAAGACCAGAATTCTTTGTAAAAACAACCATATGACATGTTTCTTCTTCTTTTTGGAATTGGCAATTGGAGTGGCGGTCCATTATTCACGCTGTGACTGGGTTCAGTAGGTGGTCGTTTACTTCCACTTCTAGTTTTATTATTTTCCGCTTCTTCAAAAGACTTGATAATATATGGCATAGCATCTATAATTCCTTGTGCAACTATATGTTGGATGATACTGTTATCTATTTGGTTTCCATTGTTATCATTATTTTGGTTTTCTTAATTTACTTCGTTGTCCATCTGGATTATAAACATTTATCAGGTATTAATATCACAGAATAAGATTTAATGCAAACAATCATACAAACAAATTAATCAAAAACGTCGAACATTATGACTTTTACTCTTTTCTTATATATATTACAACCTACAACTGAAATTTAAACACACTACTAGTTGCGCATCGATTGATATTAGGTTATCTATTTTAGTTGATGATTTTTTTTCAAACTTCACACACAAACACACACACACATATATATATATATATATATATAGGGGAAGGTTCATTGGGGAGCAATAAAAAAGTGGGGAACAGCGGGGAACCGACTCAAACTAACTCCGATTGGACTCATTCTAGCGGCGTTGGAACCGGCTCGTCGAACCCTAACTAAGATCTCTTAACCCTAAATCCTAACTCCTAACTCTAAAACCTAAAGCTAAAAAATAAGGCTAAAATCTAAGCTAAACAGTAAAATCTAAACTATAAACCCTAAAAGCTAAACCCTAAAGGCAAAACCTAAAGCTAAACCCTAAACCCTTAAGCTAAACCATAAAGCTAAACCCTAAAATCCAAACCCTAATATATTTAGGGTTTAGTGGTTATGCTTTAGGGTTTAGGGTTAAAAGATCCTAGTTAGGGTTCAACGAGCCGGTTCTAACGCCGCTGAAATGAGTCGAATCAGAGTTCGTTAGAGTCGGTTCCCCACTGTTCCCTACTCTTTTAGTATTCCCCAATGAGCAACACTATATATATATATATATATATATATATATATATATATATATCATGGGTTATTTATCCAAAACTGTATTTCTCGCTCGTCATACTTCCACACGAGGTTTTCTCCTATCTGTCTTATCCTCTCTCCTCCTTCTATCAGTTCTTCACCATATGTGCGGAGTTACTACACATTCTCGTCACTCATGGGTGGTGGTGGTGCGGATACTGGGTCAGGGTATTGAGGTATCGTTTCTCCATATGGGTACGGGTTGCTTAACACATCCTGAATATACTGATCGGCATTCCAATATGTATCTAAAGGATTAAGGTCAGTATACTATGCTATCGGATTTGGTATTAGTTCTTCCTGAGGATAGAGTTCCTAATTTTCCCTATGCTCATCTTCCCATGGATCATATGCTAGAGGATTAGGTGTTGGGGTTCTAGGTATCTCGTTAGGGTCAAATGCTGGTATGGAAAATTGGTTTCCTTGGTTAGGTTCTATCTCCATTGGTTGGGTTGGAAATAATGGCAATGGTTGTGGTGGAACTATCCGATCAAGGTTTAGATCTGCTGCAGTGGTGGCTAGCATACGAAAGTTTTCCAGATTCATTGGATAAAGGTTAGCAATAAAATTATGGTTTAAAATTTCTATTCTTGCACCCTGCAAGATTTCAGTGATCTTAATGGATTCTCCATTCGCCGTTTCTACCAGACATTCTTGTTTTAGTTTTGTTAATGGTTAATTGAGAAGTTTGCAGAATGAAGTATTAATAAAACTTTGGTTTGCACTAGAGTCAAATAATACTTTAGCAAAAATATCTTTAACTAAAAACGTACTGGCAATCGCATCTGGAATCATCTTGGCCTCTTCACTATTAGAACAAATGCTCTGGGATTCTTGGTGGTTTTGCAGTTTGTTGCTAGAGCTAGTTCCGAACAGTTTGGTTTGATGTGTCCAGTCTCTCCACAGTTGAAACATAGCTTATTGTTGGGTTTCTTCCTGTAGTCTTCTTCCTTGTGTCCAGACTTTTTGCAGAAGTTGTAGTATATTGAGCATCTTCCTGAATGCTTCTTTTTGCAGTACTTAAAGTAAGGTGCAGAAGTAGAACCTGTACTTTTCCCACGATAGGCATTTCCATGATGAAGTTCTTGGGTAACTCTTTGGGCTAGGTTCTTTCTCTGATTTTCTTCTTGCGTATGTACTAATCATCAGTCAAGGTATTGGCTAGTTCTACTGCTTCTTCTATGGTTTGGGGTCTAGTTGCCTTGACTACATGTCTGATTTCACTAATTAATCCCCAGATGTAACGAGAGATTAATACTGGTTCAGGTGAGGCTAGGGTTGGCACTATTCTAGCATATTCAAAGAATATGGTAGTGTAACCTTTGCAGTCTATTCCAGTCATTTTAAGATTTAAGAACTTATTAGCGATTTGTTCTTTTTCATGAGGAGGACAAAATTTCCTTTCAACTATATCCTTAGAGTCAGTCCATTCCATATTATAAATTTTATCATTTCCTCTAGACTGGAGAATAGTATTCCACCATTCTAAGGCTGCATTCTAAAAAAGATTGGAAGCAAACATAATCTTATCTTCATCTACACATTTGCTTATTTTTTAAGACAACTTCTGTCTTTTCTATCCAACGTAGAGCTGCAATGTCTCCTTCATTGCCAGAGAATTCTACTGGTTTGCAACACCAGAATTTTTTGTAAGAACAACCATATGACATGGTTCTTCTTCTTTTTGGAATTGGCAATTGGAGTGGCGGTCCATTATTCACGTTGTGACTGGGTTCAGTAGGTGGTCGTTTACTTCCACTTCTAGTTTTATTATTTTCCGCTTCTTTAACAGACATAATAATATATGGCATAGCATCTATAATTCCTTGTGCTACTATATATTGGATGACGCTGTTATCTATTTGGTTTCCATTATTATCATTATTCTGGTTTTCCTGATTTACTTCGCTGTCCATCTGGATTATAAACATTTATCAGGTATTAATATAACAGAATATGATTTAATGCAAACAATCATATAAACAAATTGATCAAAAACGTCGAACATTGCGACTTTTACTCTTTTCATATATATATATATATATATATATATATATATATATTACAACCTACAACTGAAATTTAAACACACTACTAGTTGTGCATCGATATATATTAGGTTATCTATTTTAGTTGATGATTTTTTTAATATATATTGGGGAACACTAAAAAAGTGTGGAACAGCGGGGAACCGACTCAAACGAACTCCGATTGGACTCATTCCAACGGCGTTGGAACCGGCTTGTCGAACCCTAACTAAGATCTCTTAACCCTAAACCCTAAATCCTAACTCCTGAACTCTAAAACCTAAAGCTAAAAATAAGGCTAAAACCTAAGCTGAACCGTAAAATCTAAACTATAAACCCTAAAAGCTAAACCCTAAAGGCTAAACCTAAAGCTAAACCCTAAACTCTAATCCCTAAAGCTAAACCCTAAAGCTAAACCCTAAACCCTAAAGCTAAACCATAAAAGCCAAACCCTAATATATTTAGGGGTTATGGTTTAGGGTTTAGGGATAAAAGATCCTAGTTAGGGTTCGACGAGTCGGTTCCAACGCCGCTGAAATGATTCCAATCGGAGTTCGTTAGAGTCGGTTCCCCACTGTTCCCCACTTTTTTAGTGTTCCCCAATGAACCTCACACTATATATATATATATTACAGGTTATTTATCTAGAACTGCCCTAAAGCTAAACCATAAAAGCCAAACCCTAATATATTTAGGGGTTATGGTTTAGGGTTTAGGGATAAAAGATCCTAGTTAGGGTTCGACGAGCCGGTTCCAACGCCGTTGAAATGATTCCAATCGGAGTTCGTTAGAGTCGGTTCCCCACTGTTCCCCACTTTTTTAGTGTTCCCCAATGAACCTCACATTATATATATATATATATATATATATATATATATATATATATATATATATATATTACAGGTTATTTATCTAGAACTGTATTTCTCGCTCGTCATACTTCCACACGAGCTTTTCTCCTATCTGTCTTATGTCACACCCTGACTTTTGCGGAAGCGTGATTAGGTGTGACTTGCTTAATATCATTGCGTTCAACCATAAAAAACATATGTATGATAAAACCATGATTTTCATCCATAAATTAAGTTCAAAACATTACAATCGTCATTGTTTAACACCAACTAAGACTTCAAGTTTACATAACAACCCATTGTTTTAAGTTCCCTACTGGACTTCACAAAAGATACTTAACAAAACGAGGCTTTGAACCATGTATCCCATCAAAGATATAATACATGATCCAAACCCTTCAACGCTGGATGACATCATTTATTGAAGACACATCTTGAAAGCCCGCCAGATCCATATTCAGTTTCCTGAAATACATGTAGTTTGAAAACATCAACAAAAATTTAGCGAGTTCATGTATTTTGTATGTGTGCACGAATAACCTTGTAAAACTTCCGTATGTATGTATGTTTCTGTAAACTGGTATGAAAGCAACAAGGAAACAAATCAATTAATGTGTAGCTAATATATTAATATATGTGCAATGGTGTAGGAATGTATAACAACCCTAAAGAAAACCGACACCCTCATAAATTTTCTGACACCCTAACATATTTTAAAATATCCCAATATGTTCAAAAATACACCCCATACACGAAAACGGACCCCGAATACCCTAAATATTATTAAAAATAATTAAAATTAATATTTTGTGTTTGTCGCGGGCCGCGTAAACCTCTTAAGGGTCTTACGCGGGCCGCTAGAGATCAAGAATGTGGCGCAACCCGGTGATGACACGTGTCATCATCGTGGCAGGTCTAGTCGATGACTCGGATCAGCTACAGCGTTGACCATAGTTGACGCGGGCCACATAGCCCTTGTCTAAACTTTACACGAGTCGCGTAAAAATCAAAGTGAAGCACTATATAAGAAGGCATCGAGTCTTCAGTCAAAATCGTTCAAAATTGTCTTTCTTTTTCGCAAATCTACGTAATATACACTATACACGGGCATTATACCCCCCTAAATAGCGAAGTTCTTGTCACACCCCCAAAATCCACATGCGGAGTACCACCGCTTGGAGGCGTGACTGACCAGGATCTTAGTCACCAATCACATTGAACTCATGAGTATATTTAAATAAATCCTTCATTTATTAACAATAGTGTTACAACGTTACAATATTTCACAGTTTACAGTGGAAGCATATTTAATTCGTTAAGTGTTTATTAACCACATGTAAAAACTTTTAGTCTTGTGTTGCGTTTCCATGTAACTCGACCCCTGACCACTCCAGCTTCCCAGACAGCAAGTTCCAATGTTATACACCTAAAGGCCTGCAAGGCATGTAACAACGAGTCAACAACAAAGTTGAGCGAGTTCACAGTTGGTGTTCATTGTTAAGTTGTTTCAAAAACCAGGAATTCATTTGTAAGTTGTAAGTTAATCAGTTTACCCTGTTTCCCAAACATATCCATAGTTGGTGGGGGCTTCCCCATGTTAACCACTAGACCTGTTTACCATATCGACCACTGACTAAAGTAAGTTGGTGCCCTGACGTCAATGTCTATCATCATTGACTAGTGCCCAGATCCATTAGTTCACGCCCGTCCTCTACGGCACGGTGTGAGGCTTGTCAAACCTAAATAGCGCTATTTAACTAATGACCCGCTCGCTATTGGCCCGGCGATTAAGTCGATATAAAAAGGAGGGACTTCATGATAGAGAGTTTTGGTCTAATATCTGTGTGGTCACCCTTCAAATAAGAGGGTGTGTACGAAATCCCCAAACCAGGAGATTACGCAGGTTCCAATTAAGTTCTTAGTACGTGTTATCACCCATCAATAAAGAGGGTGTGTACGTGTTCCAAAACAGGAGATCACGCAGTTTCCGTTCAAATCCTTTACCCATTCCCAACCCCTGGGAATCCCATGCCTTGTAGAAAGTGTGAACTCACCTTAGATTGCTCGGTAAGATTGGTTACTTGTTATTCAGTTGAATGAACACGTCCTAAAAGGGTTACCGATAACAGTCAGTTCTACACACACATGTACCACACCTTTCACGTACAATTAATTCGCATATTCATTGTTCGCCTAAAGCATACTCAAATAATAACACAATTAAATCTACTCCCAATTGATCAACAGTTTACAACCTCATCTTTCGTAAAGCCCAATTTTATGCCTCAACCAGTAAGTCATAATCATGTATTCTATTCCTAATAATTTACGTGTGAACAACCCTAACTTATTGTCATTAAAAACGAGCCACACATCAGATTTATTGCTTAAATTCCAGGAAGTACCTGAACCATGTTATGTCCGAGATCGGCACACAAATCATTACAATCTACATAATTTCAAGCACACCTAACAAGAGTCCATAGTCACATATTCAACATCGCTTCAGTTAGCATGTATCACGATTTAGTTATAAGCTATACTCAAGAAATATCATCAACACAGATTAAGAATAAACATTACAACCCATGGCCCATCATCGCGAGCCTATGACTATTATGTAAACCAGTTATTCAACTGGTCTGATTCAGTGTATGCGGCCCAACATTACAACCGGCCCATCCATAATAATTTCATTTAATAACCCTTATAATCCAGTTAACATGTCGGCCCACTATACACATACTCATTTAATGGATTAACAACCCACTCGAAATAGTCAGGATATCAACTAATTTCTATCATAGTTATAACATCTGATTTAAAAGCATGGCAAATCATAATAATCTACGCATGTGATTAATAACAATTTAACAAGAACTCAATCATGCACTCAATCACATGCTTCCTGACAATACACATGCAAACTTGAAACATATGGCAGACAACATGAAGTGCTCATTATCAAATTGGCTACACTTTCAATGCATATCACATGCAAATAATCCCAAGATAAATCGGCAACAGTTATATCCCACCAAGTCAGATCAATTATCATCACATAAATTTATTTCAGTTTCTCATCATAACTCTATCCCTATTCGAATCTTAATATCATGAGGTTCACTAAATCATACAAATATAGCATTCTGTCAATCAAGAAACTATTCTAATCCTAATCGTAACTTAATATCAAGCCACACAACTTATTTAATATCACAACAATACATACACATACAATTCGGCAATCAAGGTTTCGCACAACAAGATTACCAAACAAAGATCAACGTAACATAGATTTACTAACCAATAGATTAATGTCTCGAGAGGGGGGCGATCTTGAGGTCTGTCGACTTGGATAAGAAGAAATAGGGTTTGGTTTACTAAGTTGTGATCTTAAAAAGCATAGGGGTTTACGTACACACAAATATAATGTGACAACCGGTAATTTACGGCCCTTAATTACGTGATTAACAGGCGATTAATGCTATAATAAATAGTGTTTACGACACTAATTAACTTAACCAGGCCTTTGGAGTGCCCAGGAACGCTTATCCGACTCTACAATACGCGTATGAAGATTCACGTGGAATCTGCGAAACAGCAAATGACAACGGACTAAAACCGTGCGAAATACTGACAACGCCGACAAATATGGATGTTACCCGAATATTTTATGATTATGGAGTTTGGGTCGCGATATCGCGTCTCGTAGGAATCACGGGCCACTCACACATGAGATGGGCTTGTGGGCCCTGGGCCCAAGCCCAAAACCCACAAGCGTAAACCTACACATAATATATTAGATCTCTCTAAAATCTTATAAAATCTTTTGCCTAAATGTTCATAAGATCTTTGTATATCTATGCACACAGAATATCTTTTGCCTAAATCTTCATAAGATCTTTGTGGATCTATATACATAGAGCAAAAGAAAACCACATAAGGCAATACATACAAGGCTACAAGAAAACACAGTTGATAATATTACATTGTGAACCATAGACCCAAAATAAATACACACACAAAGACCTAGGGGCTGTTTGGCTAAGCTTATTTTTTGACTTATTTACTTATTTGCTTTTTGAAAAGTTAAAAGGTGTTTGGGTTAGCTTATTATGTGAGAGGAATAAGTAAATAAGTCATTCCATTATGACTTATTTGCTTTTCAAATAAGCAAATAAGTAAATAAGTAAAAAAAATAAGCTTAGCCAAACAGCCAGTCTTCATCTTCTTCAAATAAACAAACACAGAGAACATCTCTGTTACCCCCCTCCCTCTCGATTCCCTGTTCAGACCAACAATCACCCACACAAAAAAAAAAAAAAAAAAAAAACTAACAGACCTTGAGTCTGTCTTATCTACTCATATACAACAATTATGCAAATTAAAAACACAAAGAACTCATATTCACAAACCACTGTGCACAGCCAAACACCCACCCTACTCGATCTCTCCCTCCTTCTCCCTCGTTTCTTTCCGGCGGCCAGAACCACCGACGGAACAGTTGGCATTCGTTGGGCCGGCCACCACTCCTCGATGATCCGGCGAGAATCGTTCAACAGCGGAGGCGAGACCACCGCAGGCGGCGGTGGCGTGGTAGTGTCGTCGAATCATCGTTCAAGAGAGAGAGTGTCGTGGCGGTGGTGTCTCTGAGCGACGACCAGCAACCCCCCTCCTCCCCTTTTCTTCTCCGATTCACAATCGGAGCACCACCACCACTGTCCGGTGGTGGTGCGGCGGCTACACATAGAGAGACCGAGAGAGAGAGAAAGAACCGGCGGTCGGAGTCTTGGACCGCCGGTCGGTTCAATTATCCGACGGTCATTGTTTCTGACCGACGGTTTTCCGATGATGATGTTGATCAGCGATGAAGATGATGATTTTGGTTCGGGTCACAGCGTCGGTTCAGCAGGTTCAACCTCGTCCTCAGGTTCTATTTCGTGTTCGGTTCGCTTTCGGTTCAGACTTGGGTGGCTTGGCTACTCGGGTTATGTTACGGCTCGGGTCTCGGCTCGTTTGGATGCAGACAAGGTCCGGTTCGGTCAGAATTGTCCACGTCAGAAACGGTTCGGGTTGACTCGGTCAACTCAACCGAGTCAACTCGGTCAACGGCAGCAAGTCGACTCAATGTTCGGGTCTCAGGTTCGGGTTCCGGGTCAGATTCAGGAAGGTGCGGGTCAACTCAGTTCAGTTCGGGTCGACTCGGTCAAACCGAGTCAACTCAGTCAAAGCGAGTCAACTCAGTTGACCCGGTCAGCTCAGTCAAGCGGTTCGACATTTCGACGCGAAGATGGGTAAAGTCTAACGACACGTTTAATATTTACGCGATCTTAATTATTTCGTGAATGAGCTCGAACCGAACAAAACGATGAGTTATTAGTAATATTAACTTGGTTTTAGTTATTACTTCGTTATATAAATTGGCTATGCATAAAGATTATTGAATCATTGATTGAATCTTGTTAAAATAACGACAACTTTGTTGTCGGGGCCGTCCAAAAACAGAGGAAACTCTGCCCGTTTTTCGAGAAAATCCGTAAAAACAACACGCGTTTTATTATATAACGAAAACAACGATTCTTTTATAAAATAGATATAACTTATCTATTTATTTCAAACATCGTACAACGTGGATTTGTTTTTAAAAAATAAATATAGTTTTATATTTATTTCAAACTTCGAACTACTCGATGATACTATCGCAAAATAAATATAATATTTTATATTTATTGTTGGACCGTGTTGTGACCCTAAACGATCAGTCAAGGCAGTTCATCATCACGTATAAAGGCAGAATCAGTATACGCAACGTAACAACAGCTTATCCTTTCAATTCCTTCACTTTATTAGCTTTCTGAGATCAATTTGACAGAGTTTGGTTACACAGCTAATGATCAGGTCTCGTTCCAATCTCCTAAAAATGAATCACATGCTCACCTATTTATACTTGTCCTGATTTCGCTTATGTGTCAGTGACACTGAAGCGAAATCCCATGTGACCATTAAAGCGAAATCACCTAATGACCATTAAAGCGAAATCACCCTAACATATGACCTTATAAGCGAAATCAACCATAAAACCCTAATTTGACAATTAAGACCCTATGTTGACTAACTTTGACCTAAAACATCATCAGACAAAGTCAACAGACATTCTTGTGCATCAACAGACTCCCCCTTGGATGTTGACGTAGTCTTCAGTTCCTGAGTCTTCAGTCTTAGTCTTTTCTCTAACTCTCTGTCTTTACACTCTTCAGAAACACAATCTGTCTCTAACTTCCATTTTCCCTTTGACTGTTGATCCAGACTCCCCCTTTCACAGACTCCCCCTCTCAATATGCTAGAATCTGAGATGTCTGGTTCAAGCTTTGACAATTAGCTTCCATTGGGAATTATGAAATTCAAACCTGTTACTCAACCAATAAACATTACAATTCTATCTTTCAAACATAACTCACAAACTATCAGCTTTAGAAATCCACTCAAGTATTCAGGTCCAAGTTAATGACCCTGATCACTTGATTAATCTACCAAGTCCAAATTAATGACCTTGGTTGATCATTTGACGAATCAAACTGATTTTAAAACAACAATTTTAAACATTTTCTGAAAATAACAAGTATCAAATTACTGAACTTGTGTTTGACTTTTCAAACAATTCAAACTTCATCAAAGTAAGCTCTCCTCATTCTTCAGTCCAGAATCTCCTGCATCTGCTTTAAACATCTGAGAATCCAACAATCAACTCTCCACTTTGGTTTGTCGGAAAATAAAGCAGAAATAAAATCTTTTTGGATTTTATAAAGTGATCTAAACTAAGAAATGAAATACAGAAAACTTAAATTGCAGAAAGTAAACAAAGTAAACTATTTACAAACATATTTTTGGTGAGCGTGTCAGGGAATCATATCAGCTTTTCAGACAAATCACAAGTACCGTTAAGCTACATTTCATACTCAGACTTAAACAATTCACCTCGATTGTCGATATACTGATCCATCTTAAATTCTCATACAAATTTCAACTTACTCAGGATACGATTTAGATGAATTAAGAACTTAGATCATTCATGTGTCCCACCTCTTGAATATACTCCCGTATCCAGAATCCCAATAATCAGTCTTACAGGTGAGTATACTACAATGATATCTGTATATAATTTAGGTATGCGAGGGCCGAGGGATCTCAGGTCGATACTTCCGTATACGCAGAGAGATATCAGCTTCGACTTTTCGGTGTGTCCCCTTTAGAGGATCTTTTTGCTTACAACAGCAGCATTTATCAATTTTATTGTTTCAGCATGCTGAGGGTTTAATGCTGTGTTTCAAGCATTGCAGCAAGTATTAGCCAAGGACTAGGTCAGAACCACCGTTCAGCAGAAGTCCCGGAATAATACCCCAGACATCATTAAGTATAAAGACCTAGTATATCAGATTAAGAGACCTTTCAAACGAGATTTCAGGGGTTACCTATATATCCAAGTAGTGTTCCCCACGAATTCACAAGTTTGAATTTAGGTTTATATCCCGAATAAATCTACTAAATGTGTGAAAACCTATCGACACATCATCAGTGAGATTATTTAACTCTTTTATACTTTACAAATCTTTAGCATACTGTAATCGTCTAGCTGATGTACTATCATTTTCTCTATATACACAAGCTCTTTTTCATATTTTATCATGTTTTTGTATTTTTGCATTTTTTACTGTTTTTGTATTTTCAGAAAAAAATAAACTATGTACAAACATCTACTCCCCCTAAATACCAAAACAAGTAAAAATTCGACAAACCATTGCATATTGTTTCTCGTCTTCATCCGCAACAGTACTTTCATCAACGCCAATAATGCCATCTGACACCGACAGAAGCTTCATACCGTTCAGTTTTAACAAATATTTAAACCGATTTTTATCAAAAGCTTTGGTATGTAAATCAGCTTTCTGTTCGTCAGTGTGGATTTTCTCAATTCGTATCAACTTTTTCTCAAAGCAATCACGAATAAAGTGATGACGAATTTCTATGTGTTTTGTTTTAGCGTGATGTACTGGATTCTTTGTTATATTTATAGCAGCCTGCAAACCGTAGTCGCGCATCTGTTGCTGTATCCACAAGATCTGAGAGCAGCAACTGCTAGCAGAAACATACTCCGCTTCACATGTAGATAACGCCACAGACGTTTGTTTCTTACACTGCCAGGTAACCAATCTAGGACCAAAGAACTGGCATCCTGCAGTTGTTGATTTTGAATTGACTTTGCAGCATCCGAAATCCGAATCGGAATACCCTTCGAGCGTAAAGTCGCCTTTTCTAGGATACCACAACCCCAATGAAGGAGTTCCTTTCAGGTAGCGCAATATCCTCTTCACAATGATCATATGCGATGCTCTCGGGTTAGACTGAAATCTTGCTGCGAGGCACGTTGGGTACAAGATATCAGGATGTGAAGCAGTTAGGTACATTAAAGAACCTATCATGGAACGGTAAAATGTTTCATCAGCCCTGTCTCCGGTGAGATCTGGGTGAATCCCATGATTTGTTGCAAGTGGGGTAGCAGCTAGAGTAGAACTTGACATCCCAAATTTCTCTAGAATATCATGAACGTACTTTGACTGATGAATGAAAATTCCCTCAGGAAGTTGTTCAACTTGTAATCCCAGAAAGAATTTCGTCTCCCCCATTGATGACATTTCAAACTTTTGCTTCATCACTGATTCAAAATCTTTGCATAGATTTTCATTTGTTGTCCCAAAGATTATATCGTCCACATAAATCTGAACTATCAGAAGATGACCATCGACCTCTTTAGTGAAGAGAGTGACATCCACTTTTCCACGAATGAACTTGTTGGCTAGTAGGTGTTGAGACAAAGTCTCATACCAAGCTCTCGGGGCCTGGTGTAAACCATACAGCGCTTTGTCCAATAAGTAGACCTTGTTTTTGTGGATTGGATCGGTAAAGCCCGGTGGCTGACCGACATAAACCTCCTCTTTAAACTTCCCATAGAGAAAAGCCGATTTAACATCCAACTGATAAACTTTAAAGTTCTTCCAAGACGCAAATGCTAGGAAAATTCTGATTGCCTCTAGTCGTGCTACAGGAGCATAGACTTCGGTAAAATCAATCCCCTCCTGTTGACTAAATCCCTGAACAACGAGTCGAGCTTTGTTCCTTACAACAACTCCTCTATCGTCCCTCTTTCACTTGAACACCCACTTGGTGTTAATTTTCCTATGACCATCCGGCAAATCAACTAACTTCCACACTCCCAATTTCTCAAATTGACTAAGTTCCTCCTGCATTGCATTGACCCAAGAGTCTTCAGTAAGCGCCTCTTTGTAAGTTCTTGGTTCAATCTGCGAGATAAAACAACTTAATGAGAATTCAGTTTGCAAAGGAGCAACTTTTGTATAAAAACATGTAAGCCCTTTATCAATCTGATTTTGAGTGCGAACTCCAGCTTGCAATTCTCCTATGATCAACTCCTCTGGATGATATGAAAAAGTTCACGGCATCACTTCGCTTGGAACATCTACATTTCCCTCCAGATTAGTAACATTCTGCTCTGCATCTTGTTCACCAACTTGGCTTATTTGACTTGAAATCTGAATTTGCTCCCCCTCAGAATCTGAATCACCATGATCAAATACTGGCATGTTTTCAGCTTCTAGATTATCATTCTGAACTGACTGATTATCCTGAGCAACTTCATTTTGTTGGACATCATCATGATCACCAGCATTACTTGGACCTGCTTCATCATCATTTGAAGTTTCCCGTGGTCTCCTCGAATACTCAGCTGGGAACCTTAACTGCGACTCATATTCACGCAAAATATCCAACTAATCAAAGAAATCTTCATCATCCTCTGATTCTTCTCTCATGTCAAACGAATCCCAAAGTTTGTCATAATGATAACGCCATGAATCACCAGGATTCTGCGGCAGCATAGTATAACCTTGACATTCAACATTTGCAGCTTCAATAATCCGCTTCTCACATGGAACGAATACACGTTGCAACGGATTTGCATAACCAACAAATATTCCCTCAATGCACTTCGGACCAAACTTTCCAAAAGGCTCTATAACCGTACAGGGTGACCCGAACGGTTCTAGATACTTCAAATTCAGTTTGCGGTTATTGATTAGCTCAAAACATGTTTTGTTGAACTTCTTGACAGTGAGAACCCTGTTAAGCGTATAGCATGCGGCGGAAACAGCTTCAGCCCAAAAATTAATTGGTAACTTTGAATCTGCAAGCATAGTTCTAGCCGTCTCGATTAGTGTCCGGTTTTTACGTTCTGCGACTCCATTCTGTTGCGGAGTGTACGGAGCACTAAACTCATGCAAAATACCTCTTTCATCACAAAATTCTTCCATCTTGCTGTTCTTGAATTCAGTACCATTATCACTTCTAATTCTCTTAATATGCCTTTGGTACAAATTCTCAATCTTCCTGAACAGCCCCATCAAACTGTCAAATGTTTCATCTTTCGTCTTCAAGAAAGAAACCCACGAAAATCTGGAATAATCATCAGTAACGACCAAACAATAGTAATCTCCAGTAATACTTTTGACATTCACAGGACCAAACAAATCCATGTGAAGTCTTTCCAGCGGTCTCGAAACTGAATTGACTTGCTTTGTAGGGTGTGACTTTTTCTTCTGCTTGCCTTTGATGCAGCTAATGCACTCCCCTTCCAGATGAAAACCTTTGATATTAACTCCCAATACCAAATCATTGTGCACCAAATGATTCATTTTTCTATGATGTATATGCCCCATCTTTCGGTGCCACAATCTAGATTCTTTCTCAGTTGCTCTAGACACAAAACAATGTGCTTGACCAGTAGTTGTAGTTGCTACAGACATATCTAACACATATAAATCGTTCACTCTAGGTGCCCTCATGATAATCCATTCTTCAGGGATAACAAAACCAGGTTTCATAATCAAACATTCTTTATTAGTGAAGTGAGTAGTATACTTATTGTCACAAATCTGTGAGATACTAAGCAGATTGTTCTCCAGCTCAGTGATATAGTTAACTCTCTCAAACCTCACAATTCCATTGGATAACGTTCCTTCACCAACAATTCGACCTCCTTCATGACCAGCAAATCCCACATAACCACCATTAATGTTTCTCACATCATATAGCAACGCGGTTTTTCCTGTCATATGTCGAGATGCACCACTATCCATAATCCATCTGGATACCAGTTGTGGAAGATCCTGCACAAAACAAACTACAATTTAATCAACTATAATAAAGATGCCGATTCATGCTTCGCGAACAAGGAAGCTCCGGCAATTCAAACTGCTTATTCGAACATGGTGTCCACCCAGGCCTCATCAGCCTTAGGTGTAACCTTGACTCTCGCAATTTGAATTTTGAAATTTTCAGCCTTCAAAGGTGGAAAATTTGCATCAGAATCAACCGAAATTGATTCTTCAGCCTTTTTCACTTCAGAAGTTGAAATTTTCAATTCAGTTTTTGGTTTCCAAACTTGTTGAGATAATGCAACCCGCTTATAAAATTTGTCATTTTTAGTTACCACTTTCATTACGGGTTCATTTTTCACTTTGATGTTGTCATTTTTCACATTCTTTTTCTCAACAACGATTGGTGCTTTTCCCTTCACATCAACTTTCTTTTGTTGAATCTTCACAGTTTCAGTCTTAGGCTTCACATTAGTACACTTTCGTGCAATGTGACCCACTTGATTACATCTAAAACATGTTCGAGTATCAACAACTCGACTTGTGCCTTCAGACTGATAATGTGAAGCTCTTTTCTCAAAGAACTCTTTATTTGATTTTGAAAAAAATTCATTTTCCTCATCAGAAAGTGAACTTGAACTGTTCACAAACACCTTCTTTTCAGCAAACCTTTTGTTTTGAAAACTCTTTTTCTGATAACTCTTACCATCCCTATAACAACCCGACCAATTGTTTCGATTGTTATTATAAAACCTTGGTGGAACAACAGACTTTTTGTAGTAAGCTTTATCTTCTCAAAATTCATTTGCCTTTTTGTTTGTTTCAAACTGTTCACTTCTGACAACTCAACTTCAACCAATTTGAAAACATTTGTCAACTTTTTCACATTAACATTCTCAATGGGAAATTCAGAATCCGAATACAACTTATCAGATCCAGCCATCTTGTACATCACAAGACCCGGTTCATTACTTAAGTTGTTTTTGGACTTTGATTTCTGAATGTATTTGTCCAAGAAACACCCATCATCTTCAGGTGAATCAGACATCAAAACACTTTCAGCTGTGCTCTTCACAATCTCTGTCTGAACACTATCATCAGATGATGTAAAAGTAACATCAATGTTTTCAGGAAGTTTAACTACACTTTCTTCCTCAATTTCAACCAAACCAGATTGCTTTTTCGTGTAGTTAGCCAGAACAGGTGGTGGAACTTGATGAAAACCCACCCCGGTTCCATCAGAATACACATCTTCGCCCGCTTTGTCTTTCCCAATGGGTTTGGGAATGATATGTTGCAAAACAAAGCTTGCAGAGCTATAACTGTTAAGTTTCAACTGGATTCGCTCGTTTTCAATTACAGCCTCTTGAACTTTAAGTTTCAATTTAGCGATTTCATCCAGTTGTTTGTTGATTGATTCTTCTTTGACTCTAAGCACTGCTTTCAAATGTTCATTTTCTTTAAAAGTTTTACCATTTCGATCATCACAATCTTTCATTGTGCTTTTCAGTTTTTCAAATTTTTTAGAAATCTGACGGTTTTCAAGAATCAACTTTTCACTTTCTTGTTTAATTTTGTCATGATCAATTTTATCAGTTTCAATTTGAGCAGTTAATTCTTTTATCCGTTCAGTTGAAGCTTTAACTGTTTTGTCACGACCAAGAATCTGATTTTCAACGCTTCTGACCTTTGCTGTCAGATCTTTAATTTTCTCACCGTTGAGATACGTGACAGTATTACAAAATTTGCACTCTTTGTTGCAATTTTTGCAATCAGCATTTCCTTCGATCTTTTTTCCTGACGCATTTGTTGACGAGTTTGGACTGACCTGGCCTTTTGACTCAGACACGGAGTTAGAGTCTACCTCAAGTGCTTTGGCAGCCAGCACTTTGTCAGCCATTTTTACCAGGTTCTCTGCAGTCAACTCCTGCATTGTATCGATAACTCCAGTATCAATCTTCTTTGATTTTTCGATCTCTTCTTTCTCTTTCATCTCTTTTTCTTTCTTCGCTTCCTCTTTCATTTTCTCTGTTGGAGTTCCCCACCATTTGTGTTGCCAATACTCATCATTTTCTTTCATTTCCTTGATTAAGACTTCCAGATCAAGAGTTTTGTGATCAATCGCAATATTTCCATACTCATCAAGATAACACTCTCTGTCTGAATCCCATCTATTGGCTCTCTTTGCTTCCAAAAAGATACTAGAAAGTCTAGTAATTTTGTTTTCCGAAATCATTTTTCTGTATTTATACTTCTGCTCTTCAGTTCTCTTATCTTTCCATGGAATAGGTTCATTTTTCGCCATGAATGCGTAACCAACCGCATCTTCTTCTGGTAGAACCTCTTGACTCCAATCATACCCCTCATCATCGTAAATCACTGCAAGAGCTCTAGATTTCTCTTTGTTGTCTTCAACCTCCTTCAATCTAGGATTCTCCGATTCATCAGCATAAGCATTTCGGCATTCTCGCTTGAAATGACCCTTCTGCTTACATTTGAAGCAAGTCACCTTCGATTTATCGAATCCCAGCTTGGTAGAAGCACCACCAATTGTCTTTCTTCCGGTAATTTCCATGAATCTTTGTGCACGACGAACAGCACTTGCCATAGCCCAACGAATATCGATCAGTTCCATTTCCTCCGGATCAATCTGATCATAATCTTCTTTCGTCAGATTTGTGTTGCCTATCTTCCCAGCTACTAATCCTTCATACGATTCCAACACCGATGCTAGGAAGATCATCGGCTGCTTGGCCGATTCCTCATCAAGGTTCTGAGCATTCTTCAAGTCTATTGCAATGTTGCATTGAAAACGATTCTTTGCATCAGAATGACCTCCAGAAGATGAAGATCCACTGTGATAACCACTGTGACTTCCACTGCTTTGACCACTTTGACTTTCTTTGCCGGTTGTCAACACATTTTCAGCAGAAAACGCAGTTTTTGGAGAAGTTGCTTTTGGCATCATGCTTTTTGGATAGTACAAATCCAAATTCTGCTGGTAAGATGAGTGATTAACTTTGTACGTCTTCTTCAACTCCAGTTCATGACTTTCAAGTCTCTCAATCACCAAATCTGGTTTCAACATTTCAGGAGCAATAGTATTCTTCAGCATTAATGCATAATATCTCCAATCCATATCTTCTGGTAATGAATCGAACAGTTTGTCAACAAGTTCTTCATCAGAATATCTGATATCATGTCTTGCTAATTCCAGCTTCAGATGACCGAACCTCTCTATCATTTTACACACTGACTCATTCTTAAGACAACCAAACATATCAAACTCTTTCCTAAGAAGTTTCTTTTTGTTTTTCACTATCTCTGTACTACCTAAACACTTCTGTTTTAACTTTGCCCAGAAGTCTTTAGCGTTTGAATAGTCTATCAATGAGATAATATCCTCCCGAACAGATTGAAATAACAATGCTACACACTTTTGTTCGGCTACAAATGAATCAATCTCATCAGATGTTGTTAAGACTTCACCATTCTTGTTTCCTTGATCATAACCGTTCTTCAGACTTTTCCAACTTGGAAATGCGAATGCCATCATCCAATATTCAAACTTTCTAGACCAACGACTGTACTCCTCGATAGCCATTAGCTTTGGAGGTTTATTGAACGTTCCAAATGCGCTTTCAGATTCCCAAGCTTCCTTTTTCCTCTCTTTCGATGGATTCTCGTTCTCATTGCTTGTAGATGAAACATCTCCCGAGTTTCCAGCAAACGCGTACATGTCACTGAACGGGTTCATGAAAAGATCATCCATCGTGAATGTACCTGCAACAAACAATCAGCAAACACTTAGACAAATTTTCGAAATTTTAACAATCACTGACACTGAAGCGAAATCAGTCAGATTGACTGATGAGCGAAATCACAATTGTTCACTCGAGCGAAATCACTTATGTTCCTTGGAGCGAAATAGCAAAAATGACTCTTGGAGCGAAATCTGATTTGTCCGTTGAAGCGAAATCAGATATTGTCTCTTGGAGCGAAATTAACCTTCTTCTAGGAGCGAAATCACTTGACAAATTGTGACACAAAAGCGAAATCAAGTGATGTACATAAAAGTGGAATCAGCTTTTAACCAATTTTCACCATGTTTTAATCCGTATTTCAACCTGAAACTTTCTAGGGTTTGTTATTAGTTGGTTTTACATGTTATACTTGAATTTTAGACAATTTTAACCGTAGGAACTATCTCAAATCGAAAAAGTATCAAAGAAAGTGAGTAGAAATGAGAGATTTTTGTAGATTCAGCTGTAGTAGTATGAACTCCTCGTCCTGAAGCTCTGATACCACTTGTTGGACCGTGTTGTGACCCTAAACTATCAGTCAAGGCAGTTCATCATCACGTATAAAGGCGGAATCAGTATACGCAACGTAACAACAGCTTATCCTTTCAATTCCTTCACTTTATTAGCTTTCTGAGATCAATTTGACAGAGTTTGGTTACACAGCTAATGATCAGGTCTCGCTCCAATGTCCTAAAAATGAATCACATGTTCAGTTATTTATACTTGTCCTGATTTCGCTTATGTGTCAGTGACACTGAAGCGAAATCCCATGTGACCATTAAAGCGAAATCACCTAATGACCATTAAAGCGAAATCACCCTAACATATGACCTTATAAGCGAAATCAACCATAAAACCCTAATTTGACAATTAAGACCCTATGTTGACTAACTTTGACCTAAAACATCATCAGACAAAGTCAACAGACATTCTTGTGCATCAACATTTATTACGAACGCCTAAACGGCATATACACATATACAAGACGCAATATATATAATACAAGTTTATTATATAATACTTTCATACGAATATTCCTACATACTCAAACGACTTCTCGTGGCAGTTTAACTTAGTCATTTTCATTAAGTTAACTATTTACCGTCAAATCGTTCGACTAACGATTCGGTAGAGCTCGGTAACACGTAGTTAGTTACTTCGTTATTTAGAAACTTATTAGATATTCCGTGTTAGGAATATTGTAGAATGCACGCTAGCGAGTCTCATCTTGGAAGCGACATCACGAAGTCGTAATTAGCTAGCTTTGCACGAGAATATTCAGGTGAGTTCATAACCCCACCTTTTACGGTTTTACATTTTTTTTTCTAAATGTTTTCGGGGTGGAAAGACATGCACTTTTTGCAAAGCATACAAGAATTACATATTTATAAACCATTTTACAAGCAAGATTTATCTGACACAAATGGTTTACGGAAAGCTTATGTTTTATACCGGTTTTTCAAACAAGCGTTTACTCACGAATTCTAGTTTTCTAAACTACGAGAAAATACAAATACAAATACAAATACAAGAGTATACAAACACATGAGAATTGATACTTGACATAAAGAATACATGAACTGAAAATTTGATACTTGATATGATGATTACATAAACAAGAAGCACTCTTGGTGATAACTAGTACCAAGTATGATGCGTTTGAGGAATGATACGAGAAATAGTGTCACGAATAGGGTACCATAAGCACCATTAATCGTGTACATACTTAGACCGTAGAACAAAAGGTTAGATCTAACGGGTGTCAGGGCAGCCCCACTCTTGGTGACAACTAGAACCAAGTAGTGTTTTTGTGTCTCAGTCGTGAATCGACTATAGAAAAATGCCTATGGCTTGGTGACTTCCTATGTCGTGTCACATGTTAATGGCCTTGCAACCCATTAACAACAAGATACATACAGAATACTTGATTTATATAAGAAAACATGATACATACAAGAATACGTGATTTATACAAGAATACATGATACATACAGAAATACTTGAATTATACAAGATACATACCATGTTTTCATACAAAGTTTCTGTATAACATGACAGGAAAATGATTTTAAATTCGTTTTCACAACAATACTTCAAAAACCGGTTACTCAAAAAGATTTATTTCAAATCTTTTACAAACAAACTATGAACTCGCTCAACTTTATGTTGATTTTTCGCATGTTTCTTTCTCAGGTTGCATTTCTAAGACAAGGCACGGTTGGAATAGGAGAACCATGAAGAGTCGAGTACTTAGTGGGCGTTCAATTTCTTAAAGACTTAGCTTATTTTGCTTCCGCTGTGCAACGAAGATACCAGTCCAGTCACGCCAATGCTCTGATATTTCGGGGTGTGACAGATTGGTATCAGAGCCTAGGCTCAAACCTCATATTTCTCTGGGGACTTAGATTATTCAAACGTTGTATACATACAGAACGCTTAGTACTCGAATATGGTCTCCAACCATTGCCGAAAATCAAACAGTCGAAATTTTGATTTCAAACATACGCTATAGTGGTGTTTTATACACGGTACACAAGATAGTAGCATACAGTACACAAAACTCTGAGAGTTTAGGAAACATGCATTTAAGACCTTCGGAAACTCATGTTGAAGTTCATTAAAGGTCATCACGTAGGTACCACGTTTATTAACTCGGACAAACGCCATTTTTATGTCATCTATGCTATTTAGCCGAGCAGGTAACCTACGCAAAACGAAGCACGAGCGTGCAAAAGTACACTAGAACTCGATCAACGGAGGTTGAAGTATGACACATACGACTATCAAGGC
Source organism: Helianthus tuberosus (assembly GCA_030545235.1). NCBI lineage: Eukaryota > Viridiplantae > Streptophyta > Magnoliopsida > Asterales > Asteraceae > Helianthus > Helianthus tuberosus. The sequence continues at coordinate 91,129,004 of CM060410.1, forward strand.
GATGCCTTAGAAAAGACACGATGGCGCAATTCAGCGACGACGCTAGATCCTGTCAGCACAAAAACTATCGATCAGGAAGCGGCGGTTTGGCACGCGATCCTGCAACGACACGAATCACTCCAGGGAGAAGACGTATGTCTCCGCATCCCCCCTATCTTATTAACAACGAATACACTATGGTAAGGTCACCTAATAACTGGTTATCACATGCAACCCCAGGTAAAGTCCTTAAATTTATTTTATTGAAATTTCGACTTTCACATTTACTGAGTAGATTTTCGTATCCCTACTCCTCTTAATGGTCATTGTGTCATGACCATTTCTTTCAGTATAGCGAATACTCATTTGCTTCGTTTCTTGAAAATTCGTATGTTACGCATGCATCGTTTGTTAAGCATGTGGCTTTGTTTCGAATAAAGCGTTTCATCAAAGTTCAAATATTATTTCGTTTGTGATTCGAATGACTCGCATTATTGAAATTGTTGGCTTCTTTGTAATCAAGTCAACACATTTTCTTGAAATCCATTTCTTTTCAAGTTACATACATGGTTTTTTTCGATGTGACCATGCCGAGAGTTTTCTTGTCGATACATATAATTATTGTCGGCTTGCGCCGAAGTCAAATTCAATTGTTTGAACTTGTTCATTACACACATTCAATTCAAAACACCATATGATGTATTGAAAACATCATATTCGAATTCGTTTTAACAAGCGTTTCATTGTTCTGAGTCGTAGTAGATTTGTTTGGTCTACGACTCCAATAAGTCGTTTGTTGATTTCGACACCTTGTGGTGTCAGTACAAACTTGTAGTTTGGGCTAATTTATGCAAAACACAGGTGATACTTGTTCGATCACCGCTATATTTGAATTGTTTCATTCACTACGACACCTTGTGGCGTCGGTAGAACTTGCAGCTTGGGCTGATCATGATCGAGCGTTTCATGCAAACTATTACATTTGAGCTTGTTGAAATCTAAATTCATTGATTGGGTGCAATCATTTCTAGAATTCATTTGTATCTTGTGATACGTCCTTGAATTCACATCATTCGAATAAGTCTTGATTCGATTTCATGATCGTTCACTTTGGTATCATTCGCATTTACTTATACATAACGTAACTCTGAGGAGTTAACGTAGTCTAAATTTCGAGGACGAAATTTTATTAACAGGGGGAGAATGTGACAACCGGTAATTTACGGCCCTTAATTACGTGATTAACAGGCGATTAATGCTATAATAAATAGTGTTTACGACACTAATTAACTTAACCAGGCCTTTGGAGTGCCCAGGAACGCTTATCCGACTCTACAGTACGCGTATGAAGATTCGCGTGGAATCTGCGAAACAGCAAATGACAACGGACTAAAACCGTGCGAAATACTGACAACGCCGACAAATATGGATGTTACCCGAATATTTTATGCTTATGGAGTTTGGGTCGCGATATCGGGTCTCGTAGGAATCACGGGCCACTCACACATGAGATGGGCTTGTGGGCCCTGGGCCCAAGCCCAAAACCCACAAGCGTAAACCTACACATAATATATTAGATCTCTCTAAAATCTTATAAAATCTTTTGCCTAAATGTTCATAAGATCTTTGTAGATCTATGCACACAGAATATCTTTTGCCTAAATCTTCATAAGATCTTTGTGGATCTATATACATAGAGCAAAAGAAAACCACATAAGGCAATACATACAAGGCTACAAGAAAACACAGTTAATAATATTACATTGTGAACCATAGACCCAAAATAAATACACAAACAAAGACCTAGTCTTCATCTTCTTCAAATAAACAAACACAGAGAACATCTCTGTTACCCCCCTCCCTCTCGATTCCCTGTTCAGACCAACAATCACCCACACAAAAAAAAAAAAAACTAACAGACCTTGAGTCTGTCTTATCTACTCATATACAACAATTATGCAAATTAAAAACACAAAGAACTCATATTCACAAACCACTGTGCACAGCCAAACACCCACCCTACCCGATCTCTCCTTCCTTCTCCCTCGTTTCTTTCCGGCGGCCAGAACCACCGACGGAACAGTCGGCATTCGTGGGGCCGGCCACCACTCCTCGATGATCCGACGAGAATCGTTCAACAGCGGAGGCGAGACCACCGCAGGCGGCGGTGGCGTGGTGGTGTCGTCGAATCATCGTTCAAGAGAGAGAGAGTCATGGCGGTGGTGTCTCTGAGCGACGACCAGCAACCCCCCTCCTCCCCTTTTCTTCTCCGATTCACAATCGGAGCACCACCACCACTGTCTGGTGGTGGTGCGGCGGCTACACATAGAGAGACCGAGAGAGAGAGAAAGAACCGGCGGTCGGAGTCTCGGACCGCCGGTCGGTTCAATTATCCGACGGTCATTGTTTCTGACCGACGGTTTTCCGATGATGATGTTGATCAGCGTTGAAGATGATGATTTTGGTTCAGGTCACAGCCTCGGTTAAGCAGGTTCAGCCTCGTCCTCAGGTTCTATTTCGTGTTCGGTTCGCTTTCGGTTCAGACTTGGGTGCCTTGGCTACCCGGGTTATGTTACGGCTCGGGTCTCGGCTCGTTTGGATGCAGACAAGGTCCGGTTCGGTCAGAATTGTCCACGTCAGAAACGGTTCGGGTTGACTCGGTCAACTCAACCGAGTCAACTCGGTTAACGGCAGCAAGTCGACTCAATGTTTGGGTCTCAGGTTCGGGTTCCGGGTCAGATTCAGGAAGGTGCGGGTCAGCTCAGTTCAGTTCGGGTCGACTCGGTCAAACCGAGTCAACTCAGTCAAAGCGAGTCAACTCAGTTGACCCGGTCAGCTCAGTCAAGCGGTTCGACATTTCGACGCGAAGATGGGTAAAGTCTAACGACACGTTTAATATTTACGCGATCTTAATTATTTCGTGAACGAGCTCGAACCGAACAAAACGATGAGTTATTAGTAATATTAACTTGGTTTTAGTTATTACTTCGTTATATAAATTAGCTATGCATAAAGATTATTGAATCATTGATTGAATCTTGTTAAAATAACGACAACTTGGTTGTCGGGGCCGTCCAAAAACAGAGGAAACTCTGCCCGTTTTTCGAGAAAATCCGTAAAAACAACACGCGTTTTATTATATAACGAAAACAACGATTCTTTTATAAAATAGATATAACTTATCTATTTATTTCAAACATCGTACAACGTGGATTTGTTTTTAAAAAATAAATATAGTTTTATATTTATTTCAAACTTCGAACTAGTCGATGATACTATCGCAAAATAAATATAATATTTTATATTTATTACGAACGCCTAAACGGCATATACACATATACAAGACGCAATATATATAATACAAGTTTATTATATAATACTTTCATACGAATATTCCTACATACTCAAACGACTTCTCGCGGCAGTTTAACTTAGTCATTTTCATTAAGTTAACTATTTACCGTCAAATCGTTCGACTAACGATTCGGTAGAGCTCGGTAACACGTAGTTAGTTACTGCGTTATTTAGAAACTTATTAGATATTCCGTGTTAGGAATATTGTAGAATGCACGCTAGCGAGTCTCATCTTGGAAGCGACATCACGAAGTCGTAATTAGCTAGCTTTGCACGGGAATATTCAGGTGAGTTCATAACCCCACCTTTTACGGTTTTACATTTTTTTTTCTAAATGTTTTCGGGGTGGAAAGACATGCACTTTTTGCAAAGCATACAAGAATTACATATTTATAAACCATTTTACAAGCAAGATTTATCTGACACAAATGGTTTACGGAAAGCTTATGTTTTATACCGGTTTTTCAAACAAGCGTTTACTCACGAATTCTAGTTTTCTAAACTACGAGAAAATACAAATACAAGAGTATACAAACACATGAGAATTGATACTTGACATAAAGAATACAAGAACTGAAAATTCGATACTTGATATGATGATTACATAAACAAGAAGCACTCTTGGTGATAACTAGTACCAAGTATGATGCGTTTGAGGAATGATACGAGAAATAGTGTCACGAATAGGGTACCATAAGCACCATTTATCGTGTACATACTTAGACCGCAGAACAAAAGGTTAGATCTAACGGGTGTCAGGGCAGCCCCACTCTTGGTGACAACTAGAACCAAGTAATGTTTTTGTGTCTCAGTCGTGAATCGACTATAGAAAAATGCCTATGGCTTGGTGACTTCCTATGTCGTGTCACATGTTAATGGCCTTGCAACCCATTAACAACAAGATACATACATAATACTTGATTTATATAAGAAAACATGATACATACAAGAATACGTGATTTATACAAGAATACATGTTACATACAGAAATACTTGAATTATACAAGATACATACCATGTTTTCATACAAAGTTTCTGTATAACATGACAGGAAAATGATTTTAAATTCGTTTTCACAACAATACTTCAAAAACCGGTTATTCAAAAAGATTTATTTCAAATCTTTTACAAACAAACTATGAACTCGCTCAACTTTATGTTGATTTTTCGCATGTTTCTTTCTCAGGTTGCATTTCTAAGACAAGGCACGGTTGGAATAGGAGAACCATGAAGAGTCGAGTACTTAGTGGGCGTTCAATTTCTTAAAGACTTAGCTTATTTTGCTTCTGCTATGCAACGAAGATACCAGTCCAGTCACGCCAATGCTCTGATATTTCGGGGTGTGACATATAAGGCCAAAACTTAAGTTGGGCTCGATTGTGTTTGTTCGTGCTGGCATGAAGTGTATCACAAAGGTCGCTAACGTGGCCCAATAACTTGTGGCCCAAACGTGATGCTAACAATGTTAATTCGGTACAATTGTCATGCACACTAAACAGACTAATAAGCAAACACAAACGCGAAACATATAACACATTGGAGAGGAATAATAATGAATGTTATTTAGAAAGCTAGATGTTACTAAACTTAAAGGTTCGGGTTGTCACATCATCCCCAACATGAAAGAAATTTCGTCCCGAAATTTAGCACGTAATTACTGAGGAAGCTAGTTAGGTTGCGTAGTTTTCCTGGTTTTCCTGGGGTGTCACATCATCCCCCCGTTGGTTTGGAATTTCGTCCCGAAATTCCGCTGTAGCTTCAGCCTCAGTAGTGGTTTCATTGTTCTCGAACAACTGGGGATAATTGCATTTCATTTGGTCTTCGCGTTCCCAGGCAAACTCTGGGCCAAGACGGGAGTTCCAACGAACTCGAACAAGAGGTATCCTGGTGCGTTTGAGAATCTTGACCTCCTGGTCCAAGACTTCTACTGGTTCTTCGACAAATCGCAACTGATCGTCAATGGTGAGCTCCTTAAAAGGAACTATGAAGGTTTCATCTGACAGACACTTCTTCAGATTCGACACATGGAATACGTTGTGAACTCCACCGAGTTCTTCGGGTGGATTCAATCTGTAGGCCACCATGCAAATTTTCTCAGTGATATCAAAGGGTCCAACATATCGCGGGTTGAGTTCGCCTCGTTTGCCAAAACGAACTACACCTTTCCAAGGTGAAACTTTGAGTAGCACTCGATCCCTAACCTGGAACTCGAGTGGTTTCCTGCTCTTATCAGCATAGCTTTTCTGACGGTCACGAGCTGCCGCCATTCTTTGTCGTATCTGAGCAATCTTCTCAGTTGTGTCTACCACAAGTTTTGGGCCAGTGATTTGGCTGTCACCAACTTCTGCCCAACAAAGAGGTGATTGGCACTTTCGTCCATACAAGGCCTCGAACGGAGCGGCCTGGATGCTGGTGTGGTAACTGTTGTTATAAGAAAACTCCACAAAAGGGAGGTGTCTTTCCCAGCCATTGCCAAAGTCGATTACACATGCTCGAAGCATGTCTTCAAGAGTTTGGTTGGTGCGTTCAGTCTGCCCATCCGTCTGTGGTTGATATGCTGTGCTCATGTCTAGACGTGAGCCAAAGGATTTGTGCATTGCTTGTCACGAATCAGATGCAGATCATGGGTCGCGATCAGAGATAATGGAGGTTGGCACCCCGTGCCTAGCAACCGCTTCCTTCAGATAGATGATTGCAAGTGTAGAAAACTTATCCGTTTCTTTGATGGCTAGAAAGTGTGTTGGTTGCGCAAGACAATCAATGAGTATCTAAGTGATGTTGTTTCTGTTTCAAGTTGTAAGTAGACTATCGACCAAATCCATGACAGTCTGTTTTTATTTCCATGTGAGTGTTGCTAGTTGCTGACGCTACACTTTGACTTTCCACAAGTCGATCCATCATTCACATACTTAACTAAATGAGCCTTCAAGTCTGATTACTAGTACAAGGTTTATAAATCCTAATGCCTTCCATCAAAACCCAGTTTGAACAGAGCGAGTCTGATCCGGTAAGTTAGAGTCGATAGCGAGCTGCAGAGCTCGTGCACGTTCAGGTTTCGCAGTCGTATTCATCAAAAAGTTCCATCCAGTGATGTCATTGTATGCTTTAGTTCTTTCAAACATCGGTACATGGGAGGCCCTTGCGATCGGTCTAAATAACGCATCTGGTACCGTCCAAGTGATGCCTCCCTCCAAAATCCCAAAGCCATGGTTTTCACCGTCAGTCGTGTGTGTCGCGCAGTTCCTCTTTGTAACTCCGTCACGTATGTCATCCCTCTTGCGTGTTGCGTCGATGTGCAGCTGGGACGCTGATTTGGACCATAAGGATATACCACTGAATCACCCGCATCCTCGGGTAAAACGATGCTCAGAGCATTGCAGAGTCGAGATTCGAAAGCTGAAAGGACGTCCTCATGTACTGTCTTTCACGAACACAGCACCCTGCTGTGCTAGAGAGATTTAAGTTGCGCGACCTTCGCAAATCCTGAGATTTATCTGTGATAGCATCAAGTGAGACCAAGAAGTTGCTGTATCCATGAAGGACTCTTTGGTGTCGATCAGTTTCCAACCAAGACGGATCTTAGCGAGATGCACGTGCATTTCCACTTCGCTGATTATATATCCAAAAGATTCCTCTCGAACCCAGAAATTATATTTAACAAGACTTTGAGCGGAGTGACTTCTCCCTTAGGAGTCCTAAAATAAGATACCAATGCCACCCATGGCGTTCCTTTGATCGTTGACCTCTTAACTTAATTATGGCCAATCCATGTTATAGGCACCTTTATCTCCTTATTGAGAGCTAGGGTTACGAGCACCTTGTTGTCGTTGTGACTGCTACCCCCAATGTCATTGCTCGAAACGAAGCCCTACGATTCTTCGCCACCATAGTCCATTTTTTCACATCCTGAGCCGCGTCCTAAAGCGCTACTCACCGTGCTGGCAGTTACGCATACCACACTAAGGTCAATTATCATCACTTATGCCTCGATTGATTCGTAAGAGTTGACTCCCATGGGTCGCTGACAAGGGTTAAGGATTCGATTGCAGCCAATTCGCTGGTGCTCCTTACCGGTAATCAGGGTCGTCAAAGTACTGAGGTCGATAATGTGCTACGCTCATCCTCCTGTCCGTTGTCGTTGCAAGTGGTTCGGGTAATTCACGGTCTGTTACGAGAGTGTTGCAGAAGTGATCACACTTCGGGATCGGAGACGTCAATACATGAGTTTCAGCAAACGAGGAGGAGTAAGAAAGGTATCGATCAATCATTCGATGTTGGGACATCCAACTCAGGGACGTTCGTATGAGCAACTAACATTCTACACGGTTTGCTGAGTTCAGATGGGTGTTTAAGCAACACTCGACAGCATCGAGTTTCGAAAGAATCCAACGATAAATGAGAAGTTCACATTTGAGTTTGAGTAGGGGAAAATTACTGCTATGGCCCCTATAGGTTCGTTTGTTTCACATTGATCAAATAGCGAGACGGAACCGCTTTTCCTCTTGTTAAGCCTCACTGGGATTCACATGCACCCCACAATATTATTATGTGTGCACCCACAATAATATTGTGACTTGCATGCTCATCTCAGCTCCTCCTAACTCATGTCAAATGGTTCCTCAAACTCGGGTAGCAACAAAGAGCATTACGAAGTGTAAGTCGCGAAGGTTTAGGGAAATACTACCCTATCAGTCACATAACACGTGCAAGTGTACATGAATTCATATTGTTGTGCTAATCGTGCAATCACATGCAGTATCGTATGTAGGTGTTTACTAGTTATGTAGTACAATGAGTATAAGAGAGACGAACCTTGCAATCTGGAGCTGAGTGTCATGGTCGTATTCCCGTTTTCAGAACTTTCCGGTTACCTTTTTAAAACCAAGTTCACTATAACCAATGGCTCTGATACCAATCTATCACACCCCCAAAATCCACATGCGGGGTACCACTGCTTGGAGGCGTGACTGACCAGGATCTTAGTCACCAATCACATTGAACTCACGAGTATATTTAAATAAATCCTTCATTTATTAACAATAGTGTTACAACGTTACAATATTTCACAGTTTACAGCGGAAGCATATTTAATTCGTTAAGTGTTTATTAACCACATGTAAAAACTCTTAGTCTTGTGTTGCGTTTCCATGTAACTCGACCCTTGACCACTCCAGCTTCCCAGACAGCAAGTTCCAATGTTATACACCTAAAGGCCTGCAAGGCATGTAACAACGAGTCAACAACAAAGTTGAGCGAGTTCACAGTTGGTGTTCATTGTTAAGTTGTTTCAAAAACCAGGAATTCATTTGTAAGTTGTAAGTTAATCAGTTTACCCTGTTTCCCAAACATATCCATAGTTGGTGGGGGCTTCCCCATGTTAACCACTAGACCTGTTTACCATATCGACCACTGACTAAAGTAAGTTGGTGCCCTGACGTCAATGTCTATCATCATTGACTACTGCCCAGATCCATTAGTTCACGCCCGTCCTCTGCGGCACGGTGTGAGGCTTGTCAAACCTAAATAGCGCTATCTAACTAATGACCCTCTCGCCATTGGCCCGGCGATTAAGTCGATATAAAAAAGAGGGACATCATGATAGAGAGTTTTGGTCTAGTATCTGTGTTGTCACCCTTCAAATAAGAGGGTGTGTACGAAATCCCCAAACCAGGAGATTACGCAGGTTCCAATTAAGTTCTTAGTTAGTGTTGTCACCCTTCAATAAAGAGGGTGTGTACGTGTTCCAAAACAGGAGATCACGCAGTTTCCGTTCAAATCCTTTACCCATTCCCAACCCCTGGGAATCCCATGCCTTGTAGAAAGTGTGAACTCACCTTAGATTGCTCGGTAAGATTGGTTACTTGTTATTCAGTTGAATGAACACGTCCTAAAAGGGTTACCGATAACAGTCAGTTCTACAAACACATGTACCACACCTTTCACGTACAATTAATTCGCATATTCATTGTTCGCCTAGAGCATACTCAAATAATAACACAATTAAATCTACTCCCAATTGATCAACAGTTTACAACCTCATCTTTCGTAAAGCCCAATTTTATGCCTCAACCAGTAAGTCATAATCATGTATTCTATTCCTAATAATTTATGTGTGAACAACCCTAACTTATTGTTATTAAAAACGAGCCACACATCAGATTTATTGCTTAAATTCCAGGAAGTACCCGAACCATGTTATGTCCGAGATCGGCACACAAATCATTACAATCTACATAATTTCAAGCCCAACTAACAAGAGTCCATAGTCACATATTCAACATCGCTTCAGTTAGCATGTATCACGATTTAGTTATAAGCTATACTCAAGAAATATCATCAACACAGATTAAGAATAAACATTACAACCCATGGCCCATCATCGCGAGCCCATGACTATTATGTAGACCAGTTATTCAACTGGTCTGATTCAGTGTATGCGGCCCAACATTACAACCGACCCATCCATAATAATTTCATTTAATAACCCTTATAATCCAGTTAACATGTCGGCCCACTATACACATACTCATTTAATGGATTAACAGCCCACTCGAAATAGTCAGGATATCAACTAATTTCTATCATAGTTATCACATCTGATTTAAAAGCATGGCAAATCATAATAATCTACGCATGTGATTAATAACAATTTAACAAGAACTCAATCATGCACTCAATCACATGCTTCCTGACAATACACATGCAAACTTGAAACATATGGCAGACAACATGAAGTGCTCATTATCAAATTGGCTACACTTTCAATGCATATCGCATGTAAATAATCCCAAGATAAATCGGCAACAGTTATATCCCACCAAGTCAGATCAATTATCATCACATAAATATATTTCAGTTTCTCATCATAACTCTATCCCTATTCGAATCTTAATATCATGAGGTTCACTAAATCATACAAATATAGCATTATGTCAATCAAGCAACTATTCAAATCCTAATCGTAACTTAATATCAAGCCACACCACTTATTTAATATCACAACAATACATACACATACAATTCGGCAATCAAGGTTTCGCACAACAAGATTACCAAACAAAGATCAACATAACATAGATTTACTAACCAATAGATTAATGTCTCGAGAGGGGGGCGATCTTGAGGTCTGCCGACTTGGTTAAGAAGAAATAGGGTTTGGTTTACTAAGTTGTGATCTTAAAAAGCATAGGGGTTTACGTTCACACAAATATAAGGCCAAAACTTAACACATGGGCCGATTCCTAAAACTTATTTGTTACCCCAACTGTGCCTGATTTGATCGGAGCACACACGGCTAAGTTGGGCTCGATTGTGTTTGTTCGTGCTGGCATGAAGTGTATCACAAATGTCGCTAATGTGGCCCAATAACTTGTGGCCCAAACGTGATGCTAACAATGTTAATTCGGTACAATTATCATGCACACTAAACAGACTAATAAGCAAACACAAACGCGAAACATATAACACATTGGAGAGGAATAATAATGAATGTTATTTAGAAAGATAGACGTTACTAACCTTAAAGGTTCGGGTTGTCACAGTTCTGCTCCATTGTAAGTATTATAACCCCTGGATACGTATTAGATACGCTGCCCGATTGATCTAGGGTTCCGTAATGGCTGTCGTGGTTCTTCCCGACGTAGTCGTTGGAATGCCGTCTCGGGGAGGGTATTACTAATGTTAAAATGGGTTATTATACTAACACTTGTGCATTTTTGTAAATTATAGATTGTCACCAGGAAACCCTAAAGGATAATCTAAGACAACAATGTGAGTTGATCCGCTTTTTGTAAACTTTCTGTTAACTATTTTTACAAAACCTCATACAATTAAATGTATATTAAGCAGTTATTGAGTATTTGTAAGAATACAATTATCATGAGTATGTTGGGGGTTTTGTATACAAAATTTGTTACCACCTGGTCAAGGAGTAACATTTCCACAAGTCGGGTCAGACAGTACCATGGATGTTAATTGATATAACTTGGAAACAAATATAATTGCGAGATCGCCCTCAATACTGTACAATGGATTTTATTTAAACTTGATTAAACTGGGATTCACTCACCAGTATTTCCCACTAACAAATATTTTTAAAACGCGTTTTAGGTAACAAATTGTTAAAGCCAAATAGAAGCCAGCTGGACAGCACTGAAGGCTTGGAAAAGTGGCAATAAAGTTACTTAAAATAAAATAGATGTTTTTATTAAATAAAATAGGATTTATTCCTATGAAAATGTGTGTACTGCAAACTTGGGTTTTATCCCATGTGTTTAATATTATGAAAATGTGGTATTTTACTCTGATTCAATATTTCCTAACTACAATCCTAATGAAAATTCCGCTGCCAAATTAGACAATACGCGATACCACTGAAACTGGCTCGCGGCCACCCATTTTCAGGGATTTGGGATCGGGGGTTGCGACAGAAGGTGGTATCAGAGCTAAGCAACTGATTCAGCCACATAAGTGTTCTGCTGACATCAAAATTTGTAGGTTTCGCTTGAATGTCATCTACACAAGAGGACAAAACAGATTTCAAGATTACATGGGTTTCGCTTGAACAGAATGTTAGTTGTAGGTTTCGCTTGAAATGTTTAAGCGGGTTTCGCTTGTAGGTGTCTTCAAGCGAAAGCTAGATTAGTATAAATAGGAGAATTGTCATTTCATTTGTAACGTTTTTCCAGATTTGATACCGAAGTTCTGCCGGTATTTCTCTTGAATGTAATAGCTGTAAAATCAATATACAAGAGGTTTAAAGTGTAACTCGAGTTGTTTTCGAGTTCGTTTCTTAGTTTCCGCCTCTGAAACGGATTTGAGCTCTTCCGAACGACTCATTTAGGTCGCGATTCGATCCTACAAGTGGTATCAGAGCTCAAGACGAGGAGTTCATACCAAAACAGCCTGTTTTCATCACCATATCTGTTTTCTACACTTTCTTTCACAAAATTGAAAATTTTTCACGGTTAAAATCGGCTCAAATTCTCACATAATGTGCGTAATCATGTTTTAACAAATCCTGGAAAGTTTCAGAGCTTAAATCGACTTAAAACTGGTTAAAAGCATGTGTTTCGCTTGTAATTGGTTCGAAATGCTGATGTCACTGTGAGTCTCACTTGAAATTTGGTGTTGTTTGAAGCGAAACACCGGCTTCCGCTTGAATCTGACCTTCGCTTGAATTTACATGTTGAGTCTCGCTTAAAACTGACACACCTCTTGAAAGTGCATTGATATTATCATTTCAATTTTAAAGTTTCCATGTCTCATAAATTGGAAGTCAGATTGCATGTGAATATCTCGGTTTAAACAATTTGCATGTGATTATCAGCTTTGTCAGACATTATAGAAATTGAATAACATTTTGGTTTATCCTATGATATATCTCGGTCCACTAAAAGGTTGATTGATATAAAAAATTTCGGCTGCATGTGACTCAAAAAGATCTTAAGTCAACAAGGTTGCATGTGAAATAGTATTGATTCTATCAAAGATCAGTATTTCCGTGAACAACAGAGTTGGTCTGCCACATTCTAAAAAGGTCCAATCAGATTGTTTTCGGCTCAATAGAAATCAAAAAGGTGTTGTCAGCCACGTGAATTGAAAAGGCACGGTCCAATCAGAATTTTTAGTATCTTCGGCCCAAGTTAATATCATTTAGCCCAAGTGATTCATAGCAATCGACCCAAATTTGAGAGTTGGAGCATAAAGTTCATATTTTGCAACACATTTGATCTAGTCCATTGATTCAGTGATTTCATATAAAAAATATTGGAACGAGTCAACAAATCTTCGACACGAGTCTTCGATTGATTTCATCAACACACTTTTACGTTATCAATTCGTTTAAACTGATCGTTTGTTTGTTTGTTTATTTCAGGTATTTCTTACAAGGGGATACAGTTCATTTGAAAAAAAACGAATCATGGATGAGGAATTCTACAACGCATTTGCTACTCCGGTTACTCCAATTTCTCTTGCACAAAACACGATGTTGGAAAACGAAACGGGAACAATGCAAAAACCGCCCAAACTAATGAACATCGAAGAATATAAGAGTTGGGAAGGCCGTTTCGAGAATTGGGTGCAAGCTAACTATCTTGATGTGTGGGAATGTGTCGAGACAAAATACACCGATGAATGATGATGAAGAGGTGGTTCCAATTAAAGATCTAAGTGTTGATGCTAGAAAGAAATACAAAGATGAAAAAATGATGCTGAGTTTATTGCAACAAGCTGTGAAAGAAGACATCTTGGTGTTATTACAACATAATGGAACTTCCTACTCGATTTGGAAAGCATTAAGATCGAAGTTTCATGGAAGTCAAGAGATAATTAAGAACAAGAAATCGCTTTTGAAGAAACAGTTCGATTTGTTTCGTGGGTTGAAGAATGAAAGCACAAGGCAGGTTATTGAAAGATACTGCAATCTGCTAGCAAACATGAAGAGATTGAGTATTGAGAAAGACAATGAAGAGTTGATCGAGAAGCTTGCTGATGCTTTGCCATACGAGATTTGGGGCACCTATCTCATGATGCTCAGAAACAAGAAAGGTTTTAGCAGTCTGACACTCAGCAAGTTCATTGAGAAGATTGAAGCTCAGGAGATGGAACAGAGAAAGGCTTTGAGAATGAAAGATTTCAATGGTGAACAAGACATCGGTCTTTACTACAAAGGTGGTGTTAGTGATAAATCCACCGACTTGTCACCAAAAGTTCAAACAGCATTCAATGCAAAGAGTCCATCTGAAAGTTCTTCTAAAGGATCAAGCAGCAACACAAGTTTCTCATCATTTCCATCTTTTGATCCGAACGTTTCAACAACAAGAAATGGCAAAAAGCTTCAATGCAACATTGTATTGAACATTGAAAATTATCAGGAATATTTTGAAGAATTAGCAAAAAGCCATATATCTTTATTGGGAACTGTTCTTGAATCTTATGGTAGTTTTGTTGCAGGTCGAATCGGGAATCCAATGCTAACAAAGGAAGATTACGACCAGATCGATGCTGAAGAGATGGAACTGATGGACATAAAATGGTGCTTGGCCAGCGTGTTGAGGAGAGCTGAGAAATTCAAGCAAATCACTGGAAGAGATGATCTTCGTGAGGCTGGTGTTTCTACTTTAGGTTTTGACAAATCTAAAGTCACTTGTTTTCGTTGCAGGGAGAAGGGTCACTTCAAGAGAGAGTGCACCAATCGCGAAGCAAGTGGAGCTCAGAATCCTTTTAACAACAACAATGATTACTACCGAAAAGCCATCTACCATCAAGTTGCTCAGCAACCATCTCAACAACATCAACATCAAGCACAAACTGCACATGAAAGGAATGTGATTGAAGACTCTGGAAAGAGAGCTTGTGTGGTTAATCAAGATTCTACAAAGAGAGCTGATGGTAGTGCCTTGATAATAGATCAAGATGACAAAAAGTTACCTGAAGGGTTTAGCTGGGAAAATTTCACATGGGATAATTATGTTCCGGATCAAACTCAGGCTCATAAAGCTTTTGTAGCTCGAGTTGAAGAAGATAGTGATGATGATACTGAGTATTGGGCGAGAAAATTCGATGCTGATATGAAACTGATTGCTGAAAGTGACAGTGAAGATGAAAAGGTTAAAAAGAAGAAGAAAAAGGTCAAGACTCTAGTAAGCAGTGATGATGAGACTGTTCTAGTGATCGAAAGGAAAGTAAAGGTTGAAGTTCCAAAGTTCAAGGTTGATGAAGAAGTTGATGCTAAAGAGATTCTGGTTAAGTGTGACAACTGTGAAGCTATCAAGAAGCAGAACAACACATTGATTTACAACTTGAACAGTTTGAAGGAATCTTATGATGTGTTGAACAAAGCAATGAATCAATACAACCAAACAAGTGAAGAACAAGCAACAGCAATGAAGACACTCCAAGGAGTTTTCATGATAAAGCAAAAAGTGGTGAACAACTACATTGAAAAGTGTGCTGTGCTAGAACAAAAGCAGGAATTGCAAAGAATTGAGACTGAAAGAGTAAATCGTTTGTTGAAAAGTTACTCATGTACTTCTTATGTCATTGACGGGATTTATCCAACTGTTGAAGGCATGAAGGCGTTTGAAGAGGATGAAGTAACTGAAGAAAAGAATGCTAAAAAAGTTTCTGAAGAAAAGACACCTGTGAAGAAAGAAAAGAAGAAGGATACTAAAGAAAATGATTCTGGTAAGAAACAAAGTTTCGGTTACAACAAGTGTCCACCCCCGCTTGAAAATGGATATTCTCCGAGAAATCCAAATTCAGAAAGAGTCGAAAAGGCAACAAATTTACAGTTGGAGTCGGAGTCGTCAGTTAACTTGCCAGAAAATATTGATGTGACGTTTACATCATCTGATACTGATCATGAGTCCGAGTTAATAAAAAAGGTGGTCAATCAGGTGTTGGATAAAGATGAAACAGAGGAGTCAAAGTCGGAGTCTATGTCGGAGTCAAAGTCTGACTCCAGCAATCCGAGTCAATCCGACAAACAAGGCAAAAGGGTTTACAACAAAGAATTCTTGTTATCAAAATCTAATTTGAGTGACGAAACATTCAAAGTTGCATATACATTGAATGATTCCGACAAATTATATTCTGATGAGGAATTCCCAATAAGAGGTGTCAAAACCGACATGATCAAAAAGGTTTTCAAACTTACAGAAATTAACATTTCTGAAATAAAAGATTTAAATCTTAATGATAAACCTAAAAAATACACCTCAAGAGTACAACAAAGATTAAACAAGAAAAAAGGTTACAGTTCTGGTTCTGGTTTTCACAAGAAACCAAACCCTAACCGTAATTTTAAAAAGAAAGGTCTTGGTTTTACTCCAACAGAAAAACAGAAAAATGAAAAATATGTTCGTGATTTTAAAGCAAAAATGACATTTGTTTCAGGAACTAGCTCAGAAGAAAAAGAAAAGAAAGAATTCTGGAGGCAGTCAAACAATGAGTTCCTTGCGAATAAGCAAGAAGAGATGAAGATTACTAATCAGATGAAAGAAACGAGAACCTGTTTCCAATGCAACATCGTTGGTCATATTGCCAAAAATTGTTTCAAGGCAAAACAATCAAAACAGGGAGTATCTCGTCACTTGAAAAACAAAGAAGTTGGGTTTGAACCACCAATGGACAGAACTAAATTGTTCAAAAATTCGACTTTTGAAATTGGTGAAAGTTCAAACAAATTTTATAAGAAAAGAGGAAACCTTGACAACCATAAATGGATTGTTAAGAAATCGGTTGATAGTTCTAGCAATGATTCTGATTCATCAAAATCAGAGGAGCTATCTTCTAGCGATGAATCTGATTCCACAAAATCAGATGAGCCACAGGTTGTTTCAAAAAGTGAAAAATCAGTTC
Source organism: Helianthus tuberosus (assembly GCA_030545235.1). Taxonomy (NCBI): domain Eukaryota; kingdom Viridiplantae; phylum Streptophyta; class Magnoliopsida; order Asterales; family Asteraceae; genus Helianthus; species Helianthus tuberosus. The sequence goes on from CM060410.1 coordinate 91,145,702, forward strand.
TGATTGTGGATGATGAAAATTTTCCATCACTTCGGACTGAAAATTATAAAAAGAAAATTGGTAAAGTTGAGATTTCAAACCAATTTTATGATGACAAAAAGGTTTTCGATGTTGAGAAAGTCTTTAACTCCAAAGTTCATCATATTTTTGGAAAAATGATTGACAGGAAGGTCAAAGGAGTAAAGGAGTTTTATGAAAAAAAGACGAAGAAAGATAAAGTTGAACCATCCCTGGTTTGTGACTGGGATGGTACATACTATGAACAGTAAGTCTCTGGACTTGCCGGAGCTCCCATGTTGGTAAGAGTGGAGCAGGAATCGGCATCTATCTTTCTTGGTTGATAATTTTACGATTGGTACAATTGGTAAAGTACATGTGATATCATTTAAATTGTTAGTTTTCTACAAACGGTATAATTGGTAGGAAAACCTACAAGAGGTTGAAGAAGATTTACACTTACAAGTGGTAAAATCAAGGACATTAAGTTGTACTTTCATTTTCCTACAAGTGGTTAATCAAGGTCATTAGTTTGAACTTGATTCGGCCATACATTCAAGTGATGGATTGTGAATCTAGATGATGAACACCTAACTTTACAAGTGGTAAAATCAAACTTATTTTCCAAAAAAACCATTTGATTAAAACAAACTTAAGTGTTTTGAAATCACCATGGGAAAATAGTTTGTGGTGAGGGGGAGTTCTGATTGTTTATGCAAAGTGGATGGCGAATTTAAGCGATTTGATATCGGTTGTCACTTCATTGTACAGTTGGTTTTCAAATTTCCTAAAATGTGTTTGCATTTTAGGGGGAGTAAGAAATTTTTAGAAAATCCAAAAACATTTGAAAATTTGAAAAAGCCAAAAACATGATAAAATGAAAAATGAGTTTTGTGTCAAAGAAGAGGAAATGATAGTACATCAGTGGACTATCACAACATGCTAAAGAAATGGAAAGTAAAATGTGATAAACGGTCTCACTGATGATGTGTCAGTAGATTTTTGCACATTTAGTATACTGTGACGAGATATAAACCTAAATTCAAACTTGCTTATATCATGGGGAAACATCTCTCGGATATATGGGTAACCCCCGAAATCTTGTTTGAAAGGTCCCTCTTTCTGAGATACTAGGTCTTTATACTCAGTGATATCTGGGGTATTATCCCGGGACTTCTAATTTTGCGGAAGCAATGGCCTAGTCCCCGGAGAATACTTTCTGCAATGCTTGAAATATAGCGCAGCCCTCAGCAAATTGATGAAACAATAAAATTGATAGTCATTGCTGTTGTAAAAAAGATCCTCTAAAGGGGACACACCCAAAAGTTTGAGTCATGATCTCTCTGCTGAACGGTAGTTCTGACCTGAGCTCTCATGATTCTTCATAATTTATAACCCCTTATAGATATCATATGTGGTATACTCACCTGTAAGACTGAATATTGGGATCTGGATACGGGAGTATATTCTGAGGTGGGACACGCGATTGAGTTTAAGTACTTAAAACATTAATCTCGTATCTCGAATCAGTTGAACTTTGTGTGAAAATTTAAGTGGATCAGTATACTGACAATCTAAGTGAATCATTTAGAACTTAAAATGTTTAAAGCTTAACGGTGTTGGTGATGTGCCTCATAAACTGATATGATCCTCTTAAACAAACTCACAAAAATAGTGTCTGTAAATATTTCTTATCTGCATTTCTTTATATTAAAAATATCCAAAAAGATTTTTAGTGTGTTTTAGCATAAATTTTGAAAAATTCAAAAAGATTTTCAACAACTGGTGTTGGAGAGCTAATTTTCAAAATTCTGAGTGCTAAACATGATGAACAGATGGTTTGGGAGAGTGTGTTGTTTTGAAAATAAAAATGATATATCTTCAAGTGGTTCATCAGTGATTAACATTGCAAAATCATTCTTTATTTGTATAACTCCTGCAAGTGGTTCATTAGATGGTGAGATTGTTTTTACAAGTTATCATCAGAAAATTTATTGTGAGGTAGAGGATGTCCAGGTTTCGAAGAGATAGAGAGTCAGGTTCCGATACCTGAGGACTTTGTGATTTCAACATACCAGACTGCGATACCAGTATATCGAAAGGGGGAGTCTGAAGACATCCGAGTAGAGATTGTTCGTGGGGAGTCTGTTGATGCTGAAGAGGAGAAGGAGATAAAGTTTGAGGATGCTTACATTGTGAAATATTTCAGAGAGCGTTAAGACTGATAAAGACTGAAGATGTTGAAGACTCGACATTTAAGACTCGTCAACATCTGAGGGGGAGTCTGTTGGTGCATTCATCTGTCGTCTTCGTCTTATATCGAGTCTCGGGTTCGTTGCGAAGTTATTCAAGCATGATGTCATGATGACATCATCAATATGACATCATCACTGCATCATCTACACATGAAGACAAAACAAAGTTGAAGACTTTCGCTTGAAACATGTAAATATGGGCTTTCGTTTGAAACAGAAACTTTGTAGGTTTCGCTTGAATGTCATTACATATGGGTTTCGCTTGACTTGACATGCATGTTTCAAGCGAACCCTGAGTCCTATATATAAGTGGTTCATGCATTTCATTTGTAACAGTTTTCAGAGATTGATACCGAGGTGCTGCCGGTTTGCCTACTGATTGTAAACATTGTAAAATCAATATACAAGGCTTTTAAAGTGTGAATCAAGCTGTTTTCACGTCCGTTTCTTTGTTTCCGCCTCTGAAACGGATTTGAGCTCTTCCGAACGACTCATTTAGGTCGCGTTTCGATCCTATAAAATTCAAATTGTTAGGATATAAATTACGGGAATACATGCATAATTGTATTTTTTGTTATGTGTTATTTGACTATTTGTTAGTTTACAGTATGAGCGACCAAGGACCATCTGACGCGTATCATCAATTATCTGGTTCGCTTAGAAGCGAAGGCACCTCCTCTTCTCAGCCTGCCCTCTCAGGGTACTCTGCGGATACGAAAGAAGGAATATTCGTGTTTAAGGCTCAGTCTGAAGAGCCATTCCCTTAAAAAAAAAGAGGATGGTTCAGTTGAGGGGCACATGAGCGTAGGAAGCATATGAAAAAGTTACAAGACCAGAGAGCACTAGTAGCAGCTAAAAGAGAAACCGATGCCTATGCCTAGGAAATGATTAATAGGGGTATAGCCAGTATCCACATCCTAGCAACCACTGCAGCTGACCTTAACCAGGAATAAATGATAGCATCCCAACCACAACTACCAATCCCTGACCAACCAATGGAAATAGAAAACCCTGAAAATCAAGTAGAAATGCATGACTTCAATCCGGAGGAAATACCTAGGGTACCTCCACCAAACCCCCTAGACCCAAATTATGACCCCTGGTGGGATGACAATAGGGACTATGTGCAACGTTACCCGATACATGAAGACATGCCCATGCCAAACATAGGAGCCTACCTGTAACACTTGTGCCTCCACGGCCATCAAACAAATACCAAACCAATGAAATATTGTATTTTATACTTGTGATTTGTAAAAATATGTGTATCATTTGCACATATCATTTTTGTTCAATTCCAAACTCTAAATCGCTTTCTGGAAGGTTATACGCGCACCGATGCGTAAATATAACCAGTTTAATGCAAAAAACACTCCGGAATAGTGAAATAGGCTTAACATACCTTAAATAACCTTTACATAACTTAGAGATAAGTTTTGAAGGCTTTGGTATGGCAAAAACAAGTTAATTCGCTTACAAGGACTAAACTTGACAAGCTGCGAAAGTATGCCAATTTGAACTGTAACAGACATTCCGGAACATGACCATAAGTTAAAAACACCTTAAATATCCTTTATATAACTTAGAAATAGGCTTTGAGGGGTTCGGTGTGCTAAAATAAACTTTTGGCTCATTCAGGGACTAAAAGTGTCAAAAAGTGCACAAGTTTGCACTTTCGCGCATAACTTACGTTCTGAATACATCCAGACATCCAAAAATTTATGTAAGCACTAAAATATTTTATTTTAGTGTTTGGCATAAGAAAAATCTATTTGTCACGCATTTTGGATCGTTTTTCGCGCTTATGCGCATTCCATCGTAATTAAGCGAACATCGCGTTCGTACGGCCAAACGAACCAACATCCGACATATTTTTGAGCATGTTTCATGTCCATAATGTTTAGGCATCATTTTAGGGCCTTAAAGTTGGCTTGACGGGCCTTAGAAGTGCCGGAAATGGGCTTAAAACACAACAGGGACCAAAACTGTCACTTTTGAAAACTTGTTTTCTGATCAGAAGCTCCAGGCGGCCCGCCTGAGTTTTGTCTGATCCTGAAGCGGCCGCGTCAGCCCTTCAGATCAGCAAAGGTCAAGTTAACAGCTGATTTCAGCTTTTAAACACTCTCCAAAGGTCAAGTGCCACATGTTAAGCTCTTATGGTGGCCAAAATTAGTTACCACAACATTTTGACAAGTGTACATGCTAGATCATTCCTTCTTTTCCAAGAAACGATCCTAACGGTGAACCGAAAACTATAAATACCCACATACCCCAACTTCATTTCTCACTAGAATCTGATCATTTGTGCTCTAAGTTGAAACCTTTGTTTCATACCTGAACTATTTTGATCTAGATTAGCATTCGGGGACCCTTAGTAAGTGTTCCTTCATTCTTTTATTGATTTTCGAGTCCGAAAGTCAAACTTTGTTTGACTTTCTGCATTGACCAGTTTATGGTCGATGCGAAGTTCGTTTGAACTTCATAACGTGAGCGTAATCACGATGGTTATAGTCCCTAGTGACTATACCTACTGATTACCACGTTATCTAGGCTCAGTGACGAGCCGTAGTTTCGGTCAAAATACGTATTCTTGCGTATTTTGTAACCAAACTACATATGGGTATCAAAACCGTTTGTTTTGATACCAAACCTGTTTTCTAAACTTAGTTAAGCATGTTTTAGCATGCTTAGCTCGTCACTTTTAGTTTAGTGCTTATATAGGGTTGTAAGGTAAGCGATCTAAACAATCGCTTATACTTTCGAACCAAACACATTAGGTGACCATAGTATATAGGGAATAACCTTCCGAGGTTATACCTTATGGTCGCTTCGCTTAAGTAGTTGTATGATAGGTAGTTTATATGCCTTAGGTAAATTACCAAAATACCCCTTTGAAGCCAAAATTCATTTTAAACATATGTAACATAACTTTTGACATCTAAACTGATTTGACAACAATATTAGACATGTTAAGGCATATGTTACTTGTCATAGGACTAGTTAGGCGGTCCAAACGCATTTTACGCGAACGACGCGTTAAAGTAGCATAAGCTACCTAAACGGGTCGTAATGGGTCACAAACACATAGGTTAAGTTTCGTTTTAGTATGTGGGCTTTGTTAAACCATATTACACGAGTTCCCATACTCGTTTGGTTTACGAACCCTCATTCTATCCGATCTTCCAATTTAGGTCCGGTTTATTAATGTAGTTACCTATATTAGGTGCCGTTTGATTCCGTGATCTCTAGCGTTGCTTGGTGGTTATCTTAAGACTTCTGAGCAATCTCAAGTGAGTACATAGACCCCTCTTTTACTGTTTTCCAAACTGTTTTGGGGTGAAACACATGTGCCTACTTGTTACTTTCATGCTTTCCATGTTTTCACATCATATACCTGCTATGTTCGTTAGTACATTATAGTACATGATTTCATTACATTTCATGATATGTCTGCCCATTGTGTGCGTACTTAGTACATTGTTTTACATTACATTTTATGCTATGTATGTCCATTTAGTTCATACTTAGTACATCGTTTTACATTTCATTTTATGCTATGTATGTCCATTTAGTTCATACTTAGTACATCGTTTCACATCACATCACATGCTATGTATGTTCATCTATTGCATACTTAGTACATTTGTTTTCATCACATGCTTACATTTTGATATGATATTTGGTTTGTATAAATGGAACAATACATTCATGAAAATCGATCACGTCGTTCGTTAGTAGGTAGTGGTACCATAGGAATTTACAACTCCCGTTCCGGACATCCTGGGTAGGTGGGGATGAAAGGAATGACCGAATTCGATATACATTTACAACAAGATAAACCTTTAATTTGTTTAAGGGTTTATCGCCACAGTCTCAAGGCTTGGATGTATGCATTCTCACAATACCGCATAGATATTTGTATCAGTATAGCATGCATTTCCACAGAACATAACTTTGATTTAAACCAAGTTTTACTTCAATACTTTGTTTTGTGCATTTTCACATATGGTTTAGTTGATGCATTTCACTAGCCATACATATCATTTTGGTTACACATTACATGATTTACATTTGACACATAAACATTTTCGACATTGGTTATACATTACATGATTTACATTTGACACATAAACATTTTCAACATTGGTTATACGTTGCATGATTTACATCTTGACATAAACGTTTTGGCATATTATGCAATACATTCGACAATTGGTTTTAACATAGACATCTTACATTGGTGGTTTGTTTGGGTAAGTGATTTGAGTAACGAGGCGTGTGTAATATGATACAAGCATGGTGGATAAGCCGCTGGTACTTCCTATATATAAGTGATTGTATGGTATTACATATCGTAGCGTTATTTGAATCATTTCAATTTGGACATATAACATTTTATACAAATAACATACTTTTCACAATACATTGTTTTACAAACAACTTAAATTATACAAACTCATTTTTATATGGTTATTCATTTAACCATACATTATTCTCTTACTTAAACATATCATCTGATCTTATCGTTTTTCAAATGATTTACAAGACAAATCAAATTACAAGGTTCATGACTAAACATTTTCTTAAACAATAAGTCATGAACCCTATTTTCATAAACCTATGTATCTCACAGGCATTTTTATGCTGACGTACCTATTTTTACATGTGGTTCAGGATATGATGCATAGGATTTGTCAAGATACACTTAGGCGGACTTGGGCCTTAGCGACAATAAAAGATGCAAGACTAGTTATTTATGTTATGTTTCTTTGATTGTCAAGACATTGTAACTACTTTAATCAATAAAACAGTATTTAAATTTCCATGTGTTATGAAACAATGATTCTGTTACAACACTCCCCGACGTTTTCCGCCACGTTTGGTTGTTCTACGTGGTCGGGGTGTGACAGAAAAGTTGGTATCAGAGCTCATGGTTATAGGGAATTAGGTTATTAGTAATACTTTGACCTAGTCTATAACCTTCCTAGGACCCTAACGCGAGTTTACTTGCGTTTAGTCATAAAAAAATACTGTCACCTATCCTTAGGCAACTACCACAACACGAACACAAATTTCAAGACCGCTTTGAAAACTAATCATCTGTTCTAGGATGATTGATTACTAGGTTTTGAACCTTCTGTTGTAAGGTTTTGAACTCTCTGTTATATGGTTTTGAACCCCTTTGGATTTTCAAAATCTCGTCAAAGTTTGGGTCATATAATGTGAACACGTGCAAACTGGAAGAGTGAATGCCTGTACCCTGAGTTTTCTGTCGAAGGCTAGAGTGTTCGTACAAATCCGCAGTATCGGACCAGTCACTCTTACCTGGGAACTCTTGGGGTGAGTGTTCACTTATAGGCGAGCATGTCTTCAGTAATACATTAATATGATCTGTTTACTTTGATTGTCACCGTCTCATTTGTTTGCCTTAGGTAACAAACAAATGATCGCAATTCTTATGCATTGCCATTTTGTTTTGTTTATCCGATAACCTTTCACTTGTTTCTTCCTATGTCTTTCATTTTCTTCTAGAATGTCTCTTCCTCTCAACAACGGTCAAATGTCCGAGCAAACAGCCAAATTTGCCCAGCGAATAGGCGAAGTGATTCTGAAGACTGTGGAATTAGGAATTGCCATGTCTCGTCCCAACAATGAAGCCACTCAAGAGTCACCAAAGGAAGCAGAAGTCAAGCCAGCACTACCAGCCAAGAAACCAACCGAGGAATCAAAGAACATGGATGAACGATTCCCTAAGAAGTCAAAGAAGCGAAAGGCTTCTCAGAACTTCGCCGTGGTCGCTCACAATGGTAAAACCTTCCCCAACCAACCAGCTCAAACCCCTGCTAGGAAGCCATACAATGGAACTGCACCCTTGTGCAACCAATGTAGCCTTCATCATCAGGCTAGCGTGAAGTGCCGCAAATGCCAAATTTGTGGACTTATAGGTCATACGGCAAGGGTTTGCCCAACTACAGTAGTACCAAATCAAACAAGACCCGTCCGGGTGGCAACACCCCCTGTTAAGAAGCAATACAAGGGAACAGCACCAATATGCGACAAATGTAATGCACACCACCTAGCTCACCTACAGTGTCGTTGGTATGCATCGTGCGGGCGACTCGGTCACCTGGCAAATGTTTGTCGATTTACCCCAAACCAAAGTGGTCCAAACCGACCACAAGCCAATCCTGCTCAAGCTCGCTTTCCGCCTGGATCGTGCTACAACTGTGGCGAGACAAGCCATTTCAGGAACAAATGCCCAAAGCTTGCTAATGCAAATCCAACCCTTGGATGAGCATTCGGCTGAACAAAGGATGTTGCTATCTTATGCCTTTGTTTCTTTTGTTTTCGTGATGTGAAACAATATGTCTTGTTCATAAATAAAAGTTGTTGTTCGCAATTCTGATATACAAGTATAATTACATGTGTTTATGGCATTTCTCTATAATACCTGTACATCAAGGAACTATGTTCCTTACAAACTACTCTTGTGATTCTCTCTTTCAAATGATCGCTCATGATTCCCTCAAAAAATTTAAGTACTCGTTTCATTCTAAAATACGAAGTACAGAAAATAAAGTGACATTATGAGTAATCATGCTTCAGCACATCTATGCCATTACATCCTTGCTTAGATAACTAAGGATATTTTCAATCTCATACCCATTATGTTCTGACTTTTTCAACATGCATAACATAAGTTTTCTTTTTCAAGACAACCCCCATGACTTCAAAAACATTGTTTACATTTCAAAAATAACCTTCATGACTTCAAAATGTTATTAATACAGTATATATCAAATGCATGACTTCAAAAGCATCATTCATGTTTTCAAAAACCTTATACATAATTTCAAAATTCATCTCGCATGGTTTTAAAACATTTTTGTAAATATACCTACCTAATACACCTACTCTATGATTTCAAAGGTATTATGTATAAGGTTTCAAAAACATTGAACACATTTTTAGAATCCCATGCATAGTTTTCCCAAAAATATTTTCCACATACATTGACTTAACTTTCAAATTTCGCTTCATATGTCGCTTTGACATATCTAGCATCTCAACTTCATAAGCATTTTTACTTCATGTTTTGACTTAAGCACATCCAGTGCAAGGTTTCAAAAAATCTTCAACTTCTAAAATCCATAAGGGATCATTTTGTCTTCATATTTAGACCCTTGTGGATAATTATCATTCAAATCAGAGTCCTTGATTGGATTCCTTATGTACCTAAATTCGAACATTTCGGTTCCTTACAATCGAAATCGAATTTTTCTTTTAAAAATCTTTCTATCCTTATAGTTAGATTCTTGATAACGTTTAAAGTACCAAATGAAATCCACGGAATGGATTCCAAGTGTGCTTTAAATGCATGTACGCAATTAACAAGACAAATTAACAAACAATTTTGTGGTTATGTGACTATGTGTTTATTCATCTTATGTTTTCTTTTATGCATTTTGTGTTTTTATACTCTGGATATTTGTTATCCAAATCCTCGCAGGATCTTTCATATCTCCATATGAGGGATTCGTAGCAGGATAGTCAAAAGGTACTACTTTAAATCCTTAATGGGCTTCTATGTAATAGTTAAGACCCTTAGATATATAGTACCACTCCATGATTCATAAGAGACCCTTTAGTGGTCTAGTCAAAAAGATTGATTCACAATTTGGTTAAAGAACGACATCTAGTGACGTAGCTGAACAGACTCCTTGACAGTCTATTTAGATCATTTATTAATTTAATTAAAAGGACTCTATGGCGGTCTAGTCACACTCATCACAGGATTGTTCATTTGGTTTTCCCCTACACATTATAAAATAGACTGTGTGAACTGTGCAAGGAATTTTCTAATTATGGACGCGTACATAATTATGAGATTCAGTGCACGGTAACCACAGTAAGATTTATTATGTGTAAGAACCGATAGTGACAACAATAACGAAAATGAGAACGGTGTAATGGAGGTACGGTGGACGCACCAATGACGCTTCATATACTTGTATATAAGTATCCCTCCTACATTGCAAGCATAATGTTATTAAGGTTACTAGAAGTTCAGAACCCTAACCAAGGTTGTTCGATCTTTTCAACTTCATGTTTTAAACTCTCACAAGTTTCCTCTAAATAAATTTCGGGACGAAATTTCCTAAAGTAGGGGAGACTGTAACACCTGTGCCTCCACGGCCATCAAACAAATACCAAACCAATGAAATATTGTATTTTATACTTGGGATTTGTAAAAATATGTGTATCATTTGCACATATCAATTTTTGTTCAATTCCAAACTCTAAATCGCTTTCTGGAAGGTTATACGCGCACCGATGCATAAATATAACCAGTTTAATGCAACAAACACTCCGGAATAGTGACATAGGGTTAACATAGCTTAAATAACCTTTACATAACTTAGAGATAGGTTTTGAAGGCTTTGGTATGGCAAAAACAAGTTAATTCGCTTACAGGGACTAAACTTGACAAACTGCGAAAGTATGCCAATTTGAACTGTAACAGACATTCCGGAACATGACCATAAGTTAAAAACACCTTAAATATCCTTTATATAGCTTAGAAATAGGCTTTGAGGTGTTCGGTGTGCTAAAATAAACTTTTGGCTCATTCAGGGACTAAAAGTGTCAAAAATTGTACAAGTTTGCACTTTCGCGCATAACTTACGTTCTGAATACATCCGGACATCCAAAAATTTATGTAAGCACTAAAATAATTTATTTTAGTGTTTGGCATAAGAAAAATCCATTCGTCACGCATTTTGGATCGTTTTTCGCGCTTATGCGCATTCCGTCGTAATTAAGCGAACATCGCGTTCATACGGCCAAACGAACCAACATCCGACATATTTTTGAGCATGTTTCATGTCCACAATGTTTAGGCATCATTTTAGGGCCTTAAAGTTGGCTTGACGGGCCTTAGAAGTGCCGGAAATGGGCTTAAAACACAACAGGGACCAAAACTATCACTTTTAAAAACTTGTTTTCTGATCAGAAGCTCCAGGCGGCCCGCCTGAGTTTTGTCTGATCCTAAAGCGGGCCGCGTCAGCCCTTCAGATCAGCAAAGGTCAAGTTAACAGCTGATTTCAGCTTTTAAACACTCTCCAAAGGTCAAGTGCCACATGTTAAGCTCTTATGGTGGCCAAAATTAGTTACCACAACATTTTGACAAGTGTACGGGCTAGATCATTCCCTCTTTTCCAAGAAACGATCCTAACGGTGAACCGAAAACTATAAATACCCACATACCCCAACTTCATTTCTCACTAGAATCTGATCATTTGTGCTCTAAGTTGAAACCTTTGTTTCATACCTGAACTATTTTGATCTAGATTAGCATTCGGGGACCCTTAGTAAGTGTTCCTTCATTCTTTTATTGATTTTCGAGTCCGAAAGTCAAACTTTGTTTGACTTTCTGCATTGACCAGTTTATGGTCGATGCGAAGTTCATTTGAACTTCATAACGTGAGCGTAATCACGATGGTTATAGTCCCTAGTGACTATACCTACTGATTACCACGTTATCTAGGCTCAGTGACGAGCCGTAGTTTCGGTCAAAATACGTATTCTTGCGTATTTTGTAACCAAACTACATATGGGTATCAAAACCGTTTGTTTTGATACCAAACCTGTTTTCTAAACTTAGTTAAGCATGTTTTAGCATGCTTAGCTCGTCACTTTTAGTTTAGTGCTTATATAGGGTCGTAAGGTAAGCGATCTAAACAATCGCTTATACTTTCGAACCCGACCCATTTGGTCGATCATTAGGATCCAACCAAACACATTAGGTGACCATAGTATATAGGGAATAACCTTCCGAGGTTATACCTTATGGTCGCTTCGCTTAAGTAGTTGTATGATAGGTAGTTTATATGCCTCCCTTTGATGCCAAAATTCATTTTAAACATATGTAACATAACTTTTGACATCTAAACTGATTTGACAACAATATTAGACATGTTAAGGCATATGTTACTTGTCATAGGACTAGTTAGGCGGTCCAAACGCGTTTTACGTGAACGACGCGTTAAAGTAGCATAAGCTACCTAAACGGGTCGTAATGGGTCACAAACACATAGGTTAAGTATCATTTTAGTATGTGGGCTTTGTTAAACCATATTACACGAGTTTCCATACTCGTTTGGTTTACGAACCCTCATTCTATCCGATCTTCCGATTTAGGTCCGATTTATTAATGTAGTTACCTATATTAGGTGCCGTTTGATTCCGTGATCTCTAGCGTTGCTTGGTGGTTATCTTACTGAGCAATCTCAAGTGAGTACATAGACCCCTCTTTTACTGTTTTCCAAACTGTTTTGGGGTGAAACACATGTGCCTACTTGTTACTTTCATGCTTTCCATGTTTTCACATCATATACCTGCTATGTTCGTTAGTACATTATAGTACATGATTTCATTACATTTCATGCTATGTATCCCCATTGTGTGCGTACTTGGTACATCGTTTACATTACATTTTATGCTATGTATGCCCATTTAGTTCATACTTAGTACATCGTTTTACATTACATTTTATGCTATGTATGTCCATTTAGTTCATACTTAGTACATCGTTTCACATCACATCACATCACATGCTATGTATGTTCATCTATTGCATACTTAGTACATTTGTTTTCATCACATGCTTACATTTTGATATGATATTTGGTTTGTATAAATGGAACAATACATTCATTAACACCGATCACGCCGTTCATTAGTAGGTAGTGGTACCATAGGAATTGACAACTCCCGTTCCGGACATCCTGGGTAGGTGGGGATGAAAGGAATGACCGACTTCGATATACATTTACAACAAGATAAACCTTTAATTTGTTTAAGGGTTTATCGCCACAGTCTCAAGGCTTGGATGTATGCATTCTCACAATACCGCATAGATATTTGTATCAGTATAGCATGCATTTCCACAGAACATAACTTTGATTTAAAACAAGTTTTACTTCAATACTTTGTTTTGTGCATTTTCATATATGGTTTAGTTGATGCGTTTCACTAGCCATACATATCATTTTGGCTACACATTACATGATTTACATTTGACACATAAACATTTTCGACATTGGTTATACATTACATGTTTTACATTTGACACATAAACATTTTCAACATTGGTTATACGTTGCATGATTTACATCTTGACATAAACGTTTTGGCATATTATGCAATACATTCGACAATTGGTTTTAACATAGACATCTTACATTGGTGGTTTGTTTGGGTAAGTGATTTGAGTAACGAGGCGTGTGTAATATGATACAAGCATGGTGGATATGTCGCTGGTACTTCCTATATATAAGTGGTTGTATGGTATTACATATCGTAGCGTTATTTGAATCATTTCAATTTGGACATATAACATTTTATACAAATAACATACTTTTCACAATACATTGTTTTACAAACAACTTAAATTATACAAACTCATTTTTATATGGTTATTCATTCAACCATACATTATTCTCTTACTTAAACATATCATCTGATCTTATCGTTTTTCAAATGATTTACAAGACAAATCAAATTACAAGGTTCATTACTAAACATTTTCTTAAACAATAAGTCATGAACCCTATTTTCATAAACCTATGTATCTCACAGGCATTTTTATGCTGACGTACCTATTTTCACATGTGTTTCAGGATATGATGCATATGATTTGTCAAGATACACTTAGGCGGACTTGGGCCTTAGCGACAATAAAAGATGCAAGACTAGTTATTTATGTTATGTTTCTTTGATTGTCAAGACATTGTAACTACTTTAATCAATAAAACAGTATTTAAATTTTCATGTGTTATGAACCAATGATTCTGTTACAACACTCCCCGACGTTTTCCGCCACGTTTGGTTGTTCTACGTGGTCGGGGTGTGACACTACCCAGGTTTGGATCCTTTAGATCCCTATTACCACGATGTATTCATTAGGGAGATTTTAGATAATGCTTACCAATTCCAGGCACCTACACCCCCATATCAAGAACCCGCACCCCAGATTCCAAACCCAGTCCTAGAACCTGCACCCCCAATGAGTGCAGACAATGTACAAGAACTTAGGACATTTGTTGAGGAAATTTTAGAGAGTGGTGAAAGAATGAGACAGGTGGGAGAGCGACTCGTCTGGAAGTACGACGAGCGCAATATGGATTTCTGGATGAATCCATATCCATGAATGTGATGGTGGAGACGGTAGTAATAATAATAATAATAAAATAATATAATATGTGTGTATATGTATGAAAAAAAAACTACGGATGCCTATTACTAGTAGTGTAACTTTAAATTTCAGTCGGTATTGTAATTTTAATTTCAGTACTGGTATGTAATATGTTGGATCTGAGTTTGTTTCTGATTGTATTTTGTGTTTGTAATTAAAATGAAAATGGATGAATGTGCAGCGGAATTATGATGAAAACAAACTTTGCATACAATCAAACGAGAGTAATACTTTGATCAAACATCTTTTCACAATGAATCGGAAGATTGAATTTATTTCAATAACGATTACAATGATTGATGAATGAATGCAAACTCCCCCTCAGCCAGAGCTCAGTTGTTTGTTCGTGCAAAGAAGACGATGATGCAAAAGAGCAAATAGAACAGTACAAAGTACTGAACTATTTATAGGCACTAGCAAACCACTGAGCATCTTAGCTGACGTCACCATGAAAGTGACATCTAACCTCCTAACAAACTCTAACCTCTGATCTATACAAACACTGCTATGTTAACTACTGCTATTACATTACATTACAAAACAGACTATAGATCAGCTGCTGCAACCTTCCACTGTTGTGAACCCAGCAGTACTTGTCCGGATCAGCAGTGCTTGACTCAAGGCAGTAGATTGAATCAGCAGGGCTTTAGTCTTTCATCAGGTCTTTACTTGAGCAGCAGTTGTAGGTCAGCAGTTTGCAAGAACAGCAGATAGGAGGTCAGCCGATGTTGAAATCACTTTCAAGGGGAGAGACTTGTATGTAAACATCTGCTTATTCTGGATCCACTGCTCTGATCCAGTTTTGGCTTTAATTATCTGTTCCTCTGATAGGGTTCAATCCCAACAATCTCCCCCTAGAACAGATAATGCCAAAACTCTTCATTATTGTGGACATTTATTGCCTCATCAACAGTTCCCTTATCTGACCTTTAAATTGTAGTTCAAAGTCAAGGGCATCTGTGTCTTCATCATCCCTGCTAAGTGGAAGATCAAGGAGATCCTGCAAATCTTCAAGACTCAGGCCAAGAGCTTGTTCCCTTGATATTTTCTCCACTTCTCCACCAGACCTGAGCAAAGTCACTACGCAGGTCTGTTTGTCAGTTTCCCACTTTTGTATTTTTGAGCCTGATGGGTTTCTTGGGAGATGTTTATTTGCTGAGGTATTTGGTGAGGCTGGCCTATTCATAACTGGCTGAGCAGTACTTGCAGTTTGATCCAAACCAAGAGTTTCTATGATCATTTTCTTTATGCCTTCTTTTACAAGGTCATCTCCTTTTATCATCTCTTGGATGGTTTCACCTCCCAGCTGTTTGTGTGTCCTTCTTTTATAGATGGCAGCACCAGTTGGAGCAGTGGCTCTCCTGATTTGCAGCTTTGTTGATCTTTTTGAAACCTCTGCTTCAGGATAGTCAGGCTTTTGAGGAACATTTAGATCTTTCTTTCTTAGTTCCTCCAACCTTTTGTAGGTGATCCTGACCACATCTTCTTTCCATCTAGCAATTTGTCTTTTGTTTCCATATTCAGCTGCAACCAGTTCTTCTTTCATTCTTTTTCAGTTCTACCTGTTTGTCAGGTACACTCTTTCTAAACTTTACCCAGTCAGGAGGAGTGTGAGTGACTTTCCTTTTTATCATGTCTTGAATTCTTGCTGCTTCATTTTCAAGCTCAGGAACAATCCACTCTTTGTACATGTATCTCTCTCCTTTGTACTTCTTGTGAGCCATGATGCTTTCAATGTAGTCCTTCTTCAAAGTTTCAGCTGCTCTTTCTGAAATTTGTTGACAGACATTTTTTGCAAATTATTCTAGGGATCTGACTTGTGTGAGCAGATATTGATAGTTCCTTGAAATTTCTTTGTCAGATTTCCCCTGTGTGTTTCTTTTTTAAATATCCTCTGCTTGCTTGGCCTTGATTTTTAAATATTCATCAACATTTTTAGGCCAGGGATATCCTTTTATTGATGGTAAACTCCTTTTGGCAGGGTCATCCTCATAGTAAAAAGATTTTATTTCTTCTCTAACAGCTGCTAGTTCAAGAGGAAATTGAACACCTGCAGGAGGTAAGGGCTTGTGCATTCGAACTGAAGAGAGAGGAACTGGTTTTGGTATTGTGACAACAGCTAAAGATTTTGAAGATGTTTGTGATGGTGAAGTGTCATCATCTTTGAGAATTAGCCTTCTCCTCTTTGTTTGAGGAAGGGCTGATGATGTTTTGGATGGAACAGTGGTGGTGGATATAGTGGCAGTGGTTTGTGATTGACAAACAGTTGTTGAAACAACTGGTGTTCCAACCACAGTTGTCTTTACAGCAGATGTTGTAACAACTGCTGTCTTCTGCCTTTTGGCAGGAGGTGATTTTGTTTTTGGTGGTGATGGTGGTAAGGTAGTGGATGTAGTGTGTGTTGAAGTGGGAGCAGATGTTGAAAGCACTGGAGTACCAACAGTTGTGGGTACAACAGGAGTTACAACAGCTGTTTAGGTGGTGGTTTTGGAACAGACTTTGAACATCTGGTTGGAATGGATTTGGGTAGCCTTACTCTTCTTGTAGGCTTCTTCTTTTCATCAACAAGATTTTCATCACCTTTTGACCCTGAAGTACCCTAATCCGGATAATCCACCCTGGCTTTCTTTTTGGACTCTCTATCCCTTTTTACACTTGCAACTGCTTCTGCCAGTGCATTTCTGGTCACATCAATTTTCTTGCTTCCATCTGGCAGAGGGATCTGTTTGGTCATGTTTGCATTTTCTGGTTCAATGTAGAGACCATCCTCTATTCCCTTCTTTTTCCACTCCTGAATTTTCTCCCCCTTTTTGGCATTATCTGGGGGAAGTTGATCAATGAAGAGAACTGTTGGAGGAGCAGTGCCAGTGGTGTGCAGGATCTGAGTTTTGAGAGCCTTTAGATCAGCCTGAGTGTTCTTGAACCTTGACTACATTGCATTTCTCAGCTGTTGGACATGTTTTTCATGTTGCTAATCTCCTAGTTGTGCTTGATGATGGAGAAAAGGTTGAAATAAATTCCAGAGCTCATTTGTAGCAAGTGCCTGTTGTGGAGCAGGTGCTTGAGATGGAATAGCAGTTGATTGTACCTTTTATACTTGTAACAACTGTTGTAACATATCTTTGAGTTCTGCAACAGAGTTATCAAGCTTTTTAACACGATCCGTCAATTTCTGGTACTTTAAACCATCACCCAATTTAATGGGATCATCTGATTTCCCACTAACAGTGGTTTTATCAGTGGTAGAGGTAGGGAGTATACTCCAAACATTTACCACTGATGCCCTTTTTTTCTTGGTACTGGGGTCTTCTCCCTTCAACACTTGACAACCTTTTGATGTTGCCAGTAGGATAAATAAATCCACTGGTGGTTGGCAGAGGTGCTATAAAAGGAATTGCCTCCAAGGAAGTCTTATTGATGTAACCACTGTCCAACTGTAAACTAGTGGGTTCAACAGTTGTAGTGGCTGCTTCACTTGGATTACCACCAAGAGTTACTTGTAACTCAAGGGGTGTAACCTCCTCAAGTTGTGTTGGTGGGTTAGCAAGGAATAATACATCAGGCTCAGTCAGATGTTGAGGCATATTCTCATTAACAGGTGATTGAGAAGGACTGAGTAATGCCTGGTTCAAATCTATTGCATCCAACAGAAGTTGTGTTTTTGGTGGAATTGTGGATGTGAGGTGGTGTGTAGAACGAGAATTTGCCCCGGGCATTGGGCTATGGATGATGGAAACGAGTGTTTCCAGAGCATCATAATGTGGTGGCCCTATGTGTACAACCTGTTCTTTTTGTGAAGAAGCAGGAGGAGTTTTGGTTATGGGTTGAGATATTTGTACCAACTGCTGTGAGGAAGTAGCAACAATGGTTTCTTGTGACATTTGTGTTGTCACAGGCAATAGCTCTGGTATCTCATCCTCCAGAGTTGCCTTTTTGATTGGTTTGGGGGGTTTTTGATTTTTCTTTTTGTTTGGCTTTTTGGGATTTATAGGTGTGGGTTTCAAAACAGTTGGTCTGCTGCTTTGATCACCTTGAGCAGTGGGCTCAGCAGCAGATACCTGAGGAGCAGTGGTAGCTGCTAAATTCTGCTCAGGCACCTCTGCTTGTGTTTTGCAAGGTGCTAACATTCTTGAAAAAGTTTCAGATGTTAAACTATTTATTTGAGTAGAATCACCTTGAATTATTGATGCTAAATCATCCTTACTGAATTTCTTTTCAAAATAGTAACTTAAAAACCTTGGAAACAGTAAGAATGATTTTGTTTCAACATTATTAACCAAATCTTTAAAGATTTCCCGAGAATAGTTAAAATTTTCTTCTTGAAGAATTGCATATCCCAGATTTTGAATCTTTAAAGGGATTTCATTGAAAGAAGTGGTTTTGTTTGAAAAACATAGTAGGAGGGTATGAAATAAAAATCTGGTTGCAGAAGGAAAATAGCCATTTTGTAAGGTAAGTTTCTTCATCATTGTGGCTTCATACCCTCTTTCAATGAAGTCAGTTTGTAACTCATTTTTAGTGAAAGAAGTTTTACCTTCCTGATCATCGAGTTGAAAGACCTCTGAAATGGATTGTGGCATGATTTGGACAGCTTTACCCTTTATAGAAGAGTGTATGGTGGTTGTAGTGTCTCCTTGTTTTTCAAGGGTTGCATTTTTCCAGAACTCTCTTTGGGTCTCCAAATAGATTGGTGCATCGGCGGTGAACAAAGTTTTGTACTTTGATTTTGCCATGGTGTCAATGATGGAATCGAAAACATTTGTGGTTCCTGGTTTTGTGAGAAGACCCAGGAGATTGTGAGATGATTTATATAGGATTTCAGTGGAGATTGCCTTTTGAGAGGCTGTTTTCGATGATGATTTGGAAGTGGGTTTTGCAGATGGCTTCGATTTTGTCATTTTTGAAGAGAATGATCGAAGAAATTTGTGAAAGATGAGATGAAAAACTGCTTTGAGAAGAGAATTTTTAAGAATTCAATTGGACAGTAAAACCCTATTTTGGTGGTGAGTGGGGATTTTTATAGGGAAGAAAATGAATGCTGACGTGGTAGCCGTTACAAAAGGTCTAACCACTATGTACTGCCTGCGTGACAACCCCTGGTGAAAGTGAAGGACATTACTTTTATGAAAGTGACTGATGAAAGCAGTGGTAGTAAAACAGTTGATGATTTTCACTATCAGTGGATAGCATATCAGTGGATAAAATACTGCTTTTGAACAACAGAGTTTATCAATGAAATGAGAGAACAGGGGTTGACTTTCAGCAGTGAACAGACTTTTTGAAGTAGAGCAGACTTTTGAACAATTAGTGGATATGGCAGACTTTTAAGGATTTTAATGAAAATTTCATTGTTAGCTATTTTTAAGGATGGATTTTTGATTTTCTGAAAACATTTTGTTGCTTTTATTCATAGAAAAAGAAGATGTTGCTTGTTATTCCATGTTCAGCATCCCAATCCTAGAGACCAAGCTTTCAAAAGTGGCTGTATCAAGTGCTTTTGTGAGCACATCTGCCAGCTGGTCTTTAGTTGGGACATGATGCAGAGAAATCAAACCTTTTTCATAGCAATCCCTCACAAAGTGATGTCTGATGTCGATGTGTTTGGTGGTAGAGTGGGAAACTGGATTTTTGATGATATTTTCTGCTGCCTGGCTGTCCAACATGAGTGGTGTCTTTAAGGCAGTGATACCAAAATCCAGTAACTGATTTTGAAGCCACAGGAGTTGAGCGGTACAGCTTGCAGCAGCAATGTATCCAGCTTCAGCAGTGGATGTTGAAACAGCTGCTTGCTTTTTGCTTTGCCAAGAAACCAAGCAATCACCTAGAAACTGGCACCCTCCTGAAGTGGACTTCCTTGTGGTGTGACATCCAGCAAAGTCACTGTCTGAAAAACCTGAAAGCTTGATGTTCCCATTAGCTGGATACCAGATACCAAGTGTGGGAGCACCTTTTATGTATCTGAAGATCCTTTTTACAGCAATGAGATTTGATTTTCTGGGAGCTGATTGACTTCTTGCACAGACACATGTTGCAAACATGATGTTTGGTCTAGATGCAGTTAGGTACAATAAAGACCCAATCATGCTTCTATAAAGTGTTTGGTCAATCAGCTCATCTTTTTCATCAGACATGACCAGCTTATTTGTTGCCATGGGTGTGCTGCATGGTTTACAATCACTCATATCAAATTTGGTCAAAAGTTCTTTAGCATATTTTCTTTGATGAATGAAAGTTCCATTTTGCATTTGCTGTACTTGGAGACCAAGAAAACATTGCAGTTCACCCATTGCACTCATTTCAAACTCAGCTGTCATGAGTTCTCTAAACTCTTCACACATTTTGTTACATGTGCTTCCAAAAATAATGTCATCCACATAAATTTGGACAATCATTAAATCCTTCCCTCTCCATTTAAGAAACAGTGTTTTATCAATGGTACCTCTTTTGAAACCATTTGAGAGTAGGAAGTTGGAAAGAGTTTCATACCAGGCCCTTGGTGCTTGTTTCAGGCCATACAAGGATTTGTTTAGCCTGTAGACATGATCAGGATAAAATGGATCCTCAAAACCTGGAGGTTGACAAACATACACCTCTTCTTGAATTGTACCATAGAGGAAAGCACTTTTGATATCCATTTGAAACACCTTCATGTTGTGGTTGACAGCAAATGCTAGGAACAGTCTAATGGCTTCCAATCTTGCAACAGGGGCGAATGTTTCATCATAATCAATCCCATCTTCCTGTCTGTAACCTTGAACCACAAGCCTGGCTTTATTCTTGACAACAATGCCCCTTTCATCAGTTTTTTTCTTGAAGACCCACTTTGTGCCAATGGGACTAACCTCTTCTAGCAGTGGTACAAGCTCCCATACTTGTTGTCTTTTAAACTGTTGGAGCTCCTCTTGCATGGCTTCTACCCAGCTGTTGTCTTTTAGTGCCTCTTGGTACTTGACTGGCTGATGGAGTGATAGAAAACCAGCAAAAAGACAAATGTTTTGGGTTTGGCTTCTTGTGAGCACCCCTTCATTGATGTTGCCAATGATTTGATCAGGTGGATGAGATCTCAAGAAGATTAAATCTCCTTGGTATGGTATGATGGCATTTGTTGGTGAAGGCTGCAAATGTGTATCATCTGAGCTAACCACTGCTGGTGACTTTGATGACCCAGCAGTGGCTTCAAAAGGTGGTGGAATAGGAGGTAATGAAGTGGACACCTGTTGACTTTTATCCACTATTTGGGGACTTTTGTCAGCAGTGTTTGAGGATGTGGAGGCAGTGGTTGATGGGCTACTTTGGTCAACAACTATTGAGGTAACAGTGTTTGAGCTTTGACAACTGTTTTGAACAGCTGATGCTTTTCCCTTTGTGGCAGACCTTTGAGGAATGATGATTTCATACCCATAGTCTGGTGTTGTATCTTCTAATGGACCTGCACTGTTAGTCTTGACAGCAGTATTTTCAAAAGTAAATTTTTCAAGATCAAACAGATCTGCAGGATTTGCTGGGATTTTCATTGATGAAAGTTCATTGAACTTAACATTCAAAGTCTCCTCCACTGCCTTGGTCCGTGTATTGAACACTTTGTAGGCCTTGGCAGTGGTTGAGTATCCCAGATGATAACCACAATCAATTTTGGCTGCAAATTTTGAAATGGAATCTTTTAAGTTCAAAATAAAGCATGGGCAGCCAAACACCTTGAAATATGAGATCAGTGGTTTGATTTTATACAGAATTTCATAAGCAGTCTTTTTGTGCTTGGGGTTTATTAAAACTCTGTTCTGGACATAGCAAGCAGTGTTTACTGCCTCTGCCCAGAAAGTTAATGGCAAACCTGAATCTGCAAGCATAGTTCTGGCAGCCTCAATCAAAGTTCTGTTCTTTCTTTCAACAACCCCATTTTGCTCTGGTGTTCTAGGGATGTTGTACTGCCTTACTATCCCTTTCTTCACACAGAAGGCATCCAACTCCTTATTTTTAAATTCTGTGCCATTGTCACTCCTGAAGCTTTTCACTGGAAGGTCAAATTGCTTTTCAACCTGTGTCACAAAGTCTTGCAAAATGCCTGCAGTCTCATCTTTTGAGTGTAAAAAGAACGTCCATGTAAACCTAGAAAAGTCATCAACAATAACCAAACAATATCTTTTCTTCTTGAGGCTCATGACTTGAACTGGGCCAAACAAATCCATGTGTAGCATTTGCAAACACTGGGTTGTTTTGGACTCTTCAATGGACTTGTAAGAACTTTTATGCTGCTTTCCTTTTAAACAGGAAATGCAATGTTCAGGACATGAAAACAATTTTTGTGGTAGGCCTCTCACCAAACCATTATTTGAAATTTCAGTGATTGTCTTAAGATTTGTGTGCCCCAGCCTTCTGTGCCAAAGTTCTGTCTCTTTGTTAGAGGCAGCTGAGAACAGACAGGCATCAGCTCTGGGACACTCTTTTGACTTATCAACAACATAAACATTGCCACTTCTTTGAGCAACAAGTTTAGTTTGACCAGTTTTGATTATTGCTTCAATCTTTTTGACCATTTCTGGTCCAACAATCCTACAACAATCTTTTGTGAAGAATGACCCAAACCCTTTGTCACTCATTTGTGATACACTCAGAAGGTTGAATTTTAGATTGTCTATCAGATTGACATTTTCAAATTTTACATTTCCAGATTGCACTGTACCAGACCCCAGAACTTTCCCTTTACTATTATTCCCAAAGGATATATCACCCCCTCCATGGATTTTAAAGTCTTTGAGGAGGGCTTTACATCCTGTCATGTGCCTGGAGCCTCCACTATCTACATACCAAAGACTATCAAAGCATGCAGAAGCTCCCTGCACATGAAGTAAAAGGATTAGTTCATTAAGGTCTCCAAAGCCAACAGGGCTTTGGATGGGGTCTCAACAGTGTCTGGGATGGATGCAGAGTGATGGACAGTGGTTAGGTCAGGGGTTTGGACAGTTTTAGTACTGTTTCTTGCTAACCACTGTTGGGGGTCTTGACCAATCACCTGCTGATAACCAAAAGGATGCCTATTCACTTTAGGTTTAGAGGGCCTTTTGTAGGCCTTATAAACGTGTGGAATCGTTTGGTAGGACTGTTTCTCCTTGCCTTTTCTGAACTGATTGGCAGGGGGTGCATCAGTAACCTGAACATCTCTTTTGACAGATGTTTGGTTCAGCTGTTTTGTGACAGCTGTTTGAACTGGCACAAACAATGGTTGTTTCTTGGTGAATTTGACAGATGTTGATGATGATGATGGACTCAAGGATGTTTTAGCAATGTACTCATTCTTTTTCACATCAAAGTTTTTGAGATACACACATGCCTGAGTTTTGTGGTTTGTTTTACCACAAACAATGCAATTTTCAGCTGAAACAATGACACTTGTTCTGTTTAAATCATAAGCTTTTAAGTGGAAACAGTCTTTTGTTAGATGATTCCTTTTCTCACAGAATTCACAAAACAAGTTATCAATTTTTTCTTTCTTCTTTCTCTTTTCAGACTCCTTTGCAGCAGAGGTTTTAGCCACTGCTGGGATGTCCTTGAGAGGTATGACTTTAGCTTTTGGAGCTTTAACACCATCAGTTGATGTAAAGTCCATTGGCTTGAAATTTTCAAGAATATCACACTCATCAGACCATTTTGGTTTAAACTGATAATCTTCAAGCTCTTCAAAAGTAGAGGATCTCATTGGTCTGTCAAGTGTGATTTTGTTACCAAGTTTATCAGTGATTTTCACTTCTTAGCCATTCTTGTTTGTGGGGATGAACTCAGTGGTTACATCAGTGGTTTGAACAGATTTTCCAAAAGCAGTGGTTTCATCATCATGTTTTCTATAACCAACACCAAATTTCACATTGCTTTTTATCTGTTTTTCAAGCATAACCTCATACCCTTTGCATGATTCCACCCATCTCTCACATGTGATCTGGGTGGACTCCAACTCCTTTTTGCAAACTTGGTATTTTTCTACCATAGTTTGGAGTTGAGTTTTGGTTATGCTTTGTTCTTCTTTCAAACTGCTGATCTCTTTTTCCTTTTCAGTCAATTTGTTTTTAAGTTCTTTTAAAGATCTTTCAAATTTGACTTCATCAGTTAAGATTTTATCCCGAAGGTTTTCATTTACCTCTTTGATGTTAGCAAAAGCAATAATGCAATTGTCAGAAAACAGTTTTTCAAGAACTTGAGGTGATACCTTGGCAGCAGCCATCATTGCACAGTCACATTGATGATTCTCTTCATCATCAGCTCTCACCTTCTTTTCACCAGCCTTTTCTTCTTTCTCTTCTTCTTTCTCTTCTTCAGACCATGGATCTGTCATTGGTTCAATCAGGGTACCTGAACTTTCTCCCAACAGTAGTTCACCAGCCACAGCAGTAACCACTGCTTCAGTCACCTCATCCACTTTTTCAGTACTCAGCTGTTCCTCTTCAGTTTCAACCCCCTCCTGTATTGACTTTAATGCCATCAAACAAAATTCATTATGAGAAGAATCATTAGAAACATAGAGTGCAAAATTTTCATCACTAAGGTCTTCAGGCATACTGCTCCAGTCAACAAACCCTTGAGTGAAAAAGCTTTGTTGATCTGGTTGTACTGCTGCTGGAGCAGTGGTTTGAGGTGCTACAGGTTGCACTTGTACCTGTGGAGCAGGGGTTTGAACGTACTGAATTTGTGGGACAGTAGTTTGGACATAATGCACAGGCACAGGGGCAGCAGCATAGTGAGCAGTGTTCACTTGAGCTGCAGGGGTGTATTGAGTATAGTGCACAGTGTTTTGACTTTGTGGTCTAGGGTTAGAGCTAGGGTAAGTAAATATTGGTCCAGTGTTTTGACTTCTGCATTCCCTAACCTATTGCACTTGTAACACTTGATTTTCGATTTATCCAACCCAACCCTCAAATTCCCATGAAGTCCTGGGAATTTTCTCCCTGTTCTTTTATAGAATTTGCTAGTTCTAACACTTAGCAAAGCCAACTGGTGCAGAATATCCATCTCTTCTAAGTCAGTGGGATCAAAATGTTGCAAATCATTTAGTTCAAATCATAAATTGTCTGACATCTGGTTTTCATTTGCAGTGAATGCATAACTAGCAGAGTGAGGATCAGGGTTGTTAAAGTTTGCCCCAGCAGTTATGTCAATGAAGTGATCATAACCATGATCCTTACCACTGCTCCCAGATTCTTCTTGACCCAGAAGAGCAGTGTTACTGAATGTATAATCATCAACGGCTTTTCCTGACTCTTGTAACTTCCTTTTCTGGTTCAACTCCCTTTCGTAGGTCAGGAGTCGACGGTGGAGTTGGGTCAAGGTCAGATCCTTGAACTCAGGTGAGTTTCGGGTGACAAAAGCTATGGTGTCCCATTTTTCTGGCAGTGACCTGAGGAACCTGCTATTTTGAGTTGAGTTTGAAAAAGTGGTATTAAGAAGCCTCAGTTCACTGATGAGACAACTGAAACGCTCAAATTGTTGCGTCAGTGATTCACCTCTAACATGACAAAATGTTTCACACTGTTGGTTCAGGATTTCCCTATTGTTTTCTATGACTTCTTCGGTTACCCCAAACGGTTCCTTAAGCGCGTCCCATAACTCTTTGGCACCGTTACAGTGTAACAGTCCAGGATATATCTCATTGGGCAGCGCTGATGCTATGATGCTAAACGCTTTAGCCTCTAGTTCGAACTTTTGATAGTCGGTTTCGGTATAATTTTCAACTGGTTTTGGAACAAACTTTTTAGCATCTTCAGTGCTTGGCACTGTGGGAACGTGGGGACCAAAGACGACAGACCTCCAACAACCTGTGCTTTGTTGAGCGAGGATGTGACCCATCCTCCTCTGCCAGATGTTGTACTCATTTCTTTTTAACATAGGTGGTTTAAAAAGCGAGCCGATGTTGTTTTTATCATCCTGAGATTGTGACATCATTCTTGTTGTTTTACAGACACTTAGAAATCAACTTTAATGGTGATTAATCCTTGCTCTGTTTTTCAACAAACGAACAAATGATAAGTATCAACTGTTATGAGCTGAACTATTTACGTCAAAATGATTATTAAATCAACTTTGACTGTCCAAGCTCTGATACCAATTGTTGGATCTGAGTTTGTTTCTGATTGTATTTTGTGTTTGTAATTAAAATGAAAATGGATGAATGTGCAGCGGAATTATGATGAAAACAAACTTTGCATACAATCAAACGAGAGTAATACTTTGATCAAACATCTTTTCACAATGAATCGGAAGATTGAATTTATTTCAATAACGATTACAATGATTGATGAATGAATGCAAACTCCTCCTCAGCCAGAGCTCAGTTGTTTGTTCGTGCAAAGAAGACGATGATGCAAAAGAGCTAATAGAACAGTACAAAGTACTGAACTATTTATAGGCACTAGCAAACCACTGAGCATCTTAGCTGACGTGTAACATCTGTGCTTGTAATCATTATGAACAGTACCATTATCAATAAAACAATGTCATTTGATCCCAATGTTTGTTTGGTTATGTTTTACATTTTTCATGTTTTGACTTTTATTCAATTTCAAACTCTATATCACTCTCTAGAGAGTTATACGCAAACTGGTGCGTAAACGTAGCCAGTTTAATGCGAAAAATACTCCGGAACATCAACATATACTTAACATACCTTAAATAACCCTTACATAACTTAGAAATAAGTTTTGAAGGCTTTGGTATGGCAAAAACAAGTTAATTCTCTTACAGGGACTAAACTTGACAAACTACGAAAGTATGCCAATTTGAACTGTAACGAACATTCCGGAACATGACCATAAGTTAAACATACCATAAATAAGCTTTACATATGTAACACCTGTGTCATTTCAACCATCAAGCAAATGCCAAACCAATGAAATAATGTATTTCATACTTTGGACTTGTATAAATATGTGTATCTTTTTTTTGCATATTAACTCATGTTCGATTTCAAGCTCTAAATCGCTTTCTGGAAGGTTATACACGCACTGATGCGCAAATATAACCAGTTTAATGCAACGAACACTCCGGAATAGTGAAATAGGCTTAACATACCTTAAATAACCTTTACATAACTTAGATATAAGTTTTGGAAGATTTGGTGTGATGAAATCAAAGTTTAATCGCTTACAGGGACTAAATTTGACAAACTGCGAAAGTATGCCAATTTGAACTGTAACAGACCTTCCGGAACATGACCATAAGTTAAACATACCATAAATATCCTTTACATAGCTTAGAAATAGGCTTTGAGGGGTTCGGTATGCTAAAATAAACTTTTGGGTCATTCAGGGACTAAAAGTGTCAAAAAGTGCACAAGTTTGCATTTTCGCGCATAACTTACGTTCTGAATACATCTGGACATCCAAAAATTTATGTAAGCATGACTACATTATATTTTATTGATCGCCTTAAGAAAAATCCATTCGTCGCGTCATTTGGATCGTTTTTCGCGCTTATGCGCATTCCGTCGTAATTAAGCGAACATCGCGTTCGTACGACCAAACGAACCATCATCCGGCATATTTTTGAGTATGTTTTGAGTTCCCTATACTTTAACTTCATTTTAGAGCCTTGAAATGAGGTCAACGGGGCTCAAACGCATCGAAAAAGGGCTTAAACACGTGCAGGGACTAAACCTGTCATTTATGAAACATTTCTGGAACAGGGAGGGGTGTCGCGTAGCGCGAGCCCTAAAGACTTACCAGTCGCGCTACGCGACTGCCTAAAACTGACCAGATTCAATGTTTTGTTTGCAAGTTGCAGCTGATTGATTCGTGTGCACTCGTTTCCTATCGTCTAGTCAGCGGATAAGAACAAACTTCC
This sequence comes from Helianthus tuberosus, assembly GCA_030545235.1. Taxonomy (NCBI): domain Eukaryota; kingdom Viridiplantae; phylum Streptophyta; class Magnoliopsida; order Asterales; family Asteraceae; genus Helianthus; species Helianthus tuberosus. Next base: position 91,174,034 of record CM060410.1, read on the forward strand.
TGGACACCACAACTTTACGACAAGTGTACGGTTCCGATTAAGGCACGTTATTCAAGAAACGATCTTAACGGTTACCCGAAATCTATAAATACCCCACCCCCTTTTCTTCATTTCTCACAAATCTGATCATTTGGGCTCTAAGTTGGAACCTTCGTTTCATACCTGAGCTATTTTGATCTGGGTTAGCATTCGGGGACCCTTCGTAAGTATTCTTTCGTTCTTTTCCTTATTTTATTGCTTTTCGAGTCCGAAAGTCAAACTTTGTTTGACTTTCAGCGTTGACCAGTAATGGTCAATGCGAAGTTCTTTTGAACTTCGCAACGTGAGTGTAATCACGTTGGTCATAGTCCCTTGGGACTATGCCCACTGATTACCACGTTGTCTAGGGTCGTAGGGTAAGCGATCTAATGAATCGCTTATACCTCGAACCCGACCCATTTGGTCGATCATTAGGATCCGACCAAACACTTTAGGTGACCATAGTAGGTAGGGAATAACCTTCCGAGGTTATACCCTATGGTCACATCGTTTGAGTAGTTGTATGATAGGTAGTTTATATGCCTTAGGTAAATTACCAGAATACTCTTTTCATGTATAATTGGTAATTAAGCATATGTAACCTAAACTTTTGTCACATAACTGATTATGTAACATGTTTAGGCATATAACACTTGTCATAGGACTAGTTAGGCGGTCCGAACGCGTTTCACGCGAACGACGCGTTAAAGTAGCATAAGCTACCTAAACGGGTCGTAATGGGTCGAAAACACTCAGGTTAAGTTTCATTTAGTATGTAGGTGTAAGTCCCGTGAAACCGGATCTTTCAATGATATCAAACAATCACCAAGTTTGTGCGGAATCCAAACTTGGTGAGATTCAAGAACAAACACGAAAATCAGAAAATATGGAAACGAAGAACAATACCGAATCACCTTTAAACACTTGCACACGATTCTATTACTTGAACAAGCAAAACCGTCTGGTACAAGTGTTCACAACCAAATCGAATCACCCTAGCTCTCTCTAGGAATTTCTGTAACTTTGAAGTTCCAAAGGTTCAAACCTAAAACAAGTTAGAAACTTGTTTATATACATAGACAAGCCCACTTCCCTACATGGGCTCCCCTTGGGCCTGCTTGGCCCACATGGCCTAAAGCTTGGCCCAAGTGACCTATAAAGGTCCACAGCCTAATATAAACTAACCCGGTAAGGCCCAGCTTGTAACCATAACCCGTTGTGTTAATTTGATGCGTCAGTCTCACACTTTAGGGCCTAACAATCTCCCCCTAGACTGATGCCATCAAATTGTCTTCATAACATGAAATCAGCAACGTCTTCAACGAAGTCTATGGTTTTCGCTATGCTGCAGATGTTGTGGAAGTTCTTGACTTCTGAACTCTCAGCACTGGGTCTCTTTCTTCAGCTCTTGTGGTTAGCTTCATATCAGGATCTCGATCAGCATTTGCTTGAAAATCTTGTGGAAAAGAATGTGAGAGGAGGATTCTCAGCAGCTCTTTTCTTCTTCAATCTTTGTCTTTCAAACAGGTTCATGGTACTTCTTTAAATGTACTTTCACTGTCAGACGGCGTTGCGTATCCGATTCTTCTGACTCAGGTACTTCTTGTTGTTGTGCTGCTCCATGCTTCGTCAACAGCTAACAGCATCTCAGTCTTCAACAACCCCTGTTCTTGATTGAAATCAAGTTCTGCACATACTCACAAACTCATATGCAAACATTTCTTATGCAACAGGGAGAGTACCACATGAACACTAGGTACATGAAATTTCACAATTTAAATTCTTTTAACTTTTGATGATCAGTCAAATCTTCAAGAACGGTTATATTTTTTTAATTTTAAGAAAAACAAATAAGCACTCTATTTTTGTTTTTTTTTGTTTTTTTTATTTTATAGAAAAACAAGACACTATTTTTGTATTTTTGAATTTTTAAGAACTAAAAACAAATAAAAACTCAAAATATAAACAACTACCATAATATACAATTACAATTGCAATGGGATCAAAATTCGTTCTCAGGCAGACTAAGGAACACTTTTCAGTACGAGCCTAATCAAACTGGTCTATGCGATTGCCAATATGTTTGTCCACCTAAACTTTAACGCTCAACTTTCAATTTTTCAATTTTGTGATATGCTTTAGGTAATATTATACTATCATACCCGTGTGTCCCATTCCAAGGCATACCCCCGCGATCAAGGTAAGCACAACGATTCATCGTAGCAGGTGAGTATACTGATGTCATCCTTTAAGATATCATGACTGTGTCTAGATCTGCATATAATCTGTTTTATCATGTTTTGATTTCTTAACAATGAACACCCAAATAAATACTAATCAAATCCTGGCAATATAAACTGCACACTCTATCATGCAAGTATCTTCCCTACCACATATTTCACAAGTCCAATCCAGATTTCTGAAATCTTAACTGGGAATAGGTTGAGAAGAGAACAGAATAGATCTTTTGCAGAGATGGTATAATATACAGATCAAATGAGTTTTTCTCAGTTTGATATAGGTTTCTTGGGTTTCTTTTGGGCACTTGAGGGCCTCTTTCGGGTGTATTAGATCTATAGCGCGACAACGTACAGCTAGGTCAGCATGTATCTGGATGCAGCAGAAGCTGTCGTTGCCTAGCACCTCCAGGTCAGCATATATCTGGATGCAGCAGAGGAGGTACACGACTTTTTCAGAGAAGATTTCAGAATCAGATCAAAATTGTGTGTATCGGGAAAACATACAGACATTCAAATAGAAATGAGCTAATTCCAAGTGACTTTCTTTCCTGGGGTCATGTACAATTTTAGTTCTGAACAGAAGGACAGCCAAGATATCCCCGGATGATTCAACAATATAAAGACCCGAAACCTCAGATGTTGGCTATCTATCAACGCAAGATTTAAGACCATAAAATCATACGCCGTTGGTATGTTACCCACGTGGTACATAGTTCGTTATGGTTATAACACTTAGTATCTTTTATCATTTTGAGCGTCAAGCCTATCAACATATCGCAGTAGATCCTAGTCTTCTCAGCTATGGCACCTTACATGTGTTAGTCAAACCCTTTAACACGAACATTTATTTCACTTCCCATATCATGCAATCTTTCTTTTTGGCTTTTTCATTTTTCAAATGTTTTTGTATTTTTCTCATTTTCTCCCCCTAAAACAATACATATTTACAGCAAACTCTTTTTGTATTTTCTGAGTTTTCTCCTCCTAAACTCTATATCTATCTATATGTTCCTCTCCCCCCCTAAATTTGTGCATAAATCTTGTATTTTTGCGCAAATTTACCATTTACTAGAGAAAGGACAATTTATATACAAAGTATAAACTAAGAAAAAGAGAGAAAAATATTTTTGCTTAACCGTTCTGTCATCAGATTGAAGACTAATCAATATTCAAATCAAAGTACTGAATTTAAACGGTACCTTTTGCTGATCATTTCTTACTTCTGTTATCTCCTCCAAAGGAAACATATCATCTGTAAAAAAAAAAAATTTGAACTTTTTGCAACAGTGAAATGTTACCCGTTTTTATCTCTGGAACAACCGCTATCAACATTCCAGAGATTGTCAACAGCTCCTCCTTGGTTGTTCCTGAAAGGTAAGGAGATTAGTAAGACATGGGTACCCAGGCCATCGTGGTCCTGGGTTTACCTGAAGCATCAAAGTAAGACACTTCCTTCAAACATAAGTCCCCTTTCATTTCAAGGATTGGAGACGTTGCTGCTTTGGATTTGGGTTTCCAAATCTGTTTCGGTCTATCAAACGCGTTTGTTGCCTTCGGTTGAGCAACTTTAACTGTTTCAGGTTTGTTAATTTTAGAAACATGTTTTTGTTCTTGAACAGCCTTGCATTTGTTTTTAGCAGCATTCCAATCCCCATCAGAAGGTTTAACCTTGGAATTCACATTCTTCATTGCCTTAGGTGATGAAACCTTCATTGGCTTGGAATGGTAGTTACCCTTTGGTGTAACCCTCTGATTTTGCATATAATAGGGTACATAGGGACGACGTGTGCAGTTCCTAGCAATATGACCCGCAATGCCACAGTTGTAGCAAGTTTGTCTTTTCATCGGCAAGACGTTTTGAGCAGCTTGATTCGCTCTAGCAGGTCCTGAAGGACAAACCGGTCCTTTTTGCGCTGGATGCGCCTGCACATTTCTCTTAGACGAAGATGAATTGGGGTGCTTGTATTTGTTGTTTGCAAAAGTCTTGTTGCTTTGAGCACCATTATTCGTCTTTTCCCCCTGATTGGAGCTTTCAATCACCTTGTCATGAGCCTTATGTGATCGTGATTGTCTTTGATGAGCATACTTCTTATATCCTCGACTTTGATCTGCTCGTTTTGGCTCCTTTTGTGTGTTGTGAACCGGCTCACAAACATCAGCACACAAGTGAGTGTTGGCATTTTGTTGCACTTTTGGATGATGAACACAATTTCTAGCAATGTGTCCAGGAATTCCACAGTTGAAACATGTCTGTCGTTTCAATGTATGGAGATTCTGAGAGCTAGCAGCATTAGCTGTTTTGATAGGTCTAGATGACCGAGCTTGCATTGCTTGTGTTCCATGTGCCTTTTCTGAGTTCTTCTGTACCTGCTGATCAGAACTAGCACAAGCATGAGATGTAGACGGATGATGAGATTCATCCTTCTCACTTTTATCTTGATCATTTTGAAAAACCGGTGTTTCAGGTTTATCTTTATTTTCTTCTTTTACAAAATCGGGTTCAGTTTTAACTTCAGAAGATGAAGAAGATGAAGTTTCATCAACACATGTTTCGTCAACACATGTATCATGTGACTCTACTTGAGGTTTGCTTTCATCCACAGTTTCCAATGGGGTTCCACTAGATTCAACATTAGGGACGTCCACTGAGACCGATTCAGAGGATGAATCAGGACATTCTTGATTTTCTTGAGAAGAAGTTTCAGTGGTTTCACTGAATGTATCCTGAGGGACCTCACCTGTAACACAATCATCAACTGAAGAAGATTCATCATCAGACTTATTGTTCAAAGTTTCACCACAAACATTATCAGTTTTGCCCAAAACATCAGGCACACAAGACGAAACATAAGCAGAAAACGACGCAAACAAAGAACTAGTAAAAGCAATGTCTGACTCAGTTGGTTCAGAATAATGTTCAAAATATGGTTCAGAAACATTTGAAATAATAACCGGTTCACTCCCATGAACATCATCACACTTTACTTCAGAGCTATCATCTGCACACGAAGATGAAACATTAGGATCAATTGTGCCTTTGGAAACAAAATTGATTGAAGCAGACTTCTGTTTCTCAACTGGTTTGCCATTAAATGATGACTTATTGTTTTTGGGACCATAAGTCATTTGACTTTCATTTATCATCTCCTCCTCAGTCATAGGTAAATAAGTATAATTGTCATTATAAGGAGGAGGAGCCTTATTAAAACCCAAACCACGCCCTTTATTTTCTTTGTACGCAAGCTGTTGATTGCACAGGTTTTTAACTAGTTTGCTGGAAGAATCAAATTTCTTGATATTAAGTTCATTAATTTGATATCTGTCTCTAATATCTTCCAGTTCCTTAGTTAAAATGCATACCTTTTCCTGTGCCTCTAAGAAATGGGCTGTTTTTACACTTACATCATCCTTAAGTTTGATGATGTCTTTTCGCTGAGCTTCAATCTTTTCTTTATAAAGCTTCTCATTTTTAGACAAAGTAAAATTTTTATTTTTTATGTCATTATAATCTTGAATGAGCTCAGCGTTGTGTATATGATAAGCCTCAACCCTTTCTCTACATTCAGGAGTGCAAAAGACAGAAAGTATCTCTTCTCTGGTAATTTCTTGAGCCACTGGTTTGTGAAACACGAATGCCATAATTTCAGTGGTTGATACTTTTGTTCTTCTCCTCAAAATACAAACCAAACAAGAACCCGTGCACTCGCTAACTCAAACACTCAGCAGTTGAATGAACCCGCTTTCTGAACCGCACCTCAAAACCTGTCAAACTTATCACAACCAAACAAATTTTTTTTTTTTTTTTTTTTTTATAATTTAAACAATTTTTTTTTTTATTTTTTTTTTATTTTTTTTTTATTTTTTATAAAGTGACACTTCCTGTTATAATTATTAATATTAATATAACCTAATGATTAATATTATAACTATTATAATTATATTATTATTAAGAATCAATGATTAGCTAATGATTACCAAATGATTGTTTATGAATATTATAATTATTAAAACCCTAAAATATAATATATTAAAAATAACTGTATATCTTCTTCGTTTGAAAGTTGTTGCCACTGCTTTCTTTCTCGACACCCAAGTGTCACTAAAACCCCCTCTTTTTTTTAGTTTCTCAACGACAACAGCAACTATCTCCTTCTTCTTTACCCGATACTAACAGTCCTCGAGAAAATGATTTCAAGTTGCAGGTGTGACCCGGAGAAGATAATAAACAGTGATGATGCAGGGAGGTGTGATGTCTTGTGCGGGGTAGTGTACGGTGATGAAGATGATGACGGTTGATCGGAAGTTATGGGAGATGATGATGATGGTGATCGGCGGAGAGGATGGAGAAGATAAGCTCGAGATCGGAGATGATGATAATGATCAAAATCGAAACCAAAAATTCGAAAACACGGACTCGAAACCGGATGATACTCTGATATGAAAATGAAAGTCGGAGGTAACGATGGTGTTAGTTGTACGGCGTCGAACAAAGTCAGAAACTGAGGACGATGATACCAGATAACAGTAAGTTACAGGTGGTTCGTCGACGTGTGAACGGAGAAGACGGAGAACGGTGGTGTACGTCGCTGAAAAGAAGATGATTAAGTGTGTGGTGATCGGAGATGATAAAGGTAGTCGGAATTCAGTTCAATCAGAGATGAAGTTCAGATGTTGCAGGTTTTTGTTTCGGTCGCCGGAGAAGAATGAGAATATGAACCGATGTTATCAAACGCCGCAGTGGTTGCGAGTCGGACGAGTCGAAACGGTGATTGCGACTCGTAATCGAGGTTGCGAGTCAAAACAGGATGAGCCGAAACCAAGATGGTTGCGAGTCGAAACCGGAGATGATTGCGAGTCGGACGAGTTGAAACAGTGATTGCGACTCGTAATCGAGGTTGCGACTCGAGATTGCGAGTCGAGACAAGATTGCGACTCGGAACAATACCGTGAAGAGCCGAAACCTTGATTGCGACTCCTCAATTCTGATTGCGACTGATGATGACTTGAGACCAGGAACTTGTTGCGACTCGGAATAGTGGGCACGTGGTTGCGACTCAAGAGCTTGATGAAGATGAAACGGTTGCGACTCGGAACGACGCGAGTCGAGACCTGTGAAAATTCCTTTGCACGTGATGGGAACCTTTGTCAGTGAGGGACTCGAAACCAGATGAGAACAAGACAAAAGATAACTCAAAACATTCAAGTTGTATTTTATAAAAATATGGAAAGTTTCAATCAAATCAATAACTTTCCACCGAAACTTTGGGAATTTAAAAAAAACAGGATATTTTCAAGAAAAATAAAAAGATTTCCTCTAATCTTTTAACAATTTTTCAAAAATCAAAAACACCAAACTATAGTGATTTTAGATGAAATATCGATGAACACTACGACGAACGCCAAGAACACGAAGAACACCAACTCAAAAATGGCGAAAATCTTGAATCCTTGATATCACACCGAGCCTAGAAACAGGTTCTAATGGCTCTGATACCACTTGTAAGTCCCGTGAAACCGGATCTTTCAATGATATCAAACAATCACCAAGTTTGTGCGGAATCCAAACTTGGTGAGATTCAAGAACAAACACGAAAATCAGAAAATATGGAAACGAAGAACAATACCGAATCACCTTTAAACACTTGCACACGATTCTATTACTTGAACAAGCAAAACCGTCTGGTACAAGTGTTCACAACCAAATCGAATCACCCTAGCTCTCTCTAGGAATTTCTGTAACTTTGAAGTTCCAAAGGTTCAAACCTAAAACAAGTTAGAAACTTGTTTATATACATAGACAAGCCCACTTCCCTACATGGGCTCCCCTTGGGCCTGCTTGGCCCACATGGCCTAAAGCTTGGCCCAAGTGACCTATAAAGGTCCACAGCCTAATATAAACTAACCCGGTAAGGCCCAGCTTGTAACCATAACCCGTTGTGTTAATTTGATGCGTCAGTCTCACACTTTAGGGCCTAACAGTAGGCTTTGTTAAACCAAATGACACGAGTCTCTACACTCGTTTGGTTTACAAACCCTAATGCTACCCAATCTTCCGATGTAGGTCCGGTTTATTAACATAGTTACCTATACTAGGTGCCGTTTGATATCCGCGATCTCTAGCTTTGTTTGGTTGTTACTCAAGGACTTCTGAGCAATCTCAAGTGAGTACATAGACCCCTCTTTTACTGTTTTCCAAACTGTTTTGGGGTGGAACACATGTGCCTACTTGTTACTTTCATGCTTTCCTGTTTTCACATCATATACCTGCTATGTTCGTTAGTACATTATAGTACATGATTTCAATACATTTTATGCTATGTATGTCCATTATGTGCATACTTAGTACATTGTTTTACATTGCTTTTCTGTTGCATATGCTTATCCAGCATATGAACACATTATACTACATTTTGAACCGTTGTAAACATTTGACTATGTGAACCGTTGTAATCATTTAACTCTGTGATCCGTTGATATCTGTGAACCGTTTGTATATGTGAACCGTTTATATCTGTGAACCATTTGTATCTGTGAACCGTTTGTATCTGCGAACCGTGTGAACCGTATTTGACCATACATAAACATTTCTACTATTGTTAAACATTACTTTGGTGGTTTGGTTTGATTAAATGATTAAGTAACGATGCGTGTGTAATATGATACAAGCATGGTGGATACGCCGCTGGTACTTCCTATATATAAGTGTTTGTATGGTATTACATATTGTAGCGTTATTTGAATCATTTCAGTTTGAGACATAGAACATTTTATACAAATAACATACTTTTCACAAGACATTGTTTTACAAACAACTTATCTTTTACAAACTCATTTTACTTGGTTATTCATTTAACCATGCATTATTCACTTATTTATACATATCATCTGAACTCATTGTTTTTCAAATGATTTACAAAACAAAGCAAATTACAAGGTTCATGACTAAACATTTTTCTCAAAAATAAGTCATGGAACCTATTTTCACAAAACCTATGTATCTCACAGGCATTTTTATGCTGACGTACCTATTTTCACATGTGTTTTTCAGGAGCTGTTGCATAAGATGATCAAGATACACATAGGCAGACTTGGGCTTTAGTGACAATAAAAGATGCAAGACTAGTTAATTATGTTGTATTTCTTTGTTTGTTAAGACATTGTAACACCTTTAATCAATAAAACGAAACTTCAATTGCCATGGATTTGAAACAATTAATTCTGTTACAACACTCCCCGATGTTTCCGCCACGTTTTGTATGTTCTACGTGGTCGGGGTGTGACAGAAAAGATGGTATCAGAGCCAATGGTTATAGGGAATTAGGTTATTAGTAATGCTTTGACCTAGTCTATAACCTTCTTAGGACCCTAACGCGAGTTTACTTGCGTTTAGTCATAAAACAATACCGTCACCTATCCTTAGGCGACAATCACAACTAGAACATAAATTTCAAAACCGTTTTGAAAACTAATCATCTGTTCTAGGATGATTTATTGTAAGGTTTTGAACCCTCTGTTATATGGTTTTGAACCCCTTTGAATTTTCAAAATCTCGTCAAGGTTTTGGGTTTTAAATAATGTGAACACGTGCAAACTGGAAGGGTGAATGCCTGTATTCTGGGTTTTCTGTCTAGGCAAGCACTTCGTATACATCTCAACCAGACGCGAGACCAGTTGTGCTTACCTGGGAATTCTTGGGATGAGTGTTCACTTATAGGCGAGCATGTCTTCGCGATACATTATTTTTGACCTATTTACTTTGATTAATCACCGAGGTCGTTTGTTGCTTTGTAGTAACAAACAAATGACCACTATCCATTGCTTTCATCAAATTTGTTTCATCTCATCCTTTTCGTCTAATTCTCTCACTCGTTTCCTTTCATGTTCCTCTTTTAGAATGCCTCCTCGACGCGAAAACCAGATAGCGACTGCCGAGCTGGCAGAAATCATTGCGCAGCAAATGGCTGCTCAATTCCCAAACCTCTTTGCTCAATGGAATCAAGCCAACAACAACAACAATGGTCCATGCAATTTCAAGAGTTTTAACTCGGCGAAACCACTCAAGTTTAGTGGTTCTGAGGGAGCGACTGGGCTTCTTCAATGGTTCGAGAGCATTGAGAATACTTTCCGCCACGTGCAGTGTCCTGACAATCGCAAGGTCGAGTTTGCTTCGAGTGTGTTCCAGAAGAGAGCCCTTACGTGGTGGAACGGTGTTATGAGAGATCGTGGTGCAGAAGTTGCACTAGCACAGACATGGGCTGAACTTAGGGCCCTTATGATGAAGGAATTCTGTCCTCGACACGAGATCAGGGCTTTGGAAAGGGAATTCGACAATCTGGAGCAAGACAGCGGTGAGCATAGAGACTACACGGACCGTTATGAAGAGTTAAGTCTGTTATGCCCAAACATGGTCACGCCTTTGGATAAGGCAATCGAAAAGTACATTGATGGCCTCCCTGATTCAATACAAGACATTTTGACTGGTAGCAACCCTACTACAGTTAGACAGGCCATTGAGCTATCTGCAACCTTGACTGAATCAAAGATCAGGAAAGGTAAACTTTTCCGAAAAGGTGACAAGAAGCCGGTCGAAGAATCGAAACCAATCGAGGAATCAAAGATCATGGATGAACAGACTGGATCCCCTAAGAGGTCAAAGAAGCGAAAGGCTTCTCAGAACTACGCTGTGGTCGCTCACAATGATCAAGCCGTTCTCAACCAACCAGCTCAACCCCCTGCCAGGAAACCCTACAACGGAACTGCACCCTTGTGCAACCAATGTGGCCTACATCATCATGCTGGGGTGAAGTGCCGCACATGCCAAATTTGCGGACTTATAGGCCATACAGCTAGGGTTTGCCCAACCGCAGTTGCACCAAATCAAGCTGGCAACTATCCTGCTCAAGCTCGTTTTCCACCGGGATCTTGCTACAACTGTGGCGAGATGGGCCATTTTCGTAGGAATTGCCCAAGGCTTACTAATGCAAATCCAGCGCAGGGATGAGCATATGATCAACCAGAAGACAACATCGTTTAGAAATAATCACGTCTTATGTATTATTTTCTTTTGTTGTCAAGATCCAAGAAACAGTTGTTATCGTTGTTTATAAATAAATCTTTTATTTACATTGAAATGTATTTATGTGATTGTATGTATAAACAACATATCCCCTACAATACCGACAATCAAGGAACCGCATCCCTTGAAGAACAGACTACTTCCAAATTTCTTCCGTTGTATGATCTCCTGCGTTTTTCACGAAAATCCTAAATACCCGTTTCTTCCAAGAGAAACGAAGTACGAGGTGCCAAGTTAATAGCAATCAATAACAAGATAATAACAATTAAACAACTATGTGATTATGTGCTTATGAACATTACAAGACAAACTGTGCGGACTATGCAAGGAATTGCGTAATTATGGATGCATACATAATTATGGAATTTAGTGCACAGAAACCACAGCGAGCTTTGTCATGTACCTAGAAGTTAACCCTATTCATTTCCAATTCTGATGAAGTATCCGTTGAGGAAAAATGAACTAGCTATTCATTTTTCACTTCTGAAGAATATCCGTTGAGGAAATGAATATCCGTTTATCCTTCATTTCCAATTCTGAAGAATACCCGTTGAGGAAAATGACTCCGTTTGTGCATTTTCGTTCTGAAGAATACCCGTCGAGGGAAATGAATATCCGTTTATTTAAATCCTTCATTTCCGAACCTGAGGAAACAACCGTTGAAAATGACTCTGTTGTTCATTTTCGTTTCTGAAGATTATCCGTTGAGGAAATGAACATCCGTTTGTCTATCATTTTCATTTCCGTTTCTGAGGAAGCAACCGTTGAAAATGACTCTGTTGTTCATTTTCGTTTCTGAAGAATTGTCCGTTGAGGAAATGAATATCCGTTTGTCTATCATTCTCATTTCCGTTTCTGAGGAAGCAACCGTTGAAAATGACTCTGTTGTTTATTTTCGTTTCTGAAGATTATCCGTTGAGGAAATGAACATCCGTTTGTCTATCATTCTCATTTCCGTTTCTGAGGAAGCAACCGTTGAAAATGACTCTGTTGTTCATTTTCGTTTCTGAAGAATTGTCCGTTGAGGAAATGAACATCCGTTTGTCTATCATTCTCATTTCCGTTTCTGAGGAAGCAGCCGTTGAAAATGACTCTGTTGTTCATTTTCGTTTCTGAAGAATTGTCCGTTGAGGAAATGAATATCCGTTTGTCTATCATTCTCATTTCCGTTTCTGAGGAAGCATCTGTTGAAAATGACTCCGTTTGTTCATTTTCGTTTCTGAAGATTTTCCGTTAAAGAAATGAATCCCCGTTTGTTTATTCCTTCATTTCCGCTTCTGAAGAATACTCGTTGAGGAAAATGACTCCGTTTGTTCATTTTCGTTCTGAAGAATGTCCGTTAAGGAAATGACAGGATTATGCTTTACATATCTCTGGTGGTTATCTGACACAAAGTCACAAATAGACTCCTACGAATTAATTTCGGGACGAAATTTCCTAAAGTAGGGGAGACTGTAACACCTGTGTCATTTCAACCATCAAGCAAATGCCAAACCAATGAAATAATGTATTTCATACTTTGTACTTGTATAAATATGTGTATCTTTTTTTTGCATATCAACTCATGTTCGATTTCAAGCTCTAAATCGCTTTATGGAAGGTTATACACGCACTGATGCGCAAATATAACCAGTTTAATGCAACGAACACTCCGGAATAGTGAAATAGGCTTAACATACCTTAAATAACCTTTACATAACTTAGATATAAGTTTTGGAAGGTTTGGTGTGATGAAATCAAAGTTTAATCGCTTACAGGGACTAAATTTGACAAACTACGAAAGTATGCCAATTTGAACTGTAACAGACCTTCCGAAACATGACCATAAGTTAAACATACCATAAATATCCTTTACATAGCTTAGAAATAGGCTTTGAGGGGTTCGGTATGCTAAAATAAACTTTTGGGTCATTCAGGGACTAAAAGTGTCAAAAAGTGCACAAGTTTGCATTTTCGCGCATAACTTACGTTCTGAATACATCTGGACATCCAAAAATTTATGTAAGCATGACTACATTATATTTTATTGATCGCCTTAAGAAAAATCCATTCGTCGCGTCATTTGGATCGTTTTTCGCGCTTATGCGCATTCCGTCGTAATTAAGCGAACATCGCGTTCGTACGACCAAACGAACCATCATCCGGCATATTTTTAAGTATGTTTTGAGTTCCCTATACTTTAACTTCATTTTAGAGCCTTGAAATGAGGTCAACGGGGCTCAAACGCATCGAAAAAGGGCTTAAACACGTGCAGGGACTAAACCTGTCATTTATGAAACATTTCTGGAACAGGGAGGGGTGTCGCGTAGCGCGAGCCCTAAAGACTTACCAGTCGCGCTACGCGACTGCCTAAAACTGACCAGATTCAATGTTTTGTTTGCAAGTTGCAGCTGATTGATTCGTGTGCACTCGTTTCCTATCGTCTAGTCAGCGGATAAGAACAAACTTCCTGGACACCACAACTTTACGACAAGTGTACGGTTCCGATTAAGGCACGTTATTCAAGAAACAATCTTAACGGTTACCCGAAATCTATAAATACCCCACCCCCTTTTCTTCATTTCTCACAAATCTGATCATTTGGGCTCTAAGTTGGAACCTTCGTTTCATACCTGAGCTATTTTGATCTGGGTTAGCATTCGGGGACCCTTCGTAAGTATTCTTTCGTTCTTTTCCTTATTTTATTGCTTTTCGAGTCCGAAAGTCAAACTTTGTTTGACTTTCAGCGTTGACCAGTAATGGTCAATGCGAAGTTCTTTTGAACTTCGCAACGTGAGTGTAATCACGTTGGTCATAGTCCCTTGGGACTATGCCCACTGATTACCACGTTGTCTAGGGTCGTAGGGTAAGCGATCTAATGAATTGCTTATACCTCGAACCCGACCCATTTGGTCGATCATTAGGATCCGACCAAACACTTTAGGTGACCATAGTAGGTAGGGAATAACCTTCCGAGGTTATACCCTATGGTCACATCGTTTGAGTAGTTGTATGATAGGTAGTTTATATGCCTTAGGTAAATTACCAGAATACCCTTTTCATGTATAATTGGTAATTAAGCATATGTAACCTAAACTTTTGTCACATAACTGATTATGTAACATGTTTAGGCATATAACACTTGTCATAGGACTAGTTAGGCGGTCCGAACGCGTTTCACGCGAACGACGCGTTAAAGTAGCATAAGCTACCTAAACGGGTCGTAATGGGTCGAAAACACTCAGGTTAAGTTTCATTTAGTATGTAGGCTTTGTTAAACCAAATGACACGAGTCTCTACACTCGTTTGGTTTACAAACCCTAATGCTACCCAATCTTCCGATCTAGGTCCGGTTTATTAACATAGTTACCTATACTAGGTGCCGTTTGAAATCCGCGATCTCTAGCTTTGTTTGGTTGTTACTCAAGGACTTCTGAGCAATCTCAAGTGAGTACATAGACCCCTCTTTTACTGTTTTCCAAACTGTTTTGGGGTGGAACACATGTGCCTACTTGTTACTTTCATGCTTTCCTGTTTTCACATCATATACCTGCTATGTTCGTTAGTACATTATAGTACATGATTTCAATACATTTTATGCTATGTATGTCCATTATGTGCATACTTAGTACATTGTTTTACATTGCTTTTCTGTTGCATATGCTTATCCAACATATGAACACATTATACTACATTTTGAACCGTTGTAAACATTTGACTATGTGAACCGTTGTAATCATTTAACTCTGTGATCCGTTGATATCTGTGAACCGTTTGTATATGTGAACCGTTTATATCTGTGAACCATTTGTATCTATGAACCGTTTGTATCTGCGAACCGTGTGAACCGTATTTGACCATACATAAACATTTCTACTATTGTTAAACATTACTTTGGTGGTTTGGTTTGATTAAATGATTAAGTAATGATGCGTGTGTAATATGATACAAGCATGGTGGATACGCCGCTGGTACTTCCTATATATAAGTGTTTGTATGGTATTACATATTGTAGCGTTATTTGAATCATTTCAGTTTGAGACATAGAACATTTTATACAAATAACATACTTTTCACAAGACATTGTTTTACAAACAACTTATCTTTTACAAACTCATTTTACTTGGTTATTCATTTAACCATGCATTATTCACTTATTTATACATATCATCTGAACTCATTGTTTTTCAAATGATTTACAAAACAAAGCAAATTACAAGGTTCATGACTAAACATTTTTCTCAAAAATAAGTCATGGAACCTATTTTCACAAAACCTATGTATCTCACAGGCATTTTTATGCTGACGTACCTATTTTCACATGTGTTTTTCAGGAGCTGTTGCATAAGATGATCAAGATACACATAGGCAGACTTGGGCTTTAGTGACAATAAAAGATGCAAGACTAGTTAATTATGTTGTATTTCTTTGTTTGTTAAGACATTGTAACACCTTTAATCAATAAAACGAAACTTCAATTGCCATGGATTTGAAACAATTAATTCTGTTACAACACTCCCCGATGTTTCCGCCACATTTTGTATGTTCTACGTGGTCGGGGTGTGACAACATAGCTTAGAAATAGGCTTTGGGGGGTACGGTATGCTAAAATAAACTTTTGGGATCATTCAGGGACTAAAAGCGTCAAAAAAGTGCACAAGTTTGCATTTTTGCGCATAACTTACGTTCTGAATACATCCGGACATCCAAAAATTTATGTAAGCACTAAAATATTTTATTTTAGTGTTTGGCATAAGAAAAATCCATTCGTCACGCCATTTGGATTATTTTTCGCGCTTATGCGCATTCCGTCGTAATTAACCGAACAACGTAACCGTACGGCTAAACGAACCGACACCCGAGATATTTTTGAACACATTTTAAGTTCCCTATACTTTAACTTCATTTTAGAGCTTTGAAATGGGGTTAACGGGGCTTAAACGTGTCAAAAAATGCATCGAAAACCAAGTTTTGAGGTTGCAGGGACTGAAACTGTAAATCTGCCAAACTAGGTCCGTAAGTAGGGGCCAGATGCAGCAAAACGTTTTTTTTTCAGCTGTTAACAGCCCTTAACACTCTCCAAAGGCCAAGTGCCAAGTGTCAAACTCTTATGGTGGATGGCAAATGAGTTACCACAACTTTCCAACAAGTGTACGACTTAGATCGTGCCCCCTTTTCCAAGAAATGATCCTAACGGTGAACCAAAAACTATAAATACCCACCTCCACCCTTCACTTTTCCTCACAAGAATCTGATCTAATGTGCTCTAAGTTGAAACCTTTGTTTCATACCTGAGCTATTTTGATCTAGATTAGCATTCGGGGACCCTTCGTAAGTGTTCCTTCGTTCTTTTATTTCTTTTCGAGTCCGAAAGTCAAACTTTGTTTGACTTTCTGCATTGACCAGTTTATGGTCAATGCGAAGTTCGTTTGAACTTCGCAACGTGATTGTAATCACGATGGTTATAGTCCCTTGTGACTATGCCTAATGATTACCACGTTGTCAAGGGTCGTAAGGGTAAGCGATCTAATAAATCGCTTATACCTTCGAACCCGACCCATTTGGTCGATCATTAGGATCCGACCAAACACATTAGGTGACCATAGTATATAGGGAATAACCTTCCGAGGTTATACCTTATGGTCGCTTCGTTTAAGTAGTTGTATGATAGGTAGTTTATATGCCTTAGGTAAATTACCAAAATACCCCTTTGATGCCAAAATTCATTTTAAACATATGTAACATAACTTTTGACATCTAAACTGATTTGACAACAATATTAGACATGTTAAGGCATATGTTACTTTTCATAGGACTAGTTAGGCGGTCCGAACGCGTTTCACGCGTGCGACGCGTTAAAGTAGCATAAGCTACCTAAACGGGTCGTAATGGGTCGTAATGGGTCGTAAGCACTTAAGTTAGGTTTCAATTAGTATGTAGGCTTTGTTAAACTATATGAAACGAGTCTCCATACTCGTTTGGTTTACGAACCCTCATTCTATCTAAATCTTCCGATATAGGTCCGGTTTATTAACATAGTTACCTATATTAGGTGTCGTTTGATTCCGTGACCTCTAGCATTGCTTGGTGGTTATCTTAGGACTTCTGAGCAATCCCAAGTGAGTACATAGACCCCTCTTTTACTGTTTTCCAAATTATTTTGGGGTGAAACACATGTGCCTACTTGTTACTTTCGTGCTTTCCTGCTTTCACATCGTATACTTGCTATGTTCATTAGTACATTTATAGTACATGATTTCATTGTGTTCTTGCTATGTATGCCCATTGTTTGCGTACTTAGTACATTGTTTTACATTACATTTCATGCTATGTATGTCCATTGTGTGCATACTTAGTACATTGTTTTACATTACATTTCATGCTATGTATGCCCATTGTGTGCGTACTTAGTACAGTTGTTTTCATCACATGCTTACATTTTGTTATGACATTTGGGTTGTTTACAATGGAACAATACACTCATTAACATTAGCTACGCCATTCGTTAGTAGGTAGTGGTACCATAGGAATTGACAACTCCCGTTCCTGAAATCCTGGGTTTGTTTGGATTGGAAGGAATGACCGAATTCGATATACATAACTTAGATAAACCTTTAATTTGTTTAAGGGTTTATCGCCACAGTCTCAAGGCTTGGATGTATGCATTTTCACAATACCGCAAAAATGTTTGTATCAGTAAAGCATGCATTTGTTACACAAAACATAACTGTGATTTAAACCATGTTTTACTTCAATACCTTGTTTTTGTGCATTTTACATATGGTTTAGTTGATATATTTCACTTACCATACATGATATTTTTGGGTAAACATTACATGATCTACATTAACATAAACATTTTGACATTGATATACACATTTAGTGGTTTACATTGGACATAGACATTTCAATATGGTTTACACATTAACACATGACAATTCATTGATACATGAACAATTTACATTGATGGTTGGTTTGGGTAAATGATTCGAGTAACGAGACGTGTGTAATATAATACAAGCATGGTGGATACGCCGCCGGTACTTCCTATAAATAAGTGTCTGTATGATATTTCATGTCGTAGTGTTACTTAAATCATTTCAATATTTGACATATTACATTTTACATAAACAACTTATTTTCACAAGACGTTGATTTACAAAACAACATATCTTATACAAACTCATTTTTACTTGGTTATTCATTTAACTTTACATTATTCTCTTACTTATACATATCATTGCTTTTTAATGATTTACAAAACAAAAAAACTTACAAGGTTCATGACTGACTGTTATTAAACAATTTTTTCTAAACTTATAAGTCATGAATCCTATTTTCACAAAACCTATGTATCTCACAGGCATTTTTATGCTGACGTACCTATTTTCACATGTGTTTTCAGGAGCTTTTCCGTAGGATGATGATCGTGACACTAGGGCGGACCTGTGCCTTAGAGACATAAAACGAAGATAGACTTAGTTTAATTATGTTCTGAACTCTTTATTTCCAGTTTAAGACAATGTAACTCTTATGTTGATAAATAAAATACAACTTTGAATGCCATGGTTATGAAACAATTAATTATGTTACAACACTCCCCGACGTTTCCGCCGCGGTTGCATGTTATACGCGGTCGGGGTGTGACAGAAGAATTGGTATCAGAGCCAACGGTTATAGGGAATTAGGTTATTAGTAATTCTTTGACCTAGACTATAACCTTTCTAGGACCCTAACACAAGTTATCTTGTGTTTAGATCTTAAAACATGTACATCACCTATCCTTAGGTGATTATCAAAACAAAAAACCAAATTTTCCAAAACGATTTTTGAAAAACAATCATCTGTTTTTGGATGATTTATTACAAGGTTTTGAAGCCTCTTTTGTAAGGTTTTGAACCCTTCCAATTTGACTAAATTTTTGGCCTTGTGCCTTCAAATTTTCAAAATCTCGTCAAAGTTTTGGGTTCTAAATAGTGTGAACACATGCAAACTGGAAGAGTGAATGCCTGTATTCTGGGTTTTCTATCTAGGCAAGCACTTCGTATATATCTCATCAGACGCGAGACCAGTTGTGCTTACCTGGGAATTCTTGGGATGAGTGTTATCTTATAGGCGAGCATGTCTTCGCGATACATTATTTTTGACCCATTTACTTTGATTAGTCACTGTGTGTCATTTGTTTGCTTGGTAATGCGGACGAATGACCAACATATTTGCTTTTGTTGATTTTGTTTCATCTCATTCTCTTCATCCAATCATCTCACTCGTTTCCTTTCATGATTTCCTCTTTTAGAATGCCTCCTCGACGCGAGAACCAGATAGCGACTGCCGAACTGGCAGAAATTATTACGCCGCAGATGGCTGCTCAATTCCCAAATCTCTTTGCTCAATGGCACCAAGCCAACAACAACAACAATGCTCCATTCAACTACAAGGATTTTAACTCGGCTAAACAACTCAAGTTTAGTGGCTCTGAAGGAGCGACTGGGCTTCTTCAATGGTTCGAGAGCATTGAGAATACTTTCCACCACGTGCAGTGTCCGGATAATCGCAAGGTCGAGTTTTCTTCGAGCGTGTTTCAGAAGAGGGCTCTCACATGGTGGAACGGGGTTATGAGAGATCGTGGTGCAGAAGTTGCTCTAGCACAGACATGGGCTGAACTCAGGGCCCTTATGATAAGGGAGTTCTGTCCTCGTCATGAACAACCAGCGTTGGAGAAGGAGTTTGATGACTTGAAACAAGATAGTGGTGAGCACAGGGCGTATACTGACAGGTTTGAGGAGTTGAGTCGGCTTTGCCCGACTATGGTTACCCCACTCAACAAGGCTATCGAAAGGTATATCGACGGCCTACCTGACTCGGTACAAGACATCATTACTGGTAGTAACCCTACCACACTCCGTCAGGCTATCGAGTTAGCAGCGACATTGACTGAGTCGCAGATTCGGAAGAATAAATTACACAGGAAGGGTGACAAGGGCAAGAAACAGACATCTGACAAAGAAGATAGCAAGAAAGGTCAAAACAAGAACGGAAAGGATTCTGGTTCATCGAATAGGGCAAGGAAGCGAAAGGCTTCCCAAAACTATGCTGTCACTGCCCAAGCTAACCAGGCAGCTCCCAACCAACCCGCACAGCCTCCAGCGAAGAAGCCCTATTCAGGGAATGCACCTTTGTGCAATAGGTGCAACAGTCACCATCAGCCACAACATCAGTGTCGTTTCTGTACTAACTGTGGGAAGTCAGGTCATCTTGCCGATGTTTGTCGGTTTGCTCAGAATCGGGCAGTTCAGAACCCGGCTCAACAAGTTGCACAGCCTCCTGCTCAGCAACAGGGTCAAGCTGCACGACCACACTACCCACCAGGTGCTTGCTATAACTGTGGGGATCTGACCCACTACAGAAACCGGTGCCCAAGGCTAGCTAACCAGAAGCAGAATGCAAACCAGAATCAGGCTCAGGCTCGGGGGCGAGCTTTCAACATGAATGCCCAAGAGGCGCAGGCGGACGATAATGTGGTGAACGGTACGTTCTTTGTTAATAATCAGCCTGCATCTGTTCTTTTTGATTCGGGTGCCGACAAGAGTTTTGTGTCATTGTCTTTTGAGCCAATGCTTCGCGTGTCTAGAACGAAACTAGGAAAACCCTTGACAGTAGAAGTTGCTAGTGGTGAACCCATTTTTCTTGATTCTGTTCTACGCAACTGCCAGTTGAACCTTAACGACCATCTTTTTCCTATCGACCTCACGCCAATGAAACTTGGAAGCTTCGACGTCATTGTGGGTATGGATTGGTTATCCAAGCATCGCGCAGAGATAGTTTGTTCTGACAAGATCGTTCGTGTGCCGCTTTCGACAGGCGAGATCCTACAGGTTCAAGGTGAGAAACTGTCTGGTGGCCTCAAGCTCATGTCTTGTTTTAAAGCTCGGAAATATCTGCGGAAGAACTATGTGGCTTTCTTAGCACATGTTACAGCAGATAAAGGCAAGGGTAAGTCTATTTCAGATATTCATGTCGTTCGGGATTATTCTGAAGTATTCCCTGAAGAGTTACCTGGTCTACCCCCAGCACGCCAAGTCGAGTTCCGCATTGATCTCGTACCTGGTGCAAATCCCATTGCCAGAGCTCCATATCGTCTTGCACCGTCTGAGATGCAAGAGTTGTCTAAGCAGCTTCAGGAGCTCTCTGACAAAGGCTTTATCCGTCCCAGCTTTTCACCTTGGGGTGCTCCCGTTCTTTTTGTCAAGAAGAAGGATGGATCCTTTAGGATGTGTATCGATTATCGTGATCTTAACAAGCTTACCATCAAAAATCGATATCCCTTACCGCGCATAGACGATCTCTTTGATCAGTTACAGGGCGCTTCTTGTTTTTCGAAGATTGATCTGCGTTCCGGGTATCATCAACTTCGTGTGCAAGAAGAAGATATTCCCAAGACAGCTTTCCGCACTCGTTATGCGCATTATGAGTTCACAGTCATGCCATTTGGTTTGACTAATGCTCCTACTGTTTTCATGGACTTAATGAATAGGGTCTGCAAGCCTTATTTGGATCAGTTCGTCATTGTTTTTATTGACGACATCTTGATTTACTCTAAGACGCGAGCTGATCATGAGCAACATCTTCGTCTTACTCTGGAACTCCTAAAGAAAGAGCAACTTTTCGCCAAATTCTCCAAGTGTGAATTCTGGCTTAAAGAAGTTCAATTCTTAGGACATATTGTCAACGAACGAGGTATTCATGTAGATCCCTCCAAGATCAGTGCGATTAAGGATTGGGATACGCCTACTACTCCTACTGAAGTTCGTTCTTTTCTCAGTCTAGCGGGTTATTACCGCCGCTTCATTGCGAACTTCTCAAAGATTGCAGTTCCTCTAACTGCTCTAACCCAGAAGAACAAACCCTTTGATTGGGGATTCAAGCAAGAGGAAGCGTTTCTGACTTTGAAACAAAAACTTTGCAACGCGCCTGTTCTGACTTTGCCTGAGGGCAATGATGATTTCGTCGTTTATTGCGATGCATCTAAATTGGGT
The DNA here is from genome assembly GCA_030545235.1 of Helianthus tuberosus. Lineage (NCBI taxonomy): Eukaryota > Viridiplantae > Streptophyta > Magnoliopsida > Asterales > Asteraceae > Helianthus > Helianthus tuberosus. The sequence continues at coordinate 91,196,383 of CM060410.1, forward strand.
CTTGGCTGTGTCCTGATGCAAAGGAACAAAGTCATAGCATATGCATCGAGGCAGTTGAAGATACATGAGAAGAACTACACCACTCAAGATCTTGAGTTGGGTGCAGTTGTTTTCGCTCTAAAGATCTGGAGACACTATTTGTACGGTACAAAATGTGTGGTTTTCACGGACCACAAAAGTCTTCAGCATATCTTCAACCAGAAAGAACTCAACATGAGGCAACGACGTTGGGTTGAGCTTTTAAACGACTATGACTGCGAAATTCGCTACCATCCTGGTAAGGCGAATGTCGTAGCTGATGCATTGAGTCGTATGGAACGTACTAAGCTTCATTGTGTACGTGTTCAATCTGTTATTCAAGCTCGATCCGATATCCAAGCCTGCATTTCTCAGGCTCAACAATCTTGTGTTTCACAAGGTTTAATGGATAAGGAATTTCCCTATCACATAACACCTGCTCTGGAACTGAAGGACAATGGATCATATTACTTCATGGACCGTTTGTGGGTCCCAAGCCAAGATAACCTTCGCACCTTGCTTATGGACGAAGCCCATAAATCGCGTTATTCTGTTCATCCTGGCTCAGATAAGATGTATAAGGATCTTCGTATTCACTATTGGTGGCCTGGTATGAAGAAAGACATTGCCTTATATGTATCAAAATGCCTTACTTGTCTCAAAGTTAAGGCTGAACATCAACGTCCTTCGGGTTTATTGGTGCAACCAGAGATCCCAGTTTGGAAATGGGAAAGCATTACAATGGATCTTGTTACCAAACTTCCACGCACAAAGAAAGGTCATGATGCCATCTGGGTAGTTGTTGATCGTCTTACTAAGTCAGCGCATTTCTTGCCAATCCGTGAGGATTTTTCTGCTGACAAACTTGCTAAAATCTATGTGGATGAAATAGTAGCTCGACATGGTGTTCCTTTGAACATCATTTCTGACAGAGATGCTCGCTTCACTTCTCATTTTTGGAGTACCATGCAATCTGCTATGGGGACCCAACTTAATCTGAGCACGGCTTATCATCCGCAAACGGATGGTCAATCTGAGAGAACAATCCAGACTCTGGAGGATATGCTTAAAGCTTGTGTGATCGATTTTGGTGGTAGTTGGGATTCACATCTTCAGTTGATTGAATTCTCCTACAACAACAGTTATCACACCAGAATCAAAATGGCTCCTTTCGAGGCTCTCTATGGTCGAAAATGTCGTTCACCAGTCTGCTGGAATGAGATCGGCGAGGCTCAGCTTACTGGACCTGCCCTCATTTTAGAGACAACAGATAAGGTCAAGAAAGTTCGTGATAACCTTCAGATAGCTAGAAGCCATCAAAAGAGTTACGCGGACCCAAAACGCAAGCCCTTGGAATTTCAAGTCGGTGATCGAGTATTACTTAAGGTCTCACCTTGGAAAGGTGTGATCAGATTTGGAAAGAAAGGAAAACTTGCACCTAGATATGTTGGACCATTCAAGATCATTTTAAAAGAATCAGAAAGGTAGCCTACAGACTTGAGTTACCTCCGGAACATGGAAATGTTCATCCAACTTTTCACGTGTCCAATCTCAAGAGGTGTTTAGCTGATGAGAACCTCCACATACCACTTGACGAAATTCGTGTTGGTAAAACACTGAAATTTGTTGAGAAACCTGTGGAAATCATGGAACGTGAAGTCAAATGGCTTAAACGCCAACACATTCCTTTGGTCAAAGTTCGCTGGGAAGCTAGACGTGGACCCGAGTTTACTTGGGAACGCGAAGATCAAATGAAGGCGAAATATCCGCATCTTTTCCCACGAGTTTCCTCTAAATAAATTTCGGGACGAAATTTCCACAAGTAGGGGAGACTGTAACATCTGTGCTTGTAATCATTATGAACAGTACCATTATCAGTAAAACAATTTCATTTGATCCCAATGTTTGTTTGGTTATGTTTTACATTTTTCATGTTTTGACTTTTATTCAATTTCAAACTCTATATCACTTTCTAGAGAGTTATACGCAAACTGGTGCGAAAACGTAGCCAGTTTAATGCGACAAATACTCCGGAACATCAACATATACTTAACATACCTTAAATAACCCTTACATAACTTAGAAATAAGTTTTGAAGGCTTTGGTATGGCAAAAACAAGTTAATTCGCTTACAGGGACTAAACTTGACAAACTGCGAAAGTATGCCAATTTGAACTGTAACGAACATTCCGGAACATGACCATAAGTTAAAGATACCATAAATATCCTTTACATAGCTTAGAAATAGGCTTTGAGGGGTTCGGTATGCTAAAATAAACTTTTGGGGTCATTCAGGGACTAACAGCGTCAAAAAAGAGCACAAGTTTGCATTTTCGAGCATAACTTACGTTCTAAATATATCCGGACATCCAAAAATTTATGTAAGCACTAAAATATTTTAGTTTAGTGTTTGGCATAAGAAAAATCCATTCGTCACGCCATTTGGATCATTCTTCGCGCTTATGCGCATTCCGTCGTAATTAACCGAACAACGTAACCGTACGGCTAAACGAACCAACACCCGAGATATTTTTGAACACATTTTAAGTTCCCTATACATTAACTTCATTTTAGAGCTTTGAAATGGGGTTAACGGGGCTTAAACGTGTCAAAAAAACGCATCGAAAACCAAGTTTTGAGGTTGCAGGGACTGAAACTGTAAATCTGCCAAACTAGGTCCGTAAGTAGGGGCCAGATGCAGCAAAACGTTTTTTTTCAGCTGTTAACAGCCCTTAACACTCTCCAAAGGCCAAGTGCCAAGTGTCAAACTCTTATGGTGGATGGCAAATGAGTTACCACAACTTTCCAACAAGTGTACGACTTAGATCGTGCCCCCTTTTCCAAGAAATGATCCTAACGGTGAACCAAAAACTATAAATACCCACCTCCACCCTTCACTTTTCCTCACAAGAATCTGATCTAATGTGCTCTAAGTTGAAACCTTTGTTTCTGTAACAACTGTGCTTGTAATCACTATGAACAGTTCTATTATCAATAAAACAATGTTATTTGATCCCAATGTGTGTTTTGTTATGTTTTACATTTTTCATGTTTTGACTTTTATCAAATTTCAAACTCTATATCACTTTCTGGAGAGTTATACGCAAACTGGTGCGTAAACGTACTCAGTTTAATGCGAGAAATACTCCGGAACATCAACATATACTCAACATACCTTAAATAACCTTTACATAACTTAGAAATAAGTTTTGAAGGCTTTGGTATGGCAAAAACAAGTTAATTCGCTTACAGGGACTAAATATGACAAACTGCGAAAGTATGTCAATTTGAACTGTAACGAACATTCCGGAACATAACCATAAGTTAAACACACCTTAAATATCCTTTACATAGCTTAGAAATAGGCTTTGAGGGGTTCGGTGTGCTAAAATAAACTTTTGGGTCATTCAGGGACTAAAAGTGTCAAAAAGTGCACAAGTTTGCATTTTCGCGCATAACTTACGTTCTGAATACATCCGGACATCCAAAAATTTATGTAAGCATGACTACATTATATTTTAGTGTTCGCCTTAAGAAAAATCCATTCGTCGCGTCATTTGGATCGTTTTTCGCGCTTATGCGCATTCAGTCGTAATTAAGCGAACATCGCGTTCGTACGGCCAAACGAACCAACCTCCGGCATATTTTTGAGCATGTTTTGAGTTCCCTATACTTTATCTTCATTTTAGAGACTTGAAATGAGGTTAACGGGGTTCAAACGCATCGAAAATCGCTTAAACGGGCTGCAGGGACTAAACCTGTCACTTTTGAAACAATTCTGGAACTGGGAGGCAGTGGCGTAGCGCGAGCCCTAAGGGCCTATGCAGTCGCGCTACGCGAGTGCCTTAACTGGACAGAAACATCAGTTTTGCATTCGGGACCAGATTCGATGTATTAGCCGTTGTTTAATTCACAACCACACATTCTAAACTTGCTTAGTCAGCGGATAAGGATGGAATTTAGGCACCATAACTTTCCGACACTTGTACGGATACGATTAAGGCACGATATTCGACAAGCGATCTTAACGGTTCGGGTATTCCTATAAATACCCCAACACCCCCATTGCTAAACTTACAAGAAATTTGATTTGAGAAACTCTAAGTTGAAACATTTGTTTCATACCTGAGATTTTTGAATCGAGTTTAGCATTCGGGGACCCTTCGTAAGTATTCTTTCGTTCTTTTCCTTATTTTTACTGCTTTTCGAGTCAGAAAGTCAAACTTTGTTTGACTTTCAGCGTTGACCAGTAATGGTCAATGCGAAGTTCGTTTGAACTTCGCAACGTGAGTGTAATCACGTTGGTTATAGTCCCTTGGGACTATGCCTACTGATTACCACGTTGTCTAGGGTCGTAGGGTAAGCGATCTAATAAATCGCTTATACCTCGAACCCGACCCATTTGGTCGATCATTAGGATCCGACCAAACACATTAGGTGACCATAGTAGGTAGGGAATAACCTTCCGAGGTTATACCCTATGGTCACATCGGTTAAGTAGTTGTATGATAGGTAGTTTATATGCCTTAGGTAAATTACCAGAATACCCTTTTCATGTATAATTGGTAATTAAGCATATGTAACCTAAACTTTTGTCACGTAACTGGTTATGTAACATGTTTAGGCATATAATACTTGTCATAGGACTAGTTAGGCGGTCCGAACGCGTTTCACGCGCACGATGCGTTAAAGTAGCATAAGCTACCTAAACGGATCATAATGGGTCAATAAGACTAAGGTTAATTTTCATTTAGCATGTAGGTTTTGTTAAACCATATCACGTGAGTTCCTACACTCATTTGGTTTACAAACCCTAATGCTACCCAGTCTTCCGAGATAGGTCCGGTTTATTAACATAGTTACCTATACTAGGTGCCGTTTGATTCCGAGATCTATAGCATTACTTGGTGGTTATCTATATACAACTGAGCAATCTCAAGTGAGTACATAGACCCCTCTTTTACTGTTTTCCAAACTGTTTTGTGGTGGAACACATGTGCCTACTTGTTACTTTCATGCTTTCCTGTTTTCACATCATATACTGCTATGTTCGTTAGTACATTATAGTACATTATTTTATGACATTTCATGCTAGGTGTGCCTATTATGTGCATTACTTAGTACATTGTTTTACATGACATTTCATGCTAGGTGTGCCCATTATGTGCATTACTTAGTACATCGTTTTACATGACATTTCACGCTATGTATGTTCATTTGATTACATACGTAGTGCATTGTTTTCACATGCTTACATTTTGGTATGACATTTGGTTTGTTTACATGGGACAATACATTCATTAACATTAGCTACGACGTTCGTTAGTAGGTAGTGGTACCATAGGAATTGACAACTCCCGTTCCGGACGTCCCAGGGAAAGGGGATGAAAGGAATGACCGAATTCGATGATATAAGACAGATAGACCTTTAATTTGTTTAAAGGGTTTATCACCACAGTCGCAAGGCTTGGATGTATGCATTTTCACAATACCGCATAAATGTTCATATTAAATAGTTGCATGCATTTACACAAAACGTAGCGTTGATTTAAACCAAGTTTTACTTCAACATTTTGTTTTTGTGCATATGGTTTAGTTGAGACATTTCACTTGCCATACATGACATTTTGACATAGACATTTGACATGGATATTTGACATAGACATTTTGACATGATTTACATTTGACACAAACACTTTTGACATTGGTTTTACAAACTACATGATTTACATCTTGACATGAACACTTTGACATATTATTTAATACATTTGACAATTGAATTAAACATAGACTTCTTACATCGGTTGGTTTGGTTTGATTAAGTGATTAAGTAACGAAACGTGTGTAATATGATACAAGCATGGTGGATACGCCGCTGGTACTTCCTATATATAAGTGTTTGTATGGTATTACATATCGTAGCGTTATTTGAATCATTTCAGTTTGAGATATATAACATTTTATACAAATAAGATACTTTTCACAAGACATTGATTTACAAGCAACTTATCTTATACAAACACATTTTTACATGGTTATTTATTTAACATGACAATTACTTATACATATCATCTGATCTTATTGTTTTCAAATGATTTACATGACAAAGCAAATTACAAGGTTCATGACTAAACATTTTTCTTAAACATAAATCATGAAACCTATTTTCACAAAACCTATGTATCTCACAGGCATTTTTATGCTGACGTACCTATTTTCACATGTGTTTTCAGGTGCTTTTCCATAGGATGTTGATCTTGATACTAGGGCGGACATGTGCCTTAGAGACTTTAAAAGAAGATAGACTATGTTTAATTATGTTCTGAACTCTTTAATTTCCTGTTTGAAACAATGTAACACCTTTGTTTATAAATAAAATACAACTTTGTATGCCATGGTTATGAAACAATTAATTCTGTTACGACACGCCCCGATGTTTCCGCCGCGATTTGTTGTTTTACGCGGTCGGGGTGTGACAGAAGAGTTGGTATCAGAGCCAATGGTTATAGGGAATTAGGTTATTAGTAATGCTTTGACCTAGACTATAACTTTTCTAGGACCCTAACACAAGTTATCTTGTGTTTAGATCTTAAAACATGTACATCACCTATCCTTAGGTGATTATCAAAACAAGAACCAAATTTTCCGAATCGATTTTTGAAAAACAATCATCTGTTTTTGAATGTTTTATTACAAGGTTTTGAACCCTCAATTGTAAGGTTTTGAACCCTCTGTTATATGGTTTTGAACCCTTTTCAGTATTGGTTTTTGGCCTTATGCCTTCAAATTTTCAAAATCCCGTCAAACGTTTTGGGTTTAAATAATGTGAACATGTGCAAACTGGAAGGGTGAATGCCTGTATTCTGGGTTTTCTGTCTAGGCAAGCACTTCGTATACATCTCATCAGACGCGAGACCAGTTGTGCTTACCTGGGAATTCTTGGGATGAGTGTTCACTTATAGGCGAGCATGTCTTCATTATACATTATTTTTGACCCATTTACTTTGATTAGTCACTGTGATTCGTTTGTTTGCTTGGTAATGCGGACGAATGATCACCATCTTTGCTTTTGTTGATTTTGTTTCATCTCATTCTCTTCATCCAATCATCTCACTCGTTTCCTTTCATGTTTTCCTCTTTTAGAATGCCTCCTCGACGCGAGAACCAGATAGCAACTGCCGAACTGGCAGAAATTATTACGCAGCAGATGGCTGCTCAATTTCCAAATCTCTTTGCTCAATGGAACCAAGCCAACAACAACAACAATGTTCCATGCAAATACAAAGATTTTAACCAGGCTAAACCACTCAAGTTTAGTGGTTCTGAGGGAGCGACTAGGCTTCTTCAGTGGTTCGAGAGCATAGAGAATACTTTTCGCCATGTGCAGTGTCCGGATAATCGCAAGGTCGAGTTCTCGTCGAGTGTGTTTCAGAAGAGGGCTCTTACATGGTGGAATGGGGTGATGAGAGACCGAGGTGCAGAAGTTGCTCTCGCACAGACATGGGCTGAACTTAGAGCCCTTATGATGAGGGAATTCTGTCCTCGTCATGAGCAGCGAGCGTTGGAGAAGGAGTTTGATGTTTTGAAGCAAGATAGTGGTGAGCACAGGGCTTATACGGATCGGTTTGAAGAGTTGAGTCTGCTTTGCCCAACAATGGTCACCCCACTCGACAAGGCTATCGAGAGATACATCGATGGCCTACCTGACTCGGTACAAGACATTCCTACTGGTAGTAACCCTGCCACACTCTCAGGCGATCGAGTTATCTGCGACATTGACTGAGTCGCAGATCCGGAAAAACAAGTTACACCGGAAGGGTGACAAGGGCAAGGAACAATCGGCTGACAAGGTGGATAACAAGAAAGGTCAAAACGGGAATGGAAAGAACTTTGGTTCTTCAAAGAGGGCAAAGAAGCGTAAGGCTTCCCAAAACTATGCAGTCACTGCCCAAGCTAACCAGGCAGCTCCCAACCAACCCGCACAGCCTCCAGCGAAGAAACCCTATTCAGGGAATGCACCTTTGTGCAATAGATGCAACAGTCACCACCAGCCGCAACTTCCATTCCGTTTCTGTACTAACTGTGGGAAATCAGGCCATCTTGCCAATGTTTGTTGGTCTGCTCAGAATCCCGCGGTTCAGAACCCGGCTCAACAAGTTGCTCAGCAACAGGGTCAAGCTGCAAGACCACAATACCCACCTGGTGCTTGTTACAATTGTGGGATCTGACCCACTACAGAAACCGGTGCCCAAGGCTAGCCAACCAGAACCAGAACCAGAACCAGAACCAAAATCAGGCTCCGGCTCGAGCCCGAGTCTTTAACATGAATGCCCAAGAGGCACAGGCTGACGATAATGTGGTGAACGGTACGTTCTTTATTAATAATCAGCCTGCATCTGTTCTTTTCGATTCTGGTGCCGATAAGAGTTTCGTGTCTTTGTCTTTTGAGCAAATGCTTCGCGTGTCTAGAATGAAACTAAGTAAATCTTTGACAGTAGAGGTTGCTAGTGGTGAACCCATTATTCTTGATTCTGTTCTTCGCAACTGCCAGTTGAATCTTAACGACCATCTTTTTCCTATTGACCTCGCGCCTATGCAACTTGGAAGCTTCGACGTTATTGTGGGAATGGATTGGTTATCCAAGCATCACGCAGAGATAGTTTGTTCTAAGAAGATTGTTCGTGTGCCGCTTTCGACAGGCGAGATCCTGCAGGTTCAAGGTGAGAAGCCTACCGGTGGTCTCAAACTCATGTCTTGTTTTAAAGCTCGGAAGTATCTGCGGAAGAACTATGTGGCTTTCTTAGCACATGTTACAGAAGATAAAGGCAAGGGTAAGTCTATTTCAGATATTCCTGTCGTTCGGGATTATTCTGAAGTGTTCCCTGAAGATTTACCTGGTCTACCTCCAGCACGCCAAGTCGAGTTTCGCATTGATCTCGTACCTGGTGCAAATCCCGTTGCCAGAGCTCCATATCGTCTTGCACCGTCTGAGATGCAAGAGTTGTCCAAACAGCTTCAGGAGCTCTCTGACAAAGGCTTTATCCGTCCCAGTTTTTCACCTTGGGGTGCTCCCGTTCTTTTTGTAAAGAAGAAGGATGGATCCTTTAGGATGTGTATCGATTACCGTGAGCTTAACAAGCTTACCATCAAGAATCGATATCCCTTACCTCGCATAGACGACCTCTTTGATCAGTTACAAGGCGCTTCTTATTTTTCGAAGATTGATCTGCGTTCCGGATATCATCAACTTCGGGTGCATGAAGAAGATATTCCCAAGACAGCGTTCCGTACTCGATATGGGCATTATGAGTTCACAGTCATGCCATTCGGTGTGCCTAATGCTCCTGCTGTTTTCATGGACTTAATGAATAGGGTCTGCAAACCTTATTTGGATCAGTTCGTCATTGTTTTTATTGACGACATCTTGATATACTCTAAGACGCGAGCTGGACACGAGCAACATCTTTGTCTTACTCTGGAACTCCTAAAGAAAGAGCAACTTTTCGCAAAATTCTCCAAGTGCGAATTTTGGCTTAAAGAAGTTCAATTTTTGGGGCATGTTATCAACGAACGAGGTATTCATGTAGATCCCTCCAAGATCAGTGCGATCAAGGATTGGGATACACCTACTACTCCTACTGAAGTTCGTTCTTTTCTTGGTCTAGCGGGTTATTATCGCCGCTTCATAGAAAACTTCTCGAAGATTGCAGTTCCTCTAACTGCTCTAACTCAGAAGAAAATGCCCTTTTATTGGGGATACAAACAAGAGGAAGCTTTTCAACACTTGAAGCAGAAGCTTTGCGATGCGCCTGTTCTATCATTGCCAGAGGGTGATGTTGATTTTGTCGTGTATTGTGATGCATCGAAATTGGGTCTTGGCTGTGTTCTTATGCAAAGGAACAAAGTCATAGCTTATGCATCGAGGCAGTTGAAGATACATGAGAAGAACTACACCACTCATGATCTTGAGTTGGGTGCAGTTGTCTTTGCTCTCAAGATCTGGAGACACTATTTGTACGGTACAAAATGTGTGGTTTTCACTGACCACAAAAGTCTTCAGCATATCTTCAACCAGAAAGAACTCAACATGAGACAGCGACGTTGGGTTGAGCTTCTAAACGACTATGATTGCGAAATTCGCTACCATCCTGGTAAGGCGAATGTCGTAGCTGATGCATTGAGTCGTAAGGAACGTACTAAGCTTCATTGTGTACGTGTTCAATCTGTTATTCAAGCTCGATCTGATATCCAAGCACGCATTTCTCAGGCTCAACAATCTTGTGTTTCACAAGGTTTGATGGATAAGGAATTTCCCTATCACATAACACCTGCTCTTGAACTGAAGGACAATGGATCATATTACTTCATGGACCGTTTGTGGGTCCCAAGCCAGGATGATATTCGTACCTTGCTTATGGATGAAGCCCATAAGTCTCGTTATTCTATTCATCCGGGCTCAGATAAGATGTATAAGGATCTTCGTATTCTCTATTGGTGGCCTGGTATGAAGAAAGACATTGCCTTATACGTATCCAAATGCCTTACTTGTCTTAAGGTTAAGGCTGAACATGAGCGTCCTTCTGGTTTATTGGAGCAACCAGAGATCCCAGTTTGGAAATGGGAAAACATTACTATGGATCTTGTTACCAAACTCCCGCGCACAAAGAAAGGTCATGATGCCATCTGGGTAGTTGTTGATCGTCTTACAAAGTCAGCACATTTCTTGCCAATCCGTGAGGATTTTCCTACTGACAGACTTGCTCAAATCTATGTGGATGAAATTGTAGCTCGACATGGTGTTCCGTTGAACAACATTTCTGACAGAGATGCTCGTTTCACTTCTCATTTTTGGAGAACCATGCAATCTGCCATGGGGACCCAACTTAATCTGAGCACAGCTTATCATCCACAAACGGATGGTCAATCTGAAAGAACAATCCAGACTTTGGAGGATATGCTTAGAGCTTGTGTGATCGATTTTGGTGGTAGTTGGGATTCACATCTTAAATTGATTGAATTCTCCTACAACAACAGTTATCACACTAGCATCAAAATGGCTCCTTTCGAGGCTCTCTATGGTCGAAAATGTCGTTCACCAGTCTGCTGGAATGAGATTGGCGAGGCTCAACTTACTGGACCTGCCCTCATTTTAGAGACAACTGACAAGGTCAAGAAAGTTCGTGATAACCTTCAGGCAGCTAGAAACCGTCAGAAGATTTACGCGGACCCAAAATGCAAAGCCTTGGAATTTCAAGTCGGTGATCGAGTATTACTTAAGGTCTCACCTTGGAAAGGTGTGATCAGATTTGGAAAGAAAGGAAAACTTGCACCTAGATACGTTGGACCATTCAAGATCGTCGAAAGAATCGGAAAGGTAGCCTACAGACTTGAGTTACCTCCTGAACTTGGAAATGTTCATCCAACTTTTCACGTGTCCAATCTCAAGAAGTGTTCAGCTGATGAGAACTTTTCCGTACCGCTTAACGAAATTCGTGTTGGCAAAACACTGAAATTTGTTGAGAAACCAGTGGAAATCATGGAACGTGAAGTCAAGTGGCTTAAACGCAAGCGCATTCCTTTGGTCAAAGTTCGCTGGGAAGCTAAACGTGGACCTGAGTTTACTTGGGAACGCGAAGATCAAATGAAGGCGAAATATCCACATCTTTTTCCACGAGTTTCCTCTAAATAAATTTCGGGACGAAATTTCCACAAGTAGGGGAGACTGTAACAACTGTGCTTGTAATCACTTTGAACAGTTCTATTATCAATAAAACAATGTTATTTGATCCCAATGTGTGTTTTGTTATGTTTTACATTTTTCATGTTTTGACTTTTATCAAATTTCAAACTCTATATCACTTTCTGAAGAGTTATACGCAAACTGGTGCGTAAACGTACTCAGTTTAATGCGAGAAATACTCCGGAACATCAACATATACTCAACATACCTTAAATAACCTTTACATAACTTAGAAATAAGTTTTGAAGGCTTTGGTATGGCAAAAACAAGTTAATTCGCTTACAGGGACTAAATATGACAAACTGCGAAAGTATGTCAATTTGAACTGTAACGAACATTCCGGAACATAACCATAAGTTAAACACACCTTAAATATCCTTTACATAGCTTAGAAATAGGCTTTGAGGGGTTCGGTGTGCTAAAATAAACTTTTGGGTCATTCAGGGACTAAAAGTGTCAAAAAGTGCACAAGTTTGCATTTTCGCGCATAACTTACGTTCTGAATACATCCGGACATCCAAAAATTTATGTAAGCATGACTACATTATATTTTAGTGTTCGCCTTAAGAAAAATCCATTCGTCGCGTCATTTGGATATTTTTTCGCGCTTATGCGCATTCAGTCGTAATTAAGCGAACATCGCGTTCGTACGGCCAAACGAACCAACCTCCGGCATATTTTTGAGCATGTTTTGAGTTCCCTATACTTTATCTTCATTTTAGAGCCTTGAAATGAGGTTAACGGGGTTCAAACGCATCGAAAATCGCTTAAACGGGCTGCAGGGACTAAACCTGTCACTTTTGAAACAATTCTGGAACTGGGAGGCAGTGGCGTAGCGCGAGCCCTAAGGGCCTATGCAGTCGCGCTACGCGAGTGCCTTAACTGGACAGAAACATCAGTTTTGCATTCGGGACCAGATTCGATGTATTAGCCGTTGTTTAATTCACAACCACACATTCTAAACTTGCTTAGTCAGCGGATAAGGATGGAATTTAGGCACCATAACTTTCCGACACTTGTACGGATACGATTAAGGCACGATATTCGACAAGCGATCTTAACGGTTCGGGTATTCCTATAAATACCCCAACACCCCCATTGCTAAACTTACAAGAAATTTGATTTGAGAAACTCTAAGTTGAAACATTTGTTTCATACCTGAGATTTTTGAATCGAGTTTAGCATTCGGGGACCCTTCGTAAGTATTCTTTCGTTCTTTTCCTTATTTTTACTGCTTTTCGAGTCAGAAAGTCAAACTTTGTTTGACTTTCAGCGTTGACCAGTAATGGTCAATGCGAAGTTCGTTTGAACTTCGCAACGTGAGTGTAATCACGTTGGTTATAGTCCCTTGGGACTATGCCTACTGATTACCACGTTGTCTAGGGTCGTAGGGTAAGCGATCTAATAAATCGCTTATACCTCGAACCCGACCCATTTGGTCGATCATTAGGATCCGACCAAACACATTAGGTGACCATAGTAGGTAGGGAATAACCTTCCGAGGTTATACCCTATGGTCACATCGGTTAAGTAGTTGTATGATAGGTAGTTTATATGCCTTAGGTAAATTACCAGAATACCCTTTTCATGTATAATTGGTAATTAAGCATATGTAACCTAAACTTTTGTCACGTAACTGATTATGTAACATGTTTAGGCATATAATACTTGTCATAGGACTAGTTAGGCGGTCCGAACGCGTTTCACGCGCACGATGCGTTAAAGTTGCATAAGCTACCTAAACGGATCATAATGGGTCAATAAGACTAAGGTTAATTTTCATTTAGCATGTAGGTTTTGTTAAACCATATCACGTGAGTTCCTACACTCATTTGGTTTACAAACCCTAATGCTACCCAGTCTTCCGAGATAGGTCCGGTTTATTAACATAGTTACCTATACTAGGTGCCGTTTGATTCCGAGATCTATAGCATTACTTGGTGGTTATCTATATACAACTGAGCAATCTCAAGTGAGTACATAGACCCCTCTTTTACTGTTTTCCAAACTGTTTTGTGGTGGAACACATGTGCCTACTTGTTACTTTCATGCTTTCCTGTTTTCACATCATATACTGCTATGTTCGTTAGTACATTATAGTACATGATTTTATGACATTTCATGCTAGGTGTGCCTATTATGTGCATTACTTAGTACATTGTTTTACATGACATTTCATGCTAGGTGTGCCCATTATGTGCATTACTTAGTACATCGTTTTACATGACATTTCACGCTATGTATGTTCATTTGATTACATACGTAGTGCATTGTTTTCACATGCTTACATTTTGGTATGACATTTGGTTTGTTTACATGGGACAATACATTCATTAACATTAGCTACGACGTTCGTTAGTAGGTAGTGGTACCATAGGAATTGACAACTCCCGTTCCGGACGTCCCAGGGAAAGGGGATGAAAGGAATGACCGAATTCGATGATATAAGACAGATAGACCTTTAATTTGTTTAAAGGGTTTATCACCACAGTCGCAAGGCTTGGATGTATGCATTTTCACAATACCGCATAAATGTTCATATTAAATAGTTGCATGCATTTACACAAAACGTAGCGTTGATTTAAACCAAGTTTTACTTCAACATTTTGTTTTTGTGCATATGGTTTAGTTGAGACATTTCACTTGCCATACATGACATTTTGACATAGACATTTGACATGGATATTTGACATAGACATTTTGACATGATTTACATTTGACACAAACACTTTTGACATTGGTTTTACAAACTACATGATTTACATCTTGACATGAACACTTTGACATATTATTTAATACATTTGACAATTGAATTAAACATAGACTTCTTACATCGGTTGGTTTGGTTTGATTAAGTGATTAAGTAACGAAACGTGTGTAATATGATACAAGCATGGTGGATACGCCGCTGGTACTTCCTATATATAAGTGTTTGTATGGTATTACATATCGTAGCATTATTTGAATCATTTCAGTTTGAGATATATAACATTTTATACAAATAACATACTTTTCACAAGACATTGATTTACAAGCAACTTATCTTATACAAACACATTTTTACATGGTTATTTATTTAACCTGACAATTACTTATACATATCATCTGATCTTATTGTTTTCAAATGATTTACATGACAAAGCAAATTACAAGGTTCATGACTAAACATTTTTCTTAAACATAAATCATGAAACCTATTTTCACAAAACCTATGTATCTCACAGGCATTTTTATGCTGACGTACCTATTTTCACATGTGTTTTCAGGTGCTTTTCCATAGGATGTTGATCTTGATACTAGGGCGGACCTGTGCCTTAGAGACTTTAAAAGAAGATAGACTATGTTTAATTATGTTCTGAACTCTTTAATTTCCTGTTTGAAACAATGTAACACCTTTGTTTATAAATAAAATACAACTTTGTATGCCATGGTTATGAAACAATTAATTCTGTTACGACACGCCCCGATGTTTCCGCCGCGATTTGTTGTTTTACGCGGTCGGGGTGTGACAGTTTCATACCTGAGCTATTTTGATCTAGATTAGCATTCGGGGACCCTTCGTAAGTGTTCCTTCGTTCTTTTATTTCTTTTCGAGTCCGAAAGTCAAACTTTGTTTGACTTTCTGCATTGACCAGTTTATGGCCAATGCGAAGTTCGTTTGAACTTCGCAACGTGATTGTAATCACGATGGTTATAGTCCCTTGTGACTATGCCTAATGATTACCACGTTGTCTAGGGTCGTAAGGGTAAGCGATCTAATAAATCGCTTATACCTTCGAACCCGACCCATTTGGTCGATCATTAGGATCCGACCAAACACATTAGGTGACCATAGTATATAGGGAATAACCTTCCGAGGTTATACCTTATGGTCGCTTCGTTTAAGTAGTTGTATGATAGGTAGTTTATATGCCTTAGGTAAATTACCAAAATACCCCTTTGATGCCAAAATTCATTTTAAACATATGTAACATAACTTTTGACATCTAAACTGATTTGACAACAATATTAGACAAGTTAAGGCATATGTTACTTGTCATAGGACTAGTTAGGCAGTCCGAATGCGTTTCATGCGAGCGACGTGTTAAAGTAGCATAAGCTACCTAAACGGGTCGTAATGGGTCGTAAGCACTTAAGTTAGGTTTCAATTAGTATGTAGGCTTTGTTAAACCATATGACACGAGTCTCCATACTCGTTTGGTTTACGAACCCTCATTCTATCTAAATCTTCCGATATAGGTCCGGTTTATTAACATAGTTACCTATATTAGGTGCCGTTTGATTTCGTGACCTATAGCATTGCTTGGTGGTTATCTTAGGACTTCTGAGCAATCTCAAGTGAGTACATAGACCCCTCTTTTACTGTTTTCCAAACTGTTTTGGGGTGAAATACATGTGCCTACTTGTTACTTTCGTGCTTTCCTGCTTTCACATCGTATACTTGCTATGTTCATTAGTACATTTATAGTACATGATTTCATTGTGTTCATGCTATGTATGCCCATTGTGTGCGTACTTAGTATATTGTTTTACATTACATTTCATGCTATGTATGTCCATTGTGTGCATACTTAGTACATTGTTTTACATTACATTTCATGCTATGTATGCCCATTGTGTGCGTACTTAGTACAGTTGTTTTCATCACATGCTTACATTTTGTTATGACATTTAGGTTGTTTACAATGGAACAATACATTCATTAACATTAGCTACGCCGTTCGTTAGTAGGTAGTGGTACCATAGGAATTGACAACTCCCGTTCCTGAAATCCTGGGTTTGTTTGGATTGGAAGGAATGACCGAATTCGATATACATAACTTAGATAAACCTTTAATTTGTTTAAGGGTTTATCGCCACAGTCTCAAGGCTTGGATGTATGCTTTTTCACAATACCGCATAAATGTTTGTATCAGTAAAGCATGCATTTGTTACACAAAACATAACTTTGATTTAAACCATGTTTTACTTCAATACCTTGTTTTTGTGCATTTACATATGGTTTAGTTGATATATTTCACTTACTATACATGATATTTTTGGGTAAACATTACATGATCTACATTAACATAAACATTTTGACAGTGATATACACATTTAGTGGTTTACATTGGACATAGACATTTCAATATGGTTTACACATTAACACATGACAATTCATTGATACATGAACAATTTACATTGATGGTTGGTTTGGGTAAATGATTCGAGTAACGAGGCGTGTGTAATATAATACAAGCATGGTGGATACGCCGCCGGTGCTTCCTATAAATAAGTGTCTGTATGATATTTCATGTCGTAGCGTTACTTAAATCATTTCAATATTTGACATATTACATTTTACATAAACAACTTATTTTCACAAGACGTTGATTTACAAAACAACTTATCTTATACAAACTCATTTTTACTTGGTTATTCATTTAACCTTACATTATTCTCTTACTTATACATATCATTGCTTTTTAATGATTTACAAAACAAAACAACTTACAAGGTTCATGACTGACTGTTATTAAA
Organism: Helianthus tuberosus; assembly: GCA_030545235.1. Classification (NCBI taxonomy): domain Eukaryota; kingdom Viridiplantae; phylum Streptophyta; class Magnoliopsida; order Asterales; family Asteraceae; genus Helianthus; species Helianthus tuberosus. Next base: position 91,213,661 of record CM060410.1, read on the forward strand.
CAATTTTTCCTAAACTTATAAGTCATGAATCCTATTTTCACAAAACCTATGTATCTCACAGGCATTTTTATGCTGACGTACCTATTTTCACATGTGTTTTCAGGAGCTTTTCCGTAGGATGATGATCGTGACACTAGGGCGGACCTGTGCCTTAGAGACATAAAACGAAGATAGACTTAGTTTAATTATGTTCTGAACTCTTTATTTCCTGTTTAAGACAATGTAACTCTTATGTTTATAAATAAAATACAACTTTGAATGCCATGGTTATGAAACAATTAATTCTGTTACAACACTCCCCGACGTTTCCGCCGCGGTTGCATGTTATACGCGGTCGGGGTGTGACATGACGTCACCATGAAAGTGACATCTAACCTCCTAACAAACTCTAACCTCTGATCTATACAAACACTGCTATGTTAACTACTGCTATTACATTACATTACAAAACAGACTATAGATCAGCTGCTGCAACCTTCCACTTCTGTGAACCCAACAGTACTTGTCTGGATCAGCAGTGCTTGACTCAAGGCAGTAGATTGAATCAGCAGGGCTTTAGTCTTTCATCAGGTCTTTACTTGAGCAGCAGTTGTAGGTCAGCAGTTTGCAAGAACAACAGATAGGAGGTCAACCGATGTTGAAATCACTTTCAAGGGGAGAGACTTGTATGTAAACATCTGCTTATTCTGGATCCACTGCTCTGATCCAGTTTTGGCTTTAATTATTTGTTCCTCTGATAGGGTTTAATCCCAACATAATAGATGCATATTATATGAATAGAATAAAGTTGCAATGATCGATGCTTTTGATCAAAATCTGTGTCATGTGATTGGCTATATTAAATATTATTTTGTGATATTAATACGTGGTAACTGTTTAAAATTCAAATGGCCAACGAAGGAAATCAAGAAAATCTGAATAACGATAACCAGAGTAACATTAACTTGGTTAATGAGAATCCGAGCATCAATAACAATGGAAACCAAGTGGATAATAGTGCTATTCAACAAAAGTGGCACAAGGAATCATAGATACAATGCCATTTATTATTCAAACGGTTCAGGAAGCGAATAATAAAAGTAAACATAGCAGTAAGCGACCAATTAAACCAGAACACAGCGTGAACAATGGACCCGTACTTCAAGCGCCCATTCCTAAAAGAAGAAGAACCGTGCCTTATAGTTATTCTTACAAAGAATTCTGGTCCTGCAAACCAATAGAATTATCGGGCAATGTAGGACCCATTGCAGCTCTACGCTGGATAGAAAAGACTGAGGCAGTTTTAAAAATAAGCAAGTGTGCTGAAGAAGACAAAATAATGTTTGCTTCTAATTTGTTTAAGAACTCAGCCTTAGAATGGTGGAACACTATCCTCCAATCAAGAGGAAGTGATAAGGTATACAACATGGAATGGGAAGAATTTAAAAATATGGTAGAAAGGAAATTCTGCCCTCCCAATGAAAAGGAACAGATAGCAAATAAGTTTCTAAACGTAAGAATGACCAGGGTAGATAGTAAGGGTTATACTACTACATTCTTTGAATATGCTAGAATAGTACCAACCATTGCATCACTTGAACCAGTATTAATCTCCCGTTACATCTGGGGATTAATCGGGGAGATTAGGCATGTAGTCAAGGCAGCTAGACCTCAAACTATAGAAGAAGCTGTAGAACTAGCCAACACCTTGACAGATGAACTATTCCGTACTAGAGAAGAAGACCATAGGAGAAACCTAACCCAAAGGCTTACCCAAGAATTCCGTTCTGGGAATTACAACCGTAGGAATATGGGTTCTACCTCTGCACCATTCTGCAAGGTCTGCAAGAAAAAGCATTCGGGAAAATGCTCCACTCATTGTAATTTCTGCAAGGCACCAGGACACAAGGAAGAAGATTGCAGAAGAAAATCCAATAATGTACTGTGCTTCAACTCTGGAAAAAAGGTCACATCAAGCCGAATTGTCCGAAATTGGCTCCAGCTGTGAACAATAGGAACACTAAAAATGCTAGAGCATTCGTTCTAACTGCATATGAAGCCAAGATGATTCCAGACGTGATAGCCGGTACGTTTTTAGTTAATGATGTTTTTGCTAAAGTATTATTTGACTCTGGTGCGAACCAAAGTTTTATTAATACTTCGTTTTGCAAACTTCTAAATCAGTCATTAACTAAACTACCACAAGAATGTCTCGTAGAGACAGCTATTGGAGAAAATTTTAGGATTTCTGAAATCTTGCAGGGAGCAAGAATAGAGTTTTTAAACCAAAAGTTTATGGCAAACCTTTACCCAATGAATCTGGCAGAATTTGATGTCATTTTAGGAATGGATTGGTTAATAGCCAATAAAGCCAGTATTTTATGTGATCAAAAGTCAATTCAAGTAAATTCACCAAAGGGTGAAAAGATCACAATTAAAGGAGATAAGCCCTCTGGATCCACAAAATTCATCTCTGTGATGAAAACTGCAAGTTATATAAGAAAAGGGTCTATAGTGTATTTGATCTCCATAATCACTAACACTAAAGGAAAAGAACTAAAAGACATTCCAGTAGTGTCTCAGTTTTCAGATGTATTTCTAGAAGAATTACCAGGATTACCACCAGACAGAAAAGTTGAATTCAGAATTCACTTGTTACCGGGAATGGCACCGATTGCTAAAACACCTTAACGTTTGGCACCCGCTGAGATGCAGGAACTAAAGAAACTATTAGATGAATTATTAGAGAAGGGATTCATACAGCCGAGCTCATCGCCATGGGGAGCGCCAATTTTATTCGTTAAAAAGAAGGACGGATCAATGCATATGTGCATTGACTACCGTGAATTGAACAAGGTCACGATTAAGAATCGGTACCCATTACCAAGAATCGATGATCTGTTCGACCAATTGCAAGGAGCTCGATTTTTCTCTAAAATCGATTTAAGGTCAGGATATCATCAATTAAAGGTACATGAAGAGGATATTCCTAAGACCGCCTTTAGAACCAAGTATGGCCATTATTAATTTACTGTCATGCCATTTGGTCTAACCAATGCCCCAGCCGCATTTATAGACATGATGAACCGAATATGTAAGCCATATTTGGATAAATTCATAATTGTTTTTATTGATGATATTCTCATTTATTCTAAAAATAGGGAAGATCATTGTTGGATCGTCGTGTGACCCTAACGAGTTAATCTGAAGAGTTATACATCAATAACAATGGCAGAATCAGTGAAATTGACATTCAAACAGCTTGATCCTTCTTAATTATCCTTTTATTACTGATTTCAAAGCTTTTTACAGATCAAATGACACACGGTCAGCACCTCGGCTCTGAATCACATGAACTAATTCCATTTGAAATGACACGGCAACACTCCTATATATAGATGGGGTGATTCCGCTTGAAAGTGTCACAGGTCATTTCAAGCGGAATTAACCTGGTTAATTTCGTTTGAAACTGCCAGTGGAACTTTCAAGCGAAATTACACACACAAACACATATAAACCCTAATTTTCATCCTGTTGTTTGCTAGTTTATCCTATCTAGACATAAGACTCGATAAAGACGAAGTTAACAGACATTCATGCACCAACAGGCTCCCCCTTGGATGTTGACGAAGTCTTCAGCATCAAATCTTCAGTCTTTAGTCTTTGTCTATCTTCTTGCTCTATCCAAGTTGTCTGACAATAAAAGTTTCCTTCAAACCTTCTTTTCTTCTATCAACAGCTAGCATGAATCATAGAATCTGAATCTTTAACATCCTTCAAACTCCCCCTTGAATGTAGATTCAGGAACTGTATCTGACTTTTAAGTTTTCAGACTCCCCCTATTAGTTAGCTGGGATTTTGCTATGCTGTTTTCAATAACAAACCTGTTACCTGCACAATCTCTACCTAAATATAAGATTTATGATTATAACAATTTCAATCAAAACTTACCATTTTACCTCATTTGTTGGATTTGTCAGGATTTAGAAATCCACTTAAGTATCTAGGTCCAAATAAATGACCCTAAGAACTTAATTTATCTACCAAGTCCAACTTAATGACCTTGGTTGACCTTGAGACAAATAACACTGACATTTTGTACAAATTTTCAATCAATTTTCTGAAATTTACAAGTTTCAACTTAATGAACTTGTTTTGACTTTTCAATTTCCAGATTTAACAAGATTAGCTCATAACTCATCTTCCAGCTCAGAAACTTCCGGCATCTGCTTTTAAACTTCGAATCTGAAGATCAGCTTTCCACTTTGGTTTGTCGAAAAATAAAGCAGAAATGTAAAATCTTTTTGGTTTTTTTAATAAAGTTTCTTAACTAGAAATGAATTACAGAAATAAAATGTAGTAAATGTAAACTATTTACAAACATATTTTTGGTGAGTGTGTTAGGGAATCATATCAGCTATTCGACAAGTCACAAGTACCGTTAAGCTTTAATTTCATACTCAGAATTAAACAATTCACTTAGATTGTTGATATACTGATCCACTTAAATTCTCACACAATTTTCAATCTGTCCAGGATATGGATTAGGTGTATTAAGAACTTAAACTTATTCATGTGTTCCATCTCTTGAACATACTCCCGTATCCAGATCCCAATATTCAGTCTTACAAGTGAGTATACCACAGTTGATATCTGTAAGGGGTTAATTGCGAAGGGCCGTGAGAGCACAGGTCAGAACTTCCGTTCAGCAGAGAGATGACGGCTTCGACTTTAAGTGGGTCCCCTTTAGAGGATCTATTTTACAACAGCCATGATTAACATTTTTCAGTGTTTCATCATTTTTAGCTGAGGGCAGGCTTTTATTTCAAGCAGCAGTAAAGTATTATACGGGGACTAGGCCATTGCTTCCGAAAAATCAGAAGTCCCGGGATAATACCCGAGATATCACTGAGTATAAAGACCTAGTATCTTAGAAAGAGGGATCCTTCAAACAAGATTTCAGGGATTACCTATATATCCAAGTAGTGTTCCCCACAAAATAAGCAATTTTGAATTTAGGTTTATATCCCGAACAAACCTACTAAATGTGTAAAAACCTATCGGCACATCATCAGCGAGACTGTTTAAGACTTTCTATTGTTTTTGTATTTTGAAACTATCTCATGTTTTTGGATTCTTGAAATTTTTTTACTGTTTTTGTATTTTCTGAAAATATTACCCTATACTACCCCTAAATACCAAAACAAGTAAAAAATCGACAAACCATTGCAGATTGCTTCTCAACATCTTCTACAATGTCTCCTTCATCAACGCCAAGAATTTCCTCCAACACCGATAAAAGCTTCATACCGTTCAGTTTTAGCAAATATTGAAAACAAGTTTTATCAAACGCTTTGGCATGTAAATCAGCTTTTTGTTTGTCAGTGTGGATTTTCTCAATTCGTATCAACTTATTCTCGAAACAATCTCAGATGAAGTGATGACGAATTTCAATGTGTTTCGTTTCAGCGTAATGAACTGGATTTTTAGAAATGTTTATCGCTGCCTGATTATCAACAAAGATAGGGGTGTTAAGAAATTGCAAACCGTAGTCGCACATCTGTTGCTCGATCCACAAGATCTTAGAGCAGCAACTGCTAGCAGATACATACTCTGCTTCACATGTGGATAAAGCCACAGAGGTCTGCTTCTTGCATTGCCAGGTAACCAATCGTGGTCCGAAAAACTGGCATCCCGCTGTTGTTAATTTAGCGTTAACTTTGCAGCATCCGAAATTGGAATCGGAATACCCTTCGAGCATAAAGTCGCCTTCTTTTGGATACCACAACCCCAATGATGGAGTTCCTTTCAGGTAGCGTAATATCCTTTTCACAATCACCATATGCGAAGCTCTCGGATTAGATTGAAATCTTGCTGCGAGGCAGGTTGGATACATAATATCGGGTCTTGAAGCTGTCAAATACATCAGCGATCCGATCATGGAACGATATAACGTTTCATCTACCTTCTCTCCGGTGAGAACAGGGTTTATCCCATGGTTCGTCGCTAATGGAGTGGAAGCTGGAGTAGATCTTGACATCCCAAATTTCTCTAAGATATCATGAACATACTTCGTTTGATGTATGAAAATTCCCTTAGGTAGTTGATCAACCTGAAGTCCCAAGAAGAATTTCATCTCACCCATCGATGACATTTCAAATTTCTACTTCATAACTCGTTCAAAATCTTTGCACAGATTCTCATTTGTAGACCCAAATATGATGTCGTCCACGTATATCTGAACTATCAGAAGATGTCTGTCGACTTCTTTGGTGAAGAGAGTGGCATCCACTTTACCACAGATGAAGTTGTTGGCTAGCAGGTGTTGAGACAAAGTCTCGTACCAAGCTCTCGGGGCCTGGTGTAAACCATACAGCGCTTTATCCAGCAAATAAACCTTGTCTTTGTGGATTGGATCGGTAAAGCCCGGTGGCTGTCCGACATATACCTCCTCTTTTACCTTCCCACAGAGAAACGCGGATTTCACATCTAGCTGATAAACTTTAATTTTTTTTCCAAGATGCAAATGCTAGGAAGATTTTGATCGCTTCAAGTCTAGTAACTGGAGCATATACTTCGGTGAAATCTATCCCTCCTGCTGACTGAAACCCTGAACTACGAGTCGAGCTTTGTTACTAATAATAACCCCTCTATCGTCTCTCTTACACTTGAACACCCACTTGGTGTTTATCTTCCTTTGACCATCAGGCAAGTCTACTAACTTCCACACTCCTAACTTCTCAAACTGACTCAGCTCCTCTTGCATCGCGTTGACCCAAGAATCTTCAATAATCGCGTTGAACATCATACAATAGGGTCTTCTTTCCCGTCATGTGTCGAGAAGCTCCACTATCCATAATCCAACGTGAAACGGATCTTGGAAGCTCCTGCACATTTCAAAAACGCTTAGTTAGAAGTTGATGCTAACCAAGCCTCTTTTGACTCGGGTAACTTGACATTGAGGTTAGTTTTTGCAATGCAAAGTGGCAGAAAATTCTTGCCATTCATCTTTAAGCTCTCCTCAGACCCAATCTCAACCTTTTTGTATAAAAAGAAATCATTTTGAGAAGGTTGACCAGATGATTGCTCTGGCTTTGATACATTTTTCTTTTCAGAAATATTAGCCTCTTGTGGTTCAAGTTTCTCATAATAATCCAAAGGTACATGCATCTTCTAAGTTGAAGATGATGATTTTGCAGTCTCAGAAACCTTTGGTTTTGAAGAACTTGTTTTCTTTTCAACAAATTTTGGCTTCCATGCTTGTTGAGGCGAAGCAACCTGTTTGTAAAACTTGTCATTTTTAGTTACCACATTTTTAACAGGTTCAGTTTTGACTTTGATGTTTTCATTTTTCAAAACTTTCTTCTCAACAACCATCGGAGCTTTTCCTTTCACATCAACTTTCCTTTTCTGAATATCAACAACTTCAGCCTTAGGCTTCAAGTTGGTACACTTTTGTGCAATATGTCCAACTTGATTACATTTGAAGCATGTTCGAGTGTCAACTACCCGACTTGTGCCTTCAGACTAAGGCTGTGAAGCCTTCTTCTCAAAGAATTCTTCATTTGTTTTCGAAAAAATTTTAGATTCTTCATCAGAAAGTGAACTTGAACTTTTTACAAACACCTTTTTCTCATCAAACCTTCTGTTTTGAACATTCTTTTTCTGATAATTCTTACCACCCTGATATCCACCCGACCATCTGTTTTGGTTTTTGTTATAAAAATGAGGTGGAACAACTGGTTTCTTGTAGTAAGCTTTATCTTTTTCGAAATTCATTTGCCTCTTTGTCTGATTTAAACCTTCTACTTCAGACAGATCAATTTCAACCAATTTGAACACGTTTTTCAATTTGTTCACATTAACATTCTCCAGTGGAAACCCAGAATCCGAATACAACTTATCCGATCCCGACATCTTGTACATGACAAGAGTAGATTCTTCATTTAAGTTGTTTTTGGATTTTGGTTTCGGAATGTAATTGTTCAAGAAACATCCTTCATCCTCAGCTGAATCATTTTCAGACTTCAAAACATTTTCAGCCATGCTTTTAACAATTTCTGACTGAACACTATCCTCATCGGATGATGTATTGAATGTAACATCAATCCACTCTGGAAGTTTAACCTCATCGATTTCTTCATCATCATTAACCAACCCGGACTTTTTCTTTGAAAAATTGTTTAACACTGGCGGTGGAACCTGATGATACCCAACCCCAGTTCCATCCGAATAAACATCTTCGCCTGCTTTGTTTTTCCTGATGGGTTTGGGAACAATGTGTTGTAAAACAAAGCTTGCGGAGTTGTAACTGGTTAATTTCAGATTGATGCGCTCATTTTCAATTTTAGCTTCTTGAACTTGAAGCTTCAGATTAGCAATCTCATCCAACTGTTGATTGATTTGCTCTTCTTTAACTCTAAGAACACCGGTCAGTTGAAGATTTTCTTTGTCTGTTTTACCATTTCTTTCATCAGAATCTTTTACCGTTCATTTTAATTTTTCAAAATTTTCTGAAATTTGACGATTTTCAAGAATCAATTTTTCATTTTCTTTCCTAATTCTTTCTACATCAATTTTATCGTTTTCGATTTTCTCAGTTAATTCTTTTAATTTGTCGTTCGAAGCTTTTAACAATTTATCACGGTTTATGATCTGATCTTCAACACTTCTGACTCTACCAGTCAGTTCTTCAATCTTCTTACCACTGAGGTAAGCAATTGTACTACAAACTTTGCACTCTTTCATGCAATTTTTGCAGTCGTTCTCAGATTTAACTTTCTTACCTGACTTATGTGTATCATTTGAACTGACCTTGTTTTTGGACTCAGTTCTAGAACCAGAAACTACCTCTAGTTCTTTTGCAGCAAGCACTTTGTCAGCCATCTTCTTCAAATTTTCAGCAGTGAATTCTTGTGACGTATCAATAATCCCGTCATCAACTTTCTTTGGCTGCGGCTCTTTTTCTGTCTCTTTCACTTTCTCATCAGCTTCTCCTCCTCCCCACCACATTCTTTGCATGGCTTCTTCTTCTTCAGCAAGTTGTTTGGTGAGAATTTCAACATCTACAGTATCTGGATCAACAGCTATGTTTCCATTAGGATCGAGATAACATTCTCTATCAGGATCCCATCGATTTGCTTTCTTTGCTTCCTTCCATGTACGATAGATTTTGCTTTTCATGAATTGAGTTGTTGCCTTTCTGTTGACGTACTTCACTTCTTCAGATCTGGTATCTTTAAAAGGAACAATCTTTACTGTAAATACATATCCAACTGCATCTTCCTCTGGCAAAATATCACTCCAATCATAACCTTCATTATCATGAAAAACAGTAAGTGCTCTGGATTTTTCTTTAGGTGCCTCCTCTATCTGCTTCATCCTTGGAGGTTCTGCTTTATTTTGATGATAAATTGCTCTGTTGTAATAATCCTCTCGAAAAGGATTTGCAGTATCATCAGTGTAAGCATTTCGACACTCACGCTTAAAATGACTTTTTTTGTTTACATTTAAAGCACGTGACTTTTGACTTGTCAAAACCTAACTTGTAGAAGGTCCACCAATAGACTGTCTTCCAGTAATCTCCATGAATCGCTCCGCTCTTCTCACTGCACTCGCCATACACCACCTTATATCGATCAACTCCATCTCCTCAGGATCGATCTGATCGTAGTCTTCTTTTGTTAGGTCGGTGTTTCCAATCTTTCCTGCAACGAGGCTTTCGTACGATTCTAACACAGATGCTAAAAACACCATCTGTTGTTTAGCAGATTCTTCACTAAAATTCTGACCATTCTTTAAATCCACAGCAATGTTGCATTGAAATAGATTTTTCGGAACAGATTGACTTTGAGCAGTTAATGAAGATCCACTATGATAGCCACTGCTAGGAGTTTCTTGATTCACTGTATTTGAACTTTCTGCAGAAAATGTTGTTTTTGGTGATGCAGATTTCGGAATCATACTTCCTCTGTAATACAGCTCCACATTCTGCTGGTATGATGTGTTGTTGACTTTATTGGATTTTCTGATTTCCAATTCATGACTTTCCAGTCTTTCGATAAGCAGATCCACTGTCAAATCAGTCGGATTCACCGTATTCTTCAGCATCAATGCAAAATACTGCCAGTGTTGCTCATTCGGTAGTGAATCAAATAATTTGTCAACCAACTCCTCTCGAGTATATATGATTCCGTGTATTGCCAGCTCCATCTTCAAATGCCCGAATCTTTCAATCATCTTGGAAACAGACTCATTCTTTAAACAACCAAACAAATCAAACTCTTGTCTTAACAATTTCTTTTTGCTTTTAACTATTGTTAGTGCATGCATCTATCGACTTCGTCTTGTATCGAGTCTTAGACTAGATATGTTAGATCAGGGCACGGTGTTCGAGAATATAGGAGATTTTAGGTTGAATTAAAGGTGTTTTCGCTTGAAGTGGTTGAGTTCGCTTGAAATGACATTAGTCACATTCAAGCGAAACCAACATATGGTATCTCGCTTGAACTGGTTTTTGTCACATTCAAGCGAATCCTCAAGTCTATAAATAGACTTCAAGCGATCTCATTTGGAACAGTTCGTGAATTCCATAATGAGGTGCTGCCGGTGTGAAGACTGATTGTAATTGTTGTTATTTCAATGAAATAAGTGTTTTTAGTGAAGATTAAGCTGTTTCTACCTTTGTTTCTTAGTTTCCGCCTCTGAAACAAAGTAAAACTCCTCTAAACGACTCATTTCGGTCAGATACACGATCCTACAATTGGTATCAGAGCACAGGAGGAGGAGTTCTGCAGATTATAGTCTGTTTTCATCATGATTTCTTACTTTTACACTTTCTTTCTTCAACAGAACAAGATTTAACGGTTAAAATCAGACAAATTTTTCACAGAATGTGTAAAAGTGCATTTTAACAAACCCTTGAAAGTTTCACATTAAAATACGGACTAAAAATTGATAAAATGGACCTTCGAAGTGGTTTCGCTTGAACATTTCATCAGTTCTCGCTTGAAAGTTTGGTTCCATTTCAAGCGAACTAAGCCATTTCGCTTGAAATAGAGGGTTCGCTTGAAAAATCATAGTCCGCTTGAATCATCTCAAGCGAACTAGGTCTTTTCGCTTCAAATTATCATTCTGCTTGAAATTCAAGTGAAATCAGGTGATTTAGCTTGAAGGACTTATCTCGCTTGAAGTTGTTTGCAGTTATTTTCGCTTGAACAGGTTACCTCGCTTGAAGACCCTATCTCGATTGAAAGTGTTGTTTTGTGAAAAAGTTTCTGAATCATGAATGAAGACTTTTACAACGCGCTTGCAACATCCCCAACTGCTCCGGCTTCCATTGCTCAGAATATGAACTTGGAAAACGAGACCGGAACGTTACAAAAGCCCCCGACACTGATGAGCATAGAAGAGTACTACGGATGGAAAGACAGATTCGAAAACTAGGTTCAAGCTAACCATCTCAGATCTTGGGAGTGCATTCTGAAGAAATATGTATTACCACGTACTGATCTGCAAGTTGAGAAAGCAATATCTGAGTTTATTGACCAAGAAAGAGATATGTACAGAGCTGAAAAGATGATGATTAGTCTACTTCAGTAAGCTATCAAAGAAGACATCTTTGTGTTGCTTCAGCATGACAAAACTTCGAAATCAATTTGGGATGCTCTTCGAATCAAGTTTGAGGGTAGTGAACACATGATTAAAAGCAAGAAGGCACTGCTCAAGAAAGATTTTGATCTGTTTACAAGTTTGCCCGGGGAAGATACTAAGAAGCTAATTGAAAGATATGCCACTTGGTGCGATCCATGTCGATGCTTAGTATAACAAAAGATCGTGAAGAGTGGGTAGACAAGTTAGCTGACGCTTTACCACAAAAGGAATGGGGCACATACTTGATGATTTTGAAGAACACTAGGGTTTATGATGGGTTAACAATTTCTCAGTTTATCGAGAAGATTGAGGGTCAAGATTTGGAACAGCAGAAGATCGCGAGGATGAACAGTCCAAGTGGTCAACAGGATGTAAAAATGTACTACAAAGGCAGTGTTCCAGAAGTTGAAAGAAGCCCGAAAATACAGACTGTGTTTAGTGCTGGAGATTCTTTAGAAAAGGTTGATCAAAGTTCTAAAAGTAGCAGTGATTTCTCTTCATACCCGAGCATTAATCCAAAGAGTCCAACTTCAAGTTTCAGTTCTCAAAGTACAAAAAGTGGAAGTGGTTATGTGATACAATGCAACATTGCTTTAAATCTTCCTAATGGTCAAAGTTTCTCTGAAGAAATTGCGAAAGATCACATGGCATTACTTGGTTCTGTGTTACTATCTTATGAAGGTTTGGTTGCAGGGCGAATCGGGAATCCTATGCTCACAAAAGAGGATTACGATCATATAGACGCTGAAGAGATGGAACTTATGGACATCAAATGGTGTCTAGCTAGCGTTCTGAGAAAAGCCAAAAAATTCAAGCTGATTACTGGAAGAAATGACTTTCTTGATGCACATGTGTCTACTTTAGGTTTTGATAAATCTAAAGTTACTTGTTTTCGATGCAGGGAGAAAGGTCATTTCAAGAGGGAATGCAAGAATAGAGAAGCTAGTGATGTAAAGAATCCGTTCGGAAAAGATGACTATTACCGGAAAGCCATATATCAGCAAGTTGGTCAGCAACAACAGCAAGAAACACAGGTGGCTCATGGTAGAAAAGTGATCGAGGATTCAAAGAGAGTATGTTTGGTGGATTTTAACCGGAACAAATACATATCACCAGAAAGCAAATCATGTCTAATCAATCAAGATGACCAAAGGTTACCTGAAGGTTTTAGCTGGGATATGTTTGTGGATGAAAAAGGAGAGTTTAAAGCATTCATTGCTAAGATTGTGAAAGAACCAGATATGTTTACCACATGGATGAATTCTATTGGTGAGACTGTGAAGAATGTGGAGAAATAATCTGTTTTATCAGAAGAATGCTCACAGAGTACAAATGAAAGTTCAGAAAATTCAGATGACATTTCAGAAAGAGAAATTGTATTCGATCAAACACCATCTGATTCTGGTTCTTCGGATGATAGTTCTGGCAAATCAGTAGAGTTTGATCATTCGCCAACTGATGACAGCAGTAGTGATGATGAAGAAGAAAGACATATTAATATTGAAAAATCTCATCTTTCACCTGAAAGTTTTCATTTTTATTTTGCCGATCGATTGGAGAAGCTGAAGGAGAAACAAACTGCAAAAGAACAAAAGAAAATGGAGTCTGAAAGTGTTGCTGAAAAGGATGAGATTGTTCAAAATGAAGAAGTTAAAGTTGTTGCTAAGGAAACTGTTGAGACTGAAAAGGTGACTGAAGCAGAAAAAGTTGTTGAAGTTGAAAAGATCATAGAAATAGAAAAGACTGTGGAGGTTGTCAGGCCTTGCTTGAAGTGTTTGGAACCTTGCAAGGAATGTGCAGCTAAAGATGAGAAGCTTGCAGAGTTTGAGAAGATGAAGGAACAATTACTGTTCAATCTTAACTATGTAAAGGAATCATATGATGTTTTGAATAGAACAGTAACTGGTCTTCAAAAGACAAATTCTGAGAGAGAAGATGCTTTAACGATGATGAATGCAACGATGATGTCGAAGCAAAAAGCTATAAATCATTACATCGAAGAATGTGCTACACTGAAACAAGAGTTGGAGAATGAAAAGATTGAAAATGAAAGAATCAGACAATTATTACAGAGTTACTCTAGTTCTGATTATCTTATTGATTGAATTTATCCAACTGTTCCAGGTTTTAAAGCTTTTAAAGATGATGAGAAGCCTAAGAAGAAGGATACTGGTAAGAAACCGAGTGTTAGCTATAACAAGTGTCCGCCTCCGATCTGGGAAGGTTATTCTCCCAGAAAACCAAATGAGTAGCAAGTCGAAAAAGCAGTCAATATAAAGCTAAAAACCGATACAACTGATGATTTACCAGAAAACATTGATGTTACTTTCACATCGTCTGACACTGATCATGAGTCTGAGTTAATAAAAAAGGTGGTCGAGCAGGTGTTGGATACTGATGAGGAGTCTGAGTCAAAATCTGAGTCTGGAGGGTCAAGTTCGTCAGTCAACAGTTCCAAATCGTCGGTTAAAAGGACTTACAGTAAAGAGTTTTTGTTATCAAAATCGAATTTGAATGATGAAACATTCGAAGTAGCATATACTTTGAATGATTCTGGCAAATTATATTCTGACAAAGAGTTTCCAATAAGAAGTGTTAAATTTGAAATGATCAAAAAGGTTTTCAAAATGACAGAAATTAAGATTTCTGAAATAAAAGATTTAAATCTTACTGGAAAACCTAAAAAATATACTTCAAGATTTCAACAACGATTAAACAAGAAAAAGGGTTACAATTCTGGTTCTGGTTTTCAAAAGAAACCAAACCATAATGGTAGCTACAAAAAGAAAGGATTAGGTTTTTTTCCACCAGAAAATTATAAAAATGAGAAAAATTCTAAAACAAAAATAGAATTTGTTTCAGGAGGAAGTGCAGAAGAAGAACAGAAGAAACCGTTCTGGAAACAATCAAACCAGGAGTTTCTTGCTGAGAAGAAAAGGAATGGAACTGGAGTGTTTCATCCAAAAGAGACTCGAACCTGTTTCAAATGCAATGAAGTTGGTCACATTGCATGGAACTGTCCGAAAAATGCTAAGACTAAACAGGGAGTTTCTGAAAAACTGAAAGAAATAGTTGTTGATGTTGAACCACCAACAGAAAAATTCAAAATGTTTGAAAATTCAACTTATGAGGTTGGTGAATGTTCTAAAAAGAATTTTTACAAAAAGAAAGCCAAGAACAACCAAGTGTGGGTTGTTAAGAAGGGTGATGTAAAAGTCGGCAATGATTCTGGTTACACAAAGCCAGAAGAGCCACAAGGTGAGGTAAAAGAGGTAAATTTTGTATCTTCAGTGAATGATGATGAATTTGCATCACTGAAGTTTGAGAAGATTAAACAGAAAGTTGGAAAGATTGAGATCTCGGATCAATTTTACTCCGAGAAGAATGAGTTTGATGTCGAGAAAGCTTTCAATGGAAGTGTTAAGAAAATTTTTGGGAAAATGCTTGATGGAAAAGTAAAAGGGGTTAAAGATTTTTACGCAACAAAGAAAGCAAGTTTTAACCCAACTGAACAAGAGCTAAAGGAGCTAAAAACACACAAGGTTGGTCAGACTTGGGTGGAAATTCCTTTCCCTTAAACAATCTGACTTGCTGGAGATCCCAAGTTAGTAATCGTGGATCAGGAATCGGCATCTTTCTTAGTAATTGATTGTGTGTTTGAATCTTAAAAATAGTTGAATCTTTTTAGGTTAAGTGTGACTTGCCGGAGCTTCCAAGTTGGTAAGTGTGAAGCAGGAATCGTCATCTTTATTGGTAAAATGTTTTTGTGTAGATGTGGTATTCCTACAAGTTGGTTGATGAAGTTTTACACCTACAAGTGGTAAATCAAGGACATTAAGTTGTACTTGTTTTTCCTACAAGTGGTTAATCAAGGTCATTAGGTTGAACTTGATTGGACCATACTTACAAGTGGTATTTGAAGGACACTATGATGAACCAAACCCCTAAACTTTACAAGTGATAAAATCAACAAAACTTATTTTCCGGAAAAATCATTTTGGTTAAAACAAACTTAAGTGCTTTGAAATCATAATGAGAAAATAGTTTTGTGAAAGGGGGAGTTCTGATTGTTTATGTCAAGTGAATGGCGAATTGAAGCGATTTGATATTCGTTGTCAAGTTTTTGTATAGTTGGTTTTCAAATTTTCTGAAATATGATTGCATTTTAGGGGGAGTAGAAATTTCTGAAAATCCATAAATATTAGAAAATTTGAAAAAGGCAATAACATGATAAAATAAAAAATGAGTTTTAGTGTCAAAGAAGAGGAAATGATAGTACATCAGTAGACAGTCACAGTATGCTAAAGAAATGTAATGTTTATATAGTGTTAAACAGTCTCACTGATGATATGCTGATAGGTTTTTACACATTTAGTAAGCTTTTTCGGGATATAAACTTAAATTTAAACTTGCTTATTTCATGGGGAACACTACTTGGATATATAGGTAACCCCTGAAATCTTGTTTGAAAGGTCCCTCTTTCTAAGATACTAGGTCTTTATGCTCAGTGATATCTGGGGTATTATCCCGGGACTTCTGATTTTGCGGAAGCAATGGCCTAGTCCTCGGAGAATACTTTCTACTTGCTTAAAAAATAGCGCCGCCCTCAGCAATTTGATGAAACAATAAAATTGATAGTCATTGTTGTTGTAATTCAAAAGATCCTCTAAAGGGGACATACCAAAAGTCGAGCCGTCATCTCTCTACTGAATGGAAGTTCTGACCTGAGCTCTCACGGTTTCGTACTATAATTTATTCCCTTACAGATATCATCTGTGGTATACTCACCTGTAAGACTGAATATTGGGATCTGGATACGGGAGTATATTCAAGAGGTGGGACACATGAATGAGTTTAAGTTCTTAAAACATCTAATTCATATCATGAATCAGTTGAAATTTGTGTGAGAATTTAAGTGGATCAGTATATTGGCAATCTAAGTGAATTGTTTAATTCTTAATGTGTAACTAAGCTCAACGGTACTTGTGACTTGTCAAAAACTGACATGATCCTCTTACACAAAACTCACAAAAAAATTGTCTGTAAATATTTCTTTATTGCATTTCTTTACTTTAAAAATCCAAAAAGATTTTCGGTGTGTTTTAGCATAAACTTTTGAAAAACTCAAAAAGATTTTCGACAACTGATGTTGGAGAGCTGATTTTCAAAATTCCAAGTGCTAAACATGATGACATTTTTGTGAAAAGAAGTACGTGTTTGAAAATAAAATGTGTTTTGAACAAATTTTAAAGAGGTTCATCAAGATTATTGAGTTATTTTTTAGGGAGAGTAAGTGTTAGTGCATACATTGAATTGTTAAATGTGTGAAATTTACTTTGAGGTAGAGATTGTGCAGGTTTAAGTTTGAGCTAGATGATAATCCTGAGCAGATCGAGAGCTAGGTTAAGATCTTGGAACATCTTTAGTAGAGCCAGGTTGATCAATCCTGAGAAGCTTGTGTTTAAAGAGCCAAGTTCTGATACCTGAGGATGCTGTGAATAGATTTTAAGCCAGGATTCGATTTAATGGACAAAGTCTAAGCCAGGCAACGATCTTGAACCTGTGAAAGTCAGATTACGATCCTGAAGCAGATGATGCTGAAGAACTAAAGGAATGCCAGCACATTGTTAGGGGGAGTCTGTTAATGCTGATAGAGAAAGAGTGAAGCCCAGAGACTGATCAAGACTGAAGATGCGAAGACTCGATACGTGAGACTCGTCAACATCTGAGGGGGAGTCTGTTAGTGCATGCATCTGTCGACTTCGTCTTGTATCGAGTCTTAGACTAGATATGTTAGATCAGGGCACGGTGTTCGAGAATATAGGAGATTTTAGGTTGAATTAAAGGTGTTTTCGCTTGAAGTGGTTGAGTTCGCTTGAAATGACATTAGTCACATTCAAGCAAAACCAACATATGGTATCTCGCTTGAACTGGTTTTTGTCACATTCAAGCGAATCCTCAAGTCTATAATTAGACTTCAAGCGATCTCATTTGGAACAGTTCGTGAATTCCATACCGAGGTGCTGCCGGTGTGAAGACTGATTGTAATCTTCAATTGCCATCAACTTGGGCGGCTTATTGTATGTTCCATATGCACTGTCTACACTCGGAGCATCAGAAAGAATTTTCTTTGCACTCGGTGTTGGTGTAGTTTCATTCGTGTTATTTGATGTGCCATCTCCCAAACCACTAGTAAATGCAAACATGTCACTAAATGGATTCATGAAATCATCCATCTTTCAAGTACCTGAAACAATCAACAAAACACTTAGAGAATTTTTTGAAATTTTGAAAAGCAGTTTCAAACGGGATCAGCTTTCAAGCGAAATAAGCTTTCAAGCAGAATAAGCCTTTTCACACGAAATAAGCCTTTTCAAGCGAAATTACTTCAAGCGAAATCAAGGTTTTCAAGCGAAATTACCAAGCGAAATTAAGTCACTTTGGAGCGGAATTAGTGATTTCGTTTGAAATGACAGAATTTTCAAACGGAATAAGTGATTCCATGTGAAATCAACAACACTTTTCAAACGGAATTAGTCACAAAAGCTAATTCCGTGTGAAATCACATGTGCACTTTCAAACGGAATTATGATGACGTCAGCATCGTCGATCACAATTTCGTCAAATTGATCCTGTATTACTTCGAATTAAGGTCCAATTTTTTTAAGGATTAGTTAAAATACAAATGCGCGTATACTGTGAAAATTTCAAGTCATTTTGTCCGTTAAATTTCGATTAATTTTGAAAAGAAAGAGTAGAAATGAGAGAATCCGATGAAATCAAGCTGAATTGGTATGAACTCCTCGTCCTGAGCTCTGATACCACTTGTTGGATCGTTGTGTGACCCTAGCGAGTCAATCTGAAGAGTTATACATCAATAACAAAGGCAGAATCAGTGAAATTGACGTTCAAACAGCTTGATCCTTCTTAATTATCCTTTTATTACTGATTTCAAAGCTTTTTACATATCAAATGACACACGGTCAGCACCTCGGCTCTGAATCACATGAACTAATTCTGTTTGAAATGACATGGCAACACTCCTATATATAGATGGGGTGATTCCGCTTGAAAGTGTCACAGGTCATTTCAAGCGGAATTAACCTGGTTAATTTCGTTTCAAACTACCAGTGGCACTTTCAAGCGAAATTACACACACAAACACATATAAATCCTAATTTTCATCCTGTTGTGTGCTAGTTTGTCCTATCTAGACATAAGACTCGATAAAGACGAAGTTAACATACATTCTTGCACCAACAATCATGCAAAGCATTTGCACGCACTTTTAAGTCTATTAAGAAAGGAAAAGCTTTACGCTAAATTTTCAAAATGTGAGTTTTGGTTAGAGCAAGTACAGTTTCTTGGACACTTAGTTAATCATGAAGGAATTCATATGGATCCCACAAAAATCGAGGCGATTACCAAATGGAAAACCCCTGAGTCACCAAATGAGGTTAGAAGTTTCTTAGGATTGGCCGGATATTTAGAAGGTTTATTCAATATTTTTCTAGAATAGCCATTCCTTTAACTAAGTTAACCTGTAAATCCATTAAGTTTGAATGGGGACCAAAACAGGAAGAAGCTTTTAGAATTCTTAAGCAAAGATTAACCCATGCACCCATACTAGCGTTACTAGAAGGAACTGAAGAATTTGTAGTATATTCTGATGCTTCTAAGTTAGGTTATGGATGTGTGTTGATGCAACGCCAAAAGATTATAGCATATGCATCTAGACAACTTAAGAATCATGAAGAGAATTATTCAACCCATGATCTAGAATTAGGAGCAATAATTTTTGCTTTGAAAATTTGGAGACATTACCTTTATGGTAGTAAGTTTACTATATTTACCGATCATAAAAGTTTAAGATATGTTTTTGGGCAAAAGGAATTGAATATGAGACAAAGACGCTGGATGGAGATGCTTAGTGATTATGAGTGTGATATCCAGTATCATGAAGGAAAGGCAAATGTAGTGGCTGATGCTTTAAGCCGAAAGTATCATGAAATGCCAAAAGGGTACGTTCTCTTAAATTAAATCAACAAGTAGATTTAAATGATCAAATTAGAAAAGCACAAGAATCAGTAATCAAGGATGATACTGAAAAACTAAAAGGTATGATTAAGGAATTAGAACAAGGAACATATGGAATTTGGAGATTCCATTAAAAGAGAATGTGGATACCTAAAATAGGAAACCTACGTCATCATATATTAGAAGAAGCCCATAAGTCTAAATACACAATGCATCCAGGAAGTGATAAAAGGTACCAGGATTTAAGAAAGAATTTCTGGTGGATAGGAATGAAAAAGGACATATGTCACACCCCCAAAATCCACTCGCGGAGTATCACCGCTTGGAGGCGCGACTGACCAGGATTAAGCCACCAATCATATTGAACATAAAAAGTAATAAGTAAAATTCAACCACACAATATGAAAGGTGTTTCAAATCAAAAACGTAGTTAAGTGTTTAGCGGAAGCATAATTGTAAAACCCAATGCAAGTATTAAGTACGAAATAAAGAAATGTTTTTAACATGGCACACACTGCCATGTCCCACAACGACTGCGCCTCCCTGTGCAAGCTCCATGAGTACCTAACGACCTCCAAGGCATGTAACAACGAGTCAACAACAAAGTTGAGCGAGTTAACAGTTGTTGTTTAGATATAGCATTCGTTTCGTAAATCATATGTTCGTTTTGTAAACCATGTATCGTATTGATTCGTATCGCGGTCTCCCAGACATGTTTGCGAAGATTAGTGGGGGCTTCCCATGTGTTACTAGACCACGCGTATCGATTGCTACGAAAATGTAAGAGGTGCCCTAAGTCAATGTCTATCAGAATTGACCCTTTGCCCATAGTCCATTAGTACACGCCCGTTCGGACGACACGGTGTGAGGTTTGTTAAACCTAATAGCGCTATCTACTAATGACCCGCTCGCCATAGGCCTCGGCGATTAAGTCGATAAATGAGGGACTTTAAATGATAGAGTGGTGATCTTATGTTCGTACGTATTCTGTTGTATGGGGAATACGCAAGTTTGTAGTTACCGTTCAGTTCTTTAACCCATTCCCAACCCTTGGGAATCCCATGCCTTGGATAGAGTGTAAACTCACCTTGGTTTGCTCGGTATGCTAAACTATGTGCTCACAAGTAATCAATCACGTCCTATAGTATGCACGTATAATTAATCAGTTCAAGTTGGTAATGATTCACATGCCATTTATGTCACATAGTGTGTTTATGCTATCATCATCAAGTAGCACATAACAGTTAGTTCATGTTCATACAATCATACTCCATATAACTGAGTTCTTAGAAAATTCTAACATGGTTAATCAATAATCATGCTTGATGGGGTTAACAAACTTAACAAAGTTAATATATTTAGTAAAGATAACAAGCTTCACATAATTAACACGCATAACAGGAATAATAAACTAACAGCGTTAGTTAACTAACAGAGTTAATCAAACAATTAAAGTTAACAGCTTAACAACTTAACAGAGGTTTATATACTTAACATACATAACTTAGTTAACATGACCCGGTTAACATATTAACAAAATGAACATGTTCAACAACGTTAATAAACTAACAGAACCACCGTGCAAGATAATGGGCGAAATCACATATACAGCGAAAACACTTGTTGGCGAAATCCCCAGGCGACGAAATCACTCAGGGGTTTTCGTCGGGCATCATCATCATCAATGTCAGTTACATTCAACAGCAACCCTAAACCACACTAACAGTTATCTGATAATGATTCAATCGGACCAACCATCTAATCATATAATCCACCAATTCATTATACAATCCTGATTATCATTCAATTACTACTCAATCATCAAACATCTGCAAGTTGTTATGATAATCATGTATCCAACATGTGATTAAACACAGAACCCTAATATGATAGTCACCTATTATCGAATCAACAACGAATCAAGATCATCAGCATCAAATCAACATAAGCAATATACATCACACAACAGATTTTTACATCAGATCCTGGGGATTCCTATCATATCCATCTATTTAATATACCATCATTCATCATAACAGTTAACTCCTGATATCACACCATTAATCCATAAAAATACTATCACTAATTGATAACTAACCCGAACAGGAAAAGCAATGAATCAGACAAAGTGAGAGACTTCAAGGTTGTCGTCTAAGAGTGGGAGGTGACTAGGGTTTTCGGATTAAAACTTCTATGTAAAGGATGGAACTCAAAACATACAATAGATCATCACTGGGCCAAGGCCCAATTCTTGTTTTCGTTGGCCAGTTAGTGGACGAAAACACTAGAGTGTTTTCGCCACAAGGGGTGCTTTCGGGTGTGGTTATTTCGGCAAGGATCCATGTTAAATAGTTAATAATAATACCCAATATATATATATTAACTTACACTCAATTATAAATTATAATGCACGCCAAATATAAAATATCAATCACAATACGATTTAACGTTTTACAAACGTGTACAGTTGCGAAACAAACCAGTCGTATAAACAAACAACATAAACAATTAACGTGCAATTAATGCGAAGATGGAATCTTGGAAACTCGAGTTGTCACATTATCCCCAACTTGAAAGAAATTTCGTCCCGAAATTTAGCACGTGGTTACTGAGGAAGCTAGTTGTGTTGCGTTGTTTCCTGGTTTTCCTGGGGTGTCACATCATCCCCCCGTTGATTTGGAATTTCATCCCGAAATTCTGTAGTAGCTTCAGCCTCAATAGTGGTTGTACTATTTCCGAATAACTGGGGATACTTGAGTTTCATTTGATCTTCTCGTTCCCAGGTGAGCTCTGGGCCACGTCGTGAGTTCCAACGAACTCGAACAAGAGGTATTCTGGTGTGCTTGAGGACCTTAACGTCTCGGTCCATGATTTCAACTGGTTCTTCGACGAACCGCAACTGATCGTCGATAGTTAGCTCCTTCAAAGGAACTATGAGGGTCTCATCTGACAGACACTTCTTCAGATTTGACACGTGAAAAATGTTGTGAACTGCACTGAGTTTTGTTGGTAGGTTCAGTTTGTAGGCCACTTTGCCTATTTTCTCAATGATTTTGAACGGTCCGACATATCGCAGATCGAGCTTGCCCCGTTTGCCAAAACGAACCACACCCTTCTAGGGTGAAACTTTGAGTAGCACTCGATCCCCAACTTGGAACTCGAGTGGTTTCCGGCGCTTGTTTGCGTAGGCTTTCTGACGATCGCGAGTTGCTGCCATGCGTTGTCGTATCTGAGCAATCCTTTCTGTAGTATCAACTACGAGTTCTGGACCCGTGATCTGACTGTCACCCACCTCTGCCCAACAAAGTGGTGATCGGCAATTTCTCCCGTACAATGCCTCGAATGGAGTGGCTTGAATGCTGGTGTGGTAACCGTTGTTATACGAAAACTCCACCAAAGGAAGATGTTTTTTCCCAGCCGTTGCCGAAATCGATTACACATACACGAAGCATGTCTTCAAGAGTTTGGATGGTGCGTTCAGACTGCCCATCTGTTTGCGGGTGATAAGCTGTGCTCATGTCTAATCGAGAGCCAAAAGATTTGTGCATAGCTTACCACAGTTCTGAAGTAAAACGTGCATCACGATCAGAGATAATGGAGGTTGGCACCCCGTGCCTCGAAACCACTTCTTTAAGATAGACGTCTGCTACAGGGGAGAACTTATCCGTTTCCTTAATAGCCAAAAAGTGGGCAGAGTTTGTGAGTCGATCCACGATCACCTAAATAGTATTATACCCACGTTGAGATCTAGGCAGACAAGTAACAAAATCCATGGAAATTTGCCCCCATTTCCATTGTGGAATCTCTGGTTTTTGGAGTAGGCCTGATGGTTTCTGGTATTCGGTCTTGACTCTCGCACAAGTCAGACATTTGCTAACGTAAGTTGCTATGTGAGCTTTCATGCTAGGCCACCAATACGTAGTTTTCAAGTCGTGGTACATCTTATCTGAACTAGGATGTACTGGATAACGTGACTTATGTGCTTCATCCATCACCAGTTCGTGTAAGTTTCCATAGTGTGGGACCAAATGCGCCCTGTAACGTAGTAAGCGCCGTCTTCCTTTTGTTCTAATCGTTGCCTTGAGCCGCGTAGGGCTTCAGCCCTGATGTTTTCTGGTTTCAATGCTTCTACCTGAGCATATCGTATCTCTGTAGGAAGACTAGACTGGATGGTAAGTTGTAGTGCTCGCACACGCTTAGGTGTGGTATCTTTTCGACTGAGGGCGTCGGCAACCACATTGGCTTTGCCCGGATGGTACTTTATGGCACATTCGTAATCATTCAATAGCTCGACTCATCGACGTTGTCACATGTTCAACTCCTTTTGCTTGAAGATATGCTTGAGACTCCTGTGATCGGTATAAATGGTGCACTTGGTACCGTACAGGTAATGTCTCCATATCTTGAGTGCGAAGACAACAGCTCCCAGCTCCAAATCATGTGTAGTGTAATTCCTTTCATGAACTTTAAGTTGGCGCGAGGCGTAAGCAATGACTTTATCCCGTTGCATCAATACACAACCCAGACCCTAAATTGATGCGTCACAATAAACCACGAAATCGTATGTGCCCTCTGGCAATGAAAGAATAGGTGCGCTACAAAGTCTATCCTTTAAGTGCTGGAATGTTGATTCCTGTGTATTACCCCAACGGTAGATAACGCCTTTTTGAGTCAGTGAGGTAAGGGGTTATGCATTCTTGGAGATGTCTTTGATGAACCTTCTATAGTAGCCTGCCAAACCCAAGAATTGGTGAATTTCCGTTGGTGTGCGACGTGCATGCCAGTTCTTAATTGAGTCTACCTTAGATGGATCAACATGAATCCCATCTTTGTTTACCACGTGGCCTAGAAAGTGGACTTCACGAAGCCAGAAGTCGCATTTCGAAAACTTGGCGTACAGCTGTTCTGCTTGAAGGAGTTCCAAAATGAGTCGTAAATGCTGCTCGTGTTCCTCCTGACTCTTGTAGTAGATCAGAATGCCGTCGATGAAAACAATCACAAACTTATCCAAGTAAGGCTTGCACACTCTGTTCATAAGATCCATGAAGACTGCAGGCGCGTTTGTTAACCCGAATGGCATTACCAGAAACTTGTAATGACCGTAGCGTGTTCTAAATGCGGTTTTGGATATGTCCTCGTCACGGACTATCAGTTGATGATAGCCTGACCTCAGATCAATCTTTGAATAGTAGCTCGACCCTTGCAGCTGGTCGAACAAGTCGTCAATGCGTGGAAGAGGATAGCGATTCTTTACGGTCACCTTGTTTAGTTCGCGGTAATCTATGCACATACGGAAGGTACCGTCTTTCTTCTTCACAAACAATACAGGAGCTCCCCAGGGTGAAGAGCTAGGACGAATGAAACCCTTTTCCAAGAGTTCTTGCAATTTCTTAGACAATTCTTCTAGTTCGGTTGGAGCTAAGCGATAAGGTGCTCGAGCTATGGGTGCTGCTCCAGGAGCTAGCTCGATTTGGAATTCGACCTGGCGATGAGGCGGTAGACCAGGTAATTCCTCAGGAAACCCTTGAGGAAAGTCGCGTACAACTGGAATATCCTCTATCTTCTTCTCTTTCGTTGATGCGTCAGTAACGAACGCTAAAATAGCTGTATGGCCCTTTCGCAAACACTTCTGGGCCTTGAGAAAGGAGATGATGCCTACCACCGCACCACTCTTGTCTCCTTGAATTTCTAGAGATTCTTTGCCAGAACGGGGAATACGAACAATCTTCTCTTTGCATAGGATCTCTGCTTGCTGTTGGGATAACCAATCCATCCCAATGACGATGTCGAAACTACCCAGAACTATAGGAATGAGATTGATGGAGAAGGACTGCCCAGCTAGGACGAGCTTACAATCTTTAACTACGTGTGTGGCTTCTACACTCTTACCGTTTGCTAACTCTACAACATGCTTGGTGTTTAAGGGAGTTGGTGTGCGTTTTAACAATTGACTAACTTTTAGAGACACATAACTGGTATCGGCACCCGAATCAAATAAAACAGTAACATAAAAGTCATCGAGAAGGAACTTACCCATCACCACGTTAGGATCATTCCTTGCGTCACCCTGACCCAGCACGAACACTCGACCCCTGGCGCCATTGTTTCCATCATTGTTTCCCCCGTTGTTGTTCCCATTGCCCTGATTATTGTTGTTGTTGTTCGGATTTTTATTTAACTGGGGGCAGTCCCGCTTGAAGTGGCCTTCAGCACCACACTGAAAGCATCCCCTGTTACCTCGCTGTCGCTGCTGGTTCTGTGGAGTTGGTGGTTGTTGTTGTTGGTTCTGATTCACAGGTCGTGAGCTCCTGCAATCCTTAGCTTCATGACCCATCTTGAGACACCTCTGGCAACGACCCCTGTTGCACTGACCACTGTGGTGCCTGTTGCATCTGTTGCACTTTGGGTGGTTTCCTCGATATCCACCCTGCCCTTGACTGCCAGAAGACTGCTGACCAGGGCTCTGATAGTCATCAATCTTTCGCTGTTGTGCCTGGGACTGAACCGAAGTCGAACCCTTGCTGGAGGTTCCATCTCATTTTCGCTTGTTATCACTGGGAATAGCAGAAGTAGTAGTAGTAGTAGTAGTAGTAGTAGTAGTAGTAGTAGTAGTAGTAGTAGTAGTAGTAGTAGTAGTAGTAGTAGTAGTAGTAGTAGTAGTAGTAGTAGTAGTAGTAGTAGTAGTAGTAGTAGTAGTAGTAGTAGTAGTAGTAGTAGTAGTAGTAGTAGTAGTAGTAGTAGTAGTAGTAGTAGTAGTAGTAGTAGTAGTAGTAGTAGTAGTAGTAGTAGTAGCACCAATACGTTTAGGCAGCTTGTTCTGTTCCACTGCCTGGTCTCTGAGACGATGAGCAAGACGAGTAACATCCTGGATAGTAGCAAGGTTAGCAGCAGTCACATGGCTTTGAATCTCTGGTACTAAGCCTTTGAGGTACAGCTCAATGCGCTTGATGGGAGGGTCCACCGTAGTTGGACATAACACTGCCAGTTCGTTGGATCGTTTCGTGTACGCTTCTATCTCTGACCCCGTCATCTTCAAGTTAAAGAACTCCACTTCCAGCTTATGGATGTCATCACGACTACAGTATTCACGTTTGATCAGTTCCTTAAAATCATTCCATGGGGTGGCATTAGCAGCCACCAGCCCCAGCATCTGAACTTGCGCGTTCCACCAAGTTAGCGCAGTGCCTTCGAGAGTACCGGTGGCGTACTTCACCCTACAAGCCTCAGGGCATTGACACATTTCGAAGAACGATTCAAGCTTCTCGAACCAGTGGAGGATTCCTACGGCTCCTTCAGTGCCACTGAAAGTATTAGGACGACAGTCCATGAACGTCTTGAACGTGCACACAGGTGGTTGAGCATGCTGACATGTTGCGTATATAAGAGCAGGACAAGGTTAAACACAAGAGTTGGTTTTTGAGAGTAGGATCTAAAGATCCTAGAGTAAGTTGTGATGGCAGGTTATACCTCCTTCCTGGGCAGCTGCGAGTGCTGCAGTAACTAGTTCAGTGATCAAAGCCACCAACTGGGCTTGAGTTAGGTTAACGTGTCCACTCATGATCTTCATATCAAAGGAAAACATGAGTGAGAGAGGTTCGCGAAAGTGCGATGACAGAAGAGAGTGAGCACACACGTGTTTTCAATCAATAGTTGTTACGTTTATCCAAGCATACCACGAGCAAATTTCTATGTAATCTAGCAAGTAGGCTATGTAAACATAAATCATATCACCTAGAATGTTGAGCCTTGCACGTGGAGTGAAGCGTCGTTGTGGATCGTTGAGCACTGTTCAGGTTATAGTCTGGTTTTACCGAAAAGTTTCCCCCTTCTTAAAACCAAGTTCACTATAACCAATGGCTCTGATACCAATCTGTCACACCCCCAAAATCCACTTACGGAGTATCACCGCTTGGAGGCGGGACTGACCAGGATCAAGCCACCAATCATATTGAACATAACAAGTAATAAGTAAAATTCAACCACACAATATGAAAGGTGTTTCAAATAAAAAACGTAGTTAAGTGTTTAGCGGAAGCATAATTGTAAAACCCAATGCAAGTATTAAGTAGGAAATAAAGAAATGTTTTTAACATGGCACACGCTGCCATGTCCCACAACGACTGCGCCTCCCTGTGCAAGCTCCATGAGTACCTAACGACCTGCAAGGCATGTAACAACGAGTCAACAACAAAGTTGAGCGAGTTCACCGTTGGTTTTTTAGATATAGCATTCGTTTCGTAAATCGTATGTTCGTTTTGTAAACCATGTATCGTATTGATTCGTATCACGGTCTCCCAGACATGTTTGCGAAGATTAGTGGGGGCTTCCCATGTGTTACTAGACCACGCGTATCGACTGCTACGAAAATGTAAGAGGTGCCCTAAGTCAATGTCTATCAGAATTGACCCTTTGCCCATAGTCCATTAGTACACGCCCGTTCGGACGACACGGTGTGAGGTTTGTTAAACCTAATAGCGCTATCTACAAATGACCCGCTCGCCATAGGCCTCGGCGATTAAGTCGATAAATGAGGGACTTCAAATGATAGAGTGATGGTCTTATGGCCGTACGTATTCTGTTGTATGGGGAATACGCAAGTTTGTAGTTACCGTTCAGTTCTTTAACCCATTCCCAACCCTTGGGAATCCCATGCCTTGGATAGAGTGTGAACTCACCTTGGTTTGCTTGGTATGCTAAACTATGTGCTCACAAGTAATCAGTCACGTCCTATAGTATGCACGTATAATCAATCAGTTCAAGTTCATAATGATTCACATGCCATTTATGTCACATAGTGTGTTTATGCTATCATCATCAAGTAGCACATAACAGTTAGTTCATGTTCATACAATGATACTCCATATAACTGAGTTCTTAGAAAATTCTAACATGGTTAATCAATAATCATGCTTGATGGGGTTAACAGACTTAACAAAGTTAATATATTTAGTAAAGATAACAAGCTTCACAGAATTAACACGCATAACAGGAATAATAAACTAACAGCGTTAGTTAACTAACAGAGTTAATCAAACAATTAAAGTTAACAGCTTAACAACTTAACAGAGGTTTATATGCTTAACATACATAAGTTAGTTAACATGACCCGGTTAACATATTAACATAATGAACATGTTCAACAGCGTTAATAAACTAACAGAACCACCGTGCAAGATAATGGGCGAAATCACATATACAGCAAAAACACTTGTTGGCGAAATCCCCAGGCGATGAAATCACTCAGGGGTTTTCGTCGGGCAGTGTTTTCGTCGGGCATTATCATCATCAATGTCAATTACATTCAACAGCAACCCTAAACCACACTAACAATTATCTGATAATGATTCAATCGGAACAACCATCTAATCATATAATCCACCAATTCATTATACAATCATGATTATCATTCAATTACTACACAATCATCAAACATCTGCAAGTTTTTATGATCATCATGTATCCGACATATGATTAAACATAGAACCCTAATATGATAGTCACCTATTATCGAATCAACAACGAATCAAGATCATCAGCATCAAATCAACATAAGCAATATACAACACACAACAGATTTTTACATCAGATGCTGGGGATTCCTATCGCATCCATCTATTTAATATACCATCATTCATCATAACAGTTAACTCATGATATCACACCATTAATCCATAAAAATACTATCACTAATTGATAACTAACCCGAATAGGAGAAGCAATGAATCAGACAAAGTGAGAGACTTCAAGGTTGCCGTCTAAGAGTGGGAGGTGACTAGGGTTTTCGGATTAAAACTTCTACGTAAAGGATGGAACTCAAAACATATAATAGATCATCACTGGGCCAAGGCCCATTCTTGTTTTCGTTGGCCAGTTAGTGGACGAAAGCACAAGAGTGTTTTCGCCACAAGGGGTTTTTTCGGGTGGGGGTATTTCGACAAGGATCCATGTTAAACAGTTAATAATAATACCCAATATATATATTAACTTACACTCAATTATAAATTATAATGCACACCAAATATAACATATCAATCACAATACGATTTAACGTTTTACAAACGTCTACAGTTGCGAAACAAACAAGTCGTATAAACAAACAACATAAACAATTAACGTGCAATTAATGCGAAGACGGAATCTTGGAAACTCGAGTTGTCACAACATAGCAACTTATGTTTCTAAATGTTTAACATGTTCACAAATTAAAGCTGAACACCAAAAACCCTCAGGTCTGTTGCAACAGTTAGAAATGCCAGTGTGGAAATGGGAATTGATAACAATGGATTTTGTTACAAAATTACCCAAAACAAGGAAAGGTAATGATACAATCTGGGTGATTGTAGATAGGCTAACCAAGTCAGCTCATTTCCTACCAATGAAAGAAACTTTCAGTATGGAACAGTTAGCTAAATTATATGTAAATGAAATAGTTTCATTACATGAAATTCCTTTATCAATTGTTTCTGATAGGGATAGCCGCTTTACCTCTCATTTTTGGTCAAGTTTCCAAAAGGCAATGGGAACCAAGTTAAATCTGAGCACAGCTTATCATCCTCAAACGGACGGACAAAGCAAAAGGACAATTCAGACAATGGAAGACATGCTTAGAGCTTGTTTAATTGATTTCGGAGGTAATTGGGATGATCGCTTACCTTTAATAGAATTTTCTTATAATAATAGTTATCACACAAGTATCAATGTTGCACCATTCGAAGCACTTTATGGACGAAAGTGCCGAACCCCAGTTTGTTGGGAAGAAATTGGGGAAAAGCAACTATCTGGACCTGACATAGTACAAGAAACAACTGACAAGATCATTCAAGTCAAGGAACGACTGAAAGCAGCCAGTGATTGACAGAAGAGCTATGCTGATAACCGACGTAAACCATTGGAATTTCAAGTAGGAGATAAAGTATTGTTAAAATTCTCTCCTTGGAAAGGAGTGGTAAGATTCTTCAAAAGAGGAAAGCTAAGTCCCAGGTATATTGGACCTTTTGAGATTATTAGAAGAACAGGACCTGTAGCCTATCAGCTACAATTACCAGAGGAAATGGCAGGAATACATGATGTATTTCATGTATCTAATATTAAGAAATGCTTAGCTAATGAATCACTAACGGTACCTCTTCAGGATATAGAAGTAAATGAACAACTCAAATTTGTAGAAAGGCCTCTACAGATTGAAGATAGAAAAGTTAAGAACCTCAAACATAAGAGATTAGTTTTGGTCAAAGGGAAGTGGGACTCCAAAAGAGGACCTGAGTACACATGGGAGCTTGAATCAAAAATGCAAAGGAAATATCCACACTTGTTCCAGTAGATCTCGAGGACGAGCTCTAAAAACAAGGTGGGGAGGATATAAAAACCCTAAAAAAACCGACACCCTCATAAATTTTCTGACACCCTAATATATTTTAAAATTTCCCAATATGTCCAAAAATACACCCCATACGCGAAAACGGACCCCGAATACCCTAAATATTATTAAAAATAATTAAAATTAATATTTTGGGTTTATCGCGGGCGGCGTAAACCTCTTATGTGGCTTACGCCGGCCGCTAGAGATCAAGAATGTGGCGCAGCCCGGTGATGACACGTGTCGTCATCGTGGCAGGTCTAGTCGATGACCCGGATCAGCTACATCGTTAACCATAGCGGACGCGGGCCGCGTAGCCCTTGTCTAAACTTTACGCGGGCCGTGTAAAAGTCAAAGTGAAGCACTATATAAGTAGGCATCTTTCTTTCTCTCAAATCTACGTAATATACATTATACACGGGCATTATACCCCCCCCTAAATAGCGAAGTTCTACTCCGTTGTAAGTATTATAACCCCTGGATACGTATTAGATACGCTGCCCGATTGATCTAGGGTTCTGTAACGGCTATCGTGGTTCTGCCCGACGTAGTCGTTGGAATGCCGTCTCGGGGAGAGTATTACAAATGTTAAAATGGGTTATTATACTAACACGTGTGCATTTGTGTAAATTATAGATTGTCACCAGGAAACCCTAAAGGATAATCTAAGACAGCAATGTGAGTTGATCCGTTTTTTGTAAACTTTCTGTTAACTATTTTTATAAAACCTCATACAATTAAATGTATATTAAGCAGTTGTTGAGTATTTGTAAGAATACAATTATCATGAGTATGTTGGTGTTTTGTAGTTGGTGTTTTGTATACAAAATTTGTTACCACCTGGTCAAGGAGTAACATTTCCACAAGTCGGGTCTGACAGTACCATGGATGTTAATTGATATAACTTGGAAACAAATATAATTGCGAGATCGCCCTCAATACTGTACAATGGATTTTATTTAAACTTGATTAAACTGGGATTCACTCACTAGTATTTCCCACTGACAAATGTTTTTAAAACGCGTTTCAGGTAACAAATTGTGAAAGCCAAATAGAAGCCAACTGGACAGCACTGAAGGCTTGGAAAAGTGGCAATACAGTTACCTAAAATAAAATAGATGTTTTTATTAAATAAAATAGGATTTATTCCTATGAAAATGTGTGTACTACAAACTTGGGTTTTATCCCCTGTGTTTAATATTATGAAAATGTGGTATTTTACTCTGATTCAATATTTCCTAACTACGGTCCTGATGAAAATTCCGCTGCCAAATTAGACAATACGTGATACCACCGAAACTGGCTCGCGACCGCCCGTTCCCGGGGATTTGGGATCGGGGGTTGCGACAAAATGGCTCAATCCTTTATGCATATTTCCTACCAGCCTCCGGCTGGAAGACATAGTCACCTCACAGTCCAATCCGCGGCCTCATTGGCGGGGCTCGCAACACCCAATAGATCTATCACTCATGTCCCTTGGTCCTTAAACAAGGATTAATGGTCTTAGGTTACTCGCCATCTAACAGTACATTCCTTAGCTAACCATACCATATGTAATCATTTGTAAACATTTTGTAACATGTACTAGACCCCCGAAGTTATAAAACTGAAAACAGTTAAAAGAAAAGGGGGACATGAACTCCTAGTCTTGCGTTCTTCGATCAAATAGCTTAAATCTTCTTCTCAATCGCACGACTACCTACAAACGTGCTACGGTGCATTAGACGGACGGGTCGTGCCTTGACTTTGGTCATCTTTAGTATCTTTGAGTTACGTTTCTTTGTGTCATCAATATTATTCCAAGTATATAATTAGTTGTTAAAATAATAAATATTTTAACTTAGATTATATTTATTAAATTTTGTAATATGAGTTAAAATAATATATTTTCTTAACACTTAACGTAATTGTACATGTATAACTTCCCAAGGATAGGTGTATTAATTCGCGTATTCTTAACCTTGTGTATTTTTGCCAAATAGCGGTGGCGAATTCTGGTGTAATTATACGTACAAGAATACATATTTTCCTATAGTTGTCAAGTATTCTTATACTTAATATATGTATTTATTTTTCCGGAATAATATTTCTAATAAAAATTCACCAATATATATTCTCAAAATATATATTTTAAGAAATCTTAAATAGAAAAATTATTTATAATTTTTCCTTTGGCAAAAATAATTGTATTTTCATTGAAACTTCAAAAATAATATATTTTCAAGTCTAACTTAGAAAATATATATAAAACCATTTTTCATCCAAAAATAATATGTTCCAAGTTTATTCAAGAAAATATATATTTTTTCCCAAAAATAATATATCTTCTAATAATTTCAAGAAAATATATATTTTTACTTACCTAAAAATAATCTATTTTCTTCTTGTCAAAAAATATGATATATCTTTGTAATAATTGTAAAAATCATCTTTTTGTTCTCTTGGTGTCCAAAGTTCTAATTACCAAAATATACTTATGAATTTATTGCCGATATATTTTGAAAGTTATATTTCTTTTCCGGTTTCTCCAATATTTTGGGTATAAATAATATATTTATTTCTTTGAATTTTGATAATATTTTGTATTGTAATTTCTTGGTATTTGGTGAGTTATATTATTTCGAGTCCTAAAATATTATAACTAATACACATAATATACAAATAATCACACACATGGTAACCTCTAGATTTATATTCTCCTAAATACATATTTAGTCACTTTTATTATCAAAAATCCACCTCCAATATTTGTAACAAAATTTATGGCAAACTTTACATGAAAATCATGGTTAAAAATATACTTGTGAATATTTGTTTTAAAAAAAATATTTTCCTAAGTGTTTATTTTATAGAAAAGTTTTGCCATAGTTTCCCCATAAAAATGGAGGTTTCTATGCTTTCAAAGCATATCATTTTCTTTTATAAGTCACCACAATCAACAATAAACCAATCAACACTTACCAATTTGCCAAAATCAAGCATTAATCACTACTTCATGAACTTGAAAATTTACAAAAACTTGTAGTAACTTACTAGTGTGTTTAGTGGGCTTAGTTTACCCTTTAAAATGTGGTTGTTTATTTAAAAACATCATTATTGAAGAAATTAGATGTTTACAACTTGTGATTAAATTTTCTAAACATATTTCTTCTTGAGTTTTTCTTGTTAAATATGTATTTCTACACTTGATTAACCACCAAAAATATGGTTAGTTTCTTTAAGAACCAAGCTTATATAAATCTTGTATTTTTAACTTGGTTTCTTGAAAAATTATTCTTGAAATCATAGGTTTACAAGACTTTATATTCACTTTGATCATCATTTTACAAGAAAAACAACTTACACGTCAAGTTCATGATTTACACAAGGATGATCTATTGATCTACAACATAATCATCCTCTCATCTTGCTAGATTATGTCTTTAATCACCATCTAGCAAGATTATATGATGTTTGACATCATATACACAAATAATCAACAATAAAAAAGCATAACAACACTTATACAACATGATTTCTTATGATTTTTAGCTTATGTTCATGATTTAAGTTCTTGATTCATAGTGTTCTTCATGTTTATCAACTTGTATCATTCTTTAACCAACTAAACAAGATGTAAAATGAAGTGTAGGTGATCTTACTACTAGCTCAAGGCTAGGGATGATCACAAGATGAAGATGATGTGGTTTGTATGAGAGGTCCTTCAACTTCCAAGAGTTCCTAGCTTCCTATCCTTGCTTCTTACACCTTAATATCACTGTAGAATGGGTGGATTGAACTTGAAAGATGGTGGTGGTGGCTTGTTCTTGGCCATAGGTAAGAGGGAGAAGAAGATAGTGAAATGTGTGGATGAATTGTGATAGAAATGAAGGTTAAGACACTTGTGGTTTCTTATAATATCCTCCCACAACACTTTCTCTAATGGGTAATATGCTAAATAAGTAGGATACAGGATCTATTTTTATAAACAAATAAAATCAATAGTGGGGGGGCACATGTTGGCTGTGAATTGGTGGGGGGGTCTAGATTAGGGTGTAATGCTCAGTTAGTTTTGTTAGTTGAAATCCAAGTGTCTAGTTAAGGTGTTTAGTTATTAGTATGTTATATAATGTGTTCTGATGTTTGGGTACCATAACTAGCTTGGAAATGTCAAAACAATGCTTCTAGTGAAAATTTGGTGTTTCAGGTAGTGCCCGGTTGTTCGGTTGGTTACCGGTTCGTTAAGGTGCTAAACTACGCAGTTTAGTGTGTTTTATGTTACCTTTTGTGACAGTTTTGATTCCCGACACTTAGGAAAGCATTCTGGACCATTTAACCATATTTCTGCATGATGTTAAGTTGTTTAATTGCTGAATTTTTCTGAATTCTGCAGTTTTTGTGAGTTTTAGGCACTTTCCGGCACTTAAACTATCACTAGGAAGGCAGTTTTATGATCCTTACTTTCCTACACACTATACTAGTGTAACTCTTGGTTTATGGCTCATTATGTATCCCAATACCATGTCTGGCTATGTACTAAACTCCGTCAGCATTTTTCTGATTTGTCTGATAACTGTGCTAACTTTGTTTCGTGCATCATTTGAATCAATAAGTTTGCATGCAATAATGATATGACATTATGCAATAAATGATGCACATGAATGTATGATAACAATAATCAGAAAGCATTTATGTAATTAATTTAATTCAGAGTCATTAAGTCATAAATTACTGTTTAAGCATTATACGGATACATGAAATTTTGACAGTTGTCATATTCTCCCCCTATTAAGAAAATTTCGTCCTCGAAATTTAAACTACATTAACTCCTTAGGGTTACATCATGCGTGTATGGGTATGAATAATACCAAAGTGATTAACCATGAAACTGAATCAATACTCATTCGAATCAGGTGAATCCAGGGACATATTACAACAATAAGAACCCAACAGTTAAAAGGTATGTGTTTTCAGAATTTGATGTCAAAGGATACGAGATGTATAAATGTATAACCTAGTGTAACTTAGTTAACAGGGGTTCAACAAAAGAGGAGTTTCTACCGATAGAATTCCAAACGATCGTTTACAGTATGCAAATAAGTTCTAGAAATAATAACATCTGCTAGATGAACTTAGAATCAGCAAACTCAAATGTGATAATGATATGAAAATGATCTGTCAACTTTCGAACAAATAAATGAATAAAATTAGTGTGTTGACATTATTGAATTGCGAGAATCCTCCGAAATGAAATACAACCGAACCTGGTGCATCAGCTTCTTAATACATGGTTGCATTGAGAGTGTTTAAATGATGAGTCAAACGAAAGGTATAAGTAGTTTTGTATGAAACGGTTGACCATGATTAGCACAGGCTACAAGTTTATACCGACGCCACAAGGTGTTGTAGTGAATGAGATAATTTGATAATAGCGGTGACTAAACAAGTTCACCGTGATTGAAATCAAATGAAATCACAATGAAACAAATCTAAAAACTTGATTTCAAACAACATCATAGGATTTTCGATTGAATATGGAAGATCAAAGAACTACTGTTTTCGATCGAAGATGAAGAAGGCAATAAATATCGCAAGGCATTCGATCGATGAAGAAAGAAACGTCAATAGGTACACTGGAATATAAAATGAATTTATGTATCATTGTCTTAACACACGATTGCGTTAAGATTGCTTTTGCATGATAAATCAGAGCGGATTTAGAGCAAGTCAATGAATAAATAATTAAATCCGTGTAGGAGATGTGTAAATGAGATTAGCATAAGCTTCTATTTAGTGAAAGCACCCACCACAAGGTGTCGAAATAAACGAACGACTTAATAGGGTCGTAGACCAAACAAGTCTACTATGACTTGGAACAAATGAAACGCTTGCTAAAATGAATTTGAATATGATGCTTTTAATACATCACATGGTGTCTTGAATTGAATATGCGAAATGGACAAGTTCAAGCAATTGAACTTGGTTTCAGTGCAATCCAACAATAAATATATGTATCGACAAGGGAATTTCGGCATGGTTACAAGGATAAACCATGTATGCAACAGGAAGGAAAAGAAATTTCAGGAAAGCTTTGTTGATTCGATATCAAAGAGTCAACACCTACGACAATGCATGTTATCTGAGTCACAAGGCAATAACTGGATATAGTGAAATAGTATTTAGACTTTGATGAAACGTCTATTCGAAACGAGACCACATGCGTAACAAACGATGCATGCGACCTATGAATTTTCAAGAAATGAAGCATTGAGTATTCGCTATAATGAAAGAAATGCTCGTGACACACGGACCATTAAGAGGAGTAGGAAAGTGAGAATCTACTTATTAGATGCAAAAGTGGGAATTTCAATAAAAGAAATTTGAGTACTTTATCTGTTCGGTTAACTGAAATAGCATGCATGGCAAAATAATGGTGTTTGCCCGAGTTAATAGACGTGGTTTTTATGAGATAACCTCTAATGGACTTCGACATAAGTCCCCGAAGGTCCTAAATGCATTTTTCCTAAATTCTCAAAGTTTGTATTCCGTGTGTAACTGTTTTGTGTACCGTGTATACCACACAACATTAGTGCACTATTAAAACAATTTTTTGACTCACTGTTCTTCGGTATACTTTCTTCCTGAATCCGCAGCTGATGATAAATCGGTCAAAGATCAATCTTAGATTGGTAGTTAGATCCTTGCAGTTGGTTGAATAAATCGTTAATCCTCAGCAAGAGTTACCGACTCTTGATGGTTAGCTTGTTCAGCTCCCGGTAGTCGATGCACATTCGAAAGCTACCATCCTCCTTTTTGTCGAACAACACTGGAGCTCCCCAAGGCAAGAAGCTCGGCATTGTGAATTCTTTTATCGGATAACACCTGAAGCTACGTGGATAACCCTTGCATCTCGAAGGCGTATGTCGGTAGGGTGATTTGGCTACAAGTGCGGCGCCTGGAACCAAGTAAATGCGGAATTCGACTTGTCGTTGAGGAGGTAATCCTGGCGAGTCTTCGAGGAAGACTTCAGGATATTCCCTTACCACAGGGATATCTTCAACCTTTATAACACAACCTCTTAATCACTTTATCCGTCTCTGCTAACTTCCCGTTAGCCAATTCTATCGAATACTAGATGCCTAACTTACTAACAACTAAATCATGCATGTTTCTTAAAATCTAGAGATACGAAGCTAAAATCGGCACCAGTATTAAAATAGCACAAATGTATAACGTTGACTAATAGGGAACGTACCAGTAACCACGTTTGGATCCTAGCATGCTTCCCTAGCTCCGATGTTGGACACTCTTCCACGTGCCTAATTGCTTTTAGGGCAATATTTCTTGAAATGCCCCACATCACCGCAGTTAAAACACCCTTGACCACGTCCTTGATCATTACCATTTTCGCTTTGATCGTTGTTATTGTCGTTGTTTCCTCCACGATTTCCGCTATCTTCTTGACCTCCCTTTCCACGCCCAGTACCATGCCAACACGTCTCCTTGACATGCCCCACTTTGCCACAGTTATCACATTTTCCATACCTACATCGTCCGGTATGATGACGTCGACAATTGTCGCACTTAGGTAGGTTACCCATGTACTCTTTTCCCTTTTTGGAATTGTTGTTGTTATTTGCCCGAGTACCCTTCTTGATATTTGTGAACTTCCTCTTGTTATCTCCAGATGGCTCCACATGAGTCTACTTTTTCTCCTCCGAGATTGAAAATTTTCCCAGTCTAACAGCTTCTTCAGTGAGCGCCACACTTAAGTCGATAGCATCGGTAATTGTTGGAGGCTTTGATGCTATCACCATGCTCAGAATCTGAGGTGCCAATCCCCGGATGAAACATTCAATCCTCTTAAACTCTGGTTCCACCAGATATGGAACAACTCGTGATAAATCATGAAATCTCTGCACATACTCAGCTATCTTTGAACCTTCCATTTTCAAGTTCCAGAATTCAGTTTCCAACTTCTAGATTTCCGCCCGAGAGCAATACTTGTTACGCATCAGCTCTTTCAGTTCGTCCTACGTCAAAGCATATGCAGCAGCTTCGCCCAGCATCTGGACCTGAAGATTCCACCACGATAATGCTCCATCTAGAAACAGTCTAGGAATGTACGTGACTTGTTGCTATAGAGTACATTTGCTCAATCGCAAAATAGAATTCGTCTTCTCAACCCAGCGCATGAAGGCTACGGCACCCCTAGTTTCGTCGAAATTCAGGGGTTTGCACCCCAAGAACTGCTTGTAGGTGCAGCCAGCGACATAAGCAAAATCATTCACATAAGGCATTAGCAAAGCACACTTAGAAATGTCAAAACGTTTTGTAATGTGTCTTAAGTGACTAAACATTACTGTTGGGTGGGTTATTTCCTTAGGTACCTCCGCTGTGTTCGGAGCGAAGGGCCTCGTGCTGTGCGATGGCCTGTGATTCCGTCTCTGTCGTCGGCAGAGGGTTGTTAGTATCGGTGTTCCTTCGAGGCGACATCTTCTAAAAAGAAGATCAGATAGGTCAGGTCTTATTTGTCAAGTAAGGATATAGTCGGCCAAAGGTCATATGTACGCGTATATATAAGCATTTATCATAACAAGCAATCATGGAACAACATAATCATAGCACAACATGTAAATCATCAAAGTGTTTAGTGAGAACATGACGATTGAGCTTTCATTAATTACCGACCATAGTTACATTGCTTACAAAGTGTATCACATCAAAAGGGACATAGGGTCACACTACCCCGGTCTAATAAGTCTGTCAATATACCAAAAATCATATGGTCAAAAGGTGGTCTTCAAAAGTCTTCACAATCTCGGCTCAATAGTAGTGTTCTCACCAAAAGTAATGCATCTGCATGAGACCAAAAACCAACTATGCTGATGGTGGAGGTGGAGGAGGAGGGAAGAAAAGAAAAATGTGAACATGTGCGAGCTCTTCCTCGAGCTTGTATACACGGAGAAGTAAGTTACTGATCTGATGCTCGATAGTAAGGAAACGAGCATCAAAACCTGGAAAAGGTGTAAGAGCAGCAGGTGGGTGTGCAAAAGGAGGAGGTGATGAATGTGGAGGAACAAAAGTGGACTGACAGGGACAGGGTAGAGGACATGGTATCAGCTCAAGCCCCAGAACTCTACGACTCAAAACCTCAAACTATAGCTGAAGTGGCAGGAGAAACTCATCCCGTGTTTAGCCTCCATAATGTGAGGGATGATAGGGGTCTGAGATCGGCATGGTGTATGGTGGAAACCATTGGAATGGCTCTTCCAGCGGTGTGGATGCGAATGGAGCAAATGGTGCCGCCAGAGGGATCGGAGGGAAAACTGCTGAAGCAAAAAGGGTCATAACTAGCGTGTTGGCCTGAAGTACCTTCCCCTGGATGGGGTGCAGGGATGTCCTGTACGAAAACAATCGACAATTCAGTGCGGTGTGCATCAAACTTTACAGGGGGGATAAGAGCAACATCAGCGGGTGGAGGTGGAGGAATAAATGGCTCAACAACTGAAAGACCAACAGGTGCAGGCACCGGTTCTGGAATAAGAGGTGCAATATCTGGTAATTCAAACGGGATATGGTCTGGATCAGGAATCAGCTCAGGATCAATAGGTGCAACATCGGGTTGACCAAAAGGAACAGGATGTCACACCCCCAAAATACCACCTGCGGAAAACCCCGCTAGGCGCGTGACGTACCAGGATCCAGCCACCAATCACATTGAACTCATAATCATATATCAAATAAAAACTTTCATTCATTGAAATAAATTGTTACAAAATATTTACTAAACTTAACATGTTCAGCGGAAGCATAATCATTAGTTTTGTTTTTCATAACCCATGTGTGTGTAAGCCCTTAGATTTGTCTCGTGATTCCATGTATCTCGACCGATGACCACTCCAACATCCCAGACAGCAAGTTCCAATGACATGTACCTATAGGCCTGCAAGCATGCAGAAAAGTGTATCAGACAACGCTGGTGAGTTCACAGTTTTTTTTACTGAAAATCGTGTTACATGTTTTACTACCAAAAGCATAGTTTAGTTCAAAAGCGATTCCAAAAACAATGTTGATAATAACTCAATACCGTACAGGATGTCTCTAGATTATTTGCCCATCCCCAATGCCCCTATCAAAGAATTGGTCATGATTTAAGGTAATTAGTTCACGCCCGTCCTCCCCGGTACGGTGTGAGGGTGCCAAACCTAATAGCGCTATCAACTAATAACCCCGTTGCCTCCCCAGCAACCTTTTCGGTAGAAGATGGGACTAAAGGAGATAGGAGTGAGTTTATTATCCAGCATTCCGGTTTATCATTCCAGTCAAACCCGTTACCCAATATTCCTCCCCGGAATATTTACCAGATGTCCCTCCCCGGGACGCATGCTTGAAAAGAGCAGTGAAATCACCTTAGATTACTCGGTATGTTACGTTACATTACCCGTTCCAAGTTGGTCAACCATACCCTACCGTGTTTACCAAGAATAGTCATTATAATGTTCACACATATCACGTTTCCATCGTACACGTTACACAAGTGGCAAACAAGTAAAACACGCGTCTTTATACAAGTCATAACCGTTATTCACGCAATCCATTGATTCGTAACTTTTATCGTAAAGTCACATAACAAGTGTATGGGTTTCATATGTAAGTCAATCACATAACAGTTTCTAAAACAGTTTATGCTCATGATTCACACATTAAATCCTAATTCATGCTTTGATCTCCTATATACTACTACAATATAACACAAAACACACCTATTCAAGGGCGACTGATGGTACGAATCAACATATTGATAAACATACTAACCAAGTGCTAGATCGAGAGAATTAGTGCTTCTAGAAAAGAAGAGTTCTGGCAGGATTTGAATGGCCGCTGGTCCGAGTGAAGAGAGGAGAAGATCGCCCTCCCCATGGTGGAGGGAATTAGGGTTTCTGCCTTGAGAATCTTTGCGACTAAATGTTAACTGCTAATCATTTGTATAAAACTCCTAATGGGTTTGCGGTTTGGGCTTAGGGTGTGTGGGCCGAGTACTATTCAGCCAACGAGAAGGGAGGTTCGGCCCCAGTTAAAGTGTGCGATTGGGTCATATTTCCTAACTCGGTTTCATGCGATTAGTTCACGCAACACCCAAATAGCACACGTGCATTCTATAGCGTAAATATGACTAAACGGGTTTACTAGAGTATGCACCTAGTTACAATGTATGATGACAGGTAAAACGTAACGATACAAGTTAGTGATCGGAAAATCAGGTAATAATAATCGTGAGAGTTCGGGTTGTCACATCATCCCCAACTTGAAAGAAATTTCATCCCGAAATTTGATAAGTAATCCAAAGCAGCTAGGTGATAGATCAGGATGACTGTGGATTTTCCTCGGGTGCCACATCATCCCCAACTTGAAAGGGAATTTCGTCCCGAAATTCACCTGTCTCATCAGAATTTGGTTTCAGCATTTTGAACAGTTGCGGATACTTGAGCTTCATATGATCTTTGCGTTCCCATGTGAACTCCGGTTCATGTCTTGAGTTCAAACAAACTCTCATGATTGGGATTCGACTATGTTAACGAATCTTGACTTCCTGGTCCATGTTTTCAATAGATTCCTCGACAACTGCAACTTGTCGTTAACCTTAGGCTCTAGTAAAGTTATCACAAGTGCTTCATCAGACAAACACTTCTTTCGATTAGAATCATAAATGACATTGTGAACGTTTCCCAATTCTTCGGGTAACTTACGTTTGTAAGCCATGTTACCGATTCTTCCCAGAATTTTGAATGGCCCAACGTAACGTAAATTATGCGCACCGCACCCTCCAAAGGTGAGACTTTCAATCATGACACGTTCTCCTGCAGCGAACTCCCAGGGTTTCCTAGGTTTATCAGCTTCCCTGGCGGTCATGCGTTGCCTCCGTACGGTTCCCGGTCTAAACAATCTTCTCATAAGTTTCGAGTACAAGCCCTGGGCCAGTGATTAGGCTGTCATCCACCTAAGCCCAACAGAGATATCGGCATTGTCGTCCATGCACTGCCTCGATCGGTGCTGCCTGAATACTAGAATGCTAGCCGTTGTAGTGAAATTCTACCAAAGGTGAATGTCTCAACTGTTACCCAAGTAAATCACACATGCTCGTAGCATGTTTTCGAGTGTCTGGTTGGTCC
Organism: Helianthus tuberosus; assembly: GCA_030545235.1. Classification (NCBI taxonomy): domain Eukaryota; kingdom Viridiplantae; phylum Streptophyta; class Magnoliopsida; order Asterales; family Asteraceae; genus Helianthus; species Helianthus tuberosus. The sequence goes on from CM060410.1 coordinate 91,256,837, forward strand.
GCTTATTCTGACCATCTGTCTGAGGGTGATAAACAGTGCTCATGCCTAAATGTGAACCACAAGAATTGTGTACTACTTGCCAAAAATTGGGTATAAACGCGGATCACAATCAGAGGTAATAGAAGCTGGCACCTCATGCCCAGTAACCGCCTCTCTCAGAGGAATATTCAGAAGTTGGGATAACTCATCAGTTTCTTTGATTGCAAGAAAGTGTGCTGGTTACGTGAGACAATCAGCGACCACCCAGGTGATATTGTTTCCGTTTTGGGTTTTAAGTAGGCCAGTGACAAAATCCATGGCAGTCTGTTCCCATTTCCAAATGGGTGTTTCTGGTTGCCGACACAACCCAGGTGGTTTCTGATTCTCCACCTTGACTTTCGCATAAGTCAAACATCACTCACATACATTGCTATGTGGGCTTTCACGTCCGGTCACTAGTACAAGGTCCTTAGATCCTAAGACATTCTATCAAAGCCAGGGCGAGTAGAGTATCGATGCTCATGTGCTGCGCCCAACACAAGTTCCCTAGTATTACTGTATAGTGAGACCCATATTCACTTCATGTTGTAGTGGGTATCGCCCGATTTTAGATACAAGTCATTTTTCCACGCCCCGCATGGATTCAGCTGGGAGGTTCTCGTCCTTTAATGCTTCGGTTTGAGCAGAATGGATCTGATCAGGTAGGTTAGAGTCGATGGTATGCTGCGAGGCTCGTACACGTTTAGGTTTCACAGTCGAAATCATTCAAAAGTTCCATCCAGCGATCGGTCTAAGTAGTGCATTTCGAAACAAGGGTACACGGGAGGCCCTTGTGATCGGTCTAAGTAGTGCATTTGGTACCGTCCAAGTAATGCCTCCAACTTAAATCTAAAGACCGTGTCTTCCACCACAGGTTGTGACTCTTGCAATTCTTCTTGTAAATCCACTACGTAAGCCATCACCTTCTCGTGTTGCATCGGCATGTAACTGGGACTCTGTTTCGAACCATCATGGTATACCACTAGATTACCCGTACCCTGGGTAAAGACGATGCTCAGTGCATTGTTGAGTTGGGTTTCAAAAGCTAAAAAGACGTCCTGTTTTGTCTTCTACGATTACACAGCACCCTGTTGTGCTAAAGAGAGAATAAAGTTGCGCGATCTTCGAAAATCCCGCTATGAATCTGTGATAGTATCTAACGAGACCAAGATATTGATGTATCCCTGAAGAACTCTTTGGTGCCGATCAATTTCTAATAAAATGGATCTTAGCGAGATCCACGTGTATCCCCACTTCTTTGACTACGTGACCAAGAAAGTGTACTTCTCGAATCCTAAAGTCACACTTAGGTAGACTTCGCATGGAGTTGCTTCTCCCCTAGGAGTTCTAAGATGAAATACAAGTGTCGTTCATGGTGTTCCTTTCTCCTGGAAGTGATTCAAAACATCATAGATAAACACGGTTGACGAATCTGGTGAGATGAGGTTGACACATACCACTCATGGGATCCCTAAGGCTGCTGGTGTGTTGGATAACTTAAACAACATGAACAGAAAATCTTAGTGGTCGTACTGTGTCTGTAACACCGTGTTAGGAATCATCCTCCCATGGGTTTTCCATCCGGTGACAGTCCGATCTTAACTCGGTTTTCGAGTAGTAGCTAGATCATTGCAGCGGGTCAAGCAGGTCGTCGATGCGAGATAGAGGGTGACGGTCTATGATTGCCACCTTGTGGTAGACTGTGCACGTACGAAACAACTCGTCCTTCATTTCCACATCAGGGTTAAACAGATCAGAGATGAAGCGATTAGTTACCCAAAAACATACAAGCTACCATGTTGCTATTATGCCTAGCGTCGCCTACGCCAATCCTAAATGCCCATCCACGAGCACCACTTCCAGTGTTGTTGTTACTATTATGAGGATTCCCAATACTGTCGCAACCCCCGATCCCAAATCCCCGGGAACCGACGGCCGCGAGCTAGTTTCGGTGGTATCGCGTATTGTCTAATTTGGCAGCGGAATTTTCATCGGGACCGTAGTTAGGAAATATTGAATCAGAGTAAAATACCACGTTTTCATAATATTAAACACAGGGGATAAAACCCAAGTTTGCAGTACATACATTTTCATAGGAATAAATCCTATTTTATTTAATAAAAACATCTATTTTATTTTAGGTAACTTTATTGCCACTTTTCCAAGCCTTCAGTGCTGTCCAGTTGGTTTCTATTTGGCTATCACATTTTATTACCTGAAACGCGTTTTAAAAACATTTGTCAGTGGCAAATACTGGTGGTAACAAATTTTGTATACAAAACCCATCCATGGTACTGTCAGACTCGACTTGTGGAAATGTTACTCCTTGACCAGGTGGTAACAAATTTTGTATACAAAACCCCAACATACTCATGATAATTGTATTCTTACAAATACTCAATAACTGCTTAATATACATTTAATTTTATGAGGTTTTGTAAAAATAGTTAACAGAAAGTTTACAGAAAGCGGATCAACTCACATTGCTGTCTTAGATTATCCTTTAGGGTTTCCTGAAAATTATCTATAATTTACAAAAAAGCACATGTTTTAGTATAATAACCCATTTTAACATTAGTAATACCCTCCCCGAGACGGCATTCCAACGACTACGTCGGGCAGAACCACAAAAGCCATTACGGAACCCTGGATCAATTGGGCAGAGTATCTAATACGTATCCAGGGGTTATGATACTTACAACGGAGTAGAACTTCGCTATTTAGGGGGTATTAGACCCGAGTATAACTTCTACTATCTGAAAATTTGAGTGAAAAACAAAGATATGAGCGACTGAAACTGATATCCCGAGCTCCCATTATATAGGGCTTCATCTTGGGTTTCTCGCGTCCCGTGTAAAACAAGACAATGGCCTACGCGGCCCGCGTCAACTATAGTCAACAGCCTAGCACGTTCGGGTCAGCTTATAAGGTTGCCGTGTGTTGGGCCACGTGGCGGCCCAGGGTCGTGCCAGCCCTTACCTTGTCGCGGCCCGCGTAAGGTTTGAGGTGTGGCTTACGCGGCCCGCCTCAAACCCAAAATCTTGATTTTTAATTAATTTTAATAATATTTAAGGTATTTGGGGTCCGTTTTCGCATATGGGGTGTATTTTAGGACATATTGGGATATTTTAAAATATTTTTAGGGTGTTAGAAATAATTCGAGGGTGTCGGTTTTCTTTAGGGTTGTTATAAATACTGTCATTGTTCCCTGGGTTGTTGACGTCTTGACTTATCAACGGCCAATCCTTGTCAAAGTCACCTTCATTTCCATACTTAAAGTTATGATTTACGAGTACCTTGTTGTTGTCATGGCCATTTCCTCTAATGTTGTTGCTTTGAAAACAGATCCTTGCGACCTTTTTCCCCTAGGTTCCACCTTCCCGTTGTTCTTGTCACGTCCTAGGGTACTACCATGGCGTTAGTAATTACACATCCCCTATTCCAGTCGGTTTCCAGCGTTTATGCCCGATTGATTCGTAAGAGTTGGCTCCCAGACGTTGCTTACTAGGGGCTGGGACTCGATTGAAGTCAACCTACTGATGTTCGTTGCTAGAGAGCAGGGTCATCCTAACACTAGGGTTGGTAATGCATCACATTCATCTTCTTGTCCATCGGTTTTGTGAGTCGATTGAATAGCGCACGGTAAATCGTTAGAGAATCAGAGAGGTATCCATACTTCTGAATTTGAGGCATCAGTTTGTTGCGTCAAAGTAAACAAGAAAAGTGAGAAAGTATACACCAAACATTTAACGTTTCGACATCTATCTCAAAGACATCCGCGCTAACACCTAACATTTCTACACGGCTCGCTAGACTTTCAGTTACGTGTTCAGGTATCACTCAATATCATCGAGACTTGTTAGGGTTCAATGGGAAGTGATAGGACCATGTTCAATCGTGAGACAGTCATTGCTATGACCCCTATGGATCGTTGTGTTTCACATTTGGTCGAATAATGGAATGGAACCCCTTTCACACTTGTTAGGTCTCGTTGGGACTCACTTGCACCCCACATTATTATTATGTGTGCACCCACAATAATAATATGTTTTGCATGCTCGTCTCAGTTCCTCCTAACTTGTGTTAAATGGTTCCTCAGACTCGAGTAACAAGACAAGGACATCACAAAACGTAGGTCATTAATGTCTAGGGAAACACCATACTATCAATCACTTAACACATGCAAGTAATACATGAATTCATATTATCATATGTAAGTGTTCACTAGTTATGCAGTGCAATGAGTAAACGAGAGACGAACCTTGTAGTCTGGAGCTGAGTGTCATGGTCGTATTCAGAACTTGTTCGGTTATAGTCTGGTTTTATAAAAATGTTTTAAAACCAAGTTCACTATAACCAGTGGCTCTGATACCAAATTGTCACACCCCAAAATACCACCTGCGGAAAACCCCGCTAGGCGCGTGACGTACCAGGATCCAACCAACAATCACATTAAACTCATAATCATATTTCAAATAAAAACTTTCATTCATTAAAATAAAGTGTTACAAAATATTTACTAAACTTAACATGTTCAGCGGAAGCATAATCATTAGTTTTGTTTTTCATAATCCATGTGTGTAAGCCCTTAGATTTGTCTCGTGATTCCATGTATCTCGACCCATGACCACTCCAACATCCCAGACAGCAAGTTCCAACAACATGTACCTATAGGCCTGCAAGCATGCAGAAAAGTGTATCAGACAACGCTGGTGAGTTCACAGTTTTGTTTACCGAAAATTGTGTTACATGTTTTACTGCCAAAAGCTTAGTTCAGTTCAAAAGCGATTCCAAAAACAATGTTGATAATAACTCGATACCGTACAAGATGGCTCCAGATTATTTGCCCATCCCCAATTGTCACACCCCTTTCTGCGGCGGAAGCACGAGGTGTGATCATGAAAGGTTCTCATTGCATACGAAGAGTAAACATACTACATGCTCAAAAATATCTTCAAATATTGCATTACTGAAAACATATGTCAAGTGTTTACAACACGAGATAACATATTGTCTTAAAAGTCACAACTTTATTTAAAGTTAAACACAAGCGACATCCACGAGCATAAGCAAGACCGCGCGCACATCCATTCTAGTTACCTGAAATACATGTGAGTTTTTGGAAAAACGTCAACATAAAGTTGGTGTGAATTCATGCAGTTTTGTATTTCACGTTTGTATACTTTGTATAAAAACATAGTTGTTAATAAATCAAGTTTTTCTCGAGTACTCCACGTACTTCAAGTTATATATCAATCCTCTTGAGTACCCCACGTACTTCAAGTTATATATCAATCCTCTTGAGTACCCCACGTACTTCAAGTTATATATCAATCCTCTTGAGTACCCCACGTACTTCAAGTTATATATCAATTTTAGTATGGTATGAATTTTATGTAAATACAGTATTTCTGTAATTATCAGATTGTTAATGGGTTGCAAAGCCATTAACATGTGGCACGACATAGGAAGTCACCAAACCTAAGGCATTTAATTGGTATATTCTGAGACACAAAAGCACTACTCGGTTCTCGCCCCGACCGAGTGTGTGGCTGCCAGGCACCCGTTAGATCTAACCTTTTGTTCTGCGGTCTAAGTATGTACACGATTAATGGTGCTTCTGTACCCTATTCGTGACACTATTTCTCATAACGCACCCTACTTGGTTCTCGTTCTCACCAAGCGCGTTTTTTGTTTTGTTATCATTTCTCATAGCGCCTCATACTTGGTTCTCGTTCTCACCAAGTGCGCTTCTCATATTCTTATATTTCATCACACTTGGTTCTCGTTCTCACCAAGTGTACTTCTTGTATTCTTATATTTCGTCACACTTGGTTCTCGTTCTCACCAAGTGTACTTCTTGTATTTATATCATACCAATCATAAATTTTGTATATTTGTACATGTATTTCACCCCCGAAGTTATAAAAACTGAAAACAGTTAAAGAGAAAAGGGGGAGCATGAACTCACAACTTTGCGTTCCTAGCGTCGTAAACTCCACCGGATTTGCTTAATTAACGTCGTAACCTATACGCGTTTTCTTAACGTTAGTCACTAGACTTGCGTCGCACAAGTACAGTCACTCTCTTTTGTATATATTCTTGTGTTAAAAATATTCTATATTTTTAACTACGCATCTTACTTATATTATTTCCTCTAAAATAAATACAAGTCTTTTGTGTTTTGCACTTCGCACCCGAATTGTGTATCTTGTATTTTGTATGTGTATTTTTATGTTTATACTCCTTACGAGTATTTAGTGTATTTTTAAGTCTTAATACACTAGTACGTATAACACATACTATATACACTTAGCACATAAGTTGGTGATCAAATAATATATATATTTCTCTCAAGATATACATACTTATATCCATTTTTATTCTTGAAAAATCACCATTTCTCATCACCAAAAATTTGGGAAACCTTGGTAATACTTTTAAATACATTTTTAGGGAATAAGTTTCTCAAAACTTATATTTTTCTAAGCGTCAAAATTTATAAAAATTTTGACAGAGTTTCCCCTAAAAATGGACGTTTCCCATGTTTTCAAAACATGTGTTTATTTTCTTTTAAATCGTCAACAATCATCAACAACAATTATCAACAATAATCATCAACAATAATCACTAATTCCTCCATTTCATGAACTTGAATATTTACAAAAATGTGTAGTAACTTACTAGCACATTTAGTAAGTCTTGTTATCTTTAAAAATAAGTTTAATTTCTTAAAAACCTTATTTTTAAAGAATATGAAGTTTCACAACTTCTAGTCGAGATTCGCAAAAATATTTCTTTGTTAAATTTTTCTTGTGACACAAGTGTCTACACACTTGTTTATGTACGAAAATGCTTTTAGTTCGGGTAAGATCCGGGTTTTAACAAAACTAATATTTTTGCTTGGTTCTTCCGAAAAACCACTTGTAGATCTTTAGATCTACATGTTTAGAGTCTTATTTTACAAGAAAATTTACTTTTACACAAGTTCATGTCTTATGAATGGATGGATCCATCATCTTTTAACTTTCTAACTTTTACATCCTACTAGTTCATGCTCTCAAACATGGACTAGTATGTCTAGATGATGATCCATCTTGCTTTTACTAACAACAACATCAAATAATAACAATCATACAAGACTCACATGATTTATACACATATCTACTCTTTAACCAACTAGTTTATCTTTCTTTCAAGACTTTTAGTTATGTTCTTGTGTGTTCTTGCTTTTTAACCAATAAATCATCTATTAACCATCATAAACAAGATCAAGAAGGTATTTTAGAACACTTACTACTAGCACAAGGCTAGGGAAGTTCAAGAGGACAAATGAAGTGGTTAAAAGCAAATGAAGAAGGTCCTTCAAGATCCGCTTGCACCGAGCTTCGTTAGTGACCTTCTTACACCTTAATATCACCTTGGAATGGAAGGATGTGGATCAAAAATGAGTATGGGTGTGTGTGGGTGAGGCCGTAGCCAAGGGAGGGAGGAGAGACGGTTTTGGTGTTGTTGAATGATGAAGATGAAGTTATGGTGAAGTCTAGTGGTCCATATGAACTTATATCCCACAAGTCTTGAACCCTTTGGTCCATATGTCTCCAAGATATCCAACCATATCTATTAAACAAATAAATAAAATCATGGGGGTGTACCTCATGTCCACATCCGGTTGGGGGGGGGGGGGGGTGGCTTAGTTTGATTTCAATTCCAAGTTACTAATCTAGTTAGTAAATAAATGAAGTATTTAGTGGTTCATGTATGTTAAGCAATCTATAGTGTGTTAGGGTGTTCGGGGACCCTAACTAGCTTAGAAAAATAAAAACAATGCTTCTAGCATTATTTTGGTGTTCCGGGTATTGTCCGGTTGTTCGGTTAGATACCGATTCGTTAAAGTGCTAAATTACACTTTTTAGTGTCTTTTAAGTACCTTTCTTGTACTCTTTCAATTCCCAACACTTAGGGAAATATTCTGGATAATAAAACGACATTTCTGCATAATATTTATATGTCTAAATGCTGATTTATTGCTGAATTATATAAGTTCTGCACTTAAAGTGCGTTTCGGGTGCTTTTTAGTGCTTATTTTTGCTTTCGTATTGCATATATATTAAACCCTTGTATGTACTCGTGGGTTTTAATGCATTCTTGCTGTCGGACCTACACCTAGGCTCCAATTTTTATTGTCTGGCTGCTTTCTGTAGTTCCGTTGACACATAGTGTCTTACCGGTGAGTTTACTAGTATTTTTGACGCAACGCTCTCGTTTATGCATAAAGCAATATTTTGTAGTATACAACATGCATGAATTCACTTGTTTAATCATGTGTTCAGACATTGCTGACAATTAAACTCATAATTGCAGTCATTAAGCAATAATTAATGTGTACGGAAATTACCGGTTTGGGCCAGTTGTCACACCAATCCTAAGATAATCACCACGCAACGCTAGAGATCACGGAAATCAAACGGCACCTAATATAGGTAACTATGTTAATAAACCGGACCTAAATCGGAAGATCTGATAGAATGAGGGTTCGTAAACCAAACGAGTATAGAGACTCGTGTCATATGGTTTAACAAAGCCTACATACTAAATGAAACCTTAATCTAAGTGTTTACGACCCGTTTAGGAAGCTTATGCTACCTTAACGCGCCGTGCGCGTGAAACGCGTTCGGACCGCCTAACTAGTCCTATGACAAGTGTTATATGCCTAAACATGTTACATTATCAGTTATGTGACAAAAGTTTAGGTTACATATGCTTAATTACCAATTATACATGAAAAGGGTATTCTGGTAATTTACCTAAGGCATATAAACTACTTATCATACAACTACTTAAACGATGTGACCAAAAGGTATAACCTCGGAAGGTTATTCCCTATATACTATGGTCACCTAATGTATTTGGTCGGATCCTAATGATCGACAAAACTGGGTCGGCTTCGAAGGTATAAGCGATTTATCAGATCGCTTACCCTTACGACCCTAGACAACGTGGTAATCAGTAGGCATAGTCACAAGGGACTATAACCATCGTGATTACAATCACGTTGCAAAGTTCAAACGAACTTCACATTGACCATAAGCTGGTCAACGCTGAAAGTCAAACAAAGTTTGACTTTTGGACTCGAAAAGCAATAAAAGACGAAAGAATACTTACGAAGGGTCCCCGAATGCTAATCCCGATCCAAGTAGCTCAGGTATGAAACAAAGGTTTCAACCTAGAGCTCCTCAAATCAGAATTCTTGTAGTTTTTGCAATGGGGTGGGTTGGGTATTTATAGGAATACCCGAACCGTTAGGATCGTTTCATGGAAAACGTGCCTTAATCTTGTGCGTACACTTGTTGCAAAGTTATGGTAGCCTAAAAATGGTCCTTATCATCTGAATATGCAAGTTAGAATGTGTGGATGTGAATCAAACAGCTGGAATCTGCTGACTGTTCGAACTTATCTGATCTGTTAGTCTGATGCAGCCCGCTTTAGGATTCACAAAGTCTCAGGCGGGCCGCCTGGTGCTTCTGATCAGATTTTAAGTTTCAAAAATGACAGTTTCAGCCCCTGCACGTGTTTAAGGCCATTTCCGACACTTCTAAGGCCCGTAAAGCCAACTTTAAGGCCTTAAAATGATTCCTAAACATTGTGGACATGAAACATGCTCATAAATATGTCAGATGTTGGTTCCTTTGGTCGTACGAACGCGATGTTCGCTTAATTGCGACGGAATGCGCACAAGCACGTAAAACGATCCAAATGACGCGACAAATGGATTTTTCTTATGCCGAACACTAAAATAAAATATTTTAGTGCTTACATAAATTTTTGGATGTCCAGATATATTCAGAACGTAAGTTATGCTCGAAAATGCAAACTTGTGCACTTTTTGACACTTTTAGTCCCTGAATGACCCAAAAGTTTGTTTTAGCACACCGAACCCCTCAAAGCCTATTTCTAAGCTATGTAAAGGATATTTATGGTATGTTTAACTTATGGTCATGTTCCGGAATGTTCGTTACAGTTCAAATTGACATACTTTCGCAGTTTGTCAAGTTTAGTCCCTGTAAGCGAATTAACTTGTTTTTGCCATACCAAAGCCTTCAAAACTTATTTCTAAGTTATATAAAGGTTATTTAAGGTATGTTAATCCTATGTCACTATTCCGGAGTGTTTGTTGCATTAAACTGGTTATATTTACGCATCGGTGCGCGTATAACCTTCCAGAAAGCGATTTAGAGTTTGGAATTGAACAAAAATTGATATGTGCAAATGATACACATATTTATACAAATCCCAAGTAGGAAATACAATATTTCATTGGTTTGGTATTTTTTTGATGGCCGTGGAGGCACAGGTGTTACAGTCTCCCCTACTTTAGGAAAATTTCGTCCCGAAATTTATTTAGAGGAAACTCGTGAGAATTTAAAACATGAAGTTGAAAAGATCGAACAACATTGGTTAGGGTTCTGAACTTCTAGTAACCTTAATAACATTATGCTTGCAATGTAAGAGGGATACTTATATACAAGTATATGAAGCGTCATTGGTGCGTCCACCGTACCTCCTGTACATTGTTCACATTCCGTTATTGTTGCCACTATCGGTTCTTACACATAATAAATCTTACTGGGTTTCTGTGCACTATATTTCATAATTATGTACGCGTCCATAATTAGACAATTCCTTGCACAGTTTACACAGTTTATTTTATAATGTGTAGGGTAAAACCAAATGAACAATCCTGTGATGAGTGTGACTAGACTGCCATAGAGTCCTTTTAATTAAATCAATAAATGATCTAAATAGACTATCAAGGAGTCTGTTCAGCTACATCACTAGATGTCGTTCTTTAACCAAATTGTGAATCAATCTTTTTTACTAGACCACTAAAGGGTCTCTTATGAATCATGGAGTGGTACTATATAATCCAAGGGTCTTAACTATTACATAGAAGCCCATTAAGGATTTAAGGTAGTACCTTTTGACTATCCTGCTACGAATCCCTCATATGAAGATATGAAAGATTCTGCGAGGATTTGGATAACGAATATCCAGAGTATACAAAAACACAAAAATGCATAAAAGAAAACATAAGATGCATAAACACATAGTCATATAACCACAAAATTGTTTGTTAATTTGTCTTGTTAATTGCGTACATGCATTTAAAGCACACTAGGAATCCAATCCGTGGATTTCATTTGGTACTTTAAACGTTATCAAGAATCTAATTATAAATATAGAAAGATTCAAAAAGAAAAATTCGATTTCGATTGTAAGGAACCGAAATATTCGAATTAAGGTACATAAGGAATCCAATTAAGGACTCTGATTTGAATGATGATCATCCACAAGGGTCTAAATGTGTAGATAAAAAGATCCCATATGGATTTTAGAAGTTGAAGATGTTTTGAAACCTTGCACTTGATGTGCTTAGGTCAAAACGTGAAATAAGAATGCTTATGAAGTTGAGATGCTTGATATGTCAAGGCGACATATGAAGAAGAATTTGAAGGTTAAATCAATGTATGAGGAAAATATTTTTGAAAACTATGCATGGGGTTCTTTTAAGAAAAAATGTGTTTAACGTTTTTGAAACCTTATATATAATACTTTTGAAATCATAAAGTAGGTGTATTAGATAGATATATTTACAAAAATGTTTTAAAATCATGCGAGATGAATTTTGAAATTATGTATAAGGTTTTTGAAAGACATGAATGATGCTTTTCGAAATCATGCACTTGATAAGAAAATGTATTGTGTTAATATTGTCTTCAGACTATATGAAATATTTTGAAATTAGGAGGGTTGGTTTTGATAACATGGCCAATGTTTTTGAAATAACATAGACAATGCATCTAGAAAAATTGTTTTCAAACTATATGAAATGTTTTGAGATCATGAAGATTGTTTTGAAATACTTGTACTGTGTATATTGAAAAATCAAAATGTAATGGGTATGAGATTTGAAAATACCCTTAGTTATCTAACCAAGGATTCAAAGGCCTGATGTGCAAAAAGCACGATTACTCATAATTTCCATTTATTTCTTGTACTTCATCTCCTGGAATGAAACGAGTACTTAAAATTTTTGAGGGAATCATGAGCGATCATTTGAAAGAGAGAAATCCCAAAAGTAGTTGTATGGAACATAGTTCCTTGATGTAGGTATCATAGGAAAATCATACACACATGTAACTATACTTATATATCAGAATTTGTGAACAACGATTTATTTATAAACAAAACAGATTGTTTCACATTACAAGGAAACAAAAGAACAAAAGCATAAGACAGCAACATCTTCTAGTCAGCCAACTGCTCATCCGTGGGTGTGATTTGCATTAGCAAGCTTTGGGCAATCCCTTAGGAAATGGCCCATCTCGCCACAGTTGTAGCAAGACCCTGGTGAGAAACGAGCTTGAGCGGAGTTGGCTTGTGGTTGGTTTGGGGTAAATCGACAAACATTTGCCAGGTGACCGAGTCGCCCACATGATGCACACAAACGACACTGTAGGTGAGCTAAGTGGTGTGCATTACATTTGTCGCATATTGGGGCTGTTCCCTTGTATTGCTTCCTAACAGGTGGTGTTGCCACCCGATTGGGTCCTATTTGATTTGGTACTGCTGCTACGCAAACTTTTGCCGTATGACCTTTAAGTCCACAAATTTGGCATTTGCGGCACTTCACATTAGGGTGATGATGAAGGGTACATTGGTTGCACAAGGGTTCAATTCTGTTGTATGGCTTCCTAGCTGGTGGCCTTGCCACATGGCTAGGTCCCGCTTGATTAGGTGTAACCGCTGCGGGTTTCCTTGAAGCCTTACGCTTCCTTGATTTTGGTGCTGGCTTGACTTCTGCTTCCTTTGATGGCTCTTGAGTGGCTTCATTGTCGAGACGAGAGGCTTCTTTGTTGAGACGAGACATGGAAATGCCTAGATCCACAGACTTCAGTATCACCTCACCTATTTGCTGGGCAAATTTGGCTGTTTGCTCGGACATTTGACCGGTGCTGAGAGGAATAGACATTCTAGAAGAAAATGAAAGACATAGGAAGAAGCAAGTGAACGGTTATCAATACAGAATGGTAACGAATGAAAATTGTGATCATTTGTTTGTTACCTAAGGCAAACAAATGAGATGGTGACAAATCAAAGTAAATGGGTCAAAAATAAAGTATCGCGAAGACATGCTCGCCTATAACTGAACACTCATCCCAAGAATTCCCAGGTAAGCACAACTGGTCTCGCGTCTGATGAGATGTATACGAAGTGCTTGCCTAGACAGAAACCCCAGAATACAGGCATTCACCCTTCCAGTTTGCACGTGTTCACATTATTTAAAACCCAAAACCTTGACGAGATTTTGAAAACTCAAAGGGGTTCAAAACCATATAATAGAGAGTTCAAAACCTTACAATAGAGGGTTCAAAACCTAGTAATCAATCATCCTAGAACAGATGATTAGTTTTCAAAGCGGTTTTGAATTTTATGTTCTTGTTGTGGTTGTCGCCTAAGGATAGGTGACAGTATTGTTTTATGACTAAACGCAAGTAAACTCGCGTTAGGGTCCTAGAAAGGTTATAGACTAGGTCAAAGTATTACTAATAACCTAATTCCCTATAACCATGAGCTCTGATACCAACTTTTCTGTCACACCCCGACCAGGTGAAACAACAAAACATGGCGGAAACATCGGGGAGTGTTGTAACAGAATCATTGTTTCATAACACATGGAAAATTAAATAATGTTTTATTAAGTACACGGTTACAATGTCTTGACAATCAAAGAAAAATAACATAAATAACTAGTCTTGCATCTTTTATTGTCACTAAGGCCCATGTCCGCCTAAGTGTATCTTGATCAATCCTATGCTTCATTTCCTGAAACACGTGTGAAAATAGGTACATCAGCATAAAAATGCCGGCGAGTACATAGGTTTTGTGAAAATAAGATTCATGACTTCTGTTTAAGAAAATGTTTAGTCATGAACCTTGTAATTTGCTTTGTCTTTGTAAATCATTTGAAAAACAATAAGTTCAGATGATACGTATAAATAAGAGAATAATGCATGGTTAAATGAATAACCATGTAAAATGAGTTTGTATAAGTTAAGTTGTTTATAAAACAATGTATTGTGAAAAGTATGTTATTTGTATAAAATGTTATATGTCCAAATTGAAATGATTTAAATAACGCTACGACATATAATACCATACAAACACTTATATATAGGAAGTACCAGCGGCGTATCCACCATGCTTGTATCATATTACACACGCCTTGTTACTTAATCACTTACTCAAACCAAACCAACAATGTAAGATGTCTAAGTTTAAACCAATTGCCAAATGTATTGAAATAATATGTTAAAATGTTTATGTCAAGATGTAAATCATGTAATGTATAACCAATGTCAAAAGTGTTTATGTGTCAAATGTAAACCATGTAATGTGTAACCAAAATGATATGTATGGCTAGTGAAAATGCATCAACTAAACCATAGATGAAATGCACAAGAACATAGTATTAAAGTAAAACTTGGTTTAAATCAAAGCTATGTTTTGTGGAAATGCATGATCAATGTAAATCATGTAATATGTAACCAAAATGATATGTATGGCTAGTGAAATGTATCAACTAAACCATATGCACAAGAACATAGTATTGAAGTAAAACTTGGTTTAAATCAAAGCTATGTTTTGTGGAAATGCATGATCAATGTAAATCATGTAATATGTAACCAAAATGATATGTATGGCTAGTGAAATGTATCAACTAAACCATATGCACAAGAACATAGTATTGAAGTAAAACTTGGTTTAAATCAAAGCTATGTTTTGTGGAAATGCATGATCAATGTAAATCATGTAATATGTAACCAAAATGATATGTATGGCTACTGAAATGTATCAACTAAACCATATGCACAAGAACATAGTATTGAAGTAAAACTTGGTTTAAATCAAAGCTATGTTTTGTGGAAATGCATGCTATACTGATACGAACATCTATGCGATGTTGTGAAAATGCATACATCCAAGCCTAGAGACTGCGGCGATAAACCCTTAAACAACTTAAAGGTTTATCTAAATTATGTATATCGAATTCGGTCATTCCTTCCAATCCCCATACCCAGGATTTCAGGAACGGGAGTTGTCAATTCCTATGGTACCACTACCTACTAACGAACGGCGTAGCTAATGTTAATGAATGTATTGTTCCATTGTAAACAACCCAAATGTCATAACAAAATGTAAGCATGTGATGAAAACGATGTACTAAGTATGCACGCAATGGACATACATAGCATAAAATGTAAATGTAAAACGATGTACTAAGTATGCACGCAATGGACATACATAGCATAAAAACAATGAAATCATGTAAAACAATGTACTATAAGTGTACTATTGAACATAGTATGTATATGATGTGAAAACATGAAAGCATGAAAGTAACAAGTAGGCACATGTGGTCCACCCCAAAACGTTTGGAAAACAGTAAAAGAGGGGTCTATGTACTCACTTGAGATTGCTCAGGAGTCCTAAGATAACCACCAAGCAACGCTAGAGATCACGGAAATCAAACGGCAACTAATATAGGTAACTATGTTAATAAACCGGACCTAAATCGGAAGATCTGATAGAATGAGGGTTCGTAAACCAAACGAGTATAGAGACTCGTGTCATATGGTTTAACAAAGACTACATACTAAATGAAACCTTAATCTAAGTGTTTACGACCCATTACGACCCGTTTAGAAAGCTTATGCTACTTTAACGCGTCGTGCGCGTGAAACGCGTTCGGACCGCCTAACTAGTCCTATGACAGGTGTTATATGCCTAAACATGTTACATTATCAGTTATGTGACAAAATTTTAGGTTACATATGCTTAATTACCAATTATACATGAAAAGGGTATTCTGGTAATTTACCTAAGGCATATAAACTACTTATCATACAACTACTTAAACGATGTGACCATAAGGTATAACCTCGGAAGGTTATTCCCTATATACTATGGTCACCTAATGTATTTGGTCGGATCCTAATGATCGACCAAACTGGGTCGGGTTCGAAGGTATAAGCGATTTATCAGATCGCTTACCCTTACGACCCTAGACAACGTGGTAATCAGTAGGCATAGTCACAAGGGACTATAACCATCGTGATTAC
Organism: Helianthus tuberosus; assembly: GCA_030545235.1. Lineage (NCBI taxonomy): Eukaryota > Viridiplantae > Streptophyta > Magnoliopsida > Asterales > Asteraceae > Helianthus > Helianthus tuberosus. The sequence goes on from CM060410.1 coordinate 91,273,039, forward strand.
AATCACGTTGCGAAGTTCAAACGAACTTCGCATTGACCATAAGTTGGTCAACGCTGAAAGTCAAACAAAGTTTGACTTTCGGACTCGAAAAGCAATAAAAGACGAAAGAATACTTACGAAGGGTCCCCGAATGCTAATCCCGATCCAAGTAGCTCAGGTATGAAACAAAGGTTTCAACTTAGAGCTCCTCAAATCAGAATTCTTGTAGGTTTTGCAATGGGGTGGGTTGGGTATTTATAGGAATACCCGAACCGTTAGGATTGTTTTATGGAAAACGTGCCTTAATCTTGTGCGTACACTTGTTGCAAAGTTATGGTAGCCTAAAAATGGTCCTTATCAACTGAATATGCAAGTTAGAATGTGTGGATGTGAATCAAACAGCTGGAATCTGCTGACTGTTCGAACTTATCTGATCTGTTAGTCTGATGTGGCCCGCTTCAGGATTCACAAAGTCTCAGGCGGGCCGCCTGGTGCTTCTAATCAGATTTTAAGTTTCAAAAATGACAGTTTTAGCCCCTGCACGTGTTTAAGGCCATTTCCGACACTTCTAAGGCCCGTAAAGACAACTTTAAGGCCCTAAAATGATGCCTAAACATCGTGGAAATGAAACATGCTCAGAAATATGTCAGATGTTGGTTCGTTTGGTCGTACGAACGCGATGTTCGCTTAATTACGACGGAATGCGCACAAGCGCATAAAACGATCCAAATGACGCGACAAATGGATTTTTCTTATGCCGAACACTAAAATAAATATTTTAGTGCTTACATAAATTTTTGGATGTCCGGATGTATTCAGAACGTAAGTTATGCGCGAAAATGCAAACTTGTGCACTTTTTGACACTTTTAGTCCCTGAATGACCCAAAAGTTTATTTTAGCACACCGAACCCCTCAAAGCCTATTTCTAAGCTATGTAAAGGATATTTATAGTATGTTTAACTTATGGTCATGTTCCGGAATGTTCGTTACAGTTCAAATTGGCATACTTTCGCAGTTTGTCAAGTTTAGTCCCTGTAAGCGAATTAACTTGTTTTTGCCATACCAAAGCCTTCAAAACTTATTTCTAAGTTATATAAAGGTTATTTAAGGTATGTTAAGCCTATGTCACTATTTCGGAGTGTTTTTTGCATTAAACTGGTTATATTTACGCATCGGTGCGCGTATAACCTTCCAGAAAGCGATTTAGAGTTTGGAATTGAACAAAAATTGATATGTGCAAATGATACACATATTTATACAAATCCCAAGTAGGAAATACAATATTTCATTGGTTTGGTATTTGTTTGATGGCCGTGGAGGCACATGTGTTACATTAATGGTCTTAGGTTACTCACCTACCCATTCACGTGATCTAACAGTTCATTCCTTAGCTAACCATACCATATGTAATCATTTGTAAACATTTTGTAACATGTACTTCACCCTCATTGTTATAAAACTAAAAACAGTTAAAAGAAAAGGGGGACATGAACTCACAGTCTTGCGTTCTTCGATCAAATAACTTAAAGCTTCTTCTCAATCGCACGACTACCTACAAACGTGCTACGCTACATTAGACGGACGGGTCGTGCCTAGACTTAGGTCTTATTTAGTATCTTTGAGTTACGTTTCTTGGTGTCATCAATATTATTCCAAGTATATAATTAGTTGTTAAAATATTAAATATTTTAACTTAGATTATATTTATTAAATTTTGGAATATGAGTTAAAATAATATATTTTAACTTAACACTTAACGTAATTGTACATGTATAACTTCCCAAGGATGGGTGTATTCATTCTCGTATTCTTAACCTTGTGTATTTTTGCCAAATATCGGTGGCGTATTCTGGTGTAATTATACGTACGAGAATACGTATTTTCCTGTAGTTATCAAGTATTCTTATACTTAATTTTTGTATTTATTTTTTCCGGAATAATATTTCTAATAAAAATTCACCAATATATATTATCAAAATATATATTTTAAGAAATCCTACATAGAAAAATTATTTATAATTTTTCCCTTGGCAAAAATAATTGTATTTTCATTTAAACTTCAAAAATAATATATTTTCAAGTCTAGCTTAGAAAATATATATAAACCCATTTTTCATCCAAAAATAATATATCTTCTAATAATTTCAAGAGAATATATATTTTTACTTACCAAAAAATAATATATTTTCTTCTTGTAAAAATATGATATATCTTTGTAATAATTGTAAAAATCATGTTTTTGTTCTCTAGTATCCAAATTACTAATTACCAAAATAGACTTATGAATTTATTTCCGGAATATTTTGTAAGTTATATTCCTTGTTCGGTTTCTCCAATATTTTGGGTATAAATTATATATTCATTTCTTTGAATTTTGATAATATTTTGTATTGTAATTTCTTGGGATTTTGTGAGTTATAATATTTTTCGAGTCCTAAAATAACATAACTAATACACATAATATACAAATAATCACACACATGGTGACATCTAAATATATATTCTCCTAAATACATATTTAGTCACTTCTATTATCAAAAATCAACCTCCAATATTTATAATTTTTGTAACAAAATTTATGGCAAACTTTACATGAAAATCATGGTTAAAAATATACTTGTGAATATTTGTTTTGAAAAAAATATTTTTCTAAGTGTTTATTTTCTAGAAAAATTTTGCCATAGTTTCCCCTTAAAAATTGAGGTTTTCCATGCTTTCAAAGCATATCATTTTCTTTTATAAATCACCACAATCAACAATAAACCAATCAACACTTACCAATTTGCCAAAATCAAGCATTAATCACTACTTCATGAACTTGAAAATTTACAAAAAATTGTAGTAACTTACTAGTGTGTTTAGTGAGCTTAGTTACCCTTTAAAGTGTGGTTGTTTATTTAAAAACATCATTATTGAAGAAATTAGATGTTTACAACTTGTGATTAAATTTTCTAAAAATATTTCTTCTTGAGTTTTTCTTGTTAAATATGTATTTCTACACTTGATTAACCACCAAAAATATGGTTAATTTCCTTACGAACCAAGTTTGTGTAAATCTTGTATTTTTAACTTGGTTTCTTGAAATCATAGGTTTACAAGACTTTATATTCACTTTGATTATCATTTTACAAGAAAAACAATTTACACTTCAAGTTCATGACTTACATAAGGATGATCTATTGATCTACAACATAATCATCCTCTCATCTTGCTAGATTATGTCTTTAATCACCATCTAGCAAGATTATATGATGTTTGACATCATATACACAAATAATCAATAATCAACAAGTATAACAACACTTATACAACATGATTTCTTATGATTTTTAGCTTATGTTCTTGATTTAAGTTATTGATTCATAGTGTTCTTCATGTTTATCAACTTGTATCATTCTTTAACCAACTAAACAAGATGTAAAATGAAGTGTAGGTGATCTTACTACTAGCTCAAGGCTAGGGATGATAACAAGATGAAGATGAAGTGGTTAAAAGCTTGTATGAGAGGTCCTTCAACTTCCAAGAGTTCCTAGCTTCCTATCCTTGCTTCTTAAACATTAATGGGTGGATTGAACTTGAAAGTTGGTGGTGGTGGTGGTGAATTGTGAAAGATGTTCTTGGACGTAGGTAAGAGGGAGAGGAAGAGGGTGAAATGTGTTGGTGAATTGTGATAGAAATGAAGGTTAAGACACTTGTGGTTTCTTATAATATCCTCGCACAACACTTTCTCTAATGGGTAATATGCTAAATAAGTAGGAGACAAGATCTATTTTTATAAACAAATAAAATCAATAGTGGGGGCCACATGTTGGTCATGAATAGGTGGGGGGTCTAGATTAGGGTGTAATGCTTAGTTAGTTTTGTTAGTTGAAATCTAAGTGTCTAGTTAGGGTGTTTAGTTACTAGTATGTTATATAGTGTGTTATGATGTTCGGGTACCATAACTAGCTTGGAAATGTCAAAACAATGCTTCTAATGAAAATTTGGTATTTCGGGTAGTGTCCGGTTGTTCGGTTGGTTACCGGTTCGTTGAGGTGCTAAACTACGCAGTTTAGTGTGTTTTATGTTACCTTTTGTGAAAGTTTTGATTCCCAACACTTAGGAAAGCATTCTAGACCATTTAACCATATTTCTGCATGATGTTAAGTTGTTTAATTGCTGAATTTTGCAGTTTATGTGAGTTTTAGGCACTTTCCAGCACTTAAACTATCACTAGGAAGGCAGTTTTATGATCCTTACTTTCCTACACACTATACTAGTGTAACTCTTGGTTTCTGGCTCATTTTGTTTCCTAATACTACCATGTCTGGCTATGTACTGAACTCCGTCAGCATTTTTTTTATTTGTCTGATAACTGTGCTTGCTTTGTTTCGTGCATCATTTGAATCAATAAGTTTGCATGCATTAATGATATGACATTATGCAATATATGATGCACATGAATGTATGATAACAATAATCAGAAAGCATTTATGTAATTAATTTAATTCACCACAGTGATTAAGTCATAAATTACTGTTTAATCATTGTACGGATACATGAAATTTTGACAGTTGTCACATCTTATCAGTTCTTCACCATATGTGTGGAGTTACTGCACATTCTCGTCACTCATGGGTGGTCGTGGTACGGGTACTAGGTTAGGGTATTGAGGTATCGGTTCTCCATATGGGTACGGGTTGCTTAACACATCCTGAATATACCGATCGTCATTCCAATATGGATTTGGTGTTGGTTCTTCCTGAGGATAGATTTCCTGATATTCCCTATGATCATCTTCACATGGATCATACGCTAGAGGATTAGGTGTTGGGGTTCTAGGTATCGCGTTAGGGTCAAATGCTGGTATGGGAAATTGGTTTCCTTGGTTAGGTTCTATCTCCATTGGTTGGGTTGGAAATAATGGCAATGGTTGTGGTGCAACTATCTGATCAAGGTTTGGATCTGCTGCAGTGGAGGCTAGCATATGAAAGTTTGCCAAATTCATTGGATAAAGGTTAGCAATAAAATTATGGCTTAAAATTTCTATTCTTACTCCCTGCAAGATTCCAGTGATCTTAATGGATTCTCCATTCGTCGTTTCTACCAGACATTCTTGTTGAAGTTTAGTTAATGGTTGATTGAGAATTTTGCAGAACGAAGTATTAATAAAACTTTTGTTTGCACCAGAGTCAAATAATACTTTAGCAAAAATATCATTAACTAAAAACGTACCACCAATCACATCCGGAATCATCTTCGCCTCTTCATTGTTAGAACAAATGCTCTGGCATTCTTGGTGGGTTTGTTGTTTGTTGCTAGAGCTAGTTTCAGACAGTTCGGTTTGATATGTCCAGTCTCTCCACAGTTGAAGCATAGCTTATTGCTGAGTTTCTTCTTGCAGTCTTCTTCCTTGTGTCCAGATTTTTTGCAGAAGTTGCAGTATATTGAGCATCTTCCTGAATGCTTCTTTTTGCAGTACTTACAGTAAGGTGCAGAAGTAGAACCTGTACTTTCCAACGGTATGTATTTCCATGATGAAATTCTTGCGTAAGTCTTTGGGCTAGGTTCTTTCTCTGATTTTCTTCTTGCGTACGTACTAATTTATCAGTCAAGGTATTGGCTAGTTCTACTGCTTCTTCTATGGTTTGTGGTCTAGTTGCCTTGACTACATGTCTAATTTCACTAATTAATCCCCAGATGTAACGGGAGATTAATACTGGTTCTGGTGAGGCTAAGGTTGGCACTATTCTAGCATATTCGAAGAATATGGTAGTGTAACATTTGTAGTATATTCCAGTCATTTTAAGATTTAAGAACTTATTAGCGATTTGTTCTTTTTCATGAGGAGGACAAAATTTCCTTTCAACTATATCCTTAAAGTCAGTCCATTTCATATTATAAATTTTATCACTTCCTCTAGACTGGAGAATAGTATTCCACCATTCTAAGGATGCATTCTTAAAAAGATTGGAAACAAACATAATCTTATCTTCATCTACACATTTGCTTATTTTTTAAGACTGCTTATGTCTTTTCTATCCAACGTAGAGTTGCAATGGCTCCTTCATTGCCAGAGAATTCTATTGGTTTGCAAGACCAGAATTCTTTGTAAGAACAACCATATTACATGGTTGTTCTTCTTTTTGGAATTGGTAATTGGAGTAGCGGTCCATTATTCACGCTGTGACTGGGTTCAGTAGGTGGTCGTTTACTTCCATTTCTAGTTTTATTATTTTCCGCTTCTTTAACAGACTTGATAATATATGGCATAACATCTATAATTCCTTGTGCTACTATATGTTGGATGACGCTGTTATCTATTTGGTTTCCATTGTTATGATTATTCTAGTTTTCCTGATTTACTTCGTTTTCCACCTGGATTATAAACATTTATCATGTATTAATATCACAGAATAAGATTTAATGCAAACAATCATATAAAAAATTGATCAAAAACATCGAACATTGGGACTTTTACTCTTTTCATATATATATTACAACCTACAACTGAAATTTAAACACACTACTAGTTATGCATCGATAGATATTAGGTTATCTATTTTAGTTGATGATTTTTTTTAAACTACACACATTTATATATATATATATATATCTCACACTATAGGGGAAAGTTCATTGGGAAAATGCTCTCTCCTCTTCCACCTTTTTTCTAACCGCCATTCAACCTACTGCCGCCGTAAACCACCGTCCTCCACCTTCCTTTTCCGTTTATCATCTTCATTTTTCTGTTACGTAGGTGTGTGATAGGAAGATCTTGGTTGTTCATGCTGTTATGGGTAGGAAAAAGAAGACACCACCGCCGAAACCTTATAATACGAGATCCACAACAAAGGAAGAAGCTATTGTGATTAAAGAACAGATGGCTTCTTGGTGGGATAAACTGATTAGCGGGAATGCAGAAAGTTCAGGGGTTGGTGAGGTAAAAGATGATCGAACAGTGGAAATGAAAGAGACGAATGGAAAACCTGGAATAGCTTATGAGAATTGTGAGGTAAGTAAATCTGTTTCTACTGTTCCAACAGTTTCAACGGTGAATTCTTTTTCGGGTTTATCGGAAAAAATGGAGAAATCTGGTTTTGAATCATCGGATTCTTCTTATGTGGTGGCCGGAGAGGAGTCTGTTAACTAGTCCCCTGTTATTATGAAGAATCGGAGTAATACGGTTGAAGTTCAGTCTTCGCCGGCTTCAACTGGGTTTGGTAACAAAGAATTGCAGGAGGTCTATGAAAATCAGAGGAAAAATGCAATGAGTAGGATGGTATTGTCCGGAAATCTGGGAAATCTGTCATCGGAAGCTGGTTTTTTGGCAAAAAGTTCATTGGATTCTGGTGAAAATATGCCGGAAACAAAACAAGTTTCTCCGGTGAAAATTATTCCGATTTCATCGCCGAAATTTGTGCATGGGGCCGGAAAACGAGATGATGATGTCAGCCAATCATCGGATGTCAGGGAATGTTTGTTTGCGGCTGCCGAGAAAGTCACATCAGCTAGGGTTAGAGTTGGGCCTGTTTCGTTAGCTGATCAGGTAAGAATTTGGCCAGAATCCGTTGGGCTAAATATGGCTATGAAAACTGGACCTGGTGAGGATGTTTTAACAGCAGATATGAATGCGGAAGTGGGCTTGCAAAAGGAAATTTTGAACCAGCAATTAAATAAGGTTAGTCCATCAAATATTGGGCCTTAACCCTTGGTGGGCCCAGCTAATTCTAGGGCTAATGGGTCCGTGGAGGAAGGGGATATACCTAATGAATCTACGGGCCTTGATAAGTCAGAAAATGGTGGTGGGCTATTTATGATGTTCATGAATCAGTTGGGTCACAAAATGTCACAACCCATTTGTTACAGTTTGGTTCGTTTGAACCTAACAAAATGAAAAAACCGGCATTTCAGTTTGTATGTGATCCTAATTTGAAGTTTGGACCTAATGGAGTTGATGTGGATCCAGTTTTTGGTACAAAATTTTGGAACCAAGAACTGTTTTCCCAATTAACAATGGGACTTGAAATTGAAGAGATTGAAACAAGATTGATGTACGAGCCCCCTTTGGTTGAAGAGGGTGAGACTATTGTGAACCTTAATGGGCATTTTATGACCAAAAGTATCAAGGCTCATCCTTTGCAACTCTAGGGATACTTTGTGGGTGACGGTCTATCATTTCAAACTGTAAAGGAGAATCTAATTAAGATGTGGCATAAATTTGGATTAAAATCCATTAATAAGAAGAATGGTGGATTCTATTTCGTTACATTTGATCATGATGAGGGCATGCTTCAAGTCTTAGAGAGGAACCCATGGTTGTTGAAAAATGTTCCACTTGTCTTGCAATTATGGCAACCGGACACTATATTGTGTAAACCGAACTTGGATAAAGTTCCGATATGGGTAACCATAAAAGATCTCCCACTTTGTTTATGGAATGGTGGTAACATCGGGCAAATAGTTAGTGGAGTTGGTAGACCGCTTATGTTGGATAAGGCAACATTTGAATGATGTGAGACCAAGAGGGGACCTTTAAGCTTTGCTCGTGTTCTTGTGGAGGCTAGTGCATTGTGTGGCTTGCCTAACCGGGTAAAGGTTCGTTTCCCTTCTCTAAATGATTTACCGTGTAAGATTGCTTATCTTGAGCTAGAGTATAAATGGAAGCCTCCTATATGCGGGAAATGTAATGTTTTCGGTCATATGGAGGCTACTCATGAAGTAAAAAAGCCGGCTGATAGAGATACAAAAGATAAAAATGTTGTTGATCAACCGGCTTCAAAATCCATTTTGAAAAAACCAATGGTCCAAGATGATGGGTTCACTTTAGTTACGCGGAAGAAATCCAAAGTAAAGTGGGCTCCGTTGGCTAAACAAGATGTTGAAAGACTTGTTCATGGACCTAAAACTAGTGGTGCTGGCCCTTCTAAATATCCGAATAATGTTACTGGCCTGGTTAAGAAATCAGATGTGAGTTTGGGCCAAGTTAAGCCCAGCGATAAGGCTATTGGGCTTAATTTGGGCACTGAAATGTTATCGTAACAAGCTGGGGAGGTTGCTAAGGGATTGGGCTCGGTTTCTTCTGATAATCTAGGCCCTTCTATTGCTGTTATTGGATCAGGCCCAGCTGGGTCACTCAGTTCAGGCCCGGTTAGTGGCAGTTCTGATGGCTTAAACGGTGTGAAGAAAACGGGCTCTTCTGATTTGCGGGCTCTTCTGATTTGCGAGGCCCAGCTCTGATTTAATAGAATGTGGTGGTAAAAAAAACATTTTCTCTGCTATGCAAGTTATTACACTATTTAAAATACATTCATTAGTTCTATCTCATATAAGCTACCAACAAATCTATTTTTTTTTTAAATTTTTGCTTGTTTGTGTGCCAATAGTTCAAAGTCTCTAAGCACGTACTAAAACACGTTACAATCTCCAAATGTATCATCCCGTTTACCGTATAAAACAGATAAAGACCGTGTGTTAAGTTAAAAGAAACTTTTAGACAAACAAATGATACCGGCCTTCTCAGCTTTCTCATGTTTGGATTTTTTTTTTCGTTTCACCTTAACTCCGAGAAGCTTGGGAGTTTTTTATTTTGTTTTCAGAAAGTGAAATATATGGGATAAAATATATCTATATATAATTTCCCTAACTACAAAAATAAAATACCCATTGAATTCTTTAACTTCTCTTTGCGATTAATATTCTCTTCTGCCTCTTGACTTCTGTTGGTGCACTACATCTGTCGACTTCGTCTTGTATCGAGTCTTAGACTAGTTAGAATAGATCAGGGCACGTAGAACGAGAGAATGAGAGAGAGTTAGCAAGATTTCGCTTGAAGGAATTTGTATGTAAAGGATTTCGCTTGAAGCAGCTCAAGCGAAATCAACATGTTAAGATTTCGCTTGAGTGATGCTGAAGAGAAATCTCAAAGTCTATATATAGGGGTTCAGTGTCAAGCGAAATTAAGAGATTGCCAGAAGTTGTATTTGAGTGATTCCATACCGAGGTGCTGCCGGTGTGAGAACTGATTGTATTCGTGTTCCAATATCAATATAATCAGTGTTAAAGTGAAGATTCAGCTGTTTTATAGTCAGATACTTGTTTTCCGCACCTGTATTTGATGGAATTCCTCTGAACCGACTCGTTTAGGTCGCGAACCCGGTCCTTACAATTGGTATCAGAGCTCAGGAGGAGGAGTTCTGCAAAATTCAGCCGAAATCGATCAAAATTTCTTACTTCTACACCTTCTTTCATCAGCTCAGAAATTTTTCACGGTCAAAATTGATTCAATTTCTCACAGATTGTTTAAAAGTACTAGATAACAAACCCTTGAAAGTTTCACAGCAAAATTCGACCTAAAAGTGATCAAAATCGACATTTGAATGGAGTTCGCTTGAACAGTTCAGTATTCTTGGACGATTTCGCTTGAATTTTCAAGCGAGACTTTACATTTCGCTTCAAACAGATTCAAGGATTTCACTTCAAGATTTTCGCTTCAAGGTGTTCGCTTCAGGGTTCTTTTTCAGGATCGCTTCAAAGTATTTCGCTTCAAGAATTTCGCTTGAGAGTTGTTCAGTTTAATTGTTTCGCTTGAAGGGTACCGCTTGAAAGATTATTTCGCTTGAAGAAAGTTCAGTTGATCAGTTCGCTTGAAAGCTACAAATTGACTATTTCGCTTGAAAGAATCTGTTATTGAAACATGGATAACGATTTCCACAACGCATTTGCAACATCGCCTAGTTCATCTTCCATTGCTCAGAACATGAATTCAGAAAACGAAACGGGGACGACTCAGAAACCACCGAAGCTTATGGGAATTGAGGAATACTACGGATGGAAAGATAGATTCGAAAACTGGGTGCAAGCAAATCATCTAAGATCATGGGAATGTATTCTGACAAAGTATACTCCACCACAAACTGAAATGCAGACTGAAAAACAGCTTTCAGATTTTAGTAAGGAAGAACGAGAAATATACCGAGCTGAAAAGATGATGATCAGTTTACTTCAACAGGCCATCAAAGAAGACATCTTCATACTACTTCAACATGACAAAACATCACAATCAATATGGGATGCTCTAAAAATTAAGGTTGAAGGCAGTACGAGTATGATTAAAAGCAAGAAGGCATTGCTTAAAAAGGAATTTGATTTGTTCACAAGTTTGCCCGGAGAAGATACGAAGAAACTCATTGAACGATATTGTCACTTAGTGAGAACAATGTCAATGATGAGCATTAAAAAGGAAAATGATGAATGGGTGGATAAACTTGCTGATGCGTTACCTCAGAAAGAGTGGGGAACTTATTTGATGATACTGAAGAATACTGGAGTTTATGATAGATTGTCGATCTCTCAGTTCATTGAAAAGATTGAAAGTCAGGATTTGGAACAGCAGAAGATCGCAAGGATGAATAATCCAAGTGGTCAACAGGATGTAAAGATGTATTACAAGGGTAGTGTTCCAACTTCAGAAGCTGAGAGAAGTCCGAAAATTCAGACTGCTTATAGTGTTGGAGACTCTACAGAAAAGACTGATCAAAACTCAAACAAAAGCAACAGTGGTTTCTCATTGTATCCGAGTGTTAATCCGAAAAGCTCATCAGAAAGTTTTCAATCTCAAAGCACAAAGATGGGAAATGGTTGTGTGATTCAATGCAACATAGCTCTAAATCTTCCAGAAGGTCAAAGTTTTTCTGAAGACATTGCGAAAGATCATATGGCATTACTTGGTTCCGTGTTTATCTCTTATGAAGGTTTAGTTGCTGGTCGAATTGGAAATCCTATGCTTACTAAAGAGGATTACGACCAAATAGATGCTGAAGAGATGGAACTAATGGATATCAAATGGTGTCTTGCAAGTGTTCTTAGACGTGCTGAAAAGTTCAAAACAATTACCGGGAGAAATGATTTTCTTGATGCTTGTGTTTCTACTTTAGGTTTTGATAAATCTAAAGTTACTTGTTTCAGGTGCAGGGAAAAAGGTCATTTTAAGAGGGAGTGCAAGAACAGAGAAGTTAGTGGTGCTCACAATCCATTTGGAAAAGATGACTACTACCGGAAAGCCATTTATCAGCAAGTTGGTCAGACACAAGAATTACAGACGGCTCATGGTAGAAAGATTGAAGATTCAAAGAAAGGATGTTTGGTAGATTTCAATTGGAGCAACTACATTTCTTCTAACAGCACAGCATGTATAGTGGACCAAATTGATGAACAACTACCTGAAGGATTCAGCTGGGATATGTTTGTTGATGAAAAAGGGGATTTCAAAGCTTTCATTGCAAAGATTGTTAGAGAACCAGATTTGTTTGTTACTTGGATGAGATCAATTGGTGAAACAGTGAAAGATCAATCGAGTACATCTGAAGAAAGTTCAGAAAGTGCTGATTCTGAATCATTAAGTACAGATGAGAGTGTGCAAAATGATGATACTTTAGAAAAAGAAGTTGTTTTTGATCAAACACCATCTGATTCTGGTGTTTCAGATGCTGAGTCTGAAAAATCTGTAGAGTTTGATCAAACATCGATGGAGAGTAGCAGTGATGATGAAGAAGAGAAACATATTAATCTTGCTAAAAAACATCTCTCTTCTGAAAGTTTTCATTTTTATTTTGCAGATCGCATGGAGAAACTGAAGGAGAAACAAGCTGCAAAAGAACAACAACAAGATGAGAAAGTTGAAAATGTTGTTCAAACTGAAGAAGTTAAAAGTGTGAATGAAGAAAAGGTGATTGAAACCGAGAAAGTAACTGGAGTAGAAAAAGTAATTGAAGTGGTAAAAACAATTGAGGTTGAGAAGATTGTTGAAGTTGAAAAGCCTTGTAAGAAATGTTTGGAAATTTGCAAGAGTTGTGAAGAAAAAGATGTTACACTGTTTGATAGAGAAAGACTGATAGAAAAGCTACTATCTGACATCAGTTATGTAAAAGAATCGTATAGTGTGTTGAACAGAACAGTGACAGGTCTTCAAACAACAAACTCTGAAAGAGAAAAAGCTTTAACGATGACAAATTCTACGTTAATGGCAAAGCAAAAGGCAATTAATCATTACATCGAAGAAAATGCTAATCTAAAGCAAGAGTTGGAGAAAGAAAAGATCGAGAATGAAAGGATCAGAAGGTTATTACTGAGTTATTCTTGTTCTGATTATGTTATTGATCGAGTTTATCCTACTGTTGCAGGTTTTGAAGCATTTCAGGATGAGAAGCAAAAGAATGAGACTGGTAAGAAATCGACTGTTAAATACAACAAGTGTCCGCCTCCTATCTGGGAAGGGTATTCTCCTAGAAAACCAAATGAGGAGCAAGTCGAAAAAGCAGTCAATATAAAGTTAAAATCCGAGACAACTGACGTTTTACCAGATAACATTGATATCACGTTTACCTCGTCTGATACTGATCATGAGTCTGAGTTAATCAAAAAGGTGGTTGATCAGGTGTTGGATACTGAGGAGGTGTCTGAGTCAAAGTTTGAGTCTGGGGGTTCAAGTTCGTCAGTCAACAGTTCAAAATCATCGGAAAAACGGTCTTACAGTAAAGAATTTTTGTTATCAAAGGCAAATTTGGATGATGAAACATTTGAAGTTGCATATACTTTAAATGATTCGGACAAATTATACTCTGACAAAGAGTTTCCGATTAGAAGTGTTCGTTTTGACATGATTAAAAAGGTTTTCAAAATGACGGAAATTAATTTTTCTGAAATTAAGGATCTAAAATCTACTGAAAAACCTAAAAAATACACTTCTAGAGTTCAACAAAGGTTAAACAAGAAAAAAGGGAAAAAGAATTACAATTCTGATTCTAGTTTTCAAAAGAAAACAAATCAAAATTGTAGTTACAAAAAGAAAGGTTTTGGTTTTACTCCACCTGAAAATCGTAAAAATGAAAAATATGTTAGAGATTTTAAATCAAAAATGACATATGTTGCAGGAAAAAGCTATGAAGAGGAGTCAAATAGCTTATCAAATCAAGAGTTCCTTGCTGAAAGAAAAAGAACAGGAACTGGAGTTTTTCATCCAATTGGAGTTTTTCAATCAAAAGACACAAGAATTTGTTTTCAATGCCAAGTTGTTGGACACATCGCTCACAATTGTCAAAACAAAGTCAACAAAAAACAGGGAGTAACTGAAAAACTTAAAGAAAAAGTGGTTGAAAAGAATGAATCACCAACTACAAACTTCAAAAATTTTGAAAATTCAAAGAATGAAGTTGGTGAAAATTCTAAAAGATTGTACAAAAAGAGTGCAAAAGAAAATCAAAAATGGATTGTTAAAAAATTAGATGTACAATCTGGCGATGAATCTGATTCCACAAAATCAGAGGAGCCATAAGTTGAGGAAAAACATTCAGTGAATGATGTTGACATTCCATCACTGAACTTTGAAGAAATTAAACAAATGGTTGGTAAAGTGGAAATTTCAAATCAATTCTATTCTGATGAAAAGGAATTTGATATTGAGAAAGCTTTTAATGGAAATGTTAAGAAAATTTTTAAGAAAATGCTTGATGGAAAAGTAAAGGGGGTTAAAGATTTTTATGCAACTAAAAAGGCAACTTACAACCCTACTGCTCAGGAATTGGAAGCCACCAAGTCAAATAAGACTTGGGTGGAAGTTTGTTTTCCATGATAGTCTAAGGACTATGCCGGAGATCCCAAGTTTGTAATCGTGGATCAGGAATCGGCATCATTCTTGTTAAGATAGATTTTGTGAAAGATTTTGATAGTATTTGGATGTTTACAGGTTGTATGACTACGCCGGAGCTTCCAGGTTGGTAAGTGCGAAGCAGGAATCGGCATTCTGATTGGTAAAATGGTGATGTAGACGTAACATTCCTACAAATGGTATTGTGTGTTTTTACATGTAGTAATTTTTACAATTGATATAGATGGTGCATATTTGCAAGTGGTAAATCAAGGACATTAATTTGTACTTGATCTGCTACAAATGGTTAAGAATAGACAATGTGATGAATCACACCCTGAATCTACAAATGATTATATCATAAAAACTTATTTTCCGGAAAAATCATTTTGATTAAAACAAACTTAAGTGTTTTGAAATCTAAATGAGAAAATAGTTTTGTGATAAGAGGGAGTTCTGATTGTTTATGCCGAGTGAATGGCGATTTGATGCGATTCGATATCAGTTGTCAAGTTTATTGTAGAGTTTGTCACTTTATTGTACAGTTTATTTTCAAATTTCCTAAAATGTGTTTGCATTTTAGGGGGAGTAAATTTTTTTAGAAAATCCAAAAACATTTGAAAATTTGAAAAAGACAAAAACATGATAAAATTCAAAAATGAGTTTTGTTGCATATAGAGGAAATGATAGTACATCAGTGGACTATCACAACATGCTAAAGAAATGTAAAGTAAAAATGTGATAAACAATCTTACTGCGGATATGTCAGTAGGTTTTTGCACATTTAGTAGATTGTGACGAGATATAAACCTAAATTTCAAACTTGCTTGTTTTGTGGGTTAACACAAACTTGAATATATAGGTAACCCCTGAAATCTTGTTTGAAAGGTCCCTTATTCTGAGATACTAGGTCTTTATGCTCAGTGATATCTGGGGTATTATCCCGGGACTTCTGATTTTGCGGAAGCAATGGCCTAGTCCCCGGAGAATACTTTCTGCTTGCTTGAAATATAGCTCACCCTCAGCTAAAAAATGATGAAACATTGAAAAATGCTAATCATGGCTGTTGTAATTCAAAAGATCCTCTAAAGGGGACACACCTAAAAGTCAACTAGGCTCTCTGTTGAACGGAAGTTCTGACCTGAGCTATCACGGTTGCATAATTTATTCCCCTGACAGATATCATCTGTGGTATACTCACCTGTAAGACTGAATATTGGGATCTGGATACGGGAGTATATTCAAGTAGTGGGACACACAGATAAGTTTAAGTTGCTTAAAACATTAACAACATATCTCGGATCAGTTGAACTTTGTGTGAAAATTTAAGTGGACAAACATACTGACAATCTAGGTAAATTGTTTAGAACTTAATATGAAGTGAAGCTTAACGGTGTTAGTGATCTGTCTCAGAAACTGATATGATCCTCTTGCACAAACTCACAAAAAATATTATTTGAAAAATTTCTTTATTGCATTCCTTTACAATCAAAAATTACAAAAAGATTTTTAGTGTGTTTTAGCATAAATTTTGAAAAAAATACAAAAAGATTTTCGACAACTGATATTGGAAAGCTGATTGTCAAAGTTTCAAGTGCTAAACATGATGACTTGGTTGTGAGGGGGAGTGAATCTTAAAATGTAAAAAGGTTTGTTAAAATTCTTACAAATGGTATTTTAACACCTACATTTGGTTCATCATTGATTTGTGTTATGAGATAGTATTATCTGATTATATCAGATTGTTGGTGCATTTAAATTGTTAAATTTAGAAAATTTATTTCTGGGTTAAGATTGTTACAAGTGAGCCAGGTTAATTCTTTCAAAGCTTATAAAAGTCAGAATCTGATCATGAATCTAAAAGTTTGCTAGCTGCTGATGCTGATGAACTTAAGGAATCAAGAGATCTGATCAAGAGAATTAGATGCGATCCAGGCAATGATCTTGTAAACAACATTTGAGTCAGACATCGATCCTAAAGCAGATGTTGCTGAAGAACAAATGAATACCAGCAAATCGTGAGGGGGAGTCTGATAGAGCAAGGTGATTTTAAAGAAGAAGATAGAAAGAGAAAAGCCCAGAGACTGATCAAGAATGAAGATGTGAAGATACAGCATTGGTGTGACTCGATAGTCGACTCGTCAACATCTGAGGGGGAGTCTGTTGGTGCACTACATCTGTCGACTTCGTCTTGTATCGAGTCTTAGACTAGTTAGAATAGATCAGGGCACGTAGAACGAGAGAATGAGAGAGAGTTAGCAAGATTTCGCTTGAAGGAATTTGTATGTAAAGGATTTCGCTTGAAGCAGCTCAAGCGAAATCAACATGTTAAGATTTCGCTTGAGTGATGCTGAAGCGAAATCTCAAAGTCTATATATAGGGGTTCAGTGTCAAGCGAAATTAAGAGATTGCCAGAAGTTGTATTTGAGTGATTCCATACCGAGGTGCTGCCGGTGTGAGAACTGATTGTATTCGTGTTCCAATATCAATATAATCAGTGTTAAAGTGAAGATTCAGCTGTTTTATAGTCAGATACTTGTTTTCCGCACCTGTATTTGATGGAATTCCTCTGAACCGACTCGTTTAGGTAGCGAACCCGGTCCTTACAACTTCTAATTTAAATATTTCGTTATGAAGTGGTCTTACACTCCTACTTATAAAATTCATGACAACCCTGAATAAATTTAACTACAAGGTGTACAAAAGTGTGTTTTTAATAGTGATGATTATATGACTAAAAATAATCATCTGTAATAGACGGGGTGCAACATATAGTGTTTGGATAGCTTTTCTTGCTTAAAGTTGTAATAATTGGTAATTAGTAATTTAAGGTTTAGATCAAATATTTCCTAAAAACAAATTCTGATTGAACTCATTCAAGCAGCATTAGAACCATCTCATCGAACTCTATGATGTGAGATTTTAGGTTTTCACTTTTGGATATAGGTTGTAGATTTTACCAATTTTGTTTATTATCATTGTATCTTTTATTTATCATTGTGTCTTTTCTATATTTGTGTCACTTTGTGTCACTGTCTTTTTTTGCGACTCATTGTGTCTTTTTCTCGACATTGTCTTAATATAAACATAATGGCTAATTCGATTTACCATGTAGTTTTATTCAAAACATGTATTTACATAACATTTTGGGTCTTATGATTGATTTGATGGAAAGATTAATAAACTAACAGCTAAAAAAATTAACAACAGTATATCACCAAAGAATCGATAAACTAACAGAAAAACGAGTGCCAACATATCACGAATAAGAAAACTAATTAAATACTATACAATATATCACGAGACGATTGATAAACTAACAGTAAACTAATGGATTGGTTTGAGTAGTTTGAGCTTATGGTTGTGCTTTTGTTGGCTTGGCGCAGTTTAGTTTGTTTACATCCTTTTAAAACTCTTTAAATCCCCATGACCGGTTTTGAAGTACCTTAACCGAAAATTTAGATTTTAGTTATAACCCAACTGAACTGAACCTTCTCATGCACACCCTTGGAATTACTAACAAGTGTTGTGTTTTCTGTTGCATCGCGAATTTGGTTTTGGTTATGGCTCAAAACCGAACCGCCCCGTACATAGCCCTAAACTCACCAACCTAAGTGATATGTTTCCATCTTCGAGCTCTACAGACGAAACTAAACTCTGAGTTTCAGGTTGCTTCTCTTGATGAGGAAAGATTTTTGAAGCAAAAGTCTAAGATGGAATGGTTGAAAGCCGGTGATTCAAACACTGCTTTCTTTCATGCAGCTGTGAAGAGTAGGAACCATCGAAGCAGAATTCAAGTTGTGTCGGACACGAATGGAGTGGTGTATGAAGGTGAGTCGGTTCAGGATCCTTTTGTTAAACATTATGAGGTCTTTTGGGGTGCTAAGATGATTTATCTATGCATCGTACTCCTGACCTTTTTACTAAGTTTGTGAACCCGGTTGATGCTGATCACATGATTCGTCCGGTTACGGTAGAAGAAGTAAACAAAGCTATGTTTTCCATTGGTAATGACAAGGCTCCAGGCCCGGATGGCTTCACTGCTGCGTTTTTTAAAGTAGCTTGGCCGATCGTAGGGAATGATGTCTCTATGGCAGTCATTGATTTCTTTAACACAGGTAGATTACTTGGCCAACTTAATCATACTCTTATTTCCCTTGTGCCGAAGAAACCCCCTCCGGCTACAGTTACAGATTATCGGCCTATAGCCTGTTGCAGCGTTCTGTTCAAATGTGTGTGCAAGATCATTGTGGACCGTATAAAGAATGTGCTTCATCAAGTAGTTAGTATAAATTAGTCTGCTTTTGTTCGTGGTAGGAAAATTTCAGACAACATTCTTCTTACTCAAGAATTAATGTACAATTACCATCGAAATTTAGGCCCCCCTCGTTGTGCTTTTAAAGTGGACATTCAGAAAGCCTATGATACGGTTGATTGGTGCTTCCTGAAAAATGTTTTGATTGGGTTTGGCTTCAATATTAAGATGGTGGAGTGGATCATGATTTGTGTCTCGACAACATCATATTCGTTATGTGTTAATGGAAATGTCTATGGCTATTTTAAGGGTAAGCGTGGTCTTCGTCATGGTGATCCCCTATCTCGTTATCTTTTCACGCTTGTTTTGGAGATTCTGACGTGCATCTTACAACGGGCTACTAGAATTGATAAGTCTTTCAAGTTTCATAATAAATGTGAGAAACAACGTATCATTAACTTGTGTTTTGTTGATGACCTATTCCTATTTGCTATAGGTGACATTAACTCGGTTCAGTGTATCATGAACTCTCTCTCAAATTTTACGAATATGTCTGGTTTTGTGCCGAGTATCCAAAAGAGCACGGGGTTTTTTTGCAATGTGCCCTCTCATGTTAAACACCATATTTTGAGCTTCATGCCTTTTGTTGAAGGATCGTTGATGTGTGTAAAATGCAACATATAAATTACATCAAATGAGGCATAAAATTAACCCTTTTTTAGTGCTAATATTGGAAAAAGAGTGTTTTTGTCTTCCTTTTGTATTTTCAGGATTAAATGAGCTCAAAAACGCAAAAGAAGCAAAAAGACAGCTAAATCCAACATAAATACAAGAAAAGGAACATTAGTGGACTGCCCGAACCCTCAACGGCACCTTCCAAAGCAAAATAGAGAAAACAGAAGACTAAACACGCCCCGTGCTCAGCCAGCACGGGGCCGTGCCCAAGAAGCAGCAGAAAAGACAAACCTATAGAAGCTTCTATTTCCCATCACGGGGCCGTGCTCAGCGGACACGGGGGCGTGTCGAAAGTACAGCAGGCGCATTTATTGTAATTGCGAATTACAATTAATGAGGAGAGAGAGTGTCAGACGGACACGGGGCCGTGCCCAGCGGACACGGGGCCGTGTCCAGCTCTCTGTTCAGCCTATAAATAGGAGTGCTTGGATTCATTTCATCTCATCCCTTGGCACACCACCTCTCTCACACTTCATCCACCACCCACCACCATCACAACACCATCATCCACCACCATCATCCATTGTCCATCGTAGAGTGTGTGAGTCGTCTCGGGATCCAAGATTGATCGTAAGAGTTCTTGACAATCAAGGCCATGTTTGCCTAAGTCTCTTACATCACTTGGTGAAGACAAAGTGTCTAGTATAATACTTTTTATTTCTAATCTTTTGCACTTTTTATTTGGTTTTGTATTAATGACTTTAATAACTAGTTACTTATGTTGAAGGTGATCTTTCCTTATCGTTTGTCCGTGGTGTCTTGGCATTATTTTACTGTCTATATAAAATAAAGGATTTTCACCATTCATATCTCCACGGTCTATATGGAGATATGTTGGCTACCTGGTAGGGGGTTAAGGGAACGGTTTGGTAAAGGTCTTGCCATTGTTCAGCGTTTAGAGGTCCTGCAATGGACCTGGGTCAAATTTAGTGGGACCTCTTTCAATACTTCACGGTATTGGATGGCGGGGGTCCAAACTCTTTGATCCCCTCATAAGTTAACTACTATTAATACTATAACCCGGCTATTTAGGACTGTATCCCTGCTGACTCAGACTACTTAGCCGAGGGTAACGTCACCGCCAAAAGCGGGGCCTACCACAACACTGCATTAATAACTTAATTCATTATCTTCCAATAATCCACCCTTTTAGGATTGTATCCCTGCTGACTCAAACTACTGGGGTGAGGGTAACGTCGCCTTCAAAAGAGGGGCCTACTACAATAGCTAAGATAATCTCTTAATTATGTGCAAAAGTGCGGAAATAATCAAAGGTTATACTAGATACGAGTCGGAACCAAGTGATTCATCTTGTCTATCTATTTTTATTTTTATTTTTATTTTCAGCATTTTAGTTAGTTTTATTTTTCTTAGTTTAAAACATTTTTCTAAACTTTTATTTGGTTAGACGTTGAGGATAAACCGGTACTAAAAGCTCTTGTGTCCTTGGACGACCTCGGTATCTTACCAACGCTATACTACACTCAACGATGGGTGCACTTGCCCATATGTGTGTTTAGTGTTAGTGAAATATCGTGTTTTATAAATTTAAAACTTGGCTAAAATAAGTGTTAAAAAGGGCTTAAAATATACACCTAATATAAGTAACACTTCGCACGCATCAAGTTTTTGGCGCCGCTGCCGGGGACACAAGGATTTTGAGAAAGTTTAAAATCAACGGCCTAATCAGTTTTTCAAAACCTTTTCAAAACGCGCGCACATTTTTCTGCATTTTAGTTTAGCTTGCATTTACAGTAGCCTGAACACGGGGCCATGCTCATTGAACACGCCCCCGTGCTGCATATTTTTAGTTAGATACCCAGATACAGAGTCTGAACACGGGGCCGTGCTCACTGAACACGCCCCCGTGCTCAACGTGACCAGTAACTTTAAATAAAACGCCCAGATACAAATCCTGTACACGGGGCCGTGTTCACCAGACACGGGGCCGTGTCCAGCCTTCTGTTTCAATCTTTGTTTTCATTTTCTGGTCCCGAGACTCAGTTGTGGTCTGCTGAGTGATTCTTATGGATCAATACTCAGGAGGTTACAACTACACCTATGATGAGGATGATTATAGGGGTAATTATTGCACAAATTGTCGTAATACACGTTCGATTCAAAATAATCACTCGTATCAACCATCCAATTCATACACTTACTATGAGGAGCCCAGGTACGAGCCATCAACTTCATACACATCCTATGAAGACCAAAGGTATGAACCTCCTCCCTCATACTCATATTTTGATGAACCAAGGTATGAGCCTTCTTACTCATACTTTGAGGAACCAAGATATGAGCCACCACCTTCATATGCTTATTATGAGGAACCTTGGCGTGAACAACCCACCTCATATGAGTATTATGAAGAACAAAATTACGAACCTTATCCATCATATGCTTACAATGAAGGACAATGGTGTGAACCATCAACTTCATATGGGTATTATGAGGAACAAAGGGTCGAACAACCGGATTCAAGCTTAGAAAATAATGATTCTTTTTCTATAACCGAGGTGACCGATAGGATATTAGAACACATTAGAGTTATCGATCGATGTATAAAAGAAGCTCGCGCAAGGGAAGAGGAGTCCCGCGCAAGAGAAGAATTAAAAAAGGAAGAGATAACTAAAAATGAAATAATGGAAGAACAAATAAGTGAAAAACCGACACATGAGCTAAGCAACGAAAAAGGTGAGTCCAATAACGTTAAAATCCAAGAAGAGTCTAATTTTGAAGAAATTAATCTCTTGACACCTTCTTTCGAAAATCATTGTTTAGTACCCATTCATGCTAAGTTTTTAAAAGAGTTAAACACTAACACTAAAATTGACGAAACGGTAAGTGTTAAGTTAACTAATGATCAAACTTCGCTAATAAAAGAAGACCCATTTGAAATTAACATCACACCGGTTCCATGTTTCTTTCAAAATTCGTTTATTAGTAATGTCACAATCGATAAAGATCTTTGTGTTAACATAATGCCTAACTATATTTTTGAAAAATTAAGTATTAGTGATTTTTCTCCACTTCAAATACCCATTTTTCTATCCAATCGGAAAGTAATAAAATCAATCGGTATAGTTGAAGATGTCTTGGTTCAAACAAATCAAATGGTAATCCCAACCGACTTTGTCATCCTCGATGACGCTCCTCTAGTGTTGGGACGACCATTTGTAAAAACTCACGAAGCTTTGAAAAACCGGAAGTTCAACAATTTACCTCTTCAATTAGGGGCATTTAAAAGAAGTGTCGATCTCGAACGATCAATGAAATATCCATTCGGCAATAATGACCCCCTAATTGAAGATGAAGATGAACCACCCGATACAAGTGAAGAGATTGACCACTTTGTTGAAGAAGAGGTCGCCATAGAACAAACTTTTAAAGTTCTTGATCGAAGCGAGCAACCAAATAAGGAGTCTCCTAAAGACCCACCACTTGAGCTCAAAGAACTTCCAAAAGGTTTGGAATATGCTTTTCTAGACAAAGATGGTAAGTTACCTGTAATTATTTCGTCTAAATTAGATAACTTAGAAAAAGAAAAACTAATCAATCTTTTGAAAAAACACAAAAATGCAATAGCTTGGAAACTTGTTGACATAAAAGGAATTAGTCCTTCTATGTGCACACACAAAATTTTGATGAATGATGACTACAAATTGGTCATACAACCACAACGTCGAGTAAATCCAAATGTTCAAGAAGTGGTTAAAAACGAAGTCATCAAATTACTTGACGCCGGACTTATCTATCCTATTTCCGATAGTCCTTGGGTAAGTCCCGTCCAAGTAGTTCCAAAGAAAGGAGGTATGACGGTAATTACTAACGAAAAGAATGAATTAATACCAACAAGAACCGTCACAGGATGGAGAGTATGTATAGATTATAGACGATTAAATGAAGCAACAAGAAAGGATCATTTTCCTTTACCCTTCATTGATCAAATGTTAGAAAGATTATCCGGTCATAAATTTTACTGTTTCTTGGATGGTTTTTCAGGTTACTTTCAAATCCCGATAGCACCCGAAGACCAAGAAAAGACAACTTTCACATGTCCCTATGGAACTTTTGCTTATCGACGCATGCCGTTTGGTCTATGTAATGCCCCAGCAACATTCCAACGTTGCATGGTAGCCATTTTCCATGACATGATAGAAAAGACAATGGAAGTCTTCATGGACGACTTTTCTATCTTTGGGGATTCATACGACCAATGCCTCGATAACCTTGAACGAATGCTCTCCCGATGTGAGGAAACTAACCTCGCCCTTAATTGGGAAAAATGCCATTTCATGCTAACGGAGGGAATAGTACTCGGTCACAAGATCTCAAGCGAAGGAATGGAGGTGGATCGAGCCAAAATAGATACCATTTCTAGGTTACCTCCTCCATCCTCCGTAAGAGCTATTAGAAGTTTCCTAGGGCATGCCGGATTTTATAGGCGGTTTATCAAAGACTTTTAAAAAATCTCAAGGCCTCTAACAAAATTACTTGAAAAAGATGCTCCTTTCATCTTTGACAAGGATTGCAATCAAGCATTTCTAACACTAAAGGAAATGCTAGTCAATGCGCCTATCATGATAGCACCTGATTGGAAGTTTCCTTTCGAAATCATGTGTGATGCTAGTGACTTTGCAGTTGGAGCTGTCTTGGGACAGAGAAAGGAAAAGCATTTCCACCCAATCTATTATGCTAGTAAAACACTTAACGATGCACAAGAAAATTACACAACAACTGAAAAAGAGTTACTAGCTGTGGTATTTGCTTTTGATAAATTTCGTTCTTATCTTGTTCTTTCTAAAACTATAGTCTATACAGACCATGCAGCCATTCGATATCTCTTTAAGAAGCAAGACGCAAAACCACGTTTGATTAGGTGGATTCTACTCCTCCAAGAATTTGACATTGAAATCAAAGACAAAAGAAGAGCAGAAAATACCGCAGCAGATCATCTTTCACGCTTAGAAGACCCAGCTTTGGAGGCAACCAGGGACGAGCAAATCAACGAAAAATTTCCAACTGAGTCCCTGGAAATGGTGGAATATAAGGAAGAACCATGGTACGCCGACTTTGCTAACTACCTAGCTAGCGGAATAGTCGCAAAAGGATGGCCACATCATCAAAGAAAAAAATTCTTTGCCAATGTGAAACACTACTTTTGGGAAGATCCATATCTTTTCAAAATGTGTGCCGGCCAACTCGTCAGACGATGCGTACATGGTAGTGAAGCACGAAGAATTCTCCGCCATTGTCATGAAGGTCCATACGGAGGACATCATGGTGCTGCCAGTACCGCACGAAAGGTATTTGATTCAGGATTTTATTGGCCAACCATTTACAAAGATGCTCAAAATCTTGTAAAGACATGTGATGCTTGCCAAAGAACAGGTAATATTTCTTCCAAAAATGAAATGCCACAAAATGGCATTCTTGTTTGTGAAATTTTTGATGTATGGGGACTCGACTTCATGGGACCTTTCCCACCATCGAAAGGAAACAAATACATACTTGTGGCAGTAGATTACTTGTCTAAATGGGCCGAGGCCGAGGCACTTCCAACAAATGATGGAAGAGTAGTGGTAAGATTTCTGAAAAAATTATTCTCTCGTTTTGGCACACCTAAAGCTTTAATAAGTGATAGAGGTACCCATTTTTGCAACCATCAACTTGAAAAAATTTTAACAAGATATGGGGTCTATCACCGGGTTTCGACAGCTTATCACCCTCAAACAAACGGACAAGCCGAAGTGACCAATAGAGGGTTAAAACGAATACTCGAAAAAACCGTAGGGTTAAATAGAAAGGAATGGGCTGATAAATTAGATGATGCTTTATGGGCTTTTCGAACTGCTTATAAAACAACGATAGGAACGGCCCCATATAAGCTAGTCTATGAAAAAAGTTGTCACTTGCCAGTAGAAATTGCACACAAAGCCTACTGGGCAATCAAAAATGTAAACTTAGATCTAGAATTTGCTGGTAAAAATCGATTTTGTCAAATAAATGAATTAGACGAGCTTAGGAATTATGCATACTCAAACTCCGAGATTTATAAGGAAAGAATGAAAAATTTACATGACAAACATATTAAACCTAATGAATTTCGGGTAGGAGATTTAGTTCTTTTGTTTAATTCACGACTTCGATTGTTTCCTGGTAAATTAAAGTCTAGGTGGTTAGGACCTTTTTCAGTCACCCACATTTTTCCACAAGGTGCAGTAGAAATTAAACCTCGAAATGGGCCACCATTTAAAGTCAATGGCCAACGGCTGAAACTCTATCAAGGATTTATTGAGGATGAGGAAGAAGAGATCTCGCTTCAAACCGTGGAAGAATAAAACATCATGCCTGGAAAGTTACGAACGATTGAGACGACAAAATAAAGCGGTAAGTTTTCTAAACCATAGCTTATGGGAAAAAGGGGCACTCACACGCGCACAAAAAAAAAGAGAGAGAGCTCGGCACGAGGCCGTGTCCGCTGGACACGGGGCCGTGTTCGCGCTGCAGACGGGATAAAACCCCTTTTTCAAAACAGTTTCTTCATTCCACACGCCCCGTTTCCCCACAAAAGCTCTGGTTCCAGGCGATTTTTTGCAAAATTCCAACGTCTCTTACCGATCTAACAACGTCAAGGTATGATTCTATCACTCTTAGTAGTTAGATTAGTTACTTGCATGTAGTTAATACACCACAAATTTGGGGAAAAATCTAGGGTTCTTGATGTTCATCCGGATCGAACCTAAAATTTTTGCCTAAATCTGCTTGCATTTAGTTAGAATAGTGTTAGGGGAAGTAAATAAACTTAGATTGTTCATAGATTCACCCGATTTCTTACAAAAACCCCAAAACCCTTGTTCTTGAACCGAAAAAGACAAAATTGATAAGGTAAACGGGATATTTTGGGAAAAACGGTGTTTAGGGTTTCATTTTCGGGGGAAACCGCACCTATTGGACCAAAAATTTTCAAGTCACAAGGTTCAATGCAAGTGAGCTTGATGCAAGGGCAAGGTATGAGGTTCTTCAAACAAGACCCGAAGAGTACCCCAGGAGAGCTTGCACGGAGCTGTTAACCTTGGTAAACCAGCTGAACCGATTCAACAACATCGTTACGGGACCACTAGCTGTTGCATTAAACACTAGGCTTCAATCAGTACATCAATGTACCATGGAGTTCTACAGTACCTTCAACTTCGATTCAAGGTGTGACCCATTTGACAATACTGGGGTTGTATTTCGGTGTGGAGGAACAATGTACTCGATCTCCATGGCACAGTTTGGAGCCATAATAGGTCTATATCAAGAAGAGGAATCGGGAAACGAAGAAAATACCGGGGGATTACGAGACTTGGAGGTGAATGAGAGACAAGCCGCATGGGCTCAAATCGGTGAAGGAATCTACGACCCTCGTAGCACCAAGAGTACAAAGCTGAGGGATCCGCTCTATCGCTACATTCACAGGATCCTCACCTACTCTCTAAACCAACGACACGACAGTAGTGGTGTTGTAGGGTTGAAAGATTTGGTTGTCCTCCACTGTATCCACAACCAAAAGCCTCTTGATGTTCCGTATCTCCTGTTAAAAAACATGCATCTCAACCGCCTTGCTCGAGCTCCAACGCCTATCTTCTACGGAGGATGGGTGTACCGTCTTTTTAAGCATTACACGCGAATTCCAAGAGCCTTTGAAAGAAGCCCATGGTCGGGACGAGTTGATTACCACATTTGCCGAGCCATGAACTTACTCTATGAGGCGGAAGACGGAACAGTGAGTTTCCAAAGAACGCAAGGCTATGCATGGAACCCACAGGAGGCCCTAGTTCTTCACGCACCACCTCCCCACCACCAGTATCCACCCCATGGTGATCCGGGTCAATCCTCCTCACAAGGAGGCGGTTTTCCTAATTTTCAAAGCTTACATGATCTTATGCAGGAAAACCTCATGTGTACCAGGAACGCCTACAACCTCGCCAACAACACATACCAACGGGTCGGAGCTATTGAACGCAACATCAACGATATACGAGACGATATCGGCAGCATCCAGGAGTACATGGCGGGGCATGGGGATGGAGGTGATGATAGCGATGAAGATATGGATTAGAGGGTTTGGAGGAGCAGGAGCGGGTTGATGGCGAGCCCACAGGTTTAAGTCCCTTTATCTATCGAACGATTGGTGGCCTGCGTGCCAGAAGTTGAACAATTTACTTTCCTTAAACACTTTTATTTTCCGTTTTATTTTTCTTTTACTTTATGCTTGGAACAATTAACTGTGGGAATGTAGGATGTTTGTATTGCTTGGTGTGGTATTAAGTGTTGAAACAGGTACAAACCAAGGCTTGGGGTGCTAAGCCTCAGCACTTATAGGGCCAGGATGGAAAAACCGGAGGAAGAAACCTGTTTTTCAGGCTTTCAGACTGTCCACACGGGGACGTGTCCAGCCAACACGCCCCCGTGCTCACCTCCCAGACCTGCTGTTTGGCTTCTGTTCGGCAGAATTTTGTCAGACACGTGGCCGTGTTCAGTGGACACGGGGCCATGTCCACCTTCTGTAAGTTCTTGTTACTGGCACCTGAACACGGGGTCGTGCCCACTCAACACGGGGCCGTGTTTAGCGCCCAGTAACACAAATTTTTGCTTTTCAAACACTATTTTACACATCTAATCAACCTAAAAATTTATTTTTGGGACACATTGAGGACAATGTGTAATTTAAGTGTGGGGGGGATGCTAAAACCTTGAATTTTGCAAGTCCTAAATACAAGCCTTACACAAAACTCTATTGGAACCGCTAATCACCCCAAATTTTTTCAAAAATTTCATTTTTTTTGTCTAGGTTTAACTCGGGAAATTCAAGTTCTCAAAAAGGTTATATTTTTACAAATTTACAACCGATAGCGTAGTGATAAAAAGAACCAACATAAGAAAATTATGAAAAGGCATAGCAAACTTATTTAAAATTTGATTATATACTTGATCACATAAAAACCCATTCCCACAAAAGTGAGTTTTGAGCCTTTATTGAGCACACAATTACATATCATTTGACTAAATGCTCATTTTTCGTTTCTTGTGTGAATAGCTGCTTGGTTCTTACGACTCTAGAACTTGCCATGACAATACATTCCCGGTCCTTATCAACTTAAACCCGAGTAAGTAAATGATGGAGGCATTAGGACTAACCCTTTTCATTTCTACACCATTATTTTTCTTTTTCCTTTACCACCTACCCAAAAATCCCCCTAGTTAGCCCCTTTGAGCCTAAACATTTTCGTTTCATCACCCAAACAAAAAACCCTTTCATCCACCAAAACCTTTTTCATTTTTAACCCTTTATTTTAGTAACAAGTTCGGTTCTTCGAGAAAAAAAAAATTGTGATAATGATGAAGCAAAAAGAAAATAAACAAACAAGTTAATCAAAAATAACTTAGTTTGAATAAAAGCTTCATCAAAATAAAAAGTTGCAAAAATACGAAAACCGACACTTGTTACGCTTTTAGCCCTTTTTCTACTAACCACTAACCCAACCACCTACCTTTAACCCTAGCCAACCCTTAACCCACAAAGTCCTCTTGATATCTACAAAGGTATAAAAGTTAAAAAGGAGGAGGATTGATTTCTTGGCAAGCCTATGGTAGGAATAAGTTCCATGCCGCTCTCGAGTGATTCACTAAAAATACACCTTCGGCCGAGTGTGAGTGATTTCCCCGCGAGGTATGTGAACTTGTATATAAATAGAATTTTAAAAAGGCATGTTATGCCCAAATAAGTAATTTCTTTTATGAACAGTTCTAAATAAATCATTACGAATAGGAGTGTAAATAAATAAAAATAAAACCCAAAAAAGATCTTGGAAATCCCGACACTCTACGACAAGCCCAAAACCTTCTCTTCTACCTATTCCATTTGGGAGTGTAAGCCACATATTAAAGAGTTTTGCTTGAGGACAAGCAAAAGTTCAAGTGTGGGGGTATTTGATGTGTGTAAAATGCAACATATAAATTACATCAAATGAGGCATAAAACTAACCCTTTTTTAGTGCTAATATTGGAAAAAGAGTGTTTTTGTCTTCCTTTTGTATTTTCAGGATTAAATGAGCTCAAAAACGCAAAAGAAGCAAAAAGACAGCTAAATCCAACATAAATACAAGAAAAGGAACATTAGTGGACTGCCCGAACCCTCAACGGCACCTTCCAAAGCAAAATAGAGAAAACAAAAGACTAAACACGCCCCGTGCTCAGCCAGCACGGGGCCGTGCCCAAGAAGCAGCAGAAAAGACAAACCTATAGAAGCTTCTATTGCCCATCACGGGGCCGTGCTCAGCGGACACGGGGGCGTGTCGAAAGTACAGCAGGCGCATTTATTGTAATTGCGAATTACAATTAATGAGGAGAGAGAGAGTGTCAGACGGACACGGGGCCGTGCCCAGCGGACATGGGACCGTGCCCAGCGGACACGGGGCCGTGTCCAGCTCTCTGTTCAGCCTATAAATAGGAGTGCTTGGATTCATTTCATCTCATCCCTTGGCACACCACCTCTCTCACACTTCATCCACCACCCACCACCATCACAACACCATCATCCACCACCATCATCCATTGTCCATCGTAGAGTGTGTGAGTCGTCTCGGGATCCAAGATTGATCGTAAGAGTTCTTGGCAATCAAGGCCATGTTTGCCTAAGTCTCTTACATCACTTGGTGAAGACAAAGTGTCTAGTATAATACTTTTTATTTCTAATCTTTTGCACTTTTTATTTGGTTTTGTATTAATGACTTTAATAACTAGTTACTTATGTTGAAGGTGATCTTTCCTTATCGTTTGTCCGTGGTGTCTTGGCATTATTTTACTGTCTATATAAAATAAAGGATTTTCACCATTCATATCTCCACGGTCTATATGGAGATATGTTGGCTACCTGGTAGGGGGTTAAGGGAACGGTTTGGTAAAGGTCTTGCCATTGTTCAGCGTTTAGGGACCTGGATCAAATTTAGTAGGACCTCCTTCAATACTTCACGGTATTGGATGGCGGGGGTCCAAACTCTTTGATCCCCTCATAAGTTATCTACTATTAATACTATAACCCGGCTATTTAGGACTGTATCCCTGCTGACTCAGACTACTTAGCCGAGGGTAACGTCACCGCCAAAAGCGGGGCCTACCACAACACTGCATTAATAACTTAATTCATTATCTTCCAATAATCCACCCTTTTAGGATTGTATCCCTGCTGACTCAAACTACTGGGGTGAGGGTAACGTCGCCTTCAAAAGAGGGGCCTACTACAATAACTAAGATAATCTCTTAATTATGTGCAAAAGTGCGGAAATAATCAAAGGTTATACTAGATACGAGTCGGAACCAAGTGATTCATCTTGTCTATCTGTTTTTATTTTTATTTTTATTTTCAGCATTTTAGTTAGTTTTATTTTTCTTAGTTTAAAACATTTTTCTAAACTTTTATTTGGTTAGACGTTGAGGATAAACCGGTACTAAAAGCTCTTGTGTCCTTGGACGACCTCGGTATCTTACCAACGCTATACTACACTCAACGATGGGTGCACTTGCCCATATGTGTGTTTAGTGTTAGTGAAATATCGTGTTTTATAAATTTAAAACTTGGCTAAAATAAGTGTTAAAAAGGGCTTAAAATATACACCTAATATAAGTAACACTTCGCACGCATCAATCGTTACCAGTGAAGTATTTAGGGCTCCCTCTTATATCTTCTGGGCTTGTGTACAAAGATTGTAGTGTTCTTGTTGAAAGATTGGACCAGCGGATTTCTAACTGGAAAAATAAGCTTCTTTCTTTTGTGGGAAGGTTACAGCTTATTAGTTCTGTTCTTTCTTCCATGTATATTTACTGGTCTTCTGTGGTTATCGTTCCTACTCGTATCACTCTTGAGCTGGAAGCTAAAATGCGAAACTTTCTTTGGTCGGCGGATGGTTCATTCCATAAGGGAAAGGCTAAAGCGTCTTGGAATGCTATCTGTGTTCCTAAGTATGAAGGGGGGTTAGGTATCCGTAGGATTGGAGATGTCAATAAAGCGCTCATGACTACCCATATCTGGAGTATTCTGGTTAAACGTGACTCTCTCTGGGTAGCTTGGATTCATTCGTACCGTCTCAAAGGTAATAGCTTTTGGATTTGTAAGTCGGCGGCGAATAGTTGTTGGAGTTGGCGGAAAATGTTATAGCTGAGACCTTATATTCGAGAGTTTGTTTGGTCTAAATTGGGTGATGGTAGTCACACGTCAGGTTGGTATGATTTATGGAGTCAACTGGGTCTGCTTGGTAATTTTCTGACTCCTAGAACTATCTCAAATGCAGGTTTTTCTCTTAACACTTCAGTTCAGGAGATTCATGTTAATGGGGTTTGGAGGTGGCCAGTGGCGTGGAGGGACATGTTTCCAGTGTTAATACAACTGGATAGTATCCATACGATGCCTAACACATCTGATCAGCTTATGTGGGAGGATGGTAATGATTTAGTTGAGCATTCATCAACTCAGGTCTGGCAGTCGCTTAGACGTCGGGCAGAGGAGGTGGATTGGGATAAATTTGTTTGGTTCTCACGGTGTATTCCCAAGCATGCTTTCTTTATATGGCTGGTGATTCGTCGTAAGCTTTTGACGCATGACAAGATTCTTCAATGGGATATCTCGAGAAGGAAAAGTATGAATATGATGTGCTGTCTTTTGTGCTATGCGGATGTTGATTCTCATAACCATCTGTTTTTTTACGGTAATTATTCTACTCAAGTTTGGATCAAGATTTATGAAAAAGGAGGGATGAGCTCGGTTGGCCCAGCTTGGGACGCAATAGTTGACTGGTTGGGGACTAGAACTAGTTCTAAATTAGCGATTAACTATATTAGCAAGCTTATAGTTGCTGCAGCAGTTTATTTTGTGTGGCAGGAGCGAAACGCTAGACTGTTCAGGAACCAGACAAGACCTCCAGATGTACTGAGCAATTTAATCTTGCAAACCGTGCGTTATAAGCTAATTGGAGTTAAGTTCAAGGAGTGTAACAGGGTGCGTAAACTGTTGGAATCTTGGGAGATCTATAGCAACAAGTTGGATGATGACGGAGGCTGATTCCC
This sequence comes from Helianthus tuberosus, assembly GCA_030545235.1. Lineage (NCBI taxonomy): Eukaryota > Viridiplantae > Streptophyta > Magnoliopsida > Asterales > Asteraceae > Helianthus > Helianthus tuberosus. The sequence goes on from CM060410.1 coordinate 91,305,739, forward strand.
TTTGTGTTTGTTTTTTCTAGATTATAGTCTAGTTGTTTTTGTTTTTGTGGTTCTTGGATGTTTGTTTTGGTTTTTTGGCATACTCTCATGGGGGATGTCCCATGTTTGAACTAGTGTGGGGTTTACCACACTACTTGTATTTTTGGTTTGTTGATATATAGAATCACCGGGGTAACCCTTTACCCTATATATATATATATATATATATATATATATATATATATATATATATATATTAGGGGTTATTTATCCAGAACTGCATTTCTCGCTCATCATACTTCCACACGAGCTTTTCTCCTATATGTCTTATCATCTCTCCTCCTTCTATTAGTTCTTCACCATGTGTGCGCAGTTACTGCACATTCTCGTCACTCATGGGTGTTCGTGGTGCGGGTACTGGGTCAGGGTATTGAGGTATCAGTTCTCCATATGTGTACGGGTTGTTTAACTCATCCTGAATATACCGATCGGCATTCCAATATGGATCTAAAGGATTAAGGTCAGTATATTGTGCTATGGGATTTGGTATTGGTTCTTCCTGAGGATAGAGTTCTTGATATTCCCTATGGTCATCTTCCCATGGATCATACACTAGAGGATTAGGTGCTGGTGTTCTAGGTATCTTGTTAGGGTCAAATGCTGGTATGGGAAATTGGTTTCCTTGGTTAGGTTCTATCTCCATTGGTTGGTTTGGAAATAATGGCAATGGTTGTGGTGCAAATATCTAATCAAGGTTTGGATCTGGTGCAGTGGTGGCTAGCATATGAAAGTTTGCCAATTGTCTATTAACTGCCTCCTGAGTTTGGGCATTCACTTCCCTATTGGCTTTTGCTAACGCTTTCTATTGTTATAGCTTTTTCATTCTCTTCCTCCTCTCATGTGCTCCCCTACTGAACCATCCTCTCTTTTTCGGAGGGAACTGTTCTTCGGATTGCGACTTGAAGATGAAAATTCCCTCTTCAGTATCAGTAGAATTGCCCGAAGGAGTAGGCTGTGATGAAGTTCCTTCACTTTTTGAGGAACTAGCTAGGTGATGGTAAGCGTCAGACGTACCTTGCTCACTCATACTATAAACTAACAGATTGTCAAATAACGCAAAATAATAATATAAATATTTACACATAATCACATAAATTATTTCCTAACATAATTGATAAAAATATTGGTGTCAGCGGAATACTTCTATGGCTTAAACCAGTGGCTGTAGCTCTGATACCACCTCCTGTCGCAACCCCCGTCCCCTTGCCCCGAGGGGCGGGCGGCCGCGAGCAGCACAGAGCCGGTGGTATCGGTGTTTATTAATTTAGCAGCGGAAATTAACATCAGGATCGTAGTTAGGAAATAGTTTAACAGAGTTAAAACACCACACTTTTATAAATAATAAATACATGGAAAAAACCCAAGTTTCCATTATAATATGTTTATAGGGATAAACCCTAATTTATTGAAATAAAATTTTTTTCTTATTTAGGTAACTTTTATAGCCACTTTTCCAAGTCTTCAGTGCTCTCCAGCTGGCTTCTATTAGCTTCACATTAAGTTACCTGAAACGCGTTTTAAAAAAGTTTTATCAGCAAGAAATACTGGCGAGTGCATCCCAGAGTAATCAAAACAAGCTTTTATATCTTTACAGTATTGAGGGCGATTACAATGTTTATATCTACCCAATTACCACCCACGGTACTGTCAATCCTGCCTTGTGGTCATGCAAGTATTCACAATATAGTAACAAGTAATGTATATAAAACCCCAACATACCGACAGTAATTGTAGAATACATAGACTCAATCACTGTTATCATAATTTAAAACAATTGAGGTCTTGGTAAAATAGTTTGACTCACAAAAATGGTTTACAAAAAGAGAATGTACACACTTTGCTGACTTAGATAATACTACTGCTTTCTGGTGACTTCCTGGTTATAATCTATTAAAATTAAACAATGCACACGTGTTAGTAAGATAACCCAATTTACATTAGCCATACCTCCGAGACAGAACTCCAACGACTGAGCCATGCAGAGCCTTGACATGCATTACGGAGCCCTAGATCAATCGGGTAGAGTAACTAATACGTAACCGGGGGTTATAATACTTACAATGAGGCAGAGCTTCGCTTTTTAGGGGTATTATTCCCGAGAGTTTTAGCTATTATAGTTTGAGAGAGAAAGAAATTTTTGAACGATTTTCAGCTGAGCTCGAACACTCCTTTTATAGGCTGGAATCATAGTGGCTCGCGGCCCGCGAGCTCCTACTCTCAAACTTAAACGGCCCGCGAGAGGCCTAGCATAGGTCCTAGCTTAGTTGAGTCAACGATCTAGCCTTCACACGCGTTGGGACACGTGGCTGAACCGGGTGCGTCCTGGCGTTACTAAGTCGCGGCCCGCGAAAGGCTTGCTTGACCTGGTCGGGGCCCGCGAGAGCCTCAGATATTTGTTTTATTTGATTTTTAATAATATAAAGGTATATTAGGGTTTTTTTTCGTATACGGGGTATATTTTAAGACATGTAAGGTACGTTTAGGATTTTTAAGAGAGTTGTCATACGTCTGACCTTCTTTTGGCCACCATCATCATTTCTTTGTATTTGGCGCGTCTCCTTGCACACGTTCTTGACCAGGTGGCTCAACTTGCAGCTTTTTAAGACTTTCTCGATCTCTCACCTCAAGCTGATACAGTCATCAGTAAGATGGCCTGTATCCTTGTGAAAATCACAGTAAAGATTAGGGTCTTTCCCTTTCTTGTTTGTTATCGGTTTCGGCGCCTTAAAATCATGATTCTCCGTCATGAGCACCTCCTTAGGTGTTTTGATGAGAGGAGTCCAATGTTTTTCTCGATTTTCATTCTTGACAGCTTTGCGATAACCAATCCGATCAATGGTATCTCGCACATCCTCTTTAAAGCGAGGTCTCTCTTCATAACCGCTGGACTAGCTTGCTTTCCAGCCAGGGTTCCTATTTTTGTTGCGCCTACTAGAGTCGCCCTGGTTGTTTCTTGAATAACGATCCTCAGAATAAGAATTCTTACCACCTGCCAATGATTCTTCTTTCTGCGCAACAATCTTTGCTGCCTCCATGAGTTTGTCCCATTCCTTAGGCATGCCGTCTTTGCCTGTGATAGTCTGATGAGACTGTCATAACAGATGGCCTTTTTGAAGTGGGCACGCATTAAATCTTCACCCATGCCTCCAATTTCTAGACATTCTTTGTTGTAACGGGTGATGAAATCTTCTAACCCTTCATTCTCCCTTCGCTAGATATCCATGACCTCAGATGTGTCGCGTTTATAGCGCCTTTGCTGGCTGAAGTGTGTCACTAACTGATCTCCAAAATCAGTCCATGATTTGATTCTTCCGGATGGGAGGCTGTCGAACCATGCGCGAGCCGCTCCCGTGAGGGTTTGGACAAAAAGGTGGCACCACATTGGCATGGTCCATTGTCCCAATATACTAACACTCGTGAAGACACGCACATGATCGTCGGGGTCAGAAACACCATTGAACTTTCCCACAGTTTATAGTAACTTAGCTTTTTCCAGCGGGGCTATAGCGATGCTTCGAATAAATTTTGAGTGATCGGTTGCTTCCGCTGGTCTGTAAACGAGACTAAAATCGTGCTCAGCTGCTTCATTATAAATGGCGCGTGGCCTTGGTCTGTAAGACTCATGATTTTTCTGCAAGCGGTTGAAAACCGAAGAACCTTCGTCTTCTTGCCATGTAGGATCATCCTCGTCTGTGTTGTCCCATTCGTTGTTGATGTTGCACGGCAACAGCCGGCTGTGCAACAGACGCCTGTGATGCGCCTTAGACGGGTGATCGTAATAACTGCCTATCTCCCCATATGTGTTGCGTATGTCATGCACGCTTAGTCTTCTTTATGGAGGAGGTCTATTGAACCGCCCTTGCACATTCTGTTGGGGAGGCGTCTGGCGCACGACCTGTGTTGGCCCAGGTGGTGTCATCAGAGATTGTTCCGCTTGTAACATTGCTTGTTGTGCGCTTAACGTTTAAAAAACCGTGTTCACTGTAGCAATCTGTTTGGCGTACCAGGAGGCCAGTGTTTCACCTTCTGGTAAACCTAACAGTGACGATATGTTCAAAGGTGCTGGGTTTGACGGACCAGCCGTGTTACTCGTTGGGGTAGCCGTAGTGATGCGAGGGATACTCGCGCGGGGTCCCCCAACGTTTGTTGCTTTGCCTTCAGCTAACTTGTCAATGGGAAGGGGTTGAACGTGCGAGTTGTCCTCCCCCGTTCCTACCTGAGAGTGTGTACCGAAACCGAAACCGAAATCCGGTATTCCCTGACCAGCCATGATCGAGAGAATCAGAAAAAAGTTCAGAAAAAGAAGATGTGGTGATTGTAAAAATCGGTGGGCGCCAATGAAGAAACACGTAACTAATTTTAAGTTTATTAGTTTAGTTTATGTTTCAATCATAGAGGTTAATCTTCTTAATCCTCCCTGAGCTATAGCTGTGAGCCTTCCTGCAAAACAATCAACACCCCGTTAAGCTTGTTAAGAGGGGAACATGGGGGTTTCCCTCTTAACTACTCTCCGGCGTGAGAATAAGTATTTGTTTTGAGGAAATAAGTGTGTGTTTAAAAGTATGAGAGCAGAGAATATAATGGTTTAACATGTATATGGAGGTCCCTGTTTATAGCCAGAGTAGTGTAGAAGGAGATAGGCTGATGGGCTTTGGGCATAGAGTCGACAACAAGGAATATCTTTTTTTTCCTTAATGACGACCGTTAGTGTGTCTAGACGATCGTCGATGCTGGCGCACCTTGATTGGAGCCACGTGTCCTGGTTGTCGTCCTTGTTGTCTCCCTGACATCACCAGGTGAGTGTAGATCATGGGGCAGTTACCGGCGCCACCTGATTGGTGCTACGTAGGCGTCCTTGTGTACTTTTTGTCTGCTGCACGATTGTTGATCGTGGAGCACGATAGGGTACAGCCTGTTGGATGCTGATTGGCTTACTTCAATGCCACTCATACCTTTCGTGCTTCCTGGAATGAACCTGCGCTGCTACCCTTGCGTGGCCTCTAGGGTGTATCAAATAAGCCAACACTAGGTCTAGGGATCGAGGGCTTTCATTCGGGATGCTAAGTGTAGAATCTGAGCTTCAACCTTACTTATGCCTCGTGTGTGACTTGAGATTTGCTAGGTAGTCCGTGCGTGGTCTGTAGATTTGTCAGATTGATGTATTAGGAGTATGGTCCGGCACGCGACCTGATTAATCTGCGCGGTTTTTTGGGACCATACCCCTTCAACACTCCCATTAAGTATTTTGTTTAATGATTTATTCATTTTTTTCAAATAATTTCCTATATCTTAAATATTATCTTTTGTACAGTTTTAAACACAAACACTACCAATACTGAGAGTCATCATAGGAGAAAGTTATGAAAATTGTATTTGGATACAAGAAAGGCTAAGAACGGTTCTACTGTAGAGAATGTTTTTAATAACAAAGAGAATGTCATCAAAGACAATCGTTTATGTAATTCACTATCGTTTACTAATTGTACCAATGGAAGTATTAGAAGCCATTTCTCTGACATCACAGAAGAATATTCAAACGGTAACACCATAATTTTGTCATATTTTTATATATTATATTTTTTATCAATCATTTTTATATATTTTTTACAGTTTTAAATAATTCCATGGCAATAACAGTCAACAAAGGAGAAATTTAAGGTAGAATATTTTGGATAAAAGAAAATCGAATGACTTATCCTTTCAACGACTTCATGAAAGTGATATTAAAAAGGATGAATTTGTGGGGCATTTCAAAAGGTACATTTTATATTAATATACAATATACAATTAATTAATTTTAATTGAATTTTTCATCCAAGTTTATAATTGCTAATTACAAATATTATTTAAGTAATTTTCAATAGATTATGTTGATCAGTTTGATCAGAATGTCACTTGCCAAATATGTCAAGCAAAATTATGGGTGACGAAGCTCATAGAGGGACTACAAAAATCCAATTAAATTTAAGTTATTCAATTGGTTGTGCGTATGGTAAAGTTCAACTTCCTAATATGAAGGAACCACCACAAAGTTATCAGTATCTTTTTAATGGATTGGATTCAATAAGCAAGGAATTCATGAAGAACATCTGTCGATACAATTCCATGTTCTCATTTACGTCCATTGGTGAAAAAGTTGATTCTACCATTAATAGAGGCAATGCTCCTTATATATTCCGATTGGGTGGTCAGAATTACCATAGAATGGGAAGTCTTCTACCAGAAGATGGATAAAATTCTCCCAGCTATATATATATATGACACTGACAATGAAGTTTCAAATAGACAAGCCGTTTTTGGGTACGTATTCAATGTTACTATTGTATTTGTTAAGAATGTTTTATAATTTTAAATAAATATTATATGATTTTATTTTCTTTAATGAATCTAATAAAGCTTCTTCATCAACATCTCAGGATCTTGATCTTCAAGTTATACAACATATACAGAATAAGAATGTTTTGGTTAAAACTTATCGGATGGTAAGAGATTTTTTAAAGAAAATTGCCAGGCTGACCCAAAGTTGCGGCTCATTGGAAGAAGGCAACAAGATGGAAGAACATACAACTTACCAACTGCTTCTGAAGTGCCAGCTTTAATTGTAGGTGACATTGGCAATTCCTTAGAAATCAGAATATTATTGTAGAAACGAAATCTGGTGGTCAACAACGTATTAGTGAGTTACATCCATCGTATCTTGCTCTCCAATATCCACTTTTGTTTTCTTATGGTGATGATTGCTACAGAATTGACATTTCTCATAGAGGTGTTACTCCTATTACATCAACCCAAACGAACATATGTCACTATGAGAGAATTCTTTGCATACAGGATACAAGATTGGCAGGGTGGGTTTTCATTAATTCTAAATTCACGTCGCCTATTTCAACAATTCTTAGTTGATGCATGCATATACCATGACTGAAACTGAGCGACTAAATTACATACGTTATCAACAGAAGGTTCTAAGATGTGATACTTATGAGAGCCTATCGAATTTACGTAACCATGGTAATATAAATGTATCCAACACTGGAAAGCGTGTCATATTGCCTTCATCATTTACCGGAGGTGCTCGGTATATGATGCAGAACTATTTGGATGCATGTCTCTATGTAAGTGGTATGGATATCCAGATTTTTTATAACAGTAACATGTAATCCTAAATGGCCTGAAATTAAAAGATATCTTAAGGACACCATTTTAAGTCCTGAAGACAGGCCTGATATCCTATCTAGATTGTTTAAAATCAAGCTCAATGCTTTGATTAAAGACTTGAAGGATAAGTCAATACTTGGCAAAGTGTCAGCAGGTATTTTTTAGATATTTACTATGAAGCTTCATTTCTTCTGAATATTTAAAAATTCAATACAAACATTTAGTATATTATTTTCTTTCATTTTTGTAGTTGTTTATACGGTGGAGTTTCAGAAGCGTGGGTTCCCGCATGCGCATTTATGTTTATTTATGCATCCCGATCACAAGTTTCCAACTGTTAAACACATTGATCCCCTGATTTCTGCTGAAATTCCTGACCAAAACGATGATCCAAAGTTGTATACTCTTGTCAGTTATTTCATGATTCATGGTCCTTGTGGTCCTGACAACATCAACTTCCCATGCATGGTAGATAATAAGTGTTCTAAGGGCCTTCCAAAGAAATTCCGTGATCATACGTCTATCGATAGGGATGGTTTTCCTGTCTATAGAAGAAGAGATTCAGGAATGTTTGTTGAAAAATATGGAGTTAAGCTAGATAACAGGAGTGTCGTTCCCTATAACAAAACACTTTTGAAGAGATATCAGTCCCACATCAATGTTGAATGGTGCAATCAGGCCGGATCTATAAAGAATTTGTTTAAATATATCAACAAAGGTCCTGATTGGGTTACCGTTTTCATTGTTGAAAGTAACACATCAAACGAACCTGACCCGCCGGTGGATAAGATTAAAAAATACTACGATTGTCGATATATGTCTACATGTGAGGCATCATGGCGTATATTCGCATTTGATGTTCACTATAGGCATCCGGCTGTTATTCGCCTCCCATTTCATCTTCCGAACCAACAAAATGTTGTACATGGTGAAGACGATGATATTGACCAAGTCCTCAACCGACCGTTAATGAATTCTTCAATGTTTTCATCTTGGATAGATTGCAATCAAAGTGATGAAGTTGCCCGAGAGCATACTTACGTTGAATTCCCTACTAAGTTTGTGTTTAGAAAGCGGTTGGTTTTGCAATTGGAAGAATTCATTCTATTTCTCCTACTCTCGGCGAGGCTTATTTTTTGAGGATTCTTTTAAACAAACTTAAAGGTCCCCGATCCTTTGATGATATCCTCACAGTAAATGGTCGTAAATTTAATATCTTTAGAGAGGCATGTTATGCTCACGGTCTATTAGATGATGACATGGAATATATAGAAGTTATCCAAGAAGCAAGTCATTCAGACTCCGATTATTATCTTCGCACATTGTTTGCTACGATGTTGACGTGCCACACTCTGTCTTTTCCGGAACATGTATGGAAAAAACAAGGGAATTATTATTAGATGGCATCCTTTATAAACAATGACTTATTTTAAAGGCTCCAAGTATAACTACGTTATAATAATTACTATTTTTTTAGGTTTATTTATAATCTTTATGTTTATAATACACATATATAATAATATATATACTTCTTTGAAGAAAATTTAAATCACATTAAAATGTTATATCTTATCCAATCACTTCTTTTAGATTATAAAAAATATTTGTTTCTTATACATTGGATTATGTTAATCTAAAATATATCTATAATTTGTTATTTCAGATTTATGCCTTACTGATGATCAAGTTAAAAATCTCACATTGTACGAGATTGAGAATATTTTAATTCGTAATAATTCCAGCTTACGAATTTTAAATACAATGCCTTACCCTGATCATGAGTTGATTTCTACTTCAAATAATCATTTGATTACTGAAGAGCTGGATTATGACAGAATTGATCTTCAAGAGGAGTTTGAGAACCTTTTAGTTTCACTAACCGATGAACAAAGATTTATGTATAATGATATCATGAAAGCCGTTGAAGACAACAAAGGTGGTGTTTTTTTTTTTTTTTTGCTTACGGTTATGTATGGAGGTACCGGTAAAACATTTCTTTGGAAAACGTTATCTGCATCTCTAAGATCAAAAGGGGAAATTGTTTTAAATGTTCCCTCAAGTGGGATTGCATATTTGCTGCTTACAGGAGGTAGGACATCACACTCTCAATTTCTCATTCCGATAAATCTGAATGAAGACTCAATTTGTCCTATAATCATTAACAGTGATTGTCGCAACCCCCGATCCCTAATTTTGGGGAACGGGCGGTCGCGAGCCAGTTTCAGTGGTATCTGGTATTGTCTAATTTTGGCAGCGGAATTTTCATCAGGACCGTAGTTAGGAAATATTTTATCAGAGTAAAATACCACATAATATTAAACATATGGGATAAAACCCAAGTTTACAGTACACACATTTTCATAGGAATAAATCCTTATTTTAATAAAAACATCTATTTTATTTTAGGTAACTTTATTGCCACTTTTCCAAGCCTTCAGTGCTGTCCAGCTGGCTTCTATTTGGCTTTCACATTTTGTTACCTGAAACGCGTTTAAAAACATTTTGTCAGTGGAAAATACTGGTGAGTGAATCCCAGTTTAATCAAGTTTAATAAAACCCATTGTACAGTATTGAGGGCGGTCTTGCAATTATATTTGTTTCCAAGTCATATCAATTACCACCCACGGTACTGTCAGACCCGACTTGTGGAAATGTTACCCCTCCAGTAACAAATTTTTTATACAAAAATCCAACATACCGACGATAATTGTATCCTTACAAATACTCAATAACTGTTTAATATATAATTAATTGTGTGAGGTTTTGTAAAAACAGTTAACAAAAAGGAGATTACTCACTTTACTATCTTAGATTATCCCTTAGGGTTTCCTGGTGACAATCTATAAATTACACAAACACACGCGTGTTAGTATAATAACCCATTTTAACAGTAGTAATACCCTCCCCGAGACGGCATTCCAACGACTACGTCGGGCAGAACCACGACAGCCGTTACGGAACCCTAGATCAATCGGGCAGAGTATCTAATACGTATCCAGGGGTTATGATGCTTACAACGGAGCAGAACTTCGTTATTTAGGGGGGTATTATGCCCGAGTATAGTGTACACTACGTAAAATTGAGAGAAAGAAAGAAAGTTTTGAACGAATTCGACTGAAGGCCCGAGCTCCAGCTTTATAGGGGCTGAGTTCGGGTTTCTCACGGCCCGCGTAAAGGTAGACCAAGGCTAACGCGGCCCGCATCAAAGATGGTCAACGGTGTAGCTTGTCCGGGTCAGCATGTAGGGTTGCCGGGTGTTGGGCCACGTGGCGGCCCAGGGTCGTGCCATCTTTTACCTTGCCGCGGCCCGCATAAGGGTTGAGGTGTGGCTTACGCAGCCCGCCTCAACCCCAAAATCTTGATTTTTAATTATTTTTAATAATATTAAAGGTATCCGGGGTCCGTTTTCGCGTGTGGGGTATATTTTAGGACATTTTGGGATATTTTAATTATTTTTAGGGTGTCGGAAAAATTTATGAGGGTGTCGGTTTTCTTTAGGGTTGTTATATCCTGCCCACCTTATTTTAGAGCTCGTCCTCGAGATCTACTGGAACAGGTGTGGATATTTCCTTTGCATTTCTGATTCAAGCTTCCATGTGTACTCAGGTCATCTTTTGGAGTCCCACTTTACTTTAACTAGAACTAATCTCTTGTGCTTAAGGTTTTTGACTTTCCTGTTTTCAATTTGTAGAGGCCTTTCTACAAATTTGAGTTGTTTATTTACCTCTATATCCTTAAGAGGCACTACAAGTGATTCATCGGCTAGACATTTCTTGAGATTAGATACATGAAATATATCATGTATTCCTGCCATTTCCTCTGGCAGTTGTAGCTGATAGGCTACAGGTCCTATTCTTTTAATAATCTCAAAAGGTCCAACATACCTGGGGCTTAACTTTCCTCTTTTGATGAATCTTACTACTCCTTTCCAATGAGAGACTTTTAACAATACTTTATCTCCAATTTGAAATTCCAACGGTTTGCGTCGGTTATCGGCATAGCTCTTTTGTCGATCACGTGCTGTTTTCAGTCGTTCCTTGACTTGAATGATCTTGTCAGTTGTTTCTTGTGCTATCTCAGGTCCAGATAGTTGCTTTTCCCCAATTTCTGCCCTACAGACTGGGGTTCAGCACTTTCGTCCATAAAGTGCTTCGAATGGTGCAGCATTGATACTTGTATGATAACTATTATTATAAGAAAATTCTATCAATGGTAAGTGATCGTCCCAATTACCTCCGAAATCAATTACACAAGTCTAAGCATGTCTTCCATTGTCTGAATTGTCCTTTCACTTTGCCCGTCCGTTTGAGGATGATAAGCTGTGCTTAGATTTAACTTGGTTCCCATGGCTTTTTGGAAACTTGTCCAAAAATGAGAGGTAAAATGGCTATCCCTATCAGAAACAATTGATAAAGGTATTCCATGTAAAGAAACTATTTCATTTACATATAATTTAGCTAGCTGTTCCATACTGAAAGTTTCTTTCATTGGTAGGAAATGAGTTGACTTGGTTAGCCTATCTACAATCACCCAGATTGTATCATTACCTTTCCTTGTTTTGGGTAATTTGGTAACAGAATCTATTGTTGACTTGGTTAGCCTATCTACAATCACCCAGATTGCATCTATAATTCATTGTGCCACTATGTGTTGGATGGCACTATTATCCACTGGGTTTCCATTGTTATTGATGCTCGGATTCTCGTTAACCAAGTTAATGTTACTCTGGTTATCGTTATTTAGATTTTATTGATTTCCTTCGTCGGCCATCTGAATTTTAAACAGTTACCACGTACTAATATTACAAAATAATATTTAATATAGCCAATCACATGACACGCATTTTTGGTCAAAAGCGTCGATCATTGCGACTTTACTCTATTCATATAATATGCATCTATTACACCAGTACTGAAATTAAAATTACAATACCGACTGAAATTTAAAGTTACACTACTAGTAATAGGCATCCGTAGTTTTTTTCTTCATACACATACACACATATTTTATTATTATATTATATTATATTATTATTATTACTATCATCTCCACCATCACATTCATGGATATGGATTCATCCAGAAATCCATATTGCGCTCGTCATACTTCCAGACGAGTCGCTCTCCCACCTGTCGCATTCTTTCACAACTTTCTAAAATTTCCTCACCAAATGTTCTAAGTTCTTGTACATTGTCTGAACTCATTGGGGGTGTAGGTTCTAGGACTGGGTTCGGAATTTGGGGTGCGGGATCCTGGTACGGAGGTATAGGGGCCTGGTAAGGGTTTTCTAAGATCTCCCTGATGTATATGTCATTGTCGTAGTAGGGATCTAAAGGATCTAACCCTGGGTAGGCTCCTAGGTTCGGCATGGGTATGTCTTTGTGTATCGGGTAACGTTGCACGTAGTCCCTATTGTCATCCCACCACGGGTCATAATTTGGGTTTAAGGGATGTGGTGCGGGTACCCTAGGTATTTCTTTCGGATTGAAGTCATGCATTTCTACTTGATTTTCAGGGTTTTCTATCTCCATTGGTTGGTCAACAATTGGTGGTTGTGGTTGGGGTGCTATCATTTATTCTAGGTTAGGGTCAGCTGTAGTGGTTGCTAAGATGTGGACGTTGGTTATACTCCTATTAATCATTTCCTAGGCATAGGCATCGGTTTCTCTTTTGGTTGCTGCTAGTGCTCTCTGGTCTTGTAACTTTTTCATACGCTTCCTACGCTCATGTGCGCCTCGATTGAACCATCCTCTCTTTTTCTGAGGAAATGGCTCCTCGGACTGAACCTTAAGCACAAATATTCCTTCTTCCATATCAGCAGAATACCCTGAGAGGGCAGGCTGAGAAGAGGCACCTTCGCTTCTAGGCTAACCAGACAATTGACGGTACGTGTCAGATGGTCCTTGGTCGCTCATACTGTAACTAACAAATAGTCAGATAACACATAACAAGATATACAATTATGCACGTATTCCTGTAATTTATTTCCTAACAATTTGAATTTTGATGTCAGCAGAACACTTCTGTGGCTGAATCAGTGGCTTAGCTCTGATACCACCTTATGTCGCAACCCCCGATCCCTAATTTCCGGGAACGGGTAGCCGCGAGCCAGTTTCAGTGGTATCTGGTATTATCTAATTTTGGCAGCGGAATTTTCATCAGGACCGTAGTTAGGAAATATTTGATCAGAGTAAAATACCACGTAATATTAAACATATGGGATAAAACCCAAGTTTGCAGTACACACATTTTCATAGGAATAAATCCTTATTTTAATAAAAACATCTATTTTATTTTAGGTAACTTTATTGCCACTTTTCCAAGCCTTCAGTGCTGTCCAGCTGGCTTCTATTTGGCTTTCACATTTTGTTACCTGAAATGCGTTTAAAAACATTTTGTTAGTGGAAAATACTTGTGAGTGAATCCCAGTTTAATCAAGTTTAATAAAACCCATTGTACAGTATTGAGGGCGGTCTCGCAATTATATTTGTTTCCAAGTCATATCAATTACCACCCATGGTACTGTCAGACCCGACTTGTGGAAATGTTACCCCTCCAGTAACAAATTTTGTATACAAAACCCCAACATATCGACGATAATTGTATCCTTACAAATACTCAATAACTGTTTAATATATAATTAATTGTGTGAGGTTTTGTAAAAACAGTTAACAAAAAGGAGATTACTCACTTTGCTGTCTTAGATTATCCGTTAGGGTTTCCTGTTGACAATCTATAAATTACACAAACGCACGCGTGTTAGTATAATAACCCATTTTAATATTAGTAATACCCTCCCCGAGAAGGAATTCCAACGACTACGTCGGGCAGAACCACGACAGCCGTTACGGAACCCTAGATCAATCGGGCAGAGTATCTAATACGTATCCAGGGGTTATGATGCTTACAACGGAGCAGAACTTCGTTATTTAGGGGGGGGGGATATTATGCCCGAGTATAGTGTACACTACGTAAAATTGAGAGAAAGAAAGAAAGTTTTGAACGAATTCGACTAAAGGCCCGAGCTCCAGCTTTATAGGGGCTGAGTTCGGGTTTCTCGCGGCCCATGTAAAGGTAGACCAAGGCCTACGCCGCCCGCGTCAAAGATGGTCAACTGTGTAGCTTGTCCTGGTCAGCAGGTAGGGTTGCCGGGTGTTGGGCCACGTGGCGGCCCAGGGTCGTGCCATCTTTTACCTTGTCGAGGCCCGCATAAGGGTTGAGGTGTGGCTTACGCGGCCCGTCTCAACCCCAAAATCTTGATTTTTAATTATTTTTAATAATATTAAAGGTATTTGGGGTCCGTTTTCGCGTATGGGGTATATTTTAGGACATTTTGGGATAATTTAATTATTTTTAGGGAGTCGGAAAAATTTATGAGCGTGTCGGTTTTCTTTAGGGTTGTTATAGTGTTGTTGCAAATTTATTAAAGAAAACATCATTGATTGTATGGGACGAAACACCAATGATACACAGACATGGTTTTGAAGCTTTGGATAGAACTTTAAAAGACATATTGAAATGATAATTCCGAAAGGCCATTTGGAGGTAAAACAATCGTATTTGGTGGAGATTTCCCTTCCTGTCATTCAAGGTGGTACTAGACAAGACATTGTTGATGCTTCGTTGACTTCTTCGTAGTACATATGGGACCATTGCAAAGTACTCACTTTAACCAAGAACATGAGATTGACTGCAGGAAGTCGAATGCATGATGTCGAGCAAACATAAATATTTGCTCAGTGGTTGTTGGATTTGGGTGAAGGGAAACTAGGCGGATGTAACGATGGTGATGCGATTATGGACATACCCGATGATCTTTTAAGCATGGATTCCGCTGATCCTATTTCAAGTCTTATAGATTTTGTTTATCCCTCTCTTCTTGAAAATTACCAAAATTCCGGCTTTTACCAAGACATTCTTGCACCGACGAATGAAGTTGTTGACGAAATTAATTCTCAGTTGTTGTTGATGTTCCCAGGAGATTGCAAGGAATACTTAAGTTCAGATAGTATTTGTGAGACAGAAAATCTACAGGATAGTTTTGATCAAAGTTTATACTCTCCCGACGTACTAAATGGGCTTAAGATCTCAGGTGTTACAAATCACAAATTAGTACTAAAGGTCGGTGTTCCCGTCATGCTCCTGTGAAATATTGATCAAAAAAATGGGTTGTGCAACGGAACTCGCTTAAAGGTAATATCACTTGGAAATTGCGTTATTGAAGCAGAGGTGATAACTGGAAGCAACATTGGTGCTCGAACTTTTATTCCTAGAATTGGTATAATACCGTCAGAGAAGAAGGTTCCTTTTAGATTCCAAAGAAGACAATTTTCTCTTGTTGTATGTTTTGCTATGACAGTCAATAAAAGTCAAGGGCACTCGTTATCCAGAGTTGGCTTGTTTTTGAAACATCTAGTATTTTCTCATGGTCAACTTTACGTTGCTTTGTCGAGAGTCAAGAGCAGAGACGAACTCAAACTATCAATTCTTGATAATGATGGTAACCTTACTAATAAGACATCTAATGTTGTATACAAAGAAGTTTTTACTTACTTGTAATTTGTATTGGTATTTCTATATGTATTTTATTGTGTTATCAAAAGCATAGTTTTAATCGATTATTGTTTCATAGCTTAACACATAAACGATATAGATCAGTGTTTCATAGCATAACACATAAACGATTACAACCTAAATATATGTATAATAATTAGACAAAAAATGAAGTCATACCAAAATTCGTCATCTATTATAGACAACACCATCATAAGACTAAAGTTTAATACATCACATGATTTTAGCTCATCTGTTCTACCAATAAACACCAACTAACCACCCATTCACAAGTTAACCTAGATGTACATAAGTAGCAACCAAAATGTGTCTAACTAACCCACAAGTTTTTCAACACCACCAAGGACTTAAAAGCCCAACCACAAAGACTACCACATAGTGTTTCTAATAATAACCACCACAACAAATATTTCCGACATTCATGCATGGGACTTTTTGTTTTTAACCTTGTGTACAACTTTTGACAATATCAAGAGCTTACTAGACTTGTGGAACTTAAAGAACAGTTCAACATCGAAGCTGATTTTGCAAGCCTTCAAATAAGCAGACCATCCAACCAAGAGATAACGGAACCCTTTGCCATGTTTTTCAGATCTGGTCATCAACTTCTTTATTTCGCCTCTCAGATTTTGAATCTTGACTTCTTTAAGATTACCAGGAGATAGATCCAACACAGATGACACGTCCATTGGGAGTCACTGAAAAACACAACATATTCCAGCCATCAGTAAATATAGGCTCTCCATAA
This sequence comes from Helianthus tuberosus, assembly GCA_030545235.1. Lineage (NCBI taxonomy): Eukaryota > Viridiplantae > Streptophyta > Magnoliopsida > Asterales > Asteraceae > Helianthus > Helianthus tuberosus. The sequence goes on from CM060410.1 coordinate 91,322,258, forward strand.
AAAAATGAACTAACTAAACAATAAAAAATCTATAAAATCTTACAATTCTGTGTTCAGCAACTCTTGTGAAGTTCAAGACAGGTGAAGCAATGGATGGTGTTGCATTAACTTTTTGAACTTTAGCAGGCCTATCATAGCATTGTTTTACAGAAGCGACAATAGTTCTACTACCAAGAGTGCGCTTCGTCTGAACATAACTGAATTAATTTGAACATATTATAGATATATATTAAACAAAAAGTAACACAAATAAGTAATAACTTGTAAATACATCTATTACTATCAAATATAAAACGAAAAATAACGTACCTGATATTCATTCTTGGTTATCAAAACCTGACCAGCAGCTACCTTAGACTTCCTTTTAACCTTCACAAAAAAGTCATAAGTATGAATATGTAAAAGTTTAATAATAATACTAATAAATAAATTCGCAAAAATAAAACATTTAAAACACTTGAAGAATGAACAACTTGAACACTAACATCTTTTGAATTTCCTTGAAGATCATCTTCAGACACAATGCCAACATCATTACCTTCAACAGCTTTGTACTACAAAGAAAGTGTTAGTGTTAACGTCAGTGTGAATTCATTTATGAATATAAGAAACGTTTGGAAATTTTAAACTTACTCTGGGTTTAACATGTGAAGGTCCAACAATAGTCGCCAACTTTGATTCAAATATCACATCAGCGTCAGCAGTAGACTACAAATTTAAAAAACGTAAGACAAAATTAGTATAACAGCATATTATCAAAAAAAATAAACTTAAGCTTTCATTGTCGTATACCGAATGATCTAAAACAACCACCTCAACCTTTAAAAAAAAAAAAAAACTTCTGTGCCAGTGTCCGGATTGAAAACAAAAACATCAAAGGTTTTTGAATCAATGCTGGTAAAAACCAAGAAATATTCATCGGCTAAAGGGACCTCTTCAACCACTTTACACCATCCAACCATCAAACAAGAACAATCCAACCACCCATCCATTTTGACATTCCAAAATCTGTCTCCAAAATATACCGTTGCGATTCCACCTTTGAAGTTTTGACCGTAAAAGTAATTCGTAAATTTTTGTGGTATTAGCTATAAAACAAATTCAACAAATTATTAGTACAGAATTTAAAAGATGAAACAGTTGTTTAAAATGAGTACAGAACTAATATAAAGTCACTTAGAGACATTCTAGATTCGGTATTAATATGTGCAGTAAGATACGAGTTGCCACATACGAATTCTTTAAAACATGAAACTTCAAATTTTAAAGGCCCAACTGCTTTTATCCATACGACATCTTTGTATTTCAATCCATGATCTCTAAACAACATGATCCAGCCATCAGTAAATACAGGCTCTCCATTTCTTTTCCTGATACGTATCATCCTCAAAGTGTCACCATCACGTATTTGTACTGTTTTACAATAGTGGACTTTATCTCCCCACAGAACAGTTGCAAAATCATTAGGTATCTTCTAACAATGCAATAGCAAACATGTCAAATTATAACCTCAAATATTCATATAACATTACCACGAAATGAAAAAAAAAACATACCAAAAGGACAGGTTCTTCATCAGCAATATTCGTTAGGAATGAAGGAGCCATTTTTGTTGGATCCATATCTGCACAGAATCTTATGGATGCAGAAAATCAAATAGATACTTAAAATTTCATTCTCACAACTAATAATGATCTGAAAATTGCACATAAAAAAATAAACAAAAACAGGGCACTAATGAATTGCAAACAATCGAAATCTCAGATTTAGGGTTTCAAGTAATCAAAGCCAACAATCACTAACAAAGCATTTACTAATCTGCTATGTCATCGGAAAATAAGGCGTTTGATTGTTATCAAGGATTTAGGCTTTCATGAGAAACAAGTTATGTTCCGGTCTTTATTATTTGGTTTCCGGGCACTAAGACTCAGATTATCAAACAAATAAGCTACGACATCTTGAAAAAATGAAGAAATCAGATGAATAAAAAGATACTTAATGGAGAAGTTTCTTGTGAATGTTAATGGAGAACTTGGCGTGAGTGTTATCGTTTGCGAAATCAGCGTGTATGAAAGTTGCAGAGGGTTTGAGCTTGGTAAGGTGAAGTTAGGGTTTGAGAGTGTAGAAGAAGCCAATAATTGTTAGGGAGAAGTGACGGTTGAGAGTATTGAAAAACTTGATTCATCCAAACAAATAAAACCCACGCACATACAATCGGATCCTGTTATAAGTCTTTGCATTTTTTTTTAATGTTTGCCAAAAAAACATGAATGTTTAATTTATAAGAAATCATATAAAAAATTCCTTTTGCAAATATAATTTTTTTAAGTCAACCCATAACCTTTCAAGCTAACGGGTATATAACTTAGAAATGCTCTGCTATTTTTATATAAAAATATAGAGTCCTACATGTTACGGAGTACATTGAAATGGTCTGGGTTAGGCAGTATGTTGAAATGTGTTGTGTAGGTTGGATCGAGCCACACTTTTATGTTATAGAGTTAATTATTGTATTAAATACTTATGTCATAACCTGTGAAGCTCACGGGTCTAAAAACACACTTGAGATCATACATTTGGGTTATGTAATGAAAATTCATTACATGATGTAGCTTATACCCTTTTAAATTGAATTTTATTTGCTATTGTTTTTTTTGTTATATATATAGTGTTGTTGGTTGGGTCTATTTGATGACGAAATCGTTTTCATGCTGTTTTATCTTTAATTTTATTTTAAAAATATATGACATATGAATATATTTTCGCTACCCAAATGAGTTGAAGCTATAATCAAAGTTGATTGTTGTTACTCAAGCACAGGTTACGTCTCTGCCTCGACATGTCTATATAGAATCATAAAAATTTACTTTTATAGATATATATTTTTTAACACAATCCATACCCGTGAAGTTGACGGGCATATAACCTATTAGGGTGTAACTTACCCACAGCCAATCAGCACGCGCCACGTCAACTCCCCACTTAACTCCCCCCACACCCTCAATTTGATGGCGGCACTCCTCTCTTGGTGGACTTGCTTTTTTTGTTTTTTTATTTGTTGTAATTATGCATGTATTATAAATTAAACAAATATTAATAAAAATTAAATAAAATTTAAGAAAAGACATTTCATTAAATTAAAAATAAAAATTACATTCAAACTAGAAAAATAAAAAAACAAACTACTCGTCGTCGGAATTCACTTCAAGGTGAGGTACATCAGGCAGGAGAGAAAAAAACGGGAACTCGGAATCCATTTTTTTTAAGATTGGGTAAAAAATTAGATGAGTTGAAGGGTTTAGAAGAGTTATGTAGTGGGAGTTGTTTTGGGTTTGAAAAATAAAAAGATTGAAGTGGGTTAGTATTTATAGGGTTTAGGAGATTTTTTTTTAATATATAACGACTATATAGCCGTTTTAATATAAAAAACGGTCAAAAATTACAAATCTCAATCGGTGAACACAACCCGCTCCCCACACCCCGATTTGGGTCACCGAGGGGATGACGGCGGTGTTCCCGAGTGGGGTTCACACTCACCGTCGCCCTCCCCGAGGGCACCCCGTTCACCCTTACAGTATGAAAATAGATAAAAAGGATTGAAAAAATAAAACAGCGAAAAAGATAGATAAAAATGATTGAAAAAAGGAGACAGCGAAAGAAAAACAAAGATAAAGTTCCTTTTTTGAAAATTTACAAAAAAAAAAAAAAAAAAAAGGTTGTGCATGGGGTTTTGGGATTAACAAAGTGACAAAAGGTACTCAACGTGTAAAGTTCTCGAATAGAGGAACCACTGTTGAATTCCCAAGATTTTTCTTTTCATTTTTTTCTTTTATAATAGAGTAAACTGCCATTTTGGTCCCTGTAGTTTGGCCAGTTTTGCCACTTTAGTCTAAATCTCAAACTTATTACATCTGGGTCCCTGTGGTTTGCATTTTGTTGCCATTTTAGTCCAAAAGTGAAATTTGACCAGATTACCCACTTTTGACCCTGCTATTTTGTTTTCACCCTCAGGGGCATTTTGGGCATTTTAGGTTTATTATAACCTAATATTAATTAACCCCATTAATATATAAACCCCACCCCACCATCACTGAAGATCAAACCCCACCCCACCATCACTGAAGATCATCTTCTCAAACAATCACCACCACCACCGTCACCCTCACCTCACCGCCTCCACCATCACTGCCGCCACCCTCACCTCCTCCTGAATCGGATTTGAATCACCTCCGTCAATCACCACCACCACTAAAGATCCACTACTACCACCGTCGGCCTCACCGCCTCCACCATCACCGCCGCCACCCCCGACACCCTCACCTCTTCCACCTTCACCTCCTCCTGAATCGGAATCAGGTCCATTTTCTGAAAGGGAAATCCTGGGGTATCCTGGTTGAAACCCTAGATTGAAGCAGGTGAAATTGAGGGGGGACACATGGGGATTTCTTCACTGTGTTGATTGACAAGCTGTTCGGAGGTGCAATGGTGGTGGTTGCAGGGGTGATTTTAACAGTGTGTTTGGACGGTGTGTGGTGGAGGTTGTAGTAGGGAAGGAGCTATTATTAGAGTTTTTGTTAATTGATTGAGTTGTATGTATTTGATTATTTTCTTAAGACGTTACACATAATGAAGTTGATTTTGAATGAATTGGAATTTGATAACTGTGGTGGTGGTTGAGGTTGGGTAATAGTAGGTGGTTGGGGCGGGGGTCAGTGGTGGCAGAGGTATGGAGTTGACACAGGGGTGGGCAGCGGGGGTCGGTGGCGGAGGTGTGGCAGTGGTGTAGAGAGAGAGAGAGAGAGAGAGAAAGAGAGAGAGAGGGTGGTGATGGTCGCGGTGGTGAGAAAGGGAAGGAGGTGGCGGTGCTTGTGGCGAAAGAGTGGTGGTGGTGGCGCTGCAGATCCGGTGGTGGGGGTGGTGGTGGTGGTGCTTGTTGTTGATGTTGTTCTGGCAGTGCATTATTGTCGTTGTTCTGGCAATGGCATTATTATTTATTAATTTGAGTTATAATAAACCTAAAATGCCCAAAATGCCCCTGAGGGTGAAGACAAAATAGCAGGGTCAAAAGTGGGTAATCTGGTCAAATTTCACTTTTGGACTAAAATGGCAACAAAATGCAAACCACAGGGACCCAGATGTAATAAGTTTGATATTTGGACTAAAGTGGCAAAACTGGCCAAACCACATGGACCAAAATGGCAGTTTACTCTTTATAATATAATGACCTTTTTTAACGGTAATTTCTTTAATAGTCTTTCGTGTCTACGAGACTTAAATCTAAGATCTTTTCTCTTTTCAATTTAGGTGTTTTAAAAACTTTATTTGGGGAGTTAATATTTACACATCCCTGATCTTTCTCTCTCTCTCTCTCTGTACATACATAGATATATATAAAGAGATAAAATAAAAAATAATATAAAAAATATTTAGAAGTGTGAAAATAGTAGAACGCATTAATAATCATACACCTTTTGCTATTTTAATACTAAATGTCGTGTAACCCTTTTCCACAATTTTATAAAAGGATGAAATTACTAACTCATATATTTTTTTCTTTGGAAAAGTAAAAGTATTTTAGTTCATATTTAACAATCTGTTAAATATCACAAAATCCATTTAGAAAATACAAAGCGTAATTCGACTATGTTAATTATCAGTTAAACTATTCTTATAACTTGACATAACATTACAAAAAGAAATAACAATTATCAATCAACCAGTCATACCCAGTGTAATAACACGCATAGCAAAAGCTATTTGTAAAATAACTGTTGTATAATTGGTCTATAACAAGTAATTCGAGAAATTAAACAAACCTGGAACCGAATTGAAATTGCGAAGTTTGTGATAAAACCTGGATTAATCTCTGAATCGCATGAGAACTATTAGATAAACCTATTTGCAGGTTACATGTAATGATTTATCGAATTAATTAGAGATCACTCTTGTTGGAATTGGATTTGATGAAACTGTGAAATTGATAATAGATGGCACCCTTGTAACCGTACATATACATCCTTTATGTTTTGCGATCAGAAATTACAAACAAAAGACTCGTTGATAGAATTTTAATGAGCGTCAACCTAGTGGTGCACAAATCGGGTTTTCTGAATACCCGGTTCTGGGTATGGAACCGGGTTCGGGTACGATCGGGTTCTACAAAATCGGGTATTGACAATACTAGGTCAGGTCCAGGTCCAGGTCCGGCTTTTATATAAAAAATGTATACCCTATCAGTGTTGTAAAAGTCGGATTCCAAGGCCGAGTACTCGGTCCTTGGAACCCCTCCGATGCGACTTCCTCCCAGGCGGACTCAATTGGTCGGCCTCGGTCAAACTCGGCGCCTAGTCGGCCTAGTCGGCGCCTAGTCGGACGTAGTCGGAAAGAGTCGGCCTAGTCGGTCTAGGCGGTCAACATGGTTTGTTGACTTTTAATTAGTCAAAATCGGTCAACATCGGCCTACTTGGCCTTGTACTCGGACTACTCGACCTTGTACTCGGACTAGTTGGACTTGTATTCAGAATATTTGAACTTTAAACATGTTTCATTTTAAATTATAATTAGTTGACATGAATTATGCTTATTTTAACATATATATAATATATAACAATTAATTTTCTTTATAGTTACCATGTCCGCGTACTCCCCGAGTACTCTCCGATTACTCCTAACTCCCCAGTCGGCCGACTAGGGACCGCCTAGCGACTTTTACAACACTGTACCCTATATACCCGGGTTCGGGTCGGGTTTTCTAATACCCGGGTATTATAATACCATATTTTCGGGTTCGGGTAGGGTCGGGTATGGATCGGGTTGGTTTCGAGTTTGATGATGAACATAGATAGCTTCGAATAACTTGATCGTCTTCGTTTATTGTTCGTCATCAATTACCCCTTTTATAGGGTATAGAGATACAATGTAAACCAAACAAATGATCATAATACACTTTCTAACGGCTATATAGTCGTTACCAAGGTACAAAACACGAAAAAAACACAAAAAAACGAAAAAACCTGAACTGGGTATTGGGAAACCCGAACCGGGTATTGAAAAAACCATGTTCCGGGTTCGGGTTGAAACCGGGTACTCGTAAAAACCGGGTTGAAAAAGGGTATAAAAACCCGGTTCCGGGTTCGAGTTTTATAACAGAAATGCATACCCAACCCCTACCCTATGGGTAGGTCGGGTTCGGGTATAAAAAACCCAGGTTTTATAATACCCTTCGGGTTTTATTTTCGGGTCCGAGTCCGGGTTCGACTTTTTTTGCACCACTACTTCAACCATTTCAATTTGATTCATCAGCCCATAATATAATAATATTAATGGACTTTAAATCCAATACTATTAGGCCTAAATTAATTATTAATTAAGCCCAACTTATCAACAATTATTTAATAATAGAATAATTGCTAATTACAAGGCCCAAATAAAACTTGTGTTAAACGAGCACGCACTCCCGCGTCACCTAACTCGATTAATCAGTAACATTACTATCTTAATCGACAAGTTAATCTAATACCCTAAATCCGTTGATAACACTAAAATTACCAACATTCCTACCCCATTTTAGTGGTATCCATAACTAACCTAACCATCATCACAGAAACACAAACGCATGCATAATGAAAATGTCCTGATGATTGAATTTTCACTTAGTATATTACACGATACAAATATTAGAATAACATGGTGTCTCTATGGATTGAACCCATGTGATCCATTTAAATACGTGTAAGTAACATACACACACCTTTACAAATCCAATTCACTTGGCACAATATTTTACTAGCCTATATCCTAATCCTTCAAAGAATATATCAAAGCTCAAGTCCAAAGCTTCTTGAAGCGACTAAACTTCATATTCTTATAGGTAGTTCATTACTCTTGCACCTGCACTGCAATTTATCAATGAACTTTTAAGAAGTTCAACTTCAACCTACTTTATCTTGCAGTCTGAACACATAACTTTGGATGATTTGCTAATGTGTTCCAATATCATTATGACAAGCTTTCCGCATTGAATTCTGCATCTAACGTTGTATTAGATGGGAATTGGGTGTCTTGACATAAATGGACTTTAAACCTAACCCTTTAGTTGATTTCTTCACGAGATCTCTTCCTAACCCTTTGGTTAGATGATCAACTAAATTAAGCTCAAATCTAACAAATTCAACGGATATCACACCATTCATGATTAATTCTCTAATCATACTACTTCTAACACCTAAGTATCTAGACTTTTCATTGTACACTTGACTATATACCTTAGCCAAGGTAACTGCACTATCGCACCTGATAGAGATTGGTGATATCAGTTTCGACCATAATGGAATCTCATAGATCAAATTTCTGAGCCATTCAGCTTCTTTACCAGCTGTTGCTAAAGCTACAAATTCAGATTTCATTGTTGAATTTTTTATGCAAGTTTGTTTCTTTGAGGCCCAGGAGATAGCACCTCCACCAAGTAAGAACATCCATCCAGTTGTGGAGGAATGATCTTCCTTATTGTTTACCCAACTTGCATCAGAGTACCCTTCTATAACTAGAGGAAAACCTGAATAGCATAAACCAAAGTGCATGGTTCCTTTTAGGTACTTAAGCAGTCTGTTCACTGCTTGCCAATGTTGAGCACTAGGATTACTAGTAAATTTGCTCAACTTACCCACACCATAAGCTATGTTAGACCTTGTGCTAATCATAGCATACATCAAACAACCAATGACCTTAGAATACTCTAATTGTGAAACTGAATCACCATAGTTGGGCATTAACTAGATGCTAGGATCTAGAGGAGTGCTAATAGGAGAACAATTATAATGATTGAATTTCTTCAACACTTTTTTAATGTAATGAGACCGTGTCATGGTTATACCATTGTAATCCTTATTCCAAGGATCACATCCGCCTCCCCCGTATCCTTCATTTCAAGATTTGAAGACAAAAATTTCCTTGTCTTATCAACCTGATCTTGGTCAGTGCAAAAGATCAACATATCATCTATATATAGACAAATAATCACTCCTTTACCAGAGGATTCAAACCTATTGTTGTGAGGACCGTGAGTTCGGGTCTTCGAACGCTCAGACCGGATCTTAACACGTACTGACGTGTGAGGAATCCAAGAAAGTAGTAGAGAGAATAACACCGTAGATACCGTTAAACACCATTCTCATTGATAATAGGAAGACAATGCTGTAGAAGGCACCAGACGCTAGTCGGGCGGTGAGGTACCGCCTAGGGATTAATCGGGATTAATAGGGATTAATCGGATTGGACTTTTTAAGTATAATTTTACAGGTTTATATATATATATATATAGATAAATTTATACTTTTTATTAATAAATTTAAATGTTTAGTAACCATATGTAAACTAGTGAAAGATAGAGGGGTTTAAATGTTAAAATACCTAAACCTAAATGTTAAAATAGGTTTATAACTAAAATTTGGGCTTTAAACCATGGGCCAGGTTTCAAAAATTGGGTTTTTTGGGTCAAAAAACATGGGTCCGATTAGTCCGACTTTGACCGATTTTTACCAATTTTTTCCGACTTTTACCGATTTTGACCATAACCAATTTTTTTGACCGACTAGCTTAAATTTAGGCAGTGACCCACCGACTAGCGCCTAGGCGCCGATTAATCGGCCGCCTAGGCCGATTTCTGCAACATTGTAGGAAGATTACAAAACCTGAGAGAATTTTTACAGGGCTTCGCCTTGGGTGCCAAATGATCAGTAACAAACTAAGACCCAAGCACCTCTATTTATAAAGGTTGCCCATCCGGATGAAACACCTTTACTACCTATCTGTCTGGATGGACTCCATCCGTCCAGGTGGACTTACAAAACATACATTCCCTAAGTTTCATACCGGATATCGTACAAAATACATTCTAAACATTCTAAATACATCAAACAGGTTAAATTAAGACTCAATACAGACGAAAGCTACAAACATAGTGCATTCACATGCTCCCCATTGGATGTAGCTGTAGTCTTCTTCCTGTATAGTCTTGATTAAGCCTTCCTGTTGCGTCTTCTTTCCATGTACTTCCTTCTTCTTTCTTCTGCATGTTCTACTAACATTCTCTTTCGCTTGTGCCTTCCTTCATTGATCCACCATTCACACCATTCTTTAATACCATCCATAGTCTTGGACCACCTTGGAATTATGCGTTCTTCGCTTTCAATTGGGGTTTGATCAGTGTCAAACTGCCCCATTCCCAGTCTCCATGTCACAACCCGATTCTCGGTGGGCCCGGATGGATACACTCGTGACGGTTGGATAACAGTTATCAAAATATAGTAATATGTAGTGGAAGTATTAGAATGAAAATATAAAAATCAATAAAGCTTGATATATATAAAAGTACTACAAGCATTCGATACAAGCCCACAGGAGGGATCTAATAAACAGAGCTTTAGACATCATAGGCCTTAAGCATCAGGAGTTGCAAATTCCTTAGCCTTCATTCTAGCCGACCCGTATTCCCAACCTATAATAAGGTTCGGTTCCTGCGATTCAATCTTTTGAAAATACGTCAGCCAAAGCTGGTAAATACAATTAACAGACTCTTTGGAAAACAGTTTTTAGAAAATAGTTTTATACCTAGAGAAAACCCATAGGTTATCTTTTAAATATATCTTGGGATTTATTCTTGTTACCAGATTTACATACTTGATTAACCCATTGAGACGTCCGGACATAGTACCATTAATCCCCAATCATTTCAATTATTAAGCAAAAAGGAATAAACAAGATTCTTACATTTTTGCGCAATCATAGGCGACTTACTTATGTAATACCTGTTCCAAGTGGCATAATTGCCATCCCAAGTTTAAAGCTAAAATAAAAAAAGAGTATTTACTTTTTGCTAGCTTCCAATCGACAAGATTATAATTTAGCAAAAAGCCACAAGTCTAAGTACTATTGGCCCAAGTCCGATTATCTGGGGGGTACTATAGTCTGTAATGAATAGATTTATTATCTGTTAGAATGCATACGGGCCAAAGGTAGGACCCGATACTTAAGAATAGGTTCGCTAGATAAAGCGTATGCCGAATAGAATGTGGTTTAAACCCAACAAGTACTAGGACTTGTATAATATGGGTAAACAAAGTACATTCTGGATTATGAAGTGAAAATGATAAGGTTAAACCCTTTCGATAAACTCATGTAAACTAGTTACATAGTCTAACCGTATGCGTATAAGCGATAATGACTAACCGGATGAGTCATGAATAAGTTCCATATGCCAATATACTTTAAACAAGTTAAAATATTAGTAGGATATCAACTTGTATGCCCATTAAGGTTTTAAAATCAAACGATGCCTCATAAGGGCGTTTTGGTCTTTTAGCGACGTATAAAAGGAACTTGTGTATAATCTGATGTTACGATCATAAAAATTTAGTGAAAACACTTTATTTATGATATAATATCAGTAGAATATCAAACATATGTATCTTTTATAGTTTAAGACCAAACTATGCACCGTAGGGGCATTTTGGTCATTTCACACATAGTTTAAAATCCTTATTCTGGATTATGAGTTATAACATGTACCTACTGTAAAAACATTTTAAATAAGTTATAAAATCAGTAGGTAACAAGTCTTGGTTGGTAAATATGGTTTAAAACCATACTACGGGCCGAAAAGGCATTAAAGTCGTTAAATGACGATATTTGCGATATTTTATGAAAACTGATGTTATGAACAAATTTGTATAGTTAACATATGTTATTTAGTATAACACATCATTAGGTAAAAGGTTTGGTATGAAAACCATGATTAAAAAACATTTTAAGTACCAAGAGGGCATTATCGTGATTTAAGGACATAATACAAGATCTTGTACGTAAACTTAGTTTATAAAATGACTTGATATCCCAAAATATCCTAATTATGATATTAAATCAGTAGGTAATGAGTTTAGTATAAGGAATTATGCTTAAAACCGATCTATGCGCCTAAAGGGCATTTCGGTCACTTTTAAGCGTAATTTATGACATTATATGCAAACTCAGCTTATGATCAGATTTGTAACATCAAAATATGTTAAACATGTTAACATATCAATACCTAAATCATTTGCAAGCTCATTGGTCTCTAAAACCTTATTTTTGCTAAAAAGGGCATAATGGTCAAAGTATGGCATTTTAACGGAAACTTGCATAAAACTCATATTTCTATTACGATCATGTAATATAACCTCAGAGGGTTATGCTACATCATATTACAATCATAACGGAACCTTAAATAAGTAGCATACTAGTCTAATTCGGGTCATAATCGAAAGTCAACGCAGAAGTCAAACTTCGTGACTTTCGATTGCGAACCGACCCTAAAACTAGAATTGGCGAGCCGAACATGTTCTAATAATTATTACAAAGTTGTTTAAGTGATAAAAAATATTTTAGGAAACTTCTAAACTCAGTTCGTAATTATTTCAAAAACTGACCCGTTGACTTTTAAAAAAAATATTAATATGTTGACTCGTCAATTGACCAAGAAAACATGATTCTTAGGAGGTGCCCTTTTGAGGGATTAATACCTACCTAATTACGATCACATAGCCATCTTCGTTGCAAACAATGGCTGGACCATTAAGGTCTTAACCGAAAGTCAAAGCGTTTATCGAAAACGCTTGACTCTTCGGCTTTAAAAGCCTAATAAACGAATAAGCCACGAAAGGAACACTTACAAGTGGTCCTAGGGACTGAATAAAACTCAAAGGAAGTTCCCAATTGCTCAGGATCCCCAAAATATGAGATGTATAGAAAGAAATGAGAAAAGGTGTCAGTTCTTTAATGAACATAACACCTATTTATAGAATCGAAAGGATTTATGGATGATTTACAGGTGTTAGAGGCTTCCGAGGATCACTACAAGTGTCCTAACAGGTTTCTAAAACAAGAAACAAGCCCATAGATTTGTTTCATGTGAGTTATGGCTGTATACTTGGGTTGCAAGTCAAATTTCAAAGTTTGACAGCTTTAGTCCTCGCCAACATTTCTTGAGTTTTGACTCTTTTAACCTCTTTTAACCCACTTTCTAAGTTGCGTAAATGCATTAAGGCATAAGTAACTTGGTTTATGCGCGAAAATGTCATGGATGTCGGTTCGTTTGGTCGTATGGTCGCGTTTTTTCGCTTAATTGCGACGAACGCTTTAACGAATGCGAAAACGACCCAAATTGCGCAAGGAATGATATTTTTTGCATTCTTATTAATAAAATACAAGATATTAGGTATACCCGGGGTATGACCTAGCATCAAAAGTTCTGGGTTCATTAAAAGGTCACTCAGAGGTAAGAATTAACATGTTGACGCTTTTAACCCCTTTAACTTGCAAACTTGCGCGTATCATCACTTAGTGGCATAAAAGCCCTATATGGCCAATATTAGGCATTCCCGAGAGTATGATCGAACATCATGAAGCTCTTGGTTCGTAAAAAGGTCACTCAGAGGTAAGAATTAACATGTTGATGCTTCTAACCCTTCGTCACGCAAACTTTCAAACAATTACGCAAACGGCTCCTCTTGTCCAACAAGTGGCTCATTTAGGAATACAAACACCGTGTAAGGTCACTCAGAGGCATAGTTTTATCATGTTGACACCCTTAGTCCCTCCGTAGACATAGTTTCCATTTTTGACGAAAATAGTCCCTCTTAGCCAACTTTTGACATAATTAGGATTTGGGAGACGTGTCAATACATTATTGGACACGATTTTACGAGGTGTTACATCCTCACCCCCTTAAAAGAAATCCTGAACTCAAGATTTGCTCAGAGTAATATGGTTAATTTCGTATCATAGTAGGTTTCAACCTCTCAAGAGTATCCTGGGCCACAATGGGTATCCCATTTCACATTTACGAGGGAAACTTGGAACTTTTAAATTTTCATGGTCCATAATGGACAAGGTTTTTCAATAAACCTTAAGCTCACGTTTAAACGTCATGGCGAAACACGACAAGTGCTTATCAGCTAAGCAATTTGCTGGAATTTTCCAGAGATAAAAGTATATTTAGTATCTTAATCCGATACTATAGATAACTGTACTCCATAAGGAGACTCGATGTTATCTTTCCGTAGCTTAACTTGTCGGAATTATAAATTTTCCTTTATTGACAAGAAGCGTCATTGCCACGATTTATCTTAGGTAACTTGGAGATTAGATCCATTGTTACCATTTCCCAAATCTATGTGGGATTTTCCAGTTCATCACGCAGACCAAAAATGGTCTACGATGTTCGACTCACTTGCGCACATTTTTAGCATTATGCTTCCTAGGTTGCTACAGACTTCTCATGCCCATCCACATAAAGGTCTTCAGCTTTCGATTTTAATTCGTCAAAAGTTACTTGTGTCATGTAGATGACACATCCTTCTTTCTATCACTTGGATGCCTCAAGCATAAAAGCTTCCTCGGGCAATCCATAGTGTTGATCTTCCAAGAATGGTGATTATATCACCAGATGGGGATTTTAAATTTTGATAAGCTTCTTATTGCAGGCAATGTGGATTTGGTTTTTGAACTAACCAATCCATGTCTAAAAACATATCGAATCCTGCGAGATTTATAGATAAAAGATTATCAAATATAAATTAATTTGTGAAGGATATATCATATGTGAAACCATCTAGATTGGCCACTTTATTATATAAATAATATCTAAGCCTTGAAAGGGAAGAATTAAAATTTTATTAAATTTACAATCGATGAAGCTCTAACTAGCTCCAGAGTTTAAAACAAGTTTTTAGTAAATAAAACATTTACGAGAAACAGATTCGTAATGGTATGCCTTGAACTGCTTCTGCTGCAGCAGATTGGGAGGCTCAACCATTGCCTTTCTTGCCATCAGTGGCCCTGTTCTTCCCGCCAGTCGCCTTCTTTGGGCAGCGGGTCTTTATATGCCCTTTCTCACCACATCCATAGCAGGTGGCATCTTTCAAGTTTTTACATTCATGAGACTTGTGGACCATCTCCTTACAGATGCCATAACCCTTGGTTTGCTCATGGAAACATCTTCCGAAGTATTGCTCCCGCAGGTTTTACATTTGGGTTTTGCTTTTGCTTCATTTGGCTTGGACTGGTTATAACTCGAACCAGTCTTACCCTTTTTGTAATCCTTACTTGGGGTATCATCACACTTTCGCTTGTGATCCTCCTTGGCCTCAATTGTCTTTGCTCTTATTTCATCTTCAGTGAGAGATAGAGCCAGATCCACAACGGATCTAAAAGTTGCAGGTTTGGAGGATTTAACCATTGATTTTTGGAGCGAGTCCTCCAATAAACCACGCAATGCGCTTAGACTCGGGGGTAATTAAATACGACACAAGTCTTGATAAAGAGTTGTATTCCGATACATAGGCTCGACACTCAAGGCCTTTCTCCACCTCGTGAGGTGGGTAGTAAGTCTCGCGGATCAGTTCCACGAACTCAGACCATCTCAGATTGTACATTGCAACCTTGCCAGTGGATTGGATCAGTGCCTTCTACCAAGTTAGAGCATCCTCCATGAAGGATTGGGACACGTATTTAACAGTGTCCTTGGCAGCACAACCGCTTATATCAACAACGGTTTCCATTTCATCCAGCCACTTTAGAGCATCAATGGCACCATTCACACCCGTAAAGTCAAGAGGTTTACAAGAAACAAAGTACTTATATGTACACCCCTTCTTAGAGTCATGCGACTCAGCTTTCTTGATACTCTTAATACTCTACTCACTCTTGGTTGAGGAGAAATGAGACCTTTTAGTCTTATGAGTATTAGAACAGGGTTTAGAAACGAAGTTATCCTTCTGTACTGATGGCTCTGGCCCTTTAAGTGTGGCCATAAATCTAGCCAGGGCTTTACCGACTTCATCAACAACTATGGATCGAAGATGATTCTCTTCGACATTACGATTTTGGTGCTCTAAATTGTCACCACCGTTTTTATTACTTGCTTCGCCAATGTTGGGGCTTGCCATTAGTTTAACTGAACTAATAATATAGACATCAGTAATATTTTGAGAACTACATAGCAAATCAATTTATTTGCATTAGGTCTTACAGATCTATATATATCTATATCATTTTCACTAGCCCCACTTACCACAATTGGTAATGGGCTTAGCTATATAGCTCATTGGCTTGTCACAAAGGACATTTAAATATAGCACATTGGCTTACCACGAAGGACAGTAAAAGATATGGCACGAAGGCCTTGTCACAAGGGACGTGAAAGTTATGGCACAATGGTCTGTCATAAAGGACATTAAAATGACACAAAGGCCTTGTCACAAAGGACATAATAAGATATGGCACAAAGGCCTTGTCACAAAGGACAAATTATTACGGCACAAAGGCCTTGTCACAAGGACATTAAAAGATCTATATAAGCCGCGGTCTCATTTATCAAATGACTTTAAGATTTGAACATAGTTCATTACCTTTGGACAAGGGTTCGTAGACCAGCAGATCGTTTAATATCTCAAAAAGGATGTTAAATTAATGGCCATCGTACTGATGATATCAATCATGATCGCACTTGATCATATATATTGTGAGGCTTGGGCATAGACCTCCACCTTGGACAGGGAACCACAACTATCATTGTCTCAAATGGACAATATAATATAGCCTGTAGGCGAAACATCACTAAGGATGTTAAGTATGATCATCATATTGATGATATTAGTCATGATCGCACTGATCATATAGACTATGAGGCTTGGGTATAACCCACCACCTTAGACAGAGAACCATAAAGGTCACAACTGTCATTGTTATATTGACAATATAATATAATACAGCCCGTAGGAAAATCATCACTAAGGATGTTAAATATGATCATCTTATTGATGATATTAGTCATGATCACATAGATCATGTAGACTATGAGGCTTGGGCACAGCCCACCACCTTGAATAAGGAACCATAAAGGTCATAACTGTCCTTATTTGTCTGATAATGCAGTATTATGATTCCTCTCCTTCCACATAGTTGGGAATAGTTGGAGATTTGGAATAAGTATTGTCGCAAAATTGACAACGATTTTCTCCTTTCTACACAATTGGGAATTAGTTGGAGATTTAAAATACGTTTCAACCAACGTATTTATCACACCCTGACCGCGTTAAAACAACAAACCGTGGCGGAAACGTCGGTGTAACACCCCAACCCGGATAGGGCTGACGTGTCACTATCATAGATATCAAAAACCAAACACAATCCAATGAACGAAGAAAAGTTGAATTCGAAAGACAACCAAAGTCTTAAAACAAACCAAGAATCCTAAGTATTAATTAATTCAAAATGTTGAAATAAATAAAAGTCTTTATTCTTGAACCACATTTTACTCTCATCATCACTAGTTCCCAACATTCCCCGGATTACCTGTCAACAAAAAGAAAACACAACAAAGAAAACTACGGCTGAGCCAAAGGTTGCCCAGTAACGGAAAAATCAAATAGTACAAGTAAAGAAAGGACATAAAGAAAGTATAAGAAATTTTTTGAACACAAAACCAAAACTGACACTTGAACAAATACTGAACATAACCTGAGGTAGATCATAATCAGACATACAAAGCATACCAGACAATATTATAAACATATCAGATCAAAAACAGATATCAGAATACATGACTACAAATAATAACAAACCAAGTCACGTGAGACGGAAGCACCCACGAGCCTAAACAACCAAACAGGTACACAGCTAGCTAGTCCATGCACCTATGAGACGGTGAGTACGACGTGCACCCATTGTTCCATCTCCACAAACCAAACCAAACCAAACCAAACCAAACCAAACCAAACCGAACCGAACCAAACCAAACCAAACATGCTCGGGTGACAGAGTACAAAAACTAAAGCCATTTACAGGCAACTGAACATAATGCTAACGAGAACATGCAACAATGATTACAATTACTACGGTATATTGCATGCTATAATGAAACTTATCAAATGTACAATACGGATATGAGACGATTGATGGAAATAGACAAAATTCGTACTTCAAAGTAACGAACATGATAGAAACACAAAAAAAAATGAGAAGACCAAAGAATTCGTACCAAGAGTAACGAAAATAAAATTATACTATGATGTAAACGAAACAGAATCCGTACCTTGGTTTAGCAAGCACAAAAAAAATACGAAATCCACTAATCGAGTCGTCCTCAAAATTTATGCAGTCCTAAACCCCGCATTTACGAGATCAGTTTATTATTTATATGTCATTTATAACTCGTTCTTAGAACTTTTCCCCGGCGACCGCGACAAACCCGAATAATTTATAAAATGTACTAATACCTAATTATAAAACCAAACTTATTATAATCATTTTATTCGATAACTATTAGAATTATTTAAAATAAGCTTAAAATAAACCAAACCCACATGCATACCTATCCTACACACTCATGCACACCAACATAAACACACCCCATAAATTAGATAATAGCATAATACATCACACAACAGCACATTCATGTCATACATGCACAATACTCACACATGCATACCACCATACACTCACTGTACACACACCAACACACTTCAAACACACTCACAAACAAATTAATCAAACACACATGTCCATGCAGCAAACACACACATCATATACATGGACATAGTATTAGTCTACACACACATAACAAACACCCACACAACACATACAACAAACACACATGCATACTCACACTGACACACGCAGACACTGTACTCCCATACATACACACAATATTCACACACCTAACACATGTTACATGTTAACACACATTACTTGTCTTATACACACATCGGCTTCACTCTCAAATGTGTTGCCAGAATTTACCCGGATCCCACCCTCACGCTAAATCGCCGGACATGGAATAACGTCAACAGACGCCGTACACAAATAACATAGTTACAATAAAGAAGGTTTAATAAAATACGCCGTAGGGGTTGGAACCGTTACCTCAACCTATATTAGTTTCGCAGAGGTGATTAGCATGGTCGGCTACATAAACGGATGGAGGGGGCGGCGATAATGTGACGGTTTAATAACAGGGGCAGGGGCCGGTACTACGAGAACAACCGCGCCAACGTCGATGCGGTTTGAACCAGCAACGACGAACTTCTGGTGGTTACAGTGGCTACCAATGTTGTACGACGACCGAACTGAATGTGAGTTATGCGATGCTCATGAAGGCTATGGCGGATTTTGAGATGGATGGGTGATGGGTTCTTTGTCGCAGGCGGCATATTTATATGAAGGAGATGAATTTTTAGTAGGGTTTCATTTTTTTTTTACCCTAGAGTACTCAACAAGTTACAAAACAAACCCTTTAGTTCCCATAAGCTTTAAAGAGCCCAAAACTATTATAACTTAACTAAGTGTTAACATTATTTACTTATTAGTTCATTAAACATAATTTCGTTATTAAATATAAAACGCTACGTATAAAAATGATATTGATTACTCTCATTTAAAATCGACATCCTAATTCGATATTTATTATCTTAGGGTTTTCCAAATTTTCGTAAGTTACAGTCGGGGAGTGTCGTAACAGAATCATTGTTTCACAACACATGGATTGAAGTTTCGTTTTTTTTAATCATGTTTATTACATTGTCTCGAAATCAAAAGCAAAACTTGAACAATTTGTCCTTCATTGTTATTAAGTCACTAAGGCCTCGTCCATCTCTATGTGAGCATGCATCATAATCATCATCAAACATCATCAAACAACGGTACCTGAAACATATGTGAAAGCACGTTAGCATAAAAATGCCGGCGAGTACATAGGTTTTGTGAGTGTGTCAGATTCATGGCCTTGAGTTCATATTGCAATACCTCGTCCAACTATGAGAGTTGTCGAGTGTGTACCTTGAAAACAAAAGAGTTTGATATTGCAGTATGTTTCTATCAACTTTTGCAAGTCAAAATATGTATAAACCAAAACCATTGTAGCCATGAATCTTAACTGAAAACATTTGTCTTTGTAAACCAAGTAGTAAATCGTTGTTGAATAGTAAATAATGTATGGTTTATATCTTTAAGTAAACCTTGTAGTGTAACTTCGTTTAGAAAACATTTATCCAAGTGATCTAGATAACGTAACGACATGTAATGTGTTAAAAGCATATATATATAGGAAGTACCAACGGCGTATCCACCATGCTTTTATCACATTACACCCGCTCCGTTACCTAATCACTTACCATAACCCAATCGTTCAATAGTTCAAATAGTTCCAACTGTTCAAATAGTTCACATAGATCAAATAGTTCCAGTGGTTCAATAGTTCAAATCATTCATATAGTTCCAGTGGTTCACATAGTTCAAATAGTTCACATAGTTCAATAGTTCCAGTGGTTCAAATAGTTCAAGTAGTTCACATAGTTCAATAGCTCCAGTGGTTCAAATAGTTCACATAGTTCAATAGCTCCAGTGGTTCGTGTTTAAATTGTGAAAACTAACTTTTTGGTCATTTTATTGAATACATTCAAACCTGTGTGACTCGTTCTAATCGTTCAACTCGTATTAACAAACCACCAATAGGTAAGTTAAAAATCATCAGGTTCTTTCGTTACCCACATTACCCCTATAACCATGGTGAAAGTCCAATAACGGGATTTGTCGGATCCTATGGTATCATAATATCGTATGGTACCATAACGTACAACTGGTCGGCTTAAAATAGTTAATGAATGTCATTCAATTGTCTTTCGACCAACGCCCCAACAAGTTTGTTCATATAATTGGAAATCGTTGTGTTCAATATAAACCATAGTACTTGTTTTAGAAAACTCGAAATCGTTTAGAACATATGAATCACCCCAAAACATTCGTAAACGGTAAAAGAGGGGAACTATGTACTCACATTGAATTGCAAAGTATCCTCGATTTAAAAGAACTTAACAAAGCTCGGGCAAACCAAGGAAATCAAGTGGCACCTAATAATTGGATCGCCAGTTAATAAATCGACGCCTATATCGGAAGATCGGGTAGAATGAGGTCTCGTAAACCAAATGAATATTGGAACTCATGTGATGTGGTTTAACAAAGCCTACATTCTAAATCGGAACCTATCCTAAGTGCTTACGACCCATTAAGGAAGATTACACTACTTTAACGCGTCATTCACGTGAATACGCGTTCGAGACGCCTAACTAGTCCTATGACATGTATTATATGCCCTAACATGTTTAAATATGTTGCATAATTAGTTTAAGTGACAAAATTCAAGTTATATATGCTTAAAATCAAATTATGCATGAAAAGGGCATTTTGGTCATTTACCTAAGGCATATAATCTACCTATCATACAACTAATTAAACTAAGTGACCATAAGGTATAATCTCGGAAGGTTATTCCCTATACAACTATGGTCACAAAATATGCTTGGTCGGATCCTAACGATCGACCAAACGGGTCGGGTTCGAAAGTCTAAGCGGTTGTCAAGACCGCTTGACTTACGACCCTAAACAAGCACTAGACTAAAAGTGACGAGTTAAACATGTTAAAACATGCTTAACTAAGTTAAAAAAATAGGTTTGACATCAAAACAAAGTGTTTTGATAACCGAAAATAGACTCGTTGCAAAATACGCATAAATACGCCTTTTTGACCGAAACTTTGACTCGTCACTTCGACTAATCGACGTGGTAATCAGTAGGTATAGTCACATGGGACTATAACCATCGTGATTACGCTCACGTTGCAAAGTTCGATTGAACTTTGACTTGACCAATTCATGGTCAAAGCAGAAAGTCAAACACTGTTTGATTTTCATGCTTGAAAAGCATAAACAAGCATGAAAGAAGCTTACAAATGGTCCAAGCTAGGAAGAATTGAACTAAATTACTCAGGTATGAAGCCTTCAACAATGTGAGAGCTCCAACTTAGAGTAAATCAGATAAAATGTGCAGATGAAAGTGGCAAACATGATGGGTGTTTATAGGAAACATTGAATCTTTGAGATCATTACAAGTGTTTTTGAAAGAATCAAAGCTTGATCCAAGCCATACACTTGTGGCCCATTGTTAAATACCTTGGGAGCTCATAAACAAGTCCATGGTATGCCAAAACCAGGGTTAAAATGAGAAAAGGCTGCCGAACGAAGTTCACTAAATCTACCAGCACCCTTGGTTGCGCCCCGCGTAGACAAACACTCAAGTCTTCGTGGCCCGCCTAGCAAATTTCAAGAATTGTTAGTTTTGGCCCCTACAAGCCTAAAACTTTGATTTTGATGCATTTAAGGCCCGTTAACCCCATTTCAAGGCTCTAAAATGAAGTTAAAGTATAGGTAACTTAAAATATGCTTGAAAATATCTCGTATGTCGGTTCGTTTGGTCGTACGGTTGCGTTATTCGGTTAATTACGACGAAAACTCGAACGGACGCAAAAACAATCCGAATTGCGCGACGAATGGAATTTTAGTATTCCAATCACTAAAATAAAATATTTTAATAATTAAATAAAAAATTGGATGTCCGGATATGTTCAGAACGTAAGATATGCGCGTAAATGCAAACTTATGCACTTTTTGACGCTTTTAGTCCCTGTTTGATCAAATTAGCATATTTTCGCATAACGAACCCCTCAAAGCCTATTTCTAAGCTATGTAAAGGATATTTAGGGTATTTTTAGCTTATGATCATGTTCCAGAATGTTTGTTACTATACGAATCGGCATAGTTTCACAGTTTGTCGCAATTAGTCCCTGTGATCGAATAAACTTGTTTTCGACACACCAAACCCTCCAAAACTTATTTCTAAGTTATGTAAAGGTTATTTAAGGTATGTTAAGACTATGTCACTATTCCGGAGTGTTTGTCGCGTTAAACTGATTACGTTTACGTACCAGTTCGCGTATAACTTTCCAAAAAGCGATTTAAAGCTCGAAATTGAACAAGAATTGATATGTGCAAATGATACACGTATTTATACAAATTCCAAGTATGAAACACAATATTACATTGGTTTTGTATTTGTGTGATGGTCATAGAGGCACAGATGTCACAGTCTCTCCTACTTTAGGAAATTTCGTCCCGAAATTTATTCGAAGGAGTCTGTCTGAATAATTGTGTTAAACAATTGTCTTGCACAGAATCTAGAGTCTTTATCTATTTGCATAGAGTAACCCAACAAAGATCTCCACGTAAGGCATAACTTTGTCATTCCCCAGTGGATGCTTCCTCAAAAATGCGGGAAGTGGAATGGGCTATTATACCTATGATGCTCCTCCCCTAATGGATACTTCCTTGATTAAAACAGGAAGTAGGAAAGAGAGATTTGATTAAATGATAAGACCAAATTAACCAATAGTTCTATGAGTATCCCTTAAGAATCTAACTATTACGATAGAAAGATCTTGTAAGGATTTGTATTTCATTTCTCCAGTGGATATTCTTCAGAAGCGAAAACGAATGGATATTTGTTTTCTCCAATGGATACTTCGTCAGATGTGGAAATGAAAGACGAATATGTTATTCATTTCCAATGGATATTTCTTCAAAAACAGAAATGAATGGATAATTCATTTTCTCCAATGGATATTTTATCAGAAACGAAAATGAAGGAATGGATAAGCTGTTCATTTCTCAATGGTTATTTCTTCAGAAGAGAAATTGAATGGATGATTCATTTTCCTCGGTGGATACTTCGTCAGAAGTAGAAATGAAGAATTTCTGAATAAGTTATTCATTTCCCCGATGGATATTTCTTCAGAAGCGAAAATGAATGGATGATTCATTTTCCCTAGTGATTACTTCGTCAGAAGTGGAAAATGAAGGATAATTGAATAAGATATTCATTTCCCCGATGGATATTTCTTTAGAAGCGAAAATGTCACACCCCGACCGAGTAAAACAACAAACCGCGGCGGAAACGTCGGGGAGTGGAGCAACAGAATTATTATTTCACAACCATGGTATTTAAAGTTTTGTTTTATTTATTAACATTGATTACATTGTCTTAAAAACAAGGAAACATAACATAGTTAAACTAGTCTTGCATCTTTTATTGTCACTAAGGCCCGATTCCGCCTAAGTGTGTCACGAACAATCCTATGCATCAGCTCCTGAAAACACATGTGAAAATAGCTACGTCAGCATAAAAATGCATGTGAGATACATAGGTTTTGTTGATGTAGGATTCATGACTTGTAGTTAAAAGAAATGTTTGACAAATAGTAGTTATGAACCTAATGAAAATATTTTCTTTTATAAATCATACGAAAAGCGATAAGAAAACCAGATGACATATAAAAGAACACTGCATGGTTAATTAAATAAGCAAGTAACAATGAATTTGTATAAGTTGTGTCGTTTGTAAAATAATATCTCGTAAAAATATGTCGTTTGAATAAAATATATCATGTCTTTGTTGAAATGATTTAAATAACGCCACGATATGTAATATCATAAAAGCACTTATATATAGGAAGTACCACCGGCGTACCCACCATGCTTTTATCATATTACACGTCGCCTCTTTATGTAAATCATTTATCAATAATCATCAAAATGTCTTGTTTAAACAAATGTCAAAATGTTTATGTATAATTTATGTCCAATTGTTAAATGTAAACCATGTCTTGTATAATCAAATTTTATGTATGGCAAGTAAGAAGTAACTACTCAAATCATATGTATAATGTTTATGTGTAATCAAATGAAATATATGGTGAGTAAAAGTATTACTCAACCCCATAGGTAAAATGTACAAAACAATGTATTTTAATAAACCATAGTTTAAGTCAAAAGTTATGTTTTGCAAAATCAATGCATTACTGATACAAACATTTATGCGCTATTGTTTATCGCATACATTCAGGCCTTGCGACTGAAGGACAAATCCTTAACAAGTTAAACGTTTATCAATTATGTATATCGGATTCAGTCATCCCTTATGTCCAAACAAACCGAGGATTCCAGGGATGGGAGTTGTCAATTCCTATGGTACCACTACATACTACCGAGCGGCGTGATCAATGTTAATGAACGTATTTTAGACCCGTTAAACAAACCAAATGTCATACCAAATGTAAGCATGTTATGTGAAAACAATGTACTAAGTATGCTAAATGAATATACATAGCAAAAATGTGATGTAAATCAATGTGTACATATGCTGAAATCACATATGAAACAAATGTGTTTATGAAATCAATGTGCTAGCATGCTAAATCAACATACATAGCAAAGCATAAGTGAAATGATGTACTCTATGCGTACTAATGAACATAGCCAGTATATGTCATAAAAGCACGAAAGTAACAAGTAGGCACATGTGTTTCACCCCAAAATATTTGAAAACAGTAAAAGAGGGGACTATGTACTCCCTTGATATTGCTTAAAAGTCTTGTAATACCAACCAAATAACGCTTGAGGGATCACGGAATCAATCGGCACCTAATATAAGTAACTACGTTAATAAACGGACCTAAATCGGAAGATCGGATAAAATGAGGTTTCGTAAACCAAATGAGTATAGGAACTCATGTAATGTGGTTTAATAAAGCCTACATTCTAAATCGGAACCAATCCTAAGTGCTTATGACTCTTTATGACTTGTTAAGGTAGCTTTCCCTACTTTAACGCGTCATTTGCGCGAAAGCGCAAACGAGTAGCCTAACTAGTTCTATGACAAGTATTATATGCGCTAACATGTTTAATAATCAGTTTATATGGCAAAAATTAAGTTGCATATGCTTAAAATGAAGTTATGCGCGAAGAGGGCATTTTGGTCATTTTCCTAAGGCAACTAAGTAAACTAAGTGACCATAAGGTATAACCTCGGAAGGTTATTCCCTATGCAACTAGGGTCACAAAATATGTTTGTTCGGATCCTAATGATCGACCAAACGGGTTGGGTTCGAAAGTCTAAGCGGTTGTCAAGACCGCTTGACTTACGACCCTAAACAAGCACTAGACTAAAAGTGACGAGTTAAACATGTTAAAAGATGTTTAACTAAGTTAGAAAACAAGTTTGATATCAAAACAAAGTGTTTTGATTCCCAAAAATAGCTTTGTCGCAAAATACGCATAAAAACGTATTTTGACCGAAACTTTGACTCGTCACTTTGACTAATCAACGTGGTAATCAGTAGGTATAGTCACAAGGGACTATAACCATCATGATTACACTCACGTTGCAAAGTTCAAACGAACTTTGTGTTAACCAATTCATGGACAAAGCAGAAATTCAAACACTATTTAACTTTCATGATTGAAAAGCATAAAAACATGAAAGAAGCTTACAAAAGGTCCATGCAAGGAAGATTTGATTCAAATTGCTCAGGTATGAAGTATAAAACTCCAACTTACAGCAGATTTAGAATCAAGTGTGAGGAATGAAGTGAAGAACCCACTTCTATTTATAGTAAGCTTGGATTCTTAGGATCTTGATAAGTGTTTTTGCAAGAATCAAGGTTAAATCCTAACTGTACAATTGTGGAACATGAAGTATACAATGGGAGCTCCAAAACCAGTTCATAGTATTGAGAAAGTTGCATAAAAGACCCCCAAATTCAAGCTGGTTGCTGAAAATAGGATTTCTGTCAAAATGAACCCATTGCGTGCCACCATGGCAAAGGGGGTACTCCGTCGCGCGACGCCACCACTGCCCAGGTCCAGAAAGTTTCAAAAACTGACAAAAATGGTCCCTGCAGCATGTTTAAACCATTTTCGACGCGTTTAAACCCCGTTAACCCATTTTCAAGGCTCTACAAGGATGTTTAAGCATAGGGGACTTAAAACATGCTTGAAATTATCTCGGATGTCGCTTCATTTGGTCGTATGGTCATGTTATTCGGTTAATTACGATGAAACACGAACGGACGCGAAAAACGATCCAAAGTACGCGAAGAATGAAATTTTAGCATTCCAAAGATTAAAATAAAATATTTTAATGATTACAAAAACTTATCGATGTCCGGATATGATCAGAACTTGAGATATATGCGTAAATGCAAACTTATGCACTTTTTGACGCTTTTAGTCCCTGTTTGATCAAATAAGTTTATTTTAGCATACCGAACCCATCAAAGCCTATTTCTAAGCTATGTAAAGGATATTTATGGTATGTTTAACTTATGAGCATGTTCCAGAATGTTCGTTACTACACGAATCAGCATACTTTCGCAGTTTGTCGCAAATAGTCCATGTAAGCGAATAAACTTGTTTTTGCCATACCAAACCCTTCAAAACTTATTTCTAAGTCATGTAAAGGTTATTTAAGGTATGTTAAGAATATGTTGAATTTCCAGACTGTCTGTCGCGTTAAAATGATTATGTTTATGCATCAGTTTGGTTATAATTTTCCAGAAAGCGATATAGAGTTTGAAATCGAACAAAATCAAAATGTGTAAAATGTCTAGCATAAATAAACAAACTTTGGGGTCAAATCACATTGTTTTATTGATAATTGAACTGTTTAAAGTTAATACAATGATTACAAGCACATATGTCACAGTCTCCCCTGCTTGAGGAAATTTCGTCCCGAAATTTATTTATAGGAAACTTTTGAGAATAGATGTGGATATTTCGCCTTCATTTGATCTTCACGTTCCCAAGTAAATTCTGGTCCACGTTTAGACTCCCAGCGAACTTTGACAATTGGAATGTGTTTGCGTTTGATTTGTTGACTTCACGGTCCATGATTTCCACAGGCTTCTCAATGAAGTGCATCGTGTCATCAACACGAATTTCATCAACTGGTATGTGGAGGTTCTCATCAACCAAACACTTTTTGAGATTGGATACGTGGAAAGTTGGACAAACATTTCCAAGTTCAGGAGGTAATTCAAGTCTGTAGGCTACCTTTCTGATTCTTTCGACGATCTTGAATGGTCCAACATATCTAGGTGCAAGTTTTCCTGTCTTTCCAAATCTGATCACACCTTTTAAAGGTGAAACCTTAAGTAAGACGCGATCACCGACTTGAAATTCTAAAGGCTTGTGTCGTCTATCCGTGTAACTCTTTTGACAGCTTCTAGCTGTCTGAAGGTTGTCGCAAATTTTCTTGATTTTATCTGTAGTCTCTAGAATGAGCTCAGGTCCAGTAAGCTAAGCTTCACCGATCTCATTCCAGCAGACTGGTGAACGACATTTTCGACCATATAAAGCCTAGAAAGGAGCCATGTTGATGCTGGAGTGATAACTATTGTTGTAGGAGAATTCAATCAACGTAAGATACGAATCCCAACTACCACTAAAATCGA
Organism: Helianthus tuberosus; assembly: GCA_030545235.1. Classification (NCBI taxonomy): domain Eukaryota; kingdom Viridiplantae; phylum Streptophyta; class Magnoliopsida; order Asterales; family Asteraceae; genus Helianthus; species Helianthus tuberosus. The sequence continues at coordinate 91,350,468 of CM060410.1, forward strand.
TCACCCAAGCTCTAAGCATATCCTCCAGAGTCTGGATTGTTCTTTCAGATTGACCATCTGTTTGCGGATGGTAAGCTGTGCTCAAATTTAGTTGGGTTCCCATTGTAGATTGCATGGTTCTCCAAAAGCGAGACGGAAATCGGGCATCTCTATCAGATATATTGTTCAAAGGGACACCATGTCGGGATACAATCTCATCCACATAAATTTTAGCAAGCTTGTCGGCAGATAGATCCTCACGGATTGGCAAGAAATGCGCTGACTTGGTAAGACGATCAACAACTACCTAAATGGCATCATGACCTCTCTTAGTGCGCGGGAGTTTGGTAATAAGATCCATAGCAATGTTTTCCGATTTCCAAACTGGAATCTCTGGTTGCTCCAATAATCCAGAGGGATGCTGATGTCCAGCCTTTACCTTAAGACAAGTAAGGCATTTAGATACGTATAAGGCAATGTCTTTCTTCATACCGGGCCACCAATACTGGGTTCGAAGATCCTTATACATTTTGTCTGCACCAGGATGAATAGAATAACGAGACTTATGAGCTTCATCCATCAACAAGGTGCGAAGATTGTCTTAACTTGGGACCCACAAACGGTCCATGAAATAATACAATCCATTGTCCTTCAGTTCAAGATTAGGCTTAATGTGATATGGTAATTCCTTACCCATCAAGTCTTGTGTAACACAAGTATGTTGAGCCTGAGAAATGCGGGTTTGAATATCAGATCGAACTTGAACACAGTGAAGCTTGACACACTCTTTACGACTCAATGCATCAACCACGACATTCTCCTTACCAGGATGGTAGCAAATTTTGCAATCATAGTCGTTTAGAAGTTCAACCCAATGTCGTTGCCTCATATTGAGTTCTTTCTGATTGAAGATGTGCTGAAGACTTTTGTGGTCAGTGAAAACCACACATTTCGTACCGTACAGATAGTGTCTCCAGATTTTGAGAGCAAAAACTACTGCACCTAACTCAAGATTATGAGTCGTGTAGTTCTTCTCGTGAACCTTCAACTGTCTTGATGCGTAGGCTATGACTTTGTTCCTTTGCATGAGAAAACAGCCAAGCCCAAGTTGGATGCATCGCAATATACTACGAAATTGTCATTGCCCTCAGGTAAAGATAGAATAGGCGCATCACAAAGTTTTTGTTTCAAGGCCTGAAAAGCTTATTCCTGTTTGGATCCCCATTCAAAAGGTTTATTCTTCTGTGTTAGTGCAGTGAGAGGAACCACAATCTTGGAGAAGTTTTCGATAAAGCGGCGGTAATAACCCGCAAGACCAAGAAATAAACGAACCTCAGTAGGAGTAGTAGGTGTATCCCAATCCTTAATTTCCTTGATCTTGGAAGGATCTACATGAATACCTTGTTCGTTGACAATGTGTCCCAAAAATTGAATTTCCTTAAGCCAAAATTCGCACTTGGAGAATTTGGTGAAAAGTTGTTCTTTCTTCAGGAGTTCCAAAGTAAGACGGAGATGTTGTTCATGATCAGCTCATGTTTAAGAATAAATTAAGATGTCATTAATGAAAATGATGAGAAACTTATCTAAATAAGGCTTACAAACCCTATTCATCAAGTCCATGAAAACAACAGGAGCATTAGTCAAACTGAATGGCATAACAGTGAACTCATAGTGACCATATCTTGTACGGAAAGCTGTCTTGGGAATATCTTCTTCAAGCACACGAAGCTGATGATACCTAGAACGTAGATCAATCTTTGAAAAACAAGTAGCACCCTGTAACTGATCAAAGAGATCATCAATGCGAGGTAGGGGATATCGATTCTTGAGGGTAAGCTTGTTTAGCTCATGATAATCGATGCACATCCTGAAAGATCCATCTTTCTTCTTAACAAAAAGAACAGGATCACCCCAAGTTGAAAAGCTCAGACGAATAAAACCTTTGTCAGAAAGCTCCTGAAGCTGTTTAGATAACTCCTGCATTTCTGACGGTGCAAGACGACAAGGAGATTTAGCAATGGGATTAGCACCAGGAATAAGATCAATACGGAACTCAACTTGGCGTGCTGGGGGTAAACCAGGTAATTCTTCAGGAAACACTTCTGGATAATCCCGAACAACAGGGATATCTTGAATAGACTTACCTTTGCTTTTCTCCTCTACGACATGTGCCAAGAAGGCCACATAGTTCTTGCGTAGATACTTTTGAGCTTGGGTACACGACATGAGTTAAAGACAATTAGCAGGTTTCTCACCATGAATCTCTAAGATCTCACCAGTTGAAAGCGGTACACGAACAATCTTTTCAAAACAAACTACCTCTGTGTGGCATTTGGCTAACCAATCCATCCTTACTATAACATCAAAGCTTCCAAGTTGCATTTGTGTGAGGTCGATAGGAAAAAGATGGTTATTAAGGTTCAACTGACAATTTCGAAGAACATAATCAAGAACAATGGGTTCACCACTAGCAACTTCTACTGTCAAAGGCTTTCCTAGTTTCGTTCTAGTCATGCGAAGCAAAGGTTCAAAAGATAATGACACAAAATTCTTATCGGCACCCGAATCAAAAAGGAAAGAAGCAGGCCGATTATTAACAAAGAACATACCATTTACCACCTCGTTGTCTGCTCGCGCCTCGTTTGCATTCATGTTAAAGACTAGTCCACGAGCCTGAGCCTGATTCGCATTAACCAATCTTGGACACTGATTTCGATAGTGGGTTAGATCACCACCACAATTGTAGCAAGATCTAGGAGGATAGTGAGGTCGTGCAGCCTGTGTTGGTTGCTGAGCAGGCGGTTGAGCAGGTTGTTGTGCAGGGTTTTGCGCGACTTGATTCTAGTTAGGAAGAAGACGATAAGTGTTTCTAAGATGACCAGATCTCCCAAAGTTGGTACAAAAATGACACTGAACTTGTGGCTGATGGTGACTGTTACATGTGTTGCACAACAGTGCATTCCCAGCATAATGTTTCTTTGCGGGTGGTTGCGCGGGCTGATTTGGAGCTGCCTGATTTTCCTGCACTGTAACAGCGAAATTTTGGGAAGCCTTGTGCTTCCTAGACCTCCTTGAAGACCCATCTTTCTTACCCTTCTGATTCTCACTCTTGACAGACTGATTCTGTTTCTTGTCACCCTTCCTATGAAGTTTACCTTTTCTGATTTGCGACTCGGTCAAGGTCGCAGCTAGCTCAATAGCTTGACGAACTGTGGTAGGGTTGCTACCAGTGACGATATCTTGCACGGGGTCAGGTAAACCATCGACGTACCTCTCGATAACTTTATCAAGTGGGGTAACCATTGTGGGACAAAGTAAGCTCAGTTCCTCATACCTATCGGTATAAGCACGGTGTTCTCCATTGTCCTGTTTCAGATCATCAAACTCTCTTTCTAACGCCCTCTGTTCATGATGAGGACATAATTCCCTCATCATAAGAGCCCTAAGCTCTTTCCAGGTTTGTGCTAGAGCAACATCAGCACCATGATCTCTCATTACCCCATTCCACCAAGTAAGGGCCCTCTTTTGAAACACGCTAGATGCAAACTCAACTTTGCGATTATCAGGACACTGAACATGATGAAAAGTACTCTCAATGCTTTCGAACCACTGTAGGAGCCCAGTTGCTCTTTTAGAACCACTAAACATGAGCGGTTTAGCCGAATTAAAATGTTTGAAGTTGCACGGAGCAGGTGCATTATTGTTATGCTTGGCTTGTTTAATTTGAGCTATGAGATTTGGGAGTGCAGCAGACATTTGCTGCGCAATGATGGTCGCCAGTTCGGCATTAGGTAGCTGATTGTCACGTCGAGGAGGCATTCTAAAATAGGAAACATGAGAGAAAACGAGTGAGATGATAAGATGAAAAATGAGATGTTGCATATATCGATAAAAAAGCAAGGATGGTGGTCATTCGTTCGTTACCACAAATTAAACAAACAACACACAGTGACTAATCAAAGTAAATGGGTCATAATAATGTATCGCGAAGACATGCTTTAGCCTATAAGTGGACACTCACCCTAAGAGTTCCCAGGTAAGAGTGACTGGTTCGATTATGTGGATTTGTACGAACACTCTAGCCTAGACAAAAAACTCGAGATACAGGCATCCACCCTTCCAGATTGCACGTGTTCACATTATTTAGACCCAAACTTTGACAAGATTTCGAAAACTTAGATGGTTCAAAACCTTATAACAAATCATCTAAGAATTAATGATTGATTTTCAAAATCGTTTTGAAAAAATGTGTTCTTGTTTTAGTAATCACCTAATGATAGGTGACGTATATGTTTTATGATCTAAACACAAGATAACTTGTGTTAGGGTCCTAGAAAAGTTATAGTCTAGGTCAAAGCATTACCAATAACCTAATTCCCTATAACCATTGGATCTCATACCAACTCTTTTGTCACACCCCGACCGCGTAAAACAACAAAGCACGACGGAAACGTCGGGGAGTGGAGCAACAGAATTATTGTTTCACAACCATGGTATTAAAAGTTTCGTTTTATTTATTAAGATTGATTACATTGTCTTAAAAACAATGAAACATAACATAGTTAAACAAGTCTTGCATCTTTTATTGTCACTAAGGCCCGAGTCCGCCTAAGTGTGTCACGAACAATCCTGTGCATCAGCTCCTGAAAACACATGTGAAAATAGGTACGTCAGCATAAAAATGCCTGTGAGATACATAGGTTTTGTTGATGTAGGATTCATGACTTGTAGTTTAAAGAAATGTTTGACAAATAGTAGTCATGAACCTTAAGAAAATGTTTTCTTTTATAAATCATACGGAAAGAGATAAGAAAATCAGATGATTTATAAAAGAATACTGCATGGTTAATTAAATAACCAAGAAACAATGATTTTGTATAAGTTGTGTCGTTTGTAAAATAATATCTCGTAAAAATATGTCGTTTGGATAAAATATATCATGTCTTTGTTGAAATGATTAAAATAACGCCACGATCTGTAATATCATAAAAGCACTTATATATAGGAAGTACCAGCGGCGTATCCACCATGCTTTTATCATATTACACGTCGCCTCGTTATGTAAATCATTTATCAATAATCATCAAAATGTCTTGTTTAAACAAATGTCAAAATGTTTATGTATAATTTATGTCCAATTGTTAAATGTGAACCATGTCTTGTATAATCAAATGTTATGTATGGCAAGCAAGAAGTAACTACTCAAACCATATGTATAACGTTTATGTGTAATCAAATGAAATGTATGGTGAATAAAAGTATTACTCAACCCCATAGGTAAAATGTACAAAACAATGTATTTGAATAAATCATAGTTTAAGTCAAAAGTTATGTTTTGCAAAATCAATGCTTTACTGATACAAACATTTATGCGATATTGTTTATCGCATACATTCAAGCCTTGCGACTGAAGGGCAAACCCTTAACAAGTTAAAGGTTTATCAATTATGTATATCAGATTCAGTCATCCCTTACGTCCAAACAAACCTAGGATTCCAGGGATGGGAGTTGTCAATTCCTATGGTACCACTACATACTACTGAGCGGCGTGATCAATGTTAATGAACGTATTTTAGACCCGTTAAACAAACCAAATTTCATACCAAATGTAAGCATGTTATGTGAAAACAATGTACTAAGTATGCTAAATGAACATACATAGCAAAAATGTGATGTAAATCAATGCGTACATATGCTGAAATAACATATGAAACAAATTTGTTTATGAAATCAATGTGTAGCATGCTAAATCAACATGCATAGCAAAGCATAAGTGAAATCATGTACTATATGCATACTAATGAACATAGCCAGTATATGTCATGAAAGCACGAAAGTAACAAGTAGGCACATGTGTTTCACCCCAAAATATTTGAAAACAGTAAAAGAGTGGACTATGTACTCACTTGATATTGCTTAAAAGTCTTGAAATACCAACCAAATAACGCTTGAGGGATCACAAAATCAATCGGCACCTAATATAAGTAACTACGTTAATAAACCGGACCTAAATTGGAAGATCGGCTAAAATGAGGTTTCGTAAACCAAATGAGTATAAGAACTCATGTAATATGGTTTAACAAAGCCTACATTCTAAATTGGAACCTATCCTAAGTGCTTATGACCCGTTATGACTTGTTAAGGTAGCTTACGCTACGTTAACGCGTCATTTGTGCGAAAGCGCAAACGAGTAGCCTAACTAGTCCCATGACAAGTATTATATGCCCTAACATGTTTAATAATCAGTTTATATGGAAAAAATTAAGTTACATATGCTTAAAATGAAGATATGTGTGAAAAGGGCATTTTGGTCATTTTCCTAGGGCATATAAACTACCTATCATACAACTAAGTAAACTAAGTGACCATAAGGTATAACCTCGGAAGTTTATTCCCTATACAACTATGGTCATAAAATATCTTTGGTCGGATCCTAATGATCGACCAAACAGGTCGGGTTCGAAAGTCTAAGCGGTTGTCAAGACCGCTTAACTTACGACCCTAAACTAGCACTAGACTAAAAGTGACGAGTTAAACATGTTAAAACATTTTTAACTAAGTTAGAAAACAAGTTTAATATCAAAACAAAGTGTTTTGATACCCAAAAATAGCTTCGTCGCAAAATACGCATAAACACGTATTTTGACCGAAACTTTGACCCGTCACTTTGACTAATCAACGTGGTACTCAGTAGGTATAGTCACAAGGGACTATAACCATCGTGATTACGCTCACGTTGCAAAGTTCAAACGAACTTTGTGTTAACCAATTCATGGTCAAAGCAGAAAGTCAAACACTGTTTAACTTTCATGCTTGAAAAGCATAAGAGCATGAAAGAAGCTTACAAAAGATCCAATCAAGGAAGATTTGATTCAAATTGCTCAGGTATGAAGTATAAAACTCCAACTTAGAGCAGATTTAGAATCAAGTGTGAGGAATGAAGTGAAGAACCCACTTCTATTTATAGTAAGCTTGGATTCTTAGGATCTTGACAAGTGTTATTGCATGAATCAAGGTTAAATCCTAACCATACACTTGTGGAACATGGTTTAGTATATATAATGGGAGCTCTAAAACCAGTTCATAGTATTGGGAATGTTGCATAAAGACCCCCAAATTCAAGCTGGTTGCTGAAAACAGGATTTCTGCCAAAAAGAAGCCTTCGCGTGCCACCACGGCAAAGGGGGTACCCCGTCGGGAGACGGCACCACTGCCCAGGTCCTGAAAGTTTAAAAAACTGACAAAAATGGTCCGTGCAGCATGTTTAAGCCATTTTCGACGCGTTTAAACCCCGTTAACCCATTTTCAAGGCTCTACAAGGATGTTAAAGCATAGGGGACTTAAAACATGCTAGAAATTATCTTGGATGCCGGTTCATTTGGTCGTACGGTTACGTTATTCGGTTAATTACGACGAAACACGAACGGACGAGAAAAACGATCCAAATTTCGCGACGAATGAAATTTTAGCATTCCAAACATTAAAATAAAATATTTTAATGATTACAAAAATTTTTGGATGTCCGTATATGATCAGAATGTGAGATATGCGTGTAAATGCAAACTTATTCACTTTTTGACGCTTTTAGTCCCTGTTTGATCAAATAAGTTTATTTTAGCATACCGAACCCCTCAAAGCCTATTTCTAAGCTATGTAAAGGATATTTATGGTCTGTTTAACTTATGATCTTGTTCCGGAATGTTTGTTACTACACGAATCTGCAGACTTTCGCTGTTTGTTGCAAATAGTTCCTATAAGCGAATAAACTTGTTTATGCCATACCAAACCCTTCAAAACTTATTTATAAGTTATGTAAATGTTATTTAAGTTATGTTAAGCATATGTTGATGTTCTGGAGTGTTTGTCGCGTTAAACCGATTATGTTTACGCATCAGTTTGCGTATAAATTTCCAGAAAGCGATATAGAGTTTGTAATCAAACAAAATCAAAATGTGTAAAATGTCAAACATATATAAACAAACATTGGGGTCAAATCACATTGTTTTATTGATAATTAAACTGTTTAAAGTTAATACAATGATTACAAGCACATATGTCACAGAAAATGAATGGATGATTCATTTTTCTCAGTGGATACTTCGTCAGAAGTGGAAATGAAAGAATATATACATGACTATTCATTCCCTAATGGATATTCCTTTAGAAGCGAAAATGAATAGATGATTCATTTTCCTCAGTGGATACTTCATCAGAAGTGGAATGAATGAATTTATTCATTTTCCATAGTGGATATTTCTTTAAAAGAGAAAATGAACGGTTAGTTCATGTTCCTCAGTGGATACTTTATCAGAAACGAAAATGATGAAATTAATGCAGGATTATTCATTCCTTCAGTGGATATTTCTTTAGAAGCGAAAAGGAATGATCAATTCTTTTTCCTTAGTGGATACTTCACAAGAAACGGAATGAATTTATTCATTTTCCTTAGTGGATATTTCTTCAGAAGTGAAAATGGACGGATAGTTCATTTTTCCTCAGTGGATACTTCATCGGAAACGAAAATGATTTTGTTCATTTTCCTTAGTGTATATTTCTCAGAAGCGAAAATGAATGGATGATTCAATTTCCGCAGTGGATACTTCATAAGAAAAGAAAATGAACACGGTTCATGAATAGATTATTCATTTCCCTCAGTGGATATCTCTTTCAGAAGCGAAAAATGAATAGCTAGTTAATTTTTCCTGTTGGACCGTTCCTTGACCCGAAAAGTCAGTTAGAGTAGCTCATCTTCATGTATGAAGGCGGAATCAACATATATGAAGTTACAACAGCTTGTCCTATTAATTTCCTTTGCTTTTATTGCTTTTCTACTGAAATTTTGACAGAGTTTGGCTCCAAGCACACACATACACGTCTTCTGGACCGCTCAGACTACTCCTCTATATATAGACATGCTGGTTCGCTCATATGACATGCCATATTAGCGGACCAGACTACTTGACATATAAGCGAACCAGACTTAGACATATAAGCGAACCAGACTTAGACACATAAGCGAACCAGACTTATAAAATACATATTATTTACATTTTGACCCCCTGTTGTCTAATCTTGACTTCAGACTTCTTGTAGACGCAGTCAACAGACATTCCGTGCACTAACAGACTCCCCCTTGGATGTTGACGTAGTCTTTTAGCATCTTCAGATCCGTAGTCTTCAGTCTTAGTCTTTTTCTTAACTCTGTCTTTTCATCATAAGCACTCTATCTTCACATTCCCATTGACTGTTGATCCAGACTCCCCCTTTCACAGACTCCCCCTCTCGATATGCTAGAATCTGAGGTATCTGGTTCAAGCTTTGACAAATAGCTTCCTTTGGGAATAATGAAGTTCAAACCTGTTACTCAACCAACAAACATTACAAACTATCTTTTAAACATTAAATCACAAAATCAATCAGTTATAGCAATCCACTCAAGTATTCAGGTCCAAGTTAAAGACCCTGATTACTCAATTAATCTACCAAGTCCAATTTAATGACCTTGGTTGATCATTTGACGAAACAAACTGATTTAAAACAACAATTTCAAACAATTTCTGAAAATAACAAGTATCAAGTTAATGAACTTGTTTTTGACTTTTCAAACAATTCAAACTTCTTCAAAGTAAGCTCTCCTCATTCTTCAGTTCAGAATCTCCTGCATCTGCTTCAAACAACTGAGAATCAAACAATCAACTCTCCACTTTGGTTTGTCGGAAAATAAAGCAGAAATAAAATCTTTTTGTATTTTTATAAAGTGTTCTAAACTAAGAAATGAAATACAGAAAACTTAAATTGTAGAAATTAAACAACTTAAACTATTTACAAACATATTTTTGGTGAGCGTGTCAGGGAATCATATCAGCTTTTCAGACAAATTACAAGTACCGTTAAGCTACATTACATACTCAGACTTAAACAATTCACCTCGATTGTCGATATACTGATCCATCTTAAATTCTCACACAAATTTCAACTTATTCAGGATACGATTTAGATGAATTAAGAACTTAGATCATTCATGTGTCCCACCTCTTGAATATACTCCCGTATCCAGAATCTCAATAATCAGTCTTACAGGTGAGAATACTACAATGATATCTGTATATAAATTAGGTATGCGAGGGCCGAGGGATCTCAGATCGATACTTCCGTATACGCAGAGAGATATCAGTTTCGACTTTTCGGTGTGTCCCCTTTAGAGGATCTTTTTGCTTACAACAGCAGCATATATCAATTTTATTGTTTCAGCATGCTGAGGGTTTAATGCTGTGTTTCAAGCATTGCAGCAAGTATTAGCCAGGGACTAGGTCAGAACCACCGTTCAGCAGAAGTCCCGGAATAATACCCCAGACATCATTGAGTATAAAGACCTAGTATATCAGATTAAGAGACCTTTCAAACGAGATTTCAGGGGTTACCTATATATCCAAGTAGTGTTCCCCACGAATTCACAAGTTTGAATTTTTAGGTTTATATCCCGAATAAATCTACTAAATGTATGAAAACCTATCGACACATCATCAGTAAGATTGTTTAACTCTTTTATACTTTTCAAATCTTTAGCATACTGTAATCGTCTAGCTGATGTACTATCATTTTCCCTATATACACAAGCTCTTTTTCAGATTTTATCATGTTTTTGTATTTTTGCATTTTTTTACTGTTTTTGTATTTTCTGAAAATAACTATGTACAAACATCTACTCCCCCTAAATACCAAAACAAGTAAAAATTCGACAAACCATTGCAGATTGTTTCTCATCTTCATCCGCAACAGTACTCTCATCAACGCCAATTATGCCATCCGACACAAGCTTCATACCATTCAGTTTTAACAAATATTTAAACCGATTTTTATCAAAAGCTTTGGTATGTAAATCAGCTTTCTGGTCGTCTGTGTGGATTTTCTCAATTCGTATCAACTTTTTCTCAAAGCAATCACGAATAAAGTGAGGACGAATTTCTAAGTCTTTAGTTTTAGCGTGATGAACTGGATTCTTTGTTATATTTATTGCGGCCTCATTATCAACAAAAAGAGGTGTGTTAAGAAACTGCAAACCGTAGTCGCGCATCTGTTGCTGTATCCACAAGATCTGGGAGCAGCAACTGCTAGCAGAAACATACTCCGCTTCACATGTAGATAACGCCACAGACGTTTGTTTCTTACACTGCCAGGTAATCAATCTAGAACCAAAGAACTGGCATCCTGCAGTTATTGATTTTGAATTGACTTTGCAACATCCGAAATCCGAATCGGAATACCCTTCGAGCGTAAAATCACCTTTCCTAGGATACCACAACCCCAATGAAGGAGTTCCTTTCAGGTAGCGCAATATCCTCTTCACAATAATCATATGTGATGCTCTTAGGTTAGACTGAAATCTTGCTGCGAGGCACGTTGGGTACATTATATCAGGACGTGAAGCAGTTAGGTACATTAAAGAACCTATCATAGATTTGTAAAATGTTTCATCAGCCCTGTCTCCGGTAAGGTCTGGGTGAATCCCATGATTTGTTGCAAGTGGGGTAGCAGCTGGAGTAAAACTTGACATTCCAAATTTCTCTAGAATATCATGAACATACTTTGACTGATGAATGAAAATCCCCTCAGGAAGTTGTTCAACTTGTAAACCCAGAAAGAATTTCATCTCCCCCATTGATGACATTTCAAACTTCTGCTTCATCACTGATTCAAAATCTTTGCAAAGATTTTCATTTGTCGACCCAAAGATTATATCGTCCACATAAATCTGAACTATCAGAAGATGACCATCGACCTCTTTAGTGAAGAGAGTGGCATCCACTTTTCCACGAATGAACTTGTTGGCTAGTAGGTATTGAGACAAAGTCTCGTACCAGGCTCTCGGGGCCTGATGTAAACCATACAGCGCTTTGTCCAATAAGTAGACCTTGTTTTTGTGGATTGGATCGGTAAAGCCCGGCGGCTGACCGACATAAACCTCCTCTTTGACCTTCCCGTAAAGAAACGCCGATTTAACATCCAACTGATAAACTTTAAAGTTCTTCCAAGACGCAAATGCTAGGAAAATTCTGATTGCCTCTAGTCTTGCTACAGGAGCATAGACTTCAGTAAAATCAATTCCCTCCTGTTGACTAAATCCCTGAACAACAAGTCGAGCTTTATTCCTTACAACAACTCCTCTATCGTCCCTCTTGCACTTAAACACCCACTTGGTGTTAATTTTCCTTTGACCATCCGGCAAATCAACTAACTTCCACACTCCCAATTTCTCAAATTGACTAAGTTCCTCCTGCATTGCAATGACCCAAGAGTCTTCAGTAAGCGCCTCTTTGTAAGTTCTTGGCTCAACCTGCGAGATAAAACAACTTAATGAGAATTCAGTTTGCAAAGGAGCAACTTTTGTATAAAAACATGTAAGTCCTTTATCAATCTGATTTCGAGTGCGAACTCCAGCTTGCAATTCTCCTATAATCAACTCCTCTGGATGATATGAAAAAGTTCGCGGCATCACTTCACTCGGAACCTCTACATTTCCCTCCAGATTAGTAACATTCTGCTCTCCATCTTGTTCACCAACTTGGTTTGTTTGACCTGAAAACTGAATTTGCTCCCCCTCAGAATTTGAATCTGAATCACCGTGATCAAATATTGGCATGTTTTCAGCTTCTAGATTATCATTCTGAGCCGACTGATTATCTTGAGCAACTTCATTCTGTTGGACATCATCATGTTCACCAGCATTACTTGGACCTGCTTCATCATCATTTGAAGTTTCCCGTGGTCTTCTCGAATACTCAGCTGGGAACCTTAACTGCGACTCATATTCACGCAAAATATCCAACTCATCAAAGAAATCTTCATCATCCTCTGATTCTTCTCTCATGTCAAACGAATCCCAAAGTTTGTCATAATGATAACGCCATGAATCACCAGGATTCTGTGGCGGCATAGTATATCCTTGACATTCAACATTTGCAGCTTCAATAATCCGCTTCTCACTTGGAACGAAGACACGTCTCAACGGATTTGAATAACCAACAAATATTCCCTCAATGCACTTCGGACCAAACTTCCCAAAAGGTTCTATAATCGTACAAGGTGACCCGAACGGTTCTAGATACTTCAAATTTGGTTTGCGATTATTGATTAGCTCAAAGCATGTTTTGTTAAACTTTTTGACAGTAAGAACCCTGTTGAGCGTATAGCATGCGGCGGAAACAGCTTCAGCCCAAAAATTAATCGGTAACTTTGAATCTGCGAGCATAGTTCTAGCCGTCTCGATTAGTGTCCGGTTTTTGCGTTCTGCGACTCCATTCTGCTGCGGAGTGTACGGAGCACTAAACTCATGCAAAATACCTCTTTCATCACAAAATTCTTCCATCTTGCTGTTTTTGAATTCAGTACCATTATCACTTCGAATTCTCTTAATACGCCTTTGGTACAAATTCTCAATTTTCCTGAACAGCCCTATCAAACTGTCAAATGTTTCATCTTTCGTCTTCAAGAAAGAAACCCACGAAAATCTGGAATAATCATCAGTAACGACCAAACAATAGTAATCTCCTGTAATACTTTTGACATTCACAGGACCAAACAAATCCATGTGAAGTCTTTCCAGAGGTCTCGAAACTGAATTGACTTGCTTTGTAGGGTGTGACTTTTTCTTCTGCTTGCCTTTGATGCAGCTAATGCACTCCCCTTCCAGATGAAAACCTTTGATATTAACACCCAATACCAAATCATTGTGCACCAAGTGATTCATCTTCCTTAGGTGAATATGCCCCATTTTTCGGTGTCACAATCTTGATTCTTTCTCAGTTGCTCTAGACACAAAACAATGTGCTTGACCAGTAGTTGTAGTTGCTACAGACATATCTAACACATATAAATCATTTACTCTAGGTGCCCTCATGATAATCCAATCTTCAGGAATAACAAAACCAGGTTTCAAGATCAAACATTCCTTATCAGTGAAGTGAGTAGTATACTGATTGTCACAAATCTGCGAGATACTAAGCAGATTGTTCTCCAGCTCAGTGATGTAGTTAACTCTCTCAAACGTTACAATCCCATTGGATAACATTCCTTCACCAACAATTCTACCACCTTCATGACCTGCAAATCCCACATAACCACCATTGATATTCTTCACATCATACAGTAATGCAGTTTTTCCTGTCATATGTCGAGATGCGCCACTATCCATGATCCATCTTGAAATGGCTCTTGGAAGATCCTGCACATAACAAACTTCAAATTAATCAACTTTTAAGAAAAATGCCGATTCATGCTTCGCGTTCCAGGAAGCTCCGGTCATTCAAACTGCTTATTCGAACATGGTGTCCACCCAGGCCTCATCAGCCTTAGGTGTAACCTTGACTCTCGCAATTTGAATTTTGAAATTTTCAGCCTTCAAAGGTGGAAAATTTGCATCATAATCAACCGAAATTGATTCTTCAGCCTTTTTCACTTCAGAAGTTGAAATTTTCATTTCTGTTTTTGGTTTCCAAACTTGTTGAGATAATGCAACCCGTTTGTAAAATTTGTCATTTTTAGTTACCATTTTCTTTATGGGTTCATTTTTCACTTGAATGTTGTCATTTTTCTCATTCTTTTTCTCAACAAAAATTGGTGCTTTACCCTTCACATCAACTTTCTTTTGTTGAATCTTCACAGTTTCAGTCTTAGGTTTGAAGTTGGTCCAATTTCTTGCAATGTGACCAACTTTGTTACATCTAAAACATGTACGAGTATCAACAACTCGACTTGAGCCTTCAGACTGATAATGTGAAGCTCTTTTCTCAAAGAACTCTTTATTTGATTTTGAAAAAATTTCATTTTCCTCATCAGAAAGTGAACTTGAACTGTTCACAAACACCTTCTTTTCAACAAGACTCTTGTTTTGAAAACTCTTCTTCTGATAACTATTACCACCCCGATAACCACCCGACCAACTGTTTCGATTGTTATTATAAAAACGTGATCGATTAACAGATTTCTTGTAGTATGATTTATCTTTCTCAAAACTCATTTTTCTTTTTGTTTGACTGAACTTGTTCACTTCTGACAACTCAACTTCAACCAACTTGAAAACATTTGTCAATTTGTTCACATTAACATTCTCAATCGGAAATTCAGAATCCGAATACAACTTATCAGATCCAGCCATCTTATACATCACAAGACCCAGTTCATCACTTAAGTTTTTTTTGGATTTTGATTTCTGAATGTACTTGTCCAAGAAACACCCATCTTCCTCTGTAGTGTCACTATCCATTTTTAGTACATTTTCAACAACACCTTTTACAATATCATTTTGGACACTATCGTCATTGGAAGACGTAAACATGACATCAATGTTCTCTGGAAGTTTAACTTCACTTTCTTCCTCAATTTCCACCAAACTAGACTGCTTTTTCGTGTAGTTGTCTAAAATTGGTGGTGGAACTTTGTGAAAACCTACACCCGTTCCATCAGAAAACACATCCTCGCCATCTTTGTTTTTCCCTATAGGTTTAGGAACAATATGCTGCAAAACAAAACTTGCTGATTTATAGCTGTTAAGCTTCAACTGGATTCGTTCATTCTCAATTTCAGCTTCTTGAACTTTAAGTTTCAGTTTAGCAATTTGATCCAGTTGTTCATTAATCGATTCTTCTTTTAATCTCAAAACAACTCTTAGATGTTCATTTTCTTTAAATGTTTTGCCATTACGATCATCACTATCTTTGACAATGTTTTTCAATTTCTCAAACTTTTCAGAAATCTGACGGTTTTCAAGAATTAACTTTTCATTTTCAGATTTTATTTTCTCACGTTCAGTTTTATCATTTTCAATTTGAGCCGTTAATTCTTTGATCCGTTCAGTTGAAGCTTTTACAGTTTTGTCACTATCGAGAATCTGATCTTCAACATTTCTAACCTTTGTTGTCAGATTCTGAATTTTCTCATTGTTAAGATACGTGACAGTGCTACAAAAATTGCATTGTTTGGTGCAATTTTTGCAGTCAGCATTTCCGTCAATCTTGTTACCTGACGCATTTGTTGACACACTTTGACTGACCGACCCCTTTGACTCAGTAACAGAATTAGGGTCTACCTCAAGTGCTTTTGCAGCTAGCACTTTGTCAGCCATTACTCCCAGGTTCTCAGCTGTCAACTCTTGCGTAGTATCAATTAAGCCTGTATCAACCTGCTTTTCTTTCTTCTCTTTCTCCTCTTTCTCCTTTCTCTCTTTCTCTTTCTCTTCTTCAATCATTTTCGAAGTTGGAGTTCCCCACCATTTGTGTTGCCAATACTCATCGTCTTCTTTGTACTCCTTGATGATGGCTTCGATATCTAGCGTTTTGTCATCAATCGTGTAACACCTGTGCCTTCACGGCCATCAAACAAATACTGAACCAATGAAATATTATAATTCATACTTGGGATTTGTAAAAATATGTGTATCATTTGCACATATAAATTCTCGTTCAATTTCAAACTCTAAATCGCTTTCTGGAAGGTTATACGCGCACCGATGCGTAAATATAACCAGTTTAATGCAACGAACACTCCGGAATAGTGAAATAGGCTTAACATACCTTAAATAACCTTTACATAACTTAGAAATAAGTTTTGGAAGGTTTGGTATGCCGAAATCAAGTTAATTCGCTTACAGGGACTAAAGTTGACAAACTGCGAAAGTATGCCAATTTGAACTATAACAAACATTCCGGAACATGACCATAAGTTAAACATACCACAAATATCCTTTACATAGCTTAGAAATAGGCTTTGAGGTGTTAGGTATGCTAAAATAAACTTTTGTGTCATTCAGGGACTAAAAGTGTCAAAAAGTGCACAAGTTTGCATTTTTACGCATAACTTACGTTCTGAATACATTTGGACATCCAAAAATTTATGTAAGCACTAAAACATTTTATTTTAGTGTTTGGCATAAGAAAAATCCATTCGTTTCGTCATTTGGATCGTTTTTCGCGCTTATGCGCATTCCGTCGTAATTAAGCGAACATCGCGTTCGTACGACCAAACGAACCATCACCCGGCATATTTTTGAGCATGTTTCATGTCCACAATGTTTAGGAAACATTTTAGGGCCTTAAAGTTGGCTTTACGGGCCTTAGAAGTGTCGGGAATGGCCTTAAACACGTGCAGGGGCTGAAACTGTCATTTCTGAAACATATATGCAGATCAGAAGCCTCAGGCGGCCCGCATTGTGTTTGGCTGATCCTAAAGCGGGCCGCTTCCCACCTTCTGACCAGATTAAGTGTATTTAATCACAAGTTGCACATGTTTGATCCACCACCACATGTTCTAACTTGCTTAGTCACTAGATAAGGATGGAATTTAGCTTCCATAACCTTTCAACAAGTGTACGGACTAGATCTTTTCCCCTTTTCCAAGAAACGATCCTAACGGTTACCCGAAAACTATAAATACCCCACCCCCCATTACTCCAAATGCACTAGAATTCTGATTTGAGGAGCTCTAAGTTGAAACCATTGTTTCATACCTGAGATTCTTGAATCGGGATTAGCATTCGGGGACCCTGGGTAAGTATTCTTTCGTTCTTTTCCTTATTTTACTGCTTTTCGAGTCAGAAAGTCAAACTTTGTTTGACTTTCAGCGTTGACCAGTAATGGTCAATGCGAAGTTCGTTTGAACTTCGCAACGTGAGTGTAATCACGTTGGTCATAGTCCCTTGGGACTATGCCCACTGATTACCACGTTGTCTAGGGTCGTAGGGTAGGCGATCTAATAAATCGCCTATACCTTCGAACCCGACCCAGTTTGGTCGATCATTAGGATCCGACCAAATACATTAGGTGACCATAGTAGGTAGGGAATAACCTTCCGAGGTTATACCCTATGGTCACATCGTTTAAGTAGTTGTATGATAGGTAGTTTATATGCCTTAGGTAAATTACCAGAATACCCTTTTCATGCAAAATTGGTAATTTAGCATATGTAACCTAAACTTTTGCCACATAACTGATTATGTAACATGTTTAGGCATATAACACTTGTCATAGGACTAGTTAGGCGGTCCGAACGCGTTTCACGCGCACGACGCGTTAAAGTAGCATAAGCTTCCTAAACGGGTCGTAATGGGTCGAAAGCACTTAGGTTAAGTTTCATTTAGTATGTAGGCTTTGTTAAACCATATCATATGAGTTCCTACACTCATTTGGTTTACAAACCCTAATGCTACCCAATCTTCCGATTTAGGTCCGGTTAATTAACATAGTTACCTATATTAGGTGCCGTTTGATTTCCGTGATCTCTAGCATTGTTTGGTTGTTACTCAAGGACTACTGAGCAATCTCAAGTGAGTACATAGACCCCTCTTTTACTGTTTTCCAAACTGTTTTGGGGTGGAACACATGTGCCTACTTGTTACTTTCATGCTTTCCTGTTTTCACATCATATACATGCTATGTTCGTTAGTACATTATAGTACATGATTTCGTTACATTTTATGCTAGGTGTGCCCATTGTGTGCATTACTTGGTACATCGTTTTACATTTCATTTCATGCTAGGTGTGCCCATTGTGTGCATTACTTAGTACATTGTTTTACATGACATTTTATGCTAAGTGTGCCCATAGTGTGCATTACTTAATACATTGTTTTACATCACATCACATCACATGCTATGTATGTTCATTTGTTGCATACTTAGTACAGATTCATTTCATCACATGCCTACATTTTGGTATGACATTTGGTTTGTTTACATGGGACAATACATTCATTAACATTAGCTACGCCGTTCGTTAGTAGGTAGTGGTACCATAGGAATTGACAACTCCCGTTCCGGACATCCCAGGGAAAGGGGACAGAAAGGAATGACCGAATTCGATGATATTTACGCAGATAATCCTTTAATTTGTTTAAGGGTTTATCACCTCAGTCGCAAGGCTTGGATGTATGCATTATAACAACACCGCATAAATGTTCATTATCAGTATAGCATGCATTTACACATTACATGATTTACATTGATCATGCATTTACACAAGACATAATATTGATTTAAACCAAGTTTTACTTCAATACTTTGCTTTTGTGCATATGGTTTAGTTGAGACATTTCGCTAGCCATACATGACATTTTGACATAGACATTTGACATAGACATTTCGACATAGACATTTTAACATGATTGACATTGATCATGCATTTACACAAAACATAACTTTGATTTAAACCAATTTTTACTTCAATACTTTGTTTTTGTGCATATGGTTTAGTTGAGACGTTTCGCTTGCCATACATGACATATTTGACATAGACATTTGACATGGATATTTGACATAGACATTTGACATGGATATTTGACATAGACATTTGACATGGATATTTGACATAGACATCTTACATTGATTGGTTTGGTTTGATTAAGTGATTAAGTAACGATGCGTGTGTAATATGATACAAGCATGGTGGATACGCCGCTGGTACTTCCTATATATAAGTGTTTGTATGGTATTACATATCGTAGCGTTATTTGAATCATTTCAGTTTGAGACATAGAACATTTTATACAAATAACATACTTTTCACAAGACATTGTTTTACAAACAACTTATCTTATACAAACTCATTTTACATGGTTATTCATTTAACCTGACATTTATTTATACATATCATCTGATCTTATCGTTTTTCAAATGATTTACAAAACAAAGCAAATAACAAGGTTCATGACTAAACATTTTCTCAAACATAAGTCATGAAACCTATTTTCACAAAACCTATGTATCTCACCGGCATTTTTATGCTGACGTACCATATTTTCACATGTGTTTTTCAGGAGCTGTTGCATAAGATGATCAAGATACACTTAGGCGGACATGGGCCTTAGTGACAATAAAAGATGCAGACTAGTTAATTATGTTGTATTTCCATGTGTGTTTAGACGTTGTAACACTTTTAATCAATAAAACGAAACTTTAATTTCCATGGTTGTGAAACATTAATTCTGTTACAACACTCCCCGATGTTTCCGCCATGTTTTGTATGTTCCACGTGGTCGGGGTGTGACAGAAAAGATGGTATCAGAGCCAATGGTTTTAGGGAATTAGGTTATTAGTAATGCTTTGACCTAGTCTATAACCTTCTTAGGACCCTAACGCGAGTTTACTTGCGTTTAGTCATAAAACAATACCGTCACCTATCCTTAGGCGACGATCACAACAAGAACATAAAATTCAAAACCGCTTTGAAAACTAATCATCTGTTCTAGGATGATTGATTACTAGGTTTTGAACCCTCAGTTATAAGGTTTTGA
The DNA here is from genome assembly GCA_030545235.1 of Helianthus tuberosus. Taxonomy (NCBI): domain Eukaryota; kingdom Viridiplantae; phylum Streptophyta; class Magnoliopsida; order Asterales; family Asteraceae; genus Helianthus; species Helianthus tuberosus. The sequence continues at coordinate 91,370,728 of CM060410.1, forward strand.
ACTCTCTGTTATATGGTTTTGAACCCCTTTGGGTTTTCAAAATCTCGTCAAGGTTTTGGGTTTTAAATAATGTGAACACGTGCAAACTGGAAGGGTGAATGCCTGTATTCTGGGTTTTCTGTCTAGGCAAGCACTTCGTATACATCTCATCAGACGCGAGACCAGTTGTGCTTACCTGGGAATTCTTGGGATGAGTGTTCACTTATAGGCGAGCATGTCTTCGCGATACATTATTTTCGACCCATTTACTTTGATTTGTCATTGTGTGTCGTTTGTTGCTTTGTAGTAACAAACAAATGACCACTATCCTTGCTTTCATCAGATTTGTTTCATCTCATTCTTTTCGTCTAATTCTCTCTCTCGTTTCCTTTCATGTTTCCTCTTTCAGAATGCCTCCTCGACGCGAAAGCCAGATAGAGACTGCCGAGCTGGCAGAAATTATTGCGCAGTAGATGGCTGCTCAATTTCCAAATCTCTTTGCTCAATGGAACCAAGACAACAATAACAACAACAACAATGTTCCATGCAAATACAAGGATTTTAATCAGGCTAAACCACTCAAGTTTAGTGGTTCTGAAGGAGCGATTGTGCTTCTTCAGTGGTTCGAGAGCAGTGAGAATACTTTCCGCCACGTGCAATGTCCGGTTAATCGCAAGGTCGAGTTTGCTTCGAGCGTATTTCAGAAGAGGGCTTTGACATGGTGGAACGGGATTATGAGAGACAGGGGTGCAGAAGTTGCTCTTGCACAGACATGGGCTGAACTTAGAGCCCTTATGATGAGGGAATTCTGTCCTCGTCATGAGCAGCGAGCTTTGGAGAAGGAATTTGATGATTTGAAGCAAGATAGTGGTGAGCACAGGGCTTATACTGATCGGTTTGAAGAGTTGAGTTTGCTTTGCCCGACTATGGTTACCCCACTTGACAAGGCTATTGAGAGATACATCGACGGCCTACCTGACACAATACAAGACATCCTTACTGGTAGTGAACCTGCCACACTCCGTCAGGCGATCGAGTTATCAGCGACATTGACTAAGTCGCAGATTAGAAAGGGAAAGCTACACCGGAAGGGTGACCAGGGCAAGAAACAGTTGGCTGACAAGGGGGATAGCAAGAAGGGTCAAAACAAGAATGGAAAGGACTCTGGTTCTTCGAGGAGGGCAAAGAAGCGTAAGGCTTCCCAAAACTATACTGTCACTGCCCAAGCTAACCAGGCAGCTCCTAACCAACCCGCACAGCCTCCAGCGAAGAAACCCTATTCAGGGAATGCACCTTTGTGCAATAGATGCAACAGTCACCACCAGCAGCAACTTCCATGCCGTTTCTGTACTAACTGTGGGAAGTCAGGCCATCTTGCCAATTTTTGTCGGTCTGCTCAGAATCCCGCGGTTCAGAACCCGGCTCAACAAGTTGCTCAGCCTCTTGCTCAGCAACAGGGTCAAGCTGCACGACCACACTACCCACCTGGTGCCTGTTACAATTGTGGGGATCTGACCCACTACAGAAACCAATGCCCAAAGCTAGCTAATGCAAATCCGACCCAAGGATGAGCATTCAGCTGAACAAAGGATGGTGTTGTCTTATGCCTTTGTTTCTTTTGTTTTCGTGTATTGTGAAACAATATGTCTCGTTCATAAATAAAAGTTGTTGTTCACAATTCTGATATACAAGTATAATTACATGTGTGTATGACTTTTCCTATGATACCTACATCAAGGAACTATGTACATTACAAACTACTCTTGTGATTCTCTCTTTCAAATGATCGCTCATGATTCCTTCGAAAATTTTAAGTACTCGTTTCATTCTAAGATGCGTGGTACAGAAAATAAAGTGACATTATTAGTGATCATGCTTCTGCACATCTGTGCCTTTGAATCCTTGGTTAGATAACTAAGGGTATTTCCAAATCTCATACCCATTACGTTTTGATTTTTCAACATACACAGTACCAGTATTTCAAAACAATCTTCATGATCTCAAAACATTTCATATAGTTTGAAAACAATTTTTCTATATGCATTGTCTATGTTATTTCAAAAACATTGGCCATGTTATCAAAACCAACCTTCCAAATTTCAAAATATTTCATATAGTCTGAAGACAATATTAACACAATACATTTTCTTATCAAGTGCATGATTTCGAAAAGCATCATTTAATTTTTTTCAAAAACCTTATACATAATTTCAAAATTCATCTCGCATGATTTTAAAACATTTTTATAAATATACTTACCTAGTACACCTACTTTATGATTTCAAAAGTATTATATATAAGGTTTCAAAAACATTGAACACGTTTTCTTAAAGGAACCCCATGCATAGTTTTCAATTTTCGCTATTCATTGACTTAACCTTCAAATTCTGCTTCATATGTCGCCTTGACATATCTAGCATCTCAACTTCATAAGCATTCTTACTTCATGTTTTGACATAAGCACATCCAGTGCAAGGTTTCAAAACATCTTCAACTTCTAAAATCCATATGGGATCTTTTTATCTCCACGATTTGACCTTGTGGATGATCATCATTCAAATCAGAGTCCTTAATTGGATTCCTTATGTACCTTAATTCGATCATTTCGGTTCTTTATAATCGAAATCGAATTTTCTCTTCAAAAATCTTTCTATCCTTATAGTTAGATTCTTGATAACGTTTAAAGTACCAAATGAAATCCGCTGAATGGATTCCTAGTGTGCTTTAAATGCATGTATGCAAGTAACAAGACAAATTAACAAACAATTTTGTGGTTATGTGATTATGTGTTTACATATTTGGTGTTTTTCATTTATACATTTTTGTGTTTTTGGTATACTCTGGATATTCGTTATCCAAATCCTCGTAGAATCTTTCATATCTTCATATGAGGGATTCGTAGAGGGATATTCAAAGGTACTACCTTAAATCCTTAATGGGCTTCTATGTAATAGTTAAGACACTTGGATTATATAGTACCACTCCAGACCCTTTTTAGTGGTCTAGTCAAAAGATTGATTCGCAATCTGGTTAAAGAATGACATCTAGTGATGTAGCTGGACAGACTCCTTGATAGTCTATTTAGATCATTTAATGATTTAAGTAAAAGGACTCTACGGCGGTCTAGTCACACTCATCACAGGATTGTTCATTTGGTTTTACTCTACGCATTATAAAATAGACTGTGTGAACTGTGCAAGGAATTGTCTGATTATGGACGCGTACATAATTATGAAATTTAGTGCACAGAAACCCAGTAAGATTTATTATGTGTAAGAACCGATAGCGACAACAATAACAAAATGAGAACGATGTAATGGAGGTACGGTGGACGCACCAATGACGCTTCATATACTTGTATATAAGTATCCCTCTTACATTGCAATCATGATGTTATTAAAGGTTACTAGAAGTTCAGAACCCTAACCAATGTTGTTCGATCTTTTCAACTTCATGTTTTCAAGCTCTCACAAGTTTCCTCTAAATAAATTTCGGGACGAAATTTCCTAAAGTAGGGGAGACTGTAACACCTGTGCCTTCACGGCCATCAAACAAATACTGAACCAATGAAATATTATAATTCATACTTGGGATTTGTAAAAATATGTGTATCATTTGCACATATAAATTCTCGTTCAATTTCAAACTCTAAATCGCTTTCTGGAAGGTTATACGCGCACCGATGCGTAAATATAACCAGTTTAATGCAACGAACACTCCGGAATAGTGAAATAGGCTTAACATACCTTAAATAACCTTTACATAACTTAGAAATAAGTTTTGGAAGGTTTGGTATGCCGAAATCAAGTTAATTCGCTTACAGGGACTAAAGTTGACAAACTGCGAAAGTATGCCAATTTGAACTGTAACAAACATTCCGGAACATGACCATAAGTTAAACATACCACAAATATCCTTTACATAGCTTAGAAATAGGCTTTGAGGTGTTAGGTATGCTAAAATAAACTTTTGTGTCATTCAGGGACTAAAAGTGTCAAAAAGTGCACAAGTTTGCATTTTTACGCATAACTTACGTTCTGAATACATCTGGACATCCAAAAATTTATGTAAGCACTAAAACATTTTATTTTAGTGTTTGGCATAAGAAAAATCCATTCGTTTCGTCATTTGGATCGTTTTTCGCGCTTATGCGCATTCCGTCGTAATTAAGCGAACATCGCGTTCGTACGACCAAACGAACCATCACCCGGCATATTTTTGAGCATGTTTCATGTCCACAATGTTTAGGAAACATTTTAGGGCCTTAAAGTTGGCTTTACGGGCCTTAGAAGTGTCGGGAATGGCCTTAAACACGTGCAGGGGCTGAAACTGTCATTTCTGAAACATATATGCAGATCAGAAGCCTCAGGCGGCCCGCATTGTGTTTGGCTGATCCTAAAGCGGGCCGCTTCCCACCTTCTGACCAGATTAAGTGTATTTAATCACAAGTTGCACATGTTTGATCCACCACCACATGTTCTAACTTGCTTAGTCACTAGATAAGGATGGAATTTAGCTTCCATAACCTTTCAACAAGTGTACGGACTAGATCTTTTCCCCTTTTCCAAGAAACGATCCTAACGGTTACCCGAAAACTATAAATACCCCACCCCCCATTACTCCAAATGCACTAGAATTCTGATTTGAGGAGCTCTAAGTTGAAACCATTGTTTCATACCTGAGATTCTTGAATCGGGATTAGCATTCGGGGACCCTGGGTAAGTATTCTTTCGTTCTTTTCCTTATTTTACTGCTTTTCGAGTCAGAAAGTCAAACTTTGTTTGACTTTCAGCGTTGACCAGTAATGGTCAATGCGAAGTTCGTTTGAACTTCGCAACGTGAGTGTAATCACGTTGGTCATAGTCCCTTGGGACTATGCCCACTGATTACCACGTTGTCTAGGGTCGTAGGGTAGGCGATCTAATAAATCGCCTATACCTTCGAACCCGACCCAGTTTGGTCGATCATTAGGATCCGACCAAATACATTAGGTGACCATAGTAGGTAGGGAATAACCTTCCGAGGTTATACCCTATGGTCACATCGTTTAAGTAGTTGTATGATAGGTAGTTTATATGCCTTAGGTAAATTACCAGAATACCCTTTTCATGCAAAATTGGTAATTTAGCATATGTAACCTAAACTTTTGCCACATAACTGATTATGTAACATGTTTAGGCATATAACACTTGTCATAGGACTAGTTAGGCGGTCCGAACGCGTTTCACGCGCACGACGCGTTAAAGTAGCATAAGCTTCCTAAACGGGTCGTAATGGGTCGAAAGCACTTAGGTTAAGTTTCATTTAGTATGTAGGCTTTGTTAAACCATATCATATGAGTTCCTACACTCATTTGGTTTACAAACCCTAATGCTACCCAATCTTCCGATTTAGGTCCGGTTAATTAACATAGTTACCTATATTAGGTGCCGTTTGATTTCCGTGATCTCTAGCATTGTTTGGTTGTTACTCAAGGACTACTGAGCAATCTCAAGTGAGTACATAGACCCCTCTTTTACTGTTTTCCAAACTGTTTTGGGGTGGAACACATGTGCCTACTTGTTACTTTCATGCTTTCCTGTTTTCACATCATATACATGCTATGTTCGTTAGTACATTATAGTACATGATTTCGTTACATTTTATGCTAGGTGTGCCCATTGTGTGCATTACTTGGTACATCGTTTTACATTTCATTTCATGCTAGGTGTGCCCATTGTGTGCATTACTTAGTACATTGTTTTACATGACATTTTATGCTAAGTGTGCCCATAGTGTGCATTACTTAATACATTGTTTTACATCACATCACATCACATCACATGCTATGTATGTTCATTTGTTGCATACTTAGTACAGATTCATTTCATCACATGCCTACATTTTGGTATGACATTTGGTTTGTTTACATGGGACAATACATTCATTAACATTAGCTACGCCGTTCGTTAGTAGGTAGTGGTACCATAGGAATTGACAACTCCCGTTCCGGACATCCCAGGGAAAGGGGACAGAAAGGAATGACCGAATTCGATGATATTTACGCAGATAATCCTTTAATTTGTTTAAGGGTTTATCACCTCAGTCGCAAGGCTTGGATGTATGCATTATAACAACACCGCATAAATGTTCATTATCAGTATAGCATGCATTTACACATTACATGATTTACATTGATCATGCATTTACACAAGACATAATATTGATTTAAACCAAGTTTTACTTCAATACTTTGCTTTTGTGCATATGGTTTAGTTGAGACATTTCGCTAGCCATACATGACATTTTGACATAGACATTTGACATAGACATTTCGACATAGACATTTTAACATGATTGACATTGATCATGCATTTACACAAAACATAACTTTGATTTAAACCAATTTTTACTTCAATACTTTGTTTTTGTGCATATGGTTTAGTTGAGACGTTTCGCTTGCCATACATGACATATTTGACATAGACATTTGACATGGATATTTGACATAGACATTTGACATGGATATTTGACATAGACATTTGACATGGATATTTGACATAGACATCTTACATTGATTGGTTTGGTTTGATTAAGTGATTAAGTAACGATGCGTGTGTAATATGATACAAGCATGGTGGATACGCCGCTGGTACTTCCTATATATAAGTGTTTGTATGGTATTACATATCGTAGCGTTATTTGAATCATTTCAGTTTGAGACATAGAACATTTTATACAAATAACATACTTTTCACAAGACATTGTTTTACAAACAACTTATCTTATACAAACTCATTTTACATGGTTATTCATTTAACCTGACATTTATTTATACATATCATCTGATCTTATCGTTTTTCAAATGATTTACAAAACAAAGCAAATAACAAGGTTCATGACTAAACATTTTCTCAAACATAAGTCATGAAACCTATTTTCACAAAACCTATGTATCTCACCGGCATTTTTATGCTGACGTACCATATTTTCACATGTGTTTTTCAGGAGCTGTTGCATAAGATGATCAAGATACACTTAGGCGGACATGGGCCTTAGTGACAATAAAAGATGCAGACTAGTTAATTATGTTGTATTTCCATGTGTGTTTAGACGTTGTAACACTTTTAATCAATAAAACGAAACTTTAATTTCCATGGTTGTGAAACATTAATTCTGTTACAACACTCCCCGATGTTTCCGCCATGTTTTGTATGTTCCACGTGGTCGGGGTGTGACAAATCGCAATGTTGCCATACCTATCAAGATAGCACTCTCTATCTGGATCCCATCTGTTTGCTCTTCTAGCTTCCAGAAAGATACCAGAAAGTCTGATAATCTTGTTTTCAGCAATCATCTTCCGGTATTGATACTTCTGTTCCTCAGTACGATCATCTTTCCACTTAATGGGTTCATCATTGCTTGCCATGAATGCATAACCCACCGCATCTTCTTCCATTAGAACTTCCTTACTCCAATCATACACCTCATCATCATAAATCACAGCAAGAGCCCTTGATTTGTCTCTGTTATCTTCAGACTGCTTCAATCTAGGCGGCTCGGATTTATTCTGATGGTAGATTGCCTTTTTGTAATAATCATCTCGAAACGGATTCTCTGACTCATCAGCATACGCATTCCTGCATTCCCGTTTGAAATGACCCTTCTGCTTACACTTAAAACATGTCACTCTTGACTTGTCGAACCCCAGTTTTGTAGACGGACCACCGATCGTTTTTCTCCCTGTAATCTCCATGAAGCGTTGTGCACGTCGAACTGCACTTGCCATTGCCCAACGAATATCGATCAGCTCCATTTCTTCAGGGTCTATCTGATCGTAGTCTTCTTTCGTCAGATTTGTATTCCCGATTTTTCCAGCCACCAACCCTTCGTAGGATTCCAAAACAGACGCCAGAAAGACCATTTGTTGCTTGGCCGACTCCTCATCAAAATTCTGTGCGTTCTTCAGATCTATCGCAATATTGCAAGAAAACTTCGCATCAGAATGATTTGCAGAAGACGTAGATCCACTGTGATAACCACTATGGCTTCCACTGCTTGAATTGCTTTGACTTTCTTTGCTTGCTGGAGAAACATTCTCAGCAGAAAATGCAGTTTTTGGAGAAGTAGCTTTCGGGATCAAACTTTTTGGATAGTACAGATCCAGATTTTGCTGATAAGATGAATTATTAACTTTGTACGTCTTCTTCAATTCCAGTTCATGACTTTCAAGTTTCTCAATCACCAAATATGGTTTCAACGACTCAGAAGGAATAGTGTTCTTAAGCATGAGAGCATAATATCTCCACTCCATCTCATCTGGCAACGAATCGAACAACTTGTCTACTTGCTCATCATCAGAATATTTGATATCATGTCTTGCTAATTCTAGCTTCAGATGACCGAACCTTTCAATCATTTTACACACTGACACATTTTTAAGACAACCAAACATATCAAACTCTTTCCTAAGAAGTTTCTTTTTATTTTTTACAATCTCTTTGCTTCCAAGACACTTCTTTTCGAGTTTTTCCCATAAGTCTTTAGAATTGGAGTAATCTATCAGCGAAATGATGTCTTCACACACCGATTGAAACAATAATGCCACACATTTTTGCTCGGCCACAAAACTTTCAATCTCTTCAGCTGATCTTAATGCTTCACCATTCTTCTTTCCTTGGGCATAACCATTCTTCATACTCTTCCAGCAAGGAAAAGCAAATTCCATCAACCAATCTTCGAACTTTGTTGCCCACCTGCTGTAATCTTCTATAGCCATCAGCTTAGGAGGTTTGTTAAATGTTCCAAATGCGCTTTCGGACTCCCACGCTTCCTTCTTTCTTTCTTTCGGTGGACTTTTGTTTGCATTGCTTGAAGAAGTATCATTGTTTCCGGAATCCCCAGCGAACGCGTACATATCGCTAAAAGGGTTCATGAAAATATCATCCATTTTGATCGTACCTGCAAAATCAACCAACACTTAGAAAAATTTTCGAGATTTTTGAAAAACAGAACCACAAAAGCGAACCGATCTGTGCACGTGACAAATCAAAATGAACTAGATAAGGTCCAGAACGTGTACTAATGAGCGAACCAGACAATGTCTGTTCGAGCGGACCAGCTAATGTTCGTTCGAGCGAACCAGCTAATGTTCGTTCGAGCGAACCAGCTAATGTTCGTATGAGCGGTCCAGAGAATGATCGTTCGAGTGGACCACGTAGTGTCCGTTCGAGCGGTTCAGAATATTATCGTTCGAGCGGACCAGATAGAACGTAACAGCGGACTAGACTTGCGATGACCGAAAAAGCGGACCACAATTTTTAACCGATTTTTAGTCCGAATTACAATCTGATACTTTCAAGGAATGTACTACTCTTAATTCCGATCACAATGATATGATTTTTGTTCAATTTCGACCGCTAATTCGTTTCAGATCTGAAGATGAAACTTCTGTCCGAGAACCGATTGATATTTTGATAAAATTGAATGAGTTTTACTTTGTTTTAAAGGCTGATACTTTTAAGGATTGTTTAACAACTAATTTCGCTCAATATACTTGACTTTCAACTCATTTTGTCCGATGAAACTTGTTGAATCCGAAAAATAAAAGAGAAATATGAGTAGAAATGAGATAATAGTGTCGAATCAGCTGATGTAGTATGAACTCCTCGTCTCTGAAGCTCTGATACCACTTGTTGGACCGTTCCTTGACCCGAAAAGTCAGTTAGAGTAACTCATCTTCATGTATGAAGGCGGAATCAACATATATGAAGTTACAACAGCTTGTCCTATTAATTTCCTTTGCTTTTATTGCTTTTCTACTGAAATTTTGACAGAGTTTGGCTCCAAGCACACACATACACGTCTTCTGGACCGCTCAGACTACTCCTCTATATATAGACATGCTGGTTCGCTCATATGACATGCCATATGAGCGGACCAGACTACTTGACATATAAGCGAACCAGACTTAGACATATAAGCGAACCAGACTTAGACACATAAGCGAACCAGACTTATAAAATACATATTATTTACATTTTGACCCCCTGTTGTCTAATCTTGACTTCAGACTTCTTGTAGACGCAGTCAACAGACATTCCGTGCACTAACATTTCCTCAGTGGGTACTTCATCAGAAATGGAAATGAATATAGTTAACTTTGTTCCTTGTTTAAGTTGATACATGACAAAACTTGCTGTGGTTTATGTGCACTGAATTCCATAATTATGTATGCATCCATAATTACGTAATTCCTTGCACAGTCCGCACAGTTAATTTTATAATGTGTAGGGGATAGAATCGGTCGAACACATAACATGTAAGCACATAATAGTCACACAATTGTTCACTTGGTTATCAATTCGTTATTAGCTTGTTATTAATTGCTATTAACTTGTCGTCGATTTGTACATGTGTATTCAAAGTACACCAGGAATCCAATCAATGGACTACAACTAGCACTTTAAACATCCTCAAGAATCTATCTATAAAGATAGGATGATCCTATAAGGATTCGATTTCATTCACAATGAATCGTAACATTCGTATTAAAACACACAAAGAATCCAATTAAGGACTTTGATTTTGTGCTTAAACATCCACAAGGATCTAACTATGAAGGAGATCCTATAAGGATTTGGAATTCATAAAACGGGAAGTGTTTAGGAATCATGTACTAGGTATGCTAGGACATCATACGAAGTATAGTGTTTATGAAATCAAGGTGCTAGATATGCAAAGACAACATATGAAGCAAATGGATCCTTGAAATCATCATGCCAAGCATGCTAAGCCGGCATACAAAGCAGGGTGTTCTTGAAAATCGCGTACCACGTATGCTAAGGCAACATACGGGCTGTTTGTTTTTGAAAACCTTATGTAATGTTTCTGAAATCATGTACTAAGTATATTAGGTAAACATTTTTTATAAAATGTTTTAAAACCATGTGAGATGATTTTGAAAACATGTATGAGGTTATTGAAAACATGCATAATCTTTTGAAATCATATGATGTGTAAATATCGTGAAATCAGGAAGTTATGATATGTATATTGCGTAAGACCAATTAAGGACTCACAGAAGTACCCTTGGGTATCCAATTAAGGATTTAAAGTGGTACTTTGGGTATTCGTCCAGAGTTGTAACTTGTACCTTGCACTTCATTTCGTAGAAGAAACGAGTACTTAGGATTTTTTTTGTTGGTGATCGCGAACGATCATAAAAATGGAAGAACTACGAAAGTAGTTTGTTTTGCAAGGAACACGGTTCCTAGGTGTTGGTATCGTAGGAGATATGTCATTCATACATGAAACCACACTTGTTTTTCGTACATCGTAATGCAAATAAATGCTTATTTATAAACCAAAATAACTTGTTTCATAGACTTGGATAATAAAAGAAATTAATACATAAAGTTCGATTGTTTCTAAACAGCATCGTCTTCCAGTCAGTCGAATGCTCATCCACGTACTGGATTTGCATTAGCAAGCTTTGGGCAATTGTTTCCGAAATGGCTCATCTCGCCACAGTTGTAGCAAGGACCTGGTGGAAAACGAGCTTGAACAGGGTTTTTATCAACTTGATTTTGTGTAGCTGTAGCTCGGCAAACCCTAGCTGTATGACCAGCAAGTCCACAATTTAGGCATTTGTGGCATTGCACATTAGTGTGATGATGAAGGTTACATTGGTTGCATAAAGGTGCAGTTCCGTTGTATGGCTTCTTAGCAGGGGGTTGAGCAGGTTGGTTAGGGACAACTTGATTGTTTTGAGCAACCACGGCGAAGTTCTGGGGAGCCTTACGCTTCTTTGACTTCTTGGAGGATTCAGTCTGCTTATCCTTTGGTTTTGTTTTGTCGGTTGGTTTCTTGTCTCCTTTTCGGAAAAGTTTACCCTTCCTGATCTGAGATTCAGTCAGGATAGCGGATAACTCAATGGCCTGTCTAACTGTGGTAGGGTTTCTACCAGTAACAATGTCTTAAACTGAGTCAGGGAGGCCATCAATATACTTTTCAATTGCCTTATCCAAAGGCGTAACCATGTGTGACAACCCTCGTAATTACATGTATCCGTACGATTATTTAATGATAATTAAAGTGCTTAGTGACTGTGTTGAATTACTTAACTGCTTCTGATTACTGCGTCACACTTACATGTGTTTGTTAACACACTAGTCTTGTGCAGAAAATTTACTAAATGGTCCTGAATATTCTCCTATGTGTTAGGAATTAAAAGTGTTACAAAAATATATATAATAGACACTTTACGGAATAATTAAACACTTTAACGGAACGGTATCTAACCGGATAACCGAACATTACCCTGGACACCAAATATTTGTCAAACACATTATTTAATTATTTTGAGCTAGTCATGGTCCCCGTACACCATAACACCCACAAAAAATCATATAACTAACATATATGGGTGCATACTTGAATTCTAACTTGTGATTACCATTTAGTTGCAAAATTTACATCCAACCCCCCTAAACCGAATTCGGTCCCCAAGTGGACCCACCATATATCCACACCATACTCCACATCCTACTCCTAGATTTCATTCTAATTTAATAATAGATTGTTGCTTGTTGTTGTTTACAAAATATATAGTAAATCTTTATAAGGATGGCATGGAGATCACTAACATCATTCCATTTCCTTCATAAGATTTCACTCTCTCTTCCACTCTCCTCTCTACCTCTCTCGGCCACACCCATAACCGCCACCATCACCACCACTTCACAGCCATCTTCATCCGTTAAACAAGTTCCATACAAGCTTTGAAGGTGATTCAAGGAGGTTGCACTTGTGGAGCTTCAAAAGGGCTTTGTTCTTGCTTGTTCATCACCATTTCTCATCATCTTTGTCACTAGATTCTTCCCTAGCCTTGTGCTAGTAGTAAGTTCCTTATGTCACCTTTGTTCATCTTGTTTCATGATTAAAAGTTGTAGTATGATGGTTATGTTTGAAACACTAAATAACAAGAACCAAGAAGATGAACATAAAGCTTTGTTAAAAATGAAACATGATGTAATAATGTTAGTATGAAGTTGTTTTGATATGTTGCTGACTACTTGCTGATTACTTGTTAATGTTAAATATCGTTATTGATCGCTAAACATGTTAACGGAATCAATCGAGCACGCTTTAGAATGTTAAAAGCTGAAAACAGGAGGCTGTTTAGTGATTACAGCCAACTTCAGTTGGCTGTAACCAGACCGTAATAAAACGAAAAATGCATTTTCTGAAGTCTAGATTTATGTATTATAAAATGCAGTTCTAATGGCATTAGAATCATAATTTTTGGACTTCGTTTGCTATTTATAAAGGGGCGTTTTGTAACACTAGCAAAAGCTTCATTTTTCCGCTGAATATATGTGTTATATTCTTCATCATAACTTGAAACCTGAGTAGAACTAGGTCATGAAACTTGTATTGTAAATGACCACTTATGTATTTGTAATCCTCCCACTGGAATTTTGTAAATCGGACTTATGATGAATTTTAAATAAAATATTGGTAATGAATTGGATCCCGAGATTTTTACACAATAATATATGGATCGTTTAAGACCTTCTGTAAAAAGTTGGGAATTTTTAGAATAAGTTAACTATTTTATTAAAATCCCCGAAAACAGTCCAGTTTTGAAGATTAAATCTGAAACGACATAAGTAGTAAATTGTGTGTCTAAATGTCGGGTAGGTTATCTGAGAATAATCTAACATGTTATATGTCAATAAGAGTGTTATGTGCAATGTCGTATGTTTGCTTATAAACAGGAATAGATGGGAAGTTTATATGGGCATGAACCGTTAAAGTGATGCATGTTATGTGATAGATGTGTGTAGGAACTTTGTGCTCTATTTGAAACCACTAAATGACTAACTGGTAATGATATTAGGACGTGATTGACCGACCTTGACTGTTAGCTATTTGTGAGAGTCAAACCGAGCAACCAAAGGTGAGTTCACACCCTTACTAAGGCATGGGATTCTCGGTGGTTGGGAATGAGATTAAATAGCTGAGACGGAACTTGTACTTTCACCACAACTAGACTACTTACATCCGTCCTCGGATTGGGAAGGACGCCAGCGCTAAACCTACGTACTCACTACGTACCACTGTCCTCGGATTGGGAAGGGCACCAGCGCTAAACCTACGTATTCTTATACGTACCTATGTCCTCGGATTGGGAAGGGCACCAGCGCTAAACCTATGTATTCACTACGTACCACCGTCCTCGGATTGGGAAGGACACCAGCGCTAAACCTACATATTTAATATGTACCTCTGTCCTCGGATTGGGAAGGACACAGATATATACATCTAGTCTAGTGGTTTACAACATGGGGTAGCCCCCACCGTTTATGGTTTGGAAATTAAGTAAAAGTTGATTTAACCTGCAATTGCAAACAAACTCATAGTTTTTGAAAAAAACTACTTTATAACGAACACCTACTGTGAACTCGCTCAACTTTGTTGTTGATTCGTTGTTACGTGCCTTGCAGGTCGTTAGGTACTTATGGAGCTTGCATGAGGAGGAGGTCGTTGTGGGATATGGACAATTATGTCCCGTGTTAAACACTTCATCTTTAAGAACTTAATGAACTGATTTTTTGGACCTTAAACTTATGAACTATGGAACTTATGTTTTGGGGATGTATCTTTAATGCTTCCGCTGTTTAATTTAAACTTGGTTAACTAGCTTTTGGTCACCAATTGTATTGTGGTTGGTTTTATTTATTTAATTACGTCGTTCAATATGATTGGTGGCTCGATCCTGGTCATGTCATGCCTCCAAGCGGTGATACTCCGCATGGTGGATTTTGGGGGTGTGACAGATTGGTATCAGAGCCACTGGTTATAGCGAACTTGGTTTTAAAAAGGGGGAAAGCTTTTTAATAAAAATAGACTATAACCTGTACAGTGCTCAACGATCCACAACGATGCTTCGTTCCACGTGCCAGACTCAACACCATAGGTGAAATGGTTCATGCTTACATTACCTGTCTACTAGTTTACATAGTACATTGCATGCTTAGCTAATATAACAACTGATAATTGAAACCCTGTGTCTTTACTCTCTTCTGTCGTCCCACACTTATGCACTTTTGCGACACTTTTCTCACTTACGTTACCTCGTTATGAAGATCATGAGTGGACGACTGAACCTGACTCAAGCCCAGCTGACGGCTCTAATCAACGAACGAGTGGCTGAGGCACTCGCAGCTGTCTCTGCAGGAGGTATAACCTGCCATTTCGACCTATCCTAGGATGTTTAGATCCTACACTCGCGAACCAACTCTTGTGTTTAACCTTGTCTTTTATTCTCGCGCAATAGGTCAGCATGCTCAACCTCCTGTGTGCACGTTCAAAACGTTCATGGATTGCCGACCAAGTACCTTCAGCGGCACTGAATGAGCTGTAGGTATCCTTCACTGGTTCGAGAAGCTCGATTCTGTTTTCGAGATGTGTGAATGCCCTGAAGATCGTAGGGTGAAATATGCTACTGGAACACTCGAAGGTGCTGCACTAACCTAGTGGAAAGCACAGGTTCAACTGCTAGGGCTAGCGGTTACTAATACCACCCCATGGAATGACTTCAAAGATTTGATCAAAGAAGAGTACTGTAGTCGGGACGACATCCACAAGCTAGAGGTGGAATTTTTCAATTTGAAGATGACGGGGTCTGAAATCGAGGAATACACAAAGAGATCGAACGAATTAGCTATCTTGTGTCCCACTATGGTGGACCCTCCTATCAAGCGTATCGAACTGTACCTTAAGGGTTTGGTGCCAGAAATTCAAAGCCATGTAACCTCAGCTAATCTTGGCACGATTCAGCAAATCATCAAGTTGGCTCATCGTCTCACTGATCAGGCAGTTGAGCAGAATAAGCTGCCCAAGCGAATTAGCACTAGTACTACTGATGCTCCCAGTGATAACAAGCGTAAGTGGGATGGAAATTCGGGCAAAGGTTCTACTTCAGTTCAGTCTCAGCAGCAAAAGACTGATGCGTACAGGAGCCCCAGTCAGCATTCTTCTGGGAATCAAGGACGGGGTGGATACAGGGGAAATCACCCTAAGTGCAATCGATGTAATTTGCACCATAGCGGGGCGTGCAACAAGGGTCGTTGTCAGAGATGTAACAAGCCTGGACATGAAGCCAAAGATTGCAGGAGCTCACATCCTACGAATCAGAATCGACAACAGCAGCCACAAGCTCCACAGAACCAACATCAACACCAGCAGGGTAATAAGGGATGCTTCCAGTGCGGTGCTGAGGGTCACTTCAAGAGGCACTGTCCACAGCTGAATCAGAATCAGAATCAGAACGACAACCAAGGAAACGGGAACAACAATGGAGGCAATAATGGAGGCAACAACGGGGGTAACAATAATGGCAATGGTGCCAGGGGACGTGTCTTCGTGCTAGGTCAGGGTGATCCAAGGAACGATCCCAACGTTGTGATGGGTAAGTTTCTTCTGGATGACTTCTTTGTTACTGTTTTATTCGATTCGGGTGCCGATACTAGTTATGTGTTCTTAAAAGTTAGTCAAATGCTTAAGTGCACCCCAACACTTTTGAACACCAAACACACGGTAGAACTAGCAAACGGTAAAAGTCTTGAAGCCACACACATAGTTAAGGGTTGTAAACTCGTCTTAGCTGGTCAGACCTTCCCTATCGATCTTATTCCTATCATTCTGGGTAGTTTCGACGTCGTTATTGGGATAGATTGGTTATCTCATCAGCAAGCGAAAATTCTTTGCAACGAGAAGATTGTCCGCATCCCTCGTTCTGGTAAAGAACCCCTCATGATTCATGGCGACAAGAGTGGTGCTGTTGTGGGCATCATCTCTTTCCTTAAGGCCCAGAAGTGTTTGCGAAAGGGCCAAACTGCTATCCTATCCCTCGTTTCTGATACATCCTCAGAAGAAAGGAAGATAGAAGACATACCTATTATGCGTGATTTTCCTGAGGTATTCCCTGAGGAATTACCTAGTCTTCCGCCTCATCGTCAAGTTGAATTTCAAATCGAGCTAGCTCCTGGAGCAGCACCAATAGCTCGTGCACCATATCGACTAGCTCCATCAGAACTTGAAGAACTGTCCACGCAACTACAAGAACTCTTGGAAAAGGGTTTCATACGTCCTAGCTCTTCGCCTTGGGGAGCTCCAGTCTTGTTTGAGAAGAAGAAAGACGGTACTTTCAGAATGTGTATTGACTATCGCGAACTTAACAAGGCGATCGTGAAGAATCGTTATCCCCTTCCACGTATTGACGACTTGTTCGACTAGTTGCAAGGGTTGAGCTATTACTCTAAAATTTATTTGAGATCAGGTTTCCATCAACTGAGAGTTAGAGACGAGGATATCTCTAAAAAGACATTTAGAACTCGTTATGGGCATTACGAGTTTCTGGTTATGCCTTTCGGATTGACGAATGCACCAGCGGTCTTCATGGATCTCATGAACCGAGTATGCAAACCTTACCTGGATAAGTTCGTTATTGTTTTCATCGATGATATCTTGATCTATTCTAAGAGTCAGGAGGAACACAAGCAGCATCTACGACTTATGCTGGAACTTCTTCGAGCAGAGCAATTGTATGCCAAATTTTCGAAATGTGACTTCTGGCTTCGCGAAGTCCACTTTCTAGGCCATGTGGTAAACAAGGATGGGATTCATGTTGATCCATCCAAGGTAGACTCAATCAAGAACTGGCCTGCACCACGTACACCAACAGAAATCCGCAAATTCTTGGGCTTGGCAGGATACTACAGAAGATTCATCAAGGATTTCTCCAAGATTGCGCAACCTCTCACTTCATTGACTCAGAAAGGTGTCACCTACCGTTGGGGTGATGCACAGGAAACTGCCTTTCAGCACTTAAAAGATAGACTTTGTAGCACGCCTATCCTCTCATTGCCTGAAGGCACAGATGATTTTGTGGTTTATTGCGACGCTTCCATCCAAGGACTTGGTTGCGTGTTGATGCAACGTGACAAGGTCATTGCCTACGCATCGCGCCAACTTAAAGTTCACGAAAGGAACTACACTACGCACGACCTGGAATGGGGAGCAGTTGTTTTCGCACTTAAGATATGGAGACATTACCTGTACGGTACCAAGTGCACCATTTACACCGATCACAGGAGTCTCGAGCATATCTTCAAGCAAAAGGAATTAAACATGCGACAACGCCGATGGGTTGAGCTTTTGAATGATTATGAATGTGCGATCAAGTACCATCCGGGCAAAGCCAATGTTGTGGCCGACGCTCTCAGTCGAAAGGATACTATACCTAAACGTGTGCGAGCGTTACAACTTACCATCCAATCTAGTCTTCCTACTCAGATACGAGATGCTCAGGTCGAAGCATTGAAAGCAGGAAACATCAGGGCTGGGTCTTTACGAGGATCGAGGAAACGGTTATAACAAAAGGAAGACGGCGTCTACTATGTAAACGGGCGCATCTGGGTTCCACTTTACGAAAAGTTACGCGAACTTGTGATGGATGAAGCACACAAGTCTCGTTACTCAGTACATCCTGGTTCAGATAAGATGTACCACGATCTCAAGACTACGTATTGGTGGCCTGGTATGAAAGCCCACATAGCAACCTACGTCAGCAAATGTTTGACTTGTGCGAGAGTCAAGAATGAATATCAGAAACCATCAGGCCTACTTCAACAACCAGAGATACCTAAATGCAAATGGGAGCAAATTTCCATGGATTTCGTCACGGGTCTGCCTAGATCTCAACGCGGAAATGATACCATTTGGGTAATCGTGGATCGACTGACCAAGTCTGCACATTTTCTGGCTATCAAGGAAACGGATAAGTTTTCTACTCTAGCAGACATCTACCTAAAGGAAGTGGTATCAAGGCACGAAGTGCCAACCTCCATCATTTCTGATCGTGACTCACGTTTTACATCTGAGTTGTGGCAAGCTATGCACAAGTCCTTTGGCTCTCGATTAGACATGAGCACGGCATATCATCCACGGACGGATGTGTAACAACTGTGCTTGTAATCACTATGAACAGTTCTGTTATCAATAAAACAATGTTATTTGATCACAATGTTTGTTTTCTTATGTTTTACATTTTTCATGTTTTGACTTTTATCCAATTCCAAACTCTATATCAATTTCTGGAGAGTTATACGCAAACTGGTGCGAAAACGTACTCAGTTTAATGCGAAAAATACTCCGGAACATCAACATATACTTAACATACCTTAAATAACCCTTACATAACTTAGAAATAAGTTTTGAAGGCTTTGGTATGGCAAAAACAAGTAAATTCGCTTACAGGGTCTAAAATTGACAAACTACGAAAGTATGCCAATCTGAACTGTAACGAACATTCCGGAACATAACCATAAGTTAAACACACCTTAAATATCCTTTACATAACTTAGAAATAGGCTTTGAGAGGTTTGGTGTGCTAAAATAAACTTTTGGGTCATTCAGGGACTAAAAGTGTCAAAAAGTGCACAAGTTTGCATTTTCGCGCGTAACTTACGTTCTGAATACATCCGGACATCCAAAAAATTTATGTAAACACTATAATATTTTATTTTAGTGCTTGGCATGATAAGAATCCGTTTGTTGCATCATTTAGATCGTTTTTCGCGCTTATGCGCATTCCGTCGTAATTAAGCGAACATCGCGTTCGTACGACTAAACGAACTGACATCAGACATATTTTTGAACATGTTCCATGTCCACAATATTTAGGCAACATTTTAGGGCCTTAAAGTTGGCTTTACGGGCCTTAGAAGTGTCGGAAATGGCTTAAATACGCAACAGGGACCAAAACTGCCATTTTTGAAAGTATGTGCAGATCAGACAGGCCCAGGCGGCCCGCCTGAGTTTTGGCAGATCCTGATGCGGGCCGCATGGCCCCTTCAGAACGCCCAAAGGTCAAGTTTCAGCTGTTTAATGCGTTTTAACCCCTTCCAAAGGCCAAATGACACTTGTCAAACTCCTATGGTGTCCATTTTTAGCCACCACAACTTTGTGACAAGTGTACGGCTCGGATCGTGGCACGATATTCAAGAAACGATCCTAACGGCTCTACTTTTCCTATAAATACCCATCCCCCATTGCTTCAAAACCCACAAATCTGATCATTTGGGCTCTAAGTTGGAACCTTCGTTTCATACCTGAGTTACTTGGATCGGGATTAGCATTCGGGGACCCCGAGTAAGTATTCTTTCGTTCTTTTAATCGCTTTCGAGTCCAAAAGTCAAACTTTGTTTGACTTTCTGCATTGACCAGTTTATGGTCGATGCGAAGTTCGTTTGAACTTCATAACGTGAGCGTGATCACGATGATTATAGTCCCTAGTGACTATACCTACTGATTACCACGTTATCTAGGCTCAGTGACGAGCCGTAGTTTCGGTCAGAATACGTATTCTTGTGTATTTTGTAACCAAACTACTTATGGGTATCAAAACCGTTTGTTTTGATACCAAACCTGTTTTCTAAACTTAGTTAAGCATGTTTTAACATGCTTAGCTCGTCACTTTTAGTTTAGTGCTTAGATAGGGTCGTAAGGTAAGCGATCTAAACAATCGCTTATACTTTCGAACCCGACCCGTTTTGTCGATCATTAGGATCCGACCAAGCACATTAGGTGACCATAGTATATAGGGAATAACCTTACGAGGTTATACCTTATGGTCGCTTCGTTTAAGTAGTTGTATGATAGGTAGTTTATATGCCTTAGGTAAATTACCAAAATACCCCTTTGATGCCAAAATTCATTTTAAACATATGTAACATAACTTTTGACATCTAAACTGATTTGACAACCATATTAGACATGTTAAGGCATATATTACTTGTCATAGGACTAGTTAGGCGGTCCAAACGCGTTTCACGCGAACGACGCGTTAAAGTAGCATAAGCTACCTAAACGGGTCGTAATGGGTCACAAGCACTTAGGATAGGTTTCATTTAGTATGTAGGCTTTGTTAAACCAAATGACACGAGTCTCTACACTCGTTTGGTTTACGAAACCTCATTCTATCCAATCACCCGATTAAGGTCCGGTTATTAACATAGTTACCTATATTAGGTGCCGTTTGATTCTGAGATCTCTAGCATTACTTGGTGATTATCTTTAGACATCTGAGCAATCTCAAGTGAGTACATAGACCCCTCTTTTACTGTTTTCCAAACGTTTTGGGGTGAAACACATGTGCCTACTTGTTACTTTCATGCTTTCCTGTTTTCACATCATACACTGCTATGTTCGTTAGTACATTATAGTACATGATTTTATGACATTTCATGCTAGGTGTGCCCAATTTTGTGCATTACTTAGTACATTGTTTTACATGACATTTCATGCTAGGTGTGCCCATTTTGTGCATTACTTAGTACATCGTTTTACATGACATTTCACGATATGTATGTTCATTTGATTACATACTTAGTGCATTGTTTTCACATGCTTACAATTCTGGTATGACATTTGGTTTGTTTACATGGGACAATACATTCATTAACATTAGCTACGCCGTTCGTTAGTAGGTAGTGGTACCATAGGAATTGACAACTCCCGTTCCGGACATCCCAGGGAAAGGGGACAGAAAGGAATGACCGAATTCGATGATATAAGACAGATAGACCTTTAATTTGTTTAAAGGGTTTATCACCACAGTCACAAGGCTTGGATGTATGCATTTTTACAATACCGCATAAATGTTCATATTAAATAGTTGAATGCATTTACACAAAACATAGCTTTGATTTAAACCAAGTTTTACTTCAATACTTTGTTTTTGTGCATATGGTTTAGTTGAGACATTTCACTTGCCATACATGACATTTTGACATAGACATTTTTCACATAGACATTTGACATGGATATTTGACATAGACATTTGACATGGATATTTGACATAGACATTTGACATGGATATTTGACATAGACATTTGACATGGATATTTGACATAGACATTTGACATGATTTACATCTTGACATAAACACTTTGACATATTATTCAATACATTTGACAATTGGGTTAAACATAGACTTCTTACATTGGTTGGTTTGGTTTGATCAAGTGATTAAGTAACGATGCGTGTGTAATATGATACAAGCATGGTGGATACGCCGCTGGTACTTCCTATATATAAGTGTTTGTATGGTATTACATGTCGTAACGTTATTTGAATCATTTCAATATTTAGACATAGAACATTTTATATAAATAACATATTTTTCACAAGACATTGATTTACAAACAACTTATCTTATACAAACACATTTTTACATGGTCATTTATTTAACCGGACAATTACTTACACATATCATCTGATCTTATTGTTTTCAAATGATTTACAAGACAAAGCAAATTACAAGGTTCATGACTAAACATTTTCTTAAACATAAGTCATGAATCCTATTTTTACAAACCTATGTATCTCACAGGCATTTTTATGCTGACGTACCTATTTTCACATGTGTTTTCAGGAGCTTTTCCGTAGGATGTTGATCATGATACTAGGGCGGACCTGTGCCTTAGAGACTTTAAAAGAAGATAGACTATGTTTAATTATGTTCTGAACTCCTTAATTCCTGTTTAAGACAATGTAACACTCTTGTTTAATAAATAAATAAAACTTTGTATGCCATGGTTATGAGACAATTAATTCTGTTACAACACTCCCCGATGTTTCCGCCGCGATTTGTTGTTTTACGCGGTCGGGGTGTGACAGAAGAGTTGGTATCAGAGCCAATGGTTATAGGGAATTAGGTTATTAGTAATGCTTTGACCTAGACTATAACTTTTCTAGGAACCTAACACAAGTTATCTTGTGTTTAGATCTTAAAACATGTACATCACCTATCCTTAGGTGATTAACAAAACAAGGAACCAAAATTTTTCCGAAACGATTTTTGAAAAACAATCATCTGTTTTTGAATAATTTATTACAAGGTTTTGAACCCTCTGTTATATGGTTTTGAACCCTTTTCATTATTGGTTTTTGGCCTTGTGCCTTCAAATTTTCAAAATCCCGTCAAACGTTGTGGGTTTTAAATAATGTGAACATGTGCAAACTGGAAGGGTGAATGCCTGTATTCTGGGTTTTCTGTCTAGGCAAGCACTTCGTATACATCTCAACCAGACGCGAGACCAGTTGTGCTTACCTGGGAATTCTTGGAGTGAGTGTTCACTTATAGGCGAGCATGTCTTCGCTAATACATTATTTTGACCCATTTACTTTGATTAGTCACTGTGTGTCGTTTGTTTGCTTTGTGATACGGACGAATGACCACCATCTTTGCTCTTGTTGATTTTGTTTCATCTCATTCTTTTCATCCAATCATCTCACTCGTTTCTTTTCATGTTTTCCTCTTTTAGAATGCCTCCTCGACGCGAGAACCAGATAGCTACTGCCGAACTGGCAGAAATTATTGCGCAGCAGATGGCTGCTCAATTCCCAAATCTCTTTGCTTAATGGCAACAAGCCAACAACAACAACAATGGTCCGTGCAAATACAAGGATTTTAATTTGGCTAAACCACTCAAGTTTAGTGGTTCTGAGGGAGCGACTGGGCTTCTTCAGTGGTTCGAGAGCAGTGAGAATACTTTTCGCCATGTGCAGTGTCTGGAAAATCGCAAAGTCGAGTTTGCTTCGAGCGTATTTCAGAAGAGGGCTTTGACATGGTGGAACGGGGTTATGAGAGACAGAGGTGCAGAAGTTGCTCTTGCACAGACCTGGGCTGAACTTAGAGCCCTTATGATGAGGGAATTCTGTCCTCGCCATGAGCAGCGAGCATTGGAGAAAGAGTTTGATGTTTTGAAGCAAGATAGTGGTGAGCACAGGGCATATACTGATCGGTTTGAAGAATTGAGTCTGCTTTGCCCAACAATGGTCACCCCACTCGACAAGGCTATCGAGAGATACATCGATGGCCTACCTGACTCGGTACAAGACATTCTTACTGGTAGTAACCCTGCCACACTTCGTCAGGCGATCGAGCTATCTGTGACATTGACTGAGTCGCAGATCCGGAAGAACAAGTTACACCGGAAGGGTGACAAGGGCAAGGGACAATCGGCTGACAAGGTGGATAGCAAGAAAGGTCAAAACGGGAATGGAAAGAACTCTGGTTCTTCGAAGAAGGCAAAGAAGCGTAAGGCTTCCCAAAACTATGCTGTCACTGCCCAAGCTAACCAGGCAGCTCCCAACCAACCCGCACAGCTTCTAGCAAAGAAACCCTATTCAGGGAATGCACCTTTGTGCAATAGATGCAACAGTCACCACCAGCCGCAACTTCCATGCCGTTTCTGTACTAACTGTGGGAAATCAGGCCATCTTGCCAATGTTTGTCGGTCTGCTCAGAATCCCGCGGTTCAGAACCCGGCTCAACAAGTTGCTCAGCCTCCTGCTCCGCAACAGGGTCAAGCTGCACGACCACAATACCCACCAGGTGCTTGTTACAATTGTGGGGATCTGACCCACTATAGGAATCGGTGCCCAAGACTGGCGAACCAGAACCAAAACCAGAACCAGGCTCCAGCTCGAGGCCGAGTTTTTAACATGAATGCCCAAGAGGCACAGGCTGACGATAATGTGGTGAACGGTACGTTCTTTATTAATAATCAGCCTGCATATGTTCTTTTCGATTCCGGTGCCGATAAGAGTTTCGTGTCTTTGTCTTTTGAGCCTATGCTTCGAGTGTCTAGAACGAAACTAGGAAAACCTTTGACAGTAGAAGTTGCTAGTGGTGAACCCATTATTCTTGATTCTGTTCTACGCAACTGCCAGTTGAACCTGAATGATCATCTTTTCCCTATCGATCTCACGCCTATGCAACTTGGAAGCTTCGACGTTATTGTGGGAATGGATTGGTTATCCAAGCATCACGCAGAGATAGTTTGTTCTGAGAAGATTGTTCGTGTGCCGCTTTCGACAGGCGAGATCCTGCAGGTTCAAGGTGAGAAGCCTACCGGTGGTCTCAAACTCATGTCTTGTTTTAAAGCTCGGAAGTATCTGCGGAAGAACTATGTGGCTTTCTTAGCACATGTTACAGAAGATAAAGGCAAGGGTAAGTCTATTTCAGATATTCCTGTCGTTCGGGATTATTCTGAAGTGTTCCCTGAAGATTTACCTGGTCTACCTCCAGCACGCCAAGTCGAGTTCCGTATTGATCTCGTACCTGGTGCAAATCCCATTGCCAGAGCTCCATACCGTCTTGCACCATCTGAGATGCAAGAGTTGTCTAAACAGCTTCAGGAGCTCTCTGACAAAGGCTTTATCCGTCCCAGTTTTTCACCTTGGGGTGCTCCCGTTCTTTTTGTCAAGAAGAAGGATGGATCCTTTAGGATGTGTATCGATTATCGTGAGCTTAACAAGCTTACCATCAAGAATCGATATCCCCTACCTCGCATCGATGATCTCTTTGATCAGTTACAAGGCGCTTCTTATTTCTCGAAGATTGATCTGCGATCTGGATATCATCAACTTCGGGTGCAAGAAGAAGACATTCCGAAGACAGCATTCCGCACTCGTTATGGGCATTATGAATTCACAGTCATGCCATTCGGTTTGACTAATGCTCCTGCTTTTTTCATGGACTTAATGAATAGGGTCTGCAAACCTTATTTGGATCAGTTCGTCATTGTTTTTATTGACGACATCTTGATTTATTCTAAGACGCGAGCTGATCACGAGCAGCACCTTTGTCTTACTCTGGAACTCCTAAAGAAAGAGCAACTTTTCGCCAAATTCTCTAAGTGCGAATTTTGGCTTAAAGAAGTTCAATTTTTAGGACACATCATCAACGAACAAGGTATTCATGTAGATCCCTCCAAGATCAGTGCGATTAAGGATTGGGATGCGCCTACTACTCCTACTGAAGTTCGTTCTTTTCTTGGTCTAGCGGGTTATTATCGCCGCTTCATAGAAAACTTCTCGAAGATTGCAGTTCCTCTAACTGCTCTAACTCAGAAGAAAATGCCCTTTTATTGGGGGTACAAACAAGAGGAAGCTTTTCAACACCTGAAGCAGAAGCTTTGCGATGCGCCTGTTCTATCATTGCCTGAGGGTGATGATGATTTTGTTGTGTATTGTGATGCATCGAAATTGGGTCTTGGCTGTGTTCTTATGCAAAGGAACAAAGTCATAGCTTATGCATCGAGGCAGTTAAAGATTCATGAGAAGAACTACACCACTCATGATCTTGAGTTGGGTGCAGTTGTCTTTGCTCTCAAGATCTGGAGACATTATTTGTACGGTACAAAATGTGTGGTTTTCACTGACCACAAAAGTCTTCAGCATATCTTCAACCAGAAAGAACTCAACATGAGACAGCGACGTTGGGTTGAGCTCCTAAACGACTATGATTGCGAAATTCGCTACCATCCTGGTAAGGCGAATGTCGTAGCAGATGCAATGAGTCGCAAGGAACGTACTAAGCTTCATTGTGTACGTGTTCAGTCTGTTATTCAAGCTCGATCTGATATTCAAGCATGCATTTCTCAGGCTCAACAATCTTGTGTTTCACAAGGTTTGATGGATAAGGAATTTCCTTATCACATAACGCCTGCTCTGGAACTGAAGGACAATGGATCATATTACTTCATGGACCGTTTGTGGGTCCCAAGCCAGGATGATATTCGTACCTCGCTCATGGATGAAGCCCATAAGTCTCGTTATTCTATTCATCCGGGCTCAGATAAAATGTATAAGGATCTTCGTATTCGCTATTGGTGGCCTGGTATGAAGAAAGACATTGCCTTATACGTGTCAAAATGCCTTACTTGTCTTAAGGTTAAGGCTGAACATCAACGTCCTTCTGGTTTATTGGTGCAACCAGAGATCCCAGTTTGGAAATGGGAGAACATTACTATGGATCTTGTTACCAAACTTCCACGCACAAAGAAGGGTCATGATGCCATCTGGGTAGTCGTTGATCGTCTTACAAAGTCAGCACATTTCTTGCCAATCCGTGAGGATTTTCCTGCTGACAGACTTGCACAAATCTATGTGGATGAAATTGTAGCTCGACATGGTGTTCCGTTGAACATCATTTCTGACAGAGATGCTCGTTTCACTTCTCACTTTTGGAGAACCATGCAATCTGCTATGGGGACCCAACTTAATCTGAGCACAGCTTATCATCCGCAAACGGATGGTCAATCAGAGAGAACAATCCAGACTCTGGAGGATATGCTAAGAGCTTGTGTGATCGATTTTGGTGGTAGCTGGGATTCACATCTTAAATTGATTGAATTCTCCTACAACAACAGTTATCACACCAGCATCAAAATGGCTCCTTTTGAGGCTCTCTATGGTCGAAAATGTCGTTCACCAGTCTGCTGGAATGAGATTGGCGAGGCTCAACTTACTGGACCTGCCCTCATTTTAGAGACAACTGACAAGGTCAAGAAAGTTCGTGATAACCTTCAGGCAGCTCAGAGCCGTCAGAAGATTTACGCGGATCCAAAACGCAAACCCTTGGAATTTCAAGTCGGTGATCGAGTATTACTTAAGGTCTCACCTTGGAAAGGTGTGATCAGATTTGGAAAGAAAGGAAAACTTGCACCTAGGTACGTTGGACCATTCAAGATCGTCGAAAGAATCGGAAAGGTAGCCTACAGACTTGAGTTACCTCCTGAACTGGGAAATGTTCATCCAACTTTTCACGTGTCCAATCTTAAGAAGTGTACGGCTGATGAGAATTTCTCCATACCGCTTGACGAAATTCGTGTTGGCACAACACTGAAATTTGTTGAGAAACCAGTGGAAATCATGGAACGTGAAGTCAAGTGGCTTAAACGCAAGCGCATTCCTTTGGTCAAAGTTCGCTGGGAATCTAAACGTGGACCAGAGTTTACTTGGGAACGCGAAGATCAAATGAAAGCGAAATATCCGCATCTTTTTCCACGAGTTTCCTCTAAATAAATTTCGGGACGAAATTTCCACAAGTAGGGGAGACTGTAACAAATGTGCTTGTAATCACTATGAACAGTTCTGTTATCAATAAACCAATGTTATTTGATCACAATGTTTGTTTTGTTATGTTTTACATTTTTCATGTTTTGACTTTTATCCAATTCCAAACTCTATATCAATTTCTGGAGAGTTATGCGCAAACTGGTGCGAAAACGTACTCAGTTTAACGCGACAAATACTCCGGAACATCAACATATACTTAACATACCTTAAATAACCCTTACATAACTTAGAAATAAGTTTTGAAGGCTTTGGTATGGCAAAAACAAGTAAATTCGCTTACAGGGTCTAAAATTGACAAACTACGAAAGTATGCCAATCTGAACTGTAACGAACATTCCGGAACATAACCATAAGTTAAACACACCTTAAATATCCTTTACATAACTTAGAAATAGGCTTTGAGAGGTTTGGTGTGCTAAAATAAACTTTTGGGTCATTCAGGGACTAAAAGTGTCAAAAAGTGCACAAGTTTGCATTTTCGCGCGTAACTTACGTTCTGAATACATCCGGACATCCAAAAAATTTATGTAAACACTATAATATTTTATTTTAGTGCTTGGCATGATAAAAATCCGTTTGTTGCATCATTTAGATCGTTTTTCGCGCTTATGCGCATTCCGTCGTAATTAAGCGAACATCGCGTTCGTACGACTAAACAAACTGACATCAGACATATTTTTGAACATGTTCCATGTCCACAATGTTTAGGCAACATTTTAGGGCCTTAAAGTTGGCTTTACGGGCCTTAGAAGTGTCGGAAATGGCTTAAATACGCAACAGGGACCAAAACTGCCATTTTTGAAAGTATGTGCAGATCAGACAGGCCCAGGCGGCCCGCCTGAGTTTTGGCAGATCCTGATGCGGGCCGCATGGCCCCTTCAGAACGCCCAAAGGTCAAGTTTCAGCTGTTTAATGCGTTTTAACCCCTTCCAAAGGCCAAATGACACTTGTCAAACTCCTATGGTGTCCATTTTTAGCCACCACAACTTTGTGACAAGTGTACGGCTCGGATCGTGGCACGGTATTCAAGAAACGATCCTAACGGCTCTACTTTTCCTATAAATACCCATCCCCCATTGCTTCAAAACCCACAAATCTGATCATTTGGGCTCTAAGTTGGAACCTTCGTTTCATACCTGAGTTACTTGGATCGGGATTAGCATTCGGGGACCCCGAGTAAGTATTCTTTCGTTCTTTTAATCGCTTTTGAGTCCGAAAGTCAAACTTTGTTTGACTTTTTGCATTGACCAGTTTATGGTCGATGCGAAGTTCGTTTGAACTTCATAACGTGAGCGTGATCACGATGATTATAGTCCCTAGTGACTATACCTACTGATTACCACGTTATCTAGGCTCAGTGACGAGCCGTAGTTTCGGTCAGAATACGTATTCTTGCGTATTTTGTAACCAAACTACTTATGGGTATCAAAACCGTTTGTTTTGATACCAAACCTGTTTTCTAAACTTAGTTAAGCATGTTTTAACATGCTTAGCTCGTCACTTTTAGTTTAGTGCTTAGATAGGGTCGTAAGGTAAGCGATCTAAACAATCGCTTATACTTTCGAACCTGACCCGTTTGGTCGATCATTACGATCCGACCAAGCACATTAGGTGACCATAGTATATAGGGAATAACCTTACGAGGTTATACCTTATGGTCGCTTCGTTTAAGTAGTTGTATGATAGGTAGTTTATATGCCTTAGGTAAATTACCAAAATACCCCTTTGATGCCAAAATTCATTTTAAACATATGTAACATAACTTTTGACATCTAAACTGATTTGACAACCATATTAGACATGTTAAGGCATATATTACTTGTCATAGGACTAGTTAGGCGGTCCAAACGCGTTTCACGCGAACGACGCGTTAAAGTAGCATAAGCTACCTAAACGGGTCGTAATGGGTCACAAGCACTTAGGATAGGTTTCATTTAGTATGTAGGCTTTGTTAAACCAAATGACACGAGTCTCTACACTCGTTTGGTTTACGAAACCTCATTCTATCCAATCACCCGATTAAGGTCCGGTTATTAACATAGTTACCTATATTAGGTGCCGTTTGATTCTGAGATCTCTAGCATTACTTGGTGATTATCTTTAGACATCTGAGCAATCTCAAGTGAGTACATAGACCCCTCTTTTACTGTTTTCCAAACGTTTTGGGGTGAAACACATGTGCCTACTTGTTACTTTCATGCTTTCCTGTTTTCACATCATACACTGCTATGTTCGTTAGTACATTATAGTACATGATTTTATGACATTTCATGCTAGGTGTGCCCAATTTTGTGCATTACTTAGTACATTGTTTTACATGACATTTCATGCTAGGTGTGCCCATTTTGTGCATTACTTAGTACATCGTTTTACATGACATTTCACGATATGTATGTTCATTTGATTACATACTTAGTGCATTGTTTTCACATGCTTACAATTCTGGTATGACATTTGGTTTGTTTACATGGGACAATACATTCATTAACATTAGCTACGCCGTTCGTTAGTAGGTAGTGGTACCATAGGAATTGACAACTCCCGTTCCGGACATCCCAGGGAAAGGGGACAGAAAGGAATGACCGAATTCGATGATATAAGACAGATAGACCTTTAATTTGTTTAAAGGGTTTATCACCACAGTCACAAGGCTTGGATGTATGCATTTTTACAATACCGCATAAATGTTCATATTAAATAGTTGAATGCATTTACACAAAACATAGCTTTGATTTAAACCAAGTTTTACTTCAATACTTTGTTTTTGTGCATATGGTTTAGTTGAGACATTTCACTTGCCATACATGACATTTTGACATAGACATTTTTCACATAGACATTTGACATGGATATTTGACATAGACATTTGACATGGATATTTGACATAGATATTTGACATGGATATTTGACATAGACATTTGACATGGATATTTGACATAGACATTTGACATGATTTACATCTTGACATAAACACTTTGACATATTATTCAATACATTTGACAATTGGGTTAAACGTAGACTTCTTACATTGGTTGGTTTGGTTTGATCAAGTGATTAAGTAACGATGCGTGTGTAATATGATACAAGCATGGTGGATACGCCGCTGGTACTTCCTATATATAAGTGTTTGTATGGTATTACATGTCGTAACGTTATTTGAATCATTTCAATATTTAGACATAGAACATTTTATATAAATAACATATTTTTCACAAGACATTGATTTACAAACAACTTATCTTATACAAACACATTTTTACATGGTCATTTATTTAACCGGACTGTAGGATCGGATTGCGACCTAAACGAGTCGTTCGGAAGAGTTCTAGTCCGTTTCAGAGGCGGAAACTAAGAAACGGACGATAAACAGCTTGTTTCACACTTTAATCTTCTTTTATATTGAATTGACAACCTTTTACAATCAGAAGAATAACCGGCAGCACCTCGGTACACTTGGTAAAAAACTGTTTTAAATGACAAGACAAGAACCCTATTTATAAACTACATGATTTCGCTTGAGACACCTACAAGCGAAATCAACATATAGAATATGTTACAACTTGAAGCGAAATTGACATAATTGTCTTGAAGCGAAATCGTTCATGCAATCTGATTCCATGCAACCTTCAACTTCTATTTTGTCTTTAGTGCATGATGCAAACAATGATGTCACTTGTGTGATGTCATCATCAAGGATGATGACATCATGCTTGATTATATCCGCACCGAACCCGAGACTCGATACAAGACGAAGACGACAGATGTGTGCATCAACAGACTCCCCCTCAGATGTTGACGAGTCTTAAGTGTCGAGTCTTCTCAATCTTCAGTCTTTATCAGTCTTTGAGCTTTCTTCAGAATCTCTATCTAGCTCTATCATATCTCCAATTCTCTCTCCCTCTAATAGACTCCCCCTCAAAACATGCTGGGATTGTAATCTGTCTTTTACAGAAATTCAGAATCCTCAGGTATCGAAACCTGGCACTCTATCTGCTATCCTGCACATTCTCTCTACCCAAAAATAAGATTCACAAGAATAAAATATTTAACAGTTTATCAAATTTCATGCACCAACACTGATCCTTCTCCAATCAGTATACAATCAAACATTAACAATGATCATTTAACAAATTTTTTATCTCTGAAAAAACTTTTCAATCAAAATCACCCAAACCTATTCGTCATGTTTAGCACTCGGAATTTTGAAAATCAGCTCTTCAACATCTGTTGTCTAAAATCTTTTTGAATTTTTTTCAAAATTTATGCTAAAACACACCGAAAATCTTTTTGGATTTTGAAATAACAGAAATAAAATGCAGAAATGAACTATTTACATACAATATTTTTGTGAGTTTGTGTAAGAGGATCATATCAGTTTTTGAGACAAATCACCAACACCGTTAAGCTTCATTTCATTTTAAGTTCTAAACAATTCACTTAGATTGTCAGTATACTGATCCACTTAAATTTTCACACAAAGTTCAACTGTTTCGAGATACGAATTAGTGTTTTAGGACTTAAACATCTACATGTGTCCCACCTCAGTATATACTCCCGTATCCAGACCCCAGTATTCAGTCTTACAGGTGAGTATACCACAGATGATATCTGTAAGGGGAATAAATTATGCAACCGTGATAGCTCAGGTCAAAACTTCCGTTCAGCAGAGAGCCTAGTTGACTTTTAGGTGTGTCCCCTTTAGAGGATCTTTTGAATTACAACAGCCATGATTAGCATTTTTCAATGTTTCATCATTTTTTAGCTGAGGGTGGTGCTATATTTCAAGCAAGCAGAAAGTATTCTCCGGGGACTAGGCCATTGCTTCCGCAAAATCAGAAGTCCCGGGATAATACCCCAGATATCACTGAGTATAAAGACCTAGTATCTCAGAATATGGGACCCTTCAAACAAGATTTCAGGGGTTACCTATATATCCTGGAGGTGTTCCCCACGTAGACGCAAGTAAATTTTATGTTTATATCTCGTCACAATCTACTAAATGTGTAAAAACCTACTGACACATCATCAGTGAGATCGTTTATCACATTTGACTTTCCAATTCTTTAGCATGTTGTGATAGTCCACTGATGTACTATCATTTCCTCTTTTAACAACAAAACTCATTTTTGAATTTTATCATGTTTTTGTCTTTTTCAAATTTTCTAATGTTTTTGGATTTTCTGAAAATTTTTACTCCCCCTAAAATGCAAACACATTTTAGGAAATTTGAAAACCAACTGTACAATAAAGTGACAACTGATATCAAATCGCTTCAAATCGCCATCCACTTGGCATAAACAATCAGAACTCCCCCTCACAACAAACTATTTCCCCATTGTGATTTCAAAACACTTAAGTTTGTTTTAATCAAATGGTTTTTCCGGAAAATAAGTTTGATTTTACCAATTGTAGGTTAGGAGTTAAACTCATCATTTTGTTCTCATATCAAAACCACTTATAGAAAATCAAGTACAACTTAATGTCCCTAATTTACCACTTGTAAGTCGAAATCACTTTCGTGAATTTCTCAAGAAATGTGCCGATTCCTGCTCCACTTAAACCAACCTGGGAGCTCCGGCAAGTCATACTTAACCTGTAAAAATGCTAACAATTTTAAGATTCAATCACACAATCAATCACTAAGAAAGATGCCGATTCCTGATCCGCTATTACAAACTTGGGATCTCCGGCAAGTCCGGTTTTTACTCAAACATAACATCCACCCAAGCCTCACCAGCCTTGGGTGACTTTTGTGGCAAACATCTATCCCACCAACATTTTGATTTATAAAATTCTTGAGCACCTTTTACCTTCCTATCAACCATCTTACCGAAAATATGTTTGACTTTCCCGTTGAAAGCCTTCTCAACATCAAATTCTCCCTTATCAGCGAAGAATTGATTTGAGATCTCTACCTTTCCTACTTTCGACTTCCAATTTTCCTTTGATAATGAAGGAAAATTTTCATCGTTCACCTCAGGAACGGAATTCACAATCTTTTTCTCAACAATTGACTCCTCTGATTTTATGGAATCAGATTCATTGTCAGAACTTCTTTCAGATTTTACAATCCATTTTTGTTTGGTTAAATCACCTCTTCTTTTGTAAAATCGTTTTGAACTTTCACCTTTTTCAGAAATAGAATTTTCAAACACTTTTGATTTCTCAGTTGATTGTTTCTTCTCAAAGACAAGTTTTTCTTTCAGTTTTGAGTTAGAAGTAACTTCCTGTTTTGTGTTGTTGGACTGTTGACAATTCCAAGCAATATGCCCAACCTTTTGGCATTTGAAGCAAATTCTTCTATCAATTCTTTGAGCAAACTTCTTCACATTCCTCTTTACCTCAGCAAGAAACTCTTGATTCGACTGCTTCCAGAACGGTTTCTTCTGCTCATCTTCACAACTTCCACCTGCAACAAATTTTGTTTTTGGTTTATAAGTTTTCTGATTTTGATAATTTTCAGGAGGAATAAATCCTAAACCTTTCTTTTTGAAATTTTTGTTATGGTTTGGTTTCTTTCGATAACCATAACCAGAACAATAACTCTTTTTCTTGTTCAATCTCTGTTGAACTCTTGAAGTGTAATTTTTAGGTTTTTCATCAAGATTTAAATTTTTTATATCAGAAAGATTAATTTCTGTTAATTTGAAAACCTGTTTGATCATTTCAGTTTTTACACTTCTGATTGGAAATTCCTCATCAGAATATAATTTGTCTGAATCATTCAAAGTATAAGCCACTTTGATTGATCCGTCATTCAAATTAGATTTTGATAACAGGAATTCTCTATTGTAAACCCTATTAACCGATGAACTCGGACTCTTTTCTGACGAACTCTGACTATCAGACTCAGACTCCGGTTTTGACTCCTCATCCGTATCCAACACCTGATCGACAACTTTCTTTAATAACTCAGACTCATGATCAGTGTCAGACGCTGTGAATGTAACATCAATATTGTCTGGTAATTCATCAATGATTTCAGACTTTAACTTGATGTTGACTGCCTTTTTTAGACGCTCTTCATTTGGATTCCTGGGAGAATAAGTTTCATGGATCGGGGGCGGACATCTGTTATACTTTACACTTGGTTTCTTACCAGTATCAGTATCTTCAGTCTTTCTGTCCATGAACGCTTCCAGACCTGCAACAGTAGGATAAACACGATCAATCAAGTAATCACATGTAGTGTAACTCAACAGTAATCGTTTAATCCTTTCACTCTCAATCTTCTCAAGTTCCACTTCTTTCTTTAACTGTGCACAATCTTCAATATACTCATTAATGACTTTCTGCTTTGTCATTAATGTTGCACTCATTTTATCCATTGCTTTTTCGGTTTCTGTATTCGTCTTCTTCAGACTATCAACTGTTCTATTCAGCACATCATATGATTCTTTAATGTACTTCACATCAGACAGTAAGTCTTCTTTAATCTTCTCTAATTCAGCAATCTTCGTATCTTTCTCTTCACAAGCTTTAAAAGACTCTGAACACTTCACACATGGTTTTTCAACTTCAACCATTTTTTCAACTATCTTTTCAACCTCGACAGTCTTTTCAACTTCAACGAGTTTCTCTATTTCAACAATTTTTTCTACTTCCACAATTTTCTCAACTTCTACCATTTTTTCAACTTCAACTATTTTTTCAATTTCAATAAGTTTTTCCACCACTTTCTCCACTTCAACGATTTTCTCAATTACTTTCTCAGTCACTGGTTCAACATTTGCTTCTCCAGCTTCTGTCTTTGTCTTTTCATCAGGTTGCATTTTTGTTGCTTCCAGCTCTTTCCTCAATCTTGCCATCTTCTTCTGATACAGCATCTCCATTTTATCTGCAAAAAACAAATTAAAACTAGTAGGATCAATGCCTTTTCTGGCTCTGTTGAGATGTTCTTCCTCATCATCGGTATCCACATCACTTCCAAGATCTGGAAAAATTGGGATTCTTTTATGATTAACCTCATCTTCACCTAGAATTCGAGCAACAAAGCCTGATTCTGATGGAATGTATTTATCCCAACTAAATCCCTCGGCAACTTTTTCGTCATCTTGATGAATAAGTAAAGCTTTCTTCTTTCCATTATCAGTAGCATGAGCATGTACAATTTGAGGTTGTTGAGCATTCTGATGAAAAATTGATTTCTGATAATAGTTGTTCTTTTCTTGATTCTCAGTAGCTTCTTTACTTTTGCACTCTCGTTTAAAATGACCTTTTCCTTTACAACGGAAACAGGTAACCTTTGATTTATCAAATCCCAATGGAGAGGTAGCCATTCCTCGAAATTCATCCCTACCAGTAATCTCTTGAAATTTCTCAGCTCTCCTCCAAGCACTTGCTAAGCACCACTTGATATCCATCACTTCAAGTTCTTCAGCATCAATTTGGTCGTAATCTTCTTTGGTAAGCATCGGATTGCCAATTTTCCCACCGATCAAACTTTCGTAAGACTCTAACATAGTAACCAATGATGCCATGTGCTGCTTGGCAACTTCTGGAGACAAATTCTGGCCATTTTGAATGTTTAATGTAACATTGCATTGAAGATTTGTTGAATTCGATTGTTGAGAACTTGATGTTGTAAAGTTTGGATCAAAACTCGAGAATGATGAAGATCCACCACTTTGAGTAACATTACTCTTTGTTCCGGATGAACCATCTGCACTGAAACCAGTTTGAATCTTTGGGCTAGAGCTGGGGGTAGCCTCAAACTTGTTCCCTCGGTAGTACAGACTGACATCTTGTTTGGCATTTGGATTCGTCATGATAGCTGTTTTCTGAATATCCAACTCATGCTCTTCAATCTTTTGAATAAACTTTGCTAGACTCATATTCTCAGATTTTCTCATGTGTTTGATAATCAACAAATAAGTTCCCCATTTCTGTTGTGGTAATGCTTCAGCAAGTTTATCCACCCATTCCTCATCATCCTTCTTTATATCCAATCTCCCCATTTCCAAGACAAGATGACAATATCTGTCAATTGTCTGTTTCGTTGATTCGTAATCAAAAGCTACAAACATATCGAATGATTTCTTCAGCAACGCCTTTCTGTTTTTAATCATATCCGCGCTTCCTTTGAATTTCTGAATCAATGCTTCCCAAATTGACTTAGCTGTATTATCGTGTTGAAGCAAAACAAATATATCTTCTTTGATTGCCTGTTGAAGAATACTGATCATCATTTTCTCACTAGTATACTTCAATTTGTCAGCTTCTGTAAAGTCACAGAAATCCTTTATAAGCCCACGTTCGTTTGTCGGTTTTTCATAGTCTTTCTCCAACGAACACCATGCATCGAATCTGTAAGCTTGAACCCAGTTCTCAAATCGATTCTGCCATCCTTTGAAGTCTTCAATGTACATGAGCTTTGGTGGCTTTTGATGAGTTCCCGTCTCATTTTCACTGTACAATGCTTCAGCAGCTGTAACCGGAGCTACTGGTGTGGCAAACGCGTTGTAAAAATCTTCTTCCATGCTTCAGTAATTAGCAAAAACTTAGGAAAACACCTTGCAAGCACCTTCAAGCGAAATCCCGAGTAATACAGTTCTGAAGCGAAATCAACTATTCTTTCTTGAAGCGAAAACAGATGTTAAGTCTTGAAGCGAAATCAACTGTTTGTTGAAGCGAAATCTGATATCAGGTTCTATTTCAAGCGAAATTAACTATTTCGCTTCAAACACTCAATGTTTTCAAGCGAAACTCTGCTGAATGTTACTAACTCTTTCAAGCGAAATCAAGTTTTTGTCATTTTTACTTTGAATTTCGGTCTCAAACTTTCAAGGCTTTGTTAGACTACTGTTTTATACAATTGGTGAAAAACTCAGACCAATTTGACCGTTAATTCTCGTCCAGATTGAAAAAGAAGGTGTAGAAATCAGAAAATAGATGATATCAAGCTAAACTCTTCTTCCTGTGCTCTGATACCAATTGTAGGATCGGATTGCGACCTAAACGAGTCGTTCGGAAGAGTTCTAGTCCGTTTCAGAGGCGGAAACTAAGAAACGGACGATAAACAGCTTGTTTCACACTTTAATCTTCTTTTATATTGAATTGACAACCTTTTACAATCAGAAGAATAACCGGCAGCACCTCGGTACACTTGGTAAAAAACTGTTTTAAATGACAAGACAAGAACCCTATTTATAAACTACATGATTTCGCTTGAGACACCTACAAGCGAAATCAACATATAGAATATGTTACAACTTGAAGCGAAATTGACATAATTGTCTTGAAGCGAAATCGTTCATGCAATCTGATTCCATGCAACCTTCAACTTCTATTTTGTCTTTAGTGCATGATGCAAACAATGATGTCACTTGTGTGATGTCATCATCAAGGATGATGACATCATGCTTGATTATATCCGCACCGAACCCGAGACTCGATACAAGACGAAGACGACAGATGTGTGCATACTTATACATATCATCTGATCTTATTGTTTTCAAATGATTTACAAGACAAAGCAAATTACAAGGTTCATGACTAAACATTTTCTTAAACATAAGTCATGAATCCTATTTTTACAAACCTATGTATCTCACAGGCATTTTTATGCTGACGTACCTATTTTCACATGTGTTTTCAGGAGCTTTTCCGTAGGATGTTGATCATGATACTAGGGCGGACCTGTGCCTTAGAGACTTTAAAAGAAGATAGACTATGTTTAATTATGTTCTGAACTCCTTAATTCCTGTTTAAGACAATGTAACACTCTTGTTTAATAAATAAATAAAACTTTGTATGCCATGGTTATGAGACAATTAATTCTGTTACAACACTCCCCGATGTTTCCGCCGCGATTTGTTGTTTTACGCGGTCGGGGTGTGACAGGATGGGCAATCTGAGCGCACCATCCAAAATCTTGAAGACATGCTCAGGGCATGTGTAATCGATTTTGGTAACGGCTGGGAAAAACACCGCCCGTTAGTGGAGTTTTCGTATAACAACAGTTACCACACCAGTATCCAAGCCGCTCCGTTTGAGGCATTATACGGACGGAAGTGCCGATCACCTCTCTGTTGGACAGAAGTTGGTGACAGCCAAATCACTGGCCCAGAACTTGTAGTAGATACAACCGATAGAATTGCTAAGATACGATTGCGAATGGCGTGAGCTCGTGACCGTCAGAAAAGCTATGCAGATAAGCGACGAAAACCACTCGAGTTCTAGGTTGGGGATCGGGTGCTACTCAAAGTCTCACCTTGGAAAGGTGTAGTTCGTTTTGGCAAACGAGGCAAACTCAATCCGCGTTATGTCGGACCGTTTGAAATCATTGAGAAAATTGGCAAAGTCGCTTACAAATTGAATCTACCTGAAGAACTCAGCGGAGTTCACAATATTTTCCATGTGTCGAATCTGAAGAAGTGTCTATCAGATGAGACCCTAATAGTTCCTCTCAAGGAGCTCACTATCGACGACCAGTTGTGATTCGTCGAGGAACCAGTAGAGATTACTGATCGAGATGTTAAGGTTCTCAAGCGTACCAGAATACCTCTTGTCCGAGTTCGTTGGGATTCCCATCGTGGCCCAGAGTATACCTGGGAATGAGAAGACCAAATGAAACTCAAGTATCCCCAGTTGTTTAAGAAAAGTGCAACCACTACTGAGGCCGAAGCTACTGCAGAATTTCGGGACGAAATTCCAAATCAACGGGGGGATGATGTGACACCCTAGGAAAAACCAGTAAACACCGCAACTTAACTAGCTTCCTCAGTAACCACGCGCTAAATTTCGGGACGAAATTTTCTTAACAGGGGGAGAATGTGACAACCCTCGTAATTACATGT
This sequence comes from Helianthus tuberosus, assembly GCA_030545235.1. NCBI lineage: Eukaryota > Viridiplantae > Streptophyta > Magnoliopsida > Asterales > Asteraceae > Helianthus > Helianthus tuberosus. The sequence continues at coordinate 91,410,483 of CM060410.1, forward strand.
ATCCGTACGATTATTTAATGATAATTAAAGTGCTTAGTGACTGTGTTGAATTACTTAACTGCTTCTGATTACTGCGTCACACTTACATGTGTTTGTTAACACACTAGTCTTGTGCAAAAAATTGACTAAATGGTCCTGAATATTTGTCACACCCCGACCGCGTAAAACAACAAAACGTGGCGGAAACGTCGGGGAGTGTTGTAACAGAATCATTGTTTCATAACACATGGAAATTGAAATATTGTTTTATTAAATAAAAGAGTTACAATGTCTTGATAATCAAAGAAACATAACATAAATCACTATTCTTGCATCTTTTATTGTCACTAAGGCCCAAGTCTGCCTAAGTGTATCTTGATAAATCCAATGCATCATATCCTGAAACACATGTGAAAATAGGTACGTCAGCATAAAAATGCCTGTGAGATACATAGGTTTTGTGAAAATTGGATTCATGACTTGTAAGTTTAGAAAAAAAAGTTGTTTAGCAAAAGTCAGTCATGAACCTTGTAAATTGATTTGTTTTGTAAATCGTTTGAAAAACAATAAGTTCAGATGATATGTATAAATAAGAGAATAATGTATGGTTAAATGAATAACCAAGTAAAATGAGTTTGTATAAGATAAGTTGTTTGTAAAACAATGTCTGGTGAAAAGTATGTTATTTGTATAAAATGTTATATGTCTCAAATTGAAATGATTCAAATAACACTACGATATGTAATACCATACAAACACTTATATATAGGAAGTACCAGCGGCGTATCCACCATGCTTGTATCATATTACACACGCCTCGTTACTTAAATCACTTACTCAAACCAAACCACCAAAGTAAAATGTTTATGTATAATCAAATGTCAAAATGTTTATGTGAAAACCATGTCTAATGTCTATGTCTAATGTTTATGTCTAATGTAAATCATGAATTGTGTATGTAAATGTCAAAATGTTTTATGTATGGTAAGTGAAATATATCAACAAAACCATATGTAAAATGCACAAAAACAAGATATTGATGTAAAACATGGTTTAAATCAAAGTTATGTTTTGTGTAATAAATGCATGCTATACTGATATAAACATTTATGCGGTATTGTAAAAATTCATACATCCAAGCCTTGCGACAGTCGGATAACCCTTTTAGTAAAGGTTATCAAAAAATGTATTCGGATTCAGTCATTCCTTACGTCCAAACAAACCCGAGATTTCAGGAATGGGATTTGTCAAGTCCTATGGTACCACTACCTACTACCGAGCGGCATGATCGGTGTTAATGAATGCACATTGTCCCATTTAAACAAACCAAATGTCATACCAAAATGTAAGCATGTGATGAATAATAAATGTACTAAGTATGCACACAATGGACATACATAGCGTAGAATGTAATGTAAAATAATGTACTAAGTACGCACACAATGGGCATACATAGCATAAAATGTAATGTAAAATAATGTACTAAGTACGCACACAATGGGCATACATAGCATAAAATGTAATGTAAAATAATGTACTAAGTACGCACACAATGGGCATACATAGCATAAAATGTAATGTAAAACAATGTACTAAGTACGCACACAATGGGCATACATAGCATAAAACACAATGAAATCATGTACTATAAATGTACTAATGAACATAGCAAGTATATGATGTGAAAACAGGAAAGCATGAAAGTAACAAGTAGGCACATGTGTTCCACCCCAAAATGTTTGGAAAACCGTAAAAGAGGGGGTTCTATGTACTCACTTGAGATTGCTTGGTAGTTCTTGAGTAACAACCAAACAATGCTAGAGATCACGGATATCAAACGGCACCTAATATAGGTAACTACATTAATGAACCGGACCTATAACGGAAGATCGGATAGAATGAGGCTTGTAAACCAAATGAGTAGGGGAACTCATGTAATATGGTTTAACAAGGCCTTCATACTACAATGAAACCTAACCTAAGTGCTTACGACCCATTACGACCCGTTTAGGTAGCTTATGCTACTTTAACTCGTCGTTCGCGTAAAACGCGTTTGGAACGCCTAACTAGCCCTGTGATAAGTAAAATATGCCTTAACATGTCTAATATTGTTACCAAACCAGTTTAGATACCAAAAGTTATGTTACATATGCTTAAAATGAATTTTGGCGTAAAAAGGGAATTTTGGTCATTTACCTAAGGCATATAAACTACCTATCATACAACTAACTAAATATCGTGACCATAAGGTATAACATCGGAAGGTTATTCCCTATATACTATGGTCACCTAATGTATTTGGTCGGATCCTAATGATCGACCAAATGGGTCGGGTTCGAAAGCATAAGCGATTGATTAGATCGCTTACCCTTACGACCCTAGACAAGCACAAAACTAAAAGTGACGAGCTAAGCATGTTGAAACATGCTTAACTAAGCTAGAAAACAAGTTTGGTATCAAAACAAACGGTTTTGATACCTAAGAGTATTTTGGTTACAAAATACGCAATAACATGCATTTCGGCCAAAACTACGACTCGTCACTGAGCCAAGATAACGTGGTAATCAGTAGGTATAGTCACTAGGGACTATGACCTTCGTGATTACGCTCACGTTATGAAGTTCAAACGAACTTCGCATTGACCATAAACTGGTCAATGCAGAAGGTCAAACAAAGTTTGACTTTCGAACTCGAAAAACAATAAAAGAACGAAGGAACACTTACAAAGGGTCCCCAAAAGCTAATCTTGATCCAAGTAGCTCAGGTATGAAACAATGGTTCCAACTTAGAGCTTCTAAGATCAGATTCTTGTGGGTTTTGCAATGAATGGGGTTGGGTATTTATAGTGTTCGTAGAGCCGTTAAGATCGTTCCTCGTTAACCGTGCTTTGATCTTGGCCATACACCTCAAGACCCTGGTTTTCTAAAACCATTTGAGCCCATAGATTTGCCCCAAAACCATGTGCAACAAGTGGAATGGACCAGATGCAATGTTTTTGCAATTCTGCTGTCAGACCCCTGCTTGCGCACCGTAAGACTTAGAACCTTGCGGTGCGCAAGGACCTTGCAGACCAGAAAGTTTGAAAAATGGCAGAACAGGCCCCTGAAGCTCCAAACTTGCTATTTGATGCACTTTTGACACTTTTAGGCCCCGTTAACCCCATTTCAAAGCTCTAAAATGAAGTTAAAGTATAGGGAACTTAAAATGTGCTAAAAAATATCTCGGGTGTCGGTTCGTTTGGCCGTACGATCGTGATGTTCGCTTAATTACGACGGAATGCGCATAAGCGCGAAAAACGATCCAAATGGCGTGACGAATGGATTTTTCTTATGCCAAACACTAAAATAAAATATTTTAGTGCTTACATAAATTTTTGGATGTCCGGATGTATTCGGAACGTAAGTTATGCGCGAAAGTGCAAACTTGTGCACTTTTTGACGCTTTTAGTCCCTGAATGACCCAAAAGTTTATTTTAGCACACCGAACCCCTCAAAGCCTATTTATAAGCTATGTAAAGGATATTTATGGTATGTTTAACTTATGGCCATGATCCGGAATGTCTTTTACAGTTCAAATTGGCATACTTTCGCAGTTTGTCAACTTTAGTCCCTGTAAGCGATTTAACTCGATTTTGCCATACCAAAGCCTTCAAAACTTATTTCTAAGTTATGTAAAGGTTATTTAAGGTATGTTAAGCCTATTTCACTATTCCGGAGTGTTCGTTGCATTAAACGGTTTATATTTACGCATCAGTGCGCGTATAACCTTCCAGAAAGCGATTTAAAGCTTGAAATCGAACAAGAATTGATATGTGCAAAGGGTACACATATTTATACAAATCTCAAGTATGAAATACAATATTTCATTGGTTTGGTATTTGTTTGATGGTCGCAGTGACCCAGGTGTCACAATATTCTCCTATGTGTTAGGAATTAAAAGTGTTACAAAAATATATATAATATATGCTTTACGGAATAATTAAACACTTTAACGGAACGGTATCTAACCTGATAACCGGATATTACCCGGGACACCAAATATTTGTCAACCACATTATTTAATTATTTTGAGCTAGTCATGGTCCCCGTACACCATAACACCCACTAAAAATCATATAACTAACATATATGGGTGCATACTTGAATTCTAACTTGTGATTACCATTTAGTTGCAAAATTTACATCCAACCCCCCTAAACCGAATTCGGTCCCCAAGTGGACCCACCATATATCCACACCATACTCCACATCCTACTCCTAGATTTCATTCTAATTTAATAATAGATTGTTGCTTGTTGTTGTTTACAAAATATATAGTAAATCTTTATAAGGATGGCATGGAGATCACTAACATCATTCCATATCCTTCATAAGATTTCACTCTCTCTTCCACTCTCTTCTCTCCCTCTCTCGGCCACACCCATAACCGCCACCATCACCACCACTTCACAACCATCTTCATCCGTTAAACAAGTTCCATACAAGCTTTGAAGGTGATTCAAGGAGGTTGCACTTGTGGAACTTCAAATGGGCTTTGTTCTTGCTTCTTCATCACCATTTCTCATCATCTTTGTCACTAGATTCTTCCCTAGCCTTGTGCTAGTAGTAAGTTCATTATGTCACCTTTGTTCATCTTGTTTCATGATTAAAAGTTGTAGTATGATGGTTATGTTTGAAACACTAAATAACAAGAACCAAAATGATGAACATAAAGCTTTATTAAAAATGAAACATGATGTAATAATGTTAGTATGAAGTTGTTTTGATATGTTGCTGACTACTTGCTGATTACTTGTTAATGTTAAATATCGTTATTGATCGCTAAACATGTTAACATAATCAATCGAGCACGCTTTAGAATGTTAAAAGCTGAAAACAGGAGGCTGTTTAGTGATTACAGCCAACTTCAGTTGGCTGTAACCGGACCTTAATTAAACGAAAAATGCATTTTCTGAAGTCTAGATTTATGTATTATGAAATGCGGTTCTAATGGCACTAGAATCATAATTTTTGGACTTCGTTTGCTATTTTTAAAGGGGCGTTTTGTAACCGCAGCAAAAGCTGCATTTTTGCTGCTGAAAATATGTGTTATATTCTTCATCATAACTTGAAACCTGAGTAGAACTAGGTCATGAAACTTGTACTGTAAATGACCACTGATGTATTTGTAATCCTCCCACTAGAATTTCGTAAATCAGACTTATGATGAATTTTAAATAAATTATTCCGTGGACTGCAGTCAGAAAAAGATGAATCTGATTTCATTCCGGTAAATGAATTTTTATAAAATATTGGTAATGAGTTGGATCCCGAAATTTTTACACAATAATATTTGGATCGTTTAAGAGCTTCTGTAAAAAGTTGGGAATTTTTGGAATAAGTTAACTATTTTATTAAAATCCCCGAAAACAGTCCAGTTGTGAAGATTAAAGCTGAAACGACATAAGTAGTAAATTGTGTGTCTAAATGTCAGGTAGGTTATCTAAGAATAATCTACCATGTTATATGTCAATAAAGGTGTTATGTGCAATGTCGTATGTTTGCTTATAAATGGGAATATATGGGAAGTTTATATGGGCATGAACCGTTAAAGTGATGCATGTTATGTGATAGATGTGTGTAGGAACTTTGTGCTCTATTTGAAACCACCAAATGACTAACTGGTAATCATATTAGGACGTGATTGACCGACCTTGACTGTTAGCTATTTGTGAGAGTCAAACCGAGCAACCAAAGGTGACAAATCAAAGTAAACGGATCATATTAATGTATCACTGAAGACATGCTCGCCTATAAGTGAACACTCACCCCAAGAGTTCCCAGGTAAGAGTGACTGGTCCGATACTGCGGATTTGTACGAACACTCTAGCCTTCGACAGAAAACTCAGGGTACAGGCATTCACTCTTCCAGTTTGCACGTGTTCACATTATACGACCCAAACTTTGACGAGATTTGAAAACTTAGAGGGTTCAAAACCTCATAACAGGGGGTTCAAAACCTTACAATAGAGGGTTCAAAACCTAGTAATCAATCATCCTAGAACAGATGATTAGTTTTCAAAGCGGTTTTGAAATTTATGTTCTTGTTGTGGTTGTCGCCTAAGGATAGGTGACAGTATTGTTTTATAACTAAACGCAAGAAAACTCGCGTTAGGGTCCTAGGAAGGTTATAGACTAGGTCAAAGTATTACTAATAACCTAATTCCCTATAACCAAGAGCTCTGATACCAACTTTTCTGTCACACCCCGACCACGTAAAACAACAAAACGTGGCGGAAACGTCGGGGAGTGTTGTAACAGAATCATTGTTTCATAACACATGGAAATTGAAATATTGTTTTATTAAATAAAAGAGTTACAATGTCTTGATAATCAAAGAAACATAACATAAATCACTAGTCTTGCATCTTTTATTGTCACTAAGGCCCAAGTCCGCCTAAGTGTATCTTGATAAATCCTATGCATCATATCCTGAAACACATGTGAAAATAGGTACGTCAGCATAAAAATGCCTGTGAGATACATAGGTTTTGTGAAAGTAGGATTCATGACTTGTAAGTTTAGAAAAAAGGTTGTTTAGCAAAAGTCAGTCATGAACCTTGTAAAATGATTTGTTTTGTAAATCGTTTGAAAAACAATAAGTTCAGATGATATGTATAAATAAGAGAATAATGTATGGTTAAATGAATAACCAAGTAAAACGAGTTTGTATAAGATAAGTTGTTTGTAAAACAATGTCTTGTGAAAAGTATGTTATTTGTATAAAATGTTATATGTCTCAAATTGAAATGATTCAAATAACGCTACGATATGTAATACCATACAAACACTTATATATAGGAAGTACCAGCGGCGTATCCACCATGCTTGTATCATATTACACACGCCTCGTTACTTAAATCACTTACTCAAACCAAAACCCCAAAGTACAATGTTTATGTATAATCAAATATCAAAATGTTTATGTGAAAACCATGTCTAATGTCTATGTCTAATGTTTATGTCTAATGTAAATCATGAATTGTGTATGTAAATGCCAAAATGCTTATGTATGGTGAGTGAAATATATCAACTAAACCATATGTAAAATGCACAAAAACAAGATATTGAAGTAAAACATGGTTTAAATCAAAGTTATGATTTGTGTAATAAATGCATGCTATACTGATATAAACATTTATGCGGTATTGTAAAAATTCATACATCCAAGCCTTGCGACAGTCGGATAACCCTTTTAGTAAAGTTATCAAAAAATGTATTCGGATTCGGTTATTCCTTACGTCCAAACAAACCCGAGATTTCAGGAATGGGATTTGTCAAGTCCTATGGTACCAGTACCTACTACCGAGCGGCATGATCGGTGTTAATGAATGTACATTGTCCCATTTAAACAAACCAAATGTCATACCAAAATGTAAGCATGTGATGAATAATAAATGTACTAAGTATGCACACAATGGACATACATAGCATAGAATGTAATGTAAAATAATGTACTAAGTACGCACACAATGGGCATACATAGCATAAAATGTAATGTAAAATAATGTACTAAATACGCACACAATGGGCATACATAGCATAAAATGTAATGTAATGTAAAATAATGTACTAAGTACGCACACAATGGGCATACATAGCATAAAATGTAATGTAAAATAATGTACTAAGTACGCACACAATGGGCATACATAGCATAAAATGTAATGTAAAACAATGTACTAAGTACGCACACAATGGGCATACATAGCATAAAACACAATGAAATCATGTACTATAAATGTACTAATGAACATAGCAAGTATATGATGTGAAAACAGGAAAGCATGAAAGTAACAAGTAGGCACATGTGTTCCACCCCAAAATGTTTGGAAAACCGTAAAAGAGGGGGTTCTATGTACTCACTTGATTTTGCTTGGTAGTTCTTGAGTAACAACCAAACAATGCTAGAGATCACGGATATCAAACGGCACCTAATATAGGTAACTACATTAATGAACCGGACCTATAACGGAAGATCGGATAGAATGAGGCTTGTAAACCAAATGAGTAGGGGAACTCATGTAATATGGTTTAACAAGGCCTTCATACTACAATGAAACCTAACCTAAGTGCTTACGACCCATTACGACCCGTTTAGGTAGCTTATGCTACTTTAACTCGTCGTTCGCGTAAAACGCGTTTGGAACGCCTAACTAGCCCTGTGATAAGTAAAATATGCCTTAACATGTCTAATATTGTTACCAAATCAGTTTAGATACCAAAAGTTATGTTACATATGCTTAAAATGAATTTTGGCGTAAAAAGGGAATTTTGGTCATTTACCTAAGGCATATAAACTACCTATCATACAACTAACTAAATATCGTGACCATAAGGTATAACATCGGAAGGTTATTCCCTATATACTATGGTCACCTAATGTATTTGGTCGGATCCTAATGATCGACCAAATGGGTCGGGTTCGAAAGCATAAGCGATTGATTAGATCGCTTACCCTTACGACCCTAGACAAGCACAAAACTAAAAGTGACGAGCTAAGCATGTTGAAACATGCTTAACTAAGTTAGAAAACAAGTTTGGTATCAAAACAAACGGTTTTGATACCTAAGAGTATTTTGGTTACAAAATACGCAATAACATGCATTTTGGCCAAAACTACGACTCGTCACTGAGCCAAGATAACGTGGTAATCAGTAGGTATAGTCACTAGGGACTATGACCATCGTGATTACGCTCACGTTATGAAGTTCAAACGAACTTCGCATTGACCATAAACTGGTCAATGCAGAAGGTCAAACAAAGTTTGACTTTCGAACTCGAAAAGCAATAAAAGAACGAAGGAACACTTACAAAGGGTCCCCAAAAGCTAATCTTGATACAAGTAGCTCAGGTATGAAACAATGGTTCCAACTTAGAGCTTCTAAGATCAGATTTTTGTGGGTTTTGCAATGAATGGGGTTGGGTATTTATAGTGTTCGTAGAGCCGTTAAGATCGTTCCTCGTTAACCGTGCTTTGATCTTGGCCATACACCTCAAGACCCTGGTTTTCTAAAACCATTTGAGCCCATAGATTTGCCCCAAAACCATGTGCAACAAGTGGAATGGACCAGATGCAATGTTTCTGCAATTATGTTGTCAGACCCCTGCTTGCGCACCGTAAGACTTAGAACCTTGCGGTGCGCAAGGACCTTGCAGACCAGAAAGTTTGAAAAATGGCAGAACAGGCCCCTGAAGCTCCAAACTTGCTATTTGATGCACTTTTGACACTTTTAGGCCCCGTTAACCCCATTTCAAAGCTCTAAAATGAAGTTAAAGTATAGGGAACTTAAAATGTGCTAAAAAATATCTCGGGTGTCGGTTCGTTTGGCCGTACGATCGTGATGTTCGCTTAATTACGACGGAATGCGCATAAGCGCGAAAAACGATCCAAATGGCGTGACAAATTGATTTTTCTTATGCCAAGCACTAAAATAAAATATTTTAGTGCTTACATAAATTTTTGGATGTCCGGATGTATTCGGAACGTAAGTTATGCGCGAAAGTGCAAACTTGTGCACTTTTTGACGCTTTTAGTCCCTGAATGACCCAAAAGTTTATTTTAGCACACCGAACCCCTCAAAGCCTATTTCTAAGCTATGTAAAGGATATTTATGGTATGTTTAACTTATGGCCTTGATCCGGAATGTCTGTTACAGTTCAAATTGGCATACTTTCGCAGTTTGTCAACTTTAGTCCCTGTAAGCGATTTAACTCGATTTTGCCATACCAAAGCCTTCAAAACTTATTTCTAAGTTATGTAAAGATTATTTAAGGTATGTTAAGTCTATTTCACTATTCCGGATGTTCGTTGCATTAAACGGGTTATATTTACGCATCAGTGCGCGTATAACCTTCCAGAAAGCGATTTAAAGCTTGAAATCGAACAAGAGTTGATATGTGCAAAGGATACACATATTTATACAAATCTCAAGTATGAAATACAATATTTCATTGGTTTGGTATTTGTTTGATGGTCGCAGTGACCCAGGTGTCACAATATTCTCCTATGTGTTAGGAATTAAAAGTGTTACAAAAATATATATAATATACACTTTACGGAATAATTAAACACTTTAACGGAACGGTATCTAACCGGATAACCGGATTTTACCCGGGACACCAAATATTTTTCAAACACAATATTTAATTATTTTGAGCTAGTCATGGTCCCCGTACACCATAACACCCACTAAAAATCATGTAACTAACATATATGGGTGCATACTTGAATTCTAACTTGTGATTACCATTTAGTTGCAAAATTTACATCCAACCCCCCTAAACCGAATTCGGTCCCCAAGTGGACCCACCATATATCCACACCATACTCCACATCCTACTCCTAGATTTCATTCTAATTTAATAATAGATTGTTGCTTGTTGTTGTTTACAAAATATATAGTAAATCTTTATAAGGATGGCATGGAGATTACTAACCTCATTCCATATCCTTCATACGATTTCACTCTCTCTTCTACTGTCTTCTCTCCCTCTCTCGGCCACACCCATAACCGCCACCATCACCACCACTTCACAACCATCTTCATCCGTTAAACAAGTTCCATACAAGCTTTGATGGTGATTCAAGGAGGTTGCACTTGTGGAGCTTCAAATGGGCTTTGTTCTTGCTTGTTCATCACCATTTCTCATCATCTTTGTCACTAGATTCTTCCCTAGCCTTGTGCTAGTAGTAAGTTCATTATGTCACCTTTGTTCATCTTGTTTCATGATTAAAAGTTGTAGTATGATGGTTATGTTTGAAACACTAAATAACAAGAACCAAAATGACGAACATAAAGCTTTATTAAAAATGAAACATGATGTAATAATGTTAGTATGAAGTTGTTTTGATATGTTGCTGACTACTTGCTGATTACTTGTTAATGTTAAATATCGTTATTGATCGCTAAACATGTTAACATAATCAATCGAGCACGCTTTAGAATGTTAAAAGCTGAAAACAGGAGGCTGTTTAGTGATTACAGCCAACTTCAGTTGGCTGTAACCGGGCCTTAATTAAACGAAAAATGCATTTTCTGAAGTCTAGATTTATGTATTATGAAATGCGGTTCTAATGGCACAAGATCATAATTTTTGGACTTCGTTTGCTATTTTTAAAGGGGCGTTTTGTAACCGCAGCAAAAGCTGCATTTTTGCTGCTGAAAATATGTGTTATATTCTTCATCATAACTTGAAACCTGAGTAGAACTAGGTCATGAAACTTGTACTGTAAATGACCACTGATGTATTTGTAATCCTCCCACTAGAATTTCGTAAATCAGACTTATGATGAATTTTAAATAAATTATTCCGTGGACTACAGTCAGAAAAAGATGAATCTGATTTCATTCCGGTAAATGAATTTTTATAAAATATTGGTAATGAGTTGGATCCCGAGATTTTTACACAATAATATTTGGATCGTTTAAGAGCTTCTGTAAAAAGTTGGGAATTTTTGGAATAAGTTAACTGTTTTATTAAAATCCCCGAAAACAGTCCAGTTGTGAAGATTAAAGCTGAAACGACATAAGTAGTAAATTGTGTGTCTAAATGTCACGTAGGTTATCTAAGAATAATCTAACATGTTATATGTCAATAAAGGTGTTATGTGCAATGTCGTATGTTTGCTTATAAATTGGAATAGATAGGAAGTTTATATGGGCATGAACCGTTAAAGTGATGCATGTTATGTGATAGATGTGTGTAGGAACTTTGTGCTCTATTTGAAACCACCAAATGACTAACTGGTAATCATATTAGGACGTGATTGACCGACCTTGACTGTTAGCCATTTGTGAGAGTCAAACCGAGCAACCAAAGGTGAGTTCAGCACTAAACCTACGTACTCACTACGTACCACTGTCCTCGGATTGGGAAGGGCACCAGCGCTAAACCTATGTATTCACTACGTACCACCATCCTCGGATTGGGAAGGACACCGGCGCTAAACCTACATATTTAATATGTACCTCTGTCCTCGGATTGGGAAGGACACATATGTTGGTGCACTACATCTGTTGATTCCGTCTAGGTGTCTAGGATCAGGTCTTACGTCGTATTTTATAGCATAGGGCACGTTTTACGAGAAAACAGGAGTCTGTATAGGTGTTACATGTCTGGTCCGCTCATAGGGACATAGGGATGTTGGTCAGCTTATTTGGCAGTGTGGATCGCTTATTTGTACATGTCTGGTCCGCTTTTATGGTCATGTGACACATAAGCGAACCAGAAACTCTATATATAGGTGTCATTAGGGCGAACCACATAACATATTTGTTGAATTCCATGCCGAAGCTCTGCCGGTGTGAAGATTGAACTGTAAAACGTTTCATATCAATAAAACAAGCAGTTAAGAGGAAGAACAAGCTACTTCTACTTGCATTTCTTATTATTCCGCATCTGAAACGCAAGAGACAACCTCTGAACGACTCGTTCGGGTCAGCAAACGATCCTACAACATATATATACATCTAGTCTAGTGGTTTACAACATGGGGTAGCCCCCACCGTTTATGGTTTGGAAAATAAGTAAAAGTTGATTTAACCTGCAATTACAAACAAACTCATAGTTTTTGAAAAAAACTACATTATAACGAACACCTACTGTGAACTCGCTCAACTTTGTTGTTGATTCGTTGTTACATGCCTTGCAGGTCGTTAGGTACTTATGGAGCTTGCGCGAGGAGGAGGTCGTTGTGGGATATGGATAGTTATGTCCCGTGTTAAACACTTCATCTTTAAGAACTTAATGAACTGATGTTTTGGACCTTAAACTTATGAACTATGGAACTTATGTTTTGGGGATGTATCTTTAATGCTTCCGCTGTTTAATTTAAACTTGGTTAACTAGCTTTTGATCACCAATTGTATTGTAGTTGGTTTTATTTATTTAATTACGTCGTTCAATATGATTGGTGGCACGATCCTGGTCATGGCACACCTCCAAGCGGTGATACTCCGCATGGTGGATTTTGGGGGTGTGACACCATGGTTGGGCATAACAAACTTACCTCCTCATATCGGTCTGTGTAGGCTCGATGCTCACCGCTGTCTTGCTTAAGATCGTCGAATTCCCTTTCCAGCGCCCTTATTTCATGATGAGGACAGAATTCCTTCATCATTAGAGTTCGAAGCTCTTCCCAGGTTTGAGCCAATGCCACATCGGCACCCCTATCTCTCATCACACCATTCCACTATGTTAAAGCTCGTTTCTCAAAGACACTAGATGCGAATTCAACCTTTCGCTCATTTTCACACTAAACATGTCTGAATGTGCTTTCTAGACTCTCGAACCATTGTAGGAGCACAGTTGCTCCCTGAGACCCAGAAAATTTCAATGGCTTAGCTGAATTGAATGTTTTGAAGTCACACTGGGCATTGTTATTGTTGTTATTCGCTTGGTTTATCTGGGTAATGAGGTTCGGAATCACAGCAGCCATCTGCTGAACGATTGTGGCTGCGAGGGCAGCAATCTCAGTTTGGTCGCGTCTAGGAGGCATTTGCTAAAAAGAACAAGAAAATATGAGAAACGAGTGAGATTGACATTTGAATGGATAAAAGAGATATTGAAGATATCAATGAAACATAAGGAAGGCGATCATTCGTTTGTTGCCTCGAACAAACAAACGACGCACAATGGCCGAACAAAGTAAAAAGGTCCTTATAATGTATCGCGAATACATGCTTTAGCCTATAAGTGGACACTCACCCCAAGAGTTCCCAGGTAAGAGTTACTGGTCCGATTATGTGGATTTGTACGAACACTCTAGCCTTAGACAAAAAACTCAGGATACAGGCACCCACCCTTCTAGATTGCAGGTGTTCACATTAATAAAACCCAAACCTTGACGAGATTTTGAAAACTTTGAAGGTTAAAAACCTTATAATAAATCGTCTAAGAAGAGATGATTAGTTTTCAAGTCAGATTCGTAATTCGTGTACTTGTTGTGGTTGTCACCTAAGATAGGCAACGGTATTGTTTTAAGACTAAACACAAGATAACTTGTGTTAGGGTCCTAGGAAGGTTATAGTCTAGGTCAAAGCATTACTAATAACCTAATTCCCTATAACCATGAGCTCTGATACCAACTCTTCTGTCACACCCCGACAGCGTTAAAACAAAAAACCATGGCGGAAACATCGGGGAGTGTCGTAACAGAATCATTGTTTCACAACACATGGATTGAAGTTTTGTTTTTTTGAATTATGTTTATTACATTCTCGAAATCAAAAGCAAATCATGAAAAATTTGTCCTTCATTGTTATTAAGTCACTAAGGCCTCGTCATCCCTATGTGAGCATGCATCATAATCATCATCAAACATCATCAAACAGCGGTACCTGAAACATATGTGAAAGTACGTCAGCATAAAAATGCCGGCAAGTACATAGGTTTTGTGAGTGTGTCAGATTCATGCCCTTGAGTTCATATTGCAATACCTCGTCCAACTACGAGAGTTGTCGAGTGTGTACCTTGAAAACAAAAGAGTTTGATATTACAGTATGTTTTTATCAACTTTTGCAAGTCGATATATGTATAAACAAAAACCATTGTAGCCATGAATCTTAACTGAAAACATTTTTCTTTGTAAACCAAGTAGTAAATCCTTGTTGAATAGTAAAAAATGTTTGGTTTGTATCTTTAAGTAAACCTTGTAGAGTAACTTCGTTTAGAAAACATTTGTCCAAGTGATCTAGATAACGCAACGACATGTAATGTGTTAAAAGCACTTATATATAGGAAGTACCAGCGACGTATCCACCATGCTTTTATCACATTACACACGCCCCATTACCTAATCACTTACCATAGCCAAATCGTTCAATAGTTCAATAGTTCCAATCGTTCAAATAGTTCACATAGATCAAATAGTTCCAATGGTTCAATAGTTCAAATCGTTCACATAGTTCAGATAGTTCCAGTAGTTCACATAGTTCAAATAGTTCACATAGTTCAATAGTTCCAGTGGTTCAATTAGTTCAAGTAGTTCACATAGTTCAATAGCTCCAGTGGTTCAAATAGTTCACATAGTTCAATAGCTCCAGTGGTTCATGTTTAAATTATGAAAACTAACTTTTTGGTTGTTTTATTGAATACATTCAAACCTTTGTGACTAATCCTAATCGTTCAACTCGTATTAACAAACCACCAAAGGGTAAGTTAACAATCATCAGGTTCTGTCGTTACCCACATTACCCCCATAACCATGGTGAAAGTCTGATAACGGGATTTGTCAGATCCATTGGTATCATAATATCCTATGGTACCATAACGTACTACTAGTCGGCTTAAAATAGTTAATGAATGTCATTCAATTGTCTTCTGACCAACACCCCAACAAGTTTGTTCATATAATTGGAAATCGTTGTGTTCAATATAAACCATAGTACTTGTTTTAGAAAACTCGAAATCGTTTACCACATATGAATCACCCCAAAACATTCGAAAACGGTAAAAGAGGGGAACTATGTACTCACATTGAATTGCAAAGTATCCTCGATTTAAATGAACTTAACAAAGCTCGGACAAACCAAGGAAATCAAGTGGCACCTAATAATAGGATCGCTAGTTATAAATCGACGCCTATTTCGGAAGATCGGGTAGAATGAGGTCTCGTAAATCAAATGAGTATTGGAACTCATGTGATATGGTTTAACAAAGCCTATATTCTAAATTGGAACCTATCCTAAGTGCTTACGACCCGTTACGACCCATTAAGATAGCTTACGCTACTTTAACGCGTCGTTCGTGCGAATGCGCGTTCGAGACGCCTAACTAGTCCTATGACATGTATTATATGCCCTAACATGTTTAAATATGTTGCATAATCAGTTTAAGTGACAAAATTTAAGTTACATATGCTTAAAATCAAATTATGCATGAAATGGGCATTTTGGTCATTTACCTATGGCATATAATCTACCTATCATACAACTAATTTCACTAAGTGACTATAAGGTATAACCTCGGAAGGTTATTCCCTATACAAGTATGGTCACAAAATATGCTTAGTCGGATCCTAACGATCGATCAAACGGGTCGGGTTCGAAAGTCTAAGCGGTTGTAAAGACCGCTTGACTTAAGACCCTAAACAAGCACTAGACTAAAAGTGACGAGTTAAACATGTTAAAACATGTTTAACTAAGTTAGAAAAACAGGTTTGATATCAAAACAAAGTGTTTTGATACCCAAAATAGCCTCGTTGCAAAATACGCATAAATACACATTTTGACCGAAACTTTGACTCGTCACTTCGACTAATCGACGTGGTAATCAGTAGGTATAGTCACATGGGACTATAACCATCGTGATTACACTCACGTTGCAAAGTTCGATTGATCTTTGACTTAACCAATTCATGTTCAAAGTAGAAAGTCAAACACTGTTTGACTTTCATGCTTGAAAAGCATAAACAAGCATGAAAGAAGCTTACAAAAAGTCGAAGCTAGGAAGAATTGAACTAAATTACTCAGGTATGAAGCCTTGAACAATGTGAGAGCTCCAACTTCGAGTAAATCAGATCAAATGTGCAAATGAAAGTGGCAAACATGGTGGGTATTTATAGGAAACATTGAACCTTTGACATCATTACAAGTGTTTTTGAAAGAATCAAAGCTTGATCCAAGCCATACACTTGTGACCCATTATTTTAAATACCTTGGGAGCTCATAAACAAGTCCATGGTATGCCAAAACCAGGGTTAAAATCAGAGAAAACAGGCTGCTAAACCAAGTTCACTGAATCTGCCAGCACCCTTGGTCGCACCCCGCGTAGACAAACACTCAAGTCTTCGCGGCCCGCCTAGCAACTTTCAACTAATCCCAACTCAAGCCTAAAACTTTGATTTTGTTGCATTTAATGCCCGTTAACCCCATTTCAAGGCTCTACAATGAATTTAAAGTACAGGAACTTAAAATATGCTTGAAAACATCTCGGATGTCGGTTCGTTTGGTCGTACGGTTGGGTTATTCAGTTAATTACGACGAAAACTCGAACGGACGCAAAAACGATCCAAATTGCGCGACGAATGGCATTTTAGCATTCCAATCACTAAAATAAAATTTTTTAATGATTAAAATTTTTTTGGATGTTCGGCTATGTTCAGAACGTAAGATATAAGCGTAAATGCAAACTTATGCACTTTTTGACGCATTAGTCCCTGCTTGATCAAATAAGCATATTTTCACATAACGAACCCTTCAAAGCCTATTTCTAAGCTATGTAAAGGATATTTAGGGTATGTTTAGCTTATGATCAAGTTCTGGAATGTTCATTACTATAAGAATCAGCATAGTTTCGCAGTTTGTCGCAATTAGTCCCTGTGATCGAATAAACTTGTTTTCGACACACCAAACCCTCCAAAACTTATTTCTAAGTTATGTAAAGGTTATTTAAGGTATGTTAAGCCTATTTCACTATTCCATAGTGTTTTTCGCATTAAACTGGTTACGTTTATGCACCAATTCGCATATAACTTTCCAGAAAGCGATTTAAAGCTCGAAAGTGAACAAGAATTGATATGTGCAAATGATACACGTATTTATACAAATTCCAAGTATGAAACACAATATTTCATTGGCTTTGTATTTGTATGATGGTCGTAGAGGCACATATGTCACAGTATTAATATGGTTCCTCTCCTTCCTCACAGTTGGGATTAGTTGGAGATTTGGAACAGACATCGTCACGAAGTTAGACGAGAGTTTCTCTCCTTTCCTCGCAGTTGGGAATTAGTTGGAGATTTAAGATACGTTTCAGTCGACGTATTGAATATAAATTACCTCTCCTCAGTTGGAATTGCGTCTCAGTTAACGTTTTTAAAATATAAGTCCCTCTCCACAGTGGGAGATTTGGAAGTACGTTGCAGTTGACGTTTAAATATAAGTCCCTCTCCACAGTGGGAGATTTGGGAGTACGTCGCAATTGACGTTTAAATACAAGTCCCTCTCCAAAGTGGGAGATTTAGGAGAACGTCGCAATTGACGTTTTAAATATAAGTCCCTCTGCATAGTGGGAGATTTGGGAGTACGTAGCAGTTGACATTTAAATATAAGTCCCTCTCCACAGTGGGAAATTTGGGAGTGATTTAACATCGCATAGTTTGATGAAATTTCTATCTCCTTAATTACATAAGAACTAGTAGACCGAGTAATTTACAAGAAATTTATTTGCTTGATTGCTAGCGGTCCTTCGTCTAATTGTCTTCACCCAATAGAGTTGGCACTTTTAGTCCTTCTCCTTCCACATTGTTAGGATTAGTTGGAGATTCTAGGACAAGTCTCAATTGATGTTTTAAATACATGCTCTTCTCCTTAGTTAGAGATTTGGTATAAGCCTCAATTCAGTCAGCGTTTAAATACATGCCCTTCTCCACAGTGGGAGATTTGGGATACGGCTCCTTATAGTCACTGTTTAAATATAAGCCCTTCTCCGCAGTGGGAGATTTGGGATATGCCTCAATATAGTACATGTGACAACTGGCATTTTCCGAGTAATTTTCGTACCAATAAAACAATTTTTAATATTATATGGTTATGTGTTTTGAACATATGAAGTGCATAATTTCACGACAAACATTTAGAGAACTCACAAATACATTTCATGATGCATGTTATTCATTTTTATTCTTTGCGACTTGAAACAGTCTAGACAGTGCTCAGGAATGGCTAGTACACTTCCTAGTTAGACTAGTAGTGTTGACATGGGTTCATTACCTAGATAAACGACACATTTAGGACACAGATTGAGTTCTAGAGTCAATATCACTAAATTTCATCTGAGAAAATAAGGGGTTATGTTAGTACCTTCCAAAAAAAAAAAAAAACAAACACTAAAAACTACCCAAAACTAACTATAAATGGCAAAATCAGGATAATTCAGTAAAAATTCAGCAATCACTAGTTCATATAATATTCAGAAATAGTGTTTGAATGCCCAGAATAACTTAAAAATATTGGTAACGTTATCAAGACATAATAACACATTATGCTATACAAGTTACAAATATTGATCTTTTAGTGATTCGATGACGAAACAAACAACCAATTACTATCTTGACACAAATATACAAACTGATTAACATATCCTAGCAACATTAAGCTAGAGTAATTCACCATACATCATGAATTACATCATAAACCCCTAAACACATGACTACACTACTAAGTGATACTTATCTTCATCATTAAACACTTAGCAAATTTTAAACAAATTAAGCACCCCCCCCCTTTGTGACCGTCCCCAAGGGGACCCACCCACCTTCAACTTGATGACTAATCTTCTTGTTTAGTCAAAGATCCTTTTCCTTAATCCTATGGTTAATATTATGGGGGGAAGTTATAGACCAAGATGTTACACTCCTTATCTACTCAACATCATTCTCATTTTCTAGACACACCAAAAATCTCGGCTGAACATACCCCCCCTCTAACTCTCGGCCGAACATACCTCCTCTCCTTCCCCTCTAACTCTCAGCCGAACATACCCCCCCCCCCCTCAATCTTCATCTTCAACCAATTTTAAGCTAATCCAAGTGCATCCTAAGGTGTATCAAGCATATTCAAGAAGGTGTCAAGCAATAAGAATTAAAGGGCCTCTCTTGGGAGCTATTATCCACCACTTTTCTTCATCTTCATCTTCATCTTCTTGTTACTTCCCTAGCCTTGTGCTAGTAGTAAGTCTCGTGAACACCCATTTTTCATCTTGTTTATGTAGATGTAACATATGTATAACTTAACATCTGAAAGATCTTACAAAACCAAGATGATGAACACTTTAAATCAAGCTAAAAATCATAAGAAAACAAGTTGTTTATGACGTGTTATGAATTTGTTTAGTTGATTGTTTGTGTTTATGATGATGAACATCACATAAAGACTTGCTAGATGATGATTAGAAACATGATCTAACAAGTGAACATGAGGATCTTGAAAGATCCATGTTGAATATGTTGTATGAAAATGGATGAACTTGAAAGTTAGAAGTTGTTAAGTTCATAAATTGTTACATCAAAGTTATGGACTTTTTGAAGGATGGATGAGTTCCTAAATAGTTTTCTAAAACGTTTAGTAAAATCATAAGTTAAGTATGATTTTTTTAAATAAATAAACATACTTCAAAACCATAGAAAAATACTACATGTTCAAAAGTTCATCTTAGTATATTTGATGATATATTATGATGTAAATTGTTGTGGGAAAATTGTTGATGATTTTTGAAAAGAAAATGATATGTCTTGAAAACATGGAAACTCCATTTTCCAAGGGAAACTATGGCCAAATTTTTATAAAATACAAACACTTAGAAAATATTTTTATTACAAGGTTCTTACAAGTAAATTTGTTCAAAAATTATAAGTGTAAAAATTCCCACAATTTTTGTATAAAAATACAAGCAAAGAAGGTATGGTTTTTCTAGAAATAAAATGGTTATAAATATATATTTTAGGAAATATATATTTATTGGTCACTTGATCTATGTGCTATGTGTATATTGTTTGTATTAGTTATACTAAAAGTAGGGACTTAAAATAGTATATATACAAACAAATACAACAAAAATCCCAAATAAAGATTTCAAGAATAAATTTCAGTCATATGGTTTGGACACAAAAATTGGACGATTCGGACACTAGGACATAATGGAAAAATATTTCATATATATATTCCGGATTAAAAATATAATATACCAACCGAACAAGTGACAAAATATATATTTTTACAAGTATATAAAGATATATTATATTTTGTCAACTGTGAAAATATATTATTATTGAAGTGTATGAAATTATATTTTTCATAAACATTTTAATAATATATTATTTTAGTTGGAGCTAAAATATATATTTTTAGGGTTAATCTTAAAAATAAATTATTTTTAAGATATATGGAAATACAAGTATTTTCCAAGCCTAAAATCTAAACATATAAAATTCTATAAACTTTTCTTAAAAATGAGTATTTTATGAATGCAAGAAAAATACGTATTCCTATATGTACAAATACATGCCAATATATACTACAAACACTTGGTAAAAATATCCTTATACAAGTATTATACTTAATTATGAGAATACAAAATTAAATACGCAAAATACTCATGGTACAAGTATACCTATACTTGGGGATAAATATGCAAGTATAACACTTAACAAATGGTACCATTGGTTTTGTATATTATAAACACATGCATATGGAAATAATATATATCGAAACAAGTTAAAATATGTTATTTTTAACGAACCCCTCGTAATCACAAATGATATATATACGATGCATGCAAATAATATAAGGTAAAATAATAATTTTAACTAATACGTCGAAATTGGAATTTTATATAATTATGAAAAATTATATAAAGACATCATACCCTGAAAGTACAACTCAAAACAAATACGATTCCAAAATAAGTCTTAATAAATATTTAAGACTAAGAGCCGTTACAAGACCGAAGTGTCTAACAAAACCTAGCGCGATTGTAGGTTGTGAAACAAACCGAGGGAACCGATCTTGAGTACGCGCTATTTACGGACGCAAAACTATGAGTTCATGTCCCCCTTTTCTCTTAACTGTTTTTGGATTTGTAACTCATGGGGGGTGGAATGCATGTTTCAAATGGTATGGTTTAGCTAGGGAATGAACTATTAGATCACGTGAGCAAATAGTATCTCTCTTAAGTGCCATTAATCTTGTATAGACCGAGGGTCAGAAGTGGTAGATCTATCGGGTGTAGCGAGCCCCACTCTTGGGTCCTTGTGTGGCCGTGTAGTGCTTTTGTTGTTCCAACCGAGTGGACCGGAGGAAATTCGCTAGGGTTGAGTGCTTCCTATGTCGCCGCATATATTAATGTCCTTTCAAAACATTAATGATCTCATCATAGAAGCTTTACATACCTGTCGTTGAAAGATCTCTCAAATGTTTTAAAGTTTATTTGGAGCGTACTTAAAACGCATGAACTCGCTCAACTTTTGTTGACGTTTTCAAATTTACATGTATTTCATGAAATTAGATGGATCTTGGTGCTGGAGTTTATTATGAAGCTTTTAGGTTTCAAGTCTTCGATGTCATCCTTTTGGAGGGTTTGGTCCATGTATCACATATTCGATGAGATGCAGGATGAAAAGCCTCATGTTTTAATATTTTGTCAAACTAGTCCTTTTATGGAACTTTAAACTTATGTTGGTGTGTCACTTAAACTTAAAACTTATGTTGGTTTGTAACTTAAACAACTTATGGTTTGTAATATTTTAACTTTTGAATGGATGAACATCTTTTGTTTTAATCATGTAGTTGTTTACTATTATCGTATGCAATGAAAACTAATCAAGTTCACACCGCACGCTTCCGCAAATAGACGGGTGTGACAGATTGGTATCAGAGCTTCGATTGTAGTGAACTAGGATTCTTTCTCGAGTCTAATCTACAATCACTAGGATCCTCTCACGAAAACATTTTTACAACAACAAGGAAAAATGTTTTTCTTTGCATATACAAAATGCCAAGATCCCCTAACCAAACTCTTTTCAAGGAAAACAAATTGAGGACATTAATTGGGGCATAGCCTATATGGGATAGACTTGCTGAACTAGAAGATGATTTGCCACAAGAACAATGTGATTACATGTGATATGCTACATTTATTTGCCTATGTATATAATAAGTAATGTTTTTATTCATTGATATATATATATGTTGTACGGATTATTTTTGCCAGGGTACTATAGCCTCATCTGTGAGTAGTGGCACCTACGACGACGTGGATCCTATGGAGATAGCGTCGGAGGACGAGTTCCCACATGTTGTGGAGTTTGTTTCTTCTGATGATAAGGATGTAGAGGACTTCCAGCCATTTGTGCTACCTGATCCTATCTTTGATGGCGAGCCTATGGAGGGTGATGTTTTAGTTGTGGGGCCACAGCTAAACGAGTTTGTTATCATTGGTCATCCTGATGGAGCACACATCATCGAATACATTCCGCTGGACGTCATGCCTCTAGCTGGTGTCCTGTTTATGGAGCTACCGGATGACGACGACGAGGTCCCCGTCATCCATGTCGATCACTTGGACGATGAGATCGGTGATGGTGAGATCCTTGACATAGACATTTTGGAGGTTTCGTCACCGGTCGTTTCTGTAGTAGATGTCTCCTCTTCTGATGCTAGTGGTGACGTGTCTTCATTAGCCATCCGCCGTGCTGGATTGCGTGCGGATGCCACCAATAGTAGCTTTAACACAGTACCCATCGCTACACAGTCTCATGTTGAAACCCCTGCACCTATTTTGGCCCCCATCGTTACTCCTGCCGTTGTTTCATCTAATACACCGACTCCTCACTCTACCTCCGTCACTCCCACTACTTGACACCCACTTTCATCACATGTTGTTGATCCTCATTGTAGTGACACACCAATCATATTCTCTCATGAGATTCCAGCACCCCGCCTTGGGGAGGGCACTTCTCGACAGCCGACTTACCAGTCGATCACCTGTCCACACTATACCCATCGCCACTTATGTCTGAGTCTGATCCTTACCATCCGTGTCACCATCCTATTTTCACTTCCGATGATGTTACTCTCTCTTCACATCTACAGTTCCAGGTTCGCTCCCATCAGGTCAGGGAGTTAGAGCAGTTTAGGGATTCGATGCCCCCACCACCACCAGCCTACCCTCCACCATCTATCCTACCACCACCACCATCATCACCATCACCACCACCATCTCAACCACGTTCACGCCCACTTGCCAGTCTTGAGGCTCGTGTGCTCACTTTGGAGCAGCGACCCAATCTTTCTGATACCCGTATGACTCACGTACTGGATGAGATGGATCATCTCCATAGTTTGGTTGTCCCTGCCCCACCTCCATCTCCTCCAGCCCCCTTGACATCTTTTGTTTGTAGGTACTTTTGTGTGTGAGTTGCAAACCCACTTTCATGTGCATACGAAGACAAAGTTAGAGCTAAAGACACTTGAAGACCTTGGAAGACCAATGTAGGAGAAAAGACTTACTACTTTTGGGTATTATGACTTGTATGACCGAGGCAATGTAACCTCGTGTCCCTTTTGTTTTCTTCTACAAAACAATGTAACAAGTTGTCTAATATATATAAAAGCCCAGTAGTTGTTTTTATTATTATACATTATTGCTTATATATGTGCATGTGTTGCTTATGTGATTGCATGTTTGGATGATGTGATGATTATTTATGTTTTATATATAACATAAGTTTCTATATATGCAACATGACACCTATTTGGTGAATATTTGTCAAACCTACTCGATAGTTCTTGTTAGAAGACAATGCCGCCAAGACGAAACACCAACTCGAACCCACTACCAAGGATAGAAGCTGAACCACATAAGCGCATCTCACTGGCGATCGCGCAGCACGAAGCCAACTGCTCCGAGCACAGTGGTGGCACTTCAAGAAACAATCCCCCTACTTGTAATATTAAGTCATCTATGACGCATTACAATGCTCTCGTATATTCTATTCGTGCTTTGTCAATGCTCACTCGTGATTTGTTGTTGCAACTTTTTCAGGTTGCACGTACAAGCAGTTTTTAGACTACAAACCCCTGAGCTTCGATGGCACCGGAGGTGCCGTGGCATTCGTCCTAAGGATGAGCAAATGTCTACCTGAACAAAGGGTTACCTACATTTTCGGGTTGTTCTTGGATGGTGCACTTTCATGGTGGAACCTACAGGTTCAGACTAAAGGGGAAGCTATTGCGTATGCTATGAGTTGGGAGAGCTCAAAGAATTGATGAGAAAGAAGTACTGTTCAAGGGCTGAGATTCAGAAACTTGAGACTGAGTTTTGGAATTTAAAGATGAACGGACCAGATATTGCTAGATACATACAACGTTTCCATGATTTGTCAAGGGTTGTTCCCTACCTGGTGAAACCTGAGTTTAAGAGGATTGAGAGATTTATCTGGGGACTTGTGTGACAACTGTGCCTACAGTTATCACCAACCAATCCCGAATAATTCCATAAACAATAAAACCTTGTGTTTTGTTTATTGGATTGTGTAATTATGTATGATATTTGCACAATATCAATCCTTGTTCAAATTCAAACCCTTAACCGCTTCTAGAAAATTATGCGCAAACTGGTGCGTAAACGTAATCAGTTTAACGCGACAAACACTCCATAATAGCAACATAAGCTTAACATACCTTAAATAACCTTTACCTAACTTATAAATAAATTTTAAATGGCTTGGTATGGCAAAAACAAGTTTATTCGCCCTTAGGGACTATTTCCGTCAAACTGCCAAAGTTTGTTGTTTCGTATGGCAACGTACATTCTGGAACATGAACATAAGCTAAACATACCATACCTTAACATAGCTTAGAAATAAGCTTTGAGTGGTTCGGTATGCGAGAATACGCTTATTTGATCAAACAGGGACTAAAAGCGTCAAAAATGGCGTAAATTTGCATTTATGCGCATATATTACGTTCTGACCACACCCGGATATCCAAAAATTTTTGTATTCACTAAAATATTATATTTTAGTGATCGGAATGCAAAAATACCATTCTTCTCTTAATTTGGATCGTTTTCGCGTCCGTGATGTTTCTGAGCATATTTTGACTCCCCTATACTTTGACGACCTTGTAGAGCCTTGAAAATGGCTTAACGGAGGTTAAATACATAAAAAAATTCAAGTTAGAGTGTGTAGGGGCTGTTTTTGCCAACTTCTGAAAGTTTCAGCCACACCCTAGTGTCGCGTGACCACCCCCTGGGTTCACTGTCGTGGCACGCCACCACCTCACTTGGATAGAAACTTCATTTTCAGCAACAGTTTGATAATTCAGGGACCTTTCTTGCAATTTCTTTGTTTGATGGCAAGTTAACACTTCTCCAAGTCTTGCTAGCTATCCCTAAACACTTGTATGGCTGGGATTTATTGCTTGGAGGCCAAATAAACACATAGCATGATCTTGAATCACATCCTCAAGTATAAATACCCACACCTTCCACTTGTTTCTTTGCTCATTCTCATTATTTGAACTCTAAGTGGAGGAATTCCTGCTAAGGAGCCACCTACCTGAGTTCTAATATCTCCTCTCTAGCCTTTGAACACCTTGTAAGTGTTCTTTCATGGCTTAGTAGTTATTTTTCAGCCATTAGAGCTGAAAGTCAAATAGTTTGACCAACAGTTTGACTTTCGGTTTTGACCATCAATTGGTCAAGTCAAAGTTCAATTAAACTTTGCAACGTGATTGTAATCACGATGGTTATAATCCTTAGAGATTATACCTACTGATTACCACGTTGACTAGGTGTAGTGACGAGTCAAAGTTTCGGTCAAAATGCGTATTTACGCGCATTTTGCAACGGAACTATTTTCGGGTATCAAAACCCTTTGGTTTGATACCAAATCAGTTTTCTAAGTTAATTAAACATGTTTTAACATGTTTAACTCGTCACTACTAGTTTAGTGCTTGTTTAGGGTCGTAAGTTAAGCGGTCTAGACAACCGCTTAGACTTTCGAACCCGACCCGTTTGGTCGATCATTAGGATCCGACCAAACTTATTTAGTGATCATAGTTGCATAGGGAATAACTTGCTGAGGTTATACCTTGTGATCACTTAGGTTGGTTAGTTATTTGTTAAGTAGTTTACATGCGCATAGAAAATGACCAAAATGCCCTTTTTAAGCTTAAATTCATATTTTGCATATGTGATCAAGTTTTTGACGTATAAAATGATTTAGTAACATATTTAGGCATAATTGGTCATGTAAGACTTAACTTAGGACATAGATAACCATCCGACCTTAGGTTTATGCAAACAACGCGTTATAGTAGCTTAAACTACCGTAACGGGTCGAAACGGGTCAAAAGCACTTAGGTTAAGTTTCTAATCATAATGTTAGCTCTATTAAGTCATGCCATATGAGTTCAAATACTCATTCGATTTATAGAACTACATTCTATCCTATCCCCCGATTTAGGATCCGTTAATTAACGTAGTTACCTATACTAGGTGCCGTGTTGATTCCGTGATCCTTGAAGCTTTATTTGGTCTTATTTCCAAGACTAATAAGCAATCCAAAGTGAGTACATAGTTCCCTATTTTACCGTTTTCAAATACTTTGGGGTGATACACATGTGCCTACTTGTTATTTTCATGTTTTCTTGCTTTTTATGACTAAAACATGCTATGTTCAACTAGTACACATATAGTACATGATTTCAATTATGTAATACTATGTATGTTGATTTAGCATGCTAGAACATTGTTTTCAAGGCTCCATTATGCTCCATATGTGACTTAGCATATCTAGCACCTCGAATTTCATGAACATTTCCTACTTCGTGTGTTTACTTAGCATACTTAGTACATGGTTTTCTCATAACATGCTTACATTGGTTATGACATTTGGTATGTTTAACGGAACAATAATACATTCATTAACATTATCCCACCGACCGGTAGTATGTATGGTTTACCATAGGTTTGGTAACCTCATTCCCGCTTCCTAGTTAGTTTGGAAGTATCCATCTGGGGAATGACAGAACCCGATGAACATGGATAAACCTTTGTCTTTATAAGGGTTTATCTGACAGACATTAAGGCTTGAATGTATTCGTTAACAGACCATAAAAATGTTCGTATCGATAAAAGCATTGTTTTCTGCAAAACATAACTTTTGATTTAAACTTAGGTTTATTCAAAGACCTTGTTTCGTACATTTTACATACGGGGTTGAGTAAATTCTTTTTATTCACCGTACATGATATTTGGTTACACATTGACATTATACATATGGTTTGAGTAAATGCTTTTTTTTTACTTGCCATACACTACATTTGATTATACAAAACATGGTTTACATTTGACATTGAACATTGTTTACACATAACATCATTGAACATTTGTTTAAACAATACATTTTTGATGCTTATTTGGTAAGTGATTTAAATAACGAGGTGTGTGTAATATGATAAAAGCATGGTGGATACGCCGCTGGTACTTCCTATATATAAGTACTTTTATGATATTACAAAACGTAGCGTTATTTAAACCACTTCGACAAAGACAGAAACATGATACATTTTATACAGAGACATGACACATTTTTCACAAGACATTGTTTTACATATAACATATTTTGAACAAGAACATGATACTTTTTTTATACAAAGACGTCATTTGGTTATTCATTTAACCAAGCATTATTTCTTTTAAATCATTTGATTTTTACCTCGATTTTCATATGATTTTTCAAAAGAAAACCTTTTACAAAGGTTCATGGCTACTTTTGAGTTAAACATTTCTTTTAACAAAATCAAAGCCATGAATCTTCAACAACAAAACCTATGTTACTCACAGGCATTTTTATGCTGACGTACCTATTTTCACATGTGTTTTAGGTGTTTATGTTTGACTATGAGCATGCTTCACATAGGGCGGACTTGGGCCTTAGTGACTTTAAAATATACAAGACAATTATTGTGAAATTGAACAATGTAAACTGTTGAACTAAATAAAACAAAACTTTTTGAGCCATGTGTTATGAAACAATTTGTAATGTGACTCCACAATGTATTCCGCCGCGTGTAATTGTATTACGCGATTGGGGTGTTACAACTTGCTCCAGAAATTTTGAGCATGGTCAATGCTTCAAAACCTCTTTCTATCGCTGAGGCTATTGATTTGGGTGTGGCACTCACTGAAGAGGCGCTTCATTTAGGGAAATTCTCAAAGTCTAGTGCTAATAAGAAGGAGGCTCATGTGGAGTCTACCAGCGAAACTGTGACAACTGGCACAAACCGGTAATTTCCGTACACTTTAATCATTGTTTAATGATTGCAATTATGTGCTTAATTGTCAGCAATGTCTGAACACATGATTAAACAAGTGAATTCATGCACGTTGTATACTACAAAATATTGCTTTATGCATAAATGAGAGCGTTGCGTCAAAAATAATAGTAAACTCACCGGTAAGACACAATGTGTCAACAGAACTGCAGAAAGCAGTCAGACAATAAAATTGGAGCCTAGGTGTAGGTCCGACAACAAGAATGCATTAAAAACCCAAGAGTACATACAAGGGTTTAATATATATGCAATGCGAAAGCAAAAATAAGCACTAAAAAGCACCCGAAACGCACTTTAAGTGCAGAATTTATATAATTCAGCAATAAATCAGCAATTAAACATGTGAATATTATGCAGAAATGTCGTTTTATTATCCAGAATATTTCCCTAAGTGTTGGGAATTGAAAGAGTACAAGAAAGGTACTTAAACGACACTAAAAAGTGTAATTTAGCGCTTTAACGAATCGGTATGTAACCGAACGACCGGACTATACCCGGAACATGAAAATATTGTTATTTTCATTGTTTATCTTTTTCTGAGCCAGTTAGGGTCCCTGAATACCCTAACACCCGTAATAAAGCACAACACTCCAGTAACCGGGTTAATCCCTAAACTAACTTAGCTTAACTCAACTATATCCTAATTATCTAGTTGAGATCGAACTAGGGACCCCCCCCCCCCCCTTACGAATTCGGTCCTCATTAGGGGACACATTTTGTACTTGCAAGATTATAAAAATCCCATATGCTTAATATCTCAAGGACATAATATACAATGGTTAATAGAACATGTTGGGTTTATAAATTAACCTTAAGATCATGAGATTCATTTCCACCAAACACTTAACAAAGTTTACCCTCTTTCTCTCCTTTGATACCTTCGGCCGACCACACAAGCATCACCACCACCACTTTTCGATCTTGTTCAAGCCATACCAAACATATACAAGTGAGAAGGATCACATACGAGGAAGCTCGGTGCTCACGGAACTCGAAGGACCTCTCTACTTTGCTTTTATCCACTCGATTTGTGCTTAGATTCTTCCCTAGCCTCGAGCTAGTGGTATGTTGCTTAAATCACTCTCTTGAACTATATTGAAGTGTTTTAAATGATTTGTAACGGTTAAAACTCGTAATCTTACAAGATGAAGCATAAAAGTCTACTAAAAACACTAAAAGTGATGGTTAAAAGCTCATATGTTGTGTAAATGTTGTAGTAATTGAAATTTGTGAATATTTAGACCCGATCTATGTTGTGGTAGCTCGGATCATCATTTACCCCGGTTTGGTCATGATCATGAATCATGACATAAGGTTGTTTTGAATAAAACAAGGGTTAAAGGGTGAAGCTCTACCACACACGAATCGTGAACTTGTGTAAAAGCGTTTTACTTGTGAAATAGTGTTTAAAACTAGCCGATCTATGTATCTACAAGTGGTATTTTCAAAAGACCAAGCATCAAAAGAAATCACATGTTCTAAACCGGACCTTACACAAACAAAAGTGGTTTTTTTGTGAACAAACAAGTGTATGGACACTTGTGTAACAAAAGTTTTAACAAAGAAATAATTTTCATAAAAACCGACTAGAAGTTGTGAAACTTCATATTCTTTAAAAATAAGATTTTTAAGAAATTAAACTTATTTTTAAAGATAACAAGACTTACTAAATGTGCTAGTAAGATACTACACAATTTTGGTAAATATCCAAGTTCATGAAGTGGGGAAAAGTAGTGATTATTGTTGATAATTGTTGTTGATGATTATTGATGATTGTTGACGATTTAAAAGAAAATAAACACATGTTTTGAAAACATGGGAAACCTCCATTTTTAGGGGAAACTCTGCCAAAATTTTTATAAATTTTGACACTTAGAAAAATATAAGTTTTTGAGAAACTTATTCCCTAAAAATGTATTTAAAAGTTACCAAGGTTTCCCTAATTTTTGGTGATGAGAAATGGTGATTTTTCAAGAATAAAAATGGCTATTAAGTATATATTTTTGAAAGAAAAATATATATTATTTGATCACCAACTTTTGTGCTAAGTGTATATAGTATGTGTTATACGTACTAGTGTATTAAGACTTAAAAATACACTAAATACTCGTGAGGAGTATAAACATAAAAATACACATACAAAATACAAGATACATAATTCGGGTGCAAAGTGCAAAACACAAAAGACTTATATTTATTTTTGGAGAAAATAATATAAGTAAAATACGTAGTTAAAAATATAGAATATTTTTAATACAAGAATATATACAAAAGAGAGTGACTGTACTTGTGCGACGCAAGTCTAGTGACTAACGTTAAGAAAACGCGTATAGGTTACGACGTTAATTAAGCAAATCCGGTGGAGTTTACGACGCTAGGAACGCAAAGTTGTGAGTTCATGCTCCCCCTTTTCTCTTTAACTGTTTTCAGTTTTTATAACTTCGGGGGTGAAATACATGTACAAATGTACAAAATTTATAATTGGTATGATATAAATACAAGAAGTACACTTGGTGAGAACGAGAACCAAGTGTGACGAAATATAAGAATACAAGAAGTACACTTGGTGAGAACGAGAACCAAGTGTGATGAAATATAAGAATATGAGAAGCGCACTTGGTGAGAACGAGAACCAAGTATGAGGCGCTATTGAGAAATGATAACAAGAAACGCGCTTGGTGAGAACGAGAACCAGGTAGGATGCGTTATGAGAAATAGTGTCACGAATAGGGTACAGAAGCACCATTAATCGTGTACATACTTAGACCGCAGAACAAAAGGTTAGATCTAATGGGTGCCTGGCAGCCACACACTCGGTCGGGGCGAGAATCGAGTAGTGCTTTTGTGTCTCAGAATATACCAATTAAATGCCTTAGGTTTGGTGACTTCCTATGTCGTGCCACATGTTAATGGCTTTGCAACCCATTAACAATCTGATAATTACAGAAATACTGTATTTACATAAAATTCATACCATACTAAAATTGATATATAACTTGAAGTACGCGGGGTACTCAAGAGGATTGATATATAACTTGAAGTATGTGGGGTACTCAAGAGGATTGATATATAACTTGAAGTACGTGGGGTACTCAAGAGGATTGGTATATAACTTGAAGTACGTGGAGTACTCGAGAAAAACTTGATTTATTCACAACTATGTTTTTATACAAAGTATACAAACGTGAAATACAAAACTGCATGAACTCACACCAACTTTATGTTGACGTTTTTCCAAAAACTCACATGTATTTCAGGTAACTAGGATGGATGTGCGCGTGGTCTTGCTTATGCTCGTGGATGTCGCTTGTGTTTAACTTTAAATAAAGTTGTAAACTCTTAAGACAATGTTTTAAGCTGTCTAGCGTTGTAAACGCTAAACTTATGTTTTCAAATTATGGTATTTGATGTTATTTTACGAGCATGTAGCATGTTTACTCTTCGTATGCAATGAGAACCTTTCATGATCACACCTCGTGCTTCCGCTGTAGAAAGGGGTGTGACAGATTGGTATCAGAGCTGCGATTGTAGTGAACCAGGATTCCTTCTCGAGTCTAGTCTACAATCTCTAGGATCCTTTCACGAAAACAATTTTCAAAGAGTTTTCATTGCATAAAACGTCCCGCGACATCCACTACCTGAAACTGTCTACATGAGTCTAGAAAAGACACTACGAGACTTAGAGTGCACTTGAGTAGCACTTGTCTTTGACTAGAAATTACTTGCAATTATGTGTAATAATTAGCATGTACTAGAAGTAGAATGTCACGAGTATACGTGACTTTACCTGAAAGCGATGGCCCATCTGAAGGAAGAAATACGAGGATGAAACGAACTGTGCGGACTGTGCAAGGAGTTACGTAATTATGGATGCATACATAATTATGGAATTCAGTGCACAGAAATCACAGCAAGTCTTGTCACGTATAGATTCCCTCAGTGCAAGCCTACTAAATACTCTGCTAGAGTAATATTTGTTTGACGTCACTTATGTGGTATATGCCTGTGTATATATATACTACTACGGCCTAGTATGACGATATCAAACAAATGCCTAACCCTGCTGTGTTATGTTCTGTCAGAACATGGCACCCAGGAAAGCTGTGAATGCTCGCAATGATGATCTACCTCCTCCTCCCCCACTGCCAAGAACTGCTGAAGAGCTGGACGCTCTACTGGAGGAAAGGATCTCCGCTGCTATCGCCCAGTACGAGGCGAACCGAACTCAAGACAGCGGAGGACCAAGCAACGCTAGGCGTAATGGGAATGGAGATTCGTCTGGAGGCAATGCAGCCCAAGGCTGCACTTTCAAGCAGTTCCTCGACTGCAAGCCGATGAACTATGATGGCACAGGAGGTGCAGTAGCATTTGTGCGTTGGACGGAGAAGACTGAAGCTACTTTCCGCATGAGCAAGTGTACCGCGGATCAACAAGTCACTTTTGCTACTGGGTTATTCGTCGATGAAGCTCTGACTTGGTGGAACCTGCAAGCCCAAACTTTGGGTGATGACGCCGCTTATGGCCTCACTTGGGAGGAACTGAAGGAAAGGATGAGAGAGAAGTACTGCTCTCGTGCGGAACTCCAAAGGCTGGAAACAGAGTTCTGGCACTTGACTATGGAAGGTGCTGACATCAATGGTTACACTCGAAGGTTCCACGACCTGTCGAGAGTGCTTCCCTACATGGTGACTCCCGAATTCAAGCGTGTGGAACGCTACATTTGGGGACTGGCCTCAGAGTTTCGTGGCATGGTGACGTCGGCCAAACCACAAACAATCACCGAGGCTGTAACTCTGGCTGTCAGCCTGACTGAAGATTGTGTTCGTATGAAGAAGTTATCACTAAACCCAACAGAAAAGACCGAGACACATGCTGAGTCGTCCGGTGACAAAAAGAGAAAGCATACAAGTTTGAACCAAGCTACTCGCAACAACAAGGGTTTCAACAAGAAGCGCGACACTAATCCGCCTCAGGAGACGAAAACCCATGCAACCAAAGCATACCAAGGCTCCATGCCTAGATGCCAAAAATGTAAGTATCATCATGATGGAGCTTGTCGCATTCCAAGGTGCGACAAATGTGGTAAATTGGGTCATCAAACAGAAGACTGTTGGGGAAAAGGAAAGAACCGAAACGGGAATGGTACTGGTAACAAGAATGGTAACGGGAAAGGGCAAGGATGCTTCAAGTGTGGAAGCAATGATCATTTCATGAAAAACTGCCCAGAGAGAAACAACGCTCCGGCTCGAGCATTTGTGATTGGAGCAAGAGACGCACGCGAGGACCCTAACGTGGTCACCGGTACGTTTCTCATTAACAATCACTTTGCATCCATATTATTCGACACTGGCGCCGATTATAGCTTCATGTCGGTGGAATTTAAACGCATACTCGGAATAGAATCTAGTAGATTAGAAATTCCTTATTCCATAGAACTAGCCAATGGTAAACTTGTTGAATCGAGCGAAGTTGTCAGAGGCTGCACACTAGAACTTGGCGAACAAAATTTTAGCATCGACCTCTTACCTATTCAATTGGGTAGCTTCGATGTAGTAGTCGGAATGGACTGGTTGTCCAAGAACAAAGCTGAAGTTATTTGTCATGAGAAAATCATTCGCATCCCTTTAGCGAATGGTGAAACTCTCATCGTGCATGGACAAAAACGAGACGCGCCTCTTCGAATCATCAGTTGTATGAAGGCACAGAAGTGCTTGAGGAAAGGATGTGTTGCCTTCCTAGCACACGTCATAGACAAGAAAGCTGTGGAGCCAAAACTCGAAGACATTCCTGTGGAGAAGGAATTTCCTGATGTGTTCCCTGAAGATCTGCCAGGACTACCTCCGCAACGACAAGTCGAATTCCACATAGACTTGGTTCCAGGAGCCGCTCCTGTAGCCAAGGCTCCATATCGACTTGCACCATCCGAAATGCAAGAATTATCCACACAACTCCAGGAGTTGTTGGATAAAGGATTCATAAGGCCAAGCTTCTCACCCTGGGGAGCTCCAGTATTATTCGTGAAGAAGAAGGATGGATCACTGCGGATGTGTATCGATTACAGGGAACTGAACAAGCTCACGATCAAGAATCGGTATCCGCTACCGAGGATTGATGACTTGTTTGATCAACTGCAAGGATCAAGCTACTATTCCAAGATCGATCTTCGATCTGGATACCATCAGCTGAGAATCCAAGATGAAAGCGTGCCAAAGACTGCATTCAGAACACGCTATGGGCACTACGAATTTCTAGTAATGCCGTTCGGATTGACGAACGCGCCAGTGGTCTTTATGGATCTGATGAACCGCGTATGTAAACCATATCTCGATAAATTCGTGATCGTATTTATCGATGATATCCTGATTTACTCACGAACGAAAGAAGAGCACGAGCAACATCTCAGAACCATCTTGGAGCTACTGAAGAAAGAGAAACTTTATGCAAAGTTCTCAAAATGCGAATTTTGGATTTGCGAAGTACAATTTCTTGGTCACGTGGTGAATGAGAAGGGCATTCATGTAGACCCGTCCAAGATTGAAGCAATAAAGAATTGGGAAGCTCCCAAGACCCCAACTGAAGTTCGTCAATTTTTGGGCTTAGCGGGCTACTATCGGCGATTCATTGAGAATTTCTCGAAGATAGCTCAACCGCTAACGACCCTTACTCAGAAAGACAAGAAGTACGACTGGGGTCACAAACAAGAAGAAGCCTTCCAGTTACTTAAGAACAAGCTCTGCGATGCACCAATACTATCATTACCCGAAGGCACTGAAGACTTCGTGGTATACTGTGACGCCTCACGACAAGGCTTGGGTTGCGTGCTCATGCAACGCCAAAAAGTCATCGCTTATGCTTCAAGACAACTGAAGGTTCACGAGAGAAATTATACCACTCACGACCTGGAGCTGGGCGCAGTGGTATTCGCCTTGAAGATTTGGCGACATTACTTATATGGTACTCGATGTACAATCTTCACAGATCACAAAAGCTTACAACACATATTTGATCAGAAGGAATTGAATATGCGCCAGCGACGTTGGGTCGAGCTGCTGAACGATTATGATTGTGAGATTAAGTACCATCCTGGAAAGGCGAACGTTGTAGCGGACGCGTTGAGCCGAAAAGAAAGGGTTAAGACCCTAAGGGTTCGAGCATTGGAAATGACGATTCGAACGAACCTCACTGCACGCATTCGAGATGCACAACAAGAAGCTCTTAAAGAAGAGAATCGTAAAGCTGAATACCTCCGGGGTATGCTTAAATACATGGCGCCAAATGAAGAGGGAGCCTTATACTTTAAAAAGCGCATTTGGGTTCCGCTCTATGGTGGCCTACGAGAAGTCATCCTTGATGAAGCGCACAAGTCAAGATACTCGATCCACCCAGGATCGGACAAGATGTATCAAGACTTGAAAGGATATTATTGGTGGCCGAGACTCAAGAGCGACGTTGCTGTCTATGTTGGAAAATGCCTAACCTGTGCTAAGGTTAAGGCAGAATATCAGAAACCGTCCGGCCTACTACAACAACCAGAGATTCCCGTGTGGAAGTGGGAACAAATCTCGATGGACTTCATAACGAAATTACCCAGGACCCCGAGAGGGCACGATATGATATGGGTAATAGTTGATCGATTGACGAAGTCTGCGCATTTCCTACCAATCCGAGAGAAGGATAGCACTGGAAAGCTTGCAGAGATATACTTAAGAGAAATTGTAGCACGTCATGGAGTGCCAATCTCAATCATTTCAGACAGAGATGGACGCTTTGTCTCAAGAATCTGGCAATCATTTCAGGAAGCCTTTGGATCTCAGTTAGATCTGAGCACGGCATTCCATCCGCAAACAGACGGCCAGAGCGAACGTACTATACAAACGTTAGAAGATTTGCTTCGTGCATGTGTCATGGATCTAGGCGGCAGCTGGGATACTCATCTACCTTTAGTTGAGTTTTCCTACAATAACAGCTATCATACGAGCATAAAAGCCGCGCCGTTCGAAGCTCTGTATGGCCGCAAATGCCGATCGCCCTTATGTTGGGCAGATGCCGGAGATAAACGTATGGTTGGTCCTGAACTTGTACAAGAGACAACCGACAAGATTGCGCAGATCCGAGAGCGCATTAAGGCGGCTCGAGAGCGACAAAAGAGCTACGCTGATCCAAATAGAAAATCGGTAGATTTCAAGGTGGGAGATAAAGTGTTGTTAAAAGTCTCACCATGGAAGGGCGTAGTCAGGTTTGGAAAGCGTGGAAAGCTGAATCCACGATACATCGGACCATTCAGAATTTTGAGGAGAATTGGTACCGTGGCATACAAGTTGGAGTTACCGGAAGAACTTAATGGAGTACATGATACGTTTCATGTATCCAACCTAAAGAAGAGTCCAACACAAGAAAACGTGACCATCCCGATGGATGAAGTGCATATTGATGGAGCCCTCCGATTTACAGAGCAACCCGTTGAGGTTACTGACTGGAAAGTCAACAAGACCAGGAGGAGCAGTGTGAAGCTTGTCAAAGTACGTTGGAGCTCTAAGCACGGACCCGAGTACACATGGGAACGTGAAGACCAGTTCAAGAAAAAGTATCCCCACCTATTCAAGAAGACTCCAGCGAGAGTGAGTCCAGCCTGAATTTCGGGACGGAATTCTTTTAACGGGGGGAGACTGTGACAACTGGCACAAACCGGTAATTTCCGTACACTTTAATCATTGTTTAATGATTGCAATTATGTGCTTAATTGTCAGCAATGTCTGAACACATGATTAAACAAGTGAATTCATGCACGTTGTATACTACAAAATATTGCTTTATGCATAAATGAGAGCGTTGCGTCA
Organism: Helianthus tuberosus; assembly: GCA_030545235.1. Lineage (NCBI taxonomy): Eukaryota > Viridiplantae > Streptophyta > Magnoliopsida > Asterales > Asteraceae > Helianthus > Helianthus tuberosus. Next base: position 91,448,181 of record CM060410.1, read on the forward strand.
AAAATAATAGTAAACTCACCGGTAAGACACAATGTGTCAACAGAACTGCAGAAAGCAGTCAGACAATAAAATTGGAGCCTAGGAGTAGGTCCGACAACAAGAATGCATTAAAAACCCAAGAGTACATACAAGGGTTTAATATATATGCAATGCGAAAGCAAAAATAAGCACTAAAAAGCACCCGAAACGCACTTTAAGTGCAGAATTTATATAATTCAGCAATAAATCAGCAATTAAACATGTGAATATTATGAAGAAATGTCGTTTTATTATCCAGAATATTTCCCTAAGTGTTGGGAATTGAAAGAGTACAAGAAAGGTACTTAAACGATACTAAAAGGTGTAATTTAGCGCTTTAACGAATCGGTATGTAACCGAACGACCGGACTATACCCGGAACATGAAAATATTGTTATTTTCATTGTTTATCTTTTTCTGAGCCAGTTAGGGTCCCTGAATACCCTAACACCCGTAATAAAGCACAACACTCCAGTAACCGGGTTAATCCCTAAACTAACTTAGCTTAACTCAACTATATCCTAATTATCTAGTTGAGATCGAACTAGGGACCCCCCCCCCCTTACGAATTCGGTCCTCATTAGGGGACACATTTTTTACTTGCAAGATTATAAAAATCCCATATGCTTAATATCTCAAGGACATAATATACAATGGTTAATAGAACATGTTGGGTTTATAAATTAACCTTAAGATCATGAGATTCATTTCCACCAAACACTTAACAAAGTTTACCCTCTTTCTCTCCCTTGATACCTTCGGCCGACCACACAAGCATCACCACCACCACTTTTCGATCTTGTTCAAGCCATACCAAACATATACAAGTGAGAAGGATCACATACGAGGAAGCTCGGTGCTCACGGAAATCGAAGGACCTCTCTACTTTGCTTTTATCCACTCGATTTGTGCTTAGATTCTTCCCTAGCCTCGAGCTAGTGGTATGTTGCTTAAATCACTCTCTTGAACTATATTGAAGTGGTTAAAATGATTTGTAACGGTTAAAACTCGTAATCTTACAAGATGAAGCATAAAAGTCTACTAAAAACACTAAAAGTGATGGTTAAAAGCTCATATGTTGTGTAAATGTTGTAGTAATTGAAATTTGTGAATATTTAGACCCGATCTATGTTGTGGTAGCTCGGATCATCATTTACCCCGGTTTGGTCATGATCATGAATCATGACATAAGGTTGTTTTGAATAAAACAAGGGTTAAAGGGTGAAGCTCTACCACACACGAATCGTGAACTTGTGTAAAAGCGTTTTACTTGTGAAATAGTGTTTAAAACTAGCCGACCTATGTATCTACAAGTGGTATTTTCAAAAGACCAAGCATCAAAAGAAATCACATGTTCTAAACCGGACCTTACACAAACAAAAGTGGTTTTTTTGTGAACAAACAAGTGTATGGACACTTGTGTAACAAAAGTTTTAACAAAGAAATAATTTTCATAAAAACCGACTAGAAGTTGTGAAACTCCATATTCTTTAAAAATAAGATTTTTAAGAAATTAAACTTATTTTTAAAGATAACAAGACTTACTAAATGTTCTAGTAAGATACTACACAATTTTGGTAAATATCCAAGTTCATGAAGTGGGGAAAAGTAGTGATTATTGTTGATAATTGTTGTTGATGATTATTGATGATTGTTGACGATTTAAAAGAAAATAAACACATGTTTTGAAAACATGGGAAACCTCCATTTTTAGGGGAAACTCTGCCAAAATTTTTATAAATTTTGACACTTAGAAAAATATAAGTTTTTGAGAAACTTATTCCCTAAAAATGTATTTAAAAGTTACCAAGGTTTCCCTAATTTTTGGTGATGAGAAATGGTGATTTTTCAAGAATAAAAATGGCTATTAAGTATATATTTTTGAAAGAAAAATATATATTATTTGATCACCAACTTTTGTGCTAAGTGTATATAGTATGTGTTATACGTACTAGTGTATTAAGACTTAAAAATACACTAAATACTCGTGAGGAGTATAAACATAAAAATACACATACAAAATACAAGATACATAATTCGGGTGCAAAGTGCAAAACACAAAAGACTTATATTTATTTTTGGAGAAAATAATATAAGTAAAATACGTAGTTAAAAATATAGAATATTTTTAATACAAGAATATATACAAAAGAGAGTGACTGTACTTGTGCGACGCAAGTCTAGTGACTAACGTTAAGAAAACGCGTATAGGTTACGACGTTAATTAAGCAAATCCGGTGGAGTTTACGACGCTAGGAACGCAAAGTTGTGAGTTCATGCTCCCCCTTTTCTCTTTAACTGTTTTCAGTTTTTATAACTTCGGGGGTGAAATACATGTACAAATGTACAAAATTTATAATTGGTATGATATAAATACAAGAAGTACACTTGGTGAGAACGAGAACCAAGTGTGACGAAATATAAGAATACAAGAAGTACACTTGGTGAGAACGAGAACCAAGTGTGATGAAATATAAGAATATGAGAAGCGCACTTGGTGAGAACGAGAACCAAGTATGAGGCGCTATTGAGAAATGATAACAAGAAACGCGCTTGGTGAGAACGAGAACCAGGTAGGATGCGTTATGAGAAATAGTGTCACGAATAGGGTACAGAAGCACCATTAATCGTGTACATACTTAGACCGCAGAACAAAAGGTTAGATCTAACGGGTGCCTGGCAGCCACACACTCGGTCGGGGCGAGAATCGAGTAGTGCTTTTGTGTCTCAGAATATACCAATTAAATGCCTTAGGTTTGGTGACTTCCTATGTCGTGCCACATGTTAATGGCTTTGCAACCCATTAACAATCTGATAATTACAGAAATACTGTATTTACATAAAATTCATACCATACTAAAATTGATATATAACTTGAAGTACGCGGGGTACTCAAGAGGATTGATATATAACTTGAAGTATGTGGGGTACTCAAGAGGATTGATATATAACTTGAAGTACGTGGGGTACTCAAGAGGATTGGTATATAACTTGAAGTACGTGGAGTACTCGAGAAAAACTTGATTTATTCACAACTATGTTTTTATACAAAGTATACAAACGTGAAATACAAAACTGCATGAACTCACACCAACTTTATGTTGACGTTTTTCCAAAAACTCACATGTATTTCAGGTAACTAGGATGGATGTGCGCGTGGTCTTGCTTATGCTCGTGGATGTCGCTTGTGTTTAACTTTAAATAAAGTTGTAAACTCTTAAGACAATGTTTTAAGCTGTCTAGCGTTGTAAACGCTAAACTTATGTTTTCAAATTATGGTATTTGATGTTATTTTACGAGCATGTAGCATGTTTACTCTTCGTATGCAATGAGAACCTTTCATGATCACACCTCGTGCTTCCGCCGTAGAAAGGGGTGTGACAGAAACAAGAGGAAGTTTTCAAACTTTATGAAGAGCACTCGGGCAAAAAATGATTCCAACAAGCTAAGGGATGCTAATCCACCAGCCGAGGTTAGGACTGGCGCAACAAACAATGAAACCAGTGGAAAAGGTTATGCGGGTTTTCTGCCCAAATGTGATAAATGTCGATATCACCATACGGGTCCGTGCAGGACTAATAAGTGTGATAACTGTGGCAAGATCGGGCATAGCAAGGATATGTGTTGGTCTGGTACAGGGCGTGGAAATAGAAACCAGGGAGGAAATGGAAACTAAGGTGGTAACGGAAATCAAGGCGGTAGTAGGAACCAAGGTAGGAATGGAAATCAGTGAGGAAATGGGAACCGAGGTGAGAATGGAAATCAGGGAGGCAATGGGAATCAAGGTGGAAACAATAACAATAATCAAGGTGGAAATAGTAATGGCAGAGGACAAGGTTGTTATGGTTGTGGCGATAAAGGGCACTATCGGAGGGATTGCCCGAAGGAAAATCAAGCTTGTGGAAGAGTTTTCACGATAGGAGCACGTGAGGCACGTCAGGACCCGAACGTTGTTAGGGGTACGTTCCCTATAAACCAACACTATGCATCTGTTCTATTTGATACTGGCGCCGACTTTAGTTTCATATCTATAGAATTTAATAATACACTTGGCCTAGATTCGAGTAAATTAGACGCCCCATATTCTATAGAACTGGCAAACAGAAAATTAGTCGAAGCAAATGAGGTGATTAAGGGTTGTACACTCAAGCTTAGGGAGCGAGGATATACTATTGATCTTTTACCCGTTGACTTGGGAAGTTTCGATGTTGTTGTCGGAATGGATTGGTTGTTTGACAACCGGGCGGAAGTTGTTTGTCACGAGAAAACCATCCACATCCCACTGTTGAATGAAGAAATGCTCATAATTCATGGAGAGAAGCGCGAGACGCCTCTAAGGATCATCAATTGCATAAAGGCGTAGAAGTGTCTCAGAAAAGGTTGTATAGTTTTCCTTGCTCACGTAGTCGACAAGGAAACCAAAGAGCCAAAGATGGAAGACATCCCTGTCGTGAAAGAATTTCCAGAAGTCTTTCCAGAAGACTTTCCTGGACTGCCTCAACAGCGTTAAGTGGAGTTTCGGATTGATTTGGTGCCAGGAGCGGCACCCATGGTGAAAGCACTATATCGGTTAGCTCCGTAAAAAATGCAGGAGTTATCCACACAACTGCAAGAGCTGCTGGATAACGGATTCATCCGACTAAGTTTCTCACCTGGGGGAGCTCCGATATTGTTTGTTAAAAAGAAAGACGGCAGTTTTCGCATGTGCATTGACTACAGGGAGTTAAACAAGCTGACCATCAAGAACCGATATCCCTTACCAAGAATCGACGACTTGTTTGATCAACTACAAGGTTCCAGCTACTACTCTAAGATTGATCTGAGATCGGGATACCATCAATTGAGAATACAAGAGGAAAGTATCCCCAAAATGGTTGTTAGGACTCGTTATGGACATTACGAGTTTCTTGTCATGTCGTTCGGCTTAACCAATGCACCAGCAGTGTTCACGGACCTCATGAACCACGTGTGTAAGCCGTATCTGGAAAAGTTCGTGATTGTGTTTATTGATGATATCCTAATATACTCGCGAACCAAGGAGGAGCACGAGCAGCATTTATGAGCTATCCTTGAACTCTTGAATAAGGAACAACTTTATGCGAAACTTTCAAAGTACGAATTTTGGATTCGCGAGGTGCAATTTCTAGGTCATGTGGTAAATGAGAAGGCAATTCATGTCGACCCATCCAAGATTGAGGCGATTAAAAACTGGGAAGCACCTAAGACCCCAACAGAGATACGACAATTTCTGGGATTAGTGGGCTATTATAGACGATTCATAGAGAAATTTTCAAAGATTTCTCAACCGCTAACGTCCCTAACCCAGAAGGGTAAGAGATTTGATTGGGGTGAAGAACAAGAGACGACTTTTCAACAATTAAAAGATAAACTTTGTGACACACCTATTTTGTCCTTACCCGACGGTACCGATGGCTTCGTGGTCTATTGTGATGCGTCGCGACAAGTCCTTGGTTGTGTGTTGATGCAATGGGACAAAGTCATCATGTACGCATCTCGTCAATTGAAGGTGCATGAGAAAAACTATACCACGCACGACCTTGAGCTAGGTGCAGTGATTTTCGCATTGAAGATCTAGCGTCACTACTTGTATGGTACTCGTTGCACAATCTTTACGGATCAAAAGAGCTTGCAGCACATATTCGATCAGAAGGACCTAAATATGAGGTAACGATGATGGGTCGAGTTATTGAACGATTATGATTGTGAGATAAAGTGTCTCCCGGGAAAGGCGAACGTTGTAGCAGACGCCTTGATCCGCAAGGAGCGTGCAAAACCTCTAAGGGTGCGACCCTTAGAGATGACCATACAAATTGATCTCACCTCTCGGATTCACGATACTCAACAAGAAGCGCTTAAACCGGGTAATATATGAGCCGAATCCCTATGGGGAATGGAGGCGCAATTGGTGCCAAAGGATGATGGAACACTGTACTTTATGGGACGAATTTGGGTTCCATTTTCAGCAACCTACGCACGATTATTTTGGACGAAGCTCATAAGTCAAGGTACTCTATACGTCCGGGAGCAGATAAAATGTACCAAGACTTGAAGGAATTTTATTGGTGGCCTAAGCTGAAAGTCGATATTGCTACTTATGTGGGAAAATGCCTTACATGCGCCAAGGTTAAGGTGGAATATCAGAAGCCTTCAGGGTTGCTACAACAACCTGAGATTCCTGTATGGAAATGGGAACAAATCTCGATGGACTTCATTACTAAGTTAACCAGAACCCAAAGAGGCCATGATATGATTTAGGTAATTGTTGACCGACTTACAAAGTCCGCACATCTTCTACCGATCAGTGAGAAGGATAGCACTAAGAAATTGGCCAAAATATATCTCAGGGAGATCGTGGCACGTCATGGAGTGCCATTTCTATCATTTCGGACCAAGACGGTCGGTTCATGTGAAGGATATGGCAAACATTTTAGATGGCCTTTGGATCCCAACTGAATCTTAGTATGGCTTTTCACCCACAAACGGACGGCCAAAGTGAGCGGACGATCCAAACTTTGGAGGACATGTTACATGCTTGTGTGATGGACTTGGGCTGAAATTGGGATACTCACTTGCCTCTAGTGGAGTTCACCTACAACAATAGCTATCACACTAGCATCCAGGCCGCCCTATTGGAAGCTTTGTATGGGCGAAAGTGTCTGTCACCACTGTGTTGGGCGGAGACCGAGGATAAACCACTGACAAGATCATTCAGATACGAGACCATATCAAGGCGGCTCGTGATAGGCAAAAGAGCTACGCCGACAAACGACGCAAACCATTAGATTTCGAGGTTTGAGACATGATGTTTTTGAAGGTCTCACCTTGGAAGGGCGTTGTAAGGTTTGGTAAATGCAGGAAGTTGAACCCACATTACATTGGACCTTTCGAAATTAAGGAGAAAATTGGAACAGTTGCGTACAAGCTAAAATTACCAGAAGAGCTTAATAGTGTACACGACACGTTTCGCGTGTCTAATCTCAAGAAAAGTGCTACTCAAGAAACGGTCGTCATTCCAGCATAAGAGATTCACATCAACGACAAACTCCAATTTACCGAAGAACCTACTGAGGTTACGGACTGGAAGGTCCACAAGAGGCGGAGAAGTCGTATAAAGCTAGTCAATGTTCGTTTGAACTCACGTAACGGTCTCGAGTTTACATGGGAACGTGAAGATCAAATCAAGTCCAAGTATTCTCCTTTGTTTCAAGACTCCCCTGCAACCGGTAACATAATTTCAATTTCGGTACGAAATTCTTTTAACGGGGGGAGAATGTGACAGTTGGCATTTTTTGGGTAATTTATGTACCATTAAAATAGTGTTTAATATTATATGGTTATGTGTTTCGAACATCTGAAATGCATAATTTCATGACATACATTTAGAGAACTCACAAATACATTTCATGATGCATGTTATTCATTTTTATTGGTCGCGACTTGAAACAGTCTAGACAGTGCTCAGGAGTGGCTAGTACACTTACTAGTTAGACTAGTAGTGCTGACATGGTTTCAGTACACAGATAAACGACACATTTATGATACAGATTGAGTTCCATAGTCAATATCACTAAATTTCATGTGAGAAAATAAGGGGTTATGTTAGTACCTTCCAAAAGACAAACAAACACTAAAAACTACCCGAAACTAGCTATAAATGGCAAAATCAGCATAATTCAGCAGAAATTCAGCATTCACTAGTTCATATAATATTCAGAAATAGTGTTTGAATGCCCATAATAACTTAAAATGTATTGGGAACATTACCAAGACAAAATAACACATTATGCTATACAAGTTACAAATATTGATCTTTTAGTGATCCAATGACGAAACAAACACCCAATTACTATCTTGACAGAAATATACAAACTGGTTAACATATCCTAGCAACATTAAGCTAGTGTAATTCTCCATGCATCGTGAATTAAATCATAAACCCCTAAACACATGACTACACTACTAAGTGATACTTATCTTCATCTTTAAATACTTAGCAAATTTTAAACAAATTAAGCACCCCCCCCCCCTTTGTGACCGTCCCCAAGGGGACCCACCCACCTTCAACTTGTTGACTAATCTTCTTGTTTGGTCAAAGATCCTTTTCCTCAATCCTATGGTTAATATGATGGAGGGAAGTTATGGACCAAGATGTTAAACTCCTTGTCTACTCAACATCATTCTCATTTTCAAGACACACCTCCTCTCCTTCCCCTCTAACTCTCGGCCGAACATACCCCCCCCCCCCCCCCAATCTTCATCTTCAGCCAATTTCAAGCTAATCTAAGTGCATCCTAATTTATATCAAGCATATTCAAGAAGGTGTCAAGCAATAGGAATTGAAGGACCTCTCTTGGGAGTTATTATCCACCACTTTTCTTCATCTTCATCTTCATCTTCTTGTTACTTCCCTAGCCTTGTGCTAGTAGTAAGTCTCTTGAACACCCATTTTTCATCTTGTTTATATAGATGTAACATATGTATCACTTAACATCTAAAAGATCTTACAAAACCAAGATGATGAACACTTTAAATCAAGCTAAAAATCACAAGAAAACAAGTTGTTTATGATGTGTTATGAAGTTGTTTAGTTGATTGTTTGTGTTTATGATGATGAACATCACATGAAGACTTGCTAGATGATGATTAGAAACATGATCCAACAAATGAACATGAGGATCTTGAAAGATCCATGTTGAACATGTAGTATGAAAATGGATGTACTTGAAAGTTAGAAGTTGTTAAGTTCATAAATTGTTACATGAAAGTTATGGACTTTTTGAAGGATGGTTGAATTCCTAAATAGTTTTCTAAAAAGTTCAGTAAAATCATAAGTTAAGTACGATTTTTTTTAACAAACAAATATACTTAAAAACCATAAAAAACACTACATGTCCACAAGTTCATCTTAGTATATTTGATGATATATTATGATGTAAATTGTTGTGGGAAAATTGTTATGATTTTTGAAAAGAAAATGATATGTTTTGAAAACATGGAAACTCCATTTTCTAAGGGAAACTATGGCCAAATGTTTATAAAATTCAAACACTTAGGAAATATTTTTATTACAAGGTTCTTACAAGTAAACTTGTTCAAAAATTATAAGTGTAAAAATTCCCACAATTTTTGTATAAAAATACAAGCAAAGAAGGTATGGTGTTTCTAGAAATAAAATGGTTTTAAATATATATTTTAGGAAATATATATTTAGTGGTCACTTGATCTATGTGCTACGTGTATATTGTTTGTATTAGTTATACTAAAATTCGGGACTTGAAATAGTATATACAAACAAATACAATAAAAATCCTAAATAAAGATTTCAAGAATAAATTTCATTCATATGCTTTGGACACAAAAATTGGACGATTCGGACACTTGGACATAATAGACAAATATTACATATATATATTCCGGATTATAAATATAATATACCAAGGCTTGGTGAAAGAAATATTCTCAAAACCGAACAAGTGACAAAATATATATTTTTACAAGTATATAAAGATATATTATGTTTTGTCAACTATGAAAATATATTATTATTGAAGTGTATGAAAATATTTATTTCATAAACATTTTAAGAATATATTATTTTGGTTGGAGCTAAAATATATATTTTTGGGGTTAATCATAAAAATAAATTATTTTTAAGATAAATGGAAATACAAGTATTTTCCAAGCCTAAAATATAAACATATAAAATTCTAAAAAAACTTTTCTTAAAAATGAGTATTTTATGAATGCAAGAAAAATACGTATTCCTATACATACAAATACATGCCAACATATACTACCAACAATTGGTAAAAAATACCCTTATACAAGTATTGTACTTAATTATGAGAATACGAAATTAAATACGCAAAATATTCATGGTACAAGTATACTTATACTTGGGGATAAATATAGTATAACACTTAACTAATGGTACCATTGGTCATGTATATTATAAACACATGCATATGGAATAATATATATCGAAACAAGTTAAAAATATATTATTTTAACGAACCCCTCGTAATCACAAATGATATATATACGATGCGTGCAAATAATGTAAGTTAAAATAATAATTTTAACTAATACATTGAACTTTGAATTTTATATAATTATGAAAAATTATATAAAGACATCATACCCTGAAAGTGCAACTCAAAAAAATACGATTCCAAAATAAGTCTTAATAAATATTTATGACTAAGAGCCGTTGCAAGACCGAAGTGTCTAACAAAACCTAGCGCGATTGTAGGTTGCGAAACGAACCAAGGGAACCGATCTTGAGTACGCGCTATTTACGGACGCAAAACTGTGAGTTCATGTCCCCTTTTTCTCTTAATTGTTTTCGGATTTGTAACTCATGGGGGTGGAATACATGTTTCAAAGGTATGGTTTAGCTAGGGAATGAATTGTTAGATCACGTGAGCGAATAGCATCTCTCTTAAGTGCCATTAATCTTGTATAGACCGAGGGACAAAAGTAGTAGATCTATCGGGTGTAGCGAGCCCCACTCTTGGGTCCTTGTGTGGCCCATGTAGTGCTTTTGTTATTCCAACCGGGTGGACCGGAGGAAATTCGCTAGGATTGAATGCTTCCTTTGTCGTCGCATATATTAATGTCCTTGTAAAACCTTAATGATCTGTTCATAGACGCTTTACATACATGTTGTTCAAAGATCTCTCAAATGTTTAAAAGTTTATTTGGAGCTCACTTAAAACACATGAACTCGCTCAACTTTTGTTGATGTTTTCAAACTTACATGTATTTTAGGAAATTAGATGGATCTTGGTGCTGGGGTTTACTATTAAGATTTTGGGTTTCAAGTCTTTGATGTCATCCTTTTTGGAGAGTTTGGTCCATACATCACATCTTCGATGAGATATAGGATGCAAAGCGTGATGTTTTAATATTTTGTCAAACTAGTCCTTTTATGGAACTTTAAACTTATGTTGGTGTGTAACTTAAACTTAAAACTTATGTTGGTTTGTAAGTTAAACAACTTATGGTTTGTAATATTTTATCTTTTGAATGGATGAACATCATTTTTTTTAATCATGTAGTTGTTTACTATTATCGTATGCAATGAAAACAAATCAAGTGCACACCGCACGCTTCCACAAATAGACGAGTGTGACAGTACAGCGTATATGATACGGCTTAATACAGCCATCGTTTAAGTATATGTCATTCTCCACAGTGGGAGGTTTGGGATACGCCTCAATATAGTACAACATATATGATACGGCTCAATACAGTCACCGTATAAATATATGCCCTTCTCCATAGTGGGAGATTTGGGATACGCCTCAATATAGTACATCGTATATGATACGGGATCAATACAATCACCGTTTAAATATATGCCCTTCTCTACTATGGGAGATTTGGGATACGCCTCAATATAGTACAACGTATATGATACGGCTCAATACAGTCACCATTTAAATATATGCCCTTCTCCACAATGGGAGATTCGGGATATGTCGTCTCACATTGGATGAAAATTTGCACTTTTTCAACCACTCATTGGTGGGAACATGTGCTTTTGGCCTTCGTCTATCGCGCAATCAAGAGATCTGTTGGATAAGGTAGGAGCGGTAAATGTGACCTTCATATCATGAAGGAAAATAATAAAATGGGCTCCATAAAATCAATGATTTTTTGTATGGCAGTAATATCGCCAAAATATATTAGATGCTTATGATTAGCCAATATCAGTGCAATATAACCGTTGGGAGATCTTAGTGGTTCCATGCATTAAACCTTCATACTGGCCAGGCATGAAAGCAATCTATGGGATACACTAAGATACTGCCAATTCTCATATGGCGCTTCTATCAAACTATGTTCGGCATTTGTAGTTGCTAAAAATCAATGAAATAAAAATCATTGTCGTACTCCAGTTGGAGAAATTTACTGGCGAAAGTTGCCGAACTTATATAACATAATATACCTAGATGGGTTTGAATAATTGAGTTCCAAGACTCGAGATTATATGCTTTAAGCATGAATCAGAAAAAAGTGATTCCTTTCTCTGCTTATTCTCTAGAATGAGAGAATTTTTTAATCAAAGAATAAAAATTTGGTGCAAAAGTGCACGGATATCCTTGCCATGATACGGTTTTCCATAGTTGTTGCTGCTTCAATCAGCTGGTGAGATATCACTGGAATGTCTATTAAATATGATAGATTTCGGATAAATGGTATTAGGATATCACAGGAATATCAAAAGATATAATATCAGATGACGAGGTTTAGCATCCTCGTATTGGAGTCATCGTCTCTAAAACATATGTAGTTCACCATATGGAACTTCAAGCTACTCATTGGTAGAGATCATCGAGTTCGCGACCCATTATAGATTCCTTATCTTGTCTGCGACATCTTGGCAGTATAAAATCAATAACTACTATATATAATTAAGAGTAGTCTTATGTTCAGGCCTAGACTCGGAGTTTTTAAGCAATCTGCATTTTTGTGAAATTTGAGATGAGACACAAAAGCTAGTGTCTAATTCACTCAAACTGTAGCTCTGATACCAACCTGTCACACCCCGATTCCCAGTGGGCCCGGATGAGTACACTCGTGGCGGTTGGATAACAGTTATCACAATATAGTAATATGCAGTGGAAGTATTAGAGTGAAAATATAAAATTCAATAAAGCTTGAATATATAAAAGTATTAAAAGCATTCGATACAAGCCTACAGGTGGGTTCTAATAAACAGAGCTTTAGACATCATAGGCCTTAAGCATCAGGCGTTGCAGATTCCTTAGCCTTCATTCTAGCCGACCCGTATTCCCAACCTATAATGAGGTTTCGTTACCGCGGTTCAATCTTTTGAAAACACATCAGCCAAAGCTGGTAAATACAATTAACTGACTCTTTGGAAAACAGTTTTTTGAAAAGAGTTTTATAAATAGAGAAAACCCCGTAGGTGATCTTTTAAATATATCTTGGGATTTATTCTTGTTACCAGATTTACATACTTGATTTACCCATTGGGATGTCCGGTGTAGCAGTCCCCGACCCCTGCCTGGGAGCGGGCGTCGTGGCAGCATGTCAGATGGTATCGGTGTTTATTAATTTGTAGCGGAAAACTTTCATCAGGACCGTAGTTAAGAAATATTTTATCAGAGTTAAAACACCAAACTTTGTAAAATAAACAAATGGGATAAAACCCAAGTTTTCATTACAATATCTTTATAAGGATAAACCCTAATTTATCGTAAAACAAAACTCCTTTTTATTTAGGTAACTTTTATAACCACTTTTCTAAGCATCCAGTGCTCTCAAGCTGGCTTCTATTGGCTTTCACATTTTGTTACCTGAAACGCATTTTAAAAAGTTTTATCAGTAAGAAATACTGGCGAGTGCATCCCATTTTAATCAAAACACTTTTATCACTTTACAGTATTGGGTGCATCCGCAATTACATTTGTTTATATCTACTCAATTACTCATTCAGTACTGTCAACACCTGACTTGTGGGTCATATTACTCATTGGCTATCTCATTGTCTAATGGTAACGTCTTTCACATTTTGTATACAAAACCCCAATATACCGGCATCAATTGTAGAATTACAAATACTCAATTACTGTTAAGCGTAATTTAAAACATTTGAGGTTTTGGTAAAGTATTTTGACTCATGAAAGTAATTTACAAAAAGGTGACAAAAAGAGAATGTACTCACATTGTTTACTTAGGTAATACTAAGGCTTCGTATTGTATCTCCTAGTTATTATCTATTTAAAATTAAACACTGCACACGTGTTAGGAGAATAACCCTAATCATATTAATCATACAACTCGAGACAAAACTCCAATGACTGAGTCATGCAGAGCCTTGACATGCATTACGAAGTCCTAGATCAATCAGGTGTAACACGAGACAGAACTCCAACGACTGAGTCAGGTAGAGCCTTGACATGTGTTACGGAGCCCTAGATTGATCGTGTAAGGTAACAAGCAGGGTTATAATACTTACAACAAGGCAGAGCTTCACTTTATAAGGGTATTATATCCCGAGTATAAAAGCTTTAGTGTTTTAGAGGAAAGAAAATAATTGAATGGTGTCTGAATGAGTCTGAAGCCTCTATTTACAGGGTTGGTCGAGGGCGGCTCGCGGCCCGTGTAAACATCTTCTAACTCTCTCATAGCCCGCGAGGGAGTAGACTAGGTCTTAGGGTTGATCGGTCATCGAGTATTGCCTTGCCGGCTGTCCTACACGTGGCGGACTTGTGTGGCCAGCAAGTCAACTGGCTCGCGCCCCGCGAAAGCCACAAGGGTCTTGGTCGCGGCTCGCGAGACCCTCGTATACTTGTTTTTATTTGATTTTTATAAATATTAAGGTATTCGGGCTTTTTCTCGTATACGAGGTATATAAGGAACGTTTTAGGGTCATGTTAAGGGTTCTAGGAGGGTTGTTATATCCTCCCCACCTTGTTTTAGATCTCGTCCTCGAGGTCTACTAGAATAGGTGTGGGTAATTCTTCTGCATCTCTGACTCGAGCTCCCAAGTGTATTTTGATCCTCTCTTGGAATCCCATTTCACTTTGACCAGAACTAGTATCTTGTGTTTGAGATTCTTGATCTTTCTATCTTCAACCTGAATGGGTTTCTCTACAAACTTAAGTTTCTCGTTTACCTCAATGTCCTTAAGAGGTATCACTAAAGATTCGTCTGCGAAGCACTTTTTGAGATTACATATATGAAATACATCATGTATTCCTGCCATTTCCTCTTGCAGTTGTAGCTGATAAGCTACAAGTCCTATTCTTCGAATAATCTTAAAAGGTCCTACATACCTGGGACTTAGCTTTCCTCTTTTAACGTATCTGACTACTCCTTTCCATGGAGGAACTTTTAACAATACCATATCTCCAATTTGAAATTCTAAAGGTTTTCATCTGTTATCTGCATAACTCTTTTGATAATCCCGTGCTGCTCTTAGTCTTTCCTTGACTTGAATTATCTTGTCCGTTGTTTCTTGCACTATCTCTGGTCCAGATAATTGCTTTTCTCCAATTTCTGCTCAACAGACTGGAGTTCGGCACTTCCGTCCATAAAGTGCTTCAAAAGGTGCAACATTAATGCTTGTATGATAGTTGTTATTGTAGGAAAATTCTATTAATGGTAAATGGTTGCCCCAATTTCCTCCGAAATCAATTACACAGGCTCTAAGCATATCTTCCATAGTCTGAATTGTCCTTGAATGTTGTTTCATGCACCTATCTAATTTGCTTATTTAAATCTATCTGCAGATTTAATTTAAGAGAGCGTACTCGTTTTGGCTTTTCATGATACTTTCGACTTAAAGCATCAGCTACTATGTTAGCTCTTCCAGCATGATACTGGATATCACAATCATAATCACTAAGAATTTCCATCAAACATCTCTGTCTCATATTTAATTCTTTTTGCCCAAAAATATATCTTAAATTCTTATGATCCGTGAAGACAACAAATTTACTTTCATATAAATAGTGTCTCCAAATCTTAAGGGCAAAAACTATGGCTCCTAACTCTAGATCATGGGTTGTGTAATTCTCTTCATATTTCTTAAGTTATCTAGAGGCATAAGCTATAACCTTTTGATGTTGCATAAACACATAACCATATCCCAACTTAGATGCATCACAATAGACTATAAAGTCTTTAGTTCCTTCTGGTAATGCGAGTATGGGTGCGTTAGTCAACCTTTGCTTAAGAATCTTAAAGGCTTCTTCCTGTTTTGGTCCCCATTCGAACTTAACTGATTTGTAGGTCAGTTTGGTTAATGGAATGGCTATGCTAGAGAAATCTTGGATAAACCGTCTATAATATCCTGCCAGTCGAAGAAAACTTCGTACTTCTGTTGGCGATTCAGGGACTTTCCATTTGGTAATTGCCTCGATCTTTGTGGGATCCACATGAATTCTTTCATGATTAACCAGATGTCCAAGGAATTGCACTTCTTGTAACCAGAATTCACATTTTGAGAATTTAGCATAAAGCTTCTCTTTTCTCAATAATGTCAGAAGTGTATGCAGATGCATTGCATATTCCTCTTTACTCTTAGAGTAAATGAGAATATCATCTATAAAGACAATTATGAATTTATCCAGGTATGGTTTACATATCCTGTTCATCATGTCCATAAATGCGGCTGGGGCATTACTTAAACCAAATAGCATGACGGTAAATTCATAATGACTGTACCTTGTTCTGAAAGCAGTTTTAGGAATGTTCTCTTTCTGTACTTTCAGTTGATGATATCCTAAGCGTAAATCGATCTTAGAAAAGAATCGAGCTCCTTGAAGTTGATCAAACAGATCCTCGATTCTCAGTAATGGGTACCGATTCTTAATCGTAACCTTGTTCAATTCTCGGTAATCAATGCACATACGCATTGACCCGTCTTTCTTCTTAACAAACAAAATCGGTGCTCCCCATGGTGATGAACTAGGTTGTATAAAACCTTTGTCAAGAAGTTCGTCTAATTGTTTCTATAGTTCCTGCATCTCCGTTGGTGCTAATCGATATGGTTCTTTGGCAATCGGTGCCATCCCTGGTATTAGGTGAACTCTAAATTCAACCTCTCTATTAGGCGGTAATCCAGGTAACTCTTCTGGAAAAAAATCTGAGAATTTAGATATTATGAGAATATCTTTTAATTCTTTTCCTTTAGTATTATTGATTACAGAAATCATATATACTATTCCTCCTTTCCTTTCATAACTTGCAACTTTCATCACAAAGATGAATTTTGTCGACCTGGTTGGCTTATCTCCTTTGATTGTGATCTTTTCACCACTTGGTGTACTTACTTGCACTGTCTTTTGATCACATAAAATACTAGCACGATTGGCTACCAACCAATCCATTCCTAATACAACATCGAATCTAGCTAGATTCATTGGGTAAAGGTTTAGCAAATAAATGATGGTTCAGGATCTCTATTGATGCTCCCTGCAAGATTTCACTAATCTTAATGGATTTTCCATTTGCCGTTTCTACCAAACATGTGACAACTGGCACAAAACCGGTAATTTTCGCACACTTTAATTAATACTTAATGACTGCAATTATGTGCTTAAATGTCAACATTATCTAAATTACATGCTATACTTGTGAGTTCATGCACGTTTTATACTACAAGAAATTTGCTTTATGCGTTGCGTCAGAAATACTAGTAAACTCACCGGTAAGACACATTGTGTCAACAATTCTGCAGAAAGCAGTCAGACAATAGAATTGGAGCCTAGGTGTAGGTCCAACGTCAAAAATACATTAAACCCCAAGAGTACATACAAGGGTTAACATATAGACATTCCGGAAGCTAGAATATGCACTAAAAAGCACCCGAAACGCACTTTAAGTGCATAATTTTACAGAATTCAGCTATAATCAGCTTTATTACCTCAAAATATTATGCAGAATTCATGTTTTATTATCCGGGATACCCTCCTAAGAGTTGGGAATTAAAAGGGTTACAAAAGGATACATAAAGGACACTAAACGGTGCAATTTAGCACTTTAACGAACCGGTATTTAACCGAACAACCGGACATTACCCGGAACATCAAAATATTACTAGAAGCACTGTTTTAATGTTTCTGAACAAGTTATGGTCCCCGAACACCATAACACCCCTTATAACATAATAAACATCAAGTCCCTAAATTTTACACTTGAAACTTGTTAGTGCACTATGTCTGTTGACTTCGTCTTGTATCATGTAATGTAATGGGATTGAGAGATCAGAGCTCGTAGTACGAGAAAACAAGTTTTACATAGTTGGAAGTAATTCTGCATGGAATTAACAAAGTAATTCCGCACGGAATTAGTCAAGCTAATTCCGCATGAAATTAACCTTGTTAATTTCGCACGGAATTACATCTCTATATATAGCTTGTTCTTGGTCTTCATTTGTAACAGAATTAGAAATTGTACCGAAGTGCTGCCGATTTGTTTCGAGGTGCTGTAACTCTATCAAATCATTAATAGAGACATATTAAAGTGAATCAAGCTGTTATACTGTCAGTTTCATTGATTCCGCCTTTGATCCGGATATAAAACTCTTCTGATTGACTAGTTCGGGTCATACAACGATCCTACAAGTGGTATCGGAGCTCAGGAGGAAGAGTTCTTTGCGATTACAGCTGAATTTCTGTCTTCTACACCTTTTTTTTCAAATTGGACAACTTTTCATGGTCAAAATGGTTTGAGTTTCACATATGTTGTGTAAAATAGTGTTTTAACAAAGCCTTGAAAGATTCAGATCAAAATTCGACTTAAAAGTGACAAAAAATGGGCCAGAAAGTAATTCCGTTTGAACGAAGGGTTTAATTCCGTTTGAAAAGTTGAAAGTGTTTCATACGAAATTATTAATTCCGTGTGAGAGGTTAATTTCATTTGGATATCTAGTTCGAAAGAAGTAATTCCGTTTCAAGTCTAAATCCGCACCAAAGTAATCTCGTGTGAAGCTTAATTCCGTTTGAAGACTAATTCTGCACCAAATTTCATTTCGTGTCAAGATCATTTCGCACCAATCGTGTGTCGGTCTGTTTCAGGTTATTTGATATTATTGAAACTGATTGTGTTTGTTTGTTTGTCTACAGGTTTACATCATGGCTGAAGAGTTTTTCAACACTTTTTACAACGCGTTTACCTCGGATACAATGGATGCTTCAGAGGTTTCACCTAAAGCGATAACTAAAACGATCAAGGACAATATCAAACATGACAACTTTTATGGAACATATTCAAAACCTCCGAAGCTGGATAACATTGAAGATTATGTTTGGTGGAAGGAGAGGTTTGTCAATTGGACGAAGGCATATGCACATGAGAGTTGGTTTTGTTTGAAGTTTGGATATGATAGCCCAGTAAATGACAAATGAGAATAAATTCTGATCAAAGATTTTTCAGAGGAAGACAAAAAGAAATTTTCATACGAATAGAAGATGATTGCTTTGATCCAGCAATCAGTTCGAGATGACATTTTTTCATTCTTAATACATGATGGGTCATCGAAATCTGTGTGGAAAGCTTTGAAGGCGAAAGCTAAGGGGGTAAACAAATTCAGAAAAACAAAATCGCGTTATTGAAAAAAGAATTTGATTTATTTGATAGTTTAAAAGGAGAGACAGTGAGGCAAATGATTGAGAGGTTTTGTCATTTAAAGATTGAACTAGAAAGATTTAAAATTGTGAAAACGAGAGAAGAAGTTGTTGATAAAGTAATTGAAGCGTTACCACGAGCTGATCAGTGGCAAACGTTTGTTTTTATCTTGAAAAATGATGCTTTATATGATACGATTTCTCTTGATGTGTTGTTAGAAAAGATTGAGAGTCGTGAGCTGGAGCTACAAAAGCAAAACAAGATGAGTGGTTCATCGCATCATCAGAATGTTGGTCAGTACTACAAAGGTAATGTACCTTTGGTGAAAGCTGATGGTTCACCAAAGACAACATTTAGTGGTGAGAAGAAGAAAGAACCACAAACAACCTCATCAAGTTATCATTCTGGATATCATTCATCTTCAAAATCAAGTTCTGATGAAGTAGAGGAGATTCTGTGCAACATTGCTCTCAAACTGAAGAATTCTCCGTCGATGAGCATCAATGCAGCTAAACAACAAATGAGTTTTCTAGCATCTGTTCTGGAATCGTATGAAGGTCTTGTAGCTGGTAAAATTGGAAACTCAGAATTAACCAAAGAAGACTACGACCAGATTGATCCAGAAGAAATGGAACTCGTAGACATTCGTTGGTGTTTGGCAAGTTGAATTCGCAGAGCTCAAAGATATATGGAGATTACCAGGAAGCAATCATTAGGTGGTCCGTCAACAAAGCTTGGATTTGACAAATCCAAAGTGACCTGCTTCAGATGTAAGAAAAAAAGTCATTTCAAGAGAGAATGCACTAATTCTGAAGCTAGAGGAAATGAACGTCCTTTCAATGATGATTATTATCGAAATGCAATCTACCACCGAAGCAAAGAAGAGCCAAAAATGATTGAAGACAAACCCAGAGATAAATCAAGAGCTTGTGCTGTAATCCATCATGATGAAGGATTTGATTGGAGTGAGATTTGTCCAGAAAAAGATCGTTTGGAAAATATAGTTACACTCATGGCAGAGAACCAACGAAGAGTCAACATTATGTTTTGTTGCTGAAATCAAAGATGAAAACAAAGAAGAAAATGTTGCTGCTGAAGTAAAAGAGAAAACTCGAGAAGAGATTTTGAAAGAGAAGACTGAAAGAGAAAGATTCATTGTGGGGTGAATAATGGAGAAAATGCAGGAATAGTATGAAAATGCAGTGAGTAACAAAAGATGGGATAAGATGCAAGAATGTTATGTCAACAAACAAGGTGAACCGGTTGTTCCAAGATGTGACATAGTTCATGATGATGTTCTCCTTGTTATTCCTCGATCCGGCGAATATTATTCCAATGTTGCAAAAGACAAGACATATGTGAAAAGGCTGGATAAAATCATTAGGGATGCTATGACAACAAAACTGAGGCAGAGGAATGAAGAAAGAATGAAGAAGAACATTGAGAATTTAGTTGATGATTTGAAGAAAGCTGCTGAGAAAGTCAAGGTTGAAGAAAAAGAGAAGGTTGTTGAAAAAGAAGCTGTTATTGAAGAACAGCAAGTTGAAGTAGTCAAGAATGAGAATTTGGAAGCTGGTGATGCTGGTGATGAAGTTAGTGTTGAAGAAAAGCATAATGATGCTGATCAGAAGCAAACAGAGACTGCAACAAACACCGAAGTGCCAATCACTGAGGTAAATTCTGATTCTAACATCTTGACTGAAATTGTTGAACAGTGCAAGAAATGCATGGAAACGTGCAGTGCTTGTACTGAAAAAGATGAAAAGATCAGAACAAGAGATCTTGATTTCACAAAACTTGAAGAAGTTTTCAAAAACAAGTGCAAAGAAATGTTTGAAAATGAAAAGGTTTTAAAAGAAAATAATGAAACGCTTTCAGAAAAATATAAAAAATTAGAAAAAGAGAATGAAGTTTTGAAAGAAAATGTTTTTAAAATGACAGAAGAATGTTTTCAAAAAGAAAATATTTGCCAAGAAATGAAAAAGGAGTATGATTCAATAAAATTGGCTTATCATATTACAAAAGAATCATATGAAAAGGTAAAAAGTGAAATGAAACTTGTTCAATCAAGATTGAAATATTGTTCTGAAACACAAATGAACTAAAACGAATGTATGAAATAAAACAACAAGTTGTAAATTCTTATATTGAAGATGTTGCTAAACTTAAGTGTAAGATTGCTGATTTAGAACAGGATAACAACAAATTAAAAAATTATCACGCGTCGTCATATGTGCTTGAACGTATTTTCAACATAAAACCGGATGGGAAAGATTCTGAGCAAAACACGAAAGGTATTGGCTCAGAGTTTCATCAAGTTCCACCAACGGAAAAGTTTGTGTTTTATGATGATGAAAAGGTCAAAAAAGCTTTCAACATGTTAGATCAATTTCTAGACAACATTTACGTAACCTATTCCAAATCTGATGATTCTAGTGATTCAGAGGTGGTAGGTAAGGTCGTTGAAAGTGTGTTGAAAGAAGAGTCAGTTGAATCAGGTAATTCTGAATCACAGAATGAAAATGAAGGTAATTTTCATGATGGATATCTGAAAAACACAAAATCCGAGAAGAATTTGAATGATGATTCAAAGGGATTGGTTTATACCATGATTGGATCGGACAAATTATTCTTAGATGTTGTATTCCCGATTCAGAATGTGATTTCAGAAAAGGTTGATAAAGTTTTCAAGATGTTTGAAATTGAAAAGTCTGAAATTTCAAAGCTTGTTGGTAAAGGTCACAAAACTTTTTATAACAAACCTGGTTTTATAAAGAAAAACATGAAGGCTGGGTTGGGTTATAAGAAGAAACAACGTTGGAATAAAAATGAAACACAAAATTTTCAGGCTAAAATGAATTTTGTTCAAGGAATAAGTTTAGCAGAAGAAAAAGAACTCAAATTGAGACAGTCTAATGATGAGTTCTTAGCTCAAAAGAAAAAGCAACAACCACAGTTCAAAGATGTGTCCAATAGAACATGTTTCAAATGTGATCAAATTGGACATCTTGCACGAAAGTGTCTAAATCTGAAACCTGTTGATGTTGACAAAAAGAAATTTGATAATGTTGAGAAACAAAAATCTGAGGATGTGAAACAAAGGTCAACCAGATTTGATTCGAAACAAACTTGGAAGTACAATACAAACAAGTTTGCTTCAAATCAAAATTGGAAATCAAACACGAACAGGTTCGATTCAAGACAGACCTGGAAGTCTCACACACTCAGATTCAGAACAACACAAAGTTGGAAAACATCTGTTGATATAACAAAACCCCAAGAGTTTTGGAAACCAAAAGTTGTTGTTCAAATACAAAATGTTCAAAAAGATTCACATTTTTACAAAAGAGGTACTGCAAAAGGACAAACATGGAGTGTTAAGAAACAAATGAATTTTGTAAAAGGTGAAAAAGTTGAAGTCAAAGTTTATAAGGTCTTTGTGAATGATGACAAAGACTTTCCGGCATTGAATGAAGTTTATTGTGTTGAAATGCCTAAGGTCAAGCAGGCCTGGGCTAAATTGTTCAAGTAATTGAATTAGTTGAATGTGCAGGTGCTCAAGAAAAATGAAAACTGGAGCAGCCTGGCACATGGAAAGGAGGAAGAGGCTGCTGGACCCTGTGGAAAGGAGGAAGAGGTTGAAACAGGGAGTTTATTTGTTTTTCTGTACATAAATAAACAATATTTTCAAAAACCCTAAAAATTTGAAAAATTAAAAACCAAAAATATGTTTTTAGTTTGTTAAAATCTTGAAAAACCAAAAATATGTTTTTGTTTTGTCAAAAATATTAAAAAATTACAAAAATATGTTGATTAAATACGCCGAAACCCTCGCGGCTGAACAAACATGATTAATTTCACAAGATTGAAAAATGGTTTTCAAACTGTAAAATATCAATGTGTTGTAAATAATGGGGGTATATTAGATTTTCTACAAAACAGAGCACATTAAGCAGAAAATGGATGGCGAGACAAAGCTATCAGTATTGGTTGTCAAATTTTCTTTTAATGGTTTTGCATTTTAGGGGGAGAAAAATTGTCAGAAAATCCAAAAACATTAGAAAATTTGAAAAAGCCAAAAACATGATAAAATTCAAAAATTGAGTTTTTGTGTAAAAAGAGGAAATGATAGTACATCAGTAGACAGTTACAGTATGCTAAAGAAATGTAATGGTTAAATAGCGTTAAACAGTCTCACTGATGATATGCCGATAGATTTTTATACATTTAGTAAATTTTTTCGGGATATAAATCTAAATTCAAACTTGCTTATTTCGTGGGGAACACTACTTGGATATATAGGTAACCCCTGAAATCTCGTTTGAAGGACCCCTCTTTCTGAGATACTAGGTCTTTATGCTTAGTGATATCTGGGGTATTATTCCGGGACTTCTGATTTTGCGGAAGCAATGGCCTAGTCCCCGTATAATACTTTCTGCTTGCTTGAAATATAGTGTCGCCCTCAGCAAAAATGATGAAACAATAAAATTGATAATCATTGATGTTGAAGAAAAGATCCTCTAAAGGGGACACACCTAAAGTCGAACCGTCATCTCTCTGCTGAACGGAAGTTCTGACCTGAGCTCTCACGGTTTCGCATCTAACCCCTTACAGATATCATCTAGGTATATTCACCTGTAAGAATGAATATTGGGATCTGGATACGGGAGTATATTCAAGAGGTGGGATACATGAATTAGTTTAAGTTCTTAAAACACCTAATTCGTATCCTGAATCAGTTGAAATTTGTGTGAAAATTTAAGTGGATCAGTATATTGACAATCTAAATGAATTGTTTAATTCTTGATGTAATTTTAAGGTCAACGGTACTTGTGACTTGTCAGAAACTGATATGATCCTCTGATGCAAACTCAAACAAAAATATTGTATGTAAATATGTTTGTACATATTTCTTTACTGCTTTATATTTCAGAAAATCCAAAAAGATTTTTGATTCTGCTTTATTTTCGACAACCGATGTCTGAAATGCTGAGTTTCAAAATCTTAGTATGCTGATTGTGTTTCTGAAAAATAAACTGGTTCATTAATTTGAAACTTGAAATTTTTAACAAAAAATCAAAAACAGTTTGTGATATCTCCAAGGTCATTAGTTTGGACTTGGAAGATAAACTGTGAGGGATTTGGATTCTTTAATTGTTAAAAAAAGCCATATTTTCGATTCTGAAACTGCCAATATTCATAAGATGTGTTAGTTTGGAAAGAATGAGTGAGACAGGTTACAATTCCTGGAAAATTGTAAGTTTTAAATGTTGTTACTTATAAACGTATGAGTGATTGCAGATGTGATACCAGACTACAATCCTAACAGCTGAGTCTTAGGGGAAGTCTGAAGACAAGCTTGAAGCAAGGGGGAGCTTGTAACCGGAAAGCAAGGTGTCAATCCCTAAAGCACGGAAGCTTGACAAAAGGGGGAGCCTGAAGACTTGAAGAAAGATTGATATGATGCTTACAATGTTAGAGCCAGAGACAGAGTAAAAAGACTGATCAAGACTGAAGATGTGTCATGATAAAGATTAGACACTGAAGACTTCGTCAACATCCAAGGGGGAGTCTGTTAGTGCACTATGTCTGTTGACTTCGTCTTGTATCATGTAATGTAATGGGATTGAGAGATCAGAGCTCGTAGTACGAGAAAACAAGTTTTACATAGTTGGAAGTAATTCCGCATGGAATTAACAAAGTAATTCCGCACGGAATTAGTCAAGCTAATTCCGCATGAAATTAACCTTGTTAATTTCGCACGGAATTACATCTCTATATATAGCTTGTTCTTGGTCTTCATTTGTAACAGAATTAGAAATTGTACCGAAGTGCTGCCTGTTTGTTTCGAGGTGCTGTAACTCTATCAAATCATTAATAGAGACATATTAAAGTGAATCAAGCTGTTATACTGTCCGTTTCATTGATTCCGCCTTTGATCCGGATATAAAACTCTTCTGATTGACTAGTTCGGGTCATACAACGATCCTACAAAACTAACTTATTACATACATATGAATTAAAAGTTACACTTTGCCCCCCCCCATTATTATTTACGGTCATGAAGGGGTGGCCCCCACCAAATATTTGCCAATCTTGCCAAGATCCCTTAAAATCTTACTTGATCTTTCATATATTTCTTTTGGATTCACATGATCTTTCCTTGATTTCTTTGAGATATGTAAATCTTGCAAGTTACAATTTACCCCCCCCCCCCCGTTTGTTTGTCTACGACCCAAAGGAGTGGCCCCACCATGATCTTTCAAAATCCTACCATATCTTACTTAAATCTTCTCTAGATCTCCTTTAGATCTACATAATCTTCCATGGATCCCTTATGATTTAGTAAGATCTTGTGAAGTATTATAAAGATAACATAAGAGATCATTCATCACTACACACCAACCAAACTCCTATCTCCTTCCCCATTTCGGCCGTGAGCCACCACCCCCTTCACCACCATCATCATCTCATGTTCATACAATCTTAAGTGTACACAAGGTGTAAGAAGGTCTTTAGTGAAGCTTGGTGGTCTTGGATCTTGAAGGACCTCCTCCATTTGCATACACAAGGTGTATGCCAAGTTTTCAAAATGTGACTTCTGGCTTCGCGAAGTCAATTTTCTAGGCCATGTGGTAAACAAGGATGGAATTCATGTTGATCCATCCAAGGTTGACTCGATCAGGAACTCGCCTGCACCCCGTACACCAACGAAAATCCGCCAATTCTTGGGTTTGGCGGGCTACTACAGAAGATTCATCAAGGATTTCTCCAAAATTGCGCAACCTCTTACTTCACTGACTCAGAAGGGTGCCATCTATCGTTGGGGTGATGCACAGGAGTCTGCATTTCAACACTTAAAAGATAGACTTTGTAGCGCGCCTATAATCTCATTGCCTGAAGGCACAGAAGATTTTGTGGTTTATTGTGACGCTTCCATCCAAGGACTTGGTTGCGTATTGATGCAACGTGACAAGGTCATTGCCTACGCATCATGCCAACTTAAAGTTCACGAAAAGAACTACACTACGCACGACTTGGAGTTGGGAGCAGTTGTTTACGCGCTTAAGATATGGAAACATTACCTGTATGGTACCAAGTGCACCATTTACACCGATCACAGGAGTCTCGAGCATATCTTCAAGCAAAAGGAGTTAAACATGCGTCAACGCCGATGGGTCGAGCTCTTGAATGATTACGAATGCGCGATCAAGTACCATCCGGGCAAGGCTAATGTGGTGGCCGACGCCCTCAGTCGAAAGGATATTGTACCTAAGCGTGTACGTGCGTTACAGCTTACCATCCAATCAAACCTTCCCGCTCAGATTCGAGACGCTCAGGTAGAAGCATTGAAAGCAGAAAACATCAGGGCTGAATCCTTATGAGGATCGAGGCAGCGGTTAGAACAAAAGGAAGACGGCACCCGCTATGTAAACGGACGCATCTGGGTTCCACTTTATGGAAACTTACGTGAGCTTGTGATGGATGAGGCACACAAGTCTCGTTATTCGGTACATCCTGGTTCGGATAAAATGTACCACGACCTCAAGACTACATATTGGTGGCCTACCATGAAAGCCAGCATAACAACCTACGTCAGTAAATGCCTGACTTGTGCTAGGGTCAAGGTTGAGTACCAGAAACCATCAGGCCCACTCCAACAACCAGAGATCCCGAAATGGAAATGGGAGCAAATTTTTATGGATTTTGTTACCGGCCTGCCCAGATCTCAACACAGAAACGATACCATTTGGGTTATCGTAGATCGACTGACCAAGTCTGCACATTTTCTGGCTATCAAAGAAACGGAAAAGTTTTCTACTCTTGCAGACATTTACCTAAAGGAAATGGTATCAAGTCACGGAGTGCTAACCTCCATCATTTCTGAACGTGACGCGCGTTTTACTTCTGAACTGTGGCAAGCAATGCACAAGTCCTTTGGCTCACGTTTAGATATGAGCACCGCTTATCACCCACAGACGGATGGGCAATCTGAACGCACCATCCAAACCCTTGAAGACATGCTTAGGGCGTGTGTAATCGATTTTGGTAATGGCTGGGAAAAGCACCTCCCGCTAGTGGAGTTTTCGTACAACAACAGCTACCACACCAGCATCCAAGCCGCTCCGTTCGAGGCATTGTGTGGACGCAAATTCCGATCACCTCTCTGTTGGGCAGAAGTTGGTGACAGCCAAATCACTGGCCCAGAACTTGTGGTAGATACCACCGAGAGAATTGCTCAAATACGACAGCGAATGGCGGCAGCTCGTGACCGTCAGAAAAGCTATGCTGATAAAGGAAGAAAACCACTCAAGTTCCAGGTTGGGGATCGAGTGCTACTCATAGTCTCACCATGGAAAGGTGTAGTTCGTTTTGGCAAACGAGGCAAACTCAATCCGCGTTGTGTCGGACCATTCGAAGTCACCGAGAAAATTGGCAAAGTCACCAACAGGTTGAATCTACCTGAAGAACTCAGCGGAGTTCACAATGTTTTCCATGTGTCGAATCTGAAGAAGTGTCTGTCAGATGAGACCCTCATAGTTCCTCTCAAGGAACTCATAATCGACGACCAGCTGCGATTCGTCGAGGAACCAGTAGAGATTACAGATCGAGATGTTAAGATCCTCAAGCGTACCAGGATACCTCTGGTCCGAGTTCGTTGGAATGCTCGTCGTGGCCTAGAGTATACCTGGGAACGATAAGACCAAATGAAACTCAAGTATCCCCAACTGTTTAAGAAAAACGCAACCACTACTGAGACTAAAGCTACTGCAGAATTTCGAGACGAAATTCCAAATCAACGGGGGGATGATGTGACACCCCAGGAAAATCAGGAAAACAACGCAACTTAACTTGCTTCCTCAGTAACCACGCGCTAAATTTCGGGACGAAATTCTCTTAACAGGGGGAGAATGTGACAACCCTCAAAATTTCATGTATTCCGTACAATTTATTAATGATAATTAAAGTGCTTGACGACTGTGTGGAATTACTTAACTGCTCTCTGATTACTGTGTTTTACTTACATGTGCTTGTTGACATACTAGTAGTGTACAGAAAAGTCATTAAATAGTCCGTTATGATTTACTAAGTGTTAGAAATTAAAAACGTTGCAAAAATATACATGTAGGACACTTTACGGATTAATTAAGCACTTTAACGGAACAGTGTCAAACCGAACAACCGGACTTTACCCGGAACACAAAAATATTGTCAAATACATTGTCAAATACGAATTGAGCTATATCTCAAGGGCCTTGTACCATAGATTCAAAGTCACGTGACTTTAGCCAACCTGGGTACCATACAGCAAATCATCAAGTTGGCCCATCGACTCACTGACCAGGCGGTGGAGCAATACAGGCTGCCCAAACGAGTCAGTGCCACAGCTACTTCTGATGCACCTACCGACAACAAGCGAAAATGGGCCGGGAACTCCAATAAGGGTTCTGCTTCGGTTCAGTCTCAGCGGCGAAAGACTGATGACTACCAGAGTCCTGGTCAACAATCTTCCGGTAATCAAGGACAGGTTGGATACCGAGGAAACCACCCCAAGTGCAACCGGTGCAACAAGCATCACAGCGGGCAGTGTAACAAATGTGGATGTCAGAGATGTCACAAGCTGGGCCATGAAGCTAGGGATTGCAGGAGCCTGCGTCCTGCAAATCAGAATCGCCAACAACAACAAGCTCCACATAACCACCAACAGCAGCAACAACAGGGCAATAAAGGATGCTTTCAGTGTGGCGCTGAAGGCCACTTTAAGAGGAACTGCCCCCAACTGAACCAGAATCAGAACAACAACAACCAAGGAAATGGGAACCACAATGGGCACAACAATGGAGGCAACAATGGAGGCGGCAATGGGGGAAACAACAATGGTAATGGAGCAAGGGGTCGTGTGTTCGTGATTGGTCAAGGTGATGCAAGGAACGATCCCAACGTTGTGATGGGTAAGTTTCTTCTGGACGACTTCTTTGTTACTGTTTTATTCGATTTGGGTGCCGATACTAGTTATGTGTCCTTAAAAGTTAGCCAAATGCTTGGGCGTACTCCAACACCTTTGAACACCAAACACACGGTAGAACTAGCTAACGGTAAAAGACTTGAGGCCATGCACATAGTTAAGGGTTGTAACCTTGTTTTAGCTAGTCAGACTTTCTCTATCGATCTTATTCCTATTGTTCTGGGTAGTTTTGATGTCGTTATTGGGATGGATTGGTTATCTCATCAGCAAGCGGAGATTGTTTGCAACGAGAAAATCGTCTGCATTCCTCGTTCTGGTGAAGAACCCCTCGTGATTCATGGCGACAAGAGTGGTGCTGTCGAAGGCATCATCTCTTTTCTTAAGGCCCAGAAGTGTTTGCGAAAAGGCCACACGGCCATTTTAGCACTCGTTAGTGACACATCAACGGAAGAGAAGAGAATTGAAGACATCCCTATTGTACGTGACTTTCCCGAGGTATTTCCTGAGGAATTACCTGGTCTTCCGCCTCATCGTCAAGTTGAATTTCAAATCGAGCTAGCTCCTGGAGCAGCGCCCATAGCTCGAACACCTTATCGTCTAGCTCCATCAGAACTTGAAGAACTGTCCACACAATTACAAGAACTCTTGGAAAAGGGTTTTATACGTCCTTGCTCTTCGCCCTGGGGAGCTCCAGTCTTGTTTGTGAAGAAGAAAGATGGTACTTTCAGAATGTGTATCGACTACCGCGAACTTAACAAGGTGACCGTGAAGAATCGTTATCCTCTCCCACGTATTGATGACTTGTTCGACCAGTTGCAAGGGTCGAGCTATTACTCCAAGATTGATTTGAGATCGGGATACCATCAGCTGAGGGTCCGAGATGAGGACGTCTCCAAAACAGCATTCAGAACTCGTTACGGCCATTACGAGTTTCTGGTTATGCCATTCGGGCTGACGAATGCACCAGCGGTCGTCATGGATCTCATGAACCGAGTATGCAAACCTTACCTGGATAAGTTCGTGATTGTTTTCATCGACGATATCCTGATCTATTCTAAGAGTCAAGAGGAACACGAGCAGCATTTACGACTTATGCTGGAACTTCTTCGAAAAGAGCAGTTGTATGCCAAGTTTTCGAAATGTGACTTCTGGCTTCGCGAACTCCATTTTCTAGGCCATGTGGTAAACAAGGATGGAATTCATGTTGATCCATCCAAGGTTGACTCGATCAGGAACTGGCCTTCACCCCGTACACCAACGGAAATCCGCCAATTCTTGGGTTTGGCGGGCTACTACAGAAGATTCATCAAGGATTTCTCCAAAATTGCGCAACCTCTCACTTCACTGACTCAGAAGGGTGTCATCTATCGTTGGGGTGATGCACAGGAGTCCGCATTTCAACACTTAATAGATAGACTTTGTAGCGCGCCTATCCTCTCATTGCCTGAAGGCACAGAAGATTTTGTGGTTTATTGCGACGCTTCCATCCAAGGACTTGGTTGCGTATTGATGCAACGTGACAAGGTCATTGCCTACGCATTGCGCCAACTTAAAGTTCACAAAAAGAACTACACTACGCACGACTTGGAGCTGGGAGCAGTTGTTTTCGTGCTTAAGATATGGAGACATTACCTGTACGGTAAAAGTGCACCATTTACACCGATCACAGGAGTCTCAAGCATATCTTCAAGCAAAAGGAGTTAAACATGCGTCAACGCCGATGGGTCGAGCTCTTGAATGATTACGAATGCGCGATCAAGTACCATCCGGGCAAGGCTAATGTGGTGGCCGACGCCCTCAGTTGAAAGCATACTGTACCTAAGCGTGTACGTGCGTTACAGCTTACCATCCAATCCAACCTTCCTTCTCAGATTCGAGACGCTCAGGTAGAAGCATTGAAAGCAGAAAACATCAGGGCTGAATCCTTACGAGGATCGAGGCAGCGGCTAGAACAAAAGGAAGACGGCGTCCGCTATGTAAACGGACGCATCTGGGTTCCACTTTATGGAAACTTACCTGAGCTTGTGATGGATGAGGCACACAAATCTCATTATTCGGTATATCCTGGTTCGGATAAAATGTACCACGACCTCATGACTACGTACTGGTGGCCTGGCATGAAAGCCAGCATAACAACCTACGTCAGTAAATGCCTGACTTGTGCTAGGGTCAAGGTTGAGTACCAGAAACCATAAGGCCCACTCCAACAACCAGAGATCCCGAAATGGAAATGGGAGCAAATTTCCATGGATTTTGTTACCGGCCTGCCCAGATCTCAACGTGGAAATGATACCATTTGGGTGATCGTAGATCGACTGACCAAGTCTGCACATTTTCTGGCTATCAAAGAAACGGATAAGTTTTCTACTTTTGCAAACATTTACCTAAAGGAAGTGGTATCAAGGCACGAAGTGCCAACCTCCATCATTTTTGAACGTGACGCGCGTTTTACTTCTGAACTGTGGCAAGCAATGCACAAGTCCTTTGGCTCACGTTTAGATATGAGCACCGCTTATCACCCACAGACGGATGGGCAATCTGAACGCACCATCCAAACCCTTGAAGACATGCTTAGGGCGTGTGTAATCGATTTTGGTAATGGCTGGGAAAAGCACCTCCCGCTAGTGGAGTTTTCGTACAACAACAGCTACCACACCAGCATCCAAGCCGCTCCGTTCGAGGCATTGTACGGACGCAAACGCCGATCACCTCTATGTTGGGCAGAAGTTGGTGACAGCCAAATCACTGGCCCATAACTTGTGGTAGATACCACCAAGAGAATTGCTCAGATACGACAATGAATGGCGGCATCTCGTGACTGTTAGAAAAGCTATGCTGATAAAGAAAGAAAACCACTCGAGTTCCAGGTTGGGGATCGAGTGCTACTCAAAGTCTCACCATGGAAAAGTGTAGTTCGTTTTGGCAAACGAGGCAAACTCAATCCGCGTTATGTCGGACCATTCGAAGTCACCGAGAAAATTGGCAAAGTCGCCTACAGGTTGAATCTACCTGAAGAACTCAGCGGAGTTCACAATGTTTTCCATGTGTCGAATCTGAAGAAGTGTCTGTCAGATGAGACCCTCATAGTTCCTCTCAAGGAACTCACAATCGACGACTAGCTGCGATTCGTCGAGGAACCAGTAGAGATTACGGATCGAGATGTTAAGGTTCTGGGAACGAGAAGACCAAATGAAACTCAAGTATCTCCAACTGTTTAAGAAAAATGCAACCACTACTGAGGCTGAAGCTACTGCAGAATTTCGGGACGAAATTCCAAATCAACGGGGGGATGATGTGACACCCCAGGAAAATCAGGAAAACAACGCAACTTAACTAGCTTCCTCAGTAACCACACGCTAAATTTCGGGACGAAATTCTCTTAACAGGGGGAGAATGTGACAACCCTCAAAATTTCATGTATTCCGTACAATTTATTAATGATAATTAAAGTGCTTGACGACTGTGTGGAATTACTTAACTGCTCTCTGATTACTGTGTTATACTTACATGTGCTTGTTGACATACTAGTAGTGTATAGAAAAGTCATTAAATAGTCCGTTATGATTTACTAAGTGTTAGAAATTAAAAACGTTGCAAAAATATACATGTAGGACACTTTACGGATTAATTAAGCACTTTAACGGAACAGTGTCAAACCGAACAACCGGACTTTACCCGAAACACAAAAATATTGTCAAATACATTGTTTTTATTTTTCTTGAGCTAGTAAGGGTCCCCGAACAACTTAACACACCTTATAAACAACAATTCATCATAACCATTAACTAGACACTTGTTTCTCTAACTAAGTTGTAACCTTCCATTTGAAACTCAACCAAGCACCCCCCCCCCCTCCCCTTAGGGACTGTTACATGGGGACTCCACCCATTTGATTTTCTTGATTTGTTTAAAATATATGTATGGTACTTAGGAAACACTTTAACTAATGGATATTAAGATGTTGGAAAGATTATCTATTTAACCATAAGACTCCCACACCTTCATTACCTTCAACACTTAACACCTTAAGCTCTCTCTCCTTCCTCCTCATTCATACCTCACGGCTGCCATCTCCCTCCACCAT
Organism: Helianthus tuberosus; assembly: GCA_030545235.1. Taxonomy (NCBI): domain Eukaryota; kingdom Viridiplantae; phylum Streptophyta; class Magnoliopsida; order Asterales; family Asteraceae; genus Helianthus; species Helianthus tuberosus. Next base: position 91,481,378 of record CM060410.1, read on the forward strand.
ACCTCCAGCATCAACTTCCATTCTAGCCATTCCTCATACATACAAAGGTGCTACGGGTCACACAACGAAGCTTGGTGCTCTCGGAAGTTGAAGGACCTTCTCCATTCGCTATTAACCACCACATTTCTTCACTCGAACTTCCCTAGCCTTGAGCTAGTGGTAAGAACTTAGATCCGTTCATTCTTCATGTTATTTAAGTGGTTAATAGAAGTTTGATGATGAAAATCCATGAACACTAAAGAACCATGAACAAAGTCTTGCATATAAACTAACTTGTAATGAAACATTGATGAAACATGATGAAGTGATGATAAATTAAAGTTGTCTTGATTATGTTACTGATTTACTTGCTGATCTACTTGTAATATTGATGTTTGACGTTGTTGTGGTCACTAAACATGTTAACGGAATCAATCGAACACAAGTTAGAAAGTTAAAGAATGAAAACAGAATCTGTCCAAGTTTTACAGCCAACTTCAGTTGGCTGTAAACATGTCATAACTCAACGAAAAACTGATATTTTGACTCTATAACGTGTTATTATGAAATACGGTTCTAACACTAGAATCATAATTTTTGGACTTCGTTTACTATTTTTAAAGTGTCATTTCGTAACAGCAGCTAGAGCTGCATTTTTCTGCTGAAAATATGCGTTTTATTTTCTGTCATAACATGAGTTATGTGTAGAGTTAGATCATGAAACTTGTACTGTAGATGACCACCGATGTATTTGTAATTCTCGCACTGGAATTTCGTAAATCGGACTCTCGATGAATTTTAAATAAAGTATTCTGTGGACTGTGGTCAGAAAAAGATAAATCTGAGTTCAGTCCGGAAAATGAATTTTTATAAAATATTAGTAATGAACTGGAAGCCGATATTTTTACACAATAAAATATGGAACGTTTAAGACATCCTGTAAAAATTTGGGAATTTTTGGAATAAGTTAACTATTTTATTAAAATGTCCGAAAACAGCCAATTTTGAATATTAATGTTGAAATGACATAAGTTGTAATTTGCATGTCTAAATGTCGGGCAGGTTATCTGTGAATGATATAACATTTTATATGTGTTATGCGCATCATCGTTTGTTTGTTTATGAGTGAGGAGTGGATGGGAAACTTATATGGGCATAAACCGTTAAAGTGATGCATGTTATGTGATAGATACGTGTAGGAACTTTGTGCTCTATTTAAAAATCACTAAATGACTAACTGGTAATCATATTAGGACGTGATTGACCGACCTTGACTGTTAGCTATATTTGAGAATCCAACCGAGCAAACCGAGGTGATTTCACACTTTCTACAAGGCATGGGATTCCCGGTAGTTTGGGAATGGGATAAAGAATTTGAAACTAAATCTACATATCCCCTTGGGAAGATATGTACGGCCATCCTCCATAGGTAGGATGCCATAATTAATCCTACGAATTCTCCGGGTGCAGAATACGTACGTTCGTCCTCCTGGTGCAGGACAACAACCTTAAAAACTAGCTAGACAAAACTCTATCAGTAAGTCTCTCTTCATTATATCGACTTAATCGTCGAGGCCAATGGCGAGCGGGTCTTTAGTTAATAGCGCTATTAGGTTTAACAAACCTCACACCGTGCCAGTCGGACGGGCGTGTACTAATGGACTATGGCAGACTATCAGTGATGATAGACGCTAATATAGGGCACAACTTATTTGCGTAGTAGTCGACTTATTTCCGTAGTAGTCGATATCATACCGTCTAGTAGTCACACGGGGAAAGCCCCCACTGATTATGGTTATGGTTTGGGTAATGAAAAAGGAACTGGTTAAACATACTTTCAACTACGGGGTAACCCCCACGGCAATTAAGCCAACGAAAGGCAAACCACGTTTTTCAGAAACAACTTAAAACTAAACAACCAAACGTGAACTCACTCAACTTTGTTGTTGACTCGTTGTTACATGCCTTACAGGTCGCTAAACGCTTGGAGCTTGCACGAGGAAGGAGTCGTTGTGGTGTACGGACTGTTATGTTCCGTGCTTATTATTTAAATCCTTATGAACTTAATAAACTTTTGTTTTGAACTTTAACTTATAAACTATGGACTTATGCTTTTGGATTTACTTTTATGCTTCCGCTGTTTAAACTAAACATGGTTAACTAGTTTTGGTCACCAATCGTATTGTGGTTGGTCTTATTTACTTAATTACGATGTTCAATATGATTGGTGGCTCAATCCTGGTCACGTAACGCCTCCAAGCGGTGGTACTCCACATGGTGGATTTTGGGGGTGTGACAGTTACAAAATTAATTTTCTCAAGAAACCAGGTTTATTTACAAGAGTTATAAAGTCAAGGTTTCTAAGTAAACTAATAATATTTTTAATGTTTAAATAAGAATAGAAACATGTTTGTAACAAGAAAAATACAAGAGAAGTATTTTTAAAAAAATCATCTTACAAGTTGTAAATGACTAGATCTTTTAATAAAGAAATTTACAAACGAATAACCAAGTTTTTAATGGTAACTAAACCTACTAAATAACATGGCAAATTACTACAAGTTTTTACAAAGCTTCAAGTTCATGATATAGTATAATTTACTTGATTTTGACACTCGGTAGTGTTAAATGAGTTGTTGATTGTTGTGATGATTTTAAAAGAAAATAAACACATGTTCTGAAAACATAGGAAACCTCCATTTTTAGGGGAAACTCTGTCAAAAATTCTATAAATTTTGACACTTAGAAAATATAAGTTTTGGTGAAACTTATTCCCTAAAAATGTATCTAAAAATATTTACCAAGGTTTCCCTAATTTTTGTGTTAAGAAATGATGATTTCTTCAAGATAAAAATTGGTATTAAGTATGTATATTTTTGAGGAATATATATATATATATATATATATATATATATATATTTATCACCAAATTGTGTGCTAAATGTATGTAGTATGTATTATGTGTAATAGTGTATTAGGACTTGGAAATACACTAAATACTCCTAAGGAGTGAACATACAAAAGTACACATACAACATGCTTAGACAAATACAAGAGAATATATTTATGAAAATATATTTCTTAATAGACTTGGTCAAATTATGAACACGAAATGAAATCTTCGGCAAGATACATAACTCGGGTGAAAAAAAATACAAGATACTTATACTTATTTTGAGAAAATAATATAAGCAAGACACATAGTTAAAAATATAAATTATTTTTAACACACAAAGAATATATATATATATATATATATATATATATATATATATTTATCACCAAATTGTGTGCTAAATGTATGTAGTATGTATTATGTGTAATAGTGTATTAGGACTTGGAAATACACTAAATACTCCTAAGGAGTGAACATACAAAAGTACACATACAACATGCTTAGACAAATACAAGAGAATATATTTATGAAAATATATTTCTTAATAGACTTGGTCAAATTATGAACACGAAATGAAATCTTCGGCAAGATACATAACTCGGGTGAAAAAAAATACAAGATACTTATACTTATTTTGAGAAAATAATATAAGCAAGACACATAGTTAAAAATATAAATTATTTTTAACACACAAAGAATACATACATAAAATATGGTGACTTGTACTTGTGCGATGCAAGTCTAGTGACTAACGTTAATAAAACGCGTTTAGGTCACGACGCAATATAAGCAAAACCCGGTGAAGTTTACGGTGCAAGGAACACAAAATTGTGAGTTCATGTCCCCACTTTTAAACTTTTACTTGTTTTCTAACTTGGGGAAAATTCATGTGTTATGGTATGTTGAATACAAAAACTAAGGAAAACATTCTAGATCATGTCCCGAATAGGGTACCATAAGCACCATTAATTAACGTATACATTCAGACCGCGGAACAAAAGGTTAGATCTAATGGGTTTCAGGCAACCCCACTCTTGGCCTACTTCTACGAATGAGTGCTTCTGTGTCTCAGTCAAAGTCGAAAAAAATGCCTAGGTTTGGTGGCTTCCTATGTCGTGACACATGTTAGTGGCCATGCAAACCACTAGCGATCTCATATTACTTACATTCACAGTACTCTGTTACAGATACGTTTTACAAGTTACATACCATGTTTTCATTCAAGTATTTAAACATTCTGTGACACCTGTGTCACTGCGACCATCAAACAAATTCCAAACCAATGAAATATTGTATTTCATACTTGGGATTTGTAAAAATATGTGTATCGTTTGCACATATCAACTCTTGTTCGATTTCAAGCTCTAAATCGCCTTCTGGAAGGTTATACGCGCACTGATGCGTAAATATAACCAGTTTAATGCAACGAACACTCCAGAATAGTGAAATAGGCTTAACATACCTTAAATAACCTTTACATAACTTAGAAATAAGTTTTAAAGGCTTTGGTATGGCAAAATCAAGTTAAATCGCTTACAGGGACTAAAGTTGACAAACTGCGAAAGTATGCCAATTTGAACTATAACAGACATTCTGGAACATGACCATAAGTTAAACATACCACAAATATCCTTTACATAGCTTAGAAATAGGCTTTGACGGGTTCGGTATGCTAAAATATACTTTTGGGACATTCAGGGACTAAAAGCGTCAAAAAGTGCACAAGTTTGCACTTTCGCGCATAACTTATGTTCTGAATACTTCCGGAAATCCAAAAATTTATGTAAGCACTAAAATATTTTATTTTAGTGTTTGGCATAAGAAAAATCCATTCGTTGCGTCTTTTGGATCGTTTTTCGCGCTTATGCGCATTCCGTCGTAATTAAGCGAACATCGCGATCGTACGACCAAACGAACCGACATCCGACATATTTTTGAGCATGTTTCATGTCCACAATGTTTAGTCATAATTTTAGGGCCTTAAAGTTGGCTTAACGGGCCTTAAACATGCCGGGAATGGCTTAAACACACAACAGGGACCAAAACTGTCATTTCTGAAGGATGTATGCTGATACATCGAATCTGGTCCATTCCATTTGTTGCAAATGATTTTGGGGAATCTATGGGCTGGTTTTGATGTGCACATGGTTTTGGGCAATACCATGGGCTCACATGGTTTTGTAAAACCATTATCTTGAGGTGTGTGGCGAAGATCAAAGCACGGTTTCCAAGAAACGATCTTAACGGTTCGGGAAATCCTATAAATACCCCACCCCCATTTGCTTCTAAACTCACTAGAATCTGATTTGATAAGCTCTAAGTTGAAACCATTGATTCATACCTGAGCTACTTGAATCACGATTAGCATTCGGGGACCCTTCGTAAGTATTCTTTCGTTCTTTTATTGCTTTTTCGAGTCCGAAAGTCAAACTTTGTTTGACTTTCTGCGTTGACCAGTTTATGGTCAATGCGAAGTTCGTTTGAACTTCGCAACGTGATTGTAATCATTATGGTTATAGTCCTTTGGGACTATGCCTACTGATTACCACGTTGTCTAGGGTCGTAAGGGTAAGCGATCTAATGAATCGCTTATACCTTCGAACCCGACCCATTTGGTCGATCATTAGGATCCGACCAAACACATTAGGTGACCATAGTATATAGGGAATAACCCTCCGAGGTTATACCTTATGGTCGCTTCGTTTAAGTAGTTGTATGATAGGTAGTTTATATGCCTTAGGTAAATTACCAAAATGCCCTTTTTACGCCAAAATTCATTTTAAGCATATGTAACATAACTTTTGGTATCTAAACTGATTCAGCAACAATATTAGACAAATTAAGGCATATTTTACTTGTCATAGGACTAGTTAGGCAGTCCGAACGCGTTTTACGCGAACGACGCGTTAAAGTAGCATAAGCTGCCTAAACGGGTCGTAATGGGTCGTAAACACTTATGTTAGGTTTCATTTAGTATGTAGGCTTTGTTAAACCATATTACACGAGTTCCCATACTCGTTTGGTTTACGAACCCTCATTCTATCCGATCCTCCGATATAGGCCCGGTTTATTAACATAGTTACCTATACTAGGTGCCGTTTGATTCCGTGATCTCTAGCATTGCTTGGTGGTTATCTTAGGACTTCTGAGCAATCTCAAGTGAGTACATAGACCCCTCTTTTACTGTTTTCCAAACTGTTTTGGGGTGAAACACATGTGCCTACTTGTTACTTTCATGCTTTACATGTTTTCACATCATATACCTGCTATGTTCGTTAGTACATTATAGTACATGATTTCATTACATTTCATGCTATGTATGCCCATTATGTGCGTACTTAGTACATCGTTCTACATTACATTTCATGCTATGTATGCCCATTGTGTGCGTACTTAGTACATCGTCCTACATTACATTTCATGCTATGTATGTCCATTGTGTGCATACTTAGTACATTGTTTTACGTATGTCCTTTGTTGCATACTTAGTACATTGTTATTCATCATATGCTTACATTTTGGGTACACATTACATGATTTACATTAGACATGAACATTTTACATCTTGGTGGTTTGGTTTAAGTAAGTGATTTAAGTAACGAGGCGTGTGTAATATGATACAAGCATGGTGGATACGCCGCTGGTACTTCCTATATATAAGTGTTTGTATGGTATCACATATTGTAGCGTTATTTGAATCATTTCAATTTGAGACATATAACATTTTATACAAATAACATACTTTTTCACAAGACATTGATTTACAAACAACTTATCTTATACAAACTCATTGTACATGGTTATTCATTTAACCATACATTATTTTCTTATTTATACATATCAATTGATCTTATCGTTTTTCAAATGATTTACAAGACAAAGCAAATTACAAGGTTCATGACTAAACATTTTCTCAAACATAAGTCATGAATTCTATTTTCACAAAACCTATGTATCTCACAGGCATTTTTATGCTGACGTACCTATTTTCACATGTGTTTTCAGGAGATGATGCATAGGACTTATCAAGACATACTTAGGCGGACCTGTGCCTTAGTGACTTAAAACGAGACAAGAACTAGTTAATTTATGTTATGTACTCTTTGTTTCTTGTTTAAAACAATGTAAACTCTCATGTTTGATTAATAAAACGAAACTTCAATTGCCATGGATTTGAAACAATTAATTCTGTTACAACACTCCCCGACGTTTCCGCCATGTTTTGTATGTTCTACGTGGTCGGGGTGTGACACATTCAATACAAAAACTGCATGAATTCACACCAACATTATGTTGACGTTTTTCCAAAAACTCACATGTATTTCAGGTAACTAAAGTGGATGTGCGCGCGGTCTTACTCATGCTCTTGGATGTTGTTTACGTTTATCGTTGAATAAAGTTGTAAACTTTTCAGACAAAATGTTGTCTTGTGATGTAAACACTTAAACTATGTTTTCAGTTATGTAATATCAATGGCATTTGAAGTTATTTTTACGAGCATGTAGTATGTTTACCATTCGTATGCAATGAGAACATCTCATGATCACACCTCGTGCTTCCGCCTTAGAAAGGGGTGTGACAGATTGGTATCAGAGCTGCGATTGTAGTGAACCAGGATTCCTTCTCGAGTCTAGACTACAATCTCTAGGATCCTTTCAAGAAAATGATTTTTCAAAAAGATTTTAATTGCATAAAACTTTCCGCGACATCCGCTACCTGAAACTATTTACAAAGAGTCAAGAAAAGACACAACGAGACTTAGGGTGCACTGGAGTAGCACTTGTCTTTGACTTGAAATTACTTGTAACTATGTGTGATAATTGATATATACGTATACTAGAAGTAGAATGTCACAGGTATACGTGACTTCGTCTGAAAACTATGGCCTATCTGAAGGAAAGGATACGAGGATGAAACGAACTGTGCGGACTGTGCAAGGAGTTACATAATTATGGATGCATACATAATTATGGAATTCAGTGCACAGAAACCACAGCAAGTCTTATCACGTATAGATTCCCTCAGTGCAAGAAAAGGTCAAACGTGAACACCCTTCGCCCAGCCAATTAAATACTCTTTTGGAGTAATGACTTAGGGTATAGAGATAAGAACCGCCAATATTTATCTATTATTGTAGGATCGAATTTCGACCCGAACGAGTCGCGTAGAAGAGTTTATCTCAGTTTGAACGGCGGAAACAGACAAACCGAGTACAATTCAGCGAGAATTCACTTTAATATGTCGATATTATTGATCTGAATGACATGTACAATCGAGTCGACACTTCGGCAGCACTTCGTGGCTAACCGGAAGAACACACCTCTAAAACTATCTCTGATTTAGAAAATCAGCTCTTCATCATCAGTTGTCTTCTAGCGAATCATGCAAACTTGTATGAACGAAATCAACAAAATAAGCGAAATCACCTCTATGTATGTACGTATGAACGAAATCAACAAATATATTTACAATATTTTGTCTTCTAGCGAATCATGCAAACTTGTATGAAATTTCACGTGCATTTGTTGTAGATGATGCAAGCTCTTAGGTCACTTGGATGATGTCATCATCAAGAATGATGACATCATTCTTGTTCCGAACCGCAACGAACCGAAGAGTCGACATAAGACGAAGACGACAGATGAATGCACCAACAGACTCCCCCTCAGATGTTGACGAGTCTTAAGTGTCGAGTCTTTGCATCTTCAGTCTTTATCAGTCTTTTTTTTTTCTTAGCATATACCAGGAACTTCTCTTTGGCTCTAACCTCGTCAGACTCCCCCTCTCATCATGATGAGATCGTTGTCTGGAATTAGCTATCACCTAGAGATCAATCCCTGGCTTTATCTCTGTTTAAGCTCATCACCTACACAATTCTCACCACCACATAAGTTTTTACTTAAAAACAATAAGAAAAACTTACTGAAAATAGTTACATCAAGTTCAAATTAATGACCCTGATAAACTAAACTTAATTTCTTTCTCAAAGCAAAATATTTCAATTCAGTATACACACTCCCAAACCTGTTCATTATGTTCAGCACTTGGAATTTCGAAAATCAGCTCTTCATCATCAGTTGTCGAAAATCTTTTTGATTTTTCAAAAAAATGAAACATAAATGCAATAACAAAAATTAAATGCAGAAATGAAATATGTACAAACATATTTTTGTGAGTTTGCGAAAGAGGATCATATCAGTTTATGTGTCCAATCACTAACACCGTTAAGCTTGATTTCATTTTAAGTTCTAAACGATTCACATAGATTGACGATATTGTTATCCACTTAAACTCAATCTAAAAACTTTCGAAATGCTTACCGATACTTTAAGGTATATTAAGAAAGCACTAAGTTCTTATGGACCCCACGATCTCAGCATATCCCCTCATCATGCAATACACTAACTCAAGTAATGCCTTTAAACTTTATCAACTGTGATTTGTGCGAAAATAAAGCAGAATGTTTAAACATTAACAATCAGGTCGATACTTCCGTATACGCAGAGAAAGTCCAATGTTTAAACAAAATAAGAAAATAAAACAAGTTGAAGTTGTTTAGGCTTTAACCACCAGGTCGATACTTCCGTATACGCAGAGGAGGTCCAAAGCTTAAACGAAACACCAAAGAAAATAAAGTAGAACGTTTAGGCAACAACATCTAGGTCGATACTCACGTATACGCAGAGGATGTCCGATGCTTAAACAAAATCATCATCATCATCATACTCAGTATATCCCACCAATAGCAAAGCTAAGGTAGGGTCTGAGGAGGGTGAGATGTAGACAGCCTTACCTCTACCCCGTAGGAATAGAGAGGCTGCTTCCAATGAGACCCCCGGCTCGATTGTGGTGTTGCATCAAGCCTTGGACATAAGGCACATAACACTCAGCAATTGAGACAAACGCCGATTAGTGCATGCACCCCCTTGTCTTTTGGCTATCAACGCCACCACATGATGCATGATTAACCGTCCCCCTCTTTTAACGTTATTTTCACGAAATTAGTAAAATAACGTTAAAATACTTTATTTTACTAAAATCGCTCTAATTTTTATAAAATTTTTCTCCCCCTAAAATCAAAATATGTCTCAATTTTGATTTTCTGGGAAAATTTGAAACAAACTGTACAAGAAACGTGACAACATGATGAGAATCACTTCAATTCTCCATCCACCTAGCATAAACAATCAGAACTCCCCCTGACAACAAACTATTTTCCAATAGTGATTTAAAAACACTTAAGTTTGTTTTAATCAAAATGGTTTTTCCGGAAAATAAGTTTTGTGTGTCTTTTCACAAATTCGGGGTTTCATCCATCACCTTGTTCTTCTTCAATCACTTGTAAAAACTAACATTTTTAAGATCAATTCTCAAACATCACTTGTAGAAAATCAAGTACAACTTAATGTCCCTGATTTACCACTTGTAAGTCGAAATATCACTTTCGTGAATTTCTCAAGAAATATGCCGATTCATGTTCCACGCTTACCAACCTGGGAACTCCGGCAAGTCAGGTTTTTCTATTTAAACAGATTCACCCAAGCCTAACGGTCCTTGGGAGATTTCGAATTCTTGTTCAACAATGGTGGAAAATTTGCATCATCCATTGTTAAACCTGAATTCTCCATTTTTACCTCAACCAATGGCTCCTCTGGCTTTGACGAACCAGAATCATTGCCTGCACATGGCTTGTCTGACTTTGATGAGCCAGATTCATCGCCGACATGTGGCTCCTTTGTTTCCAAAGAAATAGATTCATTGCCATCAACTTTCTTCTTCTTCTTTCCCTCTTTCGTCCTCAGATTTGTATCTGATGAATGTGTTTTGCTAGATTTGTTGTTCTTTGGAGAGCAAGACGATTTATCAGAACTTTTATCTGTTTTGCCAGTTGTATCCGAGAACAAAATCTTCTCTAGATACTCTCTAGCCTTCTTTCTCTTCTTCCTCAGTCTGTCTTTCTGCCCCTGAGAAAGCTTCACTTTCTTTTCTTGAACTTTAGGTTCTTGAACCTTCTGTTCTTTGGGCTTGACATTGACTGATTTCTTTACCTGCTTCTGAGATTCAACCCTCGATCTTCTCATTGATCTCATTGAGCAATCTCTAGCAATATGGCCAATGATGTTGCAGTTAAAGCATCTTCTTGACTCAAAACACCAACTCTGGCAGTTAACAGCAATGTGTCCTTGATAACCACATCGGTAACACACTCTGTTATCGTACCAATCACCATTTTTAGCCCAAATGCTCAAATCAAAGCACTGCTTGGCTTGGTGATATTCCTTCTTCCTTTTGATTGCTGGATTTGACTTTTGAGCACTGTGGTCCGACCTGCACCACTTATTACCAACAATTTTTGAGTTTTCAGTTTTTACTTTTTGTAACTTTTGATTGCGATTGGATGATCGATCTGATGAGCTGTTATTCTCTTTTTGAACACTTTTCAAATTTTTCTCTTTTTGTTTTTGTTCCACTTTCTTCTTCAAAGGTTTTTGCTTAGAGCATTCTCCCTTTTCAGTTGATTGTAGAACAGTTTTCTGAAATTTTTCTTTTAATTTCAAAAACAATTTTTGTTTTTCAATTTTTTTATTTTCATCATCAGATTTCTCATCACAATCTTCAACTTTGACATTGTCAAAGTTTGTGACATAGTCACTTATTGGAACTGAATTGATCGGTTTTGGACAGGGGAACTCAGATGAAGTCACAAAACCTTTCAATTTCTTTTCAAGTTCATCAATTTTGTTCCTTGAATTTTCAGCTTCGTTTTCAAGCTGAGAGATTCTTTCAAGATGAAACTTGATTGATTTTTCATTCTCATTCTTCATGTTTTCAAGGACAGACTTTTCATTTTCCAAAACATTTATCTGTTCTTGAAATTTTGTCTCATTTGCTTTTAGATTTTTGTTCTCAAGCTTTATCCAGAAATCTTCATTTTCTGAATTCGACTCCTTTTCTTCTAACTCTTTGATTTTCTTTCGAGCACATTCTCATTCTTTTTCAAGTTTGATAATTTTCTGAAGATGGGAATTTATCATTTTTTTGCTTTTCAATGTTGTTTTTGCTAAACACATCTCTCCCATCTTCAAGAATTTTTATTTGATTTTGAAAAGCTTTTTCAATTCTTGATTTTTCAATTTCAAAACTTTTAATCATTTCTTCAAAAACATTTGCCTTTTCTTTCAATTTCTGATTTTCCAATGTCAAACTGTTCAAATTACCCAACAGTTTGTCATTTTCAGTTTTCAACTTTCCACAATTTTCTTTCAAAATAAAAATCTGCTTATCATCAGCTTGCTTTTCATTGTTCAACTTCTTGATCTCCAATGCCAAACTTTCCACATCTTTCACGAGTTTGTCATTGTCATCCTTAAAGTTGTCACATTTGGTGCACACTGATTCAGAATTTGAAGATCCAATTTTCACAAATTCTTCATTTTTTGAATCTTCTTCCTCCTTTGTCATGAATGTACCTGCACAAAAAATTTTAATGAAATCAAGACAATTTGCATTCTCATCAATATAACAACCACTCTTGATATCATATTTCATCACATATTTTGCTCTAATACATTCAACAATCCTTTTGTTCATCTCATCAATTACATCTAATCCCATATCCACCAAATGATTTTCTAAAACCTTTATCATTTCTTTCCTTTTCTTTCCATTTTCAAATTCATGAGTTTTAAGTATGCTGATGAATCTTTTTAGACGTAATTTTGAAAAATTTGAATTCTTTCTAAAAATTTTCAAAAATTCACTCCATTCAATAGGTAATGCACCTGCAAACTTTTCTATTTTTTCAGCATCTGATGGAAATATCTCATGATTTTTTAAGTAACCAAGTAAGACTTCATATCGGTTCTCTAATTCTTCCAATGTTTCATTTTTCAAACATGCAAAATATTTAAACCTATTGACCCAAACATCCTTTTTCACATTTCTATAACTATCGTCCAAAAACCCCATATACCAATCATTTAATCTTTCAAGATCATGATTTTCCATCTCATCAAACATCTTGTCCATTTTTAAACCAACCTGACAAATTTCACTCAACAACACGCTTTCAATTTTTCAAGTATGAATTGGATTACACTACACAATGATTGGGCCAAGAATTTGTTCAACAATTAATGCTAAGATACTTCTGATTGGGCCGCTAATAGTCCAAATCACATGTACACAATATTAAAATCACATGGAACCGACAATTTGCTATGACCAAAAAATTTTGATGACTTAATCAAGTATTGTGATTGGGCCGCTAACTTTGAACCAAGATATAATCACATGGGCCGTTTAATGATTTTATCTTTTAACTTTTTGATAACATCCGACAATCTCAAATATCCAAAGAATATGATTGGGCCTCCCTTTACTAACAATTACACGATTGGACCAAATTCTTTTAGATCAAAACAAATTCCAAACTTACTGATAACAACTAGTGACCTTACAATTTAATGTCAGATAAACACACTTTAAAAAGTCATCACATGTGTCGACAAAAACACTTATATCAATACAATATATCCTTCAATGAACTGTCAAACTTATATTTTCAAACCTCTTTGAATATCGAACCGAGAATCACGTGAACTGTTATTGATAAACTGAAACAATTAGTATAGATCACATGTACTCTCAATGATAATATCCGACAACACACTACTCGAAGCACTTTTCAGCGGTTCACACAACTCAATACACAATCGTATGAAATACTGAAACATTTTGAGGCTTAATTCCTAAGTGTCACAAAAGCGAGACTCTAGTTGACACAAAAGCGGAATCACTAAAGTGTCACAAGAGCGAAATCACAAGTAAACCTGCTGATGACGTCACTTTTTGCACGAATCCATAAAAGCGAGACCTCAAAAATAATGAGTTTTTGATCGATTTTAGCTTTGAAACTTTCGAGGATTTATTATTACGTGATTACGAGTGCTGTGTGTGAAATTGAACCGATTCTGACCAGAAAAATTTTTGATTTTCGAAAAGAATGGTGTAGAAACAGAATAATCGGCTGAAATCGTATAAAACTCTTCTTCACTGGCTCTGATACCAATTGTAGGATCGAATTTCGACCCGAACGAGTCGCGTAGAAGATTTTATCTCAGTTTGAACGGCGGAAACAGACAAACCGAGTACAATTCAGCGAGAATTCACTTTAATATGTCGATATTATTGATCTGAATGACATGTACAATCGAGTCGACACTTCGGCAGCACTTCGTGGCTAACCGGAAGAACACACCTCTAAAACTATCTCTGATTTCGCTCTAATGACAACTATTTATAGTAGTTGTGATTTCTCTTATGTGTACATGACCACATGAGCGAAATCCCTACTTGTCAAATAAGCGAAATCACCTCTATGTATGTACGTATGAACGAAATCAACAAATATATTTACAATATTTTGTCTTCTAGCGAATCATGCAAACTTGTATGAAATTTCACGTGCATTTGTTGTAGATGATGCAAGCTCTTAGGTCACTTGGATGATGTCATCATCAAGAATGATGACATCATTCTTGTTCCGAACCTCAATGAACCGAAGACTCGACATAAGACGAAGACGACAGATGAATGCACCAACAATTATTACATGCTTGTTGCTGTATGAATTGATTTAAATGGCGGATTGTTTGATGTCACTTAAGTGGTATATGCCTGTATGTATGTACTGCTACTAACTTGTATGACAATATCAAACAAATGTCTAACCCTATTGTGTTGTGTTCTGTCAGAACATGGCACCCAGAAGAGCTGTGAACGCTCACGATCAACTCCCTCCTCCTCCCCTGCCGAGGACTGCTGAAGAGTTGAACGCTCTACTGGAAGAAAGGATCCCCGCAGCTATCGCTCAGTACGAGGCGAACCGTACTGAACAAAGTGGAGGACCAAGCAATGCAAGGCGTAATGGGAATGGAGATTCATTTGTAGGAAACGCAGCTCAGGGCTACACTTTCATGCAGTTCCTCAACTACAAACCGCTGAACTACGACGGCACTGGAGGGGCAATGGTGTTTGTACGCTGGACGGAGAAGACTGATGCTACTATCCGTATGAGCAAGTGTACCGCGGACCAACAAGTTACTTTTGCTACTGGGTTATTTGTTGATGAAGCTTTGACTTGGTGGAATTTACAAGTCCAAACTCTGGGTGATGATGCTGCGTATGGCATGTTTGGGATGAACTGAAGGAGAAAATGAGAGAGAAGTATTGCTCTCGTGCTGAACTCCAAAGGTTGGAGACAGAGTTCTGGCACTTAACCATGAAAGGTGCTGACATTACTGGTTATACCCGAAGGTTCCACGATCTGTCCAGGGTGATCCCCTATATGGTGACTCCCGAATTTAAGCACGTTGAACGCTACATTTGGGGATTGGCCCCAGAATTTCGCAGCATGGTAACTTCGGCCAAACCCGCAACAATCTCTGAGGCTGTAACTCTGGCTGTCAGCCTTACTGAAGATGTTGTCCGTATGAACAAGCTATCGCTGAACCCTACTGAGGAGACCGAGATGCACGCTGAGTCGTCCGCTGAAAAGAAAAGGAAGCATGCAGACCTGAATCAGGCAACCCGTAGCAACAACAAAGGTTCGAACAACAAGAAGCGTGATACTAACCCACCAATGGAGGCAAAAACCTTTGCGGCTGCAAACGACTCAGGAACTAAGAAGTATCAGGGCACCCTGCCCAAATGCAACCGCTGTGACTTTCACCACGTGGGAAATTGTCACGTTGGGAAATGCGGGAACTGTGGAATATCAGGCCACCGTATCGAGGATTATTGGGGAAAAGGTATTGGAGGCCGCAATGGTAATGGTAATAGGAATGAGAATGGGAACCGTAACGGTGCTAGTAAGGTGGTAGAAATGGCAATGGAGATGGTAACCGGAATGGGAATAGAGCTGGGCAGAACCAAGGATGCTTCGGTTGTGGAAGTAAAGATCATTTCATAAAGGATTGCCCAACAGGGAACAATGCTCAGGAACGAGCATTCGTAATTGGAGCTAGGAATGCACGCGAGGACCCTAATGTGGTCACTGGTACGTTTCTCATTAACAATCACTTTGCATCCATACTATTTGACACTGGCGCCGATTATAGCTTCATGTCTGTGGAATTTAAACGTATGCTTGGGATAGAATCTAGTAGGTTAGATATTCCTTATTCCATAGAACTAGCCAATGGTAAACTTGTAGAATCGGGAGAAGTTGTTAGGGGCTGCACATTAGAACTTGGTGAATGAAGATTTAGCATCGATCTCTTACCTATTCAATTGGGTAGCTTCGATGTAGTGGTCGGAATGGACTGGTTGTCCAAGAACAAAGCTGAAGTTATTTGCCATGAGAAAATCATTCGCATCCCTTTGGCGAATGATGAAACTCTCATCGTACATGGAGAAAAGCGAGACGCGCCTCTGCGAATCATCAGTTGTATGAAGGCACAAAAGTGCCTAAGGAAAGGATGTGTTGCCTTCCTAGCGCACGTTGTAGATAAGAAGGTTGTGGAGCCGAAACTCAAAAACATTCCTGTGGTGAAGGAATTCCCTGATGTTTTTCCCGAAGATCTACCAGGACTACCTCCGCAGCGACAAGTCGAATTCCATATGGACTTGGTACCAGGAGCCGCTCCTGTAGCCAAGGCACCTTATTGGCTTGCACCATCCGAGATGTAGGAATTATCTACACAACTCCAGGAGTTGTTGGTTAAAGGGTTCATAAGGCCAAGCTTCTCACCTTGGGGAGCTCCAGTATTGTTCATTAAGAAAAAGGATGGAACTCTGCGGATGTGTATCGATTACAGAGAACTGAACAAGCTCACAATCAAGAATCGGTACCCACTGCCAAGGATTGACGACGTATTTGATCAATTGGAAATATCAAGCTATTATTCCAAGATCGATCTTCGATCTGGATACCATCAGTTAAGGATACAAGAAGAAAGCGTATCAAAGACTGCATTCAGAACACGCTATGGGCATTACGAGTTCCTGGTGATGCCATTCGGGCTGACGGACACGCCAGCGGTATTTATGGATCTGATGAACCGCGTATGCAAACCATATCTCGATAAATTCGTGATTGTATTTATCGATGATATCCTGATTTACTCGCGATCGAGATAAGAACACGAGCAACACCTCAGAACCATTTTGGAACTACTGAAGAAAGAGAAACTTTATGCCAAGTTTTCAAAGTCCGAATTTTGGATTCGCGAAGTACAATTCCTTGGTCACGTCGTGAACGAGAAAGGCATTCATGTAGACCTATCCAAGATAGAAGCCATAAAGAATTGGGAAGCTCTCAAAACCCCGACTGAAGTTCGATAATTTTTGGGCTTAGCAGGCTATTACCGACGGCTTATTGAGACTTTCTCCAAGATAGCTCAACCGCTGACGACCCTTACGCAGAAAGACAAGAAGTACGACTAGGGTGATAAACAGGAAGAAGCCTTCCAACTGCTCAAGAATAAGCTATGCGATGCACCGATACTATCCTTACCCGAAGGCACTGAAGACTTTGTGGTATACTGCGACGCTTCGCGTCAAGGGTTGGGTTGTTTGCTTATGCAATGCCATAAAGTTATCGCTTACGCTTCAAGACAGTTGAAGGTGCATGAAAGAAATTATACCACTCATGACCTAGAGGTAGGCGCAGTGGTATTCGCCTTGAAGATCTGGCGACATTATTTATACGGTACTCGATGCACAATCTTCACAGATCACAAAAGCCTACAACACATATTTGACCAGAAGGAACTAAATATGCGTCAACGACGATGGGTCGAACTGCTGAACGATTATGACTGTGAGATTAAGTACCATCCTGGAAAGGCAAATGTTGTAGCAGATGCGCTAAGCCGAAAAGAAAGGGTTAAGCCCCTAAGGGTTCGAGCTTTGGGGATGACTATTCAAACGAACCTCATAACCAGAGATACCCATGTGGAAGTGGGAACAAATCTTGATGGACTTCATAACAAAATTACCCAGGACCCCTAGAGGGCACGATATAATATGGGTAATAGTTGATCGATTGACGAAATCCGCGCATTTCCTACCGATCCGAGAGAAGGATAGCAGTGGAAAGCTTGCTGAGTTGTACTTGAAAGAAATTGTGGCACGTCATGGAGTGCCTATCTCAATTATTTCAGAAAGAGATGGACGCTTTGTCTCGAGGATCTGGCAATCCATTCAGGAAGCCTTTGGATCTCAGCTAGATCTAAGCATGGCATTCCATCCACAAACAGACGGTCAGAGCGAACGGACCATACAAACGCTAGAAGATATGCTTCGCGCATGTGTTATGGACCTAGGAGGCAGCTGGGATACTCATCTACCTTTAGTTGAGTTTTCCTAGAATAACAGTTATCATACAAGTATGAAAGCCGCACCGTTCGAAGCTCTGTATGGCCGTAAGTGCCGCTCGCCCTTATGTTGGGTAGACGCTGGAGACAAACGAATGGTGGGTCCTGAACTTGTACAAGAGACAACCGACAAAATTATGCAGATCCAATAGCGCATTAAGGCGGCTCTAGATCGACAAAAGAGCTACGCTGATAGAAGACGGAAACCATTAGAGTTCTAGGTGGGAGACAAAATTTTTGTTGAAGGTCTCACCTTGGAAGGGCGTAGTAAGGTTTGGAAAGCATGGAAAGTTGAATCCACGATACATCGGACCATTCAAGATTTTGGAAAGAATTGGTACCGTGGTATACAAGTTGGAATTACCGGAATAACTTAATGGAGTACATGATACGTTCCATGTATCCAACTTCAAGAAGAGTCCAACACAAGAAAACGTGATCATCCTTGCGGATGAAGTGCATATTGATGACGCCCTCCGATTTACAGAACAACCCGTAGAGGTTACCGACTGGAAAGTCAACAAGACCAGGAGGAGCAGTGTAAAACTTGTCAAAGTATGTTGGAACTCTACGCACGGACCCGAGTACACGTGGGAACATGAAGACCAGTTCAAAGAAAAGTATCCCCACCTATTCAAGAAGACTCATGCGAGAGTTAGTTCAGCCTGAATTTCGGGACGAAATTCTTTTAACGGGGGGAGACTGTGACAACTGGCACAAAACCGGTAATTTTCGTACACTTTAATTAATACTTAATGACTGCAATTATGTGCTTAAATGTCAACATTATCTAAATTACATGCTATACTTGTGAATTCATGCACGTTTTATACTACAAGAAATTTTCTTTATGCGTTGCGTCAGAAATACTAGTAAACTCACCGGTAAGACACATAGTGTCAACAATTCTGCAGAAAGCAGTCAGACAATAGAATTGGAGCCTAGGTGTAGGTCCAACTTAAAAAAATACATTAAAACCTAAGAGTACATACAAGGGTTAACATATAGACATTCCGGAAGCTAGAATATGCACTAAAAAGCACCCGAAACGCACTTTAAGTGCAGAATTTTACAGAATTCAGCTATAATCAGCTTTATAACCTCAAAATATTATGTAGAATTCATGTTTTATTATCCAGGATACCCTCCTAAGTGTTGGGAATTAAAAGGTTTACAAAAGGATACATAAAGGACACTAAACGGTGCAATTTAGCACTTTAACGAACCGGTATTTAACCGAACAACCGGACATTACCCGGAACATCAAAATATTACTAGAAGCACTGTTTTAATGTTTCTGAACTAGTTATGGTCCCCGAACACCATAACACCCCTTATAACATAATAACACATCAAGTCCCTAAATTTTACACTTGAAACTAACTTATTATGTACATAGGAATTAAAAGTTACACTTTGCCCCCCCCCCCCATTATTATTTACGGTCATGAAGGGGTGGCCCCCACCAAACATTTGCCAATCTTGCCAAGATCCCTTAAAATCTTACTTCATCTTTCATAGATTTCTTTTGGATTCACATGATCTTTCCTTGATTTCTTTGAGATATGTAAATCTTGCAAGTTACAATTTACCCCCCCCCCCCTTTGTTTGTCTACGGCCCAAAGGAGTGGCCCCACAATGATCTTTCAAAATCCTACCATATCTTACTTAAATCTTCTCTAGATCTCCTTTAGATCTACATAGTCTTCCATGGATCCCTTATGATTTAGTAAGATCTTGTGAAGTATTATAAAGATAACATAAGAGATCATTCATCACTACACACCAACCAAACTCCTCTCTCCTTCCCCATTTCGACTGTGAGCCACCACCCCCTTCACCACCATCATCATCTCATGTTCATACAATATTAAGTGTACACAAGGTGTAAGAAGGTCTTTAATGAAGCTTGGTGGTCTTGGATCTTGAAGGACCTCCTCCATTTGCTTTTATCCAACCATTTTGTCACCTTCCAGTTCTAGTAATCTTCCCTAGCCTTGTTGCTAGTGGTGAGCCCTCACATTCTCTTATTTCTTCATATCTTGATGGTTAAAAGATGATATGTATTGTTAAAAACAAGAACACTAAAGAATATGAACATTAATCTTTAACATAAGCTTAAAAATATATGAATACATGTTGAATATGTTGATTTGCTTTTGTTGATTTATTATTAGTGTTGGTGATGTTAGACATCATATGGAGCCTACAAGATTGTGATTAAACACGTGATCTAGTGAGTTAAAGTGGTGATCTTGTGAAAGACCAAGATCTTCATACTTTATGTCTTCATGAACTTGAATAACGAAATGGGTTTTCTTATGTAAAGATGGTGTAAACAAAATACAATTCTTGTAAATAGATGGTTACAAAAATAATTTTATCAAGAAACCAGGTTTATTTACAAGACTTACAAAGTCATGGTTTCTAAGTAAATTAATAATATTTTTAATGTTTAAACAAGAATAGAAACATGTTTGTAACAAGAAAAATACAAGAGAAGTATTTTTAGAAAAATCATCTTACAAGTTGTAAATGACTAGATCTTTTAATAAAGAAATTTACAAACGAATAACCAAGTTTTTAAGGGTAACTAAACCTACTAAATAACATGGCAAATTACTACAAGTTTTTACAAAGCTTCAAGTTCATGATATAGTATAATTTACTTGATTTTGACACTCGGTAGTGTTAAATGAGTTGTTGATTGTTGTGATGATTTTAAAAGAAAATAAACACATGTTCTGAAAACATGGGAAACCTCCATTTTTAGGGGAAACTCTGTCAAAATTTCTATAAATTTTGACACTTAGAAAATATAAGTTTTGGTGAAACTTATTCCCTAAAAATGTATCTAAAAATATTTACCAAGGTTTCCCTAATTTTTGTGTTAAGAAATGATGATTTCTTCAAGATAAAAATTGGTATTAAGTATGTATATTTTTGAGGAAAATAAATATATATTTATTTATCACCAAATTGTGTGCTAAATGTATGTAGTATGTATTATGTGTAATAGTGTATTAGGACTTGGAAATACACTAAATACTCCTAAGGAGTGAACATACAAAAGTACACATACAACATGCTTAGACAAATACAAGAGAATATATTTATGAAAATATATTTCTTAATAGACTTGGTCAAATTATGAACACGAAATGAAATCTTGGGCAAGATACATAACTCGGGTGAAAAAAAAAATACAAGATACTAATACTTATTTTGAGAAAATAATATAAGTAAGACACATAGTTAAAAATATAAATTATTTTTAACACACAAAGAATACATACATAAAATATGGTGACTTGTACTTGTGCGATGCAAGTCTAGTGACTAACGTTAATAAAACGCGTTTAGGTCACGACGCAATATAAGCAAAACCCGGTGAAGTTTACGGCGCAAGGAACGCAAAATTGTGAGTTCATGTCCCCACTTTTAAACTTTTACTTGTTTTCTAACTTGGGGAAAATACATGTGTTATGGTATGTTGAATACATAAACTAAGGAAAAACATTCTAGATCATGTCCCGAATAGGGTACCATAAGCACCATTAATCAATGTATACATTCAGACCGCGGAACAAAAGGTTAGATCTAATGGGTTTCAGGCAACCCCACTCTTGGCCTGCTTCTACCAATGAGTGCTTCTGTGTCTCAGTCAAAGTCGACAAAAATGCCTAGGTTTGGTGGCTTCCTATGTCGTGACACATGTTAGTGGCCTTGGAAACCACTATCGATTTCATATTACTTACATTCACAGTACTCAGTTACAGATAAGTTTTACAAGTTACATACCATGTTTTCATTCAAGTATTTAAACATTCAATACAAAAACTGCATGAATTCACACCAACATTATGTTGACGTTTTTTCCAAAAACTCACATGTATTTCAGGTAACTAAAGTGGATGTGCGCGTGGTCTTACTCATGCTCTTGGATGTTGTTTATGTTTATCGTTGAATAAAGTTGTAAACTTTTCAGACAAAATGCTGTCTTGTGATGTAAACACTTAAACTATGTTTTCAGTTAGGTAATGTCAATGGCATTTGAAGTTATTTTTAAGAGCATGTAGTATGTTTACCATTCGTATGCAATGAGAACCTTTCATGATCACACCTCGTGCTTCCGCCTTAGAAAGGGGTGTGATAAAACAATCTTGTGGAAGTTTTGTTAAAGGTTGGACGAGAAGTTTGTAGAAAGAAGTATTAATAAAACTTTGGTTTGCACCAGAGTCAAATAATACTTTGGCAAAAATATCGTTAACTAAAAACGTACCGGCAATCACATCTGGAATCATCTTAGCTTCTTCAGCTGTTAAAATGAATGATCTGGCATTCTTCTTGGGTCCTTCAGTTGTCTTAGTTTTGTTGGTTGCTGCTAGAGCTAGTTTCGGACAGTTCAGTCTGATGTGCCCAGTTTTTCCACAATTATAGCGTATCCTATTGCTAGGTTTCTTCATACAGATTTCTTCCTTGTGTCCAGACATTTTGCAAAAGTTGCAATATAGGGAGCATCTTCCAGAGTGCTTCCTTTTGCAATACTTACAGTAGGGTGTAGAGGAAGAACCTGTACCTTTTCCACGGTACTGAAATTCTTGGGTAAGTTTCTGAGCTAGGTTCTTTCTCTGGATTTCTTCTTGAGTACGTACCAATTTATCAGTCAGGGTGTTGGCTAGTTCTACTGCGTCTTCTATAGTTTGTGGCCTAGCTGCTTTGACTACGTGTCTAATCTCGCTAATTAATCCCCAAATGTAACGAGAGATTAATACTGGCTCAGGTGAGGCTAAAGTTGGCACTATTCTAGCATATTCGAAGAATATGGTAGTGTAACCTTTGTAGTCTATTCCAGTCCTTTTATGATTTAGGAACTTATTGGCGATTTGTTCCTTTTCATGAGGAGGACAAAATTTTCTTTCGACTATTTCTTTAAAATTAGTCCATTCCATTCTATAAACTCTGTCACTTCCCCTAGACTAGAGAATAGTATTCCACCATTCTAAGTTACAAGCAAACATAATCTTATCTTCATCTACACATTTGCTTTTTTTTTATTACTGCTTCTGTCTTTTCTATCCACCGCACAGCTGAAATGGCTCCATCATTGCCTGAGAATTCTATTCGTTTACAGGCCAAGAATTCTTTATAAGAACAACCGTAAGAGACGGTTCTTCTTCTTTTAGGAATTGGAGCTTGGATTATTGGTCCGTTATCGTTTACAATGTGACTTGGTTTAGTGTGTTGGCGTTTACTTCCATTTGCAGATTTATTATTTTCTACTTCTTTAACAGTCTTGATAATATAAGGCATAACATCTATAATTCATTGTGCTACTATGTGTTGGATGGCACTATTATCTATTTGGTTTCTGTTATTCTCATTATTCTGGTTTTCCTGATTTACTTCGTTGTCCATCTGAATTGTGAACATTTATCAGGTATTAATTATTACATAATAAAATTTAGGACAAATATTTATACACATCATATAAACAGATTGATCAAAAACGTCGAACATTTTACTTTTAATCTTTTCAAATATATATATATATATATATATGCATTGATTACAAACTACAACTGGAAAATTAAACACATTAATAGTTATGCATCAATATCTATTTTAGTCTATCTATTTTTTTTTATCAAAATACAAAATTACACATATATTTAGGTATTATTCTAGGTAACGTTCATCCAGTACTTCATTTCATTCTCATCATACTTCCAAACTAGTTTCTCTCCTATCTGTTGAATTCTATTCCCTTCGTCCAATAAGTTTTCACCATACTGACGGAGTTCTTTCACACATTTTCGACTCATGGGTGGGTCTAACAGTGGTTCTGGCACTAGTTCTTCGGGAGTATATAGTGCCGAATATTACTTATTGTCGTCTAACCATGGATCATATTCTGAAGGGATTGGGGTTGGGATTCTAGGAAATTCATTAGGATCGAATGCAGGTATTGGAAACTGGTTTCCTGGTTGGGTTCTAGCATTTGTTTGTCTGGGAATAAGGGTGAGTTGTGGTTCGGCTATTTGGTTTAGGTTAGAGTCTACTGCTGTAGTGGCTAACATATGGAAATATGCCAACTGTATATCTAGTTCTCTTCCCGCGGTGGCCTATTGACCATTTCCTGAGTTTGTGCATTCACTTCCCTATTGGCTCTCACTATCGCTCTTTGTTTTTTGTAATTTCTTCATTCTCTTTCTTCTCTCATGTGCTCCCATATTAAACCAACCTCTTTTCTTAGAAGTGAAAGGTTCCTCAGACTGTGCCTTAAAGATAAATATTCCTTCCTCAGTATCTGCTGAATATCCTGAGGGATTTTGTTGAGATGATGTTCCTTCATCTTTTGGTGAACTAGCTATATGACGATAAGAGTCTGACAAACCTTGCTCACTCATACTGTAAACTAACAAATAGTCAAATAAAATAAAACACATAGTATACATATTTACACAGAATTATTTCCAAACACAAAAATTAAGTGTCAGCAAAACACTTCATTGGCTTAAACCAGTGGCTGTAGCTCTGATACCACCTTCTGTCGCAGCCCCCGACCCCTGCCCGGGAGTGGGCGCCACGGCAGCGCGTCATATATCGGTGTTTATTAATTTGCAGCGGAAAACTTTCATCAGGACCGTAGTTAGGAAATATTTTATCAGAGTTAAAACACCAAACTTTGTAAAATAAACAAATGGGATAAAACTCAAGTTTTCATTACAATATCTTTATAGGGGTAAACCCTAATTTATCGTAAAACAAAACACCTTTTTATTTAGGTAACTTTTATAGCCACTTTTCCAAGCCTTCAGTGCTCTCTAGCTGACTTCTATTGGCTTTCACATTTTGTTACTTGGAAACACGTTTTAAAAAGTTTTGTCAGCAAGAAATACTGGCAAGTGCATCCCAGTTTAATCAAAACAGTTTTTTCACTTTACAGTACTGAGGGCATCCGCAATTACATTTGTTTATATCTACTTAATTACTCATTCAGTACTGTCAACACCTGACTTGTGGGTCATATTACTCATTGGCTATCTCATTGTCCAATGGTAACGTCTTTCACATTTTGTATACAAAACCCCAACATACCGCAGGCAATTGTAGAATTACAAATACTCGATTACTGTTAACCGTAATTTAAAACATTTGAGGTTTTGGTAAAGTATTTTGACTCACGAAAGTAATTTACAAAAAGGTGACAAAAAGAGAATGTACTCACATTGTTTATTTAGGTAATAGTAAGGCTTCTTGTTTTCTCTCCTGGTTATTATCTATTTAAAATAAAACAATGCTCATGTGTTAGTAGAATAACCCAAATCATATTAACCATACAACACGAGACAGAAGTCGAATGACTGAGTCAGGCAGAGCCTTGACATGCATTATGGAGTCCTAGATCAATCGGGTGTAACACGAGACAAAACTCCAACGACTGAGTCAGGCAGACCATTGACATGCGTTACAGAGCCCTAGAACGATCGGGTAAGTTAACAAGCAGGGTTGTAATACTTACAACGAGGTAGAGCTTCACTTTATAGGGGTATTATATCCTGAATATAAAAGCTTTAGTGTTTCAGAGGAAAGAAAAGAATTGAACGGCGACTGAATGAGGCTGAAGCCTCTATTTATAGGGCTGGTCGAGGGCGGGTCACGGCCCATGCAAACATCTTCTAACTCTCTCTCGCAGCCTACAAGGCAGTAGACGAGGTCTTAGGGTTGATTGCTCATCGAGTATAGCCTTGCCGAGTGTCCTACACGTGACGGACTTGTGTGGCCAGCAGTCAACTGGCTCGCGCCCTGCGAAAGCCACAAGGGTCTGGGTCGCGGCCTGGGAGACCATTGTATACTTGTTTTTATTTTATTTTTATAAATATTAAGGTATTTCGGGCTCGTTTCTCGTCTACGGGGTATATAAGGAACGTTTTAGGGTTATGTTAAGGGTTCTAGAAGGGTTGTTATATCCGGACACGGTACCATTAACCCCCAATCATTTCAATTATCAAGCCAAATGGAATAAACCAGATTCTTACATTTTTGCGCAATCATAGGCGACTTACTTATGGAATACCCGCTCCAACTGGTATAATTGCCATCCCAAGTTTAAAGCTAAAATAAGTTAAGAGTATTTATATTTTTTCTAGCTTTCAATCAACAAGATTATAATTTAGCAAAAAGCCGCAAGTCTAAGTACTATTGACACAGGTCCGATTATCTGGGAGTACTATAATCTGGAATGAACAGATTTATTATCTGTTAGAATGTATACGGGCCAATGGTAATCTCTTTAGATATGACCCGATACTTAAGAATAGGTTCGCTAGATTAAGCGTATACTGAATAGAATGTGGTTTAAACCCAACAAGTACTAGAACTTGTATAATATGGGTAAACAAAGTACATTCTGAATTTTGAAGTGAATATGATAAGGTTAAACCCGTTTCGGTAACCTCATGTAAATTAGTTATGTAGTCTAACCGTACGCGTATAAGTGATAACGAGTAACCGGATGAGTTGTCACACCCCCAAAATCTACATGCGGAGTATTACCGCTTGGAGGCGTGACTGACCAGGATCAAGCGACCAATCATATTGAACAAGCATGTAAATAAATATAAAACCCAACACAATATAATTGGTGTCCAAACAAAACATAGTTTAAGTAATCAGCGGAAGCATAATGTTTAAAACCAAAGTAAAATTCAAATGTATTAAATGTTTAACATGGCACACAACTATCCATGTCCCACAACGATCACGCCTCCTCGTGCAAGCTCCATAAATACTTTACGACCTGCAAGGCATGTAACAACGAGTCAATAACAAAGTTGAGCGAGTTCACAGTTGGTGTTCATTGTTAAGTTGTTTCAAAAACCAGGAGTTCGTTTGTAAGTTGTAAGTTAACCAGTTTACCCTGTTTCCCAAACATATCCATAATCTGTGGGGGCTTCCCCGTGTGAACCACTAGACCCGTTTACCATATCGACCACTGACTAAAGTAAGTTGGTGCCCTGACGTCAATGTCTATCATCATTGACTAGTGCCCAGATCCATTAGTTTACGCCCGTCCTCTGCGGCATAGTGTGAGCCTTGTCAAACCTAAATAGCGCTATCTAACTAACGACCCGCTCGCCATTGGCCCGGTGATTAAGTCAATATAAAAGGAGGGACTTCATGATAGAGATTTTTGGTCTAGTATCCGTATTGTCGCCCTTTAATAAAGAGGGTGTGTACGTAATCCCCAAACCAGGAGACTACGCAGGTTCCGATTAAGTTCTTAATACATGTTGTCATCCTTCAATAAAGAGGGTGTGTACGTGTTCCAAAACAGGAGATCACGCAGTTTCAGTTCAAATCCTTTACCCATTCCCAACCCCTGGGAATCCCATGCCTTGTAGAAAGTGTGAACTCACCTCGGTTTGCTCGGCAAGTATTTCACTTGTTAAATTCTTTAGTCAATCACGTCCTATTATAGTTACCATGTTTCGTTAGGTTCGTATTCGGTTAACGGCACATATACACATATTCAACACGTAGCACAAACATCACATATTCATAAAATTGACCTTATTAATAACACAACATAATCCATCCCCTATTTCAAATTAATCAGTCCAAACAACAACACAGTAATCACCTCGATGTGGGCTGAGCTGATGACCCGTGGTTATGCAGCCCAGCAGCTAAAATAGGCAACCCTTCAAAAGCACCCTCCCCCATCGGCCCAGTAGATATTACCATTGAATTGCCACAACTTGAACACCCCATTTAATAATATGTTTGTATCATTCATACATATAATGGCCGACAACTACAATTCTAGTCTCAACCCTATTGGGCTGCAATTAACAATGAGGTCACATGCAAGCAGGATACTTGAATCATTATGGCACATTCCATGAAACTTGGTTTCGATTGGACCCAACACTGCATTCAATAATATAACAAAGAACCCAAATCATGATTCCCTTCCTCTGATTGGGCCGTGATGTTTGACTCACTATGTGGGCCGGCAACTTGATTCACAAAATAATCCTAACCAAATCTCACAATTATCGCTCTAGTAAATCGACAAGATCAATTCACAAATAATGATGAATATTCCTAAATCATGTACATTTATTTACTAGCATACTGTAACCTAGGTCAACACATATTGATTTATTTACGGCCCAATCATGATTCGGTGCTAGTCATATTCATGCAATTACCTAACCACCAAGATCCATATATCATGCACACAGTAATAGGCCATCATCACATACATGCATGATTTAGTCACAACAATCGATACTACACATGCATGACAGGAGGTTTAATACTATATTTGTCATGACCCTAATAACATAATTCCAATACCATGCGCATCACATAAACCGGTTTTTATAATACAAACTAAGTGCCAAGAACCCTATCATCTTGAAATTTCTTACACACAAGACAATCATAATCACATAGACAGAGTTATCATATAAGAACCAACATAAAAGTAACTTTACTAACCGGATGGCTTGACTTAAAGGAGAAAGCTTCGAGGGGGGGGGGGGGCGTCCACTGGAAACGTGCGATCAGAGAAACCTAGGGTTTCTGGTTTGTTTATGTAGATTATGGCATACAACATGCCCATATATAACATTCAATAACCGGTTGAGCTCAAGTAACCGATTGGGCTTTAGTTTGCTTAGATTAGTTTACGTAGGTTTGCTTTTGGGCTTCCTAATTTGGGCTGCACACAATAGGGTAACAAAAGAAAGGAAGGGGTAAGCGGCCCACTTAGCCAGCGTGTGACCCACGTGGGCTTTGACAGGCCCAACATGCCTTCGGTTGCAAGTTTGGCTTGGTTTGGGCCTCGGCTCATGTAATTTGGCTCAAATATATCTAAGGCCCACTATACTAATTGTAATACTCGTTTACGTTAGAGTTTAACAAATAGTGAATGACAAGCATTCACCATAACGTGTGATAAAACGCGGTGTAACAGGATTAATACCAAATTAAGAGTTATGAGATTAGACGAAACTAACCTTGAAAGTTCGGGTTGTCACATCATCCCCAACTTGAAAGAAATTTCATCCCGAAATTTAGCACGTAGTTACTAAGGAAGCTAGTTAAGTTACGTGGTTTCCTGGTTTTCCTGGGGTGTCACATTATCCCCCCGTTGGTTTGGAATTTCGTCCCGAAATTCAGCAGTAGCTTCAGCCTCAGCAGTGGTTTCACGTTTCTCGAACAATTGGGGATACTTGTGTTTCATCTGATCTTCTCATTCCTAGGTATACTCTGGGCCACGACGGGAGTTCCAACAAACTCGAACAAGGGGTATTCTGGTACGCATGAGAATCTTAACGTCTCGGTCTGTAATCTCTACAGGTTCCTCGACGAATTGCAACTGATCGTCGATAGTGAGTTCCTTGAAAGGAACTATGAGGGTCTCATCTGACAGACACTTCTTCAGATTTGAGACGTGGAATACATTGTGAACTCCGCTGAGTTCTTCAGGTAGATTCAACTTGTAAGCGACTTTGCCAATTTTCTCAATGATTTCGAAGGGTCCTACATATCACGGGTTGAGTTTGCCTCATTTACCAAAACGGACTACACCCTTCCAAGGTGAGACTTTAAGTAGCACTCGATCCCCAACCTGGAACTCGAGTGGTTTCCTGCGCTTATCAGCGTAGCTTTTCTGACGGTCACGAGCTACCGCCATTCGTTGTCGTATCTGAGCAATCTTCTCGGTCGTGTCTGCCACCAGTTCTGGACCAGTGATTTGGCTGTCGCTAACCTCTGCCCAACAAAGAGGTAATCGGCACTTACGGCCGTACAATGCCTCGAACGGA
Source organism: Helianthus tuberosus (assembly GCA_030545235.1). Lineage (NCBI taxonomy): Eukaryota > Viridiplantae > Streptophyta > Magnoliopsida > Asterales > Asteraceae > Helianthus > Helianthus tuberosus. The sequence goes on from CM060410.1 coordinate 91,511,476, forward strand.
GCGGCCTGGATACTGGTGTGGTAGCTGTTATTATACGAAAACTCCAGCAAAGGGAGGTGTTTTTTCCATCCATTGCCAAAATCGATTACACATGCTCGAAGCATCTCTTCAAGGGTTTGGATGGTGCCTCAGACTGCCCATCCGTCTGTGGATGATAAGCGGTGCTCATGTCTAAACGTGAGCCAAAGGACTTGTGCATTGCTTGCCTCGAAACCACTTCCTTCAAGTAAACGTCTGCTAGAGTAGAGAACTTGTCTGTTTATTTGATGGCTAAAAAGTATGCAGACTTAGTCAATCGATCCACTATCACCCAAATAGTGTTATTTCCGCGTTGAGATCTAGGCAGGCCAGTAACGAAATCCATGGAAATTTGCTCCCATTTCCATTTCGGGATCTCTGGTTGTTGGAGTAGGCCTGATGGTTTCTGGTACTCAGTCTTGACTCTCGCACAGCTCAAACATTTACTAACGTAGGTTGCTATGTGGGCTTTCATGCTAGGCCACCAGTATGTAGTTTTCAAGTCGTGGTACATTTTATCCGAACCAGGATGTACTGAGTAACGAGACTTGTGTGCTTCATCCATCACAAGCTCACGTAGATTACCATAGAGTGGAACCCAGATGAGACCTGTCACGTAATAAGCGTCGTCTTCCTTTTGCTCCAATCGTTTCCTCGATCCTCGCAAAGACTCGGCCCTGATGTTCTCTGCCTTCAATGCTTCAACCTGAGCATCTCGTATCTGAGCGGGAAGACTAGAGTGAATGGTAAGCTGTAATGCACGTAGATGCTTAGGTTTAGTCTATTTCCGGCTGAGGGCATCAGCCACAACATTGGCTTTGCCCGGGTGATACTTGATCGCGCATTCGTAATCATTTAGGAGTTCGACCCATCGACGCTTTCGCATGTTCAGCTCTTTCTGTTTGAAGATATGCTCGAGACTCCTGTGATCAGTGTAAATGATGCACTTTGTACCGTACAGGTAATGTCTCCATATCTTAAGTGCGAAAACAACAGCTCCCAGCTCCAGATCGTGTGTGGTGTAATTCATCTCGTGAATTTTGTGTTGGCGCAATGCATAAGCAATGACTTTATCCCGTTGCATCAACACACAACCAAGACCCTGAATTGACGCGTCACAATAAACCACGAAATCGTATGTGCCCTCTGGCAATGAGAGAATTGGTGCACTGCAAAGTCTATCCTTTAAGTGTTGGAATGCAGATTCCTGTGCATCACCCCAACGATAGGTGACACCTTTCTGAGTTAGTGAGGTGAGAGGTTGTGCAATCTTGGAGAAATCCTTGATGAACCTTCTGTAGTAGCCCGCCAAACCCAAGAATTGGCGAATTTCCGTTGGTGTACGGGGCGCAGGCCAGTTCCTGATCGAGTCAACCTTGGATAGATCAACGTGAATCCCATCCGCATTTACCACGTGGCCTAAGAAATGGACTTCACGAAGCCAAAAGTCGCATTTTGAAAACTTAGCATACAACTGCTCTGCTCGAAGAAGTTCCAAAATAAGTCGTAGATGATGCTCATGTTCCTCTTGACTCTTAGAATAGATCAGGATGTCGTCGATGAAAACGATAACGAACTTATCCAGGTAGGGTTTGCACACTCGGTTCATGAGATCCATGAAGACCGCAGGTGCGTTTGTTAATCCGAAAGGCATGACCAGAAACTCGTAATGCCCGTAACGAGTTCTGAATACTATCTTGGAGATATCCTCGTCTCGAACTCTCAACTGATGGTAGCCCGATCTCAGATCAATCTTTGAGTAGAAGCTCGACCCTTGCAACTGGTCGAACATATCATCAATACGTGGGAGAGGATAACGATTCTTCATGGTCAACTTTTTGAGCTCACGATAGTCAATACACATTCTGAAAGTACCGTCTTTCTTCTTCACAAACAAGACTGGAGCTCCCCAGGGAGAAGAGCTAGGAAGAATAAAACCCTTGTCCAAGAGTTCTTGCAATTAAGTAGACAATTCTTCTAGTTCTGATGGAGCTAAACGATAAGGTGCTCGAGCTATGGGCGCTGCTCCTGGAGCTAGCTTGATTTGAAATTCAACTTGACAATGAGGCGGAAGACCAGGTAATTCCTTAGGGAATACCTCAGGAAAGTCATGTACAATCGGAATATCTTCTATCTTCTTCTATGTCATTGAGGTGTTAGTAACAAGGGCTAGAATAGCAGTGTGGCCCTTTCGTAAGCACTTCTGGGCCTTAAGAAAAGAAATGATGCCCAAAACAGCACCACTCTTGTCGCCATGAATCACTAAAGGTTCTCCCTTTGAACGAGGAATGCAGACGATCTTCTCCTTGCAAAGGATCTCTGCTCGATGTTGAGATAGCCAGTCCATCCCAATAACGATGTCGAAACTACCAAGAATGATGGGGATAAGATCGATAGAGAAGGTCTGACCAGCTAAGACGAGATTACAACCCTTAACTATGTGTGTGGCTTCAAGACTTTTACCGTTTGCTAGTTCTACCATGTGCTTGGTCTTCAAAAGTGTGGGGGTGCGCTTAAGCATTTGACTAACTTTTAAGGACACATAACTGGTATCGGCACCCGAATCAAATAAGATAGTAACAAAGAAATCATCCAGAAGAAACTTACCCATCACAACGTTGGGATCGTTCCTTGCATCACCTTACCCTATCACGAACGCACGTCCCCTGGCACCATTGCCATCATTGTTTCCCCCATTATTGTTTCCGTTCCCCTGATTGTTGTTTTTCTGTTTGTGATTCAGCTGGGGGCAGTCTCTTTTGAAGTGGCCTTCAGCAGCACACTGAAAGCATCCTTTGTTGTTTCTCTGCTGCTGTTGTTGCTGCTGACGCTGATTCTGTGGAGCTTGCTGCTGGTTCTGTCGTCGCTGATTTGCAGGGAAGAGACTCCTGCAATCTTTGGCCGCGTGGCCGGGTTTGTTACACCTCTGACAAGTACCCTTAGTACACGGTCCGCTATGATGGAAACCACAACGATTGCACTTGGGGTGGTTCCCCTTGTACCCACTCTGCCCTAGACTACCAGAAGCTTGCTGACCAGGGCTCTTGTAGTCATCAGTCTTTCGCTGCTGAGACTGAGCTGCTGTTGAACCTTGCTTGAGACTCCTCCCATTTACGTTTGTTGTCGTTGGGGGCATCAGAAGTAGTAGTAGTAGTAGTACCAATACGCTTGGGCAGCCTGTTCTGCTCGACTGCCTGATTAGTGAGACGATGAGCCAACTTGATGATTTGCTGAATGGTGCCAAGATTAGCTGAGGTCACGTGGCTCTGAATTTCTGGCACTAAACCCTTATGCTACAGCTCGATACGCTTGATAGGAGGATCCACCATAGTAGGACACAAGATAGCCAGCTCGTTCGATTTCTTCGTGTATGCCTCGATTTCTGACCCTGTCATCTTCAAATTGAAAAGCTCCGCCTCCAGCTTGTGGATGTCTTCACGACTACAGTACTCTTCCTTGATCAAATCTTTGAAGTCGTTCCATGGGGTGGCATTAGCAACCGCCAGCCCTAGCAATTGAACCTGTGCTTTCCACCAGGTGAGTGCAGCACCTTCGAGTGTTCCAGTAGCAAATTTCACCCTATGAGCTTCAGGCCATTCACACATCTCAAAAACAGGCTCAATCTTCTTGAACCAGTGAAGAAGACCTACAGCTCCTTTTGTGCTACTGAAAGTACTAGGTCGGCAATCCATGAATGTTTTGAACGTACATACAGGAGGCTGAGCATGTTGACCTGTTGCGCGAGGAAGAAAAGACAAAGTTAAGAACAAGTGTTGGTTTACGAGAGTAGGATCTAAAGATCCTGGAGTAAGTTGCAATGGCAGGTAATACCTCCTGCCTGAGCGGCTGCGAGTGTTGCAGCAACTTGTTCATTGATTAAAGCCGTCAACTGGGCTTGAGTTAGGTTGATTCGTCCACTCATGATCTTCACAATAAAGAGAGCATGGGTGAGTAAAGTGTCGTGACAATGCGTAAGTGTGGAGTGACAGAAGAGAGTAAAAATACAATTTTTCAAACAGTAAGTGTTACATTATCTAAGCATACCATGAGCAATGTACTATGTAATTAACAGGTAGGTAATATAAACATAAACCATATCACCTAAAATGTTGAGTCTTGCACGTGGAGCGAAGCATCGTTGTGGATCGTTGAGCACAGTTCAGGTTATAGTCTGGTTTTATCAAAAATCTTTTCCCCTTTTAAAACCAAGTTCACTATAACCAATGGCTCTGATACCAATCTGTCACATCCCCAAAATCCACATGCGGAGTATCACCGCTTGGAGGCGTGACTGACCAGAATCAAGCCACCAATCATATTGTACAAGCATGTAAATAAATATAAAACCCAACACAATATAATTGGTGTCCAAACAAAACATAGTTTAAGTAATCGACCACTGACTAAAGTAAGTTGGTGCCCTGACGTCAATGTCTATCATCATTGACTAGTGCCCAGATCCATTAGTTCACGCCCGTCCTCTGCGGCATGGTGTGAGGCTAGTCAAACCTAAATAGCGCTATCTAACTAATGACCCGCTCGCCATTGGCCCGGTGATTAAGTCAATATAAAAGGAGGGACTTCATGATAGAGATTTTTGGTCTAGTATCCGTGTTGTCACCCTTTAATAAAGAGGGTGTGTACGTAATCTCCAAACCAGGAGACTACGTAGGTTCTGATAAAGTTCTTAATACGTGTTGTCATCCTTCAATAAAGAGGGTGTGTACGTGTTCCAAAACAGGAGATCACGCAGTTTCAGTTCAAATCCTTTACCCATTCCCAACCCCTGGGAATCCCATGCCTTGTAGAAAGTGTGAACTCACCTCGGTTTGCTCGGCAAGTATTTCACTTGTTAAATTCTTTAGCCAATCACGTCCTATTATAGTTACCATGTTTCGTTAGGTTCGTATTCAGTTAACGGCACATATACACATATTCAACACGTAGCACAAACATCACATATTCATATAATTGACCTTATTAATAACACAACATAATCCATCCCCTATTTCAAATTAATCGGTCCAAACAACAACACAGTAATCACCTCGATGTGGGCTGAGCTGATGACCCGTGGTCATGCAGCCCAGTAGTTAAAATAGGCGGCCCTTCAAAAGCACCCTCCCCCATCGGCCCAGTAGATATTACCATTGAATTGCCACAACTTGAACACCCCATTTAATAATATGTTTGTATCATTCATACATATAATGGCCGACAACTACAATTCTAGTCTCAACCCTTTTGGGCCGCAATTAACAATGAGGTCACATGCAAGCAGAATACTTAAATCATTATGGCACATTCCATGAAACTTGGTTTCAATTGGACCCAACACTGCATTCAATAATATAACAAAGAACCTAAATCATGATTCCCTACCTCTGATTGGGCCGTGATGTTTGACTAACTATGTGGACCGGCAACTTGATTCACAAAATAATCCTAACCAAATCTCACAATTATCCCTCAAGTAAACGACAAGATCAATTCACAAATAATGATGAATATTCCTAAATCATGTACATTTATTTACTAGCATACTGTAACCTAGGTCAACACATCTTGTTTAATTTACGACCCAATCATGATTCGGTGCTACTCATATTCTTGAAATTACCTATCCACCAAGATCCCTATATCATGCACACAGTAATAGGCCATCATCACATACAGGCATGATTTAGTCACAACAATCGATACTACACATGCATGCCAGGAGGTTTAATACTATATTTGTCATGACCCTAATAACATAATTCCAATACCATGCGCATCACATAAACCAGTTTTTATAATACAAACTAAGTGCCAAGAACCCTATCATCTTGAAATTTCTAGCACACAAGACAATAATAATCACAAAGACAGAGTTATCATATAAGAACCAACATGAAAGTAACTTTACTAACCGGATGGCTTGACTTAAAGGAGAAGGCTTCGAAGGGGGGGGGGGACGTCCACTGGAAACGTGCGATCAGAGAAACCTAGGGTTTCTGGTTTGTTTATGTAGATTATGGCATAAAACATGCCCATATATAACATTCAATAACCGATTGGGCTCAAGTAACCGATTGGGCTTTTGTTTGCTTAGATTAGTTTATATAGGTTTGCTTTTGGGCTTCCTAATTTGGGCTGCACACAATAGGGTAACAAAAGAAAGGAAGGGGAAAGCGGCCCACTTAGCCAGCGTGTGACCCACGTGGGCTTTGACCTGCCCAGCATGCCTTCGGTTGCAAATTTGGCTTGGTTTGGGCCTCGGCTCATGTAATTTGGCTCAGATATATCTAAGGCCCACTAAACTAATAGTGATACTCGTTTACGTTAGAGTTTAACAAATAGTGAATGACAAGCATTCACCGTAACGTGTGATAAAACGCGGTGTAACAGGATTAATACCAGATTAAGAGTTATGAGATTAGACGACACTAACCTTGAAAGTTCGGGTTGTCACATCATCCCCAACTTGAAAGAAATTTTGTCCCGATATTTAGCACGTAGTTTCTGAGGAAGCTAGTTAAGTTGCGTGGTTTCCTGGTTTTCCTGGGGTGTCACATGAGTAATGAACAAGTTCCATATGCTAATATACTTTAAAAAAGTTAAAATATCAGTAGGATATCAACTTGTATGCCTATTAAGGTTCTAAAATCAAACTATGCCTCATAAGGGCGTTTTGGTCTTTTAGCGACGTATAAAAGGAACTTGCGTATAATCTGATGTTACGATCATAAAAATTTAGTGAAAACACTTTATTTATGATATAATATCAGTAGGATATCAAACATATGTATGTTTATAGTTTAAGACCAAACTATGCACCGTAGGGGCATTTTGGTCATTTCACACATAGTTTTAAAAGCTTATTCGGGATTATGAGTTTATAACATGTACCTACTATAAAAACATTTTAAATACGTTATAAAATCAGTAGGTAACAAGTCGAGGGTTGTAAATATGGTTTAAAACCATACTACGCGCCGAAGAGGCGTTAAAGTCGTTAAATGACGATATTTGCGATATTTTATGAAAACTAATGTTATCACTAAGCTTATATGATCAACATATGTTATTTAGTATAACACATCAGTAGGTAAAAGGTTTGGTATGAAAACCATGATTAAAAACCATTTTAAGTACCAAAAGGGCATTATCGTCATTTAAGGACATAATACAAGATCTTGTACGTAAACTTAGTTTATAAACTGACTTGATATCCCAAAATATCCTAACTATGATATTACATCAGTAGGTAATGAGTTTAGTATAAATAATTATGTTTAAAACCGATCTATGCATCTAAAGGGCATTTTAGTCACTTTTAAGCGTAATTTACGATATTATACGGAAACTCAACTTATGATCAGATTTGTAACATCAAAATATGTTGAACATGTTAACATATCAATACCTAAATTATTTGCAAGCTCATTGGTGTCTAAAACCTTATTTTTGCCAAAAAGGGCACAATAGTCAAAGTATGGCATTTTAACGGAAACTTGCATAAAACTCAGATTTCTATTATGATCGTGTAATACAACCTCAAGGTTATGCTACATCATATTACGATCATAACGGAACCTTAAATCAGTAGCATACTAGTCTTATTCGGGTCATAATCGAAAGTCAATGCAGAAGTCAAACTTCGCGACTTTCGATTGTGAACCAACCCTAAAACTAGAATTGACGAGCCGAACATCTTCACACATGTTCTAATAATTATTACTAAGTTGTTTAACTGATAAAACATATTTTAGGACACTTCTAAACTTAGATCATAATTATTTCAAAAACTGAGCCGTTGATTTTTTTTTTAATTATTAATATGTTGACTCGTCAATTGACCAAGCAAACGTGATTCTTAAGAGGTGCCCTTCTGAGGGATTAACACCTACCTAATTGTAATCACGTAGCCATGTTTGTTGCGAACAATGGCTGGACCGTTAAGGTCTAAACCGAGAGTCAAAGCGTTTATTGAAAACGCTTGACTTTTCGGCTTTAAAAGCGTACTAAACGAGTAAGCCACGAAAGGAACACTTACAAGTGGTCCTAGGGACTAAATAAAACTCACAGGAAGTTCCCAATTGCTCAAGATGCCCCAAATATGAGAAGTATAGAAAGAAATGAGAAAGGTGCCAGTTCTTCAATGAACATAACACCTATTTATAGTATTGGAAGGATTTGTGGATAATTTACAAGTGTTAAAGGCTTCCTAGGATCACTACAAGTGTCCTAACAGGTGTCTAAAACAAGAAACATGCCCATAGATTTGTTTCATGTGAGTTATGGTTGTATACTTGGGTTGCAAGTCAAATTTCAAAGTTTGATACCTTTAGTCCCTGCACAAAATTTGTTGAGTTTTGACGCTTTTAACCCCTTTTAACCCACTTTGTACGTTGCGTAAAGGCGTTAAGGCTTAAGTAACTTGGTTTATGCCCGAAAACGTCGTGGATGTCAGTTCGTTTGGTCGTACGGTTGCGTTTTTCGCTTAATTGCGACGAACGCTCTAACGAATACGAAAACGACCCAAATTGCGCAAGGAATGATATTTTTGCATTCTTATCAATAAAATAAAAGATATTAGGTATACTTATGGTATGACCGAGCATGTTGACGCTTTTAACCCCTTTAACTTGCAAACTTGCACGTATTATCACTTAGTGGCATAAAAGCCCTATATGGCCAATATTAGGCATTCCTGAGAGTATGATCGAACATCATGAAGCTTTCGGTTCGTTAAAAGGTCACTTAGAGGTAAGAATTAACATGTTGATGCTTTTAACCCTTTGTCGCACAAACTTTCAAACAATTACGCAAACGACTCCTCTTGTCCAACAAGTGGCTCATTTAAGAATACGGACACCGTGTAAGGTCACCCAGAGTCAAAGTTTTAGCATGTTGACACTTTTAGTCCCTCCGTAAACATACTTTCCATTTTTGACGAAAATAGTGTTGGTGCATGCGTCTGTCGACTTCGTTTTATATTGAGTCTTGAATTCGTTGCAGATCTGAACAAGAATGATGTCAAGTTCGCATGAATGTTCAAACGAAGTGGATGTTCAAATGAAGTGAATGTTCAAACGAAGTGGAAGTTCAAACGAAGTGGTCACTTCATACGAACTGGGGTTTGTCCAGTTCGTATGAAGCTCAAACGACCAGGTCTCCCTATAAATAGGTCATGTTGTCATTTCATTTGTAATTTTGGCATTTCCGGTAGCGAAGCTCTGCCGAGGTATCTCCAGACCGTGTAAAGCTTTCATATCAATTCAAGAGATAGTTAAAATACTTTCGAGTGCAAATCAAGCTGATTCGAAACTGAAACGTCTATTTCCGCCTTTCGTTTTGGGTCTAGAACACTTCTGATCGACTCGTTTTGGTCGTTACTCGATCCTACAAGTGGTATCAGAGCTCAGGAGGAAGAGTTCTACCGATTCAGCTAGATTTCGTCATAAATCATCTGATTTCATCTCACTTCTACTCCATTCTTCACATTTTTCAAAATTAAACGAGATTTTCTGGATGAAATGGCTTGATTTTGAAATATAACATGCAAAACTGTATTTTAAAGAATCTATGAAAGTTTCAGACCTTAGAACAGATTAAAACTTGTTCAATTTTGTAAAAAACCGACCAGTTCGCTTGAGACTTGTCTGATTCACACGAACAGGAACTTCAAAATCAGATCTACGACTATTTAGTGGACGTTTTTTATTGATATACACATCATTGTGATCGGAATTCAGCGTAGCACAATCCTTGAAAATATCAGACCCTAATTCAAACGAAAACTTGATAAAATTTGGCAAAATTACATCAGATCGTCTGAAAAAAAGCTCAGTTCGTTTGAAATAGTTGACCAGATCATGTGAAGATCTCAGTTCGTTTGAGTGCAGTTCGTTTGAATTGAACTCAGTTCGTTTGAAAGCCTCACAGTTCGTGTGAAAATATCAATTCGTTTGAAAGTTTCTGTTCGTTTGAAAGGTTCAATTCGTTTGAAAAACATGAGTCCGTCTGAATTTACCTCGTGTGAACCTTAGGTCGTTTGAATCACAGTTCGTCTGAATTTTCAGTCCGTTTGAAAGTTAAATGGTTTGAACTTTATTGCATCAAGTACGTAGTGGTTATTCAGGTCGTTTGGTAATAATTCAAGGTTCTCAATTTGTGTGTGTTGGAATTAATTAGCTCCAATATTCGATACAAGTTGGTCCAATTAAAATCAGAGGATATTGAAAGATGTCGGACATTTTTTTTAAGATTGCATGTGATAAAGTTGGGTGGCCCAATGAGATTTTTGTCATGAATTGAGTTTTCGGTAGCTTTAAATGTGTTTTAGTGGCCCAAGATTGTGAATACCATGCGATTTCATATAATGATAATTGTTGTCAGATTAGTAATTGTTCGGTCAAATGAAAGTGAATTGAGTATATCAGATCATTAAAAAGGTTTTGACTGAATAAAGAAATCAGCCCAATCAGTTACAATTAAAGAGTTGTCGGCACAATTACTAAACAATTGAAGGTTGAGATCATTCAATTCATTTAATGTCACGTGAGAAGATATTTCGAAACAAAGGTATCAAAGTGGCGGATGTCGTGGCTGAGGTGAAGTCCAAGACTTTTTTATGGCTAAAGTATAGGTCGAAATATAAAGACATTGTTTGGAAGGATTGGGCTTCCTATCCGTTGTACATGTGTATTTAGTTTTGGCTGTTCACGGTTTTGAGGGCTTGCCGTTTTTTAATGAAAGTTAATGTTCAAAAAATATTTAATGTCACGTGAATTTCTTTATTGGTCCAATGAGAATGTTGTAATATCATAAATGTGTCGGCTATTTTCATGGGAATCAAAGACTAGATTGTCAGGTGCATGAAAAAAAAAAATTAAAAGGTGTCAGTCCATATAAGCGGCCCAATAGAGTTGATAAGGTGAAACATTTGGTAATATCAAGTTTGTTGAGGTTGTTTAGATTGTTTAAGCCCATCAAAGCTTGCTTCGGCCCAATCAAATTGGGTAAAGATTATTTTGAAATAAATCAGGTTTTACAAGATTGTTTCAGTTATCTCGAAGTGGGTTAAAGTCATCATTTCACTTGAAAGTTAGTTCCAGTTCGTACGGTTTGGAGTTCCAAGTTGTCAAAAGTTCATCAGGTCGTTTGAAAGTCCATCAGTTTGCATGTCATAGGGTCATAGCAGTCCACACAGTGTGTCAACCTTCAGTCCGCACAGAATATTCACCAGTTCGAGTAGCAGTCTTATTGTGTTAATTGAAAAGTCTTTAAACTGATTGTTGTTTGTTTGTTTGTCTACAGGTGATCGAGGTGATTTGTTTACCAACTCATTTGAAGAATCTGAGTTTGTGATATTTCAAACACCAAAACATGGATTCCGAGTTCTACAACGCATTTGCTACAACCCCGACTACTCCGGCTACCATTGCTCAAAACATGAACGCAGAAAACGAAACTGGAATGTTGCAAAAACCCCCGAAACTTATGGGAATTGAAGAGTATCATGGATGGAAGAATCGTTTTGAGAATTGGGTTCAAGCAAATCATCTAAGAGCTTGGGAAAGCATTGAAACAAAATACGTCAGACCACAAACTGCTATGAAAGTTGATAAAATTATCTCAGAGTTTTCAGACACAGAGAGAGAAAGTTATAAAGGAGAGAAAATGATGATAAGTCTGTTGCAGCAAGCTATCAAAGAGGATATATTTGTTTTGCTTCAGCATGATGGAAATGCATTTTCGATTTGGAAAGCACTTGAGAAGAAATTTGAAGGAAGTACAGAAATGCTCCAGAGTAAAGCATCGTTGCTGAAAAGGAGTTTGAGTTGTTTACTAGTATGCCTGGTGAGACTACAAAGACTCTCATTGAGAGATACTGTCATCTTGTGCGTACCATGTCTCAGCTGAAAATCACTAAAACTCCAGCAGAATGGGTTGAAAAGCTTGCTGACGCATTACCATAGAAAGAATGGGGTACTTATCTGATGATTCTGAAGAATTCTGGACAGTTTAGCAGATTGTCGATCGGACAGTTTATTGAAAAGCTTGAGGCACAGGATCTTGAACAGCAGAAGATTGCCAGAATGAACAGTTCAAGCAATCAACAAGACATCAAATTATACTATAAAATAAATGTTCAAACTGTTGAATCAAGTCCAAAGATCCAAACCGCGTTTAGTGTAGGAAATTCTTCTGGAACATGCAGTCAAAGTTCAGTCAACACTAGTGGATTTTCAAATGTTAATCCTCCATGTATTCAAAGTACGAATGTTGGAAATGAACATCTGATTCAGTGCAATGTAGCTTTACATCTTCAAAAGGGTCAAAACTTTTCTGAAGAAGTTGTGAAAAATCATATGGGTTTACTGGTTACTGCTTTGGAATCTTATGAAGGATTGATTGCCGGAAAAATCGGAAATCCTATGCTAACCAAGGAGGATTACTTTCAGATTGATGCAGAAGAGTTGGAGCTGATGGACATTAAATGGTGTCTGGCTAGTGTCCTGAGAAGAGCTGAAAAGTTTAAAATGATTACAGGAAGAAATGACTTTTTGGATGCTCATCTTTCTGCTTTAGGTTTTGATAAATCTAAAGTTACTTGTTTTCGATGCAGGGAGAAAGGTCACTTCAAGAGAGAATGCAAGAATCAGGAAGCTAGTGGAGCAAAGAATCCGTTTGGTGGTCATGATTATTATCGGAAGGCCATATATCAACAAGTTGCTCATCAACCACATCAACAAAAGGATTCACAAACTGCTCATGGGAAGATGATCGAAGATGCAAACAGGAAAGCTTATTTTGGTATTATTGGTCAAGAAGATGAGAAAATGGCACCAGGATTTAGCTGGGATAAGTTTGCAGATGAAAATGGAAATTTTAAAGCCTTCATTGCTCAAATCGTTCAAAAACCAGAATTAATGAAGGAATGGATAGCAGTGTTATCTGATGATAAGAAGAGTCAAGATGAAGAATCTATTTCTTCAGAAAGCAGTGATGATGATGAAGAGCTTGAACAGATAAATGTTGGAAAAACCCATTTAACTTCTGCCAGTTTTGAATTTTATTTTGCAGATAAATTGAAGAAACTTAAAGAGAGAAAAGCTGCAAAAGAAATGAAAGAAGACAAGATTGTTGAGAAGATAGATGAAGTGGAAAAGGTAGTTGAAGTTGAGAAGATTGTGGAGATCGAAAAGGTTGTTGAAGTCACAAAACCGTGTCTTACATGTTTGGAATCTTGCAAACAATGTGAAGATAAAGATAAAAAGTTTTGTGAGCTTGAGAAGTTGAAAGAGAAGTTACTGTTTGATGTCAAGAATTTGAAATAATCATACGATGTATTAAACAGAACGGTGACTAGTTTGCAGAAAATAAATTCTGAAAAAGAAGATGCTTTGAAGATGTTGAATGCAACAATGATGTCGAAGCAGAAAGAGATAAACTTTTACATTGAAGAATGTGCAAAATGGAAGAAGGAGTTGGATAGTGAAACAGTTGAAAATGAAAGAATCAGAAGATTGTTGAGAAGTTATACAAGTTCTGATTACTTAATTGATCGAATTTATCCAACTGTTGCAGGTTTTGAGGCATTTGACGACAAGAAGCCGAAGAAAAAGGATACTGGTAAGAAACAGAGTGTTAGTTATAACAAATGTCCGCCTCCAATTTGGGAAGGGTATTCGTCTAGAAAACCGAATGAGGAACAAGTAAAAAAGGCAGTCAATATAAAGTTGGAGTCCGAGATAACCGATGTATTACCAGACAATATTGACATCACGTTCACAGCGTCTGACAAAGATCATGAGTCTGAGTTAATAAAAAGAATGGTCGATCAGGTGTTAGATAAGGATGAGGAGTCCGAGTCAATGTCTGAGTCCAGGAGTTCGAGTTCGTCTGTCAGGAGTTCAAAGTCGTTGGAAAAACGGGTGTATAGTAAAGAATTTTTGTTGTCAAAATCTAATTTGAATGACGAAACATTTGAAGTTGCTTATACTTTGAATGATTCTGACAAATTATATTTTGATAAAGAATTTTCAATAAGAAGTGTTCATTTTGAAATGATCAAAAAGGTTTTCAAAATGACAGAAATTAATATTTCTAAAATAAAAGATTTAAATCTTACTGAAAAACCAAAAAAATACATTTCAAGAGTTCAACAACGTTTAAACAAGAAAAAAAAGTTACAATTCTGGTTCTGGTTTTCAAAAGAAACCAAACCATAATGGTAATTTTAAAAAGAAAGGTCTTGGTTTTATTCCACCTGAAAATTATAAAAATGAGAAAATTTATAAAAATACAAAATTTGTTTCAGGTCCGTCTGCTGAAGAGGAAAAGAGAAGCTCATTTTGGAAACAATCAAATCAAGAATTTCTTGCTGAAAAGAAGAAAAATGAAGTTCAGGGGAAAGAAACTAGAACCTGTTTTAGATGCAATGAAGTTGGTCACATTGCATGGAACTGTCCATTAGCAACAAAAACAAAACAGGGAGTTTCTGAAAAACTGAAAGATGTTGTTGTTGATAAAACTGAACCACCAACTGAGAAATTTAAAGTGTTTAAAAATTCAACGTATGAAGTTGGTGAATGTTCAAAAAGATTTTACAAGAGAAGTGTGAAGCTTGACAACCAAAAGTGGGTTGTTAAGAAATCAAGTGTAAAATCTGGTGATGAATCTGTTTCCACAAAATCAGAGGAGCCACAATTTGATGAGAGTGATGAAAACTCAGTTCCTCCAATGGATGATGAGAACTTTCCACCATTGAGGACTGAAAATTTTAAACAAAAGATTGGGAAAGTTGAAATATCAAATCAGTTTTATTCTGAAAAGGATAATTTTGATGTTGAGAAAGCTTTTAATGGGAATGTAAAGAAGATTTTTGGAAAGATGGTCGATAGGAAAGTTAAAGGGGTAAAAGACTTTTATGCTACAAAGAAAGCAACTTACACCCCAACTAAAGAGGAGTTGGAATCACCCAAGGTTGGTCAGGCTTGGGTGGACATTTTCTTTGCTTGAAAAACCTGACTTGCCGGAGCTCCCAGGTTGGTAAGAGTGGAGCAGGAATCGGCATCATTTTTTATATGTTTAGTTGGTAAATATACAAGTGATATCTTTATATTGTTATATTTTGATTTACATGAAGATATAGTTGGTGAGTGAACCTACAACTGGTTGAAGAAGGTTTTCACTTACAAGTGGTAAATCAAGGACAATAAGTTGTACTTGTTTTTCCTACAAATTGATTGAGAAACGATGTGATGAACCCCTAATTTTACAAGTGGTAAAATCAACAAAACTTATTTTCCGGAAAAATCATTTTGGTTAAAACAAACTTAAGTGTTTTGAAATCTTAATGAGAAAATAGTTTTGTGTAAGGGGGAGTTCTGATTGTTTATGTCAAGTGAATGGCGATTTGAAGTGATTCGATATCAGTTGTTAATTTGCTTGTACAGTTTGTTTTCAAATTTCTTTAAATGATTTTGAATTTTAGGGGGAGTAAGAATTTGTCAAGAAAATCCAAAAACATTTGAAAATTTGAAAAATGCAAAAACATGATAAAATACAAAAACATGATAAAATACAAAAATGAGTTTGTTGTGAAAAAGAGGAAATGATAGTACATCAGTAGACAGTTACAGTATGCTAAAGAAATGTATTGTTTAAATAGCGTTAAACGGTCTCACTGATGATATGCCGATAGGTTTTTACACATTTAGTAAGCTTTTTCGGAATATAAACTTAAATTCAAACTTGCTTATTTCGTGGGGAACACTACTTGGATATATAGGTAACCCCTGAAATCTCGTTTGAAAGGTCCCTCTTTCTGAGATACTAGGTCTTTATGCTTAGTGATATCTGGGATATTATCCCGGGACTTCTGATTTTGCGGAAGCAATGGCCTAGTCCCCGGAGAATACTTTACACTTGCTTGTAATATAGCGCCGCCCTCAGCACAAAATGATGAGACAATAAAATTGCTAATCAATGCTGTTGTAAAAAAGATCCTCTAAAGGGGACCCACCAAAAGCCGAGTCGTCATCTCTCTGCTGAACGGAAGTTCTGACCTGAGCTCTCACGGTTTCGCATCTAACCCCTTACAGATATCATCTATGGTATACTCACCTGTAAGACTGAATATTGGGATCTGGATACGGGGGTATATTCAAGAGGTGGGACACATGAATGAGTTTAAGTTCTTAATTCACCTAATTCGTATCCTGAATCAGTTGAAATTTGTGTGAAAATTTAAGTGGATCAGTATATCGGCAATCTAAGTGAATTGTTTAATTCTTATTGTGTAACTAAACTCAACGGTACTTGTGTCTTGTCAAAAACTGATATGATCCTCTTACACAAACTCACAAAAATATTGTTTGTATATATTTCTTTATTGCATTTCATTTCATTAAAAAAATCCAAAAAGATTTTCAGTGTGTTTTAGCATAAATTTTGAAAAATCCAAAAAGATTTTCGACAACTGACATTGGAGAACTGATTTTCAAAATTCCAAGTGCTAAACATGATGAGCATGTGGTGAGGGGGAGTGTGTGTATAAATGAGAAAAGATTTTGAATATTTGTCTACATGTGGTTCATCAGTTATTAACATTGTTAAATCATCCTGAATAAATTTGAGGAAGAGTTTGATTGTATAAATTTTGTAAAATGTTAAATTTGTGAAAATTTACTTTTGGGTAGAGGATGTGCAGGATAGCCTGGATTCTAAAGTCTGAGTATAGAGCCAGGTCATGATCCTGATTCTGTGAAAGTCAAACTGCAATCAACATCCGAGGAAAGATTGTTCGAGGGGAGTCTGTTTATGCTGAAGAGGAGAAAGAGATAAAGTTTGAGGATGCTTACATGTTCAGAATGATAAAGACTGAAGACGATGAAGACTCGACACTTAAGATTCGTCAACATCCGAGGGGGAGTCTGTTGGTTCATGCGTATGTCGACTTCGTTTTATATCGAGTCTTGAATTCGTTGCAGATCTGAACAAGAATGATGTCAAGTTCGCATGAATGTTCAAACGAAGTGGATGTTCAAACGAATTGGATATTCAAACGAAGTGGAAGTTCAAACGAAGTGGTCACTTCATACGAACTGGGGTTTGTCCAGTTTGTATGAAGCTCAGACGACCTGGTCTCCCTATAAATAGGTCATGTTGTCATTTCATTTGTAATTTTGGCATTTCCGGTAGCGAAGCTCTGCCGAGGTATCTCCAGACTGTGTAAAGCTTTCATATCAATTCAAGAGATAGTTAAAATACTTTCAAGTGCAAATCAAGCTGATTCGAAACTGAAACGTCTGTTTCCGCCTTTCGTTTTGGGTCTAGAACACTTCTGATCGACTCGTTTTGGTCGTTACTCGATCCTACAAATAGTCTCTCTTAGCCAACTTTTGACATAATTAGGATTAGGGACACGTGTCAATACATTATTGGACACGATTTTACGAGGTGTTACACTCAATTTGGATCTCTGAGCAGCTTTAGCCATCTTTCGATCCATTCTTTCATTATGGCGCTCATCTTTGAGAAATTATTCTAATTCAAGATCTCTCCATTTCGATTCCCAATAATGTCCTGATTTAATGTCTTTTTCAAAGCATACCTTCACCAACAACTTCTGATATCTCAATGCCTGCTCCTTGTCTGCTTCATAATACATAATCTTGTTGAAGAACATACATTCAATATCTTTCTTCGAGTAATTTACAAGCCACATTGGATCAAGCAGGTGAATGTATCTCCAGAAACCTGTCTTCTCATCAAACAATGTTATCATAGCTTCACATGTCTTTGGATTGAAGACCCACCCTTTCAAATCCTTATAGAAGTCTTGCTCCATCTCATTTAAAGGCATGTTCTTCATACATCGTGGTCGTCTAACATGTAATGTGATATCTTTCTCTCTAGTAACAAGATCAACCTTTACTGTGCGTTTAGGTCGATGAGGCCTCCAATCTAGAAAGTTCATTTCAGCTTGTTGCTTTATGTATCCCCACAACCTTTGTTCGTGAAATCTTACTTATGCACCATGTAGACATTGTTGAAGATTCTTTGTTTTCACCAATTCTTCAACATCCCACCAAGGTATTATATCTTTAAGAAAATTGAAGTATTGAACACCATATTCATGTTTGATTGCATATACCTTCATATCTTCTAGATAACCCCATGAGAGAATGTCTCCAAGTGATTCATCAGGATGTCGTGTGAAGAACTTCATTGGTCTCTTGAACTTTCTTTATTCAACCATTGGTTGCTTAAACCATTTCTTTCTTCTCTAAGTTTTTCCTTTGAAAATGTCTTTGGAGGACCATCTGTACTAATCTTCTCAGCAACTTTTCTTCTGAGATCATCTTCATTGTGGGTACAAAGTTAATTCAACAAAAGTAGGAAAATCATCATCTTGACCAGAATAATGAAATGGAACATCTTGGTTAGAATCTGATCCATCTTCAACAATCACAATATTGAAATCGTTTGCATCTTCCACAAACTTAAACACATACTCACTATCTGGAGCTGTTGGAATCTCGTCTTCAATGTCAAACTTGAAGTTTTCATCATTCAAACCCAAAGCTTCCAACATTGACTCCCTAGTTGCATTCTCAACTAGTTCTCCTCTTCAACATCATGACTATGATATATGACTTTGGGAGTATTAGAGAATACCTTTTCAAGATCAGCATCCTTAGCACCTGATGTAGACTCCCCCTGAGGTTGTTCTTCCTCTCTTTCCTCGTTCTGTGTATCATCAAGGTAATCATTGACTTGATGGCCACCAGGCTGTCTCATAGTCAGTGCACCACTATCACCACCCTGATCATCATCATCACCTTTATCATCATCACTTTCATGAAAATCATCTATATCTTTCATATCATCATCTTCTTCATCCTCATCATCTTTCTCTTCGTCAACTATTTCATTAGCCTGAACTTTCTTTGATTCCTTCGCTTTCAGTCGACGTCTTTCAACTTCAATTCTTCTTGCATTATCTTCCCTGCTGTAAGATACACTCTTTGATTCACCAACAAGGATGAAAACTTGTGCGAGGACTAGAGCATTTTCTTCATTAACTTCAACCTCCGGTTGTTGTTGCTCTTGTTGACTCGATGATCCTAGAATTTCTTCATTATCAACTACAACACCCTTTCCTTTATACTTTGAAGCTTCAATGGCTTCTTCAGCTTCTTTTTGTTGCCTTTCCATCCTCTTAGCCTTAGCTCTTCGGATTTCAATATCATCGAAAGCCGCATGCACATTGATACCAACTCTATCTTCAATAACCGCATATAACATCTCTATTTGCTTAGACTTGTTTTCCTTGTCTGCCCTTAAATCTTCTATCTCCTTCTGCATGATTTCATTTCCATTGCTCATTGTCGTATTCACATTATTCAAATCACAATTCATAGACAACAGCTCATCGATCGTTTCGTTTAAAGCATTGTTGCATGCCTCAACTTTCAACAACCTTTCATTCATCGCAAACATCTCATTCTTTAGTACCACATTTTCTGCTTCAACTTGCTTCAATTTCTCCTCAGATTCTACTTTTGCTTTCTCTAACTCTGCAACCTTTTTTGATAATTCGTTAACTTTTGCGTCATTAAAGACATCTCCAAAATCTTCTAAACCTGTTGGACCAGCATCAAGTTTGATGGAACTTTTGGAAAACCTTGACTCGAACCTTCTTGCCTGGGAGTTGGAATTTTCTTCGTTGTAGATCCCGGTTCTTCAACAGTCTTTGGAGGTTGCTCAGGTGTTGCACCATGAACTTCTTCTTGAACTGGAATTGACTCTTGAATTGGAGAAGTTGGAGGTGTAGCTATTCTGAATTCACTTTGCACTGGAACCTCCATTTCAATGATTTCAACTCTTTCAATTTCAGGAATTTGTTCAGGAATAGAAGTTGTAGTTTTCCTGACTTTCCTCCTTGAAACTTCACCTGTAGGCTGAGCTTTACACTTCTTCAAACCTTTACGCTTTTTTAACTTTTTTGTTTCTGTGACACCCCAGGAAAACCAGGAAACCACGCAACTCAACTAGCTTCCTCAGTAACCACGTGCTAAATTTCGGAGCGGAATTTTCTTAACAGGGGGAGAATGTGACAACCCTCATAATTACAAGTATCCGTACGATTAATTGATATTATATTGTGCTTATTGATTGTACAGAAAACTGACTAAATGGTCCTGAATGTTTTCCTAAGTGTTAGGAATTAAAAGTGTTATAAAAAGTTACATAAAAGACACTATACGGAATAACTTGGCACTTTAACGAAACGGTATCTAACCGAACAACCGGACATTACCCGAGACACCAAAATATTGCAAGAAACATTGTTTAATTATTTCTTGGCTAGTCATGATCCCCGAACACCTTAACACCCACTAAAATATCTAGTAAACTAACTAGACTAACTATATGCTTGGTTTTAAGTTATAATCTAACTAATGGTTACAAATTACATCTAGACCCCATCCCCCTAGGCCTATAATCGGCCATCACCACCATCCCTCACACCATACTCTCTAAGATTTGTTTCATTATTTTATTTGATATTGCTTGATTGTGTGCACAAAATATTGAGGGAAAGATTTATAAGCATGGCACATATCTTCCAACATCACTTCATATCTTCACTCAATCTTCACTCCCCATCCCTCACTCTCTCCTATCCTCTCGGCTAACTCTAGGCCGCCACCACCACCACCATACAACCACCATATCCATCCACTTTCAAGCTCCATTCAGGTATTAGAAGATGTCTTGTGAAGGTTGAAGGTTGAAGAACTTGAAGGAACTTCATACATTGCTTTCATTCACCATCTTCTTCATCATTTTCTCTAGTGATCTTCCCTAGCTTTAAGCTAGTTGTAAGCTTCTTGTTAACTCTTGGTTACTTCCTATATTTAGTAGTTAAAGGATGTATAATGACGAAATAATGCTAGTATGATGTTGTCTTGTTTATGTTGGTTACTTGATGAAAACTTGTACTCTGGAAATCTGATATGAACGATGGTACTTGACATGATAAATCTGAGTTAAATAAATGATAACCTGCTGCAAGTAATGTTAAATGTCGTTGTTGATCACTAGGCATGTTAACGGAACAAATAGAACTTGCGTTAGAGCGCTATAAGCTGAAAACAGGAAGCTGTCAAACTGTAACAGTCGCCTTCAGTTGGCTGTAACCGGCTCATAACTTAACGAAAAATTGATTTTCTCGAGTCTATAACGTGTTATTTCGAAATACGGTTCTAATGGCACTAGAATCATAATTTTTGGACTTCGTTTGCTATTTTTAAAGGGTCGTTTTTCACAGCAGCAAAAGCTGCATTTTTACTACAGAAAATGTGTGTTATGTTTTTCATCATAACTTGAAATCTATATAGAATTAGCTCATGAAATTTGTACTGTGGATGACCACTAAAGTCGTTGTAATCCTCCAACTGGAAGTTCGTTAATTGGACTTATGATGAATTTTAAATGAATTTTTCCGTGGACTGCAGTCAGAAAGTGACGAATCTGAGTGCAGTCCGGTAAATATTTTTTTATAAAATATTGGTAATGAATTGGATCCCAATATTTTTACAAAGTAATATTTGGATTGTTTAAAACTTTCTGTAAAAGTTTGGGAATTTTTGGAGCAAGTTAACTATTTTATTAAAATTCCCGAAAACGGCCCAGTTTTGAATGTTAAAGCTGAAACGACATAAGTAGCAAGTTGCGTGTCTAAATGTCGGGTAGGTTATCTGTAACAACCATAAATTTGTTTTGCGATTTTCATTAAATAAATCACAATTTACCGAGTATTTATATTTAAATGTTCATGCAAAAATACTGGTTTATTAAAAACTTTTACAATTTAAAGTAATACAACATCATGTGGTTTAATTCGCCGTTTTAGAATAACGACGAAACAACTTGCGGAAGCTTCATTTATCGCGTGTTCGGTTCTTGCTCGACGCTTGATCTTCATCCGGGCTCTCAACATTCACCTGTGTTCAAAACCAACTTAAAAGTCAGTTTTGATAATTACATAACTAATACAACAAGGAAAATTGGGTCAAATAATCGAATTAAAGAAAAATCAGGAAATTCTAACATTTATATCTTGATTCCCCGAAACAAAAATTCAAATCTGGCCTCCACCGTAACTTACGGTGGGCACCATAAGTTACGGTGGCCCCTGCTTCACAGTTCCCCCACCGTAACTCAGGAGGCAACTACCATAAGGATTTCAGCTCCACCGTAACTTACGGTGGCCTCTGTATCATTCCTTTTCTTTTTGCCGTTTTTGACACGAAAACTTTTGTATCTTTCAATCCGCTTGTCCGTTTGACCTACTGTTTCTTCCTACGTGTTTGTAATTTGATTCTCCATCATATGGAGTTAAAATCCAACATCCAACTTAATAAATTTTGAGACTTTTATGCTTTCGGCTTATTACCTTTTTACAAAAATTTGTCCCGTTTACGTATTTATCAAACAAACATGTTTATTTGATCCTTAAACTCATGAAATTCATAATTTCCATATCTCCTATCATATAAATTTCAAATCACGGGATTCTTACATAATAAAACCCGTTTACGCTCAAGTTCTTATTTTGACCCGTTTAGAGCGAATTATGTACATTTAAGCATCAAACTATCTCTTCTCTTTCTACACTTCGTATTCTCACTTTTAAATAGCCTCTTATATTCCACCACAACTATTTTTGTGGTGGATTTAACATAATGAACCACATTCCTAATTTTTACCCTTAGGATAGTCATTTGACGTGATTAACCCGTTCATAGGCATTTGACCCCCAAAGTTGATGCCTGCAACTCTTACATGTGTCTAAGAGTTACATGATGATAATACTAGTATCTAAACGACCTCTAAGGGTCGTTTACCCGATTTACCTATCAAGGGCATTTTCATCAACTTATTTCTTCCTTTTTACGACATGGGTCCCTTTGCTAAGGTATTTGACCAACATTGCATTTTAAACCATAAATCTATATATATGTGTACCTGGCTCGAGTCAACATATAGACCCGTTTTATATCTCACGTTAATTAACCAACATTCTATGGCGTCGCAATTATCCAAATTGCTAATCACTCCTGATAACATACGACTTGACGATCACATTAGTCGATATTGTCAAATGGTGTTTCATCACCATTTGACCCATTTGGACTATAAGACCAAACATTTACATAAATTAGAATAAAAGCATGGTTTTAGATTTCCAAATTCACCCATTTGCCCCGTTTACCATAAACCATGGTTTTTATCATTTATACTTGTTCCGACTTGTATCGGTCGTGTCGGAACCCTTATTTTGGGTATTACATCTTTCGCATTTATTGTTTATAAAATAAAGACGTGTCCTACATGAGGGTGTAAGTTTTACTTACATTGCATTCCGAATACGCTTTTCTTCCCGTGCTTAGTTCGTTTGACCGCTTCTTTCCCAAGCCTCCACCTAGCTCGTTAGGCGTCAAACTATTGTCAATCATTTACAAGGCGGTTAAATTAGTCATAAGAAAAATCACGACTATTCCACCTCACTTATTTTCTATGCCAAAGCTACTATTCGACTTCATGATTAGTTAACTTAGCTTATCAAAAGTTAACGACTTTTTGATCACATGGTTTACACAATTAAGTCAAATCAACATTATGATTAGAACCCGCTTTAACCCATCTTTCACGTAATTAGTCAAACAAGGCAATTACGCGTTTCATTCGTAATTTCAACATATGAACATACACTTAGGCATTTTAACAAACACCTTGTGGGCATATTCTATAGAATCAACAATCAATTTTCATAACTAGTTATTTACCCAAGTTTTAGCATCATTCACAAGTTCTTATGTCTAGCATACATAACAACACCTAGACTTACTTCATGGAAATCGAATAACACCAAATTGATGATCATAAATCTAGTGTTCATCATCTTCCCACAAAACCCATTTAGCACTTACATAGATGATTATGAATTTCATAGTTTAAGCACTAATTCAACAACAAATGACTATGGTTTACTCCTAGACATAATTTCATTACAAATTTCATCCAAACAACAATCATGCAAGCTCTAATTTCGAATCTCATGTGTTTATCTAGAATTCAAGATGGAATCAAACCATGAAATTTTACATACCTTATGACCCCTTTACTACGGTGATCACAAATCTATGCTTGGATTTCGATTTAGGCTTGATTTCCCCTTTCAATTTGGTGAATTCTTGGAATTTAGGGTTTGAGCTCTAGAAGCTCTGTGGAGATCGCAGGAACACACGTACGTGTGTGTTTTTGTTGAGTTAATTTTGATTTAATCAAAACTTTATTACATTTGCCCATGTTTAGTCCCTCTAGTTCCATAGTTTATAAAAGGGTTATCTATTTCATGTTTCTTTTATTGTTTTTACAACACTTAACTAACTAGGTTGATATTCCTAGTTACTTAGTGGGTTCGGGGAAGTCATAACCCGTTTTATTTTGAAATCCCGTTAACTCGGGCCTCTTATTATCTTTATTTCCTCAAAAGCTTTTATTCACTTTTTATTTAATATTAGGTTTATCTATTAAATTCCTAATATTCATCGGGTTTACTTTTACTACTAACGGTATTTTACCCATTCATTATTATTAACAGGGTTTAATTACCAATCTCGATTTCGGGGTGTTACATTATCTGAGAATGATCTAACGTGTTATATGTCAATGAGAGTGTTATGTGCAATATCGTATGTTTGCTTTTGAATGGGTATAGATGGGATGTTTATATGGGCGTGAAATGTTAACGTGAGTGCGTGCTATGTGATAGAAGTAATGAGTAGATAAACCGTATGTAGGATACGTATTATGCATGCACGTGAAACTGATTGTTATATGTACCATGTTAGGACGTGCTTAATTCTTGATTATTAGAGTAACTAATTTAACCTAGCAAACCAAGGTGAGTTCAGACTTTTCTACAAAGCATGGTAATTCCCGGTGAGAATGGGAATGGGTTAAGGAATAGGGATTCCTCGTCCTGTTGGGACGGATTTAGATTTACTAGACTAGAACTCTATCAACGAAGTCCCTCATTTTATATCGACTTAATTTCTGAGGCCAATGGCGAGCGAGTCATTAGTTAATAGCGCTATTAGGTTTAACAAACCTCACACCGTGCCGTTCGGACGGGCGTGTACTAATGGACTATGGCACGTCGGTGATGATAGACACCGATGCCAGGGCACAACTTAATTTCGTTAGTAGTCGATATGGTAACGAGTCTGGTAGTTTAAAAATGGGGTAGCCCCCACGGTCGGAGTGCCGGGCTGGATAGCCAGGGATTATGAACATGGGGTAGCCCCCATGGCTGAAACGGCCGAAGTAAAAATGGGTTAACTAATAAACGTTTTCGAACTATGGGGTAACCCCCATGGCTGGATAGCTGGTTAAGAATAAACTACGTTTTTTGGAAACAACTCTAAAATGGACAACCAACTATGAACTCCCTCAACTTTGTTGTTGACTCGTTACTACATGCTTTGCAGGTCGTTAGATGCTTATGGAGCTTGCACGAGGAGGAGGTCGTTGTGGGATATGGACTGATATGTCCCGTTCTAAACATTTAAACTTTATGAACTTATTGAACTTATGTTTTGGTTTTATGTCTTATGATTCCGCTGTTTAATTTGAACTTGGTTAACTAGTTTTTGGAACACCAATTATATTGCGTGGTTGGATTTTATCTATTTTAAATACATTGTTCAATATGATTGGTGGTTGGATCCTGTTCATGTCACGCCTCCAAGCGGTGATACTCCGCGTGTGGATTTTGGGGGTGTGACAGATTGGTATCAGAGTCATTGGTTATAGTGAACTTGGTTTTAAAAAGGGAAAAGCTTTTTGATAAAACTAGACTATAACCTGTACAGTGCTCAACGATCCACAACGACCCTTCGCTCCACGTGCAAGACTCGACATAATAGATGGTATGATTTATATTTATATTGTCTGTTTGATAGTTCACATAGTGCACTAGTTAACGTGATAACTGCTATTTGAACCTTGTGTGCTTACTCTCTTCTGTCATCCCACGCTTAAGCACTTTCACGACACTTTTCTCACTTACGGTGCTTCGTTGTGAAGATCATGAGTGGACGTTTGAACTTGACTCAAGCCCAGCTAACGGCTCTAATCAACGAACGAGTGGCTGAGGCACTCACAGCTGTCCCTGCAGGAGGTCAACATGCTCCGCCTCCCGTATGTACGTTCAAAACGTTCATGGATTGCCAACCTAGTACCTTCAACGGCACAGAAGGAGTTGTAGGTCTTCTTCACTGGTTCGAGAAGATTGAGTCTGTTTTTGAGATGTGTGAATGCCCTGAAGATCGTAGGGTGAAATTTGCTACTGGAACACTCGAAGGTGCTGCGTTAACCTGGTGGAAAGCACAGGTTCAACTGCTAGGGCTGGCGGTTGCTAATGCCACCCCATGGAATGACTTCAAAGATTTGATCAAGGAAGAATACTGTAGTCGTGACGACATCCACAAGCTAGAGGTGGAATTTTTCAATCTGAAAATGACGGGGTCTGAAATTGAGGCGTACACGAAGAGGTCAAACGAGCTGGCCATCTTGTGTCCTACTATGGTGGACCATCCCATCAAACGTATTGAGTTGTACCTCAAGGGTCTTGTACTAGAGATTCAGAGTCACGTGACTTCAGCTAACCTGGGTACCATTCAGCAAGTTATACGACTAGCTCATCGTCTCACTGACCAGGCGGTGGAGCAAAACAGGCTACCCAAACGTATCAGTGCCACAACTACTCCTGATGCTCCTAGCGACAATAAGAGAAAATGGGATGGAAATTCGAGCAAAGGTTCTACCTCTGTTCAGTCTCAGTCACAGCAACGAAGGACTGAGGACTATAAGAGCCCCAGTCAGCAGCCTGCTGGAAGTCAAGGGCAGGGTGGATACAAGGGGAATCACCCCAAATGTAATCGCAGTAACTTGCACCACAGCGGGCCATGTAGTAGAGGCAACTGTCATTGGTGCAACAATCTTGGTCACATTGCAAGGGATTGCAGGAATCAGCGTCCAGCGAATCAGAATCGGCAGCAACAGCAAGTCCCACCGAATCAACGCCAGCAGCAACAACAACAAGGTAACAACAAAGGGTGCTTTCAATGTGGTGCTGAAGGCCATTTCAAGAGAGACTGCCCCCAGCTAAATCAGAACCAGAACAACAACAATCAGGGGAATGGAAACGGCAATGGGGGAAACAACAATGGTAATGGGGCAAGGGGTCGTGCCTTAGTGATTGGACAGGGTGATGCTAGGAATGATCCCAACGTTGTGATGGGTAAGTTTCTACTGGATAACTTTTATGTTACTGTTTTATTTGATTCGGGTGCCGATACTAGCTACGTGTCCTTAAAAGTTAGTCAAATGCTTAAGCGTACTCCAACACTTTTGACCAAAAAACACATGGTAGAGCTAGCAAATGGTAAAAGTTTAGAGGCCACACACATAATTAAGGGTCGTAATCTTGTTCTTGCTGATCAGACCTTTTCTATCGACCTCATTCCTATCGTTCTGGGTAGTTTCGACGTTGTTATTGGGATGGATTGGTTATCTCAGCAGCAAACGGAAATTCTTTGCAACAAGAAGATTGTCCGCATCCCTCGTTCTAGTGAAGAACCCCTCGTGATTCGTGGCGAAAAGAGTGGTGCTGTTGTGGGCATCATCTCTTTCCTTAAGGCCCAAAAGTGTTTGCAAAAGGGCCACACTGCCATTCTAGCTCTCATTACAGACGCATCAATGGAAGAGAAGAGAATTGAAGACATTCTGTCACACCCCGACCGCGTAAAACAACAAATCGCGGCGGAAACATCGGGGCGTGTCGCGACAGAATTAATTGTCTCATAACCATGGCATACAAAGTTTTATTTATTTATTAAACAAGGGTGTTACATTGTTTCAAACAGGAATTAAGGAGTTCAGAACATAATTAAACATAGTCTATCTTCTTTTAAAGTCTCTAAGGCACAGGTCCGCCCTAGTATCATGATCAACATCTTACGGAAAAGCTCCTGAAAACACATGTGAAAATAGGTACGTCAGCATAAAAATGCCTGTGAGATACATAGGTTTGTGAAAATAGGATTCATGACTCATGTTTAAGAAAAATGTTTAGTCATGAACCTTGTAATTTGCTTTGTCTTGTAAATCATTTGAAAACAATAAGATCAGATGATATGTATAAGTAAATGTCAGGTTAAATAAATGACCATGTAAAAATGTGTTTGTATAAGATAAGTTGTTTGTAAATCAATGTCTTGTGAAAAATATGTTATTTATATAAAATGTTCTATGTCTCAATATTGAAATGATTCAAATAACGTTACAACATGTAATACCATACAAACACTTATATATAGGAAGTACCAGCGGCGTATCCACCATGCTTGTATCATATTACACACGCATCGTTACTTAATCACTTAATCAAACCAAACCAACCAATGTAAGAAGTCTATGTTTAAACCAATTGTCAAATGTATTGAATAATATGTCAAAGTTTTCATGTCAAGATGTAAATCATGTAGTATGTAAAACCAATGTCAAAAGTGTTTGTGTCAAATGTAAATCATGTCAAAATGTCTATGTCAAATATCCATGTCAAATGTCTATGTCAAATATCCATGTCAAATGTCTATGTCAAATATCCATGTCAAATGTCTATGTCAGAATGTCGTGTATGGCAAGTGAAATGTCTCAAACTAAACCATATGCACAAAAACAAAGTATTGAAGTAAAACTTGGTTCAAATCAAAGCTATGTTTTGTGTAAATGCATGCAACTATTTAATATGAACATCTATGCGGTATTGTAAAAATGCATACATCCAAGCCTGGCGACTGTGGTGATAAACCCTTTAAACAAATTAAAGGTCTATCTGTCTTATGTCAACGAATTCGGTCATTCCTTTCTGTCCCCTTTCCCTGGGATGTCCGGAATGGGAGTTGTCAATTCCTATGGTACCACTACCTACTAACGAACGGCGTAGCTAATGTTAATGAATGTATTGTCCCATGTAAACAAACCAAATGTCATACCAAAATGTAAACATGTGAAAACAATGCACTAAGTATGTAATCAAATGAACATACATAGCGTGAAATGTCATGTAAAACGATGTACTAAGTAATGCACACAATGGGCACACCTAGCAGGAAATGTCATGTAAAACGATGTACTAAGTAATGCACACAATGGGCACACCTAGCAGGAAATGTCATGTAAAACAATGCACCAAGTAATGCACACAATGGGCACACCTAGCATGAGATGTAATGAAATCATGTACTATAATGTACTAACGAACATAGCATGTATATGATGTGAAAACAGGAAAAGCATGAAAGTAACAAGTAGGCACATGTGTTCCACCCCAAAACAGTTTGGAAAACAGTAAAAGAGGGTTCTATGTACTCACTTGTGATTGCTCAGATGTCTAAAGATAACCACCAAGTAATGCTAGAGATCTCGGAATCAAACGGCACCTAATATAGGTAACTATGTTAATAACCGGACCTTAATCAGATGATTGGATAGTATTAGGGTTTGTAAACCAAATGAGTGTAGGAACTCACGTGATATGGTTTAACAAAGCCTACATACTAAATGAAACTTAACCTAAGTCTTATTGACCCATTATGATCCGTTTAGGTAGCTTATGCTACTTTAACGCATCGTGCGCGTGAAACGCGTTCAGACCGCCTAACTAGCCCTATGACAAGTGTTATATGCCTAAACATGTTACATAATCAGTTATGTGACAAAGGTTTAGGTTACATATGCTTAATTACCAATTATACATGAAAAGGGTATTCTGGTAATTTACCTAAGGCATATAAACTACCTATCATACAACTACTTAAACGATGTGACCATAGGGTATAACCTCGGAAGGTTATTCCCTACCTACTATGGTCACCTAATGTATTTGGTCGGATCCTAATGATCGACCAAACTGGGTCGGGTTCGAGGTATAAGCGATTTATTAGATCGCTTACCCTACGACCCTAGACAACGTGGTAATCAGTGGGCATAGTCCCAAGGGACTATAACCATCGTGATTACAATCACGTTGCGAAGTTCTAACGAACTTCGCATTGACCATTACTGGTCAACGCTGAAAGTCAAACAAAGTTTGACTTTCTGACTCGAAAAGCAATAAAAATAAGGAAAAGAACGAAAGAATACTTACGAAGGGTCCCCGAATGCTAATCTAGATCAGTATAGTTCAGGTATGAAACAAGGTTTCAACTTAGAACACAACTAATAAGATTCTAGTGCCTTAAAACAATGAAAGGCATGGGGTATATATAGTTTTCGGTGAACCGTTGAGATCGTTTCATGGAAACCGTGATTCGATCACATCCGTACACTTGTTGAAAGGTTATGGAGCCACATATGCTCCTTATCTTAGTGATTAAGCAACTTAAAACATGTGGTTAAGGATCAATTGGTTGCAACTTGTGTTTAGAAACATTGAATCTGCCCAGATAGTCAGTCGCGTAGCGCGACAGGTAGCCCCATAGGCGTCGCGCTACGCGAGCACCTCCCCTGAATCAGAAAGTTTGAAAATTGGCAGCAATGGTCCCTGCACGTGTTTAAGCACTATTTCGATGCGTTTGAACCCCGTTAACCTCATTTCAAGGCTCTAAAATGAAGTTAAAGTATAGGGAACTCAAAACATGCTCAAAAATATCTCGGATGATGGTTCGTTTGGTCGTACGAACGCGATGTTCGGTTAATTACGACGGAATGCGCACAAGCGCGAAAAACGATCCAAATGACGCGACGAATGGATTTTTCTTAAGGCGATCAATAAAATAAAATATAGTCATGCTTACATAAATTTTTGGATGTCCGAATGTATTCAGAACGTAAGTTATGCGCGAAAATGCAAACTTGTGCACTTTTTGACACTTTTAGTCCCTGAATGTCCCAAAAGTTTATTTTAGCACACCAAACCCCTCAAAGCCTATTTCTAAGCTATGTAAAGGATATTTAAGGTGTGTTTAACTTATGGTCATGTTCCGGAATGTTCGTTACAGTTCAAATTGACATACTTTCGCAGTTTGTCATATTTAGTCCCTGTAAGCGAATTAACTTGTTTTTGCCATACCAAAGCCTTCAAAACTTATTTCTAAGTTA
This sequence comes from Helianthus tuberosus, assembly GCA_030545235.1. NCBI lineage: Eukaryota > Viridiplantae > Streptophyta > Magnoliopsida > Asterales > Asteraceae > Helianthus > Helianthus tuberosus. Next base: position 91,542,733 of record CM060410.1, read on the forward strand.
TGTAAAGGTTATTTAAGGTATGTTGGGTATATGTTGATGTTCCGGAGTATTTCTCGCATTAAACTGAGTACGTTTACGCACTAGTTTGCGTATAACTCTCCAGAAAGCGATATAGAGTTTGAAATTGGACAAAAGTCAAAACATGAAAAATGTAGAACATAACAAAACAAACATAGGGATCAAATAACATTGTTTTATTGATAATAGAACTGTTCACAGTGATTACAAGCACAGTTGTTACACATTCCTATTGTACGCGATTTTCCTGAGGTATTCCCCAAGGAATTACCTGGTCTTCCGCCTCATCGTCAAGTCGAGTTTCAAATCGAGCTAACTCCTGGGGCAGTACCCATAGCCCGTGCGCCTTATCGATTAGCCCCATCGGAACTAGAGGAATTGTCCACTCAATTGCAAGACCTCTTGGACAAGGGTTTTATTCGCCCTAGCTCTTCGCCTTGGGGAGCTCCAGTGTTATTTATGAAGAAGAAAGAAGGTACCTTCAGAATTGTATTGACTACCGCGAACTCAACAAGGTGATCGTGAAGAATCGTTATCCTCTTCCACGCATTGATGACTTATTCGACCAGTTGCAAGGGTCGAGTTTCTACTCCAAGATTGACCTGAGGTCAGGTTACCATCAACTAAGAGTCCGAGATGAGGATATCTCTAAAACAACATTCAGGACTCGTTATGGGCATTACGAGTTTCTGGTTATGCCTTTTTGGATTGACGAATGCACCTGCGGTCTTCATGGATCTCATGAACCGAGTGTGCAAGCCTTACCTGGATAAGTTTGTCATAGTTTTCATCGACGATATCCTGATCTATTCTAAGAGTCAGGAAGAACACGAGCAACACCTGAGGCTTATTTTTGAAATTCTTCGAACAGAGCAGTTGTATGCCAATTTTTCGAAATGTGACTTCTGGCTTCGCGAAGTTACCATGAGGATGGGATTCATGTTGATCCATCCAAGGTTGACTCGATCAAAAACTGGCCTGCACCCCGTATAACAACAGAAATCCGCCAATTCTTGGGTTTAGCAGGATATTACAGAAGGTTTATCAAGGATTTCTCAAAGATTGCGCAACCTCTCACTTCACTGACTCAGAAGGGTGTCACCTATCGTTGGGGTGATGTACAGGAGTCCGCATTTCAGTACATAAAGGAGAGACTTTGTAGTGCGCCTATTCTTTCGTTACCTGAAGGCACAGATGATTTTGTGGTTTATTGCCACGCGTCCATACAAGGATTGGGCTGCGTGTTGATGCAACGAGATAAAGTCATCGCTTATGCATCACGCCAACATAAAATTCACGAAAGGAACTACACTATGCATGACTTGGAGTAGGGAGCAGTCGTTTTCACACTTAAGATATGGAGACATTACCTGTACGGTACCAAGTCCACCATTTACACCGATCATAGGAATCTCGAGCATATCTTCAAGCAAAATGAGTTAAACATGCGACAATGTCGATGGGTCAAGCTCTTGAATGATTACGAATGTGCGATCAAGTACCATCCGGGCAAAGCCAATGTTGTGGCCGACGCCCTCAGTCGAAAGGATACTACACCTAAACGTGTGCGAGCGTTACAACTTACCATCCAATCTAGTCTTCCTACTCAGATACGAGATGCTCAGGTTGAAGCATTGAAAGCAGAAAACATCAGGGTGGAGTCCCTACGAGGATCAAGAAAACAGTTAGAACAAAAGGAATACGGTGCCTACTATGTAAACCGGCGCATCTGGGTTCCACTCTATGGTAAACTACGTGAGCTTGTGATGGATGAGGCACACAAGTCTCGTTATTCAGTACATCCTGGTTCGGATAAGATGTACCACGATCTCAAGACTATGTATTGGTGGCCTAGTATGAAAGCCAACATAGCAACCTACGTCAGTAAATGTTTGACTTGTGCGAGAGTCAAGATTGAATACCAGAAAGCATCAGGCCTACTCCAACAACCAGAAATCCCAACATGGAAATGGGAGCAAATTTCCATGGATTTCGTTACTGGCCTGCCTAGATCTCAATGCGGAAATGACACTATTTGGATGATAGTGGATCGATTGACCAAGTTTGCACATTTTCTGGCTATCAAGGAAACGGATAAGTTTTCTACTCTAGCAGACGTCTACGTAAAGGAAGTAGTATCAAGGCACGGAGTGCCAACCTCCATCATTTCTGATCGTGACTCACGTTTTACATCTGAATTATGGCAAGCTATGCACAAGTCCTTTGGCTCTCGATTAGACATGAGCATGGCATATCATCTACAAACGGATGGGCAATCTGAACGCACCATCCAAACCCTTGAAGACATGCTTAGGGCATGTGTAATCGGCTTTGGAAATGGCTAGGAAAAAACACCTCCCATTAGTGGAGTTTTCGTTTAACAACAGTTACCACACCAGTATCCAGGCCGCTCCATTTGAGGCATTGTACGGACGTAAATGCCGATCACCTCTTTGTTGGGCAGAAGTTGGTGACAGCCAAATCACAGGCCTAGAACTTGTGGTAGACACGACTGAGAGGATTGCTCAGATACGACAACGAATGGCGGCAGCTCGTGGCCGTCAGAAAAGCTTCGCTGATAAGCGCAGGAAACCACTCGAGTTCCAGGTTGGGGATCGAGTGCTACTTAAAGTCTCACCTTGGAAAGGTGTAGTTCGTTTTGGAAAACGAGGCAAACTCAATCCGCGTTATGTCGGACCGTTCGAAATCATTGAGAAAATTGGCAATGTCGCTTACAAGTTGAATCTACCTGAAGAACTCAGCGGAGTTCACAACGTATCCACGTGTTAAATCTGAAAAAGTGTCTGTCAGATGAGACCCTCATAGTTCCCTTAAAGGAGCTCACAATCGACGACCAGTTGCGATTCGTCGAGGAACCAGTTGAAATCACAGACCGAGACGTTAAGATTCTCAAGCGTACCAGAATACCCCTTGTTCGAGTTCGTTGGAACTCCCGTCGTGGCCCATAGTTTACCTGGGAACGAGAAGACCAAATGAAACACAAGTATCCCCAGTTGTTTGAGAAAAGTGCAACCACTACTGAGGCTGAAGCTACTGCGGAATTTCGGGACGAAATTCCAAAACACCGGGGGGATGATGTGACACCCCCGGAAAACCAGGAAACCACGCAACTCAACTAGCTTACTCAGTAACCACGTGCTAAATTTCGGGGCTAAATTTTCTTAACAGGGGGAGAATGTGACAACCCTCATAATTACATGTATCCATACGATTAAAAAATATTATATTGTGCTTATTGATTGTACAGAAAATTGACTAAATGGTCCTGAATGTTTTCCTAAGTGTTAGGAAATAAAAGTGTTGTAAAAAGTTACATAAAAGACACTATACGGAATAACTTGGCACTTTAACAAAACGGTATCTAACCGAACAACCGGACATTACCCGGGACACCAAAATATTGCAAGAAACATTGTTTAATTATTTATTGGCTAGTCATGATCCCCGAACACCTTAACACCCACTAAAATATCTAGTAAACTAACTAGACTAACTATATGCTTGGTTTTAAGTTATAATCTAACTAATGGTTACAAATTACATCTAGACCCCCTCCCCCTATGCCTATAATCAACCATCACCACCATCCCTCACACCATACTCTCTAAGATTTGTTTCATTATTTTATTTGATATTGCTTGATTGTGTGCACAAAATGTTGAGGGAAAGATTTATAAGCATGGCACATATCTTCCAACATCACTTCATATCTTCACTCAATCTTCACTCCCCATCCCTCACTCTTTCCTATCTTCTCGGCTCACTCTAGGCCGCCACCACCACCACCATACAACCACCATATCCATCCACTTTCAAGCTCCTTCAAGTATTAGAAGATGTCTTGTGAAGGTTGAAGCTTGATGAACTTGAAGGAACTTCATACATTGCTTTCATTCACCATCTTCTTCATCATTTTCTCTAGTGATCTTCCCTAGCTTTAAGCTAGTTGTAAGCTTCTTGTTAACTCTTGGTTACTTCATATTTTTAGTAGTTAAAGGATGTATTATGATGAAATAATGCTAGTATGATGTTGTCTTGTTTATGCTGGTTACTTGATGAAAACTTGTACTCTGGAAATCTGATATGAACGATGGTACTTGACATGATAAATCTGAGTTAAATAAATGATAACCTGCTGCAAGTAATGTTAAATGTCGTTGTTGATCACTAGGCATGTTAACGGAACAAATAGAACTTGCGTTAGAGCGCTATAAGCTGAAAACTGGAAGTTGTCAAACTGTTACAGCCGCCTTCAGTCGGCTGTAACCGGGTCATAACTTAACGAAAAATTGATTTTCTTGAGTCTATAACGTGTTATTTCGAAATAAGGTTCTAATGGCACCAGAATCATAATTTTTGGACTTCGTTTGCTATTTTTAAAGGGTCGTTTTTCACAACAACAAAAGCTGCGTTTTTACTGCAGACAATATGTGTTATGTTTTTCATCATAACTTGAAATCTGTGTATAATTAGCTCATGAAATTTGTACTGTGGATGACTACTGGCGTCTTTGTAATTCTCCAACTAGAATTTCGTCAATTGGACTTACGATGAATTTTAAATGAATTTTTCCGAGGACTGCAGTCAGAAAGTGACGAATCTGATTGCGGTCGGGTAAATGATTTTTTATAAAATATTGGTAATGAATTGGATCCCGATATTTTTACACAGCAATATTTGAATTGTTTAAAACATTTTGTAAAAGTTTGGGAATTTTTGGAGCAAGTTAACTATTTTATTAAAATTCCCGAAAACAGCCCAATTTTGAATGTTAAAGCTGAAACGACATAAGTAGCAAGTTGCGTGTCTAAATGTCGGGTAGGTTATCTGAGAATGATCTAACGTGTTATATGTCAATGAGAGTGTTATGTGCAATATCGTATGTTTGCTTTTGAATGGGTATAGATGGGATGTTTATATGGGCATGAAATGTTAATGTGAGTGCGTTGCGTGCTATGTGATAGAAGTAATGAGTAGATAAACCGTACGTAGGATACGTATTATGCATGCAAGTGAAACTGATTGTTATCTGTACCATGTTAGGACATGCTTAATTCTTGATTAATAGAGTAACTAATCTAACCGAGCAAACCAAGGTGAGTTCACACTTTTCTACAAAGCATGGTAATTCCCGGTGAGAATGGGAATGGGTTAAGGAATAGGGATTCCTCGTCCTGTTGGGACGTGTTCAGGAATGTGAATTCCTTATCCTGTTGGGACGGATTTAGATTTACTAGACTAGAACTCTATCAACGAAGTCCCTCATTTTATATCGACTTAATCGCCAAGGCCAATGGCGAGTGGGTCATTAGTTAATAGCGCTATTAGGTTTAACAAACCTCACATCGTGTCGTTCGGACGGGTGTGTACTAATGGACTATGGCACGTCGGTGATGAGAGACAACGACGCCAGGGCACAACTTATTTTCGTTAGTAGTCGATATGGTAACGAGTTTGGTAGTTTAAAAATGGGGTAACCCCCACGGCCGGAGTGCCGGGCTGGATAGCCAGGGATTATGAACATGGGGTAGCCCCCACGGCTGAAACGACCGAAGTAAAAATGGGTTAACTAATAAACGTTTTCGAACTAAGGGGTAACCCCCACGGTTGGATAGCTGGTTAAGATTAAACTACGTTTTTTGGAAACAACTCTAAAATGGACAACCAACTATGAACTCACTCAACTTTGTTGTTGACTCATTACTACATGCTTTGCAGGTCGTTAGATGCTTATGGAGCTTGCACGAGGAGGAGGTCGTTGTGGGATATGGACGGATATGCTCGTTCTAAACATTTAAACTTTATGAACTTATTGAACTTATGTTTTGGTTTTACGTCTTATGCTTCCGCTGTTTAATTTGAACTTGGTTAACTAGTTTTTGGAACACCAATTATATTGCGTGGTTGGATTTTATCTATTTTAAATACATTGTTCAATATGATTGGTGGCTGAATCCTGGTCATGTCACACCTCCAAGCGGTGATACTTCGCGTGTGGATTTTGGGGGGTGTGACAGTTTCTGCAGTTAAAGGCTCATTAGTAGCATCTTCATCATCTGAACCCTTTTTCTTCTTAGAAGGCCCCTGTATTTTGAATTTGCCGCTGACATATGTTGTTGGAGTCATCTGTGTAACATCTATGTCACTTTCAGTCTCGCTTGAATCTGTATGCACCTCACCTTCAACGAGTGTTTCTTTGACAGTTTCACCTCATGCGGCAGCTTCTACGTTCTCACCACCAACTTGTTCAGCATTCTTTGCTTTTTTAGCTTCCTGAGCGGCTTTTGCAGTATCCTGAGCATCTGCAATCTTTTCAAATTCTTCAAATGTCATTTTAATAATATCATCACCTGATATACTAACATTCTCATGAGGAACTTCATCTGCCTCATCAATCAAATATGGTGGAGATTTCTTCTTCTTTGGAGCTCTTTTCGGTGTTGCTTTTGGAGTTGTAGCCTTTAGAGTTCTAGCTGTTGGAGTTCTCTTTTTTTTTTCTTTTCATCTTTCTTCACCCACCATCTAGTCTTCTTAGGCTCAAATGGCTGCATCTTCTCATTTTCATTTCTAGAATCACTATTATCTTCTGGAGCTTGATAATCTGATTTTTCTATCGCAACAAACTTCTTTCTGAACTTAGGTTCCTTTCCCTTTTCAACTCCTCTGTAAACATCTAATCTCTTCAAAGTCTCGTTATCCATATGATCTAGCTTCAACTCGTCATCATCAGCCTTCGGTAAGTTAGGAATCTGATCGTCCAATAACATCTGCACAAACCTTAGATATTGTAAGAATCTTTCACCATTAATGTTATCCAACATGTGATTGAAATCATTTGTGAAATGTTGTAAGGCCTATTCAGAATTAAACATGTAACAATGGTCATGATATAATCTGCTGATTCATCATAAGCACCCTTCCTGTGACCTAACACGTGTATCACTGAATGAACAAGAAACTTGTAAGGCTCTGAAAACTTTGACTTTGTGTATGCAGAATCATTTACAAACCCTGTATAGCCCATTCTCATCCACAAGCCTTTACACAATTTTTCTTGAACAATTATCGGATCTTCATCTTTATCTTTTAAATCCAAAACCCTTCGAATATCTCCAACAGTGAATTTAACTGCCACATCTATGTCTTTGTTGTTCGCATCTTTCATCTTTACTGCTGAGTGAATTGCTTTATCATCTTCGACATAATGCGCAGAATTCCAGAATGCCCTAACATGCGATTCAGAACATTTATGTTGATCTGTCAACGCCTTATGAATCCTGCTATCCTCGATAAATTAAAATTTTCTACAAACGAACCCATTTTAGGCAATGTTTTGACTAGAGTACAGCAGATATTGTGCTTGTTGTGAAAATCCGAACTTTTAGCCTGCACAAATAACATCATGAGATATTTCACGTATACCGAGAAAATTATTGTACATTGAAAACCTTGTCCAACACTTAGAAAATGTTCAACACTCAAACACAATCCATCCGGATGGACTTGGTCCGGATGGACAAACAAAGCAAATGGTCCGAATGGACATTCTCCGGATGGGCAATCCCATCCAGATGAACACTAACAGCTACTGTACAAATCAAAAGACTTCTTCTGTCCGGATATCCGGATGAACAAATTATGAACAATCAAATACTAACACTTAAACTTTTGTTAGATTTTATCAAATTGAAGGTTGATTCTCTCAAAGAACATGCCAATTAGCTATAATCCATGATCTATTTCTTTAAAAAAACACCCTAAAACTTTGTAAATCTAAGTATAAGTGTCGTCAGTTATACGGATGTCAAATTGAACCACTAAATGAAATAATATCGAGATTCTACCTTCAAAATTTTGGAAGTTGTGCTAATCAACACCCTCAGGACTAAATTTTAGCAGAGCGTAACAACTAGATTTGATCGAAAAATTGAGATAAAAGTAGAAGTGAACTCGGATGAAAATGGTTCGAATGAGCTTCAATTTTCAAGATGGCCTATTTCTATCACCCAAGTTCATCCATCCGGATGGACTTGCATCTCCATACGTCCGGATGGACTTTCCAATTTCAAAATTTTTTCAATATTTTAAACTTTCTCAACTTTTATCAGATTTTAACATACACTCAAGTATCCAGGTCCAATTTAATGACCCTGGTTACTCGATTTGCCGACCAAGTCTAAGTTAATGACCTTGGTTGACCCGATTTACAAACCATCTGACATTTTTTATCAAATTTTTCAACTTTTTCAAAAATCACAAGTTTCAACTTAATGAACTTGTTCAGCTTTTCAGTTTTCCCAAACTTTAATATTAGCTCCCACCCAGTCTTTTCAAGATCTTTCTCTGCATCTGAGATTCTGAAGATCAGCTTTCTAACACCGGTTTGTCGAAAATAACGCAAAATAAAATATTTTTGTATTTTACAAACTTTATGTTAAAACACACTGAAAATCTTTTTAGGTTTAAATCTGAAACTGAAATAACAAACTATTTACAGACTTATTTTAGTGAGTTATGTTAAAGGATCATATCAACTACCGACAAGTCACAAGCATCGTTGAGCTTATAACACACTAAGTTTTAAACAATTCACCTAGATTGTCAGTATACTGATACACTTAAATTCTCACACAGAGTTCAACTGATTCGAGATACGGATTTAATGTTTTAAGAACTTAACTTATTCGCGTGTCCCACCTCATAATATACTCTCGTATTCGGATTCTCCAAATTCAGTCTTACAGGTGAATATACTAGATTGATATATATTCTCTGGGAAGTGCGAGACCATGAGAGCTCAGGTTAGAAATTCCGTTTAGTCAGAGAGATGATGGCTAGACTTTAGGTGTGTCCTACTTAGGGATCTTCTTTACAACTTCACTTTATTTATATCTTTCGATATTTCTCAATTTTTATGCAGAGCGAAAGCTATTTAAAGCGCATAAAGTATTATACGAGGACTAGTCCATTGCTGACGCAAAATCAGAAGTCCTGGTATAATACCCTAGATATCAAACAGTATAAAGACCTAGTATCTCTGAATTAGGCAATCTTTCAAACAAGATTTCGGGGGTTACCCATATATCCGAGAGATGTTCGCAACGAGATAAGAAAGATAATGATTTTAGATTTATATCCCGAATTCAATCTATTAAATGTGTAAAAATCTACCGACACATCATCAGTGAGACCGTCTAACGCTTTTAACTTTACAATTCTTTAGCGTATTTTGATAGTCTAGCTGATGTAATATCATTTCCTATTTTTACACTAACTTTTTTTTTGTCTTTTTCTATGTTTTTTTTTTACATTTTTGAATTTTTTTTTGTTTTTGTATTTTTACATTTTTAAAGTTTTTGTATTTTCTACAACATTTTCTCCCCCTAAAAACCAAAACATTTAAAAATTTGACAAATCAATGCAGATTGCTTCCCAACGTCCTCTGCACTGGAACCTTCATCAACGCCAACTATGTCTCGCCTTGACAACAAAACCTTCATACCATTTAGTTTCAAAAGATAACGAAAACGTGATTTATCAAACCGTTTAGTGTGAAGCTCAACCTTTTGTTCGTCGGTGTGGATTTTTTCAATTCTAATCAACTTTTTCTTGTAACAGTCACGGATGAAGTGATGTCGAATTTCAATATGTTTAGTTTTAGCTTGATGTAGTGGATTTTTGGTGGATATTTATTGTAGCCTCATTATCTACAAAAATAGGTGAGGTAAAAAATTGCAAACCATAGTCCCTAATTTATTGTTGAATCCACAGAATCTGTGAATAACAACTGCTAGCTGATATGTACTCAGCTCGCATGCTGAGAGCGCGACTGTGGTTTGTTTCTTACACTGCCAAGTTACCAGAAGTGGTCCGAAGAATTGGCAGCCTGAAGTTGTAGACTTTGAATTGATTGTGCAGCAACCGAAATCTAAATCTGAGTAGCCCTCAAGTCTGAAATTTCCATCTTTGGGATACTACAAGCCTAAGCTTGGAGTTCCTTTCAGGTAGCGCAAGATCCTTTTCATGATCATGAGATGAGAAGCTCTCGGACTCGTTTGGTATCGTGTCCTGAGGTAAGTTGGGTACATTATATCAGGTCTTGATGCGGTTAAGTACATGAGCGAACCAATCAACGACCAGTACAAGGTTTCATCAACCTTTTCTCCCGTGAGATCCGGATTGATGCCATGGTTGGTTACTAATGGGGTAGACATTGCAGAGGTCCCTGACATGCTGAATTTCTCCAACACATCATGAACATACTTCGTTTGATGAATAAAGATCCCTCCTGGCAGTTGATCGACCTGCAAGCCAAGGAAGAACTTCATCTCTCCCATTGAGCTCATTTTGAACTTCTGCTTCATAAGTTTTTCAAATTCTTTGCAGAGATCGTCGTTGGTAGACCCAAATATAATGTCGTCCATGTATATTTGTACTATCAAAAGATGACCACCAGCTTCTTTTGTAAAGAGAGTTGCATCTACCTTCCCTCGTGTGAAGCCGTTCGTCAACAGATGCTGAGAGAGCGTCTCGTACCAGGCTCTCGGGGCCTGGTGCAACCCGTATAAGGCTTTGTCTAGGAGGTAGACCTTATCTTTGTGGATAGGGTCAGTTAAGCCTGGTGGCTGATCGACATACACCTCTTCTTTCACTTTACCGTATAAGAACGCCGATTTGACATCTAACTGATACACCTTGAACCCTTTCCAGGATGCAAATGCGAGAAAGATTCGGATTGCTTCCAGCCTACCAACCAGAGCATACACTTCAGTAAGATCAATCCCTTCTTAGTGGCTGAAACCCTGAACGACCAGGCGAGCTTTGTTACAAACAACTACACCTCTATCGTCTCTCTTACACTTAAACACCCATTTAGTATTAATCTTTTGATGTCTGTCGGGTAAATCCACAAGCTTCCAAATACCAAGTTTATCAAATTGATTTATCTCTTCTTGCATCGCGTTGACCTACGACTCATAAGTCAAAACCTCTTTGTATGTCTTAGGCTCAACCTGTGAAATAAAGCAACTGAGAGAAAAATCGTTTTGCAAAGAAGCAATTTTTTAATAAAAACAATAAAAGCCTTGATCAATCTGATGTCTGGTTCTAACTCCTGCTTGTAGCTCTCCGATAATGAATTCCTCGGGGTGATAGGATAGTGTCCGTGGCATTACCTCACCAGGAACTATCACCTCGCTTTCCAAGTTAGTAACATTTTGTTCAGCACTCTGATCATCGATTTGGTTTGTCTGACCTTCAGATTTGACGTGCTCCCCCTCAGATTCTGAATCTCCTCTATCAAAAGTAGGACTATCAGAGTCAGATCCTTTTGATTCGTCGAACACCGTGGCTTGAGTTTCGTGAACAATTTCATCTTGTTCTGACGTCAGAGTTTGCTGAACTTCTGCATCATCTTGTAGAGTGTGACTTGGACCAGCTTCATGATCATTAAGACTCTGTCATTTTTCGAAGTCTTAGTCAGACCATCGTTCACCTGAGAAGACTTGTAATCTTGAAATAATCTCATCTGATCTTCAAACGATGGTTCTTCAGAAAGATGAAATGATTCCCACAGCTTCTCATAGTTGAATAACCACGAATCACCAGGTTTTTGTGTTGGTATAGTGTAACCTTGGCAATCTACATGTTGAACTTCAATCACTCTATTGAAACTTGGCAGATATACAACATATCCCACAAAGAATCCCTCCAAATATTTTGCACCGAGTTTTCCATCAGGATCTATCCCCGTGCAGGGTGACCAAGCGGCTCAAGATACTCTAGGTTCGGCTTTCTATTGTTTATCAACTCAAAGCATGTCTTGTTATGTGGCTTTACGGTCAACACTCGGTTTAAGGTATAGCAAATAGATGACACGGCTTCAGCCCAAAAACTCACAGGAGCTTTGAATCAGCCAACTTAGTGCGTGCAGCTTCAATCAGTGTCATGTTCTTTCTTTCTGCCACCCCATTTTGTTGTGGCATGTACAGAGCACTGAACTCTTGCAAAATACCTTTTCTTTTGCAGAACTCTGTCATTTGATTGTTCTTGAATTATGTACCATTGTCGCTGCGAATTCTTCGAATAGGTCAATGGTACAGATTCTCTAACTTCCGAAACAAATTCAACAAACTCTGGAATGTTTCATCTTTGGACTTCAGAAAAGATACCCACAAAAACCTCGAATAATCATCTGTCACAACAAGGCAGTACACTTCTCCGGTAAAACTCTTCACATTAACAGGACTAAGGAGATCCATGTGTAGCCTCCTTAGTGGTTTAGTGATCGAATTCTGAAGCTTCCTTGGGTGTGACTTTTTGGTTTGTTTTCCCTTTTTGCAGCTAATGCACTCGTCTCCCAAGTGGAAATTCTTCAGATTGACACCTCTCACTAGATTGTTGTGGGCCAAATAATTCATCTTTCGTTAGTGGATATGTGCCATTTTACGGTGCCAAGGAATTGACTCCTTTTTAGTAGCTTTAGATACGAAGCACTGAGGTTGATTGGTTGTTGTAGTCTTGACGCTCATGTCGACGACATAATGGTCATTCTCTCTCGGTGCTCGCATCAAGATCCACTCCTCGGGGATAACAAATCCTGGCTTTAGGATCAGACATTCTTTATCGTTGAAGTGAGTAGTAAACTTCCTGTCACATATCTGAGAAATGCTGAGTGGATTGTTTTCAAGCTCAGGAATATAGTTTACTCTCTCAAAAGACACTTGACCATTTGATAACGTCCCTTCCCCGATGATTCTTCCTCCCTGATTTCCAGCAAAACCCACGTAACCGCCATTAAATGCTCGAACGTCGTATAACAGGGTTTTCTTCCCTGTCATGTGCCTGGATGCTCCGCTATCCATTATCTATTTAGAAATTGATCTTGGGAGCTCCTGCACATTTCAGACGTGATTAGTTAAATGAAGCAACCAAAGCCTCCTTTGACTCGGGTAGCTTGACATTGAGGCGACTTGTGGAAAGAATTGGAAAATTTCTATCATTTAACTCCAAATCATTTGCTGTTTCAACCTCAACATTTTTAGTTAAATCTTGTTTTGGAGCACTTGGTTGAACAGTTTTCGGAACATACTTGTCACACCCCGACCACGTAGAACATACAAATCGTGGCGGAAACATCGGGGAGTGTTGTAACAGAATTAATTGTTTCAAATCCATGGCAATTGAAGTTTCGTTTTATTGATTAAAGGTGTAACAATGTCTTAACAATCAAAGAAATACAACATAATTAACTAGTCTTGCATCTTTTATTGTCACTAAGGCCCAAGTCTGCCTATATGTATCTTGATCATCTTATGCAACAGCTCCTGAAAAACACATGTGAAAATAGGTACGTCAGCATAAAAATGCCTGTGAGATACATAGGTTTTGTGAAAATAGGTTCCATGACTTATGTTTGAGAAAATGTTTAGTCATGAACCTTGTAATTTGCTTTGTTTTGTAAATCATTTGAAAAACAATGAGTTCAGATGATATGTATAAATAAGTGAATAATGTATGGTTAAATGAATAACCATGTAAACTGAGTTTGTATAAGATAAGTTGTTTGTAAAACAATGTCTTGCGAAAAGTATGTTATTTGAATAAAATGTTATATGTATCAAACTGAAATGATTCAAATAACGCTACGATATGTAATACCATACAAACACTTATATATAGGAAGTACCAGCGGCGTATCCACCATGCTTGTATCATATTACACACGCATCGTTACTTAATCACTTAATCAAACCAAAACACCAAAGTAATGTTTAACAGTTGTAGAAATGTTTATGTATGGTCAAAGACGGTTCACACGGTTCATAGATACAAACGGTTCACAGATACAAACGGTTCACAGATACAACGGTTCACAGATACAAACGGTTCACAGATACAACGGTTCACAGATACAAACGGTTCACAGGTACAACGGTTCACAGATACAACGGTTCACAGATACAACGGTTCACAGATACAACGGTTCACAGATACAAACGGTTCACAGGTACAACGGTTCACAGATACAAACGGTTCATAGATACAACGGTTCAAAATGTAATATAATGTGTTCATATACTGGATGAGCATATGCAACAAAATGTAATGTAAAACAATGTACTAAGTAATGCACACAATGGGCACACCTAGCATGAAAAGTAATGTAAAACAATGTACTAAGTAATGCACACAATGGGCACACCTAGCATGAAATGTAATGCAAAACAATGTACTAAGTAATGCACACAATGGGCACACCTAGCATGAAAAGTAATGAAATCATGTACTATAATGTACTAACGAACATAGCATGTATATGATGTGAAAACAGGAAAGCATGAAAGTAACAAGTAGGCACATGTATTCCACCCCAAAACAGTTTGGAAAACAGTAAAAGAGGGGTCTATGTACTCACTTGAGATTGCTCAGTAGTCCTTGAGTAACAACCAAACAATGCTAGAGATCGCGGATATCAAACGGCACCTAATATAGGTAACTATGTTAATTTACCGGACCTAGATCGGAAGATCGGGTAGTATTAGGGTTTGTAAACCAAACGAGTTTAGAGACTCGTGTCATTTGGTTTAACAAAGCCTACATACTAAATGAAACTTAACCTAAGTGTTTACGACCCATTACGACCCGTTTAGGTAGCTTATGCTACTTTAACGCGTCGTTCGCGTGAAACGCGTTCGGACCGCCTAACTAGTCCTACGACAAGTGTTATATGCCTAAACATATTACATAATCAGTTATGTGACAAAGGTTTAGGTTACATATGCTTAATTACCAATTATACATGAAAAGGGTATTCTGGTAATTTACCTAAGGCATATAAACTACCTATCATACAACTACTTAAACGATGTGACCATAGGGTATAACCTCGGAAGGTTATTCCCTACCTACTATGGTCACCTAATGTGTTTGGTCGGATCCTAATGATCGACCAAACTGGGTCGGGTTTGAGGTATAAGCGATTTATCAGATCGCTTACCCTACGACCCTAAACAACGTGGTAATCAGTGGGCATAGTCCCAAGGGACTATGACCAACGTGATTACACTCACGTTTTTGAACTTCGCATTGACCATTACTGGTCAACGCTGAAAGTCAAACAAAGTTTGACTTTCGGACTCGAAAAGCAATAAAATAAGGAAAAGAACGAAAGAATACTTACGAAGGGTCCCCGAATGCTAACCCAGATCAAAATAGCTCAGGTATGAAACGAAGGTTCCAACTTAGAGCCCAAATGATCAGATTTGTGAGAAATGAAGAAAAGGGGGTGGGGTATTTATAGATTTCGGGTAACCGTTAAGATCGTTTCTTGAATAACGTGCCTTAATCGGAACCGTACACTTGTCGTAAAGTTGTGGTGTCCAGGAAGTTTGTTCTTATCCGCTGACTAGACGATAGGAAACGAGTGGACACGAATCAATCAGCTGCAACTTGCAACAAAACATTGAATCTGGTCCAGATCATGCAGTCGCGTAGCGCGACGGGTAGGCCCTTAGGGCTCGCGCTACGCTACTGCCTCCCCTGAATCAGAAAGTTTCAAACTTGGCAGCAATGGTCCCTGCACGTGTTTAAGGCCTTTTTCGATGCGTTTGAACCCCGTTAACCTCATTTCAAGGCTCTAAAATGAAGTTAAAGTATAGGGAACTCAAAACATGCTCAAAAATATCTCGGATGTTGGTTCATTTGGTCGTACGAACGCGATGTTCGCTTAATTACGACGGAATGCGCACAAGCGCGAAAAACGATCCAAATGACGTGACGAATGGATTTTTCTTATGGTGAACACTAAAATAAAATATTTTAGTGCTTACATAAATTTTTGGATGTCCAGATGTATTCAGAACGTAAGTTATGCGCGAAAATGCAAACTTGTGCACTTTTTGACACTTTTAGTCCCTGAATGACCCAAAAGTTTATTTTAGCACACCAAACCCCTCAAAGCCTATTTCTAAGCTATGTAGAGGATATTTATGGTATGTTTAACTTATGGTCATGTTCCGAAAGGTCTGTTACAGTTCAAATTGGCATACTTTCGCAGTTTGTCAAATTTAGTCCCTGTAAGCGATTAAACTTTGATTTCACCACACCAAACCTTCCAAAACTTATATCTAAGTTATGTAAAGGTTATTTAAGGTATGTTAAGCCTATTTCACTATTCCGGAGTGTTCGTTGCATTAAACTGGTTATATTTACGCATTAGTGCGCGTATAACCTTCCAGAAAGCGATTTAGAGCTTGAAATCGAACAAGAATTGATATGTGCAAAAGATACACATATTTATACAAGTCCAAAGTATGAAATACAATATTTCATTGGTTTGGCATTTGTTTTAGGGTTGAAATGACACAGGTGTTACAGTCTCCCCTACTTTAGGAAATTTCGTCCCGAAATTAATTCGTAGGAGTCTATTTGTGACGTTGTGTCAGATAACCACCAGAGGTATGTGAAGCATAATCCTGTCATTTCCTTAACGGACATTCTTCAGAATGAAAATGAACAAACGGAGTCATTTTCCTCAACGAGTATTCTTCAGAGGCGGAAATGAAGGAATAATCAAACGGGGATTCATTTCCTTAACGGACAATTCTGAGAAACGAAAATGAACAAACGGAGTCATTTTCAACGGTTGCTTCCTCAGAAACGGAAATGAAAATGATAGACAAACGGATATTCATTTCCTCAACGGACAAATCTTCAGAAACGAAAATGAACAAACAGAGTCATTTTCAACGGTTGTTTCCTCAGGTTCGGAAATGAAGATGATAGACAAACGGATGTTCATTTCCTCAACGGATAATCTTCAGAAACGAAAATGAACTAACGGAGTCATTTTCAACGGTTGTTTCCTCAGGTTCGGAAATGAAGATGATAGACAAACGGATGTTCATTTCCTCAACGGATAATCTTCAGAAACGAAAATGAACTAACGGAGTCATTTTCAACGGTTGTTTCCTCAGGTTCGGAAATGAAGGATTAAACAACGGATATTCATTTCCTCAACGGATAATCTTCAGAAACGAAAATGAACAAACAGAGTCATTTTCAACGGTTGTTTCCTCAGGTTCGGAAATGAAGATGATAGACAAACGGATGTTCATTTCCTCAACGGATAATCTTCAGAAACGAAAATGAACTAACGGAGTCATTTTCAACGGTTGTTTCCTCAAGTTCGGAAATGAAGATGATAGACAAACGGATGTTCATTTCCTCAACGGATAATCTTCAGAAACGAAAATGAACTAACGGAGTCATTTTCAACGGTTGTTTCCTCAGGTTCGGAAATGAAGGATTAAACAACGGATATTCATTTCCTCAACGGATAATATTCAGAAATGAAAATGAACTAACGGAGTCATTTTCAACGGTTGTTTCCTCAGGTTCGGAAATGAAGGATTAAATAAACGGATATTCATTTCCCTCGACGGATACTCTTCAGAATGAAAATGCACAAACGGAGTCATTTTCCTCAACGGTTATTCTTCAGAATTGGAAATGAAGGATAAACGGATATTCATTTCCTTAACGGATATTCTTCAGAAGTGAAAAATGAATAGCTAGTTCATTTTTCCTCAACGGATACTTCATCAGAATTGGAAATGAATAGGGTTAACTTCTAGGTACATGACAAAGCTCGCTGTGGTTTCTGTGCACTAAATTCCATAATTATGTATGCATCCATAATTACGTAATTCCTTGCATAGTCCGCACAGTTTGTCTTGTAATGTTCATAAGCACATAATCACATAGTTGTTTAACTTGTTATTATCTTGTTATAGATTGCAATAACTTGGCACCTCGTACATCGTTTCTCTTGGAAGAAACGGGTACTTAGGATTTTCGTGAAAAACGCAAGAGATCATACAATGGAAGAAATTTGGGAGTAGTCTGTTCTTCAAGGAATGCGGTTCCTTGATTGTCGGTATTGTAGGGGATATGTTGTTTATACATACAATCACATAAATACATTGCAATGTAAATAAAAGATTTATTTATAAACAACGATAACAACTGTTTCTTGGATCTTGACAACAAAAGAAAATAATACATAGGACGTGATTATTTCTAAACGATGTTGTCTTCTGGTTGATCATATGCTTATCCCTGCGTTGGATTTGCATTAGCAAGCCTTGGGCAATTCCTACGAAAATGGCCCATCTCGCCACAGTTGTAGCAAGATCCCTGTGGGAAACGAGCTTGAGCAGGATTGTTGCCAGCTTGATTTGGTGCAGCTGCGGTTGGGCAAACCCTAGTTGTATGACCTATAAGTCCGCAAACTTGGAATGTGCGGCACTTCACCCCAGCATGATGATGTAGGCCACATTGGTTGCACAAGGGTGCAGTTCCGTTGTAGGGTTTCCTGGCAGGGGGTTGAGCTGGTTGGTTGAGGACGGCTTGATCGTTGTGAGCGACCACAGCGTAGTTCTGAGAAGCCTTTCGCTTCTTTGACCTCTTAGGGGATCCAGTCTGTTCATCCATGATCTTTGATTCCTCGATTGGTTTCGATTCTTCGACCCGCTTCTTGTCACATTTTCGGAAAAGTTTACCTTTCCTGATCTTTGATTCAGTCAAGGTTGCAGATAGCTCAATGGCCTGTCTAACTGTAGTAGGGTTGCTACCAGTCAAAATGTCTTGTATTGAGTCAGGGAGGCCATCAATGTACTTTTCGATTGCCTTATCCAAAGGCGTGACCATGTTTGGGCATAACAGACTTAACTCTTCATAACGGTCCGTGTAGGCTCGATGCTCACCGCTGTCTTGCTCAAGATTGTTGAATTCCCTTTCCAAAGCCCTGATCTCATGTCGAGGACAGAACTCCTTCATCATAAGGGCCCTAAGTTCAGCCCATGTCTGTGCTAGAGCAACTTCTGCACCACGATCTCTCATAGTTCCACCACGTAAGGGCTCTCTTCTGGAACACACTAGAAGCAAACTCGACCTTGCGATTGTCAGGACACTGCACATGGCGGAAAGTATTCTCAATGCTCTCGAACCATTGAAGAAGCCCAGTCGCTCCCTCAGAACCACTAAACTTGAGTGGTTTCGCCGAGTTAAAACTCTTGAAATTGCATGGACCATTGTTGTTGTTGTTGGCTTGATTCCATTGAGCAAAGAGGTTTGGGAATTGAGCAGCCATTTGCTGCGCAATGATTTCTGCCAACTCGGCAGTCTCTATCTGGTTTTCGCGTCGAGGAGGCATTCTAAAAGAGGAAACATGAAAGGAAACGAGTGAGAGAATTAGACGAAAAGAATGAGATGAAACAAATTTGATGAAAGCAATGGATAGTGGTCATTTGTTTGTTACTACAAAGCAACAAACGACCTCGGTGATTAATCAAAGTAAATAGGTCAAAAATAATGTATCGCGAAGACATGCTCGCCTATAAGTGAACACTCATCCCAAGAATTCCCAGGTAAGCACAACTGGTCTCGCGTCTGGTTGAGATGTATACGAAGTGCTTGCCTAGACAGAAAACCCAGAATACAAGCATTTACCCTTCCAGTTTGCACGTGTTCACATTATTTAAAACCCAAAACCTTGACGAGATTTTGAAAATTCAAAGGGGTTCAAAACCATATAACAGAGGGTTCAAAACCTTACAATAGAGGGTTCAAAACCTTGTAATAAATCATCTTAGAACAGATGATTAGTTTTCAAAGCGGTTTTGAAATTTATGTTCTAGTTGTGGTAGTCGCCTAAGGATAGGTGACGGTATTGTTTTATGACTAAACGCAAGTAAACTCGCGTTAGGGTCCTAAGAAAGTTATAGACTAGGTCAAAGCATTACTAATAACCTAATTCCCTATAACCATTGGCTCTGATACCATCTTTTCTGTCACACCCCGACCACGTAGAACATACAAATCGTGGTGGAAACATCGGGGAGTGTTATAACAGAATTAATTGTTTCAAATCCATGGCAATTGAAGTTTCGTTTTATTGATTAAAGGTGTAACAATGTCTTAACAATCAAAGAAATACAACATAATTAACTAGTCTTGCATCTTTTATTGTCACTAAGGCCCAAGTCTGCCTATATGTATCTTGATCATCTTATGCAACAGCTCCTGAAAAACACATGTGAAAATAGGTACGTCAGCATAAAAATGCCTGTGAGATACATAGGTTTTGTGAAAATAGGTTCCATGACTTATGTTTGAGAAAATGTTTAGTCATGAACCTTGTAATTTGCTTTGTTTTGTAAATCATTTGAAAAACAATGAGTTCAGATGATATGTATAAATAAGTGAATAATGTATGGTTAAATGAATAACCATGTAAACTGAGTTTGTATAAGATAAGTTGTTTGTAAAACAATGTCTTGCGAAAAGTATGTTATTTGAATAAAATGTTATATGTATCAAACTGAAATGATTCAAATAACGCTACGATATGTAATACCATACAAACACTTATATATAGGAAGTACTAGCGGCGTATCCACCATGCTTGTATCATATTACACACGCATCGTTACTTAATCACTTAATCAAACCAAAACACCAAAGTAATGTTTAACAGTTGTAGAAATGTTTATGTATGGTCAAAGACGGTTCACACGGTTCATAGATACAAACGGTTCACAGATACAAACGGTTCACAGATACAACGGTTCACAGATACAAACGGTTCACAGATACAACGGTTCACAGATACAAACGGTTCACAGGTACAACGGTTCACAGATACAACGGTTCACAGATACAACGGTTCACAGATACAACGGTTCACAGATACAAACGGTTCACAGGTACAACGGTTCACAGATACAAACGGTTCATAGATACAACGGTTCAAAATGTAATATAATGTGTTCATATACTGGATGAGCATATGCAACAAAATGTAATGTAAAACAATGTACTAAGTAATGCACACAATGGGCACACCTAGCATGAAAAGTAATGTAAAACAATGTACTAAGTAATGCACACAATGGGCACACCTAGCATGAAATGTAATGTAAAACAATGTACTAAGTAATGCACACAATGGGCACACCTAGCATGAAAAGTAATGAAATCATGTACTATAATGTACTAACGAACATAGCATGTATATGATGTGAAAACAGGAAAGCATGAAAGTAACAAGTAGGCACATGTGTTCCACCCCAAAACAGTTTGGAAAACAGTAAAAGAGGGGTCTATGTACTCACTTGAGATTGCTCAGTAGTCCTTGAGTAACAACCAAACAATGCTAGAGATCGCGGATATCAAACGGCACCTAATATAGGTAACTATGTTAATTTACCGGACCTAGATCGGAAGATCGGGTAGTATTAGGGTTTGTAAACCAAACGAGTTTAGAGACTCGTGTCATTTGGTTTAACAAAGCCTACATACTAAATGAAACTTAACCTAAGTGTTTACGACCCATTACGACCCGTTTAGGTAGCTTATGCTACTTTAACGCGTCGTTCGCGTGAAACGCGTTCGGACCGCCTAACTAGTCCTACGACAAGTGTTATATGCCTAAACATATTACATAATCAGTTATGTGACAAAGGTTTAGGTTACATATGCTTAATTACCAATTATACATGAAAAGGGTATTCTGGTAATTTACCTAAGGCATATAAACTACCTATCATACAACTACTTAAACGATGTGACCATAGGGTATAACCTCGGAAGGTTATTCCCTACCTACTATGGTCACCTAATGTGTTTGGTCGGATCCTAATGATCGACCAAACTGGGTCGGGTTTGAGGTATAAGCGATTTATCAGATCGCTTACCCTACGACCCTAAACAACGTGGTAATCAGTGGGCATGGTCCCAAGGGACTATGACCAACGTGATTACACTCACGTTTTTGAACTTCGCATTGACCATTACTGGTCAACGCTGAAAGTCAAACAAAGTTTGACTTTCGGACTCGAAAAGCAATAAAATAAGGAAAAGAACGAAAGAATACTTACGAAGGGTCCCCGAATGCTAACCCAGATCAAAATAGCTCAGGTATGTAACGAAGGTTCCAACTTAGAGCCCAAATGATCAGATTTGTGAGAAATGAAGAAAAGGGGGTGGGGTATTTATAGATTTCGGGTAACCGTTAAGATCGTTTCTTGAATAACGTGCCTTAATCGGAACCGTACACTTGTCGTAAAGTTGTGGTGTCCAGGAAGTTTGTTCTTATCCGCTGACTAGACGATAGGAAACGAGTGGACACGAATCAATCAGCTGCAACTTGCAACAAAACATTGAATCTGGTCCAGATCATGCAGTCGCGTAGCGCGACGGGTAGGCCCTTAGGGCTCGCGCTACGCTACTGCCTCCCCTGAATCAGAAAGTTTCAAACTTGGCAGCAATGGTCCCTGCACGTGTTTAAGGCCTTTTTCGATGCGTTTGAACCCCGTTAACCTCATTTCAAGGCTCTAAAATGAAGTTAAAGTATAGGGAACTCAAAACATGCTCAAAAATATCTCGGATGTTGGTTCGTTTGGTCGTACGAACGCGATGTTCGCTTAATTACGACGGAATGCGCACAAGCGCGAAAAACGATCCAAATGACGTGATGAATGGATTTTTCTTATGGTGAACACTAAAATAAAATATTTTAGTGCTTACATAAATTTTTGGATGTCCAGATGTATTCAGAACGTAAGTTATGCGCGAAAATGCAAACTTGTGCACTTTTTGACACTTTTAGTCCCTGAATGACCCAAAAGTTTATTTTAGCACACCAAACCCCTCAAAGCCTATTTCTAAGCTATGTAGAGGATATTTATGGTATGTTTAACTTATGGTCATGTTCCGAAAGGTCTGTTACAGTTCAAATTGGCATACTTTCGCAGTTTGTCAAATTTAGTCCCTGTAAGCGATTAAACTTTGATTTCACCACACCAAACCTTCCAAAACTTATATCTAAGTTATGTAAAGGTTATTTAAGGTATGTTAAGCCTATTTCACTATTCCGGAGTGTTCGTTGCATTAAACTGGTTATATTTACGCATTAGTGCGCGTATAACCTTCCAGAAAGCGATTTAGAGCTTGAAATCGAACAAGAATTGATATGTGCAAAAGATACACATATTTATACAAGTCCAAAGTATGAAATACAATATTTCATTGGTTTGGCATTTGTTTGATGGTTGAAATGACACAGGTGTTACAGTAACCTGACTTGGACCTTCAGTCTGTTGTTGTGACTCTTTCTGGGCAAAGAAATCTTCGTTTGATTTTGAAAATATTTCAGATTCTTGATCATTCATTGAACTCGAACTTTTCACAAACATGGTTTTCTTGAAAAATTTTGACTTCTGGAAGTTTCTTTTCTGGTTGTACTTACCATCCTTTTAACCGTTACACCCATTGTTCTGATGTTTGTTCAGAAAACATGGCGGGTTTTTATAGGCTTTTTATAGTAAACTTTATCTTTTTGGAAATTCAGAAATCGTTTAGAACTTGACAAAATTTCAACCTCTGACAAATCAACCTCCACTAGTTTGAACACCTTTTTTCCAGTTTATCAACATTAACATTTTGTATCGGATATTCCTCGTCCGATTACAACTTATTAGAACCACACACCTGGTACATGACCAAGGTAGGTTCATCTTTTAAGTTGTTTTTGGATTTGGATTTGGATTTTGGAAGATAATTGTTTAGATAACAATCATCATCCTTAACACACTCATTTGAAACCGTGGATTTAGTGGAGTCGCTGTCAGTTTTTAAAACATTTTCTACCACATTCTTAACAACCTCAGAATAAATATTATCCTCATCGGAAGATTCACTAAATGTGACATTTATGTTTACTGGAAAATTGTCAACTTCACCCTTTAAATTCATGTTTAACTCTTTTTCCACCCCGAAATGTTTCTTTGTAAAATTATTATTCATGGGTGGTGGAACACTATGATACCCGACACCTGTTCCATTCTGGTAAACATCTTCACCTTCTTTGTTCTTACCGATTGGTATCGGTACAATGTGTTGAAGAACAAAGTTGGCTGAATGATAACTCTTCAATATCAAATTGATTCGTTCATTCTCAATTTTCACTTCTTCACTTTGAAGTTTTAAGTTTTCAATCTCATCCAGTTGAGTATTAATTTGTTTTTCTTTTTCTTGAACGACAGTTGTTAACTTCATATTTTCTTGACGGGTTTGAAAATCTCTTGAATCGGAATTTTTTATTGTCTTTTTCAGTTTTTCAAAAGCCTCTGATAGTTGTCAGTCTTCAAGAACAATTTTTTCATTTGTTTTTCGAAAATGCTCAACTTCCTTTTCATCACTTTTTATCTGTTCTTCCAAATAATCAATTCTCCCTTTTGATCTTTTCAAAATTTTATCTTTCAAAACCAAATGATTTTTAAATTTTTTATTTTGCCGTTTAACTCCTGGATGTTGAATTTCAATACAAACTCGTTTGTATTACAGACCTTGCATGATTTCATGCAATTTCTTCAATCATTCTCAGTTTTAGTATCCTGAAACTTACCGGTTTCGTCATTTTGATCGAATGAACTGACCTTTTTAGATGACTTACACTCAGATCCAGATTTAGTATCTACCTCAAGTGCTTTTTCCATCATCGCTTGATCAGCCATTTTCTTCAAATTTCCAGCCGTCATTTCCAGGTTTACATCAATGCTCTCCTTTACAAACTTCTCAGGATTCTCTATTCTCTCCTTTTCAGCTTTTTCTTCTGCTTCTCTTTTCAACCGCTCTTCCTCCGCAGTTGGAAATGATTTCACTAACGCCTCAAAATCAGCCGAGCCCGGATCTATAAGAATATTCCCTTTAGGATCCAGGTAACATTCCCTCTCTGTATCCCACCGTTTTACCTTTTTAGCTTCTTTCCAAGCTTTGTAAATTATGTTCATTCTCACATGAGCAATCTATCTTTCCCTATTGAAAGCCACCGGTGTTGTTGTAGTGCGAAAGCTGATCCTTGCTGATCTTCATCTGGAATATAATCGTTCCAGTTGACTCCTACATCATGAATCACCGCAAACGCTCTGGAGTTTTCTTTTACTGGATTTTATTCTATCTGCTTCATCTTAGGAGGTTCCTCTTTGTTACGATGATAAACTGTTTTCCGATAATAATCATCATGGAAAGGATTGACAGTTTCATCTGCATTTGAATTCTTACACTCTCGCTTAAAGTGACCCTTCTGCTTGCACTTGAAGCAAGTCACCTTCGAATTATCGAAACTGTGGCAACTCGTGTAAATTCCTGAACATTTTGTTTTACTGTGTAATTTCATGTACGTTAAATGAATTGAATTTGGTGATTTATTTTATATGAACGATTGTGTGCTTGGGAATGTGTAATGTGAATTATGTGAAACCGAAACCCGAAACTGAAATATTGGAATACGTTATTTTGTGAAATGAAGGGTTGTAATATATCGTTTTACGATACGAATCGTTTTAATTAATTATTTCATGAAACTCGTGAAACCGTCACTTACAAAATCCAACCCAATCCCACCCCCTCCCCTCTTGCGCCACCAACCGGCCCAAACCCCCACCCCATGCCCTTGTTCGAAATATTTGGCCCAAGACCACACTTTCTTGTTCCTTGTAGCCCATTAGCCAAACCTCATTGTGTTTTAATTATATGCATTTAACTTTGGGAACAAGAAATCAAAATCAAAACGCTAAACACCCCTTGTGATCGTCGACCAGAAGACCCCCCCCCCTGCGAAAATCAACTCCCAGTTCAGCTTCTTGATTCGCCTTTCACTTCCTTGTAATCCCTTCTCTTGCTCCAAGGTTAGTATTCTTGATTGGATTGTAATTCATGGTGTGATTTTTGTGGAAACATGGCTATGATTTTTAGTTGACATGCTAGGGTTTTGATGTTACATGATTTATTTCGGTTAAGTATTCGATTTGTTGAAGTAATCGATAGTATGTATGCTTAAATGATCATTAGCTGCGTTTTTGCGAAAAATCATGATGTGTTATGGCTAGGGTTTTGTGATTATTGGTATGGTTAAATGGTAAAGGATGATTAGCCTGTTGTTGGTTGTTATTAGGAAGAGTCAGGATTGTTTACACGCGTTTTGGTGTCGTTTAAATGTAAAACAGCATGCTGATTGACGAAAACAGCCAATTTCAGTTGGATGTAAATGGATCATTATAAATCGAAAAACTGATTTTCTGAAGTCCAAATTATACGTTTTCAAAAAACGCTTCAAATGGCGCTGTAATCATATTTTTCTGAGGTCGTTTGCTATTTTTAAAGGTACGTTTTGTACAGCAGCAAAAGCTGCGTTTTTTCTGCAGAAAATGTGTGATATGTTTTTAGTCATAACATGAAATCTGGATAGATTTAGGTCATAAAATTCATACAGTAGATGGCCACGGGTTTCGTTGCAATTCTCCAACTAGAATTTCGTCAATGGGACTTACGATGAAGTTTAGATGAATTTTTCCGCGGACTGTAGTCAGAAAGTGACGAATCTAATTGCTGCCCCGTAAATGATTTTTATAAAATAAGTGGTAATGAATTTACACAATGAAACGTGGACCATTTAGAACATTCTGTAAAATTTTGAGAATTTTTGGAACTTGTTAACTATCTTATAAAAATACCCGAAAACAGCCCAGTTTTGGATGTTAAAGCTGAAACTATATAAGTAGTGATTTGAGTGTCTAAATGTCGGTTATGATATCTGATAATGATCCAATTTGTTATATGTCAATGAAAGTATTATGTGAAGTACTGTGTTCTTGCTCTTGAGTAGTTATAGGTGGAATGTGTATATGTGCATGAACTTTCAAAGTGAGTGCATGTTATGTGGTAGGTGCGTGTAAGAGGTTCGTGCTTTAGTTGAAATCACTAATGAACTAAATGGTAATCATACTAGGATGTGATTGACCAACCCTGACTGTTAGCTATCTCTAAGAGTCCAACCGAGCAACCAAAGGTGAGTTCACACTTTTCTACAAAGCATGGGATTCCCGGTGGTTTGGGAATGAGTTAAATAAGGATTCCCGGTGGTTTGGGAATGAGTTAAATAAGGATTCCCGGTGGTTTGGGAATGGGTTAAATAATAACAATCCCCCTTGAGTGGGATGCAACCTGCGTATTCTTCTTGGGTAGAATACGTACCTCCGCTCTCCTTGCGAAGAGCGACAACCTTAAACTTATTAGACAACAACTCTATCATGAAGTCCCTCATTTTTATATCGACTTAATCGTCGGGCCATTATCGAACGGGTCATTAGTTAATAGCGCTATAAGGTCTGACAAGCCTCACACCGTGCCGCAGAGGACGGGAGTGGACTAATGTACTTGGTCACTTATTCAATGATGATAGACATTGACACAGCGCACTCAAATATGACTTAAGTCAGTAGTCGATATGGTAACGGGTCTAGTGGTTTACAACATGGGGTAGTCCCCCACAGTATATGGTTATGGGAACAAGGAACTTAACAACTTTGGTTTTTTAAACAACTTATGGTTTTTTTGGAAAAACATTAAAACTGACAATCAACTGTGAACTCACCAACCTTTTTGTTGACACGTTACCACATGCTTTGCAGGTCGTTAGGTACAGGGATGGAGCTTGCATGCGGATTTTTGATAAACTTTATGATTTATGAATTGTTTATGGGTTTTATTACTTTATACTTCCGCTAACTTTTAAATTTGGTTTTGGGATTTTTGATTTGATGAACTTTAAACCTTTGGTTCTACTTCACTTTAATTGAATGTTCGTTATGATTGGTGGTATGATCCTTGTCAGTCACATGCTTCGCGGTAATACTCTGCTTGTGGATTTTGGGGGTGTGACAGATTGGTATCAAAGCCATTGGTTATAGTGAACTTGGTTTTAAAAAGGGAAAAATCTTTTTGACAAAAACCAGACTATAACCTGTTCAATGTTCAACGATCCATAACGACACTTGGCTCCACGTGCAAGGCTCAACACTTTAGATGGTATGGTCTATGTTTATGTTACCTACTTGTTAGTTACATTTGCATGGTGCGTTTTTTATGGTATGCTTAGTTAACATAGTAGTATGTTGTCGTTATTAGCCCTACTGTGCTCGCTTTGACACTCAACTGTTTACTTGAAACTTGACAAGTGGTGATCAAATTCTTTTTCTGTTTTCTCCTCACCCCACTACGACAACTGTTTTATGCGTTCTATTTATCCATACGACTGTCTCGACATGATGTCGCCGTTACAGCTAGAATTCAGATCTGACCCTCCATACATTTGGTTTGCACGTCGACATTCACGTAGACCAGAACTAGCCCAAACGAACTCGGATTTAGGAGAACAATATACCCACGCGTCCATGTTGACAAACCCCATCATCTCCACTAGTGGTCATCACCAGAAACGAAGCAGTCACAATTACACGCGTTTTTTGTTGTACAACTCGAAACCCTATCATCCAAACTCTGTTTTGGACCAATGATATACTTACATAACCATGATGCAACGAACTTTTCTTTCGTATCGTTGCCACCATCTACCATTACTAGAACTGTCTTTAGAACGGAATAGTCGGTGAAATTCTTTGGTTATTTGTTGGATTTCATTTTAGCTTAGTTCTTCGTATGAACATCACCAACCTCCTGTTTCTTCGATCCGCAACCGTTATAACGAAACGCTAACAACCATACCACAGTTTCCACCGATCACAAGATTATCCCCATTTCCCTGTTGGGTGGTAAATTCTTATTCTAATTTGATTTACACCTTGGTATACCCAACTTAGCAAGTGGATGCCTCCTAATGATGGGATAGTCTTTGGGACATTCGAGGACAGAGATACGGATTACTCAACCTACAGACGGACACGATGAACTACACGCTTACCTCACCCCTTTCCCCCCTTACACTACAAGAGTCGCATTTTGATTCTACGATAGTTTATCTTAATTATGTGAAAAAAAAAATTCTTTTTCACTAGCCTTTGTAATGCTTGTTGATTTATGCAATGCCTAATTTCTACTATTGACTTAGACAAAACCATCATTACTTTACCACAGTGACACTACGTCCTCACTTCTCCATGCAGAGACGCTAATACGAACTCACTCTAGTTTAGAGAATTTGGAAGGCTCGACGTTCGATCATTGGTGATCACTTCTTGAAACCCTGAGAATGGTGATGTGTTGTTGATACCCTCTTGAACATATTCTCGCATCCTTTCTTTGAAACATCTTGACTACACAGGCATATTTTAGATTCATTCACACAACCTAAGGAAACTCCTCCAAATTTGGTTGCTTGCCGACTCGATAAATCGCAAACTCATCTAAGATCATGGATCATGGTGAATTATTTCTCCTTCGCGTGTGGGCGAGCCCGACAACTTAGATGGAAGTTTCGGTGAACCATAACACTACAAACTTGTGAAACAACCATTCTTCTATAGTAATCCTTGTTGTGCATAATATACCAACGTGGCACCTCTATTCGGCAAACGACGTTCTTCATTTTAACCTTATGCAACTTGTGTATGACAAGCTATACCCTTGAAAACAGGCAAACCCCTACTACGGATTCTTAAACGCCTACGCATCGATTGTGACTACCCTTTTTATATTTCCACATCCAGTCGTGATAAACTTCTCGAATCCTATGATCCTTATCCTAACAATATTCTTCGCGAACTCTCGCTTGGAAGAGTTACTCTCTACGAACGTTACTCGAGGAGCATTGGGCCATGAATATCACAGATATGGAGGTATCACAAAAACTGTCCTTAGAACTCAATACAACCGAGATAGGTTCCCAGTAACGACATTGGAATTTAGCCTACCTTGACGGATATGCCACTTGTTTTCTTTGACGACATCTGAATCTACTCCAAGAACCGGTAGGAATCCGAACTGTCACACCCCGACCACGTAGAACATACAAAACGTGGCGGAAACATCGGGGAGTGTTGTAACAGAATTAATTGTTTCAAATCCATGGCAGTTGAAGTTTTGTTTTATTGATTAAAAGTGTTACAATGTCTTAACAAACAAGAAATACAACATAATTAACTAGTCTTGTATCTTTTATTGTCACTAAAGCCCAAGTCTACCTATGTGTGTCTTGCTCATCTTATGCAACAGTTCCTGAAAAACACATGTGAAAATAGGTACGTCAGCATAAAAATGCCTGTGAGATACATAGGTTTTGTGAAAATAAGATACATGACTTATGTTTGAGAAAATGTTTAGTCATGAACCTTGTTATTTGCTTTGTCTTTTAAATCATTTGAAAAACGATAAGATCAGATGATAAGTATAAATAAATGTAAGGTTAAATGAATAATCAAGTAAAATATGTTTGCATAAGATAAGTTGTTTATAAATCAAGGTCTTGTGAAAAGTATGTTATTTGTATGAAATGTTCTATGTCTCAAACTGAAATGATTCAAATAACGTTACGACATGTATTACCATACAAACACTTATATATAGGAAGTACCAGCGGCGTATCCACCATGCTTGTATCATATTACACACGCCTCGTTACTTAATCACTTAATCAAACCAAACCAAACAATGTAAAATGTTCATGTCAAGATGTAAATCATGTCAAAATGTCTATGTCAAATATCCATGTCAAATGTCTATGTCAAATATCCATGTCAAATGTCTATGTCAAATATCCATGTCGAATGTCTATGTCAAATATCCATGTCAAATGTCTATGTCAAATATCCCTGTCAAATGTCTATGTCAAATATCCATGTCAAATGTCTATGTCAAAATGTCATGTATGGCAAGTGAAAGGTCTCAACTAAACCATATGCACAAAAACAAAGTATTGAAGTAAAACTTGGTTTAAATCAAAGCTATGTTTGGTGGGAAATACATGATCAAATGTCAATCATGTTAAAATGTATATGTCGAAATGTCTATGCCAAAATGTCATGTAAAACGATGTACTAAGTAATGCACACAATGGCAATACATAGCATGAAATGTAATGAAATCATGTACTATAATGTACTAACGAACATAGCAGTATATGATGTGAAAACAGGAAAGCAGGAAAGTAACAAGTAGGCACATGTGTTCCACCCCAAAACAGTTTGGAAAAACAGTAAAAGAGGGGTCTATGTACTCACTTGAGATTGCTCAGAAGTCCTAGGATAACCACCAAGCAATGCTAGAGATCGCGGAATATCAAACGGCACCTAATATAGGTAACTACATTAATAAACCGGACCTAAATCGGAAGATCGGATAGGATGAGGGCTCGTAAACCATATGAGTATGGGAACTCGTGTAGTATGGTTTACTAAAGCCTACATACTAAATGAAACCTAACCTAAGTGCTTGTGACCCATTACGACCCGTTTAGGTAGCTTATGCTACTTTAACGCGTCGTTCGCGTGAAACGCGTTCGGACCGCCTAACTAGTCCTATGACAAGTAATATATGCCTTAACATGTCTAATATGGTTGTCAAATCAGTTTAGATGTCAAAAGTTATGTTACATATGTTTAAAATGAATTTTGGCATTAAAGGGGTATTTTGGTAATTTACCTAAGGCATATAAACTACCTATCATACAACTACTTAAACGAAGCGACCATAAGGTATAACCTCGTAAGGTTATTCCCTATATACTATGGTCACCTAATGTGCTTGGTCGGATCCTAATGATCGACCAAACGGGTCGGGTTCGAAAGTATAAGCGATTGTTTAGATCGCTTACCTTACGACCCTATCTAAGCACTAAACTAAAAGTGACGAGCTAAGCATGTTAAAACATGCTTAACTAAGTTTAGAAAACAGGTTTGGTATCACAACAAACGGTTGTGATACCTAAGAGTAGTTTGGTTACAAAATACGTAAGAATACGTATTCTGCCCGAAACTACGGCTCGTCACTGAGCCTAGATAACGTGGTAATCAGTAGGTATAGTCGCTAGGGACTATAACCATCGTGATCACACTCACGTTATGAAGTTCAAACGAACTTCGCATCGACCATAAATTGGTCAATGCAGAAAGTCAAACAAAGTTTGACTTTCGGACTCGAAAAGCAATAAAAGAACGAAAGAATACTTACGAAGGGTCCCCGAATGCTAATCTAGATCAAAATAGCTCAGGTATGAAACAAAGGTTTCAACTTAGAGCACAATTGATCAGATTCTTGTGAGGAATGAAAGAAAATGTGATGGGTATTTATAGATTTCGGGTAACCGTTAAGATCGTTTCATGAAAACCGTGCTCGAATCTTGTGCGTACACTTGTCCAATTGTTGTGGTAACTAAAAATGACCCTAAATGATCAGAATGGGCGATTTAGAATGTGTGGTTGTGGTTTAATCAGCTGATAATCTGCTGACTGGTTGGTATTATCTGTTCTGGCACAGGCTAGTGCACCGCTACGCTAAAAGTGTAGCGCACCGCTAGGCCCTAGTTTGGCAGAATTACACCTTTGGTCCCTGTATTGCAATCAGCCCATTTTCGACACGTTTAAGGCCCGTTAACCCCATTTCAAAGCTCTAAAATGAAGTTAAAGTATAGGGAACTTAAAATTTGTTCAAAAATATCTCGGATGTCGGTTCGTTTGGCCGTACGGTCGCGATGTTCGCTTAATTACGACGGAATGCGCATAAGCGCGAAAAACGATCCAAATGACGCGACGAATGGATTTTTCTTATGGCGAACACTAAAATAAAATATTTTAGTGCTTACATAAATTTTTGGATGTCCGGATGTATTCAGAACGTAAGTTATGCGTAAAAATGCAAACTTGTGCACTTTTTGACACTTTTAGTCCCTGAATGACACAAAAGTTTATTTTAGCATACCGAACACCTCAAAGCCTATTTCTAAGCTATGTAAAGGATATTTATGGTATGTTTAACTTATGGTCATGTTCCGGAAAGTCTGTTACAGTTCAAATTGGCATACTTTCGCAGTTTGTCAACTTTAGTCCCTGTAAGCGATTAAACTTTGATTTCACCACACCAAACCTTCCAAAACTTATATATAAGTTATGTAAAGGTTATTTAAGGTATGTTAAGCCTATTTCACTATTCCGGAGTGTTCGTTGCATTAAACTGGTTATATTTACGCATCAGTTCGTGTATAACCTTCCAGAAAGCGATTTAGAGCTTGAAATTGAACATGAGTTGATATGTGCAAAAGATACACATATTTATAAAAGTCCAAAGTATGAAATACAATATTTCATTGGTTTGGCATTTGTTTGATGGTTGAAATGACACAGGTGTTACAGTCTCCCCTACTTTAGGAAATTTCGTCCCGAAATTAATTCGTAGGAGTCTATTTGTGACTTTGTGTTAAATAACCATCAAAGATGAA
Organism: Helianthus tuberosus; assembly: GCA_030545235.1. Classification (NCBI taxonomy): domain Eukaryota; kingdom Viridiplantae; phylum Streptophyta; class Magnoliopsida; order Asterales; family Asteraceae; genus Helianthus; species Helianthus tuberosus. The sequence continues at coordinate 91,576,061 of CM060410.1, forward strand.
CAAGACGTAATCCTGTAATTTCTCTTTAACGAACATTTTTCAGAAATGAAAAATGAACAGAGGTATTTTCAACAGGCATTCTTTAGAAACAAAAATGAACAGAATAGTCATTTTCCACAACATCTTCAGAAACAAAAATGAACGGAATAGTCATTTTACATCTTCAGAAACAAAAATGAACGGAATAGTCATTTTACATCTTCAGAAACAAAAATGAACGGAATAGTCATTTTACATCTTCAGAAACAAAAATGAACGGAATAGTCATTTTACATCTTCAGAAACAAAAATGAACGGAATAGTCATTTTACATCTTCAGAAACAAAAATGAACGGAATAGTCATTTTACATCTTCAGAAACAAAAATGAACGGAATGGTCATTTTACATCTTCAGAAACCAAAAATGAACGACAAGAGTCATTTTTCACCATTCCTTCAGAAACCAAAAATGAACGACAAGAGTCATTTTTCACCATTCCTTCAGAAACCAAAAATGAACGACAAGAGTCATTTTTCACCATTTCTTCAGAAACCAAAAATGAACGACAAGAGTCATTTTTCACCATTCCTTCAGAAACCAAAAATGAACGACAAGAGTCATTTTTCACCATTCCTTCAGAAACCAAAAATGAACGACAAGAGTCATTTTTCACCATTTCTTCAGAAACCAAAAATGAACGACAAGAGTCATTTTTCACCGTTTCTTCAGAAACCAAAAATGAACGAAAAGAGTCATTCTTCAGACACATGACCAAACTAGCTGTGGTTTCCGTGCACTGAATTCCATAATTATGTATGCATCCATAATTACGCAATTCCTTGCATAGTCCGCACAATTTGCTTGTAATGTGGAGGGGAGGAAAATCAAACCTGTGATGAGCGTGACTAGACTACCATAGGGTCCTTTTAATTAGATCTACAAACGATCCTTTTAATTAGGCCACCAAGGAGTCCTTTCAGCTATATCATCACATGATATCCCTAACCAGATTTTTTTGGATCAATCTGATTACCTAGACCACTCAGGGGTCTAATTATGGAATAGTACAATATAATCCAAGGATCTTTACTATCACGTAAAAGCCCATTGAGGATTTAATATAGTACCTTTGGATATCCTACTACGAATTCCTTATACAAAGATATGGAAGATTCTTCGAGGATTTGGATAACAAAAACTTGGATTACACAAAAACATAAAAGGAAACACATAAGCACATAATCACATAGTTGTTTAACTTGTTTATTAATTTGTTATCTTTGGACACGGATACTTAAAGCACACCAGGAATCCATTTCGTGGATTTCATTTGGCACTTTAATCATTTCAAGAACCCATCCATGAAGATAGGATGATCTACCAAAAATTCGATTTTCGTTTTCAGGAAAACGCAATATTCGAATTAAGGTACACAATAATTTAGGACATACGGAAATACCCTTGGGTACCCTATTAAAAATTTATAGTGGTACTTGGGGTATTCGTACGGAATTATAACTTGCACCTTGTACTTCGTTTCTTTGAAAGAGACGGGTACTTAGGATTCTTGTGGAAAACGCAAGAGATTGTAAAATGGAAGAATTTTGGGGTTAGTTTGCTTTTCAAGGAATATGATTCCTTGATTGTCGGTATTGTAGGGGATATGTTGTTTATGCATACAACCACATAAATACATTGCAATATAAATAAAAAGATTTATTTATTAACAATGATAACAACTGTTTCATGGACCTTGACAACAAAAGAAAATAATACATAAGATGTGATTATTTCTAAAGAGTGTTGTCTTCTAGTTGGTCAGATGCTCATCTCTGTGCTGGATTAGCATTAGCACGCTTTGGACAATTTCTTCGGAAATGTCCCATCTCGCCACACTTGTAGCAAGAACCTGGTGGAAAGCGAGCTCGAGCAGTTTTAATGTTAGCTTGATTTGGTGCAACTGCTGCTACGCAAACTTTTGCTGTATGACCTTTACGTCCACAAATTTGGCATTCGCGGCACTTCACATTAACATGATGATAAAGGTTACATTGGTTGCACAAAGGTGAAGTTCCATTGTATGGTTTCCTAGCACGGGGTTTAGCTGGTTGGTTGGGGGCGGCTTGATCATTGTGAGCGACCATGGCGAAGTTCTGAGAAGCCTTTTGCTTCTTTGACCGCTCAAGGGATCCAGTCTGTTCATCCATGGTCTTTGATTCCTCGATCGGTTTCTTGTCACCCTTTCGGAAAAGCTTACGTTTCCTGATCTGAGATTCAGTCAGGGTTGCAGATAACTCAATGGCCTGCCTAACCGTAGTGGGGTTACTACCAGTAACAATGTCTTGAACTGAGTCAGGGAGACCATCAATGTATTTTTCGATTGCCTTATCCAAAGGCGTGACCATGGTAGGACACAACAGGCTCAGCTCCTCATATCGATCAGTGTATGCTCGATGTTCGCCGCTGTCTTGCTTAAGGTCGTCGAATTCCCTTTCCAATGCCCTGATCTCGTGACGAGGACAGAATTCCTTCATCATCAGTGCTCGAAGTTCTTCCCATGTTTGCGCCAGTGCCTCTTCGGCACCCCTATCTCTCACCACACCGTTCCACCATGTCAAAGCTCGTTTCTCAAAGACACTAGATGCAAAATCTACCTTTCACTCGTTTGGACATTGAACATGCCTGAAGGTGCTCTCTAGACTCTCGAACCATTGCAGAAGTGCAGTCGCTCCTTGAGACCCAGAAAACTTTGATGGCTTAGCCGAGTTGAACGTCTTGAAGTTGCATGGGGCATTATTGTTGTTGATAGCTTGGTGACATTGGGCAACGATGATCGGGATTGCAGCAGTCATTTGTTGTGTAATGACAGCTGCCAGCTCGTCAACAGATACCGGATTTTCGCGTCGTGGAGGCATTCTAAAAGAGGAGAACATGAAAAGAAACGAGTGAGAGAATTAGACGAAATGAATGAGATGAAACAAATCTGATGAAAGCAAGGATTGTGGTCATTTGTTTGTTACTACAAAGCAACAAACGACCTCGGTGATTAATCAAAGTAATTAGGTCAAAAATAATGTATCGCGAAGACATGCTCGCCTATAAGTGAACACTCATCCCAAGAATTCCCAGGTAAGCACAACTGGTCTCGCGTCTGATGAGATGTATACGAAGTGCTTGCCTAGACAGAAAACCCAGAATACAGGCATTCACCCTTCCAGTTTGCACGTGTTCACATTATTTAAAACCCAAAACCTTGACGAGATTTTGAAAATTCAAAGGGGTTCAAAACCATATAACAGAGGGTTCAAAACCTTACAATAAATCATCCTAGAACAGATGATTAGTTTTCAAAACGGTTTCGAAAAATTATGTTCTTGTTGTGGTAGTCGCCTAAGGATAGGTGACGGTATTGTTTTATGACTAAACGCAAGTAAAAACTCGCGTTAGGGTCCTAAGAAAGTTATAGACTAGGTCAAAGCATTACTAATAACCTAATTCCCTATAACCATTGGCTCTGATACCATCTTTTCTGTCACACCCCGACCACGTAGAACATACAAAACGTGGCGGAAACATCGGGGAGTGTTGTAACAGAATTAATTGTTTCAAATCCATGGCAGTTGAAGTTTTGTTTTATTGATTAAAAGTGTTACAATGTCTTAACAAACAAGAAATACAACATAATTAACTAGTCTTGTATCTTTTATTGTCACTAAAGCCCAAGTCTGCCTATGTGTATCTTGCTCATCTTATGCAACAGTTCCTGAAAAACACATGTGAAAATAGGTACGTCAGCATAAAAATGCCTGTGAGATACATAGGTTTTGTGAAAATAAGATTCATGACTTATGTTTGAGAAAATGTTTAGTCATGAACCTTGTTATTTGCTTTGTCTTTTAAATCATTTGAAAAACGATAAGATCAGATGATAAGTATAAATAAATGTAAGGTTAAATGAATAATCAAGTAAAATATGTTTGCATAAGATAAGTTGTTTATAAATCAAGGTCTTGTGAAAAGTATGTTATTTGTATGAAATGTTCTATGTCTCAAACTGAAATGATTCAAATAACGTTACGACATGTAATACCATACAAACACTTATATATAGGAAGTACCAGCGGCGTATCCACCATGCTTGTATCATATTACACACGCCTCGTTACTTAATCACTTAATCAAACCAAACCAAACAATGTAAAATGTTCATGTCAAGATGTAAATCATGTCAAAATGTCTATGTCAAATATCCATGTCAAATGTCTATGTCAAATATCCATGTCAAATGTCTATGTCAAATATCCATGTCGAATGTCTATGTCAAATATCCATGTCAAATGTCTATGTCAAATATCCATGTCAAATGTCTATGTCAAATATCCATGTCAAATGTCTATGTCAAAATGTCATGTATGGCAAGTGAAAGGTCTCAACTAAACCATATGCACAAAAACAAAGTATTGAAGTAAAACTTGGTTTAAATCAAAGCTATGTTTGGTGGGAAATACATGATCAAATGTCAATCATGTTAAAATGTATATGTCGAAATGTCTATGCCAAAATGTCATGTAAAACGATGTACTAAGTAATGCACACAATGGCAATACATAGCATGAAATGTAATGAAATCATGTACTATAATGTACTAACGAACATAGCAGTATATGATGTGAAAACAGGAAAGCAGGAAAGTAACAAGTAGGCACATGTGTTCCACCCCAAAACAGTTTGGAAAAACAGTAAAAGAGGGGTCTATGTACTCACTTGAGATTGCTCAGAAGTCCTAGGATAACCACCAAGCAATGCTAGAGATCGCGGAATATCAAACGGCACCTAATATAGGTAACTACATTAATAAACCGGACCTAAATCGGAAGATCGGATATGATGAGGGCTCGTAAACCATATGAGTATGGGAACTCGTGTAGTATGGTTTACTAAAGCCTACATACTAAATGAAACCTAACCTAAGTGCTTGTGACCCATTACGACCCGTTTAGGTAGCTTATGCTACTTTAACGCGTCGTTCGCGTGAAACGCGTTCGGACCGCCTAACTAGTCCTATGACAAGTAATATATGCCTTAACATGTCTAATATGGTTGTCAAATCAGTTTAGATGTCAAAAGTTATGTTACATATGTTTAAAATGAATTTTGGCATTAAAGGGGTATTTTGGTAATTTACCTAAGGCATATAAACTACCTATCATACAACTACTTAAACGAAGCGACCATAAGGTATAACCTCGTAAGGTTATTCCCTATATACTATGGTCACCTAATGTGCTTGGTCGGATCCTAATGATCGACCAAACGGGTCGGGTTCGAAAGTATAAGCGATTGTTTAGATCGCTTACCTTACGACCCTATCTAAGCACTAAACTAAAAGTGACGAGCTAAGCATGTTAAAACATGCTTAACTAAGTTTAGAAAACAGGTTTGGTATCACAACAAAAGGTTGTGATACCTAAGAGTAGTTTGGTTACAAAATACGTAAGAATACGTATTCTGCCCGAAACTACGGCTCGTCACTGAGCCTAGATAACGTGGTAATCAGTAGGTATAGTCGCTAGGGACTATAACCATCGTGATCACACTCACGTTATGAAGTTCAAACGAACTTCGCATCGACCATAAATTGGTCAATGCAGAAAGTCAAACAAAGTTTGACTTTCGGACTCGAAAAGCAATAAAAGAACGAAAGAATACTTACGAAGGGTCCCCGAATGCTAATCTAGATCAAAATAGCTCAGGTATGAAACAAAGGTTTCAACTTAGAGCACAATTGATCAGATTCTTGTGAGGAATGAAAGAAAATGTGATGGGTATTTATAGATTTCGGGTAACCATTAAGATCGTTTCATGAAAACCGTGCTCGAATCTTGTGCGTACACTTGTCCAATTGTTGTGGTAACTAAAAATGACCCTAAATGATCAGAATGGGCGATTTAGAATGTGTGGTTGTGGTTTAATCAGCTGATAATCTGCTGACTGGTTGGTATTATCTGTTCTAGCACAGGCTAGCGCACCGCTACGCTAAAAGTGTAGCGCACCGCTAGGCCCTAGTTTGGCAGAATTACACCTTTGGTCCCTGTATTGCAATCAGCCCATTTTCGACACGTTTAAGGCCCGTTAACCCCATTTCAAAGCTCTAAAATGAAGTTAAAGTATAGGGAACTTAAAATTTGTTCAAAAATATCTCGGATGTCGGTTCGTTTGGCCGTACGGTCGCGATGTTCGCTTAATTACGACGGAATGCGCATAAGCGCGAAAAACGATCCAAATGACGCGACGAATGGATTTTTCTTATGGCGAACACTAAAATAAAATATTTTAGTGCTTACATAAATTTTTGGATGTCCGGATGTATTCAGAACGTAAGTTATGCGTAAAAATGCAAACTTGTGCACTTTTTGACACTTTTAGTCCCTGAATGACACAAAAGTTTATTTTAGCATACCGAACACCTCAAAGCCTATTTCTAAGCTATGTAAAGGATATTTATGGTATGTTTAACTTATGGTCATGTTCCGGAAAGTCTGTTACAGTTCAAATTGGCATACTTTCGCAGTTTGTCAACTTTAGTCCCTGTAAGCGATTAAACTTTGATTTCACCACACCAAACCTTCCAAAACTTATATATAAGTTATGTAAAGGTTATTTAAGGTATGTTAAGCCTATTTCACTATTCCGGAGTGTTCGTTGCATTAAACTGGTTATATTTACGCATCAGTGCGTGTATAACCTTCCAGAAAGCGATTTAGAGCTTGAAATTGAACATGAGTTGATATGTGCAAAAGATACACATATTTATAAAAGTCCAAAGTATGAAATACAATATTTCATTGGTTTGGCATTTGTTTGATGGTTGAAATGACACAGGTGTTACACGAACGATACCTACACCTTACCATGGAGCCCCTACAACACAAACAACCTTATGTTTAGTTTCCAACGAATGACTTTTGGCGTTGTGAAGCCCGCTTTTCTTGATCGTATGCACAAACCCTCGCAACCCTAACTCGAAAAATTGCTCAGGAATCCGCGTTTCAACAGTTGAAGGTGAAACTTTGTTGTACCCCCATTATTTCATTACCGGAAGTCACAGATCATTTCGTGTTTATTGTGACGCGTCTATCCAAGGACTTAGTTGTGTGTTGATGCAGCGTGAGAAAGTTATTGCTTACGCATCATGCCAACTCAAGGTTTACGAAAAGAACTACACTACCCACGATTTGGAAGTGGGAGCATCCGTGTTTGCACTCAAGATATGGAGGCATTACTTGTACGGTACCAAGTGCCCCATTTACACCGATCACAAGAGTCTCCAGTATATCTTCGATCGAAAGGAGTTGAACATGTGACAGCATCGATGGGTCGCACTCCTCAACGACTACGAGAGCGCAATCGAGCACCATTCAGGCTAGGCTAACGTTGTGGCTGATGCCCTCAGTCGAAAGGAAACCAAACCTAAGCGTGTACATATGTTACAGTTTACTATTCCATCTAATCTTCCTACCCAGGTCCGCAACGCTCAGGTTGAAGCATTGAGAGAAGAGAACCTCTTAGCTGAGTCCATGCGGGGCATGGAAAAGCAACTCGTACGTAAGGAAAGATGGTACTCACTATTTCATGGAACGTAACTGAGTTCCATCCTATGAAAACCTACGAGAGATTGTGATGGACGAAGCACACAAGTCTCGTTACTAGGTTCATCCTTGTTCTGACAAGATGTACCGAGACCTCAAAACTTTGTACTGGTGGGCCCATATGAAAGCCAACATAGCGACCTATGTTAGTAAATGCTTGACATGTGCTAGGGTTAAGGTTGAATACCAGAAGCCACCAGGGCTACTCCAATAACCAGAGATCCCAACGTAGAAATGGGAGCAAATTTCCATGGATTTCGTCACTGGCTTGCCTAGATCTCAGCGTGGAAACGACACCATCTGGGTGATCGTGGATCGACTAAGTCTGCACACTTTCTACCAATCAAGGAAACTGACAAGTTTTCTACACTCGCAGACATTTATCTAAAGGAAGTAGTCTCTAGGAACGGAGTGCCAACTTCTATTATCTCTGATCGAGACTCACGCTTTATATCTGAGTTGTGGCAGGCGAAGCACAAATCTTTTGGCTCACGTCTAGACATGAGCACAGCGTATCACCCTCAGAAGGAAGGGCAGACTGAACACACCATCCAGACTCTGGAAAACAAGCTTCAAGCGTGTGTTATCAATTTTGGAAACGGCTGGGAAAGACACCTACCTTTAGTAGAGTTGCCATACAACAATAGTTACCACACCAGCATCAAAGTTGCCCCTTTCGAGGTTTTGTATGGGCGGAAATGCCGATCACCTCTATGTTGGGCAGAAGTTGGCGATAGCCAAATCACTGGCCTAGAACTCGTTGTCGACACAATGAAAAAGATTGCTTAGAACAGGCAAAGAATGGCGATAGCTCGTGACCGCCAGAAAAGTTAAGCGGATACGCGTAGGAAACCTCTCGAATTTCAGGTTGGGGATCGAGTGCTACTTAAAATCTCACCATGGAAAGGTGTGGTCCATTTTGGCAAACGGGGCAAACTTAATCCACGATATGTCAGACCTTTTGAAATCACTGAGAAAATCGGTAAGGTAGCGTACAGACTGAATTTTCCCGAAGAACTCAGTGGTGTTCACAACGTTTTCCACGTGTCAAATCTGAAGAAATGTTTATCAGACGAGACCCTCATTGTTCCTTTCAAGGAACTCACTATCGACGACCAGTTGCGCTTCGTTGAGGAACCGATGGAAATTATGGACCGGGAAATCAAGACTCTCAAACGTACCAAGATACCTGTTGTTCGAGTTCGTTGGAACTCCCGTCGAGGCCCAGAGTTCGCTTGGGAACGAGAGGACCAAATGAAACACAAATACCCCCAGTTGTTCAAGAAAGGTGAGTCCAGTACTGAAGCTACTTCGGAATTTCGGGACAAAATTCCAAACCAACGGGGGGGTGATGTGATACCCCATGAAAACGCACAACACAACTAGCTTCTCTGGTGACTATGTGCTAAATTTCGGGACGAAATTTCTTTTAACTTGGGGATGATGTGACAACTAGTGTAAATTCCTGAACGTTTCGTTTTACTGCGTAATTTCATGTACGTTAAATGAATTGAATTTGGTGATTTATTTTATGTGAACGATTTTGTGCTTGGGAAGGTGTAATGTGAATTATGTGAAACCGAAACCTGAAACTGAAATATTGGAATACATTATTTTGTGAAACGAAGCGTTGTAATATATTGCTTGTGATACGAATTGTTTTAATTAATTGTTTCATGAAACTCGCGAAACCGTCACTTAGTAAATCTAACCCAAGCCTACCCCTCCCCTCTTGCACCACCAACCGGCCCAAACCCCCACCTCATGCCCTTGTTCGAAATATTGGGCCCAAGACCACACTTTCTTGTTCCTTGTAGCTCATTAGCCCAACCTCCTTGTGTTTTAGTTATATGCATTTAACTTTGGGAATAAGAAATCAAAATCAAAACCCTAAACAACCCTTGTGATCTTCGACCAGAAGAAACCCCCCCTGCGAAAATCAACTCCCAGTTCAGCTTTTTTATTCGCCTTTTACTTCCTTGTAATCCCTTCTCTTGCTCCAAGGTTAGTATTCTTGATTGGATTGTGATTCATGGTGTGATTTTTGTGGAAACATGGCTGTGATTTTTAGTTGACATGCTAGGGTTTTGATGTTACATGATTTATTTCGGTTAAGTATGCGATTTGTTGAAGTAATCGATAGTATGTATGCATAAATGATCATTGGATGCGTTTTTTGTGAAAAATCATGATGTGTTATGGCTAGGGTTTTGTGATTATTGGTATGGTTAGATGGTAAAGGATGATTAGCCTGCTGTTGGTTGTTATTAGGAAGAGTCGGGATTGTTTACACATGTTTTGGTGTCGTTTAAATGTAAAACAGCATGTTGATTGACGAAAACAGCCAACTTCTGTTGGCTGTAAATAGACCATTATAAATCAAAAAAGTGATTTTCTGAAGTCTAAATTATATGTTTTCGAAAAACGCTTCAAATGGCTCTAGAATCATATTTTTCTGAGGTCGTTTGCTATTTTTAAAGGTCCGTATTTTGTACAGCAGCAAAAGCTACGTTTTTTCTGCAGAAAATGTGTGATATGTTTTTCATAATAACTTCAAATCTGGATAGAGTTAGGTCATGATATTCGTACAGAAGATGGCCACGGGTGTCATTATAATTTTCCAGCTGGAATTTCGTCAATCATACTTACGATGAATTTTAAATGATTTTTTTCGTAGACTGCAGTCAGAAAGTGACGAATCTGATTGCCGCCCTGTAAAAGATTTTTGTAAAATAAGTGGTAAGTAATTGGAAACCGAGATTTTTACACAATGATTCGTGGACCGTTTTGAACATTCTGTAAAAATTTTAAGAATTTTTGGAACATGTTAACTATTTTATAAAAATACCCGAAAACAACCCAGTTTTGGATGTAAAAGCTGAAATAATATAAGTACTGATTTGAGTGTCTAAATGTCGGTTATGATATCTGATAATGATCCAACTTGTTATATGTCAACGAAAGTATTATGTGAAGTACTGTGTGCTTTCTCTTGAGTAGTGATAGGTGGAATGTGTATATGGGCATGAACTGTCAAAGTGAGTGCATGTTATGTGGTAGGTGCGTGTAGGAGCTTCGTGCTTTATTTGAAATCACTAATGAACTAAATGGTAATCATACTAGGACGTGATTGACCAACCTTGACAGTTAGCTATCTTTAAGAGTCCAACCGAGCAACCAAAGTTGAGTTAACACTTTTCTACAAAGCATGGGATTCTTGGTGGTTTGGGAATGAGTTAAATAAGGATTCCCGGTGGTTTGCGAATGAGTTAAATAAGGATTCCCAGTGGTTTGGGAATGGTTAAATAACAACAATCCCCATTGGGTGGGATGCAACCTGCGTATTCTCCTTGGGTAGAATACGTATCTCCGCTCTCCTTGGGAAGAGCGACAACCTTAAACTTACTAGACAACAAATCTATCATGAAGTCCCTCATTTTTATATCGACTTAATCACCGGGCCATTGGCGAACGGGTCATTAGTTAAATAGCGCTATTTGGTCTGACAACCCTCACACCGTGCCGCAGAGGACGGGAGTGGACTAATGTACTTGGGCACTTAGTCAATGATGATAGACATTGACGCAGGGCATTCAAACATGACTTAAGTCAGTAGTCGATACGGTAACGGGTTTAGTGGTTTACAACATGGGGTAGCCCCCACGGTATATGCTTATGGGAACAAGGAACTTAACAACCTTGTTTTTTGAAACAACTTATGGTTTTTGGAACAACATTAAAACAGACAATCAACTGTGAACTCGCCAACCTTTTTGTTGACACGTTACCACATGCTTTGCAGGTCGTTAGGTACAGGGATGGAGCTTGCATGCGGAGTGAGCGTTGTGGCTAGGAATCCACATTTGGATTCCTACTGATGAACTTTATGATTTATGATCTATTTATGGGTTTTATTACTTTATGCTTCCGCTAACTTTTAAATTTGGTTTTAGGATTTTTGGTTTGATGAACTTTAAGCATTTGGTTTTACTTCACTTTAATTGAATCTTCGTTATGATTGGTGGTATGATCCTGGTCAGTCACACGCCTCGCAGTAATATTGCGCTTGTGGATTTTGTGGGTGTGATAGAAACCGATCTTTGTAGATGGACCACCAATAGTTTTCCTGGTCGTGATCTCTATGAAACGCTGAGCTCGATGAATAACGTTGGCCATACACCAACGGATATCAATTAGCTCTGTCTCCTCAGGGTCAATCTGGTCATAATCCTCTTTAGTCATATTGGGGTTGCCAATCTTCCCCGCAACTAAGCTTTCGTAAGATTCGAGGATTGATGCCAAGAATACCATCTACTGTTTTGCTGTTTCAGCATTGAAACTTTGAGCATTATTCAGATTTACCTCAATGTTGCATTGAATAACATTCGGATTAGAGTTGTTTTGATTCCGTTGAGAGTTTGGTGTAGACTGTCACACCCCCAAAATCCACATGCGGAATATCACCGCTTGGAGGTGTGACTGACCAGGATCAAACCACCAATCATATTGAACAATATAGTAAAGTAATTAAAAGTTCAACCACACACTATGATTGGTGTCCAAAAAAACAATTGAATAAGTCTAAGTCATCTGCAGAAGCAAATAGTGTTGGTCCCGTTGCACAGGATCTAATCGTAAGGAACAAGATGAATCGACTTTGTCTAATGTGCGGAATCCATTATGACAAATCTCAGATGATCAACACAGAATTCAACGATTAAACACGGTCTGTTCTTTCTATTAGTTGTTCGGAAAGTACAAAGCTCCAGTAGAAGACAGACACTGGTCAGGTTCTCGCTCGAGTCAAAAAAAGTTCTGAAAGTAATACCCGGACGAGGTATTTACAGACAACTCAGGAAGTGTTAAGTGTTGTCCGCTCGGATAACAAGCTATCCGATCGGATGAGTGTTATCCGATCGGATGACATCAGTCAACAAAAGTCAACACCTTTACATTTATGCCCCGTTTCCTGAGTTATCGATCTATCTACATACACATATTACATAATTGTTTTCAAAAACACAAATATACAAAACATGACTACATGCTGACGGAAGCTACAGACGTTATGCACTAACAGACTCCCCCTCGGATGTAGCTGTAGTTCCTTCCAGCATAGTCTTTAATTCTTCATGTTGCGTCTTTGTTCTCTCGCTTTCTGTCTTCTCAACTCTGCTTTTTCTTCTAACATTCTTTTTCTTTTATGTCTTCCTTCAGTCAACCACCAATTTCTGTACACAGGATCACCATCACGCTTCCGATCCCATTTAGGAATCTTGTTTTCCTCTGATTCAATTGGCGTTTGATCTGTTGGTGGTACAATGCGTATCTTACGCCTTCCCATCTCAGCTGCTCTTTTAGCAATTTCTTCAGACATTTTGTTGCGCTTGTACCTTTTCAGGAACTCATCAATCTCCAGATCTCTCCATTTTGTCTTCCAGTATCTTCCGGAATTGATGTCTTGCGCAAAACATACATCTACAATTGCTTGATATTGATGAGCTTGAACTTTGTCTCTCTTTTCGTAAACGATCTTGTTGTAAAACAAGCAATCGATATCCTTCTTTGAACAATTAACAAGCCACATTGGATCTAGAATACTGATTCTTCGAGACTTTCCTGTGGACTTGTCAAACAGAGAGATAACTGCCTCAGCCATCGTTTCGTTATACAACCAACCTTGAAACAAATCATGGAAGTCTTTCTCAATGGCTCTGAGAGGCATATTCTTCAAGCATCTAGGCGGTTTTACATCCAAAGTTATATCTTTTCTACCATTCTCTAAATATGTGACAATCTGCTTTGGATACTGTGGTTTCCAATTAGGATAACCATTCTTTGCTTGCAATTTGATGTAGTTCCACAAATCTTGATCATGTTGTCTAACTTCTGGACCATAGTAGAACTACTTGATATTCTTTGTTTTCACCAACTCATCCACATCCCACCACGGTAGAGAACTGACATCTGATAGAAATTCGAAGTACTGAACTCCTTCTTCCCGTCTGATAGCATAGACTTTAAGATCTTCAAGATAACCCCATGATAGAATTTCTCCCCAAGATAGATTTTTGTCGTGAGTGAAATACTGAAGAGCTCTAAGAGACTTTCTTTCTTTGGGCATAACTTTGAACCACTTCTTTCGTTCTTCAGCTAGAATTTCTCTAGGAATGGTTTCCGGAACACCTTCAGTGGAAATCTTTTCAAAAATTTTCCTTTTGAATTCATCTTCATTTCTGTCTTTGAACATCTCAGCAAATGAAGGAAATGTTTCATCAATTCCAGAATAATGAAAATCCATTCCATCATCAGATGAATCTGAAGCATCTTCAATAATGACATCATCGTAATGATCTGCTTCATGAGCATATCTTGGCTCAAAATCTTTCTCTGGAGACTGAGGAATCTCATCCTCAATATCAAACTTGAACTTTCCATCTTCTAAACCCAATTCTTCTAACATTTCAGCTCTAGTTCTCTGAACCTCAATCTCACCTTCATATTTCTCATGTAGGTAGATAACAGTAGGGTTTGTTAGGAATACCTGGTCTGCATGTTGTTTTCCTGATGATGAGGCTTCATGTTGAGTATCATCTTCCTGTTCGTTAATTTCATCATTCAGCAACTCTTCAATCTTTTCTTGAACATTAGGATTATTGATTAACAAGCCAGATGACCCTTGATCATCATCATCGTTTTTCTTGTCATCATCATCTTTTTTATCATCTTTCTGAACAGACTCATCTTTATCATCATTTTCATCTTCATTCTCTTCATCTCCAAACAACTCTATATCAAAATCTTCATCAATGATTTCACCACGTGCTTTCTTTGCCTTTCTTCGCCTTTCCTTAATCTTTATTTGGCGAGCAATTTCTGGTATACTGTAAGGCTTTGTAGAAGCTCTACCAACAAGTACAAATTGTTGCCTCTTCCATTCTAGTAGCAACACTTCTTTGGCCTTTCTTTTCTTTTGTATGGAAACAACTCTACGAATAACTTCATCAGTATCAATGGATAAAGAAGACTCACCAACTAACATGTAGTCTTAACCTTCTTCATTTTCAGCATCTTGTTCTTGAATAACTTCAACAACTTGTTCTTGAACTACTTCAGCAACTTGTTCTTGAACAACTTCAGCATCAACCATTACAACATCAACTTGACTTGAAGAACCACCAGCTTCTTGAATATCTTCAACAACACTTTTGTTCTTTTGAGTGGCGTCTTCAGCTAGTCGTCTTTCTCGTTCCATTCTTCTTTCTTCTACCTTTTTTAACTTCAAGATCATTGAAAGCAGCATGAACATCAATCTTCAAGTGACTTTCTATTACCGCATACAACATGTTAAGCTGATTGTCTTTCATTACTTTATCAACCTTCATTGCTTCCATCTCCAACTTCATAGCCTTCATTTCATTTGATTAAGCTTCACTCATTTCACTGAGAAGCTGATTAAGCGTCTGATTTACATCTTGAAGATTCTTTATCTTCACATTTAATGAAGAAATTTCTGCTGTCAATAATTCAAATATTTTAGAATTATCACTGCTGCCATCCTTCAATTCATTTATCATCTTCTCTTTGTCTATCAGCACCGTCCTGATTTGATCGTGAGCTTTCATCAGCTGATTAACCTGCTTCTTTAAAACATCACGTTCTGCTTCAGCTTTGTCTTTAGCCTTTTCGAGAGCAGCAACTTTCTTCAGTAATTCTTTTACAGCTTCATTATTAAACATGTCGTAATCATCTTCTGGAATATCTTCACTAAAAATTCTAGTTGCAGGTGGAAGATTTCCAAAATAATCATCTGTAACTTTTGGTCGTGAGGATTCTGGAATCTCAATATTTTCTGGAATTGGTGGAAACTCTGAAGAAAAGACTCCACCCTCAGTCACTTCAACATAATCATCTTGACTAACTTTCTTTTTACCCTCTGGTTCTTGAGCCTTTGATAATTCAGCATGCTTTTTGCCTTTGCCTCCTTGATCTTTTTGAGCTTTAGCTTCTCCTTTCTTTGCACGCACGCTTCTCGGAATAACTCCAGTTTGAACAACTTTACGCTTCTTTATTTGTTTCTTTGGTTGATCTGGTTCAAAAGAAGAGTCTTCCTCATCTGATACTTTTTGTTTCTTTGTAGGCTTTTTCTTCAGTTGTACGTTGCGTTTGCCAAGTGTATTTGGATCAAGTTCTGATTCTGACTCTGTAGCTTCAGAATCTTCATTACTTGAGACATCTTGAACAACACCTTCTGGTTCTTTGCCTTTGAAACCTTTAGCTTGAACACTTGAATTTTTCTCTTTTTGAGCAGCAACATCTTCATTCTTTTTCAAAAAGCTTTCAAGAGATTGTGACAACAACTCAGTTCCTTCTTGAATAACTGCAGACGGTTCCAAAACTATGTCATCCACCAATTTCTACTGTGGTTCTGCAAAATAGACATAGAAGATGTCTTTAGAATAATATAACATTTTAAAATTCTAACTTCTCTTATTACTCCCCCTTTCACTGTACCCTTAATAGCAATCTTAGGAACTGGTTCCTTTGGAATCGGAACTGTAGGAGATGACTTGGGAGTTCTCTTTCTCTTCCCGTCTTTTACACACCACCATCTAGTATTCTTTTCAGAAAACAAACTCATTTTCTCATTTTCATTGTCAGAATTACTATCTTGATGTCTCCAAGCATCATTCTCTGGAGCAACATAAGCTGGTCTGCTAATTATGCATATCATTCTTTTTGCTCCTGTGTTTGAACCCTTAGTAAGTCTGCTTATTGTCTCTGCTGTCATGTGTCTTAGTCCCAAAATATCATCATCATCTTTCTCAAGATCTTTGAATTGATCATCAAGTAGCATCTGTACAAAGCGAGGATACATGATGTACTTCTTGTTTCTGGCCTTTGCATTTTCCGTCATGTAGTCAAAAATCACTTGAGAAATATTATATAGTCGGTTCAACACAAGGCATGTGACAATATTCATGATATAGTCACAAGCTTCATCATAGGCACCATTCCTGTGTGATAAAGCATGAATAACACAGTGTACCAGGAACTTGTAAGCATTACTGAAACTTGTTTTAAAGATCTTTCCATTGACACTTCCTGTGAACCCCATTCTGCACCACAAACCTTTAGCTAGACATTCAGAGATAATGGTTGGATGATTATCAGAATCTCCTAAGTCTAACACACGTCTCACATCACCAACTATTATCTTAAACTCCAAATCTACTTTCTTACCCTTCTCATCTCTCTTTGTTACTGCAGAGTAGATCGTTTTATTTTTCTCTTCGTATCTTGCAGAGTTCCAAAAACGTTCGTAAACTATGGTTTTATCAGTTAATGCCTTAGCAATTCTACTCTCTCTCTAGAATTTAGCAACTTCTTCAATCACTAATTTCTCTGTATATTCTTTTTCTAACAAACAATAAATGTTATGCGTTTTCTCCCAGTCCTGCAGAAATTTTAATCATTAAGAAAAGTCTTTGTAATTTCTCAGAAAATTTCTAACTCTGAAAGTCTCTCTCTACTATGTGCATAGACTCGGATGGCTATCCGACCGGATGATCATCTGTTCGGATTGCTTTATGAATAGCTTAATGGTTATCCGATCGGATTGTCATCCGAGCAGATTACCTTCTGAAATAAATTTGATTTTGCTGTCCGATCAGATTGTTATCCGACCGGATTGTCATCCAAGTCATGTGAGAGCTTTGATATCCGATCGGATGGTCATCCGATCGGATTGTCATACGAGTCATGACATAAGATGCACAGACTTCAAAAATCAAGTGATAGAACTAATTGCCATCCGATCGGATTGTCATCCAATCGGATTGCTATCCGACTCAAACATTGGCACAAATTTTGAGAAATTCATGATGGAATGGATTGTCATCCGATTTAAACAACAGTTCAAGAACATTCTAGAAACATCAAAATTTTTCTAAGGCAAAATCTCAAATTGAACACAGATCTACACAGAGAATCTCATCGTGATCAAAACCCTATGTTCAATGTTGTCTAAAACGTCCTAATCAGGGTTTAATTTCGACAAAAACTGCACCGATAGCCGCACCGTCCTAACATCAGATCTACTTGATTTTAGCATGTTATGACACAAATTAAACCGGTAAAACTATAGATCTGAACATTTCGAACACAACCCTATGATTATTTCTCATCAAAACTGATCAAAACTTCCTAGATCTAACCTAAAGACTCCGACAATGACGTCAACGTCAAGAACGTTCAACAAACATCAGATTTTAACAGATTTGAGTAAGAAATACATACCTTTGCCATTGTGAAAGTTGTGCAAACCAACAATCCAAAGATTTGTGCAAAGAAATCCGAAGAAAATAAGATCAGAAAATCAAAGTGTGTGAGAGAGAAAGAAGGTTGTCCGAGCGGGTAAGATTTGACTAACCTTTGACCCTCTATATATAGTGATGCATGAGTCGGATGGTCATCCGACCAGATTGTAATCCGAGTGGATTGTCATCCGAACGGATTGCAATTCGAGTGAGGCACACTATTTGACTTTTTAAAACTTTGACTTTTTGACCTTTTAACATTTTCTCAAATTTTATCAGTTTTTAGAAATCCACTTGAGTATCTAGGTTCAAGTTAATGACCCTAGGTACTTAATTTGTCGACCAAGTTCAACTTAATGACCTTGGTTGACTCGATTCAAAGCAAACTGACATTTTCTTTATTCATGTTCAACCATTTTTTTTTTTTAGAAAAATTACAAGTTTCAACTTAATGAACTTGTTTTGTCTTTTCATTTCAAGATAAGTATGATTAGCTCCAAACTCATCTTCCAGCTCAGTAACTTCTTGCATCTTTCACAAACTGTGAATCTGAAGATCAGCTCTCCACTTTGGTTTGTCGGAAAATAACGCAGAAATGTAAAATCTTTTTGGATTTTTAATAAAGTTTATAAACTTGAAATGAAATACAGAAATAAAATGCATTAAACATAAACTATTTACAGACATATTTTTTGTGAGCGTGTTAGGGAATCATATCAGCTACCGACAAGTTACAAGTACCGTTAAGCTTGATTTCATACACAGCATTAAACAATTCGCTTAGATTGTCGATATACTGATCCAGTTAAATTTTCACACAAATTTCAATTTGTCCAGGATACGGATTAGATGAATTAGAGACTTAAACTTATACATGTGTCCCACCTCTTGAATATACTCCTGTATCCAGATCCCAATATTCAGTCTTACAGGTGAGTATACCACAGATGATATCTGTAAGGTGAATAAATTATGTAATAGTACGAAACCGTGAGAGCTCAGGTCAGAACTTCCGTTAAGCAGAGAGATGACGGTTCGACTTGGGTGGGTCCCCTTTAGAGGATCTTTTGTTACAACAGCATTGATTAGCAATTTTATTTTCTTATCATTTAATGCTGAGGGCGGCGCTATATTTCAAGCATGCGGTAAAGTATTCTCCGGGGACTAGGCCATTGCTTCCGCAAAATCAGAAGTCCCGGGATAATACCCCAGATATCATTGAGTATAAAGACCTAGTATCTCAGAAAGAGTGATCTTTCAAACAAGATTTCAGGGGTTACCTATATATCCAAGTAGTGTTCCCCACGAAATAAGCAAGTAAGATTTAGGTTTATATCCCGAACAAACCTACTAAATGTGTAAAAACCTATCGGCATATCATCAACGAGACTGTTTAATGCATTTAAACTTTCCATTTCTTTAGCATACCGTAACTGTCTAGCTGATGTACTATCATTTTCCCTTTTTACACAAGCTCTTTTTGAATTTTTATCATGTTTTTGGGTTTTTAAATTTTTTATTGTTTTTGTATTTTCTAAAAATATAACCTATCTCCCCCTAAAGACCAAAACAAGTAAAAAATCGACAAACCATTGCAGATTGCTTTTCAACATCATCTACTGTGGTACCTTCATCGACGCCAATGATTTCCTCCGCATCCGATAGTAACTTCATACCATTAAGTTTCAAAAGATATTGAAAACGTGTTTTGTCAAATGCTTGGGTATGCAAGTCAGCTTTTTGTTCATCGGTGTGGATTTTTTCTATTCGTATCAACTTCTTCTCAAAACAGTCTCGGATGAAGTGATGACGAATTTCAATGTGTTTCGTTTTAGCATGATGAACAGGATTTTTTGTTATGTTTATAGCTGCCTCATTATCAACAAAGATAGGGGAGTTAAGAAATTACAAACCGTAATCTCGCATCTGTTGCTGGATCCACAATATCTGAGAGCAGCAGCTGCTAGCAGATACATATTCGGCTTCACATGTGGATAAAGCTACAGAGGTCTGCTTCTTGCATTGCCAGGTGACCAATCGTGATCCGAAAAACTGGCACCCCGCTGTTGTTGATTTAGCGTTGACTTTGCAGCATCCGAAATCGGAATCAGAATATCCTTCGAGCGTGAAATCGCCTACTTTTGGATACCACAACCCTAGTGATGGAGTTCCTTTCAGGTAGCGTAGAATCCTTTTCACAATTACCATATGCGAGGCTCTAGGATTTGACTGAAACCGAGCTGCGAGGCAAGTTGGATACATAATATCCGGTCTTGATGCCGTCAAATACATTAACGAACAATTCATGGAGCGATACATTGTTTCATCTACCTTCTCTCCGGTGAGATTAGGGTTTATTCCATGGTTCGTCGCTAATGGGGTGGACATTGGTGATATTCCTGACATCCAGAATTTCTCCAGAATATCATGAACGTACTTTGTTTGATGTATGAACGTTCCATCGGGAAGTTGATCAATATGAAGCCCCAAGAAGAACTTCATCTCACCCATTGATGACATTTCAAACTTCTGCTTCATAACCTTTTCAAAATCTTTGCAGAGTTGTTCATTTGTAGACCCGAAAATTATGTCATCCACGTAAATTTGGACTATCAGAAGATGGCCGTCGACTTCTTTTGTGAATAGAGTGGCGTCTATCTTTCCTCGGATGAAGTTGTTAGCTAACAGATGTTGAGACAAGGTCTCATACCAGGCTCTCGGGGCCTGATGTAAGCCGTATAACGTCTTATCCAAGAGATAAACTTTATCTTTGTGAATTGGGTCGGTGAAGCCCGGTGGCTGTCCGACATAAACCTCCTCTTTCACCTTGCCATATAGAAACGCCGAATTCACATCTAGCTGAAAGACTTTAAATCCTTTCCATGATGCAAATCCTAGGAAGATTCTGATCGCTTCAAGTCTTGCAACAGGGGCGTATACTTCTGTGAAATCTATTCCCTCCTGCTGACTGAAACCTTGAACAACGAGTCGAGCTTTGTTGCGAATGATAACTCCTCGATCATTTCTCTTACATTTAAACACCCATTTGGTGGTGATCTTCCTGTGACCATCAGGCAAATCCACTAACTTCCACACACCTAACTTCTCGAATTGGCTCAGTTCCTCTTACATCGCATTGACCCAAGAATCTTCAGTAAGCGCCTCTTTATAAGTCCTTGGTTAAACCTGCGAGATAAAGCAACTTAGTGAAAAATCAGTTTGTAATGGAGCAACTTTTGAATAAAAACATGTAAGCCCTTGATCAAGTTGTCTTCGAGTGCGGACGCCTCACTGCAACTCTCCGATTATCAACTCCTCTGGATGATATGAAAGTGTTCTTGGCATCACCTCGCCTGAAACATCTACCTCGCCTTTCAGATTTGTGACATTTTGATTTGCATCTTGTTCATTGACTGGTATTGTTTGATCTGACAACTGAATTTGCTCCCCCTCAGAATCTGAATCATCACGATCAAATATTGGTCTGTTCTCAGATTCTTGATTATCATTCTCTACCATCTGATTATCCTGAGCAACTTCATTTTGTAGAATATCGTCATGTTCTCTAGCATTGCTTGGTCCTGCTTCATCATCATTTGATGCTTGTTGTTTGCGATAAGTTTCTGCTGGGAATATTTCATCTGATTCTTCATACTCTCTCAGAATATCCAACTCGTCAAAGAACTCTGGTTCATCCTCCATGTTGAAGGAATCCCACAAAGTATCATAATTGAAACGCCATGGGTCGCCGGGATTCTGCGGTGGCATTGTATGGCCCTGACATTCAACATTGTATACTTCAATGATCCACTTTAAACTTGGAACAAAGACTCATTTTTGTGGACTAGAATAACCCACAAATATTCCTTCAATGCTCTTTGGACCAAACTTCCCAAAAGGCTCTAAAACTGTGCAGGGAGACCTAAACGGTTCCAGATACTTCAGGTTAGGTTTGCTGAGATTTATCAGCTCAAAACACGTCTTGTTGAATTTCTTTACTGTGAGAACCCGGTTGAGAGTATAACAAGCGGCTGACACTGCTTCTGCCCAAAAGTTGATTGGTAGCTTTGAATCAGCAAGCATTGTTATTAGTGTCCTGTTCTTTCGTTCTGCTACTCCATTTTGTTGTGGAGTATAAGGAGCACTAAATTCATGTAATATTCCTTTTTCATCACAAAATTCTTCCATTCGGTTGTTCTTAAACTCTGTAACGTTGTCACTTCTGATTCTTCTGATACGAGCTTGATACAAATTTTCAATTTTTCTGAACAACGCCATCAAACTTTCAAAAGTCTCATCTTTAGACTTCAAGAATAATACCCACGAAAATTTGGAATAATCATCAGTAACCACAAGACAGTAAAGTTCTCCTGTAATACTTTTGACATTCATAGGACCAAACAAATCCATGTGAAGTCTCTCCAGAGGTCTTGAGACTGAATTGACTTGTTTTTTAGAGTGTGACTTCTTCTTTTGCTTGCCTTTGATGCAACTAATGCACTCCCCTTCCAGATGAAAACCTTTAATGTGAACACCCAGAAATAAATCATTATGCACCAGGTGATTCATTTTTCGTAGGTGAATGTGGCCCATCTTGCGATGCCACAACTGTGATTCTTTCTTCGTTGCTCTAGACACGAAACAATGAGCCTGACCCGTTGTTGTAGTTGCTAAACTCATGTCCAATACATACAGATCATTCACTCTAGGTGCTCTCATGATAATCCATTCTTCAGGGATAACAAAGCCTGGCTTCAAGATCAAACATTCTTTATCTGTGAAGTGAGTGGTATACATCCTGTCACAAATCTGCGAGATACTCAGCAGATTATTCTCCAGCTCAGCAATGTAGTTAACTCTTTTAAACGTGACGATCCCATTGGATAACGTTCCTTCACCAACAATTCTACCACCTTGGTTACCTGCAAACCCTACATAACCTCCATTGAAATTTCTAACATCATACAGCAACGCTGTCTTCCCTGTCATGTGTCGAGAAGCTCCACTATCCATAATCCAACGTGAAATGGATCTTGGAAGCTCCTGCACATATCACAAATATTTAGTGAGATTTTGTTGCCACCCAAGCCTCTTTTGACTCGGGTAACTTGACATTAATGTGTGTTTTAGAAGTGTAAAGTGGTGGAAAATTCATATCATTTATCTTCATGCTCTCCTCAGATCCAATCTCAACCTCTTTGAGTAAGGAGAATTCATTTTTCGGAGGTGGACTAGATGATTGGTTTTTCTTTACCACATACTTCTTTTTAGAAGTCGATTTTTGTTTTTCTAGTTTCTCATATAAATCCAAAGGTACATACATCTTCTTGGTTGAAGATGATGGTTTTTCAGTCTCAGACACCTTTGGTTTTAGAGAATTTGCTTTGTTGTCAACAGTTTTTGGCTTCCATGTTTGTTGAGGTGATGCAACCCGTCTGTAAAATTTGTCATTTTTAGTTACCAAATTCTTAACAGGTTCAGTTTTGATCTTGGAGTTATCACTTTTCAAAACCTTTTTCTCAATAAATCTCTTGTTTTGAAAATTCATTTTCTGATAACTCTTACCACCCTGATAACCACCGACCATTTGTTTCGGTTGTTGTTATAAAAACGTTGTGGAACAACAGGTTTCTTATAGTAAGCTTTATCTTTCTCAAAATTCATTTGCCTCTTTGTCTGATTCAAACCTTCTACTTCAGACAAGTCAATTTCAACCAATTTGAAAACATTTTTCAATTTTTTCACATTAACATTCTCCAGAGGAAACTCAAAATCTGAATACAACTTATCAGATCCAGCCATCTTGTACATCACAAGACCCGGTTCATCACCTAAGTTGTTTTTAGATTTTGGTTTCAGAATGTAATTGTTCAGAAAACACTCTTCATCCTTAGTTGAATCACTATCCAAAACACTTTCAGCCATGCCTTTAACAATCTCAGTTTGAACACTATCATCAGATGATGATGAAGAAAATATCACAGCAATTGACTCTGGAAGTTTTATCTCATTTGTTTCAACTTCATCATTAACCAACCCTGATTGTTTCTTTGAAAAATTGTTTAGAACTGGTGGCGGAACTGGATGAAACCCGACCCCAGTTCCATCACAGTATACATCTTCGCCTGCTTTGTTTTTCCCAATGGGTTTGGGAACAATGTGTTGCAAAACAAAGCTTGCAGAGTTGTAACTATTCAGTTTCAAATTAATACGCTCATTCTCAATCTTAGCTTCTTCAAACTGAAGCTTCAATTTAGCAATCTCATCCAATTGTTTGTTGATTATTTCTTCTTTAACCCTCAAAACACCTTGCAAATGACAATTTTCTTTGTATGTTTTACCGTTTCTGTCATCAGAATCTTTTACCGTGCATTTTAGCTTCTCAAAACTTTCAGAAATTTGACGATTTTCAAGAATTAGTTTTTCATTTTCTTTCCTAACTCTTTCTATGTCAATTTTATCAGTTTCGATTTTGTCAGTTAATTCTTTTAATCTGTCATTCGAAGCTTTCAACATTTTATCACGGTTAAGAATCTGATCCTCAACACTTCGGACACTAGCAGTCAGATCATCAACTTTCTTACCATTGAGATAAGTGATTCTACAAACTTTGCACTCTTTCATGCAATTTTTGCAGTCAATGTCACCATTTGCTTTCTTACCTGACGCCCTCGTTGACGCATTTGAACTGACCTGGCTTTTGGACTCAGATACGGATTTAGAGTCTACCTCAAGTTCCTTAGCAGCCAGCACTTTGTCAGCCATCTTTCTGAAGTTTTCAGCATTCAACTCTTGTGATGTATCAATGATCCCATCATCAATCTTCTTTGACTTTTCTTCCTTTTCTTTTTCTTTCTCTTCTTTCTCTTCTCCACTTCCCCACCATTTTCTTTGCCAACCCTCTTCTTCTTCAGCAATTTGTTGAATTATGGTTTCAAGATCGAGGGTCTTATAGTCAATAGCGATGTTTCCCATGAGGTCAAGATAGCATTCTCTGTCTGGATCCCATCTCTTTGCCCTTTTTGCTTCAGTGTATATATCATAAATTCTGATCATTCTGTTTTGAGCTATCATCTTTCTGTTGACATACTTTTCTTCTTCATTTATGTTGTCTTTAAAAGGAACAGGTTCAACAGTCTTTGCCATAAAAGCATATCCAACCGCATCCTCCTCTGGTAACAACTAGCTCCAGTCAAAACCTTCATCGTCATGAATCACATCGAGAGCTCTGGATTTTTCTTTATTGTCCTCAAGTTGTTTCATTCTGGGCGGTTCTGATTTATTCTGATGATAAATCGCTCTCTTGTAGTAATCTTCTTTGAACGGATTTTCAGAATCATCAGCATAAGCATTCTGGCACTCTCTTTTGAAATAACCTTTCTGTTTACACTTGAAACAGGTCACTTTTGACTTGTCAAAGCCTAACTTGGTTGATGGTCCACCAATAGACTTTCTTCCTGTAATCTCCATAAAACGATGTGCTCTTCTCACTGCACTGACCATACACCACCTTATGTCAATCAATTCCATATCCTCAGGATCTATTTGATCATAGTCTTCCTTCGTTAGGTTGGTGTTGCCTATCTTGCCTGCCACGAGGCTCTCATACGATTCTAGCACAGAAGCTAAGAAAACCATCTGTTGCTTTGCAGACTCCTCGCTGAAGTTTTGAGCGTTCTTTAAATCCACAGCGATATTGCATTGAAATAAGTTCTTTGCAGCTGATTGGTTTGAAGTAGACGAAGAGCCACTGTGAAATCCACTGCTCAAACTTTCTTTGCTTGTTTCTTTGCTTGATGTGTTGGAATTTTCAGCAGAAAAGGCTGTCTTGGGAGATGTATTCTTTGGAATCATGCTTTTTGGATAATACAACTCCAAATTCTGCTAATATGACGAGTGATTGACTTTCTGGGTTCTCTTTATCTCCAGTTCGTGACTCTCTAGTCTCTCAATAAGCCTATCCACTGTCATCTCTTCAGTCTTGATAGTATTCTTGAGCATTAACGCGTAGTATTGCCAATCCATCTCATCTGGCAACGAATCAAACAATTTTTCGACTAACTCTTCTTGAGAATAGGTAATTCCACATCTCACCAACTCTAACTTTAAGTGCCCAAACCTCTCAATCATCTTACAAACTGATTCATTTTTTAAACAACCAAATAAATCAAACTCTTTTCTTAGCAGTTTCCTTTTGTTTTTCACTATTTCTGTACTTCCCAAGCATTTTACTTCTAACTTTTTCCACAGATCTTTAGCATTGGTATACTCGATCAAAGATATTATATCTTCTCGAACAGACTGAAACAGCAATGCGATGCATTTTTGCTCAGCAACAAAAACTTCTATTTCTTCGCTTGATGTCAAATTTTCACCATTTTTCCCTCCATCACTGTATCCATTCTTTAGACTTTTCCAGTTGCTATACGCAAATGCCTTTAGCCATTCTTCAAATTTCTTGGCCCACCGACTGTACTCTTCGATCGCCATCAACTTTGGGGGTTTGTTATATGTTTCGTATGCACTTTCCACACCTAAAGCATCCGTCAAAGTTTTCTTTGCATTTGAAGTGTTCTCATTGGTGTTGCTAGAAGTACCATCATCTCCAGAGTTTCCAGCAAAGGCATACATATCACTGAAAGGATTCATGAATTCGTCCATCTTTCAAGTACCTGAAACAATCAACAAACACTTAGAAAATTTTTGTAAATTTCAAAAAATTTTAAAATAAAACTCCTGGATCGGATGATGATCCGATCGAGTCACTATCCGAACAAGTGACACAGGCTATCCGACCGGATGGTAATCCGCTCGGATGGTGATCCGTTCGAGTGACAAGTTTGACTTTGAAAGTTGACTTTTCAACCTTTCACCGCTCGGATGGTGATCCGACCGGATGACAGGTTAGAAGTGTAAATGATATAAAGAACTTTTCAAATCCTATCTGATCGGATTGCTATCCGATCGGGTGAGATGATGACGTAAGCTGAAGTTCTTGATCAAACAGAATCACACCACTTGGATAGTAATCCGAGTAAGTAACACTGATGATGTCAGCAAACAACTAGCAGATACTAACTAATCCAATCCGTTCGGACAGCTGTCCGAGTGAGTGGATGACGTCAGCACATATGAACAGCTAAACATGGTTTATGATGAATTTGATCTAGTTTTAGGTTGAATTTGATTATGAAACTTAGTAGGATTATACTTTGATTGATTGCGAATCAAATGATATCGATTTTATCAATTTTTAACCGTAGATTCTTGTTCAATTTTAAGTTTTTCTGATTTTAAGGTAACAAACTGCGAAATATTGCAAGAAATGAGTAGAAAGAGAAGAAATATGTCAAATCTCCAGTGAGATTTGAAACTGATCGGCAAGAAATTTCAAATCTTCGGTGAAATTTGACTCTAATCGGCAAGTGAAACTCGAATTCCGGTGAATTCGGTGTCCTTGATCTCGATTCAGCTCCCTGGACGCTCTGATACCACTTGTTGGTCCCGTTGCACAGGATCTAATCGTAAGGAACAAGATGAATCGACTTTGTCTAATGTGCGGAATCCATTATGACAAATCTCAGATGATCAACACAGAATTCAACGATTAAACACGGTCTGTTCTTTCTATTAGTTGTTCTGAAAGTACAAAGCTCCAGTAGAAGATAGACACTGGTCAGGTTCTCGCTTGAGTCAAAAAAAGTTCTGAAAGTAATACCCGGACAAGGTATTTATAGACAACTCAGGAAGTGTTAAGTGTTGTCCGCTCGGATAACAAGCTATCCGATCGGATGAGTGCTATCCGATCGGATAACAATCTGATCGGATGACATCAGTCAACAAAAGTCAACACTTTTACATTTATGCCCCGTTTCCTGAGTTATCGATCTATCTACATACACATATTACATAATTGTTTACAAAAACACAAATATACAAAACATGACTACATGCTTACGGAAGCTACATACGTTATGCACTAACAAATAGTTCAAAACCCAAATCAAAACCCATGCAAGCTCCTGCTAAACCTAGTGACCTGCAAAGCATGTAGTAACGAGTCAACAACAAAGTTGAGCGAGTTCACAGTTAGGTGTTTGTTCAAGTTATTCCAAAGACATAGTTTCCTTTAACTGGCATCCTTGCCGTGGGGGTTACCCCATAGTTGAAAACGTTATTTCTTTATTCCATTTACTCTGGCAATCCAGCCGTGGGGGCTACCCCATGTTTACACTACTAGACTCGTTACCATATCGACCACTGACTTTAGTCATGTTTATGTGCCATTAGCGTCAATGTCTATCATCATTGACGTGCCCAGATCCATTAGTACACGCCCGTCCTCTGCGACACGATGTGAGGCTTGTCAAACCTAAATAGCGTTATCTAACTAATGACCCGCTCGCCATTGGCCCGGCGATTAAGTTGATATAAAATGAGGGACTTCGTGATAGATTTTTGGTCTAGTGAAATTTAAACTGTCCAAGAGGACGATGAATTTCATTCCTTAACCCGTACTGTCCTACCCAAGCAGGACGAGGAATCCATATTCCTTAACCCATTCCCAACCCACCGTGAATTACGATGCCTTGTATAAAGTGTGAACTCACCTTAGATTAGCTCGGCAGATACACGAAAAGGTCACTTGAGTTATAAGTGGTCAACCACGTCCTAACATGGTTACCATACAAGTCAGGTCTAGTTTCAAGTCAAGCACGTATGTTTACACATAAGTTAGCTGGTTATGAACACGAATTGATCATGGCAAACGCATAATACATGTTAACACATTAACAGTAGCAGTCAAGTACTCATCATGTCCCAACTTGTGCGACCCGAAAGATAAAGCCCAATAAACAGGCGGCCCAACATATTGTGCAATCAGTATAACTTGTGCGATCCACAATGGGTTGTGCGATTGGAAACCAACCCGGCCCAATAAATAATCTGTAACAACCCTCGGTAAAATCAATACCCTTATAATATTTCCGACTCTCTGATATATTATAAAATGTCTTAATATGTCTTATATTACACCCCGTATGCGAAAACCGAGCCCAAATTATGTTATAATTTATAAAAATAAAATAAAAATGTGAAATATAAGTTGAGGCGGGCCGCCTAGACCCACCCCAACATATCAAGCGGGCCGAATTAGGACCAGAGTTTAACTCCGCTGATTCTTTAAGTTCATGCGGGCTGATTGAACATAAGCTTACATCAATGCGGGTCGCGCGGACTCAAACACGCGATTGCACCAGAGGTCAACACGTGTCGACATCGTGTCAAGTCTACTAGCTGACTAGTCAAAGCTATAGGTGGACGCGGGCCGCCTGAGGGTTAGCCTTATCGAAAGCGGGCCGCATGGAGACCAGATTACACAACTATAAATAGAACGCATCAGACTTCGTTTTCCGTCGCTCACTTTTCATTTCTCAATCTCAAATTCTGTAGTAGAGGCATTATAGTTGGGTATTATACCCCTATTTAGCGAGGTTCTGATCCATTGTAAGTATTATAACCCCGGTTTCATAACAGTTACGCTGCCCGATTGATTTAGGGTTCCGTAACAACTGTCGTGGTTCTGCCTGACGTAGTTGTTGGAATGCCGTCTCGGGGAGGGTATAATTAATAATTTAAAAAGGGTTATGGTACTAATCAATGTACGTTTGTATAAATTATAGATTATAGCCAGGAAATCCTTATGAAAAGCCTAAGACAGCAATGTGAGTTTATCCTCTTTTTGTTAACCTTTTTGGTAATATTTTACCAAACCTTAAATGTTTTACTATGAAATTAAGCGGTGATTGAGTCTTTGTAGTTCTTCAATTTATGCCGGTATTATGGGGTTTTGTATACAAAATTTACTACGAGTAGTAGTAAGTATGAATGACAGTGCATTACCATTGGACGACGAGTGAGCCAATGGGTAATTTGACCATAGCCATAGATCCGGTCGAGTGGCAAATACTGAATGAGTAATTGTGTAGAAATAAACAATGTGATCGCTCTCAATACTGTTTTAATTGATAAAATGTTTCTTGATTAAACTGGGATTCACTCACCAGTATTTCCGACTGACAAATGTTTTTAAAACGCGTTACAGGTAACACAATGTGAACAGCCAATTAATGAAAGCCAGCTGGAGAGCACTGAAGGCTTGGGAAAATGTGGCTATAAAAGTTACCTAATAAACGATGTTTTAAATTCAATAAAATAGGGTTTGTCCCTATAAATGTATTGTAATAAGAAACTTGGGTTTTGCCCATGTGTTTATTAATATCAAGAATGGTGGTTATACTCTGATAAATATTTCCTAACTACGATCCTGATGTAAATTCCGCTGCGAGACTAAATAAAAACTTATACCACCAAACTCTGTGATCACGTCCGCCCGTTCCCGGGGATCAGGGATCGGGGGTTGTGACAGAAGGTGGTATCAGAGCCTAGCCACTGGTCTGAGCCAAAGAAGTGTTCTGCTGACACTTAAATTATAAAAATTTTGTGTTAGGAAATAAATTAAGAAATACATGCATAACTGTATTTATTTGTTATGTGTTATTTGACTATTTTGTTAGTTTTCAGTATGAGTGATCAAGGACCATCTGATGTGAATCGTCAGTTATTTGATTCACCTAGGAGTGAAGGTACATCATCCCAGCCTGCCCTTTCTGGGTATATTGCTGATCAGGAAGATGGAATATTTGCCTTTAGAGCTCAATCTGAAGAACCATTTCCTACTAAGAAACGAGGATGGTTTAGTAAAGAAGCTTTTGCTCGTAGGAAGAGGATGAGAAAATTGCAACAAGCAAAGGGCTTTAGCAGCTATTAAGCGAGAGACAGATGCTCATACTCAAGATATGTTAAATAGAAGATTAGCTAATTTCCATATCTTAGCTACGATTGCTGCTGACCCAGGTCTGGAACAACTGGTAGCCCCACAACCACAAAACCCAGAACAACCCATGGAAATAGAAAATCAGGAAAACCAGGTGGAAATGCATGACTTTAATCCAGAAGAAATCCCTAGGGTACCTGCACCAAACCATTAGACCCGAATTACGACCCCTGGTGGGACGATAATAGGGACTTTGTGCAACGTTACCCTGTCCAGGACTATCCACCCATACAGAACATAGAAGTTTACCCAGGTATGGACCCTTTAGATCCCTATTACCAAGATAATTACATTAGGGAAATATTAGAGGATCCTTACCAATTTCAGGAATTGTCACCCACATATCAGGAACCCGTACCCCAGATTCCAAACCCAGTCCGAGAACCTGCACCCCCAATGAGTGCAGAAAACGTTCAAGAACTTAGGACTTTCGGGGAGGAAATTTTAGAGAGCAGTGAGTGGATGCGTCAGGTGGGAGAGCGTCTCGTATGGAAATACGATGAACGCAATATGGATTTTTGGATAAATCCATATTCGTGAATGTTAGAAGGAAGGAAGTGGTAGTAAGAATAATAATATAATAAAAATAAAAATAAATAAAATAAAATAAAATATGTGTGTACGGATGCATATTACTATTTTAATTATGTTGGTATTGTAATCTTTATTTCTGTACTAGTGTGTAATAGACGCATAAGTATATGAAAAGAGTAAAGTAGCAATGATCTACGCTTTTGACAAAACTGCGTGTCATGTGATTTACTTATATTAATATATTATTTGTGATATTAATATGGGATAAATGTTTAAAAATTCAGATGGCCGATCAAGAAAATCAAGTCAATTTGGATAATAACCCGGAAATCCAGAATGATAATATTCAGAATGACGATAATCTGAATAATGAGAATCTAAACAACAATAACAATGGAAATCAAGTGGACAATAGTGCTATCCAACATATAGTGGCACAGGGAATTATAGATGCTATGCCATTTATACTTCAAACTGTTAAGGATGCTGATAATAAAAGTAAGCATGGCAGTAAACGACCTGTTGAACCAGAAAACAGTGTGAACAATGGACTGGTATTTCAAATGCCTATTCCCAAAAGAAGAAGAACCATGCCTTATGGTTGTTCTTATAAAGAATTCTTGTCTTGTAAACCAATGGAATTCTCGGGCAATGAAGGGGCCATTGCAACTTTACGTTGGATAGAGAAGACTGAGGCAGTCTTAAGGATAAGTAAGTGTGCTGAAGAAGATAGAATACTGTTTGCTTCTAATTTGTTTAAGAATGCAGCACTAGAATGGTGGAATACTATCCTCCAAACAAAAGGAAGTGATAGAACCTATAATATGGAATGGGAAGAGTTTAAGGACAAGGTAGAAAGGAAATTCTGCCCAACCAATGAGAAAGAACAGATAGCAAACAAATTCCTAAATCTTAGAATGACTGGTGTAGATAGCAAAGGGTACACTAAGTTATTCTTTGAATATGCTAGGATAGTGCCAACTCTTGCATCACCAGAACCAGTGTTAATCTCCCGTTATATTTGGGGATTAATTAGGGAAATTAGACATGTAGTTAAGGCAGCTAGACCACAAACCATAGAGGAAGCTGTAGAACTAGCCAATACCTTGACTGATGAGTTAGTCCGTACCCGAGAAGAGGATCAAAGAAGGAGCCTAACCCAGAAATTGACTCAAGAATTTCGTTCTGGAAATTCTAACCGTGGGAAAAATATAGGTTCTACCTCTGCACCTTACTGTAGGTACTGCAAAAGAAAACATTCTGGGAGATGTTCTATATACTGTAACTTTTGCAAAATATCGGGACAAAAGGAAGAAAACTGCAGGAAGAAAGCTAATAGCAGGGTATGCTACAATTGCGGAGAAACAGGTCATATCAAGCTGAATTGCCCAAAATTAGCTCCAGCCACAGACAACAAGAATACTAAAAATGCTAGAGCATTTGTTCTGACTGCAGAAGAAGCCAAAATGATTCCAGATGTCATAGCTGGTACGTTTTTAGTTAATGATGTCTTTGCTAAAGTATTATTTGACTCTGGTGCAAACCAAAGTTTTATTAATACATCGTTTTGCAAAATTTTAAATCAGTCATTAACTAAACTACCACATGAATGTGTAGTAGAGACAGCCAATGGAGAAACCATTAGGATTTCTGAAATCTTGCAGGGAGCAAGCATAGAAATTTTAAATCAGAAATTTATTGCAAATCTTTATCCCATGAATCTGGTAGGATTCGATGTTGTTTTAGGAATGGACTGGTTAATAGCCAATAAAGCTAGTATTTTATGTGATCAAAAGTTAATCCAAATAAATTCACCAAAAGGTAAAAAGATCACAATTAAAGGAGATAAGTTCTCTAAATCCACAAAATTCATATCTGTGATGAAAACTGCAAGTTGTATAAGAAAAGGTTCTGTAGTGTATTTGATTTCTATAATCACTAACACTAAAGGAAAAGAACTAAAAGATATTCCAGTAGTATCTCAGTTTTCAGATGTCTTTCCAGAAGAATTACCAGGACTACCTCCA
Source organism: Helianthus tuberosus (assembly GCA_030545235.1). NCBI lineage: Eukaryota > Viridiplantae > Streptophyta > Magnoliopsida > Asterales > Asteraceae > Helianthus > Helianthus tuberosus. The sequence continues at coordinate 91,609,469 of CM060410.1, forward strand.
AATAGAGAAGTTGAATTCCGAATTCACCTGCTACCAGGAACATCGCCGATTGCCAAAGCACCTTACCGTTTGGCACCTGCAGAAATGCAAGAATTGAAGAAACAATTAGATGAATTGTTGGAAAAAGGATTCATACAGCCAAGTTCGTCGCCATGGGGAGCGCCGATATTGTTTGTTAAAAAGAAAGACGGATCAATGCGTATGTGCATTGACTACCGTGAATTAAACAAAGTCACGATTAAGAATCGGTACCCATTACCAAGAATCGATGATCTGTTTGATCAACTGCAAGGAGCTCGATTTTTCTCTAAAATCGATTTAAGGTCAGGATATCATCAATTAAAAGTACAGGAAGAGGATATTTCTAAAACTGCTTTTAGGACAAGGTATGGTCATTATGAATTCACTGTCATGCCATTTGGTTTAACCAATGCCCCAGCTGCTTTTATGGACATGATGAACCGAATATGTAAGCCATATTTGGATAAATTCATAATTGTTTTTATAGATGATATTCTAATTTATTCTAAGAATAAAGAGGATCATGCAAGACATTTGCACGCACTTTTAAGTCTGTTAAGAAAGGAAAAACTTTATGCTAAGTTTTCAAAGTGCGAATTTTGGTTAGAATAGGTACAATTCCTTGGACACTTAGTCAATCATGAAGGAATTCATGTAGATCCAACAAAAATCGAGGCGATTATGAAATGGAAAACCCCTGAATCACCAACCGAGGTTAGAAGTTTCTTAGGATTGGCCGGTTATTATAGAAGATTTATTAAAGATTTCTCTAGAATAGCCATTCCCTTAACTAAGTTAACTTGTAAATCTGTTAAGTTTGAATGGGGATTAAAACAAGAAGAAGCCTTTAGAATTCTTAAGCAAAGATTAACTCATACACCTATACTAGCATTACCAGAAGGAACTGAAGACTTCGTAGTCTATTGTGATGCTTCTAGATTAGGTTATGGATGTGTGTTGATGCAACGCCAAAAGGTTATAGCTTATGCATCTAGACAACTTAAGAATCATGAAGAGAATTATTCAACCCATGATTTAGAATTAGGAGCTATAATTTTTGCTCTTAAGATTTGGAGACATTACCTTTATGGTAGTTAGTTTACCATATTCACTGATCATAAGAGTTTAAGGTATGTTTTCGGACAGAAGGAGTTGAATATGAGACAAAGACGCTGGATGGAATTTCTTAGTGACTATGATTGTAATATCCAGTATCATGAAGGAAAAGCAAATGTAGTGGCAGATGCTTTAAGTCGAATGTATCATGAAAAGCCAAAAAGGGTACGTTCTCTTAAATTAAATCTGCAAGTAGATTTAAATGATCAGATAAGAGAAGCACAAGAATCAGTATTTAAGGATGATTCTGAAAAATTAAAAGGTATGCTAAAAGAATTGGAACAAGGAACAGATGGAATTTGTAGGTTCCATAAAAAGAGAATGTGGATACCTAAATTAGGAAACCTGCGTAATCGTATATTAGAAGAAGCTCATAAGTCTAAATATACGATGCATCCAGGAAGTGATAAAATGTACCAGGATTTAAGGAAAAATTTCTGGTGGATAGGAATGAAGAAGGACATAGCAATTTATGTTTCTAAATGTTTAACTTGCTTACAAGTTAAAGCTGAACATCATAAACCTTCAGGTTTGTTACAACAATTAGAAATGCCGGTGTGGAAATGGGAATTAATAACAATGGATTTTGTTACTAAATTACCCAAAACAAGGAAAGGAAATGATACAATCTGGGTGATTGTAGATAGATTAACCAAGTCAGCTCATTTCTTACCAATGAAGGAAACAATTAGTATGGAACAATTATCTAAATTGTATGTAAATGAAATTGTTTCTTTACATGGCATTCCTTTACCAATTGTTTCTAACAGAGATAGTCGATTTACATCTCATTTTTTGTCAAGTTTCCAAAAAGCAATGGGAACCAAGTTAAAACTAAGCACAGCTTATCATCCACAAACGGATGGACAAAGTGAAAGAACAATTCAGACAATGGAAGATATGCTTAGAGCTTGTGTAATTGACTTTGGAGGTAATTGGGACGATCACTTACCTTTAATAGAATTTTCTTATAATAACAGTTATCACACAAGTATCAATGCTGCACCATTCGAAGCACTTTATGGACGAAAGTGTCGAACCCTCGGTAAAATCAATACCCTTATAATATTTCCGACTCTCTGATATATTATAAAATGTCTTAATATGTCTTATATTACACCCCGTATGCGAAAACCGAGCCCAAATTATGTTATAATTTATAAAAATAAAATAAAAATGTGAAATATAAGTTGAGGCGGGCCGCCTAGACCCACCCCAACATATCAAGCGGGCCGAATTAGGACCAGAGTTTGACTCCGCTGATTCTTTAAGTTCATGCGGGCCGATTGAACTTAAGCTTACATCAATGCGGGCCGCGCGGACTCATAACACACGATTGCACCAGAGGTCGACACGTGTCGACATCGTGTCAAGTCTACTAGCTGACTGGTCAAATCTATAGGTGGACGCGGGCCGCCTGAGGGTTAGCCTTATCGAAAGCGGGCCGCATGGAGACCAGATTACACAACTATAAATAGAACGCATCAGACTTCGTTTTCCGTCGCTCACTTTTCATTTCTCATTCTCAAATTCTGTAGTAGAGGCATTATAGTTGGGTATTATACCCCTATTTAGCGAGGTTCTGATCCATTGTAAGTATTATAACCCCGGTTTCATAACAGTTACGCTGCCCGATTGATTTAGGGTTCCGTAACAACTGTCGTGGTTCTGCCCGACGTAGTTGTTGGAATGCCGTCTCGGGGAGGGTATAATTAATAATTTAAAAAGGGTTATGGTACTAATCAATGTACGTTTGTATAAATTATAGATTATAGCCAGGAAATCCTTACGAAAAGCCTAAGACAGCAATGTGAGTTTATCCTCTTTTTGTTAACCTTTTTGGTAATATTTTACCAAACCTTAAATGTTTTACTATGAAATTAAGCGGTGATTGAGTCTTTGTAGTTCTTCAATTTCTGCCGGTATTATGGGGTTTTGTATACAAAATTTACTACGAGTAGTAGTAAGTATGAATGACAGTGCATTACCATTGGACGACGAGTTAGCCAATGGGTAATTTGACCATAGCCATAGATCCGGTCGAGTGGCAAATACTGAATGAGTAATTGTGTAGAAATAAACAATGTGATCGCTCTCAATACTGTTTTAATTGATAAAATGTTTCTTGATTAAACTGGGATTCACTCACCAGTATTTCCGACTGACAAATGTTTTTAAAACGCGTTACAGGTAACACAATGTGAACAGCCAATTAATGAAAGCCAGCTGGAGAGCACTGAAGGTTTGGGAAAATGTGACTATAAAAGTTACCTAATAAACGATGTTTTAAATTCAATAAAATAGGGTTTGTCCCTATAAATGTATTGTAATAAGAAACTTGGGTTTTACCCATGTGTTTATTAATATCAAGAATGGTGGTTATACTCTGATAAATATTTCCTAACTACGATCCTGATGTAAATTCCGCTGCGAGACTAAATAAAAACTGATACCACCAAACTCTGTGATCACGTCCGCCCGTTCCCGGGGATCAGGGATCGGGGGTTGTGACACAATCCCAATATGTACACGGCCGAAACAGTTAATAAAAAAATAACTTGTGTGATCCAATAGTCTTGTGCTACTACTGGTATCTTGTGCAACTGGACTTGGGCTTTGAGGCCCAACAATAATGCAGTTCTAGTTGTTTGTGTGTGGCCCAAGCCTTTTGCGATTGGCACTATCTTGTGCGATCCACAAGTCTTGTGCGATCATGCATATCTTAGTTGTACACTGTGCTATATGTGGCTGTACCCCATCTTGTGCGATGCACCTTATGCGATCAGATCAGGCCTTGTGTGACCTGATCTTGGGCGACCGAGAGGAGTCTTGTACGATCAGGTTTACTATCCGTAATTCATGGAAATCAGTTACATCATTTATTTGCAAATCAATTCTAGCAGTTTCCATATTTGAAACCAATCGACTAACACAATCAATAGTTTCTAATCAACCCGTTATTCGATCAAACATGATTTTATCAACTAATTTCTTATGAACCCTAACCATGTTCAAAGCATAAACAACATCTTATACATTCAAACTATCAGATTTAAAGCTTTCAACGTCATCAAGCAGACAGTCCGAAAAACAGAAACATAACAGCTGATTAATATCTATTCGGTTCTAGATCATTTATCATACAAATTCCGAATCATATGAACATTATCAAATATACATGTGAGCCGATTTTATGAACACAAACCCTTAACAATTTTCATCAAAATCAAACACATAACATCCCTAAATCATCATGTAAAACATGTAAGCCAACACCTCATCAACCATGAAATCAAAAGTAATACACTAACCGGTTGAAGAATGGAACGAGGGTTGATCCGAATGGGAAAGCTTCGAGAGAGGTGGGATGTTGTTGCCGTCGGGTTTGAGAGGAGAGAAAGAGAGAGTAGGGTTTGTGTGTATGATTTAGTTTTGCAAGTTATGAGAGGTATACTCTCTTCTCATGGTGTTATGTGCAACAAGGGAATGGGCCAAACCCATACATGGGTTGCCCTTATGGTTCGAGTACAAGAATGTGGCCCGAATGGGCTTGTGCGATCAGGTTGTGTTGTGCGATCGATTCGTTTAATGCTATAATACTATATACATACATTCGTTACACATATTCACATAACATAACAAGATCAAACATAACATTCAACCAAGTTCACCTAATCACATAACGTTCCCACTGGTTACATCAAAGTAAAAAGAGAGGTTTGAAATACGAATTGTCACATTATCCCCAAGTTGAAAGAAAATTCGTCCCGAAATTTGGTACGTACTCACTGAGGAAGCTAGTTAAGTTGCATGGTTTCCTGGTTTTCCTGGGGTGTCACATCCTTCCCCCGTTGGTTTGGAATTTCGTCCCGAAATTCCGCAGTAGCTTCAGCCTCAGTAGTGGTTGTACTGTTCTCGAACAATTGGGGATACTTTTGTTTCATTTGGTCTTCGCGCTCCCAGGTGTACTCTGGGCCACGACGGGAGTTCCAACGAACTTGAACGAGAGGAATTCTAGTACGCTTGAGAATCTTCACATCTCGGTCAGTAATCTCTACTGGTTCCTCAACGAATCGTAACTGATCGTCGATAGTGAGCTCCTTCAAAGGAACTATGAGGGTCTCATCTGACAGACACTTCTTCAGATTCGACACGTGGAAAACGTTGTGATGTCGAATGGTCCAACGTATCGCGGGTTGAGTTTGCCATATTCACATAACATAACAAGATCAAACATAACATTCAACCAAGTTCTGCGGGTAAGTTCAGTTTGTAGGCCACCTTGCCTATTTTCTCTATGATGTCGAATGGTCCAACGTATCGCGGGTTGAGTTTGCCTCATTTGCCAAGACGGACAACACCTTTCCAAGGTGAGACTTTGAGTAGCACTCGATCCCCAACCTGGAACTTGAGTGATTTCCTGCGCTTATCAGCGTAGCTTTTCTGATGGTCACGAGCTGCCGCTATGCGTTGCCGTATCTGAGCAATCCTTTCTGTCGTGTCTACCACAAGTTCTAGGCCAGTGATCTGGTTGTCGCCAACCTCTGCCCAGCAAAGAGGTGATCAGCATTTACGTCCGTACAATGCCTCAAACGGAGCGGCCTGGATACTGGTGTGGTAACTGTTATTATACGAGAACTCCACTAACGGGAGATGCTTTTCCCAGCCGTTACCAAAGTCGATTACACATGCCCTAAGCATGTCTTCAAGGGTTTGGATGGTGCGTTCGGACTGCCCATCCGTCTGCGGGTGATATGTTGTGCTCATATCTAATCGAGAGCCAAAAGACTTGTGCATTGCTTGCCACAATTCAGAGGTAAAACGCGCATCACGATCTGATATGATAGAGGTTGGCACTCCGTGCCTCGAAACTACTTCCTTCAAGTAAACGTCTGCTAAAGTAGAGAACTTGTCTATTTCTTTGATAGCCAAAAAGTGTGCAGACTTTGTGAGTCGATCCATGATCACCCAAATTGTATCATTTCCACGTTGAGACCTAGGCAGGCCAGTAACGAAATCCATGGAAATTTGCTCCCACTTCCATTGTGGTATTTCTGGTTGTTGGAGTAGGCCCGAGGGTTTCTGATATTCAGTTTTGACTCTCGCACAAGTCAAACACTTGCTAACATAAGTTACTATATGAGCTTTCATGCTAGGCCACCAGTATGTAGTTTTGAGATCGTGGTACATCTTATCCGAACCAGGATGTACTGAGTAACGAGACTTGTGTGCTTCATCCATCACAAGTTCGCGTATGTTTCCATAATGTGGGACCCAAATGCGTCCTGTTACGTAGTAGGTGTCGTCTCCCTATTGTTCTAACCGTTGCCTTGAGCCGCGTAGGGCTTCAGCCCTGACGTTTTCTGGTTTCAATGCTTCTGCCTGAGCATCTCGTATCTGGGTAGGAAGACTAGATTGGATGGTGAGTTGTAACGCACGCACGTGTTTAGGTGTAGTATCCTTTCGACTAAGGGCTTCAGCCACAACATTGGCTTTTCCCGGATGGTACTTGATTACGCATTCGTAATCATTCAAGAGCTCGACCCATCGACGTTGTCGCATGTTTAACTCCTTCTGTTTGAAGATATGCTCGAGACTCCTGTGATCGGTGTAAATGGTGCACTTGGTACCGTACAGGTAATGTCTCCATATCTTAAGTGCGAAAACAACAGCTCCCAGCTCCAAATCGTGTGTAGTGTAGTTTCTTTCGTGAAGTTTAAGTTGGCGTGACGCGTAAGCAATGACCTTGTCACGTTGCATCAACATGCAACCAAGTCCTTGGATGGATGCGTCGCAGTAAACTACGAAATCGTCTGTGCCTTCAAGCAATGAGAGGATAGGTGGGCTATAAAGTCTATCCTTTAAGTGCTGAAACGCGATCTCTTATGCATCTCCCCAACGATAGGTGACACCCTTTTGAGTCAGTGAGGTGAGAGGTTGGGCAATCTTGGAGAAATCTTTGATGAACCTTCTGTAGTAACCTGCCAAGCCCAAGAATTGGCAGATTTCTGTTGGTGTGCGGTGTGCAGGCCAGTCCTTGATCGAGTCTACCTTGGATGGATCAACGTGAATCTCGTCCTTGTTTACCACGTGGCCTAGGAAATGGACTTCACGAAGCCAGAAGTCACATTTCGAAAACTTAGCATAAAGCTGTTATGCTCGAAGAAGTTCCAGAATTAGTCATAGATGTTGCTCATGTTCCTCCTGACTCTTAGAATAGATCAGGATGTCGTCAATGAAAACAATAACAAACTTATCCAGGTAAGGCTTCCACACTCTATTCAAAAGATCCATGAAGATCGCAGGTGCGTTTGTCAACCCGAATGGCATGACCAAAAACTCACAGTGCCCATAACGAGTCCTAAAGGCTGTTTTGGAGACGTCCTCTTCTCGGACTCTCAGCTGATGATATCCCGAGCTCAGGTCAATCTTTGAATAGAAGCTCGATCCTTGCAGCTGGTCGAATAGGTCATCAATACGTGGAAGAGGATAGCGATTCTTCACGGTCACTTTGTTGAGCTCGCGATAGTCGATACACATACGGAAGGTACTGTCCTTCTTCTTCACAAACAAGACTGGAGCTCCCCAGGGCGAAGAGCTAGGACGAATAAAACCTTTATCCAAGAGCTCTTGTAGTTGCGTGGACAGCTCTTCTAGTTCTGATGGGGCTAAACGATAAGTTGCACGAGCTATTGGCGCTGCTCCAGGAGCTAGCTAGATTTAAAACTCGACTTGTCTATGAGGCGGAAGGCCAGGTAATTCGTCAGTTAATACCACTGGAAAGTCGCGTACAATCGGAATATCTTCTATCTGCTTCTCTTTCTTCGAGGTGTCTGTTACGAGAGTTAATATGGCAGTGTGGCCCTTTCGCAAACACTTCTGGGCCTTAAGGAAAGAAATGATGCCCACTACAGCACCACTTTTTTCGCCATGAATCACCAAAGGTTCTTTACCAGAACGAGGGATGCGGACAATCTTTTCCTTGCATAGAATCTCTACTTGATGTTGGGATAACCAATCCATCCCAATAACAATGTCAAAGCTACCAAGAACGATGGGAACAAGATCGATAGGGAAAGTCTGACCGACAAGAACAATATTACAACCCTTAACTATGTGTGAGGCTTCAAGACTTTTACCATTCGCTAGTTCTACAATGTGCTTGGTGTTTAAAAGTGTTGGGGTACGCTTAAGCATTTGACTAACTTTTAAGGACACGTAGCTAGTATCGGCACCTGAATCAAATAAAACAGAAACATAGAAGTCGTCCAGTAGAAACTTACCCATTACGACGTTGGGATCGTTCCTTGCATCTCCTTGACCAATCACGAAAACACAACCCCTGGCACCGTTGCCACCGTTGTTACCCCCGTTGTTTCCATTCCCCTGATTATTATTATTATTGTTGTTGTTCTGATTTTGGTTCAGCTGGGGACAGTCTCTCTTGAAGTGGCCTTCAGCACCACACTGAAAGCACCCTTTGTTGTTACCTTGTTGCTGCTGCTGCTGGCGTTGATTCTGTGAGGCTTGTTGTTGCTGACGATTCTGATTCGCGGGGCGTAAACTCCTGCAATCTTTTGCGGCGTGGCCTGGCTTGTTGCACCAGTGATAGTTACTCCTGGTGCATGGCCCGCTGTGGTGTAGGTTACAGCGATTGCATTTGTGGTGAATTCCCCTGTACCCACCTTGACTTTGACTACTAGTTGATTGCTGACCATGGCTCCTGTAGTCGTCAGTCCTTCTCTGCTGAGACTGGGACTGAACAGAAGTTGAACCTTTGCTTGAAGTTCCTTCCTATTTACGCTTGTTGTCGTTGGGAGTATCAGAAGTAGTAGCACTATTACACTTTGGTAACCTGTTATGGTCCACCGCCTGATCAGTGAGACGATGAGCCAATTGAACAACTTGCTGGATGGTGGCGAGGTTAGCTGAAGTCACATGACTTTGAATCTCTGGCACTAAACCCTTAAGGTACAGCTCGATACGTTTGATGGGAAGAACCACCATAGTAGGACACAAGATAGCCAGCTCGTTCGATCTCTTCATGTATGCTTCAATTTCTGACCCCGTCATCTTTAAGTTGAAGAACTCTACCTCCAGCTTGTGAATATCATCACAATTGCAGTACTCTTCCTTGATCAGTTCCTTAAAATTGTTCCATGGGGTGGCATTAGCAGCAACCAACCCCAGCATTTGGACCTGAGCGTTCCACCACGTGAGCGCTACACCCTCGAGAGTACCAGTAGCATACTTCACCCTGCGAGCTTCAGGGCATTCACACATCTCAAAAACATATTCGAGCTTCTCAAACCAGTGGAGGAGACCTACAGCTCCTTCGGTACCACTGAAGGTACTAGGTCGACAGTCCATAAAGGTCTTGAAAGTGCATACAGGAGGTTATGCAGGTTGACCTACCGTAAGAGTAAGAAAGGACAAAGTTTTACGCAAATGACCACTTTTGAGCATTTGACCCGCGAACGTGCATTCCTAGTATCTTTACTCATGTCTAATGATTCCATAATCTTTATGCAAGTTCCTAAACGACCCCTATGAGTTGTTTGCCCAATATACCCTTCAAGGGTATTTTGGTCAACTTTAGTCCCTCACTTCACGATGAAGGACTTTCGCTAAATATCTTAACCAAAATTGTATGTTTAACCAAAAAGCTTAGTTATACGTACCTGGCTCGGGTCAAAGTATTGACCCGTTTATTTAACTTTTGCTTTAAATCTTTATAGTTAAAGCAACGCAAGCTTATTTTATTTCCTGTTATTACACAACTCAACAAGCAATTATCAATGTTATTATCAAATGGCGTTACCCACACCAATTGACCTATTTAGTCAAAATGACCAATTGTCCATATGAGATGGTATTTAAGTACCATTTCATCCACTTCTAAACCTATCCCAGTTTTTCCTTGTACTCATTTTACTTAAAACCATTTTTTGTTTGTTCGTCACTACATGACCAATTTACAATTTTACCCCTTTGTCCATAACTTATAATTTCTTACCATTTCCTTTCGTTCCGACTCTCATTGAATCGTGTCGGAACATTCTATGCCAACCACTTAGTAGCATTCATATACTATACTTGCAATCATGTCATTTGTAAAAATGAAAAAGGGCGTAAGCTTTACTTACCTCGCATCCGAACTACGCTTTTCCTTTCCTTCTTGATTTGTTTGATCCGCTCCCTCATCAAGCTTCCACCTAGCTTGTTACGCGTCAAACTATCATCATCGTTTTCAAGGGGGTTAGTTTAATCATAATCTAATACGATTATTCCACCTTATGCATTTCATATCAAAATTACTACTTATCGTATTATAGGTCTGTTTGACCTTTTTAAAAGTCAAATGCCCATTAGTATGCTAATTGCATATTCGAGTTCATCAACTAGTTTTAGCATTCTTTAATTACCCGGTAGGCGTTATCTTTAGACCACCGTTTTAACCAAAGTTCTAACCACGTTTATCACATTTAGAACTCTTTTTTTTTAATCACATCTTGCATAATAGCCAAAACATCACAATTAGGTGTTTTAACTACAAAATTCTAGTTTCGAGCCTTCTTTGAGGCATTTCAACAAACACTTTAAGGGCAGAATTTTACATGTTTATTTATCAAGTCTCTAGCTTATCTCTTAGCCCTAATTTCACATAAATCAACCATCTTACAAAGTTGTTAACTTCTATAATTTCTGAAATCGCTTCAAAATTGTCAAATTATACTAGATCAACACTCTATTTCCTAGTGTTCATCAAATTTCACATAAACCACTAATCACCTACAATGGTGTTCATAGGTTTCATTACAATTTCACATGATTTCAACTTGTATTTGTCTAGGGTTTGTCCCTAGACACTATAGTTGTTCCTAGATCATCATAAGACAAACATACAACTATAATTTCAGATTTTCCCAACTACATGAGAAATTCAAGTTGAGAGTTTTTATGAAATTTTACATACCTTGTGATCCTCTTGTGATGAGGATCAGTAATCTATGCTTTAATTTCGATTTAAACTTGGATTGAGCCTTCAATTTGCAAGTTTGGTGAAGATTTAGGGTTTTGATGTGTGGGGATCGCCCCCCTGTTCTTCTTGTACGACCAGACACCTCCTTGTGGGGTGTTTGGTGTGTTTTATTTAATTAATTAAAATTAAGTTTCAATTTTTACAACTTAGGTCCCTCCATTTTGATCAACATTTAATTTAGTTGCTTTTAACCCTACTATAGGTTATTTCTAAACTATTAGCTAACTAGGTTAAAATTCCTAGTTAGTAAATTCTTGTTTATTTAAGAATCCTAATATTCACCGGGTTACTTTTACCACTAAAGGTAAATTACCCGTCTTTTAGTATAAACGTGGTTTGATTACCAAACCCGTTTTCGGGGTGTTACAAGTCTACCCCCCTTAAAGAGGTTTCGTCCTCGAAACCTTTTCTTACATAGTTCATTGAGTTCTAAACTCAATGCGTTGACCTGAGTAATCTCTTAAGCATTATTCATACTTTAACCAATTGTTAGTATTACCAGAAAAATTATGGTAATATCTTTTTGGTTACTGAACCTCTACGTACCTCATACGACGTAATGTAACTTGAAATAACGTAATTCTGTTATTTCTGCTAGTTTAGTTAACTTAGCGATTTCCATCGCTTTTATATATTGTCGAACTCTTGGTGAATCTGTTACCTTGACCCGTTTAAAGGTCTTTAGTGAAATATTTCATTTTTAGCAATAATTCCTTTTGTTTTCAGATTTATTTATTCAGTTCAGTTATACCGAATCCACCGCTTATAAGCAAACCAATTTTTATTGATTTGTATTACTGCCTTAACCGGTCTTATTAACTAGACTTATTAGTCCCGTTACTCTTCACCGCTCGCTTGGTTATAATGTGATTTTACTTCACATTACATTTCCTAACCATGATCGTGTCACATCGTGTTTAGTTTGTATCAACCTTTCATTTTCGAAAATATCACTTTTCGAATATATCGTCTTGCGCCTATCAGTGTCAAGACTTGTATCTTTCATGCTTACTATTTAAATTCCTATCAGAATTTATGTTTGTAAAAACGTTATTTCTTACTAAAACCGAAGTTTTAGTTTTAGGATCTTCTCTTAACTTTTGTCAATTATCCATACCAGGATATTGACAGTCCATGATTTATTCTTTTACAGTCTTAGTTTTATGCGGGGATTCTCAACCGATTCCCTCGCTTTATCTAATTAACCCGTAGGTTTTTATCACTTAGCCTTATGGGCTATTTTGATTAGACTTTCACCTCTTTAGGGCGAAGTCCTTATAACTTCTTTCTAATCATGACCCGTGGGTCGTTTTAGTCCCGTAGATCTTTCATTTGTTTATAACCCTAAAGGTTATGTTGATCCCGTAGATCACTCCTTACTCATGTCATTCTTAAAATACATGTTTGGTGTCAAGGCACACTGTTTTTGTTCGAAGAATCGTTTGGTTTCAAGCTTAGGTCCCGTTAACCTTAATTGTAGTTTCATGGCTATAATTGTTTTCTTTCGGACAATTTTCCGATTTTATGACTTCTCACGTCATTTATGCGTCAGTTCTTCTTATGCTTACTGTTATTTGATTTGCATATATTCTTATTTGGTTATATCCCATTACCGGGCTCATTATTCTCTTGCATTTAACGCTACATTTATCTGGCTAGCGCTCATTTGTGCCATTCGGCGTTATATTGTATTCAACCTGTTTGACCTATTAATGTGAAATCCATCACTTATAAACAATCAACTTTATTCTTTATTCAACCCATTCGACTTCGAATAGTTGAACATATTTACTCACATTTTCTATATACGAGATTTTATAGTCATAACTCGTAATCCAAGTCCTTTGTTTTTTTTTCAACCCGCGTTCACATCTCTTGGTTTACGCATGTGTTTAATTCTTACCCATCAACCGGGTGTTTTACCGAAGTCATTATTATTGCAACCCTCCTGGTATGCATTAGGACCTCGCTTCATTTTTATATTCCGACTTTGTCCTTAAGTTTGATGTTTTACAAAAACGACCCGTTAAGGGACATATTTGCATTTTCCGGGTTCGAGTGTAAGTACACCCCCTCCCAATGCATATCTTAATCATTTTAATTGGGGTAACGTGTATCACATGATAGCCCTATGTGTTGTTTACAACACCTTAACATGCTAAACTATTAACATACATGTACTTACCGGATTTGCGATCAAGCCTCGAACCGAACACCAATCTTTATTAAGAGCATAAGGTTTAAGTCCAAGCATAGTTTTCCCACCATACTTGAATCTCTTAAACCAAGGCTCTGATACCAACTTGTAACACCCGTTCTTATAAATTAAGGTTTAACGTATCATTTACGAAAAACAATCATGTAATTAAGATTATATATGCATTGGAAATTGCGGGTTTATTAAAACTTTTTACAATTTAAAAAGTATACAACACATCATGTGTACGTTCGTCGTTTAACATAATAACGATACATAGTGCGGAAGCTTATTTCGTGATCGTGTTCGGTTCTTGCTCGCCGCTTGATCGTCCTCCGGTGCTAAAATTTACCAGAAACTCATAAAACATGAGTTGGATTAGTCATACGTAGCTTAAAACGTATTAGAACGGGTTCGCAACGCAAAATAAATTAAAATAAACATTTTTCGCAAAACTGGCACGTGCTCGCGTAGCGCCACTGCCAGTCGCGCTACGCCACTGCCTAATTTCATCAGAACTGTTGCAGCTGGTTGCTGCTTATTCCCAGCACGATCTGATTTCACGGAAACGGCCATAACTTCTTCGTTATTGATCCGTTTTACCCGATTTTTTTTCCTACGCGTCCGTAATTTAATCCTCCATCTTATGGAGTTAAAATCCTACATCCAGATTTACATAATTTCAGACTTTTAAGTCTTCAGCTTACTACCCTTTTTACCAACTATTGACCCGTTCATAGTTTTATCGCACCAACAAGTTTATTTGATCGTTAAACTCATGAAATTCATTATTTCAATATCCCCCATTATATTAATCTCGAATCACGAGTCTCTTAAGTAATAAAATCCAGTTTACACTTGAATGCATATTTTGACCCGTTATGGGTAGTTATGCACTTTAGTCTAGAACTTGTGCCTTACTTTTGTCGCTACAAAAGTTCCATATCAAATTAACTACAATTATTCCACCACAACTATTTTGTGGTGGATTTATCATGTTGAACCCTTTTTCCCAAATTTTACCCATCGGTTGATCATTTTACGCAAATGACCACTTTTGAGCATTTGACCCGCGAACGTGCGTTCCTAGTATCTTTACTCATGTCTAATGATTCCATAATCTTTATGCAAGTTCCTAAACGACCCCTATGAGTTGTTTGCCCAATATACCCATCAAGGGTATTTTGGTCAACTTTAGTCCCTCACTTCACGATGAAGGACTTTCGCTAAATATCTTAACCAAAATTGTATGTTTAACCAAAAAGCTTAGTTATACGTACCTGGCTCGGGTCAAAGTATTGACCCGTTTACTTAACTTTTGCTTTAAATCTTTATAGTTAAAGCAACGCAAGCTTATTTTATTTCCTGTTATTACACAACTCAACAAGCAATTATCAATGTTATTATCAAATGGCGTTACCCACACCAATTGACCTATTTAGTCAAAATGACCAATTGTCCATATGAGATGGTATTTAAGTACCATTTCATCCCCTTCTAAACCTATCCCGGTTTTTCCTTGTACTCATTTTACTTAAAACCATTTTTTGTTTGTTCGTCACTACATGACCAATTTACAATTTTACCTCTTTGTCCATAACTTATAATTTCTTACCATTTCCTTTCGTTCCGACTCTCCTTGAATCGTGTCGGAACATTCTATGCCAACCACTTAGTAGCATTCATATACTATACTTGCAATCATGTCATTTGTAAAAATGAAAAAGGGCGTAAGGTTTACTTACCTCGCATCCGAACTACGCTTTTCCTTTCCTTCTTGATTTGTTTGATCTGCTCCCTCATCAAGCTTCCACCTAGCTTGTTACGCGTCAAACTATCATCATCGTTTTCAAGGTGGTTAGTTTAATCATAATCTAATACGATTATTCCACCTTATGCATTTCATATCAAAATTACTACTTATCGTATTATAGGTCAGTTTGACCTTTTTAAAAGTCAAATGCCCATTAGTATGCTAATTGTATATTCGAGTTCATCAACTAGTTTTAGCATTCTTTAATTACCCGGTAGGCGTTATCTTTAGACCACCGTTTTAACCAAATTTCTAACCACGTTTATCACATTTAGAACTCTTTTTTTTTAATCACATCTTGCATAATAGCCAAAACATCACAATTAGGTGTTTTAACTACAAAATTCTAGTTTCGAGCCTTCTTTGAGGCATTTCAACAAACACTTTAAGGGCAGAATTTTACATGTTTATTTATCAAGTCTCTAGCTTATCTCTTAGCCCTAATTTCACATAAATCAACCATCTTACAAAGTTGTTAACTTCTATATTTTCTGAAATCGCTTCAAAATTGTCAAATTATACTAGATCAACACTCTATTTCCTAGTGTTCATCAAATTTCACATAAACCACTAATCACCTACAATGGTGTTCATAGGTTTCATTACAATTTCACATGATTTCAACTTGTATTTGTCTAGGGTTTGTCCCTAGACACTATAGTTGTTCCTAGATCATCATAAGACAAACATGCAACTATAATTTCAGATTTTCCCAACTACATGAGAAATTCAAGTTGAGAGTTTTCATGAAATTTTACATACCTTGTGATCCTCTTGTAATGAGGATCAGTAATCTATGCTTTAATTTCGATTTAAACTTGGATTGAGCCTTCAATTTGCAAGTTTGGTGAAGATTTAGGGTTTTGATGTGTGGGGATCGCCCCCCTGTTCTTCTTGTACGACCAGACACCTCCTTGTGGGGTGTTTGGTGTGTTTTATTTAATTAATTAAAATTAAGTTTCAATTTTTACAACTTAGGTCCCTCCATTTTGATCAACATTTAATTTAGTTTCTTTTAACCCTACTATAGGTTATTTCTAAACTATTAGCTAACTAGGTTAAAATTCCTAGTTAGTAAATTCTTGTTTATTTAAGAATCCTAATATTCACCGGGTTACTTTTACCACTAAAGGTAAATTACCCGTCTTTTAGTATAAACGTGGTTTGATTACCAAACCCGTTTTCGGGGTGTTACAAAGTGTGGAGTGACAGAAGAGAGTATGCACACAGAGTTAAAGCAACAGTCGTTATACTAACTAAGCATACCATGAGCAATGTACTATGTAACTAGCAGGTAGGCAATATAAACATAAATCATATCACCTATAGTGTTGAGCCTTGCACGTAAAGCGAAGCGTCGTTGTGGATCGTTGAGCACTGTACAGCTTATAGTCTGGTTTTATCAAAAAGCTTTTCCCCTTTTTAAAATCGAGTTCACTATAACCAATGGCTTTGATACCAATCTGTCACACCCCCAAAATCCACATGCGGAATATCACCGCTTGGAGGTGTGATTGACCAGGATCAAACCACCAATCATATTGAACAATATAGTAAAGTAATTAAAAGTTCAACCACACACTATGATTGGTGTCCAAAAAAAACAATTTAATAAGTCTAAGTCATCAGTGGAAGAAAATAGTTCAAAACCCAAATCATAAATTCAGAGTGTTTAAGTTCATCATGAACACTCAATGTCCATGCTCCACAACGACTCTTCCCCATGCAAGCTCCTGCTAAACCTAGTGACCTGCAAAGCATGTAGTAACGAGTCAACAACAAAGTTGAGCGAGTTCACAGTTGGGTGTTTGTTCAAGTTATTCCAAAAACATAGTTTCCTTTAACTGGCATCCTTGTCGTGGGGGTTACCCCATAGTTGAAAACATGATTTGTTTATCCCATTTACTCTGGCAATCCATCCATGGGGGCTACCCCATGTTTACACTACTAGACTCGTTACCATATCGACCACTGACTTTAGTCATGTTTATGTGCCCTTAGCGTCAATGTCTATCATCATTGACGTGCCCAGATCCATTAGTTGACGCCCGTCCTCTGCGGCACGGTGTAAGGCTTGTCAAACCTAAATAGCGCTATCGAACTAATGATTCGCTCGCCATTTTCCCGGTGATTAAGTCTATATAAAAGGAGGGACTTCGTGATAGAGTTTTGGTCTAGTGAAATTTAAACTGTCCAAGAGGACGAGGAATTTCATTCCTTAACCCGTACTGTCCTACCCAAGAAGGACGAGGAATCCATATTCCTTAACCCATTCCCAACTCACCGGGAATTACCATGCCTTGTAGAAAGTGTGAACTCACCTTATATTAGCTCGGCAGATACACGAAAAGGTCACTTAAGATATAAGTGGTCAACCACGTCCTAACATAGTTACTATACAAGTCAGGTCTAGGTTCAAGTAAAGCACGTATGTTTACACATAAGTTAGCTGGTTATGAACACGAATTGATCATGGCAAACGCATAATACATGTTAACACATTAACAGTAGCAGTCAAGTACTCATCATGTCCCAACTTGTGTGACCCGAAAGATAAAGCCCAATAAACAGGCGGCCCAACCTATTGTGCGATCAGCATAACTTGTGTGATCCACAATGGGTTGTGCGATTGGAAACCAACCCGGCCCAATAAACAATCCCAACATGTACACGGCCCAAACAGTTAGTAGAAAAATAACTTGTGCGATACAATAGTCTTTTGCGACTACTGGTATCTTATGCGACTGGACATGGGCTTTGAGGCCCAACAATAATGCAGTTCTAGTTGTTTGTGTGTGGCCCAAGCCTTGTGCGATCGGCACTATCTTGTGTGATCCACAAGTCTTGTGCGATCATGCATATCTTAGTTGTACACTGTGATATATGTGGCTGTACCCCGTCTTGTGCGATGCACCTTGTGCGATCAGATCAGGTCTTGTGTGACCTAATCTTGTGCGACCGAGAGGACTCTTATACGATTAGGTTTACTATCCTTAATTCATGGAAATCAGTTACATCATTTATTTGCAAATCAATTCTAGCAGTTTCCATATTTGAAACCAATCGACTAACACAATCAATAGTTTCTAATCTACCCATTATTAGATCAAACATGATTTTATCAACTAATTTCTTATGAACCCTAACCATGTCCAAAGCATAAACAACATCTTATACATTCAAACTATCAGATTTAAAGCTTTCAACGTCATCAAGCAGACAGTCCGAAAAACAGAAACATAACAGCCTATTAATATCTATTCGGTTCTAGATCATTTATCATACAAATTCCGAATCATGTGAACATTATCAAATATACATGTGAGCCGATTTTATGAACACAAACCCTTAACAATTTTCATCAAAATCAAACACATAACATCCCTAAATCATCATGTAAAACATGTAAGCCAACACCTCATCAATCATGAAATCAAAAGTAATACACTAACCGGTTGAAGAATGGAATGAGGGTTGATCCGAATGGGAAAGCTTCGAGAGAGGTGGGATGTTGTTGCCGTCAGGTTTGAGAGGAGAGAAAGAGAGAGTAGGGTTTGTGTGTATGATTTAGTTTTGCAAGTTATGAGAGGTATACTCTCTTCTCATGGTGTTATGCGCAACAAGGGAATGGGCCGAACCCATACATGGGTTGCCCTTATGATTCGAGTACAAGAATGTGGCCCGAATGGGCTTGTGCGATCGGGTTATGTTGTGCGATCGATTCGTTTAATGCTATAATACTATATACATACATTCGTTACACATATTCACATAACATAACAAAATCAAACATAACATTCAACCAAGTTCACCTAATCACATAACGTTCCCACTGGTTACATCAAAGTAAAAAGAGAGGTTTGAAATACGAGTTGTCACACAGACTGTGATTGGGAGTTTGAGCTTGAACTTGGATAACCAAAACCACTTCTACCAGATGATCCTCTACTTGAACTGCCTTTGGATGTATCATTTGAATTATCGGCTCTGAACGTTGTTCCAATTTTAGGTAACGGGTTGTTCGAAAGCATGCTACCATGGTAGTACAAGTTTACATTTTGTTGATAACTGACATTATTCATTTTATTCTGTTTTCTGATTTCTAATTCGTGACCCTCTAATTTCTCGATTAACCAGTTTAGAGTCATTTCATTCATTGGTTTAGTGTTTTTTCAGAACTATCGCATAGTATTGCCAAGGGCCTGTCCCTCGGTGTGGTCAGTACTCCTCCATCGTACCGGTGCGACCAAGTCTTGTTCGTTTGGTAGTGCCTCGAACAGTTTTTCGATGATTTCGTCTTGATCTTTCTTTATCCCGAACCTTTCCAGCTCTACCTTTAAGTGACAAAATCTTTCGATCATCCGGCGAACATTCTCGCCTTTCAAACAAGCAAACAGAGAAAATTCCTTCTTAAGCAACGATTTTTTGCTCTTCACTATTTCTTCACCTCCCGAACATTTTTTTCTCAATGCTTCCCACAACTCTTTAGATGTATCATACTCGAGCAATGAGATTATATCATCTTGAACCGACTGATGGAGAAGTGCAATGGCTTTCTGTTCGGCAATAAACACCTCTTTTTCATCTGATCCCAACTGTGTATGTACTGCGTTTGTTTGTGTGTACCCAACCTGAATTAACTTCCAGCTTTCATAAGCCTTCAGCCAGTTATCGAAACGTTTCTCCCATCTATTGTAGTCCTCGATGTACATTAACTTTGGCGGCTTGTTATATGTGTCATACGCATTGTCGACATTTAACGACTCAGAAATGGCCTTAGTTGCATTCTTCGGATTTGTGTCAGATGACGTTGGTTCCGAACTGTTGAAAGCATAAGTATCATAGAACTCATTGTAAAATTCACCGTCCATGATTGATACCTGAGAAAGTTAAAGAAAGTCAAATAAAATCAAACACTTTTGAAAACAAAGTCAACACAATACTGCTGGTCCGGATGGTCATGATCCGGATGAGCAAAATAGCAACAGTCTTCGGATGGACAGGTCCGGATGGACAAGTTTCCGGATGAACAACTTCCGAATGGACAATCTTCCGGATGAACAATTAAAAGCCTATACGTCCGGATGGATACTTCTATCCGTCCGGATGAACAATAATCTTTGAACAAATTACACTAAAAAACAATCTATCCGTCTGGATGAGCTACTATATCCGTCTGGATGGATGATGATGTCAGCAAACTTAGTTCTGAAGTTCATGGTTTTGCATTGATTTTAATGTGTTTAATTAGAATTAAGATCTGAAACTTTGTAGGATTGATTAAAAACACATTTCGCACATTATGTCCAAAATTTAGGTAATTTTATCCATGAATTCAGTGTCCAATTTGTGTTTTTGTATGAAAAAGTCAAGAAAAATGAAGAAGTGAGTAGAAGTAAAGTGTAGATCAAAATTGGTAGAATTTGATGTAGATCTCTGGTATCTTGTGATAATCTTCTTCGAATCCGGCCTCTAAGCTCTGATACCACTTGTGAAGACCGTGAGTTCGGGTCTTCGAATGCTCAGACCGGATCTTAACACCTACTGATGTGTGCGGAATCCAAGAAAGTAGTAGAGAGAATAACACCGTAGACACCGTTAAACACCATTCTCATTGATAATAGGAAGATTACAAAACCTGAGAGAATTTTGACAGGGCTTCGCCTTGGGTGCCAAATGATCAGTAACAAACTAAGACCCAAGAACCTCTATTTATAGAGGTTGCCCATCCGGATGAAACACATTTACTACCCATCCGTCCGGATGGGGATGTCCATCCGTTTGGATGGACTTACAAAACATACATTCCCTAAGTTTCATCCTGGATATCATACAAAATACATTATAAACATTACAAAGACATCAAACAGGTTAAACTAAGACTCAATACAGACGAAAGCTACATACATAGTGCATTCACAATTGTAGACACACTTATAACTTGGTTTAGAAGAAAACCATGAGAAAAAATCACTTCATCAAAATTTTGATACCACTGCTTAGATGCTTGTTTCAAACCACATAATGATTTGACGAGTTTACACACCTTGTGCTCTTGTCCATGTAATACAAACCCTCAGGTTGTTTCATGTATACGTCTTCATCCAATTCACCATTCAAGAACACGGTCTTGACATCCATTTGGTGAATTACCAAGTTATGAATTGAAGCAAGAGCTAAAAGAAGCCTTATGGTGGAAATTCTTGCAACAGGAGCATAGGTATCAAAGAAATATATTCTTTCCTTTTGTCTAAAGCCTTGGATAACCAACTTGGCTTTAAACTTATCTATGCTACCATCAACTTTCATCTTTCTTTTAAAATCCATTTGCTACCTAAAGGTTTGCAACCAAGGGGCAAATCAGTCAATTCCCATGTATTATTATGCATGATAGAATCCATCTCATCTTGGATAGCTTCTTTCCAGAAAGCAACATCCCTAGATGCCATTGCCTGACTTTATGTCTTAGGATCCTCATATTGAAACAATATTGATACTAATGTTCAAACCCATTCCTAGTTCCTTCCACCAAATAACGATGAAAGCCAGAGCCAAAAGACTTGGCTTTCCTGACCCTAGTACCTTTCTTAGGTTCAGTACTAGAAGATGGTACATTTTTGGTACCAGCAGAGTTACTACCAAACTCAGTTACAGTAGATGTTTTCAAACTATAAGGCATGTCCTTTAGTCTAGGCACAGAAGAAAATCTATCCTCATTGCCAAAATCACCAGTTCTTAACTCAATCACAATGTGAACATAAATATAGTCATTCGGTTCTGTGACATAGAATCTATGAACAGGGGAATGTTCACCATACCCAATAAAGATGCAATCAATGCCTCTTTCACCTATGTTTCTCATTTTTGGTTCAGTAAGCCTTACAACAGCTCTACAACCCCAAATTCTAAGATGACTTAAGTTTGGTGCCTTTTGTACCATAGTTCATGTGGGGTTACTTTAGTCTTTTTATTAGGAACTCTATTTAATAAATAACAGGCTGTGAACATAGCCTCACCCCAGAATCCTTCACTTAACCCAGAAAAGGATAACATGGAATTAACCATTTCTTTCAAAGTCCTATTCTTCCTCTCTGATACACCATTTTGTTGTGGTGTATAAGGAGCAGTGGTTTGAAATATTATACCAGTAGATTGAAAGTGAACTGGATCATAATACTCTCCACCTCTATTAGTACGAAGGTTCTTTATCAAAAAAATTTGATGTCACTCTACCTCTTGTTTATAAATTTGGAATTTATCAAGAGCTTCATCTTTTGAATGCAACAAATAGACATAACAAAACCTAGAGGCATCATCAATAAAAGTAACCACATACTTCTTATTTCCAAGTGATGGTTTACTATGAAAGTCACATAAATTAGAATGAATTAATTATAATACCTTAGAATCCCTTTTAACATCTTTAAACGGTTTCCTAGTAATTTTAGTCAACTCGCAAGTATGGCATTTACTACAGTTTTGCATGTCAAAGGCAAGTATTAGGCTCATTTTAGACATATCTTTCATCCTGTAATAATTAACATGACCTAATCTAACATGCCATAAACTTGAATCATTCTCAACATTACTAGAAGATGTAGATGCCATACATGCAGATTCAACAGCAAAGGGACATTAATATTAAGCATGAACATGCCATTACATAAATATCCAAATCCAACAAAGGTTCCATGTCGAGACAAGATAAACTTATCCGACTCAATGACTTGTTTATAACCACAATTGTTTAATACAATTCCAGATAAGAGATTCTTTCGAATCCCTGGTACATACAACACATTATCTAATAATAGATGTTTTCTAGAAGTAAATACAAGTCTAACTTTTCCAACTCCTTTGATGGGCTCGGTTGCAACATTTCCCATCCTTAGTACAGATCCATCTTCAAGTGGTTCAAATTCCCCAAAGCATTTGGAGATCCTTGCAAACGTGACTCGTAGCAACCAAGTCAACCCACCATGCAAGCATATCATCTTATACATAAAAGTATTTAGAAATAAATAAATGATACATAATTCTCAACCGAATTATGTTTATAAATGATTGGACTTCTTGAGTCTAATAACAAACCCAAAGACCGGGTTTCATTTATTTCACACCCAGAGGAATTTTCCGACTTGTACACTTCTAATAATTTGGCCCAATTGTCCCATGTGTGCACCACCACAACCAACGGGCTGCACATTTGTATTAAATATGTTTAATTTAGAAACATTACCTTTTATTTGTTTATTATTCAAATCACAAAATAAATTTTGTTTCTTTAAAACCAAATCCAATTTTTGTGTTTTCTAAATAATTACCATGTCTCGAATGACTAATTGAATCAACTGCAAAACTCATAGGTTTTGTCAAGCTTACAATGGAATCAGTAAGCGTACCTTGTGAAGCATTTGGATCCTTTGACCCGTTTAGACCCACTATGTTAGCTTTGTATCCATTCGCAAGCTTCACGCGACAATCATTCTTGAAATGCCCCGGTTTGCCACATCTCCAACAACCCCCTTTTAGTTTCTTGTTGGAATCATTATTACCATGGTCAAACTTTCTTTTATAACGATTACCCTTGTTCAACTTCCCATTTTTCTCATAATGTTCATCCATATTGAATCAATTGACTTTGAATTCAATGAATTTAAATCCCAAATTCACTACACAAAATTAATTGGTTTAATCTTTGTAAAAGAAAGATTTGATAGTGAACAATTGAGATTGAACAAAGATTTGTGGTGGTGCGGTGGTTAGGCTGTGATGGTGATGGTGGCAGTGGCAGTGGAAGTGGTGGTGGTGAGGTTGTGGTGAAGATGGTGGGTGATGCAGGTGTGTTTATAATATATATATATATATATATATATATATATATATATATATATATATATATACTCTTTATGCATTATATATAAATAGGGAGGGGAGGGAAATATTAAAGGATTAATTATAATAGTAAGAGAAATGATTAAAATGTCCCTGACTAACAAAGGTCAGCGGATCGGGTTAACTCTATTGGACTAAAATGGCAATGTTCTAAACTATTTGAACCCACAAGCGAAAAATCAAACCCTTTGGACTAAAGTGGCAAAATGGCCCAAACCATCGGGACTAAAATGGCATTTAACTCTAGGTTTTAAAACCATTTTTATGCCATAAAGGCATTTTTTACATTTTTTTAAAGCATTTATAGTTGAATCGTCCATCGACCCTTCAAATGATATGACCATAAGATATAACTTCATATGGTTATTCCCGATAATATTATAGTTTCATAACATGCCTTGATCAGGTTTCAAAGTAGACCAAACGGACCAGCATCGAAAGTCTGCTTAACTTTCGATATAGAATTGAAGACAAAACTGAAATGACGAGTTGGACATGCCAAAAAAAAACGTTTTATAATGTTATATAAACTATTATGATGTCAAAACTTATAGTTTAGATACTTAAAAGATCGTCCGTCTTAAAATGCAATGTTAATGGTTTTTTTTTTTACTTTTATTTAATACATATTTGACTCGTCATTTCGCCTACTATACGTGATGATCATAGAGTATAATCACAGGGGACTAATGTCCTCATTATTACGATCACGTTGAAAAGTTCAATTTGAACTTTAACTTGACCAAAATGGTCAGTACCGAAAGTCAAATCAAAAGTCAATTTACTAGACTTTCGTCTAATAACTAGCCTATAAAGAGAAATAGACTAAGAAGAACACTTACTAGGGTTCTAATAACTAGCCTATAAAGAGAAATAGACTAAGAAGAACACTTACTAGTGTTCTAGAACACTTTTAGAACTCATAATAGGAGGCTCCTAAGCAAAAGCAAGTCCACAATAAGTGTATTAGAGAGAATTAGGAATGGTGTGAATAAAATGTTCAACCAAGAAGGCTATTTATACTAATTATGAAGTTATTAGAACATGACACGTGTCATGAGGGGTGTTAAGAATAGGATTAGTGTCAACACATGTGTTCAAGTGTGGTTAAGTGTGGCAAAGAACTGAGCAAGGTGGCACATGATGCAGCAAGGTTGCTGCCAGCCATCTTCCTATTGTCAGCGTACCTCTTGCGGACCGTAAATGGCATGCCTTATGTCCGTAAGGGACCCCGGTGCACAAACCTTTTGAACATCCTTAAGGACCGTTAAAGGATGTTCTTGCGGTCCACAATGGACCTCAGATATTTATAAAATTGTCTTTTAGGCAGATTTAGCCCCTCAACTTTAATATTTATAATATTTTATGATTTTTAACTTTTCCTTTCAAAATTGTGAGTTGTGTGGAAGGCTTCTAGACATGTGTCACGATAGGATTCGTTCTATAATTATCAGAGTGTTACAATTGTGGATAGTAGTATTTGGCCCGACAAGCCTAACTCACACTGATGTCTGCTTTCGACTGTGTGTCGTTACTTTGTGCTACTCACGAGATCGTGGTTGCACATATTAAGCATCCAGACTGTGTTGTGTTAGGCATTGTAACACCTGTGCCTCCACGGCCATCAAAAAAATACCAAACCAATGAAATATTATATTTCATACTTGGGATTTGTAAAAATATGTGTATCATTTGCACATATCAATTCTTGTTCAATTTCAAACTCTAAATCGCTTTCTGGAAGGTTATACGCGCACTGATGCGTAAATATAACCAGTTTAATGCAACAAACACTCCGGAATAGTGACATAGGCTTAACATACCTTAAATAACCTTTACATAACTTAGAAATAAGTTTTGGAAGGTTTGGTATGCCGAAAACAAGCTAATTCGCTTACAGGGACTAAACTTGACAAACTGCGAAAGTATGCCAATTTGAACTGTAACGGACATTCCGGAACATGACCATAAGTTAAACACACCTTAAATATCCTTTACATAGCTTAGAAATAGGCTTTGAGGGGTTCGGTGTGCTAAAATAAACTTTTGGGTCATTCAGGGACTAAAAGTGTCAAAAAGTGCACAAGTTTGCACTTTCGCGCATAACTTACGTTCTGAATACATCCGGACATCCAAAAATTTATGTAAGCATGACTATATTATGCTTTAGTGTTTGTCTTGCCAAAAATCCATTCGTTGCGTCATTTGGATCGTTTTTCGCGCTTATGCGCATTCCGTCGTAATTAAGCGAACATCGCGTTCGTACGACCAAACGAACCATCATCCGGCATATTTTTGAGTATGTTTCATGTCCACAATGTTTAGACATCATTTTAGGGCCTTAAAGTTGGCTTTACGGGCCTTAGAAGTGTCGGAAATGGCATAAACACATAACAGGGACCAAAACTGTCATTTCTGAAAGATGTTTGCTTATACATCGAATCTAGTCCTTCCCACTTGTTGCACATGGTTTTGGGAATCTATGGGCTGGTATTTTGGGCACATGGTATTACAATACCATGGGTGCTAGTGTATGGCCAAGATTGAAGCACTTTTTCCAAGAAACGATCCTAACGGTTCGGGAAATCCTATAAATACCCCACCCCCCATGCTTCAAAATTACAAGAACTTTGATTTGAGAAACTCTAAGTTGAAACTATTGTTTCATACCTGAGATTTTTGAATCGAAGTTAGCATTCGGGGACCCTTCGTAAGTATTCTTTCGTTCTTTTATTGCTTTTCGAGTCTTTCGAGTCTGAAAGTCAAACTTTGTTTGACTTTCTACATTGACCAGTTATGGTCAATGCGAAGTTCGTTTGAACTTCGCAACGTGAGTGTAATCACGTTGGTTATAGTCCCTTGGGACTATGCCTACTGATTACCACGTTGTCTAGGGTCGTAGGGTAAGCGATCTAATAAATCGCTTATACCTTCGAACCCGACCCAGTTTGGTCGATCATTAAGATCCGACCAAATACATTAGGTGACCATAGTAGGTAGGGAATAACCTCCCGAGGTTATACCCTATGGTCGCTTCGTTTGAATAGTTGTATGATAGGTAGTTTATATGCCTTAGGTAAATTACCAGAATACCCTTTTCATGTATAATTGGTAATTAAGCTTATGTAACCTAAACTTTTGTACATAACTGATTATACAACATAATTAAACACGTTTAGGCATATAAATACTTGTCATAGGACTAGTTAGACGTCCCGAACGCGTTTCACGCGAACGACGCGTTAAAGTAGCATAAGCTACCTTAATGGGTCGTGATGGGTCGAAAGCACTTAGGTTTGGTTTCATTGTAGTATGTAGGCCTTGTTAAACCATATCATATGAGTTCCAATACTCATTTGGTTTACCAAGCCTCATCCTATCCGATCTCCCGATTTAAGTCCGGTTTATTTATATAGTTCTAGATTGTCGACTGATTCCGTGCTCTCTCTAGCTTTGTTTGGTTGTTGTTCAAGACCTCTAAGCATTCTCAGGCGAGTACATTATTCCCCTATTTTACTGCTTTCAATTGTTTTGGGGTGACTCATATGTGCTAAATGTTTTCGATGTTATAACAATGGTTTCAAAAACAATTAAGACGATTTATACAAAACTAATAACGATTTCAAAAAGTGAACAAACTTGTTGGTTGTAGTTACATAACAAATGACATTCATTAGCAATGATCAAGCCGACCAGTATTAGGTTATGGTACCATAGGATCTGACAAATCCCGTTAGTTACTACACCCGTAGTTATGTGTGGGTGTTGTGGGTAGCGACTGAATCTGTAATTGTTAATTTACTCTTTGGTAAGGGTTTATTAATGCGAGATGTTAATCTATCCTTTGGTAAGGGTTTATTAATGCGAATTATTAATCTATCCTTTGGTAAGGGTTTATTAATGCGAGTCAAGAAGGTTTGAATGTTATTAGCGAGACGACCATTTAAGTAGTTTCACGACCTAAAATGAATTTAACGATTGGGTAAACGATTGGTTTTCACACGATGTTTTAACGATTGGGTAAACGATTGGCTTCAAAGCGATATACGGTTGGGTTTTGGTTACATATTACATGATTTACATTGGGCATGAACATTACTTTGGTGGTTTGGTTTGATTAAGTGATTAAGTAACAATGCGTGTGGAATATGATACAAGCATGGTGGATACGCCGCTGGTACTTCCTATATATAAGTGTTTGTATGGTATTACATATTGTAGCGTTATTTGAATCATTTCAGCTCGAGACATAGAACATTTTATACAAGTAACATACTTTTCACAAGACATTTATTTACAAACAACTTATCTTATATAAACTCATTTTACATGGTTATTCATTTAATCATGCATTATTCTCTTATTATACATATCACCTGAACTTATTATTTTTCAAATGATTTACAAAGACAAAGCAAATTACAAGGTTCATGACTAAACATTTTCTTAAAACAGAAGTCATGAATCTTATTTTCACAAAACCTATGTACTCGCCAGCATTTCTTTGCTGACCTCGTTTTCACATATGTTTCAGGTATTGTTGAATGATATCGATTGATAAGATGCATGCTCACATAGGACTGGACAAGGCCTTAGTGACTCAATAACAATGATAGACTATGTTTAATTTGTGTATTTAGATTTCCAGACGATGTAATTATTCAATGTTTAATAAAACGAAACACTTTTTGGTATCCATGGTTATGAAACATTAATTCTGTTGCAACACGCCCCGATGTTTCCGCCGCGATTTGTTGTTTTACGCGGTCGGGGTGTGACAGAAAAGATGGTATCAGAGCCAATGGTTATAGGGAATTAGGTTATTAGTAATTAGTAATGCTTTGACCTAGTCTATAACCTTCTTAGGACCCTAACGCGAGTTTACTTGCGTTTAGTCATAAAACAATACCGTCACCTATCCTTGGGCGACGACCACAACAAGAACATAAATTTCAAAACCGCTTTGAAAACTAATCATCTGTTCTAGGATGATTGATTACTAGGTTTTGAACCCTCTATTGTAAGGTTTTGAACTCTCTATTATATGGTTTTGAACCTCTTTGAATTTTCAAAACTTCGTCAAGGTTTTGGGTTTTAAATAATGTGAACACGTGCAAACTGGAAGGGTGAATGCCTGTATTCTGGGTTTTCTGTCTAGGCAAGCACTTCGTATACATCTCATCAGATGCGAGACCAGTTGTGCTTACCTGGGAATTCTTGGGATGAGTGTTCACTTATAGGCGAGCATGTCTTCGCGATACATTATTTTTGACCCATTTACTTTGATCAGTCACCGTCTCATTTGTTTGCCTTAGGTAACAAACAAATGATCGCAATCTTCATGCGTTATCATTCTGTTTTGATTGTCCAATAATCTTTCACCTATTTCTCCCTATGCCTTTCTTTTTCTTCAAGAATGTCTCTTCATCACGATGACGCCCAGATATCTGAGCAAGCAGCCAAAATTCGCTCAGCGAATAGGCGAAGTAGTCCTGAAGACTGTTGAATTAGCTACTGCCATGTATCATCTCCAGGATGAAGCCACTCAAGAGTCACCAAGACAGGCAGGACCTAGTCAGGCGACAACACCATCAGCCAATAAACCAATCGAGGAATCAAAGACCATGGATGAACGATCCCCTAAGAAGTCAAAGAAGCGAAAGGCTTCTCAGAACTTCGCCATGGTCGCTCACAATGGTAAAGCAGTCCCCAACCAACCAGCTCAACCCCCTGCTAGGTGTGTATGGCTTTTCCTATGATACCTACATCAAGGAACTATGTACCTTACAAACTACTCTTGTGATTTCTCTCTTTCAAATGATTGCTCATGATTCCCTCAAAAATTTTAAGTACTCGTTTCACTCTAAGAAACAAAGTACAGAAAATTAAGTGACATTATGAGTAATCGTGCTTTTCGCACATCTGTGCCTTTAAATCCTTGGTTAGATAACTAAGGGTATTTTCAAATCTCATACCCATTACGTTTTGATTTTTCAACATACACAGTACCAGTATTTCAAAACAATCTTCATGATCTCAAAACATTTCATATAGTTTGAAAACAATTTTTCTAGATGCATTGTCTATGTTATTTCAAAAACATTGGCCATGTTATCAAAACCAACCTTTCTAATTTCAAAATATTTCATATAGTCTGAAGACAATATTAACACAATACATTTTCTGATCAAGTGCATGATTTCGAAAAGCATCATTCATGTCTTTCAAAAACCTTATACATAATTTCAAAATTCATCTCGCATGATTTTAAAACATTTTTGTAAATATATCTACCTAATACACCTACTTTATGATTTCAAAAAGTATTATATATAAGGTTTCAAAAACGTTAAACACATTTTTCTTAAAAGAACCCCATGCATAGTTTTCAAAAATATTTTCCTCATACATTGACTTAACCTTCAAAATTCTGTTTCATATGTCGCCTTGACATATCAAGCATCTCAACTTCATAAGCATTTTACATCATGTTTTGACCTAAGCACATCCAGTGCAAGGTTTCAAAACATCTTCAACTTCTAAAATTCATATGGGATCTTTTTATCTTTACAATTAGATCCTTGTGGATGATTATCATTCAAATCAGAGTCCTTAATTGGATTCCTTAGGTACCTTAATTCGAACACTTCGGTTCCTAATAATCGAAATCGAATTTTCTTTTTGAATCTTTCTATCTTTATAGTTGGATTCTTGGTAACGTTTAAAGTACCAAATGAAATCCACGGAATGGATTCCTAGTGTGCTTTAAATGCATGTACGCAATTTACAAGACAAATTAACGAACAATTTTGTGGTTATATGATATGTGTTTATGTGTTCTCCTCTATGTTTTTGTGTGTTACGATTTTTCAAATCCTCATAGAATCTTTCATATCTTCATATGAGGGATTCATAGTAGGATATTCAAAAAGTACTACCTTAAATCCTTATGGGCTTCTACGTAGTAGTTAAGACCCTTGGGTTATATAATACCATTCCATGATTCGATGAGAGACCCTTGAGGGGTCTAGTCTAAAAGATTGATTCAAAATTTGGTTAAAGAACGACATCTAGTGATGTAGCTGAACAGACTCCTTGATAGTCTATTTAGATCATTTATTGATTTAATTAAAAGGACTCTATGGCGGTCTAGTTACACTCATCACAGGTTTGTTCATTTGGTTTTACCCTACACATTATAAAATAGACTGTGTGAACTGTGCAAGGAATTGTCTAATTATGGACGCGTACATAATTATGAAATTTAGTGCATAGGAACCCAGTAAGATTTATTATGTGTAAGAACCGATAGTGACAAAAATAACGAAATGAGAATGATGTAATGGAGGTACGGTGGACGCACCAATGACGCCTCATATACTTGTATATAAGTGTCCCTCTTACATTGCAAACATAATGTTATTAAGGTTACTAGAAGTTCAAGAACCCTAACCAATGTTGTTCGATCTTTTCAACTTCATATTTCCAAGCTCTCACAAGTTTCCTCTAAATAAATTTCGGGACGAAATTTCCTAAAGTAGGGGAGACTGTAACACCTGTGCCTCCACGGCCATCAAAAAAATACCAAACCAATGAAATATTATATTTCATACTTGGGATTTGTAAAAATATGTGTATCATTTGCACATATCAATTCTTGTTCAATTTCAAACTCTAAATCGCTTTCTGGAAGGTTATACGCGCACTGATGCGTAAATATAACCAGTTTAATGCAACAAACACTCCGGAATAGTGACATAGGCTTAACATACCTTAAATAACCTTTACATAACTTAGAAATAAGTTTTGGAAGGTTTGGTATGCCGAAAACAAGCTAATTCGCTTACAGGGACTAAACTTGACAAACTGCGAAAGTATGCCAATTTGAACGGTAACGGACATTCCGGAACATGACCATAAGTTAAACACACCTTAAATATCCTTTACATAGCTTAGAAATAGGCTTTGAGGGGTTCGGTGTGCTAAAATAAACTTTTGGGTCATTCAGGGACTAAAAGTGTCAAAAAGTGCACAAGTTTGCACTTTCGCGCATAACTTACGTTCTGAATACATCCGGACATCCAAAAATTTATGTAAGCATGACTATATTATGCTTTAGTGTTTGGCTTGCCAAAAATCCATTCGTTGCGTCATTTGGATCATTTTTCGCGCTTATGCGCATTCCGTCGTAATTAAGCGAACATCGCGTTCGTACGACCAAACGAACCATCATCCGGCATATTTTTGAGTATGTTTCATGTCCACAATGTTTAGACATCATTTTAGGGCCTTAAAGTTGGCTTTACGGGCCTTAGAAGTGTCGGAAATGGCATAAACACATAACAGGGACCAAAACTGTCATTTCTGAAAGATGTTTGCTTATACATCGAATCTAGTCCTTCCCACTTGTTGCACATGGTTTTGGGAATCTATGGGCTGGTATTTTGGGCACATGGTATTACAATACCATGGGTGCTAGTGTATGGCCAAGATTGAAGCACTTTTTCCAAGAAACGATCCTAACGGTTCGGGAAATCCTATAAATACCCCACCCCCCATGCTTCAAAATTACAAGAACTTTGATTTGAGAAACTCTAAGTTGAAACTATTGTTTCATACCTGAGATTTTTGAATCGAAGTTAGCATTCGGGGACCCTTCGTAAGTATTCTTTCGTTCTTTTATTGCTTTTCGAGTCTTTCGAGTCTGAAAGTCAAACTTTGTTTGACTTTCTACATTGACCAGTTATGGTCAATGCGAAGTTCGTTTGAACTTCGCAACGTGAGTGTAATCACGTTGGTTATAGTCCCTTGGGACTATGCCTACTGATTACCACGTTGTCTAGGGTCGTAGGGTAAGCGATCTAATAAATCGCTTATACCTTCGAACCCGACCCAGTTTGGTCGATCATTAAGATCCGACCAAATACATTAGGTGACCATAGTAGGTAGGGAATAACCTCCCGAGGTTATACCCTATGGTCGCTTCGTTTGAATAGTTGTATGATAGGTAGTTTATATGCCTTAGGTAAATTACCAGAATACCCTTTTCATGTATAATTGGTAATTAAGCTTATGTAACCTAAACTTTTGTACATAACTGATTATACAACATAATTAAACACGTTTAGGCATATAAATACTTGTCATAGGACTAGTTAGACGTCCCGAACGCGTTTCACGCGAACGACGCGTTAAAGTAGCATAAGCTACCTTAATGGGTCGTGATGGGTCGAAAGCACTTAGGTTTGGTTTCATTGTAGTATGTAGGCCTTGTTAAACCATATCATATGAGTTCCAATACTCATTTGGTTTACCAAGCCTCATCCTATCCGATCTCCCGATTTAAGTCCGGTTTATTTATATAGTTCTAGATTGTCGACTGATTCCGTGCTCTCTCTAGCTTTGTTTGGTTGTTGTTCAAGACCTCTAAGCATTCTCAGGCGAGTACATTATTCCCCTATTTTACTGCTTTCAATTGTTTTGGGGTGACTCATATGTGCTAAATGTTTTCGATGTTATAACAATGGTTTCAAAAACAATTAAGACGATTTATACAAAACTAATAACGATTTCAAAAAGTGAACAAACTTGTTGGTTGTAGTTACATAACAAATGACATTCATTAGCAATGATCAAGCCGACCAGTATTAGGTTATGGTACCATAGGATCTGACAAATCCCGTTAGTTACTACACCCGTAGTTATGTGTGGGTGTTGTGGGTAGCGACTGAATCTGTAATTGTTAATTTACTCTTTGGTAAGGGTTTATTAATGCGAGATGTTAATCTATCCTTTGGTAAGGGTTTATTAATGCGAATTATTAATCTATCCTTTGGTAAGGGTTTATTAATGCGAGTCAAGAAGGTTTGAATGTTATTAGCGAGACGACCATTTAAGTAGTTTCACGACCTAAAATGAATTTAACGATTGGGTAAACGATTGGTTTTCACACGATGTTTTAACGATTGGGTAAACGATTGGCTTCAAAGCGATATACGGTTGGGTTTTGGTTACATATTACATGATTTACATTGGGCATGAACATTACTTTGGTGGTTTGGTTTGATTAAGTGATTAAGTAACAATGCGTGTGGAATATGATACAAGCATGGTGGATACGCCGCTGGTACTTCCTATATATAAGTGTTTGTATGGTATTACATATTGTAGCGTTATTTGAATCATTTCAGCTCGAGACATAGAACATTTTATACAAGTAACATACTTTTCACAAGACATTTATTTACAAACAACTTATCTTATATAAACTCATTTTACATGGTTATTCATTTAATCATGCATTATTCTCTTATTATACATATCACCTGAACTTATTATTTTTCAAATGATTTACAAAGACAAAGCAAATTACAAGGTTCATGACTAAACATTTTCTTAAAACAGAAGTCATGAATCTTATTTTCACAAAACCTATGTACTCGCCAGCATTTCTTTGCTGACCTCGTTTTCACATATGTTTCAGGTATTGTTGAATGATATCGATTGATAAGATGCATGCTCACATAGGACTGGACAAGGCCTTAGTGACTCAATAACAATGATAGACTATGTTTAATTTGTGTATTTAGATTTCCAGACGATGTAATTATTCAATGTTTAATAAAACGAAACACTTTTTGGTATCCATGGTTATGAAACATTAATTCTGTTGCAACACGCCCCGATGTTTCCGCCGCGATTTGTTGTTTTACGCGGTCGGGGTGTGACAGGCATAGCCTTTGGGTGTTATTATTACTTGTGTGGTTGATGTTGGCCACGGTAAATTTAGTTGGTCAAGAATTCACATGTGGACTTAGTGTAATTACATCAATGGTACAAAACACTCTTTTTTTGAAACTACTTTTCAGAACAAGCAAAACTTTAGAAACTTACCAACTATTTGTAGTTGACCTTTCAAAATTTTACCCTACTTTTCTGGAAAGATGAAAGAGGTATAAAGAATATTTGTGCTTGTTACTACGGTAGATAGATGCATAACTATTGTGGAGAAGCTGTTTTTGAATGTAGTACTTGTGAATTATATGATAATGTATAGACAAAGCCTGTAACTTAATACTTTGGTGGTGTTAAATACACTATCTTTGTGAAAAATGTATATGTACTATTTATTTGATGCATCCCGTGTTTGCTTACGCTGCTAAACGAGCCTTGAGATGTGGCATTATCACACGATTCTAACCCTCTCTCTCTCTCTCTCTCTCTATATATATATATATATATTAGAGTAAACTGCCATTTTGGTCCCTGAGGTTTGGTCACTTTTGCCACTTTAGTCCAAATTTGAAAGTTTTTACATCTGGGTCCCTGTGGTTTCAGTTTTATTGCCATTTTAATCCAAAAATCAAATCAACTTATATTTCTCAAATTAATTCCTCCTATTTTGTCCTTTTCTTCAGCGGCAAAATAGTCATTATAATTATATTAAAACACACTATTAATTAAAATAATAAAATTAAAAAAGAATATTTGACCTTATAATCTCTTCCTCAAAACCTCAAACCCTGATCCCCCATCTTCTTCAAAGCATGATCCCCTTCCAGTTCAATAACAAAATGCAGAACAAAGTATCATCTCAGTTCAATTTCAAATCAATTTAATAATAAGTTACAAACCATTTGAGAAAAAGCAAGTTCAATCAACAAAACAAAACAAAACCCTAACTTATGAAATTGGCCATCACATTGTTCAACGAAGATAAATATGGTAGTGTTAGAGAGAAACAGAGGCTGTGCCATAATGACTAAAACCTACTTTTTCCTGATTAACAACTGACAGTTTATGCAGGTTTTGAGACACCGAAGAGTCAAGCGAGTCAATCTGAGCGTACAAATCGAAGATAACCGCCTCTTTGTCAATGACTTGTTGCCGGAGATCGGAAGATTCGGGTTCTAGGGCGGAGACGCGGCTGGAGAGAGCAATAGAGGTGATTTTGCGAGCAATGTCGAGCTGTTGGAATGGATCAGAATTCGGAAGGTAGAACTGAAGGCGGTGGTTGGTAGTGGCTCCGTCGCCGGCTGTTGGAATGGATCGGAAGGTAGAACTGATATGTTTAGGGTAAGATAGATGATGGAATAAATGATGAGATAAGGTGATTTTGTTTGGTGGCTGTGGTGAGAAGGAGGTGGTGGTAGCGACTATGGTGAGGAGGTAGTGGTGGCGGTGGTGAGAAGAGAGGATGGGGTGGCGATGGTGGAGTTGGAGGTGGCTGTGGCTGTGGAATTAGGGTTTGGGTTAAGGATTTTTGTTGTGCATCTGCATTTGGGGAAGATGATAGTGAGACATCATCTTATTTATATGTTAATTTAGTTTATTAATTATTAATATATTATATTAAATTAGATGGACAAAAATGCCCCTGAACTAAAAGACAAAACATCCAGCTTTCATCAGTGAAAATATGGGGTTTTTGGATTTTGGACTAAAATGGCAACAAAAGTGAAACCACAGTGACCCAGATTTAAAAAGTTTGAGATTTTGACTAAAATGGTAAAAGAGCCCAAACCACAGGGACCAAAATGGCAGTTTACTCATATTATTAGCCATAATAAAATTAGAATTGTTTTAGTTCTAAGTAAAATCAAAATGCCGCACCCATTTTTCCTAAAACAAAACTAATTAGCTTTATTACTCTTTCTAACATCTTGTGTTTTACAACTTGTTCAATTCTACAGATTTGGATCAAACTTACTTACATATGTCATATCTTATTTAGGACATATTGTACAAAGGCCAAATGAACCTAACCCATGAAATCAAAGAGGGACCAACTGTTACTAAAGGTTTGGTTTAGTTTGATTTAAGAGTTTTATGGTTCGGTTTTGATTTACATAAATAAAAAACCGTTACTAACGGTCTGGTTAATAATTTAACCTAAAAATCATGAAAAGCAAAGCGTAAACACCCCTAATTAGTGCGAAGAAGTTGAGCTTGAGTTTTTTTAAAAGCAAACGAACTCTAACTTGAACTTAGATTCGACTCAAGTGTCTTCAACTTTTAACTTAATTTTTAAACTTGTCATTTTAACAAGATAATAATCTTTATGCTAAATAAAGTTTCAATTACTTTAAAGTTAAAAAACAAAAATAAGATATTATTAAAATTCCTCTTTATATACCTTAATTTTTAAACTTGTCATTTTAACAAGATAATCTTTATGCTAAATAAAGTTTCAATTACTTTAAAGTTAAAAAATAAAAATAAGATATAAAATTCCTCTTTATATACCTTAATTTTTAAACTTGTCATTTTTACAAGATAATCTTTATGCTAAATAAAGTTTTAATTACTTTAAAGTTAAAAAATAAAAATAAGATATCATCTTTATATACAAAACTTATATTATTATATATGACAAAGTGTACAAAAGGGCAAAAGAGAAAGACCCCCACCCACAAACATCCAAATCCTTTTCAGACACCCTCTCTCTGTTCGCACGAATCCCTTCACTTTCATTGTTAATATATCATCACACCTTTCTCATGAAGATCTTCTGAATCTTCAAAGTTCAAACACTACCCTACCTACCATACCATACCATGCTGCATCCCGTGACTCTCATTCTCCTCCTCTTCTTCACTTGTTTTCAGTTTCACCCATCCTTTTCAGGCTTACTCTCTCAGCCTGTTCAACCTCTCAAACCCCCAGATTCCTCCTCTCCAAACACCGTCCCCTCCTTTCCCGTCCAAACCGCCGCTCCGACCTGCCGCCTAGATTTATCCGCTGAGCTCTTCGGCGGCGTTAACGCCGCTTGCGGCCGTAACCTCGACTGGAGCCGCTGCTGCCCCGTTCTCGCCGCGTGGCTGTTCGCCGCACACGCTCGATCGGCGCTGGAATTGAAATCCTTGAACTCATCATCCTTAGAAACGATGCCGGTGATGCCTGACGACTCTCAGAAATGCGTCAATTCGTTACAAAGCTCGTTACAGAAGCGGAATATTCACATTCCTCAGCCTAATGCGTCATGCGACGCCGTTTTATGCTTTTGCGGCATCCGCCTCCACCACATCGGTTCGCTCAGCTGTCCGGCGGCGTTTAACCTGACGACTTCGTCTCGGAACGCGACGCCGACTGCAGCGGTGAAAAACCTAGAGAAGAACTGCCGGAACTCTTCTTACTCTGGCTGCACGAAATGTTTGACCGCGTTGGAGAAGGTTTGTTGACCGTCGTGTAAATTGTAAACTGAGAGACATCCTTCATACACTTTTTTTTTTATGTTGAATATTTTATTGTTGTTGCAGCTAAATGGGGAGGGTAAAAATGGAACAATAAAAGATGACCGGAGGAGTAAGATGTTGAACTTAGACTGTCAGTTGATGGGACTGACGTGGCTGCTAGCACGTAACAAGACGGCGTACATACCCACGGTTTCTGCTGTATTGCGCGCCATCATGTACACTGCGCACGCTTCTCATGAGTCTAAGTGTAGCCCGGACCAGTTGAATATGCCGTTAGCCGTCGATTCGTTGCAGTTGGATAAAACGGAATCTTCCGATGCGTCGTCGTTGTTTTCATGTTGGTCACGTGCTGTTGGTGTTGTAATGACGATAGTGCCCCTGGTGGTTTTTGTATGATTGATTTTGTGGATTGTGGAATGGAATGCATGTTTCTTGATATTGTAGACGCGAGTTGGTAAACTTGTTACGCGGAGGGTGTTTATGGTGTAATTTTGAATTTTGATTCTTTTACTTCTTGATTTTTCTTTCTTTTTCACTATTTATAACTACGTAATCTTATTTTGAATACATAATATAATCTTATTTACCTTAATTTAAAGGTTTAGTTAGTCATTATTATAAATATTATGTTACAAGTCTTTATTATAATTTATAAACAAGTGTAATAACAAAATTGAGTTGAGAAATTTTCTTAAAAACATAACATTAATTAAATACATCTATTTTTAAATCTTTAACAAGAATAGTAAGGTTTAAAGTTTAAAAAAGGAGTATAATGAGAATATTAGAATTTGGAAACTTGTAACACATTGAAAATTCACGTCCTATAATGTGTTGACACGTGTCATATGATTGAACGTGTGAAAGAACGTTCTGAAAGGAATAAATTTGACAATCATGGAAAGTATGTGAATATACGTATTCTAAATGTCAACAGTGAATAAATATATTGTACATTAACCCTACATAATGTTTATAGCATCAAACGGATAAATCATGGATCATGCGAAGCTAAAAGTGAGAAATTACAAACTACAGGGGTTAAATGTGTCAACATGTTTAAGTTATACCTCTGAGTGACCTTTTGACAAACCCGAAGCTTTGTAACTGATAATTATGCTCACTAGAATACACGATATAAATTTCGTAAAGTTTCGTTATCGTATGAGAAAGTTATGATCAAATTCGTGTGCGAAGGGTTAAAGC
The DNA here is from genome assembly GCA_030545235.1 of Helianthus tuberosus. NCBI lineage: Eukaryota > Viridiplantae > Streptophyta > Magnoliopsida > Asterales > Asteraceae > Helianthus > Helianthus tuberosus. Next base: position 91,648,954 of record CM060410.1, read on the forward strand.
GTAAACGTTGAAAGTTAGGACTTTTCGGGTAACAATAAAGTTAACCAGGGACTTAACAAAGTGGGTATATGTTTTAAAGCCCTTATAGATCAATTATGAGGGTTCATAATGCAAGAAACAAGTGTCTAAACGAAGTTTGAAGAGCCAAGGATCAAAACGCAATAAATCACAAGTTCTGATTTTGTGCAGAGGAGGCCTCGCGCCACGCGAAGCCTAGGGGGGGGGGGGGGTCCTTCGCGTCACACGAGGGACTGCCAGCTCCGATTTCTTTGGGTTTTTGCCTGCTATGTGCTTTCTGCTCGATTCCATCCGATTTTCCACATAAAGGGCGACCCCTAGGCACCCCCTAAGCACTAGGAACACTTGTTGATCAGTTGTGGTGAAGTGTAGACTTGCGTGTCAATAAATTGTGGTGATTAAATCACTATATAAAGCACTAAGTTGCAACAAGTTCTTCACACATTCATTCAAGCTTTCTGATCATTCCTGGAGCTCAAGCCTTCTTCCAAGTGATCACTAATCAAGCTTAGGACTTCAGTAAGTTGCTAATCCTTTCTTTTAATGAGTTTAGCTTAGTTATTTAGCTGAAAGTCAAACCGTCGTAATTACAGTTTGACTTCGAGATTAATTAATAATGGCTCAGTCAAATCTCTAATTAAAAGTAATTATAAGTTGGTAATTAGGTGGGTAATAAAACCTTAAAAGGGTTCCCCCTGATTCCCACTCTAACTAGGTCAAATGTCGGGTCAAACGTGTTAATAAAAAGTCAACAGAATGTTTAAATTACAATTTATGCATGATTAGCAATGTAGAACACATACAACCTGTTTGATCATTAATATAACTTGGTAATTAGCGTAAGAACATGTCTAAACGTGTTCAACCCGACAATTTCCTGTTTAGACCCGGTTCGGAACCGAAAGTCGCATAGTTTGACTTATACTTTGACTTTCAGTTCTGACCCGTTTAGGCATGATTTAGAAATGACTTAGAGCTTCATTTGGACCAGGTTACATGCTAGTATAACCCTCTGTGATTATACACCATGGTTCATTAGTTAACCGATTAATTCGCATGATTCCGTTAATTGCTCATATGTTGACCATTATGCCCTTTTCACCTTAAAACGTGATTTTTGGTAATGTAAAAGAGTAGGAACCTTAATTACTGATATATAGACTTGCATACAAAATTTTACATCAGTTTGAGGTGTAGGTTAAGAGTTATGCTCGTTAGCGTAAAATTAAAGCTTTATGTTAATTAAACGGCGTATTTAGCGTATAGCCTACTTAAGCATACTTTTTGATATCAAATATTTTACCCACTGATGTAATATATTATTTTGGGATTTTTAAAGATTTTTATTAAATTTTAGGCTGAGCATAACTTATAGTCGTAGGCTTAATCCGGTAATTGTCGGTTTTGCCCTAACGACCTATAAAATGAGTTTTGCATATCTAAACGACTCCAAACCTTTTGCTACTGATCACATATGATAAATAAATTATTTTAAGCCTTCTGAAAATATAAAAATATCAGATTTATGTATCAAACCCGGAAATGGCCTCTAATCGCCTTTTTAAGCGTTTTTAACGCATAGTATGTACTAAAACTATTTTAAACATACAAGGGTTGATACCTACTGGTATTTGAGGCAAATTATAATATTTTAACAGTAAGCAAATGTTGTTAAACTTAGACTTCAGTTTTGAGCTTTTCGGCTTATGTGAAATTACCAAAATACCCCTACGGGGCATAGTTGGGTATAATTGATAAATTTCACATATATACTTTACCCTACTGTTATAACATGGTAAAATAAGTATTTTTGCTGATTACATCAGACCTGTAACTCAGGTAAATACTTAAACTCTTTTATAACCTTATAAATGACCAAACTACCCCTACGTGGCATAGTTTGTGTTTAAATTCAATTCGGGCATAACAAATGATATCTTACTGATGTCACAACATATATGGAGCATATTAACTTAGGAAACCTGTAAATGGCTCTCATTATTACCCGTTACGCTTATTACGCTTTCGGTTCGGTTTATGTAACTAGTTTACATAAACTAGCCTAAACGGGTCAAACCTTATCGGTTTTATCTCAAAATCCAGAGTGTGCATAAAATACCCATATTAAACAAGTCTCTGAACTTGTCGGGTCTAAATCACATTCTATCCGGTCTTCGCTTAATCGTGCGTGCGAACCGTGTCTTTGAAACTAACCGGTCTAAGCCTAAGCTTAACTAACGACCCGTTAGGATTCTAATAGGTTATTATAAACCTTCGTTCCAGATTAGGAGTACCAGTAAAAGCTACGTGCATTTTGCTTATTGTGATTATTACATTGCTCAGGTAAATACTTTTAACTTATTTTCCCTATACGGGCTTGGGTTACGGTATATAGAATACCGCTTGATCGGGCATCAAATCTTCCATCATTGGGTGGTTAATTGAATAATTTGTAGGACCGGTTTTGACTCCAAAACGATTGCGAAATGAACGTGTGACGTGCGGAATCCGTACACGAACGCAACCTAACACACACGATGTAATATAAATGTGATTCTATTATAAATCTGAAATCGTACAACACCTTGAATCACTTTCTCTCTCTAGATTCTCTCTCTAGATCTAGAAAGCTCCAAATGACAAAAATGGCAAAATTCCTAATCTATGACATAATCTCCTATTTATAGTCTAAGGCATTTAATGAGATTTCTCATTATTACAATTATGCCACCTTGCCTTTTTGTCTAGCTATCACTAATATAACGACTCATTTTATTATGTTTCTTGCTACGGCTTGGATTGACGAAGGCGATAGACATAAATGTACTAACAGACTCCCCCTTGGATATTGCCGTAGTCAATCTCGATCATTGAGTCAAACTCGTAGCGTCTTCTTTTTCTCTCTCTTTCTTTGAATCTTCTCGAACAGAATCCCGGTGGATCTGTCTTCAGCTTCAGTTTCTTCTCCTTTCGGTAGACTCTTTTCTTCATCAGGCTCCCCCTTTCGTCAAGCTTCCGTGCTTTGGGATCGACACCTTGCTTTCTGTATACAAGCTCCTTTAGGATAGTTACATGGCTCCTTGAATCCACGCTTCCTTTTGCGTTGAGCTCGTCTTCAGACTCCCCCTTAGACTCAGCTTCCGGGATCGTAGTCTGGAATCTCATCTGCAATCACTCAAACATTTATAAGTAATAGCATTTCAAATTTCAGCTATCCAGAAATTGTAACCAGGCTCATTCAAACATTCTAAACAAACAATTTTCATAAATTTGGCAGTTTCATCGAAACGAATCAGAAACTAGCTCTATAACAATATAAGCATCCAAATCCCTCACAGTTAATCAACCAAGTCCAAACTAATGACCTTGGAGATATCACAAACTGTTTTTTGAATTTTTGTAATTCAAATTTCAAATTTAATGAACTTGTTTTATTTTCAGAAACACAATTAGCTTACTTAGATTTTGAAACTCAGCACCCAGACATCGGTTGTCGAAAATAAAGCAGAAATCAAAATCTTTTTGTATTTTCTGAAAATATAAAGCAGTAAAGAAATATGTACAAACATATTTACAGACACTATTTTTGTTTGAGTATGCGTCAGAGGATCATATCAGTCTTTGACAAGTCACAAGTACCGTTGAGCTTAGTTACACATTAAGAATTAAACAATTCACTTAGATTGTCGATATACTGGTCCACTTTTAAATTCTCACACAATTTTCAATCTGTCCAGGATACGGATTAAGTATTTTAGAGAATTAAACTTATACGTGTGTCCCACCTCTTGAATATACTCCCGTATCCAGATCCCGATATTCACTCTTACAGGTAATTATAACACAAATGATATCTGTAGGGGTTAATAATTTATGAAGAATCATGAGAGCTCAGGTCAGAACTACCGTTCAGCAGAGAGATCATGACTCAACTTGGGTGTATCCCCTTTAGAGGATCTTTTTTTACAACAGCATTGCTAAGCAATTTTATTGTCTTATCATATATGCTGAGGGTGATCCTGTGTTTCAAGCATTTGCAGAAAGTATTATTCGAGGACTAGGTCAGAACTTCCATTCAGCAGAAGTCCCAGAATAATACCCCAGATATCACTGAGTATAAAGACCTAGTATATCAGAAAAAAGAACCTTTCAAACGAGATTTCAGGGGTTACCTATATATCCAAGTAGTGTTCCCCACGAAATAAGCAAGTATTTGAATTTAGGTTTATATCCCGAACAAACCTACTAAATGTGCAAAAACCTATCGGCACATCATCAGTGAGACTGTTTAACACTATATAATCATTACATTTCTTTAGCATACTGTAACTGTCTACTGATGTACTATCATTTCCTCTTTTTACGCAAAAACTCAATTTTTGAATTTTATCATGTTTTTGACTTTTTCAAATTTTCAAATGTTTTTGTATTTTCTAACAACAATACTCCCCCTAAAATGCAAAACCATTTAAAGAAAATTTGACAACCAACACTGATAGCTTTGTCTCGCCATCCATTTTCTGCATCTTGTGAACTGAATTACACGAAAAGCAGCAAATACCCCCATGATTTACAACCCATTGATCTTAACAGTTTGAAAACCGTTTTTCAATCTGATGAAAGTAATCATGTTTGTACAGCCGTGAGGGTTTCGGTGTATTCAATCAACATACATTCAAACAAAATTAAAAACAAACATATTTTTGGTTTTTCAAATTTTATCAAACTAGAAACATATTTTTGGTTTTTAATTTTTCATATTTTTAGGATTTTGAAAATATTATTTATTTATGTACATAAAATTGATAAACTCCCTGTTTAACCAAACCAGGGTCCTGCAACCTCTTCCTGTGCCAGGCTGCTCCAACTTCTCTTTTCACAATCTTCAGCTTCGTTGAGCACCTGCACATTCAACTTTTATCAATCATTTGAACAATTTAGCCCAGGTCTGTTGGACCTTAGGCATTTCGACACAATAATTTTCATTCAATTTCGGAAAATCTTTTTCATTCTGAACAAATACTTTTTCATCTTTAACTTCGATTTTCTCATCTTTTACCAAAGACACTTGTTTCTTAACACTCCATGTTTGTCCTTTTGGAGTACCTCTTTTGTAAAAGTTTGTCTCTTTTTGAACCTTTTGATTTTGAATAACATTTTTAGGTTTCCAAAACTCTTGAGGTTTTATCATATCAACAGATGTTCTCCAACTTTGTGTTGTTCTCAATCTGGGTGTGTGAGAATTCCAGGTCTGTCTTGAATCGAACCTGTTCGGGTTTAATTTCCAATTTTGATTTGAAGCAAACTTGTTTGTATTGTACCTCCAAGTTTGTTTCGAATCAAATCTGGTTGACCTTGGTTTCACATCCTCAGATTTATGTTTTTCAACATCAACAGGCTTTGGATTTGGACACTTTCGTGCAACATGTCCAATCTGATCACATTTAAAACACACTTTCTTTGAAACGTCCTTGGCCTGTTGTTGTTTCTTTTTCATAGCATCAAACTCCTCATTAGACTGTTGTCCAAATTTGAGTTTTTCCTCTTCTTTCAAGCTTTTCCCTTGAACAAAACTCATCTTTTGTTGCAAATTTTGTTTTTTACTTTGATTCCAATTCCGTTTCTTTTTATAACCCAAACCAGCCTTCATGTTTTTCTTCTTAAAACCAGGTTTGTTATAAGAAGATTTATGACCTTTACCAGCAAACTTTGGAATCTCAGACTTCTCAATCTCAACCATTTTGAAAACTTTATCGACCTTCTCTGAAATCACATTCTGAATCGGGAATACAACATCTAAGAATAGTTTGTCCGGTCCAATCATGGTATAGACCAATCCCTTTGAATCATCATCCAAATTTTTCTCGGATTTTGTGTTTTTCAAATAACCATCATGAAAATTTCCTTCATCTTCATCCTATGATTCAGACTTACCTTTTGTTGACTCATCTTTCAAAACACTTTCAACAACCTTACTTACCACCTCTGAATCATTAGCATCATCAGATTTAGAGTAAGTCACATCGATACTTTCAGGTAACTGGTCAGCTATGTTCAAACCCTTTGCCACCTTTTCCTCATCATAAAAAGTATAATTATTTCTCAATGGTGGTGGTACCTGATGAAATTCTGAACCAATACCCTTTTTGCAATTATCAGTATCTTTGTCATCTGGTGTGATGTTGAAAATGCGTTCGAGAATGTACGAAGAGTTATGATAACTTTGAAGTTTTGTAACAACCTTTTCTTTTTCAGCCAAGACTTGTTAAAGATTAGCAATTTCATCAACACACTTGTTCAATTCAATTTGCTTTTCTTTAAACTTTCTTTCATACATTTCTTTAGTAACTAAAGTTTCAGACAATCTTTGATCAAAACTTTTGACTTGGCTTTTCAAAGTATCATAAGCTTCTTGTACTCTCTGACTCGATCACTTTAAAGAATCATACTGTTTTTGTAAATCTTGAAATTTAGATTCTTTTTCAACACAATCAACACATTTTGTAGAACACAGTTGTCTATAAACATCATTATCCTTTTCAAGACCTTGACATTTCTGTGTCAATTTTTCAACTTTTAGTTTCAAAATTTCTTCTTTTTCAATCATATCTTTACATTTTGTTGTGAAACCATTTTCAAGTTTAACTATGTCATTGTCTTTTATTTTTATGATGTCATCTTTTTCAGTACAGGCTTTGCACATTTCTATGCAATTCCTGCACTTGTTTTCTTTTTCATCAACCAATTCAACATTCAATAGATCAGAAGATTTTCTAACCTCAGTCTCTTTCAGCACCGGTTCTTCTGACTCAACTTTCTGATCTTCCTCCTTTTCTTCTTTCTGAGCTTCTTCATTCTTCTGCGTTTCTTCAGCTCTCTGTTCCTCTCCATCAAGTTTTGCAACAGTCTTCACTTCTTCAATCATCTTCTTCAATTCTTCTTCTTTTCTTTTCTTCAATTCTACCACCTTTGGTAAACTTGCTTCAAAAACTTCTTTTAACTTGTTCATCAAATTTGGCAAATAGCTTTTATCAGAAAGCCTTCTTGTGTTGAAAGTGCCCTCACTTGGAAACACATTGGTTACAGCATCAAAATCCACTTTTGATGGATCAACTACTGGATTACCCTGTGGATCCATATAACACTCTAGTTCTTCATTCCATCTCTTGGCTCTTTGTGCTTCCTTAAATGGTTCATACAATTTGCCAATCTCCCATCTCGCACTGTCTCTTCTCCACCAAGTATCATGATCATCATTTGCAACAAATGCATATCCAACTGCATCTTCTTCAGGACAAACTTGACTCCAGTCGTAACCTTCATCATCATATATAACTGCAAGAGCCCTTGATCTTTCTTCTGGTTGCTTTAATCTTGGTGGTTCAGACTTATTCTGATGATAAATCGCTTTCTTGTAATAATCTTCGTTGAATGGGTTTGCAGAATCATCATCAGTATACGCATTTCTGCACTCGCGCTTAAAGTGACCTCTTTATTTGCATTTGAAGCATGTCACCTTAGATTTATCAAATCCCAGTTTGGTAGATGGTCCACCAATTGACTTTCTCCCCGTTATCTCCATGAACCGTTGTGCCCGACGAACCGCACTGGCCATGCACCATCTTATATCCATTAGTTCCATCTCCTCGGGGTCTAATTGATCATAATCTTCTTTCGTCAAGTTGGTATTGCCAATCTTCCCTGCAACGAGGCTTTCCTACGATTCAAGTACAGATGCCAAGAAAACCATCTGTTGTTTTGCCTACTCTTCGCTGAAATTCTGCCCATTCTTCAGATCCACTGCGATATTACATTGAAACAAATTCTTGGAAGCAGATTGACTTGAAGTGTTTGAAGAAGATCCACTGTGAAAACCATTGTGAAAACTTTCATTGTTCACTGAGCTTGAGCTTTCTGCAGAAAATGCTGTTCTTGGAGACCCAGCCTGCGGTACATTTCCTCTGTAGTAAAGCTCTACATTCTGCTGATAAGCTGGATTGTTGACTTTAGATCTCTTTATCTCCAACTCATGACTTTCAAGCCTTTCAATCAGCAAATCCACTTTCAAATCTTCAGGCTTGATTGTATTTTTCAACATTAAAGCGAAGTATTGCCACTCTTGATTATTTGGCAATGAATCAAACAATTTATCCACCAGCTCCACTTCAGAAGGTAAAATTTCATGTCTGGTCGGCTCCACAAACAGACTCATTTTTCATACAGTTGAATAAATCAAACTCTTTACGCAACAATTTCTTTTTGTTTTTGACAATTTCATTACTACCTACACATTTTCTCTCTAACGCTTCCCACAAACTCTTTGAAGTCTTTTCTTGTTCGAGCAATGAAATAATATCCTCTCTTACTGACTGTTTGATCAATGTTATCATTCTATATTCAGCCACAACATTTTTTATATCTTTTTCTGTAAAATCTTTTGCATCTATTAACTCTCCTCCCTCTTTTACTGGTTCAACGTACTCATGTGTCAGTTTTAACCAGCTTTCAGGAGCGAAAGCTTTTACCCAACCCTCAAATATGTTTTTCCACCAGTTATAATCTTCAACTTTCATTAGCTTCGGTGGTTTTTGTTGGCTTCCATACATGTTCTCAAACTTCAAATTCTCTGAAATCTCTCTCATCTCAGATCTTCTATCTGTCGATTCGGAAGTGAATGCGTTGTAGAATGTGTTGTAAAATTCTTCACCATTGCTTGACATCTTCAAACACCTTGAATCAACAAACAAACAAACACTTATCAGTTTAAACACTATCAAATTACTGAATCAAAATAATACTCGAACTGGTGAATATTCTGTGCGAACTGAAGATTGACAGACTGTGCGGATTTCTATGACCCGGATCAAATTCAAACGACCAGACCCTTTGAAAACTTTGAACTTCAAACTGTGCGGATAGAAAATTCGGACTTCGTACTAAGTGAATTTGATTTTATGCGAACTGATTTCAATGACAAACCACACAACCTGTAGATTCAATTCATGTGAACTCAAACTAACTTCAAACAATCTCACGAAAGTCGAACACTCTAGTGTTATTTTCAATCAAAACCCATGGAAACTGATATTGTCACATGCAATTATCAACTACTTCACGTGGGCCGCCACCATGTATCTTGGACCAAACAAAAATGCAGACAACCTTTTTATCCAAATCAATTCAATTGGGCCGCTAAAATCAATGTCACATGAGCCTTTAATATGTATCACATGCAGCCGACAAAAACTTTAGCAATTAATTAGTGATTGGGCCGATTTTATGTAGTGGGCGACAATATCAAGTATCAAAAATATATGATTGGGCCGAAGACTTTTTAACACATGTACACAGATTGCGATTAATATTTCACATGCATGCTAAACAGCTTTCACTTTCATTTAAGCAATGGCCGACAATGATTTAATTCATTTTCAAGATATTAGACCTTTCAATTAGTGAACAAATATCAATGTATAGTCACATGTATTTCAATATCTCGTGAATATAATCAATTTCTTGGACAAAGATATACTTATCACATGTAACGATAAACGGTGCTGACACAATTTAATGATCACATGCAATCCTGATTCATTCAAGACCAACAAACACTTTGATTGAATCGTCCAACTTTAATCACGTGATCAACTGAACCAACTTTCAAACGGACATCGTGTTTCAAACAGTACCCTCAAACGGTCACACCAATTTCAAACGGTCACACCCTCAAACTGTCACACCTTCAAACGGTCACACCCTCAAACCGTCACACCTTCAAACGGTCAGGTGCTTGTTCAAACGGTCAGGTGCTTGTTCAAACGGTCAGGTGCTTGTTCAAACGGTTAGGTAAGTTTTTCAAACGGTCAGGACTGCTTCAAACGGTCAGTCGCTGATTCAAACGGACACGGACCTAAAAACTCAGATTTCTCCTAAACGGCTAGGAATTAGGATCTGAAACTTGGTAGGGTTATAGATCAGGTGTTTTCGCACAACATATCAAAAAATCAGACGATTTGAACCGTAAAAACCTGTTCAATTTGACAACAATCAGTGAAAAACGTGAAAAATATGAAAAAGATGAAGAAATAGATGAAATCCGGATCTGAAACTGATAATTTTCAGCTCGGAAATGTGTGATAGATCAGTGCAATCGAGCTCCTGCTCTGATACCACTTGTAGGACCGGTTTTGACTCCGAAACGATTGCGAAACGAACGTGTGACGTGCGGAATCCGTACACGAACGCAACCTAACACACACGATGTAATATAAATGTGATTCTATTATAAATCTGAAATCGTACAGCACCTTGAATCACTTTCTCTCTCTAGATTCTCTCTCTAGATCTAGAAAGCTCCAAATGACAAAAATGGCAAAAGTTCCTAATCTATGACATAATCACCTATTTATAGTCTAAGGCATTTAATGAGATTTCTCATTATTACAATTATGCCACCTTGCCTTTTTGTCTAGCTATCACTAATATAACGACTCATTTTCTTCTGTTTCTTGCTACGGCTCGGATTGATGAAGGCGATAGACATAAATATACTAACATAATTTGATCGGCTCGTTTAAACAGTCTTGTTACTTAAAGCCTTTGGGGGTTTAATGACCATGTCCCGGATATCCTTGGCATCATTTTACGAAATGGCCACGACTTAAGCGCGGGGTGTAGGCGTACACCCGTCAGTGCACAAAAGGAATAGTGTGGTGTGTTATTGATCTTTAACCCGGACAAGATCCGGGCTACTGAACACACAAGGAACATGTAATGCGTTCACAAGATTATATATTTAAAAAAATTCTCCCAAGTTAAATAAAAATGTTTATGCCACGTGCATCCAAATCAATTTTCAATCATTTTCCAAAATGAGTCAGTTGATTGTATTTACCAGTGTAAACTGACGTATTTTCCCAAAAAGATTAAATGCAGGTACTAAGCGTAATTGGCTGGGATTTCTCCTTAGCATCATTAGAAGTCTCGCAATCTTAAGATGCCTGAAGTCTGTTGAACTATTGTTTCCATTTTGTTTTCCGATCCTTCTGTGGGTAAAACTTCCGAATATTGTGACATTTGATATTACAATATTAAATTTGGTTGTATTATATCTTTTAAATTGCTTCCATTGTGCATTTATATAATTGTGTTGTTTGACTATTATGTTGCCAACCACGTCACGATACTCCCCACCGGGCCCACCGGTGACACGTGGAAATCGGGGTGTGACAAAACTGCAATTTCCGTCCTTAAAGAAAGAACTTGGCGTCAACTTACGTCCTCATTTTAAAAATTTTGTTTGTTGAGTCCCATGTCTTGTAGAAGCACTACAACTTGAGTCACTCTAATAGTCAAACATGTTATCTACTTGAGTTTTAGTCGAATATTAATTGTATTTAAATAAAGTATTTTGGGAATATGGTTTTATAAAGTATATTAATTGTAGTTAAATTGTGTATTTTACGAATATTAACGTAAGATTAATATAAAACCTAATATACCAAAATGCATAAAATTAGTATATTATAAAATGTAAATATTAGTTATATTACATACCAAAATGCACAAAACTAGTATAATCTATTTGGTTACATTATTGGCTTTTATATATCACAGACTACAAAATATTCGCAAAACTTTTATGACTCATGATTTGTGATTATAAGATAATTAAGTTATGAGAAGATTCAACACCGAGATAAAAATAAAATGAATATATTAGAGGGAAAAGATACTGTTAAAAATAGTATTGAGGAAGAATATGACATTCCTCATAATTTAGATTTACTAATGTAACACCCCGAAAACGGGTTTGGTAATCAAACCCCGTTAATACTAAAAGACGGGTAAAGTACCATTAGTAGTAAAATTTACCCGGTGAATATTAGGATTTTTAAGTAAGTAAACCTAATATTTAATAAAAAGATAAATAAAGGTCTATGGATAAATAAAGTTTATAAAAGGTCTGAGTTAATGGGACCTAAAATAAACTTAGTCGTAAATATCCCCGAACCCGCTAAGTTAACTAGAAATGTTTGGTTTAGTTAATAAGAGGGAATGTGGATTTAAAATAAGAAGGTTGTGAATGATTTAATAAATAACTAAACATAAGGGGCTTATGTTGCTAAGTTTGAAACTTAATTTCATAAAACAAGAAAATTAAAACCCAAATACATATTGTGGGCGTGTGTGAGGATCGACCCAGGCAAGGGAAGGGCGACCACGGTTCTTCAAACCCAAAAACTTCACAAATTTCAGAAATTGAAGGTTCAAATCAAGTTCTAAGCGAAAATCGAACATAGATTAGTGATCCCCATTGCAAGGAGATCATAAGGTATGTAAAATTTGACAAGAATTCACTACTTGAAATTCTCATGAATTTAGAAAAGTAGAAATCTGATGTTGCATGTTTGCTATGTGGATAGAACAGGGATGATATAGTGTCTAGGAGTAAAACATAGACAACAACATGTGAAATAATGTCTAAATTCAGGAAATCTCATGAACACATTGAAGGTGGTTCATGGGTTTTGTGAGAAAATGATGAACACTAGGGTTTAGAAGACTATTCTAGTGCAAATTGATTCATAGAAACTGAATTCTGAAAAATATGATGTTTAATTCTATAAATGATAGCTCAATGTTTGTTAATCTAGGTTAAGTGACAAGCCATGAATTAGAATATAAAAGATATAAAATTCTGCATGTTAAGTGTTTGTAAAAATGCCCCAAAGAAGGCTTGAAAGTTGAAAATCGGACAAAAAACGCATGTTTGATGGATATGGAAAATTGTGCGTTAAGACTTATAAAAAGGGTTCTAAACGGATTGTGAATTGAACTCTTTAGGCGAGGAATCCGGATCGTCAAGTGGATAAGCCGGTGGAAATACGCGTTTGAAAAAAGATGCTTAAAAGGTACGTAACTACGGTTCCGTTACATTATGCTTGATTTCGTATTTTCGTTAGTAGACTTTAAATTAGCATAATACATGAAATTGGCATTTAGTGGAAGTGACGAAGATCACTAGGTAAATAAACGGGTCAAAAGGTGAAATTATCACCCTTTGACAATATCGACTAATGGTTTGTCGAGTTACATGTTTATAGGAATAAATATCAAATGGATACGCACATCGCTATTGCTTAGCGGCTACTAAGTCAAGGTATTGAAACGGGTCAATATATTGATCCGAGCCAGGTATGTATAATGATTCAATTCATCATGTAGAACTTGAGGTTTTCTAAGAGTTAAACAAGGTCAAATTGGATATTTGGTTATCTTAAAGATGAACCGAATAATTCAAGTTATAATTGTAGTGTTTTAGAAACATAATGGCTTCTAAACAAGGTTATAGTTAAAAGATCGAATTTTTGGGTCAAACAAGTATCTGAAAGTCCTTTGTCGTAAAAGAAGGACCAAAATTGACCAAAATGCCCTTGTAGGTTAAATTGAACAAACAACCCTTAAAGGTTGTTTGGAAACGAGTTTCATGATTAAATAAATACTTAGAATAAGTGTAGAAGTTGAAAGATGTAATACGTTAGTCAAATAGCTCTATCTGAGTCTTGCCGTAAAATAACAATCCGAAGGGTAAAACTCGGAACATATAGATATACACATTGATATCCAACACAAAAAGAGTTGTAGTTGAAAATTACTTGATAAGAAATGTAGGAATAAGATGCTAGAAATGAATGAAAGCGATTTCAAGCTTTAAAGTGCTTAAATACCCTTAACGGGTCAAAATAAGCATACGAGCGAAAACGGGTTTAAATTGTGTAATAAACCTATGATTAGAACCTAATATAGTAGGTAACATTAATTTGAAGAAGTGTATGAGATATAGGAATCAAATAAATACGTTTGTTTGATAAAATGCATAAACGGGTTAAAATTCGGTAAAAAGGTAACGAGTTGAAGGCTTAGAAGTCTCAAAATTTCTTATGTTGGATGTAGGATTTTAACTCCATAAGATGGAGGACTAAATTACGGACGCGTAGGAAAAATAATCGGGTAAAACGGATCAATAACGAAGAAGTTATGGCCGTTTCCGTGAAATCAGGTCGTGCTGGGTATGTACAGCATCAGCTGAAGGCAACAGGCTGTGAAAAACAGGGCTAGGCATGACGCCTAGGCCCTTGGCGTCACACGAAGCCCCCTAACTCCGAAATTTTTTTAAATTTTGTCATTTTAACCCCTGTACTTGTTTGAACTTAATATTTGACTATCAAAACTAACTTTTAAGTTGGTTTTGATCATAGGTGAATGCCAAGAGTGCACGGATGAAGATCAAGCGACGAGCAAGAACCGAACACGATCACGAAATAAGCTTCCGCACTATGTATCGTTATTATGTTAAACGACGAGCGTACACATGATATGTTGTATACTTTTAAATTGTAAAAAGTTTTAATAAACCCGTAATTCCCAATGCATATGTAATCTTAATTACATGATTGTTTTTCGTAAATGATACGTTAAATCTTAATTTATAAGAACGGGTGTTACAACTAAATAAATGGACAATTCCAAAAATTGATTATAAACAAGTTTATAAACTTGGAACCTTTGAAAAAATTGGTTTAAAACAAGTAGTAAAAACTACTGAAGAAACAATTGCTCTTAATAAAGAAGAAATGGTTTTGAAACTCTTAAATAATATTGAGTTGATAAGATATAAAAGGGATAAATATAAATTTATTCATATTGGTGTTGTGCAAATTGCATTTAAACCTTTAACTTTAGAAGGTCTACTAGAAAGTTTTATAGCAGCTTTAAGAGATGGTAGAAATCGGGATTATAAACAATCCCTGATAGGGATAGTTCAGTCTAGTTTGGCACATGGTCCAGTCTATTTTAATATTTATCCAAATTTACAAATATCTTTGACTGATGTTAATATAACAGATGCCCTAACATTAAATATTAAAACTCATGGATATAATTATGCTCCAGGATCAGAGGTTATATGTATCTGTTATAGAATATATTATAAACCTTTATTTACACTAAACCCTCAGTGTAAAATGGTAGATAAACCATTAAATGAAACGATAGTCATAGAAACTAATTTTGGTAAATCAAATATTACCACTAGAAGAAAAATAAAGTGGGAAGAAATAGAATTTCCAGAAAATTGGGTACTAAATAACTGTACTCCGAAACAACAATATATAGATAATAATCCGATAAATATTATACAAACATCTGAAGGATCTGTTCAGATACAGTTTGATCAATATAAAACTAGAATATCTAGATCTATGTCTTATAGATCTTCAAATTATCACATATCTCCTATAGGATATACTGTTGGAAGTCCTTCTCGAGCTTCTACTTCTCAATTAAGAGAGGAATTACCTGAAAACAGGGTTGAAGAATTAAGAATTAATTCTGATAATATTGTAAGAGGTGTATATAAGCGTAATGAACCGGAATTAACCGAGTCAGAAATGAATTTTTCAATTTAATGGATCAAAAAGAAAAACATGATTTTAGTCCAGGTTCTCTGGCAAGAAAAATTATTAGTGAAGAATTTAAACAAGAAAAATGGAAATTGTTTAGAGATTGGTTTTTCAAAAATTTTGATAGCCAAGATACTAAAATGTTTCAAGAAGTTTGTTATAAAGAACTTTCAGAAGAAAATAAAGTTATACTTTTTGTTCCATGGTTTATAAACAAATATACTAATAGCATGATTTCTGTTATACAGAGAGAATATAATGTTAATGGAAAAATTTTAAAAACAAGTTTTCCTCCACATCAACCATTTAAAATAGAAAGGGATAATGAAACCAGGTATTACCAGGCTTTCCAAAAATTGTTGGAACAAGATACTTTACCAATTACTATTTCACATATAAACAATATTTTTAAACAACAAAATTACACAAATATTTATCTGATTTGTTTAGGCGAACAATTAAGTTCAATAAATGATAGGATAAATGAATTAACTAGTCATATAAAAAATTTAAAAAGTCCTCCTATAAGACAAGAGGAGAAAAAGGAAGTTGTTGCTGCTCCAGCCATACAACCTCCTCCTGATATAAAAGATTTTAAATTAAAATCTAACACAGAAATAGCAGATTTATTAGATAAAAAATTACAAGTTTTAACTGAAAAATTTTCAAATTTAAGAGTAAATACTTTAACAAAAGAATTTGTAAATTCTTTTGATAAAGATAATTATCAAGAAAGAATTAATGAAGAAATAAGAAAACTGGATAAGTTTGCTAATAAACCAACTCAACGAATGTATTATTATCCTAGACCAACTCCACAAAATGTTCTGATAGAAGAGCAAGAGTATGTTATTAATAATTCTTATCATGGTAAACACATCTATGAATGGAACATAGATGGACTGTCTGAATGACAAATCTACAATACTATACACAGAATGATGATGTATAGTACCATTTGCAAGAGTAATGATAATTAGGATGAAAACATTGCTAAAATGCTTATAGCAGGTTTTACTGGTCAATTAAAAGGCTGGTGGGATAATTATTTATCAGAAACTGATAGAAATAAAATTCTAACTACTATCAAAGAAGAAGAAGGTAGACAAACTCCTAATGCAGTTTATACACTGGTAGTTAATATTGTTGATCATTTTACAGGAAGATGGTCTGATAATTCTGAAAATACCAGAACTTTATTACAAAATCTAAGATGTAAAACTCTTACATCTTTTAGATTGTATAAAGACACCTTTTTAAGTAGAGTAATGGAACTTCCTGAGTCTAATAGTACTCATTGGAAATCTAAATTTATAGATGGTTTATCTCCTTTATTTGCTGAAAGGGTTAGGAAAAACCTCAGAAAAGGAGAAGTAAGTATCAATTATGAAAATTATACTTATGGCAAGTTAATAGGAACTTGTGTCCAAGAAGGTTTAGCCTTATGTAATGAGATAAAACTCAATCAACAAATTAAAAGGCATTCTCTTAATGAAAAGAGACAATTAGGTCAATTTTGTGCTTAATTTAGTATGAATGATTTTAGGGAAAATGATCCTAAGAAAAAGAAGAGAGTCTTATCCCCTCATACATATAAAAAATTTCAAAAAAAAAAAAACAGAAAAGAGAAGATAGAAAACGTAAAAGAAAACAAGGATATAAATCTTTTAAACCCTATATGATATGCAAAAAATGTGGCCGTCAGGGTCATAAAGCAAAAACATGTTGGGTAAAAAAGAAACTCAATAATATTGAGGATGAACAATTAAGAGACATATTATCTAAAATACTAATAAATTCTGAGTCTGAATCAGAATCAGAAAATTCTTATAATGAGGATATAAATATATTAGAAAATGAAGAAATAATATCTTCTGATGAAGAATATTTTTTCTTGCGAAGGAGAAAAATGTTGTAAAAATGGTTTTGATACAGAAAATGAAGATGATATTTATCAAATAATTGCTCAATTCGATAATATGGAAATAAATGTTATTTCTAATGATCTTTTAGAATTACTAAAAGCTGTGGAAGATGATAAAATTAGAAAAGAAATTATCTCTAAAATAATTAAAGAGGAAAAAGCTTCAACCTCAATGGGTCATCAAGAATTTAAACCATACACCATAAGTGAAGTTAAAAAAACAATTAAATCAAAGAAATTTAAAGGAAAAAACCCGTTAATATTGAAGAATTGAAATTAGAGATTGATAACCTAAAACTAGAAATAAAAAATTTAAAAGGAAATAATAAAACTTTAAAGAAAAGAATAAGAAATTTAGAAAAAGGGAAAATCAATACAGAAAGCCCTGAGACATCTGGAAATGATAATCTAGAAGCTGATAATTTTTTATCAATATTGAAAGATGAAAGTTTTTTATCAATATATGAAATTGTAACTTCTCATAAATGGTATATTAAAATTAAGTTGTTAATAAACAACAAATTTTCAATGGAATTAATTGCTTTACTTGATAGTGGAGCAGACCTAAATTGCATACAAGAAGGAATTATTCCCACAAAATATTTTCATAAAACGACTCATAGAGTTAGTTCTGCTAATGGAGAACCACTAGGTATAAGTTATAAATTACCACAGGCATATATTTGTCAAGACAAAGTTTGTATTCCAAATATTTTTATGTTAGTCAAAAATCTAACCAGCCAGATTATACTTGGCTCACCCTTTTGGAAGAAGATTTTTCCAATAAGGCATATTGATGAAAATTTCATCATAGGAACTTACAAAGGAAAAGATATAACCTTTCCTTTTGTTCATAAACCAATTACCAGATATATTCATGATATTAAAGATTCCTTGATACAAGCTAAAGAATCTCAAATTAATTTTCTTAAAGAAGAAATTAATCTTTTTACAATAGAAGAAAGGCTTAAAAATCCTAAATTACAGGAAAAAATAAAATTAATACAAAATCAATTTTCTTTACAAATATATAATGATCATCCTAATGCTTTTTTGGGATAGGAAAAAACATATTGTTTCTCTTCCTTATGAAGATGACTTTAATGAACGCCAAATACCTTCAAAAGCAAGACCATGTCAAATGAATTCAGAATATATGGAATTATGTAAAAAAGAAATAAAAACTTTAATAGATAAAGGTTTAATAAAACCTTCAAAGTCTCCGTGGTCATGTACAGCCTTTTATGTTAATAAACATTCTGAGCAAGAAAGAGGAGCTCCAAGATTAGTAATAAACTATAAACCATTAAATAAAGTTTTAAAATGGATTAGGTATCCTATACCTAATAAAAAAGATTTGTTAGATAGACTAAATAATGCTATCATATTTTCAAATTTTGAGTTAAAATCTGGATATTGGCAAATTCAAATAAATGAAAAAGACAGATATAAGACTGCATTTACAGTACCTTTTGGTCATTATGAATGGAATGTAATGCCCTTTGGGCTCAAGAATGCCCCAAATGAATTTCAAAATATTATGAATGATATTTTCATTCCTTTTAGTGATTTTATAATAGTTTATACTGATGATATGTTGGTATTTTCAAAAGATATAGAAACACATTTTAAACATTTAGAAATCTTCAAAACTATAATTATAAAGCATGGTTTAGTAATTTCTAGACCAAAAATGATGATTTTCCAAACTAGTGTAAGATTTTTGGGTCATAATATTGAAAAAGGAAATATTATTCCAATAAATAGAAGTATTGAATTTGCTTCTAAATTCCCTGATGAAATAACTGACAAAACCCAGTTACAAAGATTTTTGGGAAGTTTAAATTATATTTCACCCTATTATAAAAATTTAGCAGATGATACAGCTGTTTTATATGACAGATTAAAAACAGTCCTCCGCCATTATCTGATAGTCATACCAAGGCAATTCAAAAAATTAAGCAAAATGTCAAAAATCTTCCTTGCTTGATGTTACCAAAACCAGATTGGCAAAAAAATATTGAAACAGATGCCAGTAATATTGGATATGGTGGGATTTTGACACAAATATCTCCCATTGATAAACAAGAATTTCTGATAAGATTCCATTCAGTTAAATGGAATAATAGTCAAAAGAATTATGCCACCGTTGCAAAAGAAAACTTAGCAATAGTTAAATGTGTTTTAAAATTTCAAGATGATTTATATAATCAATTTTTTTTTTAATAAAAACTGATTGTCAAGCAGCGAAATACATGTTTGATAAAGACTTTAAACATGATGTTTCAAAGCAAATGTTTGCTAGATGGCAATCTCATCTTGCTCCATTTGATTTTAAAATAATTTATAAAAAAGGAACTGATAATAGTTTACCTGATTTTCTAACAAGAGAATATTTAAATGAATAATCAGGTTAAAGAACCAATAAAAATTGGTCATATTATTTTTTCAATAAAAATTAATAAATGGAAACTAGATTTTTTATGGATGTTTGCAGGTCTTATGAAGAAGATTAGAGGACCTTTGAAGATAGTTTATAAAAATATATGGATTGAAATTAATGATTATAATACCCTAATAAGGGTTACTCTCTATAGAATTAATGAATTAATGAATAATTATAGTATTCATTCAGCCGATAAAGCTAATATGCTTTCAGAAGAATTTACCAAATTACATCATTTTAAGAATCAAATAAAGATTCTTAAAGAACAAGAGAAAATAATCTCTTCTGCCTGACTTTATATTTTCAGGAATGAATCCTCAAGACAGAGGAAAACAACCCTTTTCCTAATAAAGGAAGAGGAAGAAGCAGAGGTCAATTAAGACCTTATGGTGAAGAAAGAGTTCTTGGGCAAATTGCTCATAAAAGGCTAATAGCCGCAAATATTGCAAATACTGCATCATCCTCCAGTAATACTAGAGGAAATGATAATGATGAGAAATTATTCCAAGAATTTTTAGCTTATAAAGATAAAACGGAAGGAAAGAACAATTCATCCTATGTTAATATTGTAACAGAAGATTCTGATTATGGGTTGTATGAACAAAATCCAAACAAGGAGATATTATTACTCCTGGAATTTAAAGATCTTAAATGGAAAGATCAGCCATGGACCTTAGTTACAAGGTACCTTGATACAGGGTCATACCCAAATGCTTCATACAAGCAAAGACATTATTGTGAAAATATTCTCAAAGTCACAGAATCTTGTGATATTCATCATTATATGGCTGGAAATACCCAGAAATATAGTTTCAGTAAAATAATCATAAAGCAGATAATATATGTGGAAGAATGGGGAACATCTCCCTTAAAAGAAAAAGAGATGTATCATCCTGATACAAGGGTCCCTATTAAATTTAATTATTGGGATTATATTGAGGCATTTAATAAAGCCTTATTATATGAAAACTCTAAGAAGAAACATTCGTGGTTCTTCAAAAATTATCCAGAAGTTTATAAACGAGACATCCCAAATTGGGAATACAAGTGGTGGCTATCATATGGCCCATCGGTAAAAATTTTACCGGAAAAATTAAGAGAAAATTATAATACATAGGTAGAAATATCTCCCACTCTAATTGAATTACAGCATCAAAGAATCCTAATAGAAGGATTATCTTTATGCCACTTTTTTATTCAATTTGGAATACCTTGAGTTTTAGTCGAATATTAATTGTATTTAAATAAAGTATTTTGGGAATATGGTTTTATAAAGTATATTAATTGTAGTTAAATTGTATATTTTACGAATATTAACGTAAGATTAATATAAAAGCTAAATACCAAAATGCATAAAATTAGTTTAATATAAAATGTAAATATTAGTTATATTACATACCAAAATGCACAAAACTAGTATAATCTATTTGGTTACATTATTGGTTTTTATATATCATAGACAACAAAATATTCGCAAAACTTTTATAACTCATGATTTGTGATTATTTTATCTTTATACATTAAATAAAAATTTAAATTTACATAGCGAACTATAAAAATCGTATAACCACATCATCTAATGTTTTTATCAAAACACATAACATTGGTATATAATAACTTTCTCATTTTCTTTTTAACCATATATGGTTTATGCTATGTACACATGATCGTACCACTTTTACATTCTTTCGTTTACAAATTGTCATTTATTTTATGATCTTGTAGTCTAGTAGTATAAATGTGGTCTAGACTGAGAGTCGGTTTCAAAGATTCTAAAGAGGTATTGTTCCTTATAATCTTCACTTTATGGACTTACCTCCTTTTATACTTATATCTTGGAAATAGACCATATAATTAGATGTAACAAATTTTGATCCATTTATATCGGGTTGTTTTATATCTAGATGGTTAAAAAATATGAAGCTAGAAAATTTTATCTTAACTGAGTCAAATTAAGAGCTTAAAGTTACCCAAAGTGAAATGGGTTTATATTTAAATACATTCCCTTATTCGAACAATGATTAGTATTTTTTAAATATTTTTACAGGTCTTTATTTTCTATACTTGTAACTGCATTTTGACGAATGCTATAAAAGATGTAACTGCATTTTTACAGGTCTCTTTTAGCATTGCTTTTCTGATGGAATTGATGTATATAAAACTTAATTTCATTTTTTCTTAAAGTAAAAGAATGATAGTTAACAACACATATTTCATCAACAGGCTCTCAAGATTTGTGGGTAAAAATTGTAGGATCGTTTTACCGACCGAACGAGTCGTTCAGAAGAGTTTTTGCTCAATACGAGAGGCGGAAACAAACGTATCGAGGTAATTCAGATTGCAATTCACTTTAAACTGTCTTTTGATTGATTTGACAAAGAATTACAGCGAGTAGACACTTCGACAGCAGTTCGGCACTGAAACCGGAAAGTTACAAATGACAAGGCATCAAAGGTATTTATAGGAGAGCTAATTTCGCACGGAATATCCCAAGCGAAATTAGTTTCATACGAAATCTAATTTCATGCGAAATTACCACTTAATTTCGTACGAAATAACCTATGTGTTATTTCGTGCGAAATACCTACAAACACACTTTTCTCGTTTTGCGTGCCCCGATTTATCTATTCTAATACAAGACTCGATACAAGACGAAGTCGACAGACGTATGCACCAACAGACTCCCCCTCGGATATTGACGAGTCTTCAGTGTCGAGTCTTCAACGTCTTCAGTCTTTATCAGTCTTTCTGCTCTTTCTAAAGTATCTTACAGTGTAAAACATCCTCAGTCTTTTCTCTTCTTCTCTCTACCAGGATCTCAATCTGACTCCATCTTTTCTTGATCAGATCTCTTGATTTCTTAAGTTCATCAGCATCAACAATACCAAGATCGTAACCTGGCTTCACATTCTGCTCAGGATCAGGAACCTGTCTAACCTGCACATATCTCTACCTCACAATAAATTTCACAAATTTAAAATTTTGACAAATATATATATCACTTGCAGGTATTAATCAATCAATAAATGATTTCACAATGTAATATCTGATGAACCACTTGTAGACAAAACATTTATTTTTATTCATTATAAACAGACTCTCCCAAACCTGTTCATCATGTTTAGCACTCGGAATTTTTAAAATCAGCTCTTCAACATCATTTATCGAAAATCTTTTTGTATCTTTTCAAAATTTTATGCTAAAACACACTGAAAATCTTTTTGAAGTTTTGATTTTAATAAAATGCAGTAAAAAAATATTTACAAACAATATTTTTGTGAGTTTGTGTAAGAGGATCATATCAGTTTCTGAGACAAATCACCAACACCGTTAAGCTTTAAACATTTTAAGTTCTAAACGATTCACTTAGATTGTCAGTATACTGATCCACTTAAATTTTCACACAAAGTTCAAATGTTTCGAGATACGAGATTAATGTTTTAGAGACTTAAACTTATACGCATGTCCCAGCTCAGAATATACTCCCGTATCCAGATCCCAATATTCAGTCTTACAGGTGAGTATACCTAGATGATATCTGTAAAGGGTTGAATGCGAGGGCCATGAGAGCTCAGGCTATTGCTTACTCAAAATCAGAGAGATGATGGCTTCGACTTTCGGTGTGTTCCCTTTAGAGAATCTTTTCTTCAACAGCACATGATTAGCATTTTGCAATGTTTCATCATTTTTTATGCTGAGGGCGGCGCTATATTTCAAGCAAGCGAAAAGTATTATACGGGGACTAGGCCATTGCTTCCGTAAAATCAGAAGTCCCGGGATAATACCCCAGATATTACTAAGCATAAAGACCTAGTATCTCAGAAAGAGGGACCTTTCAAACAAGATTTCGGGGGTTACCCATATATCTGAGAGATGTTCCCCACGAGATAAGTAAGTTTGAAATTTAGGTTTATATTTCGAACACAATCTACTAAGCGTGTGAAAACCTACTGGCACATCATCAGTGAGACCGTTTATCACTTTTAAACTTTCCAATTCTTTAGCGTGCTGTGATAGTCCACTGATGTACTATCATTTCCTCTTTTTCATAACAAAACTCATTTTGAATTTTTTCAATGTTTTTGGCTTTTGAAATTTTCTAATGTTTTTGTTTTTGGATTTTCTGAAATGTCTTACTCCCCCTAAAATTCAAAAACATTTAAAGAAACTTTGAAAACAAACTATACAAGGTAAAGTGACAACTGTTGTGAATTGCTTCAATTCGCCATCCACTTGGCATAAACAATCAGAACTCCCCCCTTAAAACAAACTATTTTCCCATTAAGATTTCAAAACACTTAAGTTTGTTTTAATCGAAAATGGTTTTTCCGGAAAATAAGTTTTGTTGATTTTACCACTTGTAAAAATGGGGATAAACTCATCACATTGTTTTTTCAACCATTTGATGAAAGTTAAATCAAGTTCAACTTAATGACCTTGATCAACCACTTGTATGTTCAACTTTACCAGATGTAAAATGACATATAACAATTTTAAGAACTACCACTTCCAAACTGAAATACCACTTGTAAAAAAGATGCCGATTCCTACTCCACACTTACCAACCTGGGAGTTCCGGCAATTCCACCACCTGTAGAATTTAACAATTTTAGAAGTACAAATTTTTAAGAATGATGCCGATTCATGCTCCACGATTACCAATTTGGGAGATCCGGCAAGTCAGGATTTTTAAGTAAAGAATACAGACACCCAAGCCTGACCAGCATTGGGTGTAACCTTCTCAACTTCACCTGGGGTTTGAACATTTCTTTTTTCTTCATAAAATTCTTTCACCCCTTTGGCCTTCCCATTAACCATTTTCCCAAAAATGTGTTTTACTTTCCCATTGAACGCTTTCTCGACATCAAATTCTTTCTTTTCAGAATAGAATTGATTCGAGATTTCAACTTTGCCAACTTTTTGTTTGAAATTTTCAGTCCTCAATGGTGGAAAGTTCTCATCATCCATTGGAGGAACTGTTTTCTCATCTTTTACCTCAACTTGTGCCTCCTCTAATTTTGTGGAATCAGATTCAGCGCCAGATTTCACCTCAGATTTCTTAACCACCCTCATTTGGTTGTCAAGATTAACTCTTCTTTTGTAAAATCTTTTCTTCGAACATTCACCAACTTCATATGTTGAATTTTTAAAAACTTTGAATTTTTCAGTTGGTGGTTCATTTTTCTCAACAATCTTTTCTTTAAGTTTGGAAACAACTTCCTGTTTGATGTTGGTTGCTTTAGGACAATTCCAAGCAATATGACCAACTTCTTGACATCTGTAACAGGTTCTTGTTTCCTTTCTTTGATGAACTTCATTCTTCATTCCCTCTTGCTTTTTAGCAAGGAATTATTTGTTTGATTGCTTCCAGAATGAGTTCTTTTCTTCCTCTTCTGAGCTTGTTCCTGAAACAAATACAGTTTTTGGTTTATAAGTTTTCTCATTTTTATGATTTTTCGGTGGAATAAAACCCAAACCCTTCTTTTTGAAATTACCATTATGATTAGGTCTCTTTTGAAAACCAGAACCAGAATTGTAACCCTTTTTCTTGTTTAATCTTTGTTGAACTCTTGAGGTGTAAGGTCTTGGTTTTTCAGAAAGATTTTCATCTTTTATTACAGAAATATTAATTTCTATTAGTTTGAAAACCTTTTTTTTTTATCATTTCTGGTTTAACACCTCTTATTGGAAATTCCTCATCAGAATATAATTTGTCTGAATCAATCAAAGTATATGCCACTTTGATTGGTTCATCATTCAAATTAGATTTTGATAACATAAATTCTTTATTGTAAACCCTTTTGACTGACGACTTTGGACTGTCAACAGATGAACTCGAACTCTTGGATTCGGACTTTGACTCTGACTCCTCATCTTTTTCCAACACTTGATCAACCACTTTCTTTATTAACTCAGACTCATGATCAGTGTCAGATGATGTGAACGTGACATCAATGTTTTCTGGTAAATCATCAGTTGTTTCGGATTTTAACTTTATATTGACAGCCTTTTTGACTTGCTCCTCATTCGGTTTTCTGGGAGAATAACCTTCCCAGATCGGAGGTGGACACTTGTTATAATTTGCACTTTGTTTCTTACCAGTATCCTTCTCTTTTGGCTTCTCATCTTGAAAGGCTTCAAGACCTGCAACAGTTGGATAAATTCTGTCAATCAAATAATCATAACTAGAATAACTCTGTAACAACCGTCTAATTCTTTCATTCTCTATTTTTTCTGTCTCCAACTCTTGCTTCCACTTTGCACTTTCTTCAATGTAATAATTGATAGCTTTCTGCTTTGACATCATTACAGCATTCATCATTGTCAACGCATCTTCTCTTTCAGAATTTGTCTTTTGCAGACCAGTTACTGTTCTATTCAATACATCATATGATTCTTTTACGTAGTTAAGATCGAACAATAACTTTTCTTTCATCTTATCTTGCTCACTCAACTTTTCATCTTTTTCTTCACGCTGTTTGCAAGATTCCAAACATTTTAGACACCGTTTAATCACCTCAACGATTTTTTTAATTTCTACTATTTTTTCAACTTCAACGACTTTCTCAACTTCAACCACTTTTTCTGATTCAACTCTCTTCTCAGCGATTTTAACTTCTTCACTTTATTCATTCTTCTTTGTCTCAACAACATTTTCACATTTCATCTTTCTCTGTTCTTTAGCTGCTCGTCTATCCTTCAGCTTCTCCAATCTATCTGCAAAATAAAAGTGAAAACTTTCAGGAGACAACATAGATTTTCCAATATTTATTTGTGTTTCTTCTTCATCATCACTGTCATCAGATGATGATTGATCAAAGACTGGCTCTTGGATGATTTGTACAGTGAGAGCTACCACTTTTGAATTAGGTGGAATGTATTTATCCCAACTGAAACCCTCTGCCACTTTTTCATCATCTTGATCGATTATGCCAAAGTAAGCTTTCTTATTTGCTTCTTCGATCATTTTGGCATGAGCAGTTTGTGGTTCTTTTTGTTTGTACGGTTGATCAGCAACTTGTTGGTATATGGCTTTCCGATAGTAATCATCTTTTCCAAATGGATTCTGTGCTACACTTGCTTCTCGATTTTTACATTCTCTCCTGAAATGTCCTTTCTCCCTGCATCGAAAACAAGTAACTTTAGATTTATCAAAACCCAAAGTAGAAACATTTGCATCTCTAAAATCATCTCTTCCTGTAATCATCTTGAACTTTTCAGCTCTCCTCAAAACACTAGCTAAACACCATTTAATGTCCACAAGCTCCATCTCTTCAGCATCTATCTGATCGTAATCCTCTTTCGTCAACATAGGATTTCCGATCCTTCCAGCAACCAATCCTTCATATGATTCCAACACAGTAGCAAGTAATGACATGTGACTTTTGGCGACCTCTTTAGAGAAATTTTGACCATTCTGAAGATGCAACACGATGTTGCAATATAACACTTGACCATTACTGCTGTTTAAACTTTGAAACTTATGACTTGAAGTTGAACTCTTTGGATTCACATTTGGGTACGAAGAAAATCCACTACTGCTGCTTGAATTTTGATTAACAGATTCAGATGAGTTTTCAGCACTGAAAGCAGTTTGGATTTTCGGACTAATTTCAATCTCTTGAACACTTCCTTTGTAATACATTTTAACATCTTGTTGACCACTCGGACTGTTCATTCTTGCAATCTTTTGATGTTCCAGATCTTGACCCTCAATCGTTTCAATGAACTGGGAAATAGTCAACTTGTCATATTCTCCAGTATTCTTTAAAATCATCAAGTATGTACCCCACTCTTTTGAGGTAATGCATCAGCTAACTTATCGACCCATTCTTCTTGATCTTTGACAATTTCTAAGAAAGACATAGATCGCACTAAGTGGAAATATCTTTCAATCAGCTTCTTTGACGATTCACCTGGCAAACTTGAAAACAAGTCAAATTCTTTCTTAAGAAATGCTTTCTTGCTCCGGATCATCTTTTCACTTCCCTCAAACTTAATTTGAAGCGCATCCCAGATTGATCGTGAAGTATTGTCATGCTGAAGCAATATGAAAATATCTTCTTTAATAGCTTGCTGTAACAAACTGATCATCATCTTTTCTGCTTTGTACATGTCTTGTTCTTTGTCATTCAGTTCAGAAATTGTTTTAATATCTCCCAAATCTGTACGCGGCTTAACATACTTTTTCTCGATGCATTCCCAAGACCTCAAATGATTAGCTTGAACCCAGTTTTCGAATCGGTCTTTCCAACCACAATACTCCTTAATTCCCATTAGCTTCGGGGGATTTTTGCAAAGTTCCAGTTTCGTTTTCCATGTTCATGCTTTGAGCAATGGTAGCTGGAGTAGTCGGGGCTGTAGCAAACGCGTTATAGAATTCCTCTTCCATGATTCCGTAACAAGTTTTTCAAAAATAGACACTTTCAAGCGAAGTTAGATCTTTTTCAGACGAAATCCCTCAAGCGAAATTACCTCCTCAAGCGAAATAACCTGTAAGCTTCAAACGAAATACCAACTCAAATGAAATCAGAATTTTCAAACGAAATAGTGATTTCGTTCGAACAGACCAAACGAAATATGATTTCGTGCGAAATTAACTAGGATTCAAACAAAAATAGCCTATTTGGAATGAAATAGTGATTTCGTATGAAATATCTCAAAGGAAATCTAATTTCGTGCGAAATTAGATCCTTATTTCGTGTGAAATACTGCTGATGTCATCATCTCCAGCTGTTTTTGCCAAAATTGATCAGGTTTTTGTCCGATTTTAAGTCTGAAACTTTCAAGGGTTTGTTAAAACACTATTGCGTGTATAATGTGTGAAATTCAAGTCATTTTAACCATGAAAAATTGTTGATTTTGAAAAAGAAGGTGTAGAAATCAGTATTTGCAGCTGAATTGGTATGAACTCTTCCTCCTGAGCTCTGATACCACTTGTAGGATCGTTTTACCGACCGAACGAGTCGTTCAGAAGAGTTTTTGCTCAATACTAGAGGCGGAAACAAACGTATCGAGGTAATTCAGATTGCAATTCACTTTAAACTGTCTTTTGATTGATTTGACAAAGAATTACAGCGAGTAGACACTTCGGCAGCAGTTCGGCACTGAAACCGGAAAGTTACAAATGACAGGGCATGAAAGGTATTTATAGGAGAGCTAATTTCGCACGAAATAGCCCAAGCGAAATTAGTTTCATATGAAATCTAATTTCGTGCGAAATTACCACTTAGTTTCGTACGAAATAACCTATGTGTTATTTCGTGCGAAATACCTACAAACACACTTTTCTCATTTTGCGTGCCTTGATTTATCTATTCTAATACAAGACTCGATACAAGACGAAGTCGACAGACCTATGCACCAACAAAAATGTACTATTTTTAGTTGTGCAACTATTTCTTCCAGATTGACTCACGCGAGTTGCAATATTAAATTTTGTAAATACTAAAGGATATTTACCCAAATGAACAGAAATGTGACAATCTTTAGTCTTATGGATTATTTAGGGGAACAACCTATCAAAACATGTGTAAATGTGCTATAAGCTCATGACATCTATGGGCTTGATTGAGTCGGGCTGGGATGGGTTGACCTCAATACGTTTGTTTTTCGTATCCTTCTCTGAATTTTTAACTATAACTGAAATGAAATATTAGATATGTTGGAATAGTTACATAATTGTTTTAGGGCATATTGAATTTTTTGAGAGGCCGTAACCATTTACTACTTTTAGGTGTTCACCCATTACATAACTATTGTGCGTTCAATGCATGTGTTGCTTCAAAGTTAAAACTATTGTTTTTAATAATAAATAAATTTTTAAAGCTGCATTTATTTTGTTGGTTTATAAATCCAAAAGAACAAAGTTAATGTACAAAGGATTTATCTAGAGATTTATAACTTATAAATTGTAATATACAAATAACAAAATTAACAAAACTATTATACAATATATCACGAGAGAATTGATAAACGAACTAGACGAGTATCGCGTTATAAATCGTCCCCTGCCGCATTGCGCGGGTTTATTACTAGTGTGTGTGTGTGTGCGTGTGTGTGTGTGTGTATATATGTATGGGCAAGATTTAGAAAAAACTCCCTATGTATGAAAACGGTCCCCATTCGTTGGATCAAAACAATCTATGGGCTAAAATAAAGCGGTGTCGTTTATGTAAATATCAATCACTTACTTCATGGCACAGGGTTCATTAAGGGTAAAAAGGTAATTGTCCCTTTAAATAAAGAATTCAAACAACACCAAAACCTATAACTTCCCACAAAAACATCCCCAAATTCTAGGGAAACCCTAGATACTTTATCGCGTCTATAGAACAATAATGAACAAAGAGAAGAAAAATCAAAGTGAGTTAAATGTTATGCGGTCTTCAAAGTTATTTGATAATATTGGCATTTTGATTTCAAAAATTTATGTACAGATTCAAGTAGAATGAAGTCAACAAAGTCTCCTGAAAATAAACGCCATAAGACTGACAAAGAAATGAATAAGGGAACATTAAAACAAGGTTATAATCGTTACATTTTGTTTGATTTAAAAGTCGAAAATGCGAGTCAATGATTTTTATGAACGTTGTACGTGTATACTTTGAGTTTGGTTTTGTAAACGCCATATAAAGTATAACTTTGAAATATCTTTAAACTATGAAGGATAGCTAATGTTATGATGTACTGTAAGATGTGTTATGAAAATGCCAACTATGGACCTTTTACATTCATCATAAATATAAAAGTTATTGAACGCCGTAATGTATATTAACTATTGAAGTTCATGAAAACGCCTTATTAAAAGCCATATAACTGTGAAGCCCAACTGAGGTTATTGATGTATGAATAAATGTTAGTGGAAGCTTTGAACGCCAAATGTGTAAAAACTATTGAAAACACAGCTAAATGCCATTTTTCTTTTCCTCATATTTTAGGCAAAGAAGGGCTGAAAGTGAAACTAAAGGTGCATATTAAAAGGGGAGAAAACGCCAAAAAGAGGAAGGCTACAAGTCAGGAAGTTGAGGTTCATGAAAAACATTTTTATTAGTCTAGCGGGGTTAGAGTTTTATTAAGATTGAAACTAAGAAACTTGACTGGTTGGTTTGTCAGTCATAATGCAAATCAAATGCAAGTTGTTCAGAACATGGGATTTGGTATTGCATTAAAAATGAAAATAGAAAGTATCCCAACAATTCTTGGCTACTGGCTAGTGAAAAATTACAATTAAAGAATAAACAATTTAAATGTTGGACACCATACGATTAATACCAACCCAGAATTAATCCACTTATTAATGGGTACCCCAAACGGGGATGTGGCCGGAACGATGAAAAGATCATCAAAAAGCAACCAAGTAGTCTCTGAGTAGAGAGATGGGACAGCCTGGATAGCAAGACCAGGTGTGAAGTCATACTTTGATAACATTCAACCTCATATGCATGATTATGGAAGAAACTTCAAACTAAACTTCCATGTTGCATTCTTCACCGTCATTGGGCATGCAAGTGATAACGCAACTGTTAACCAACAAAATTTTCACAATGAAATAAACCAAATGAAGTGGTGTGATTACCTCATTGAATTTTTAAACAAGAAAAAAGTGCATGGATGCCAATAAAGCATTTTCACAGGGCCATTAATCGTACTTGCGGTTTGCGGTATGAACTAAATTTATATAACAAAGTTTGCTCAATAACAACCTAAAAACAAAATATCTTTTAATGCAGCTGGCTTTGGTGAATGATGCTTGCGAGATAAAAAGGTTGGATAGAAAAGAAGGTTACCCAATAGAATGGGTTACAGTGAGAGTTCTAGAAATGTTCGAGGAAACATTACTTAACAGGATACATGGTGGTGAACCGAAACACCATGATGGGAAGGCTGAAAAGAAAACAACTGTTAGGAAGGCTAAGAAGCCACAGTTTGAATCTGTTTTTCGAAAAAAAGCCACGTCCAAAAGGGCTAAAATTATACCGGTTGTTGATGAAGATGATACTGATGGTGGTGATGTTGCAATGATGATGATAATGATGTTGATCATGTTGATGATGGTGCTAATAATGTTCATGATGAGGTTGATGAAGATGATGGTTTTAATCATGATGTTGATAATGAATATGCTGAAGACTTTGAAAAAACACCACAAATGGGAAACCACACATCTGTCGCTAACAATCATATAGATCTCGACCCTGATGTGCAAAATGCCATGGCTATGGATGATGAGCAGGAAGAAGCTTATATTTAAAGAATTGCTGCAGCGGATTTAGAAAGCCAAAACAGGATGTTTGAAGTTTCTGCCTCAGGAAACCATGCCTATACATAGTACTAACCTAACACGGTGAACAAGATGCTTGTGAGAAAAAGACAACAGTATGATGGAAAAGAACCCCATGAATGGAGCTGAGGACGTATGTTATACAATTAAGAATTTCACAAAAACACAAAAGTAAAACAAACTCCATACTTAATTTTTCTTTTTCGTTTTACAGGAAATGCCTGAAAAGTTGGATGGTGCCTACAAAGAATTAGAAGACTGCTATAACAAGATGAAGACTTTGTTAGATTAATCAAAGCTTGAACATCAAAACAACCATGTCTGACCTTGTTAAAGAGCATGTCAAATTTTATGTATGAAAGCACCAAAGAAGGGACAAATGAAAGCATAGACAATGAGAACGTTGTGGTTGGTACTGATATCAATAAACATGCCACGATTGATGGTGAAGGTGAGAGGGCTGACAGTGACAACTCCATGACTACTAACAATCCAAATACAAGTGAGGCTGCATGTGAAGGTGAAAAAGAAGATGGTGGAGCTACATGTGAGGCTACAAGTGAGATTGACCAAAATGCCATACATGCAAGAAAAACCGTTGAAGGGAATCTGCATGTGAGGCTGCAATTGAGGCTGAAGCTGGTCATTGAGGAGAAGGTGGAGATGGGGCTGCAAATGAGATTGACCAAGACTCCATATCTGTAACAAAGGCAATTGAAGGTGGAGATGAGGTTGCTGAAGGTGTTGAAGGTGGAAATGAAATATATATGTGGTCAGATGAAAATGCCACAAAGGAAGATGTTGATGGCAATGATATAAAAAGTTGGGATTGTGATCACAAAGGACTGGACTATGAAATTGTCAGGTATAATAGTGAAAGAATAGTGGCAAGGAATGTGACTGAGGTTTTGGAATTGCCAAGACATAATTTAGAACAAATGCTTGAATTGAAAAGAGATATTGATTGCCCAAATATAGTGGCAGAAATGGTTAAAGTTTTGAAGAAGCACCTGCAACCTATTGTGGACATGCCTAAGGTCCATGTATTTGACAAAACCCCATTGTAAGACAAAATCAAAAGTCATGAACGTATATTTCTCCAAAGAGAAACACAATACAATGAAACTTTCATCATTGACCTTAAAAAACAGAACTATGGCAGCATTTGATAAAATGCCAAAGAATATAGAACGACTTGTGAGTTTGACACAGTTTAGTGATGCTTTCATATCTTAGTTGGAAAATCGAAAATGAGATTTTGACCAAGGGTGTTGACCTGCAGGGTGTAGTGTTTAGTAAAATGCCATTAGAGAAAGAAATTGAAAAACCCGGATCTGTTGAACGTCAAGAAGGTAGGAAGACTTTGATGCCAAGTTTAGAAGAAGAAGAAGAAACCCCTAAAAAAGTAGACGGTGAAAGCATGGTTGGTATAAAAGAAAAATCAGATATCCCTTTGTTTAATCTACTAACACCAACTCAAAAATCACCTAGTAAGACTCCAAAGAGGGCAGAGAGAAAGGAAAATGGTGTGGAAGATAGAACAACAAACATAGGGAAGATGTTGTAAGAGAACACTATTTTGAAAGCCTCAGAATCAGAATCAGAATCAGAATCAAATGAAGATAAGATAGAAAGAAGAAAAATGTGGGTTTAGATGAGGAAAATAGTGTCACAGGATGCCAATGGTTATAAATGCCACAAGTAAGGCACAAGAAAACAATATTTCAACTTACATATACACTTGATGTGGTTATGCATGGTATGTACATTTCATGACTCATAAAACGCCATACTTTGCAGTTGCAACCTTAAATTGCTATAAAAAGTACATCTAGAGGCATAACACTCACTAAATGCCATGATCTGATAAAATGAAATCCTATAACTTTAACGACATGTGCTATTTTTCAGGAGTACAATCTTCGAGATTACAGGGGTGTAGGAACTCCCAAGGGTGATATTCGAGAGCATGAGACCAGGATTATATGCACACAACACCTGTGTTCAAGCTTGGGGGCACATCCTGAACTATGAAGAAAGGTTTAAGGCCCCAAAATCACCATCAAGATTGTTCTGCACTCAAATAATGCTAGTCAATGTTTTCTGAATTAAATGATGCAGTTATATTATGACATTGTTTTGTTAAAAAAATGTTCACGTGCAAAATTACAGAATAGGCCCACGTTTAAAAAAACAGAAGATTTTCGATACATTGAATTCAATCAAAATATGGAGATGGTTTTGAAAGACGCTCATTTCAAAGAAGATCTGAAACATAAAAAGATAAAGGATTACGATCTGGTCTTCATTCCAAAAATATGGGCCCGCCATTTCTACATAATCTGCTTCAATCTAAAATCATATAAATTCGACGTGTTGGACAACAGTGCTCAATACAATGATCTGAGCATTGAAAAAAAGTATGACAAATGGGTTGAAAAACTGGTAGTTTTATTGTTTTACAACTTTAGTGTAGAAATGCCATACTAAATATGCAAAAATTTCAAACTGGTAGCAAGATTCTTTTGCAAACTACTTGTTTGGTAAACAACACCCAAGTGCTCAGGAGATAAAAAAGGGCAAAGACTGTGAGACAAAAAATGGATTGGAGAACAAAATCTAACTTGGTCGACTGTGGGATATTTATAATGAGGCATATGGAAATGTATATGAGGCAGATATATGGTTAGGCATGTGGTTTAGCAAAAGAAAAGGCCCCATATGACCTAAAAAAAACAACTAAATGACCTTAGGATAAAGTACGCTGCAAAAATCATATTCTATAACTTAAATGAAAGCAAAACTCGACTGGTAAAATCATTAAACAAATTCTTGCAATTAGGGAAAGAAAGAATAGCAGAACTGTACAACACAGGATTGGAAAGGATATAATAGATTAGTTTGTTAAAACGCCATATTTTTCATGTTATTTTGGTTTACACTTTTGTATGTTTATATTAGGACCAACTGTAAAACGCCATATGTTTCACATGGTATTGTTTTCGTTTAGAATATGCATGTTTAGGTTAACATCCCCCATATATTTTTCATATTTCAAAACACCAGGTTATATGGCACATTTTAGGTTTGCTCATCGAAAATGCGCCAAAAACCATTATATAAGTAGAAAAGAAACAATACAAAAAGTATACCGTTATAACTACTAAAAACGCCAAAAGTGTGTAAAACGTCATACAAGAAAAATAAAAATGGCTCAAGTTCTTGAATGGAGGTTCGATAGATCAGATAAACATTACATTCCAAAGTTCTCAGAGAGGAGAAGAGAGAAGGTCAAAATCATCAAAGCCATACTTGCTAGGGATGAGGCGATCCATAGGGATATTCTAGCACTTAGTGTTCCAATGGCCAACCAGTGTGAAAGAACTGAAACACTCGTAAGAAGGTTGAAGAAAAGATTTCAAGAGGATGATGATGCTGGTCATGAGCAACTAACTGTTACTGAATGGAGTTTGAATGAAGAACTGGGGATGATGATAGTTGCTTATAGCAGGTTGAAGAAAAGTTCTAAAAATTGGGGAATTGAGGAATTGGAGTTTAAATGAAGAATTGGGGATGTTGATGCGGTCAATCGTAAGAAGGTTGAAGAAAAGTTCTAAAAATTATTTTTTTACTGATTTACACTTGATAGCGTCATGATAAAAAGAACCAATTAAGAAAATTAAAAAAACGGACATAACAAATCTTTGTAAAATTTGATTATATATAGATTTTTACACTATAACCCATTTTCCCACAAAAGTGAGTTTTAAGCCTTTACCGAGCATATAAATACACATCTATACTAATTGCTCAATTTTCGTTTCTTGTGTGAATAGCCCGTTTGGTTCTTACAAATCTAAAACTTGCCAAAGCAATACGTTCTAAATCCTTACCGACACAAATCCAAGTTAGTAAATGATGGAGGCATTAGGATTAAGTGGAGAGTTCAAATGAGAAGAAATTACAAATTAAGAATAAAAAGAATAAAAAGAATAAAGGGTACAAAGGTAATTTGAACAAATCATTTAATGAGTCTATCATTTATTTATTCAAATTAATGAACCTTAATTATTTAATGAGTTATCCTATAAAATAGTTTTGCACCTTACACAATAAAAACAATCATGCACATGATCCTACATATTCAACGTCTCCTACACCATAAAAACAATGTTTCCTACACCATAAAGACAATGTTTTGGTGTAATGTATAAAATGTGTAGGACCCCAACATTTTTAAATAATTTTGCGACTCATAATAAAATATGTGTAGCACACAGCACTTTTAAATAGTTTTGTGATTTCTAATAAAATTGGTGTATTAATGGTGATGAAGGAGGAAATTATGGTGGCATTAATAAGATTTGAGTAACTCTTTATAATATTTATTAATATTCTATATCAAAATGTCTATCCTACCCTTATTAGTTAAAGTATTAATTAAAAGTAAATAAAAATTATATCTTGATTCACAACCATTGATCAAAAAATATAGGGCCTAGATTAATTTATTTTTCTTCTTATAGGAAGATTCTTCTCAAACGAACCTCCCCCTTAGGATTAAACTCATTTTTCACTTCAAACCTTTATTTTTTCTTTTCTTTACCAAAAACACCCCCCTAGATAGACCTCTTTGAGCCTTAACCCTTTCATTTCTAAACCCGCAAAATACATACTTTTGCAAAAACAACCACCCACATCCGTAAACCTTTTTATTCACACCCTTTTTATTTTTTTAAAGAGATCGGTTATAAAATTACAAGCATGGCTCAGTTTCAACTTTGGCTAAAAAAACTAAAGTATTTTTTTGTTAAGCCACAAAGCAATGGAAAAGCCGATACTTTTTACGCCTTTCGCCATTTTTTTACCAAACACACCTACCTGAACCATAACCTACCCTTTAAAGCCCTCTTGATATTTATGAAGATTAAACGTCACAAAGGAGGAGGTTTGATTGTTTGTCGAGCCTATAGTAGGAGTAAGTTCCAAACCGGGCATGAGCGTTTTCACTTCAACAATTTCGGCCGAGTGTTGAGTGACCACTTGTGAGATTTGTAAAATTGTATATAACTAAATAGATTTTTATAAAGGTATGTTATGCCCAAAACAAATAGTTTTTCTTAAATTGTGTTTTAAATAAATCATGATGAATAAAATTGTAAATAAAATAAAAATAAAATAAATTTAGAACTTGGATTCCCGACACTCTAAAGATAAGCCCAAAAAACCTTCTCTTCTACCTATTCCGTTTGGGTGTGTAAGCCACATTATAGAGTTTTGCTTGAGGACAAGCAAAGATTCAAGTGTAGGGGTATTTGATGTGCGTAAAATACAACATATAAATTATATCAAATACGGCATAAAATTAAACCTTTTTCAGTACTAATGTTGGAAAAAAGCATCTTTATTTGTTCCTTTTTAATTTACAGGGTCAAAAGAGATTAAACGAACAAAAGAAGCAAATTAACAGCAAAAACCAACATAAATACAAAGAAGGAGGATTGACACGACTCGCCAAACCCCCATCCATATCCAAACCAACAAAATAACAAGATCAGAAGCTCAAGCACGGGGTCGTGCCCACCAGGCATGGGTCGTGCCCAGTCAATATTCTCTGCAGAAGTAAAGACAACAACAAAAGGCAAACCAGACCACCAACACGGGGCCGTGCTAAGGAGACACGGGGCGTGGTCAACTCTAAGATTCGCAGAATCTGAGATAGTACAATAAGTACAACGGCCACGGGCTGTGCCGTTGACACACGGGGACGTGTTAGTACAAGACCTAACACTGCAGTTACTGCGGATGAGAGAGAAAGAAGGCCACGGGGTTGTGCCAGGTGGGCACGGAGCCATGTGAACTGACTGACTTTAGCTAAAATGTGGGTGTTTGGTTTCATTCCAATCCATCCCTTGGAAAACCACTTCTCTCACACTTGCCACCACTCTACCACCACCACAACATCAACACCCACCATCATCATCCATCTTTCATCATTTAGAGTGTGTAGTTGTCTCGGGATCCAAGATCGATCGTAAGAGTTTTTGTCAAACAAATGCCATGCTTGGCTAAACTCTTACATCATTTGGTGAAGACAAATCTTTTATGATTTACTTTTTGATTTCTAACCTTTGGCTCCTTTTAATTTGGGTATGTATTAATGACTTTAATTACTAGTTTTCTATATTGAAGGCAAATTTATTTAACAATTCTTCATGATTTGTTGATTCACTCATCTGTGTCTTTACGGTCTATATAAAGCACATTAACTGCCTGAAAGAGGGTTAGAAGGGTGGTTGGGTAATTCTAGGTCTCGTTTAGTGTATAGATCCTGCGAGAACATTGTTTAAGCCTAGTAAGACTTCACGAAAGGGCGGTGTTGTCTGCCTCGGGAGAAGTAAGAAACGCTTGAATCCCTTATTTATAAACTACTATTAAAACTGACCTTGCAGGACTATATCCTTGCTGACTCAGACCAATAGGTTGAGTGTAATGCTGCCTGGAAGGGGGCCTACCATTTTTCACGTTAATAACTTACTTAATTATCTTTCAATAATCCGGCCTTGTGGGACTGTATCCCTGTTGACTCAGACCAATAGGTTGAGGGTAACGCTGCGTGGAATGGGGCCTACTACAATAACTTAAAGATAATCTCTTAAAATGCTCAAAGTACGAAGATTATTAAGGATACATAATAGAGGAGTTAGAACCAAGTGATTGCTTCTTGTCTATTTGTTTTTCCTTTTATTTTATTTTATTTTTACTTTTTAGTTTACTTTTTTTATACCTTTCAAAAACTCTTTATCTAAATTTGGTTATATTAGACGTTAACGATAAGCCGGTACTAAAAGCTCCTGTGTCCTTGGACGACCTCGGTATCTTGCCATCACTATACTACGTCCACGATGGGTGCACTTGCCCTAGTATGTGTAGAGTGATAGTATTATATCGTGTTTTATAAATTCAAAACTTGATTCACGAGTAAAAAAAAACTTAAAATATATCTAAAAAATATATCCACCGGCACACGATACCAGAGGTTCATTTAAGAAGAAATTAAATTGAGAACAAAAATAACAAAGAGTACAATTGTAAAACATTAAATAGTTTTTCTCTCATCTCATTTATTATTATATTTAACTAACTAATTAGTCGTAAGGACTATCATCTTTCACACTTGTTTTTTTTGTCTACACGCACCAAAATTTATCCTACACGTTTTGAAATTAATCCTACACATATTGAAATTTATCTTATACAGCTCGAAATTCATCCTACACACCTTGTAATTTATCCTACACTTTAAATTAATTTTTTTTCTTCGAAAAAATATATATATTTTTTTTAAAATAAGCTACAAATCTAATTTAGTTAGGGTGGAAGGGGCACCATTCGGTGACCCCTTCGGTGAGTGTATAAGCCGATCGGGGAGGCACCCCTTAGGTGGATTCGGTTTTTGGTAAAAGCTTATTACATTGAGTAGTCACCGAGTGGGGAAGATGAGAGAGAAGGGAGAGAGAGAGGGGTTAATGGTGGATCACACCCTCTTTCAACCAATCACAAATTTATCTTTAAAAAAAGAATTATTTACCACTCTCCATGTGTTTGAGCTCTTCTAGTGTTTGAATGCAAAATGGGAAGTGAAGGGGAAGTTGACAAGGCATGATAATATTGGTTAGGGGAAAAGTTTACCACTCCCCGTTTGGGGAGCACCTCTTCCACCCTTAGCTATTAAAAATGAAGACTATTAATTAGTGATCTATCTAAGTTTACCAAATCACCCTTACACTAATAATAAATACAAAAATTAAATAAAGTAAAATGGAGTTTTCACTTGAACCTTCCCATATATATATATGTGTGTGTGTGTGTGTGTGTTGGGAGTGGTCATTTGAGAAGAAAATTTAATTGAGAACAAAAGGAACAAAGAGTACAATTGTAAATTATGAAGTAGTATTTTTTTTCATCTTGTTTATTATTATCTTTAAGTAATTAATTACTCATAAAGACTATTATTCTCTACTCTAATTTTTTTTACTACACACATAAAAGTTATCCTACACATTTCGAAAATTATCCTACACATATTTAAATTTATCCTACCTACACTCTAAATTGATTTTTTTTTTATTTTTTTGAAAAAATATATATCTTGAAAACAAGTTACAAATTTAATGTAATTAGCTATTAAATAGGAAAACTATAAATTAATGATCTATGTAAGTTTACAAATATACCCTTACATTAAAATTAATTGCAAATATTAAATAAGTAAAATGAAGCATTATTATTAGTTGAAACTTTTTCTTTTTTCTTCTTATAAAATATTTCTTCTCATTTGAACCCTCCACACCACTATATATATAGGGGATGGATCATAAGAAAACTAGTTTAAATGAGAAAACAAAAAAAAAAAAACTAACTAAAAAAGCCAAAACAAACATATCAATTTTTTTTTTACAATTTTATTATTTAATTTCGCAGGTTTTTCTGTATAAAAAATATTTTTAAAAAAATTGTACTACACATGTGCAATAATACAGAAAGCCTAAACTACTTAACCCACCCCAACCGACACCCCCCAAAAACCTAAACTCCCCAAATATATATCTTGAAATAAGTTACAAATTTAATACAATTATTCCATATATAAATAAGCAAGTTATATGTGCATTATGACTTGTACCTTATGCTTGGGGAGTGTTTAGAAAAAAAACTAGGTTTTTCACAATTAACACAAACATTTCATATTTTACATTTTAATCCCTTTTCATTTTTTTTTTACTTTTAACCCAAAGTTTTCCATCTTTTATAATTTAACAAAACACTTTATTATTTACAACTTTCGTACCCCATACTTTTTATCTTTTGCAAGTTTTTCGTTTTACGTTTCGTTCTAAATTTTGCAAGTTAACATGTCGTAGCGTGCATGTGAGGTTCAACGTTTTTGCTATAGTTTTTCATATTTGATAGACCCGTCGCAACGCGTCCATTTTTCCCCTTTTGAAAAGTTCGCCGCAACGGGCGGGTCGTAGATCGACTAAGTTATTATTTTCTACGTTTTACGTTTCTGGTTAATTTCTTCGCATTAAGACACTGTAACGGGTGTGCGTGGTTCAACGATTTTAGTCAGCTTTTCGTTCAGTGTAATTTTTACCATTTTATCTATTTTATTTTTACGATGTTAAGAGTCGATGTGGTTGTGGCATTGGTGCTACTTGGCACGGTTTTACGAACGTTTTTAACCTATTAAATTTTTTACTAATTTTTTATTTCAGTTTACCCCTATACTTCCCTTACTTAAAAATTATTTTTTACTTGCATATTTTATGTACGGGTATGTGTAAATATGATTTCTTCTGCATTCCGACGTAAACTTTTTTTTATAGACGAGTCAGGTCAAATATAATACGTTTTCGTTTAAAGAAACCATTTTTACGTGCATATTTCTATGTACGTTTTTCGTATAAATTCAAGTTGTTCTACGTTTCGACGTAAACTTTTTTTGCGTAATGATTCAGGTCAAATATAATATGTTTTCGTGTTTATTTTACGTATGTTTCGTAAAGTTTGTTTCGAACCGAGTGGAGTCAAATTATGGTTTCTTTTTGTCCCTTTTTTTCGAAAGCTCTAATTAATCCCTTTCGATTACATGTGCATATTTTCCTTCATACCTGTTACGTTTTCTTTG
Source organism: Helianthus tuberosus (assembly GCA_030545235.1). Lineage (NCBI taxonomy): Eukaryota > Viridiplantae > Streptophyta > Magnoliopsida > Asterales > Asteraceae > Helianthus > Helianthus tuberosus. The sequence goes on from CM060410.1 coordinate 91,690,780, forward strand.
TATAAGTTGGGTCACATATAATACGTTATGATTATTCGATATGAATTCCATTTACTTACGTTTGATCCAATCACAATCCTTACACAGGTTACACTGAGTTCAACTGGATACGTCGAAATGTGTGTTTTCATATGGTTAATGTATCATATAACGTTTGGACTAATCCATTCAATGTTTACGATGTACCCGCGCCGCAACGCGGGCGGGTCTTAACCCTAATTAGCTATTAAACAGGAAAACTATAAATTAACGATCTATGTAAGTTTACAAATATACTACTACATTAAAATTGAATGCAAATATTAAATAAGTAAAATGAAGCATTCTTATTGGTTGAAACTTTTTCTTTTTTCTTCTTAGAAAAAATTTCTTCTCATTTGAACCATCCACACCACTATATATATATATATATATATATATATAGAAATGGGATCAGGAGAAAATGGCAAAAAATGTGAGAACGGTGAGAACGCATCCTGGCCGAACACGTGGCACGGGGCATGATCAGGGTATGAGGGGTTTTTTGTCTTTTTAGTATTCTTTTCCTTTCACGATTTTCGCGTTTGACATGTGATGCGTGTAAGTGTCGTATAGTTTTTAATGTATATTTTAAGCCCTTTAACACTTTTAGCCGAGTTTTAAATTTATAAAACACGATATTTACTAACACTAAACACACATATGGGCAAGTGCACCCATCGTGAGCGTAGTATAGTGTTGGTAAGATACTGAGGTCGTCCAAGGACACAAGAGCTTTTAGTACCGGTTTATCCTCAACGTCTAATCAAATCAAAAGTTAGAAAAAGGTTTTTAAACAAGAAAAATAAAACTAACTAAAAATGCTGAAAAATAAAAATAAAAATAAAACAGATAGACAAGATGAATCACTTGGACCCGACTCTCCTTTAGTGTAACCTTTGATTATTTTCGCACTTTTGCACTTTTTAAGAGATTATCTTAGTTATTGTAGTAGCCCATCTTTTGAAAGGTGACGTTACCCTCAACCCAGTAGTTTGAGTCAGCAAGGATACAATCCTAAAGGGTTGGATTATTGAAAGATAATTAATTAAGTTATTAATGCATAATGTGGTAGACCTCTCTTTTGAAGGTGACGTTACCCTCAGCTAAGTAGTCTGAGTCAGCAGGGATACAGTCCTAAGTAGCCGGGTTAATATATTAATAGTAGTTTACATATGAGGGGATCAAGAAATTCGGACCCCCGCCATCCAATACCAGTGGGTATTGAAGGAGGTCCTACTAAGGTTGACCCAGGTCCTTGCAGGATCTATACACTGAACAAGGCAAGACGCTTACCTAACCATTCCCTTAACCCCCGACCAGGTAGCCAACATATCTCCATATAGACCGTGGAGATATGAATGGTGTAAATCTTTTATTTTATATAGATAGTAAAATAACGCCAAGACACCACGGACAAATGATATGGAAGTTTCACCTTCAACATAAGAAACTAGTTATTAAAGTCATTAATACATAACCAAATAAAAAGTGCGAAAAGATTAAAAAGAAAAAGTATTACACTAAATGCTTGTCTTCACCAAGTGATGTAAGAGACTTAGGCAAACATGGTCTTTTATTGTCAAGAACTTTTACTATCAATCTTGGATCACGAGACTACTCACACACTCTATGATGGATGATGGTGGTGGATGTGGGTTGTGATGGTGGTGGTGGGTGGGTGAAGTGTGAGAGAGGTGGTTTGCCAAGGGATGATTTGAAAGTGAGTCAAGCACCCCTATTTATAGCCTGCACAGAAGTTCGGACACGGCCCCGTGTCCACCCATCTTCTCTTTCTTCATTAAATGCAGTTTGTCTGCATTAGTTGACCACGCCCCTGTGTCCGCTGGGCACGACCCCGTGTGCAGAAGCGTACCTGTACTATCAAGATTTGCCTAGATTCTGTGAATCTTTGCGTTGACCACGGCCCCGTGTCCGCTGGGCACGCCTCCGTGGTGGGTGATAGAAGCTTCTACAGCTTTGTCTTTTCTGCAGACACTTGGGCACGCCCCCGTGCTCAGTGAGCACGGGGCGTGTTCAGCCTTCTGTTCTCTTGTTTTTGCTTGGGGAGATGCTGTCGAGGGGTCGGACATGCCACGTTTATCCCTTTTCTTGTATTATTGCTGGATTTGGTTGCATTTTTGCTTCTTTTGTTCATTTAAGCTCTTTTAACCCTGAAAATACAAAAGGAAGACAAAAGCACACTTTTTCCAACATTAGTACTAAAAAAGGGTTAGTTTTATGCCTCATTTGATGTAATTTATATGTTGTATTTTGCATACATCAAATACCCCCACACTTGAATCTTTGCTTGTCCTCAAGCAAAACTCTTTATTTTGTGGCTTACACACCCAAATGGAATGGGTAGAAGAGAAGGTTTTGGGCTTGTCATAGAGTGTCGGGATTCCAAGATTCTTTATTAGGTTTTATTTTTATCTTATTTACAATCCTATTCGTCATGATTTATTTAAAACATTACATAAGATAAATTACTTATTAGGGTATAACATGCCTCTTTAAAATTCCATTGATATACAAGTTAACATACCTCACGGGGGATCACTCAACACTCGGCCGAAGATGTATTTTTGTGAAACACTCGAGAGCGGCATGGAACTTACTCCTACCATAAGCTTGCAAAGTAATCAATCCTCCTCCTTTTTAACTATAAACCTTTGTACATATCAAGAGGACTTTTTGGGGTAAGGGTTAGGCTTGGGTTAAAGGTGTGGTTCGGTTATTGGTTAGTAGAAAAGGGCGAAAGGCGTAAAAAGCGTCGGTTTTCATAAAACATTTTGTTTTTGTGACTTTTTATTTTTATAACTTTTTATTTTAATGAAGCATTTATTCAAACAAGCATTCTTTGATGAGCTTTGTTTGTTTCTTGCTAACTACATTTTTTTTAGTCACAAGAAAACCGAGCTTTGTTACTAAAATAAAGGGTTTAAAATGAAAAAGGGTTTTGGTGGGTAAAAAGGGTGTTTGATTTGGGTTAAGAAATGAAAGGGTTTAGGCTCAAAGGGGTTAACTGTCACACCCCGACCACGTAGAACATACAAAACGTGGCGAAAACGTCGGGAGTGTTGTAACAGAATTAATTATTTCAAATCCATGGCAATTGAAGTTGCGTTTTATTAATCAAACATGAAAGTTTACATTGTTTTAAACAAGAAACAAAGAGTATATAACAAAAATTAACTAGTTCTTGTCTCATTTTAAGTCACTAAGGCACAGGTCCGCCTAAGTATGTCTTGATAAGTCCTACGCATCATCTCCTGAAAACACATGTGAAAATAGGTACGTCAGCATAAAAATGCCTGTGAGATACATAGGTTTTGTGAAAACAGAATTCATGATTTATGTTTGAGAAAATGTTTAGTCATGAACCTTGTAATTTGCTTTGTTTTGTAAATCGTTTGAAAAACAATAAGATCAGATGATATGTATAAATAAATGTAAGGTTAAAGGAATAACCAAGTAAAATGAGTTTGTATAAGATAAGTTGTTTGTAAAACAATGTCTTGTGAAAAGTATGTTATCTGTATAAAATGTTATATGTCTCAAACTGAAATGATTCAAATAACGCTCAATATGTGATATCATACAAACACTTATATATAGGAAGTACCAGCGGCGTATCCACCGTGCTTGTATCATATTACATACGCCTCGTTACTTAAATCACTGACTCAAACCAAACCACCGAAGTAAAATGTTCATGTCTAATGTAAATCATGTAATGTGTATCCAAAATGTAAGCATGTGATGAATAACAAACGTGCTAAGTATGCAACAAAATACATACATAGCATAAAGTGTAATGTATAACAATGTACTAAGTACGCACACAATGGGCATACATGGCATAAAATGTAATGTAAAACAATGTACTAAGTACGCACACAATGGGCATACATAGCATGTAATGTAAGGCAATGTACTAAGTACGCACACAATGGGCATACATAGCATAAGATGTAATGTAAAACAATGTACTAAGTACGCACACAATGGGCATACATAGCATGTAATGTAAGGCAATGTACTAAGTACGCACACAATGGGCATACATAGCATAAAATGTAAGGCAATGTACTAAGTACGCACACAATGGGCATACATAGCATAAGATGTAATGTAAAACAATGTACTAAGTACGCACACAATGGGCATACATAGCATGTAATGTAAGGCAATGTACTAAGTACGCACACAATGGGCATACATAGCATAAAATGTAAGGCAATGTACTAAGTACGCACACAATGGGCATACATAGCATGTAATGTAATGAAATCATGTACTATAAATGTACTAATGAACATAGCAGGTATATGATGTGAAAGCATGAAAGTAACAAGTAGGCACATGTGTTTCACCCCAAAACAGTTTGAAAACAGTAAAAGAGGGGTCTATGTACTCACTTGAGATTGCTCAGAAGTACTAAGATAACCACCAAGCAATGCTAGAGATCTCGGAATCAAACGGCACCTAATATAGGTAACTATGTTAATAAACCGGACCTAAATCGGAGGATTTAGATAGAATGAGGGTTCGTAAACCAAACGAGTATAGAGACTCGTGTAATATGGTTTAACAAAGCCCACATACTAAAACGAAACTTAACCTAAGTGTTTGTGACCCATTACGACCCGTTTAGGTAGCTTATGCTACTTTAACGCGTCGTTCGCGTAAAACGCGTTCGGAACGCCTAACTAGTCCCATGACAAGTAAAATATGCCTTAACATGTCTAATATGGTTGTCAAATCAGTTTAGATGTCAAAAGTTATGTTACATATGTTTAAAACGAATTTTGGCATCAAAGGGGTATTTTGGTAATTTACCTAAGGCATATAAACTACCTATCATACAACTACTTAAACGAAGCGACCATAAGGTATAACCTCGGAGGGTTATTCCCTATATACTATGGTCACCCAAAGTGTTTGGACGAATCCTAATGATCGACCAAATGGGTCGGGTTCGAAGGTATAAGCGATTTATTAGATCGCTTACCCTTACGACCCTAGACAACGTGGTAATCATTAGGCATAGTCACAAGGGACTATAACCATCGTGATTACAATCACGTTGCGAAGTTCAAACGAACTTCGCATTGACCATAAACTGGTCAACGCAGAAAGTCAAAAAAAGGTTGACTTTCGTGTCACACCCCGACCACGTGGAACATACAAAACGTGGCGGAAATGTCGGGGAGTGTTGTAACAGAATTAATTGTTTCAAATCCATGGCAATTGAAGTTTCGTTTTATTGATTAAAGGTGTTACAATGTCTTAACAAACAAAGAAATACAACATAATTAACTAGTCTTGCATCTTTTATTGTCACTAAAGCCCAAGTCTGCCTATGTGTATCTTGATCATCTTATGCAACAGCTCCTGAAAAACACATGTGAAAATAGGTACGTCAGCATAAAAATGCTTGTGAGATACATAGGTTTTGTGAAAATAGGTTCCATGAATTATGTTTGAGAAAATGTTTAGTCATGAACCTTGTAATTTGCTTTGTTTTGTAAATCATTTGAAAAACAATGAGTTCAGATGATATGTATAAATAAGTGAATAATGTATGGTTAAATGAATAACCATAGTAAAATGGATTTGTATAAGATAAGTTGTTTGTAAAACAATGTCTTGTGAAAAGTATGTTATTTGTATAAAATGTTATATGTATCAAACTGAAATGATTCAAATAACGCTACGATATGTAATACCATACAAACACTTATATATAGGAAGTACCAGCGGCGTATCCACCATGCTTGTATCATATTACACACACATCATTACTTAATCACTTAATCAAACCAAACCAAACCAAACAATGTAAAATGTCTATGTTTAAATAAATTGTCAAATGTATTGAATAATATGTCAAAGTATTCATGTCAAGATGTAAATCATGTCAAAATGTCTATGTCAAATATCCATGTCAAATGTCTATGTCAAATATCCATGTCAAATGTCTATGTCAAATATCCATGTCAAATGTCTATGTCAAATATCCATGTATGGCAAGTGAAATGTCTCAACTAAACCATATGCACAAAAACAAAGTATTGAAGTAAAACTTAATTTAAATCAAAGTTATGTTTTGTGGGAAATGCATGATCAAATGTCAATCATGTTAAAATGTCTATGCCGAAATGTCTATGTCAAATGTCTATGTCAAAATGTCATGTAAAACGATGTACTAAGTAATGCACACAATTGGGCACACCTAGCATGAAATGTCATAAAATCATGTACTATAATGTACTAACGAACATAGCAGTATATGATGTTAAAACAGGAAAGCATGAAAGTAACAAGTAGGCACATGTGTTTCACCCCAAAACAGTTTGGAAAACAGTAAAAGAGGGGTCTATGTACTCACCTGAGATTGCTCAGTAGTCCTTGAGTAATAACTAAACAATGCTAGAGATCGCGGATATCAAACGGCACCTAGTATAGGTAGCTACATTAATAAACCGGACCTAAATCGGAAGATCGGGTAGCATTAGGGTTTGTAAACCAAACGAGTGTAGAGACTCGTGTCATTTGGTTTAACAAAGCCTACATACTAAATGAAACTTAACCTAAGTGTCTACGACCCATTACGACCCGTTTAGGTAGCTTATGCTACTTTAACGCGTCGTTCGGGTGAAACGCGTTCGGACCGCCTAACTAGCCCTATGACAAGTGTTATATGCCTAAACATGTTACATAATCAGTTATGTGACAAAGGTTTAGGTTACATATGCTTAATTACCAATTATACATGAAAAGGGTATTCTGGTAATTTACCTAAGGCATATAAACTACCTATCATACAACTACTCAAACGATGTGACCCTAGGGTATAACCTCGGAAGGTTATTCCCTACCTACTATGGTCACCTAATGTATTTGGTCGGATCCTAATGATCGACCAAACTGGGTCGGGTTCGAAGGTATAGGCGATTTATTAGATCGCCTACCCTACGACCCTAGACAACGTGGTAATCAGTGGGCATAGTCCCAAGGGACTATGACCAACGTGATTACACTCACGTTGCGAAGTTCAAACGAACTTCGCATTGACCATTACTGGTCAACGCTGAAAGTCAAACAAAGTTTGACTTTCTGACTCGAAAAGCAATAAAATAAGGAAAAGAACGAAAGAATACTTACGAAGGGTCCTCGAATGCTAACCTCGATTCAAAAATCTCAGGTATGAAACAATAGTTTCAACTTAGAGTTTCTCAAATCAAAGTTCTAGTGATTTTAGCAATGGGGGTGGATGGGTATTTATAGGAATACCCGAACCGTTAAGATCGTTTCATGGAAAACGTGCCTTAATCCCATCCGTACATGTGTTGCAAAGTTATGGTGTTTAGGTGTTTAAATTCCATCCATACATGTGTTGCAAGGTCATGGTGCCTAAATTCCATCCTTATCCGCTGACTAAGCATTGTTAGAATGTGTGGTTGTGAATTAAACAACGGCTAATACATCGAATTTGGTCCCGAAAGTGCAAAACTGATCCAAATGACGCGACGCATGGATTTTTCTTATGCCGAACACTAAAATAAAATGTTTTAGTGCTTACATAAATTTTTGGATGTCCGGATGTATTCAGAACGTAAGTTATGCGCGAAAATGCAAACTTGTGCACTTTTTGACACTTTTAGTCCCTGAATGACCCAAAAGTTTATTTTAGCACACCGAACCCCTCAAAGCCTATTTCTAAGCTATGTAAAGGATATTTATGGTATGTTTAACTTATGGTCATGTTCCGGAATGTCTGTTACAGTTCAAATTGGCATACTTTCGCAGTTTGTCAACTTTAGTCCCTGTAAGCGATATAACTTTGATTTCACCACACCAAACCTTCCAAAACTTATATCTAAGTTATGTAAAGGTTATTTAAGGTATGTTAAACCTATTTCACTATTCCGGAGTGTTTGTTGCATTAAACTGGTTATATTTACGCATTAGTGCGCGTATAACCTTCCAGAAAGCGATTTAGAGTTTGAAATCGAACAAGAGTTGATATGTGCAAAAGATACACATATTTATACAAGTCCAAAGTATGAAATACAATATTTCATTGGTTTGGCATTTGTTTGATGGTTGAAATGACACGGGTGTTACAGTCTCCCCTACTTTAGGAAATTTCGTCCCGAAATTTAGTTTTAGAGGAAACTTGTGGAGACAGCTGTGACGGTTTTGCCTTCAGACAAATCCATTGAGCCCTTAAGTAAAACTCTGGGCCATGTTAGGATTCTTAGCAAAGATGTCAACCCTCAAATTGAAGTCATTGTAGTAACAAAACATGGAGTTTTGAACTATAGACAGGAGAACAGTTCCCGTGAAGAATTATCACAGGAAACTTGTGTGTGCTTGAAATCAGAATTGGGTAGTGTGAGAATAAATGACATTGGTCAAAGTCCAAGACTTCTCCCGTATCATTACTCTTGCCACTGTTGGTCTTAACACATGACAAAACTTCCTGTGGTTCCTATGCACTGAACTCCATAATTATGTAGGCCTCCATAATTACGTAGTTCCTTGCACAGTCCGCACAGTTTATTTCATAATGCGTATGGGGAAAAATTAAACAAATAATCTCTTGAACTAGACCTCACGAGGGTCTATCTAACTACATAAACACATGATACATTTAACTAGATTGTCTAACCAATCTATTTAACTTAACTACTCAAGAGAATTATTTAACTACTACATCGACGTAGGATGTATTTAACTACTACACCGACGTAGGATGTATTTAACTACTACACCGACGTAGGATGTATTTAACTACTACACCGACGTAGGATGTATTTAACTACTACACCGACGTAGGATGTATTTAACTAGATTGTCGAACCAATCTATTTAACTTAGATCGACGTAGGATCTCTTTAACTACTACACCGACGTAGGATGTATTTAACTAGATTGTCGAACCAATCTATTTAACTTAGATCGACGTAGGATCTCTTTAACTACTACACCGACGTAGGATGTATTTAACTAGATTGTCGAACCAATCTATTTAACTTAGATCGACGTAGGATCTCTTTAACTAAATTACCTACGGGGAATATTTAACTACATCGACGCAGGATGTATTTAACTTATCAACACATGTTGCCCTTAAACTTTGGAATAGTACTTTATAATCCAAGGGATTTAACTACAACGTAGAAGTCCATTAAGGATTTAAGGTAGTACCTTTTTGAATATCCTACTATGAATCCTTCATATGAAGATAAGAAAGATTCTATGAGGATTTGGATAACGAATATCCAGAGTATACAAAAACACAAAATGATTAAAAGGAAATACAAGATGCATAAACACATAGTCACATAACCACAAAATTGTTTATCTAGATCTTTACTTTGTTATCTTTGGACACGGATATTTAAAGCACACCAGGAATCCAATTCGTGGATTTCATTTGGTACTTTAATTATTTCAAGAATCTATCTATAAGGATAGGATAATCTTTAAAAGAAATTCGGCTTTGTCCCTATTGAATTGTGATGTACGTATTGAATCATACAAAGAATTCAATTTAAGGACTCCGATGAATGATACCCATCCACAAGGATCTAATTATGAGGATAGAAAGATCCTACATGGATTTTGGAGTTTGTGTAACGAGAGTGTTCCGACACCTTGCACTAGGCGTGCTTACGTCGATACACAAGGTAGAAAGTTCATGAGGTTGAGGCGCCAGATATGCCAAGCGACATATGAAGCAGAGTTTGAAGGTTGAGCAGCAGCAGGATTTGTAACAGCTTTGCTTTAGATTACAAAGCGGCACATGTTAACCAAATGTCTCCATCGTCCACCGTGGGTACATTTGAAACAAGGTATTTGATTTGAATAATGACGATGGCATTGATTGCACCAAGGAGCAGTTCCCTTATACAGCTTCATCCCTGAGGCGAGTCATGGTGATAGCTAAGTCAACGGTCCTCTGGAGTACGACGCCTATTCGCTGGGTAATTGCAGCACCTGGTTCGGACATTGTTGTTGCGATGAAGAAGCATCTTGAAGATAACGAAAGGCATAGGAGGAAACAAGCGAAAGATAGTCAAAAGAAAATGACAACTCATGAAGATTGTGACCATTTGTTTGTTACCAAAGGCAAACAAATGAGATGGTGACTAATCAAAGTAAATGGGTCAATATAATGTATCGCGAAGACATGCTCGCCTATAAGTGAACACTCATCCCAAGAATTCCCAGGTAAGCACAACTGGTCTCGCGTCTGATGAGATGTATACGAAGTGCTTGCCTAGCCAGAAAACCCAGAATACAGGAATTCACCCTTCCAGTTTGCACGTGTTCACATTATTTAAAACCCAAAACCTTGACGAGAATTTGAAAACTCAAAGGGGTTCAAAACCATATAACAGAGGGTTCAAAACCTTACAATAGAGGGTTCAAAACCTAGTAATCAATCATCCTAGAACAGATGATTAGTTTTCAAAGCGGTTTCGAAAATTATGTTCTTGTTGTGGTCGTCGCCTAAGGATAGGTGACGGTATTGTTTTATGACTAAACGCAAGTAAACTCGCGTTAGGGTCCTAAGAAGGTTATAGACTAGGTCAAAGCATTACTAATAACCTAATTCCCTATAACCATTGGCTCTGATACCATCTTTTCTGTCACACCCCGACCACGTGGAACATACAAAACGTGGCGGAAATGTCGGGGAGTGTTGTAACAGAATTAATTGTTTCAAATCCATGGCAATTGAAGTTTCGTTTTATTGATTAAAGGTGTTACAATGTCTTAACAAACAAAGAAATACAACATAATTAACTAGTCTTGCATCTTTTATTGTCACTAAAGCCCAAGTCTGCCTATGTGTATCTTGATCATCTTATGCAACAGCTCCTGAAAAACACATGTGAAAATAGGTACGTCAGCATAAAAATGCTTGTGAGATACATAGGTTTTGTGAAAATAGGTTCCATGAATTATGTTTGAGAAAATGTTTAGTCATGAACCTTGTAATTTGCTTTGTTTTGTAAATCATTTGAAAAACAATGAGTTCAGATGATATGTATAAATAAGTGAATAATGTATGGTTAAATGAATAACCATAGTAAAATGGATTTGTATAAGATAAGTTGTTTGTAAAACAATGTCTTGTGAAAAGTATGTTATTTGTATAAAATGTTATATGTATCAAACTGAAATGATTCAAATAACGCTACGATATGTAATACCATACAAACACTTATATATAGGAAGTACCAGCGGCGTATCCACCATGCTTGTATCATATTACACACACATCGTTACTTAATCACTTAATCAAACCAAACCAAACCAAACAATGTAAAATGTCTATGTTTAAATAAATTGTCAAATGTATTGAATAATATGTCAAAGTATTCATGTCAAGATGTAAATCATGTCAAAATGTCTATGTCAAATATCCATGTCAAATGTCTATGTCAAATATCCATGTCAAATGTCTATGTCAAATATCCATGTCAAATGTCTATGTCAAATATCCATGTATGGCAAGTGAAATGTCTCAACTAAACCATATGCACAAAAACAAAGTATTGAAGTAAAACTTAATTTAAATCAAAGTTATGTTTTGTGGGAAATGCATGATCAAATGTCAATCATGTTAAAATGTCTATGCCGAAATGTCTATGTCAAATGTCTATGTCAAAATGTCATGTAAAACGATGTACTAAGTAATGCACACAATTGGGCACACCTAGCATGAAATGTCATAAAATCATGTACTATAATGTACTAACGAACATAGCAGTATATGATGTTAAAACAGGAAAGCATGAAAGTAACAAGTAGGCACATGTGTTTCACCCCAAAACAGTTTGGAAAACAGTAAAAGAGGGGTCTATGTACTCACCTGAGATTGCTCAGTAGTCCTTGAGTAATAACTAAACAATGCTAGAGATCGCGGATATCAAACGGCACCTAGTATAGGTAGCTACATTAATAAACCGGACCTAAATCGGAAGATCGGGTAGCATTAGGGTTTGTAAACCAAACGAGTGTAGAGACTCGTGTCATTTGGTTTAACAAAGCCTACATACTAAATGAAACTTAACCTAAGTGTCTACGACCCATTACGACCCGTTTAGGTAGCTTATGCTACTTTAACGCGTCGTTCGAGTGAAACGCGTTCGGACCGCCTAACTAGCCCTATGACAAGTGTTATATGCCTAAACATGTTACATAATCAGTTATGTGACAAAGGTTTAGGTTACATATGCTTAATTACCAATTATACATGAAAAGGGTATTCTGGTAATTTACCTAAGGCATATAAACTACCTATCATACAACTACTCAAACGATGTGACCCTAGGGTATAACCTCGGAAGGTTATTCCCTACCTACTATGGTCACCTAATGTATTTGGTCGGATCCTAATGATCGACCAAACTGGGTCGGGTTCGAAGGTATAGGCGATTTATTAGATCGCCTACCCTACGACCCTAGACAACGTGGTAATCAGTGGGCATAGTCCCAAGGGACTATGACCAACGTGATTACACTCACGTTGCGAAGTTCAAACGAACTTCGCATTGACCATTACTGGTCAACGCTGAAAGTCAAACAAAGTTTGACTTTCTGACTCGAAAAGCAATAAAATAAGGAAAAGAACGAAAGAATACTTACGAAGGGTCCCCGAATGCTAACCTCGATTCAAAAATCTCAGGTATGAAACAATAGTTTCAACTTAGAGTTTCTCAAATCAAAGTTCTAGTGATTTTAGCAATGGGGGTGGATGGGTATTTATAGGAATACCCGAACCGTTAAGATCGTTTCATGGAAAACGTGCCTTAATCCCATCCGTACATGTGTTGCAAAGTTATGGTGTTTAGGTGTTTAAATTCCATCCATACATGTGTTGCAAGGTCATGGTGCCTAAATTCCATCCTTATCCGCTGACTAAGCATTGTTAGAATGTGTGGTTGTGAATTAAACAACGGCTAATACATCGAATCTGGTCCCGAAAGTGCAAAACTGATCCAAATGACGCGACGCATGGATTTTTCTTATGCCGAACACTAAAATAAAATGTTTTAGTGCTTACATAAATTTTTGGATGTCCGGATGTATTCAGAACGTAAGTTATGCGCGAAAATGCAAACTTGTGCACTTTTTGACACTTTTAGTCCCTGAATGACCCAAAAGTTTATTTTAGCACACCGAACCCCTCAAAGCCTATTTCTAAGCTATGTAAAGGATATTTATGGTATGTTTAACTTATGGTCATGTTCCGGAATGTCTGTTACAGTTCAAATTGGCATACTTTCGCAGTTTGTCAACTTTAGTCCCTGTAAGCGATATAACTTTGATTTCACCACACCAAACCTTCCAAAACTTATATCTAAGTTATGTAAAGGTTATTTAAGGTATGTTAAACCTATTTCACTATTCCGGAGTGTTTGTTGCATTAAACTGGTTATATTTACGCATTAGTGCGCGTATAACCTTCCAGAAAGCGATTTAGAGTTTGAAATCGAACAAGAGTTGATATGTGCAAAAGATACACATATTTATACAAGTCCAAAGTATGAAATACAATATTTCATTGGTTTGGCATTTGTTTGATGGTTGAAATGACACAGGTGTTACATTTCGGACTCGAAAAGCAATAAAGGACGAAAGAATACTTACGAAGGGTCCCCGAATGCTAATCTAGATCAAAATAGCTCAGGTATGAAACAAAGGTTTCAACTTAGAGCACATTAGATCAGATTCTAGTGGGTATTGAAGTTAAGTGGGTTGGGTATTTATAGTATTTCCCGAACCGTTAAGATCGTTTCTTGAATAACGTGATCGAATCTCGTGCGTACACTTTTTGGAATGTTGTGGTGACTAAAACTGACCCTTAATGAGCTGAAAGATCAAGTGTGGGTTTGTGGTTGTGAATTAAACAGTTGTGATCAACCGACTAATCGATCTTATCTGTTCTGGGACCCTGAAGCGGGCCGCATAAAGATGCACACAATCCTTACGCGGGCCGCATGGCCTGTCTGATCAGAAGAAACTTTGCCGAAATTACAGTTTAGGTCCCTGTTGGTGTTTAAGGCCATTTCCGACACTTCTAAGGCCCGTAAAGCCAACTTTAAGGCCCTAAAATGATGCCTAAACATTGTGGACATGAAACATGCTCAAAAATATGTCGGATGTTGGTTCGTTTGGTCGTACGAACGCGATGTTCGCTTAATTACGACGGAATGCGCATAAGCGCGAAAAATGATCCAAATGACGCAACGAATGGATTTTTCTTATGCCAAACACTAAAACAAAATATTTTAGTGCTTACATAAATTTTTGGATGTCCGGATGTATTCAGAACGTGAGTTATGCGCAAAAGTGCAAACTTGTGCACTTTTTGACACTTTTAGTCCCTGAATGACGCAAAAGTTTATTTTAGCACACCGAACACCTCAAAGCCTATTTCTAAGCTCTGTAAAGGATATTTATGGTATGTTTAACTTATAGTCATGTTCCGGAATGTCTGTTACAGTTCAAATTGGCATACTTTCGCAGTTTGTCAACTTTAGTCCCTGTAAGCGATTTAACTCGATTTTGCTATACCAAAGCCTTCAAAACTTATTTATAAGTTATGTAAAGGTTATTTAAGGTATGTTAAGCCTATTTCACTATTACAGAGTGTTCATTGCATTAAACTGGTTATATCTACGCATCAGAGCGCGTATAACCCTCTAGAAAGCGATTTAAAGCTTGAAATCGAACAAGAGTTGATATGTGCAAATGATTCACATATGTTTACAAATCCCAAGTATGAAATACAATATTTCATTGGTTTGGCATTTGTTTGATGGTTGAAGTGACACAGGTGTCACAGTCTCCCCTACTTTAGGAAATTTCGTCCCGAAATTTATTCGTAGGAGTCTATTCGTGACTTTGTGTCAAAAAACCATTAAAGATAAGTAAGGCATAATCCTGTTATTTCTCTTTAACGGACATTTTTCAGAAATAAAAAATTGAACGGAGTTATTTTCAACCGGCATTCTTCGTAAACGAAAAAGAACGGAATGAGTCATTTTCCACAACCTCTTCAGAAATGAAAATGAACGGAATGAGTCATTTTCCACAATCTCTTCAGAAACGAAAATGAACGGAATGAGTCATTTTTCACAATTCCTTCAGAAACGAAAATGAACGGAATGAGTCATTTTCCACAACCTCTTCAGAAACAAAAATGAACGGAATGAGTCATTTTTTTCACAATTCCTTCAGAAACGAAAATGAACGGAATGAGTCATTTTCCACAATTTCTTCAGAAACAAAAATGAACAGAACAAGTCATTTTTCACAATTTCTTCAGAACCGAAAATGAACGGAATGAGTCATTTTCCACAATTTCTTCAGAAACAAAAATGAACGGAACGAGTCATTTTTCACAATTTCTTCAGAAACGAAAATGAACGGAACGAGTCATTTTCCACCATTTCTTCAGAAACAAGAATGAATGGAATGAGTCATTTTACACCATTTCTTCAGAAACAAAAATGAACGGAATAAGTCATTTTTCACAATTTCTTCAGAAACGAAAATGAACGAATCAACTCTAGACACATGACAAAACTCGCTGTGGTTTCTGTGCACTGAATTCCATAATTATGTATGCATCCATAATTACGTAATTCCTTGCATAGTCCGCACAGTTTGTCTTGTAATGTTTAGGGGAGGAAAATCAAACCTGTGATGAGTGTGACTAGACTACCATGGGGTCCTTTTAATTAGATCGACAGATGATCTTATTAATTAGGCCACCAAGGAGTCCTTTCAGCTATATCATCTCATGATGTTCCTAACAAGATTTTTGGATCAATCTGTTTAACTAGACCACTCAAGGGGTCTAATTATGGAGTAGTACTTTATAATCCAAGGGACTTACTACAACGTAGTAGTCCATTAAGGATTTTATGTTGTACCTTTGGGTATCCTACTACGAATCTCTCATATGAAGATACGAAAGGTTCTACGAGGATTTGGATAACAAAACTTGGATCACACAAAAACATAAAAAGGAACACATAAGCACATAATCACATAGTTGTTTATCTTGGTTATTAATTTGTTATCGATTGAGAATGGATATGGAAACCAGTCGATGGGCTACAATGTCCTCTGGGATCTATCTGAAAAGATAGGAAGATCTCCCAAATATTCGTTTTTTGTTCTCAAAGAAACGTAATATTCGAATTAAGGAACATAACAATTTTAGGATTTACGGAAATACCCTTAGGTACCCTATTAAGGATTTATAGTGGTACTTTGGGTATTCGTCCAGTGTTGTAACTTGCGCCTTGTACTTCGTTTCCTTGGAAGAAACGGGTACTTAGGATTTTCGTGGAAAACGCAAGAGATCATAAAATAGAAAAAATTATTTGGGGGTAGTTTGCTTTTCAAGGAATACGATTCCTTGATTGTCGGTATTGTAAGGGATATGTTGTTTATACATACAACCTCATAAATACATTGAAATGTAAATAAAAGATTTATTTATAAACAATGATAACAACTGTTTCATGGACCTTGACAACAAACAAAAATAATACATAAGACATGATTATTTCTAAGGGTGTTGTCTTCTAGTTGGTCAGATGCTCATCCCTGCGCTGGATTAGCATTAGCAAGCTTTGGGCAATTTCTTCGGAAATGACCCATCTCGCCACAATTGTAGCAAGAACCTGGTGGAAAGCGAGCTTGAGCAGGATTGTTGTCAGCTTGATTTGGTGCAACTGCAGCTCGGCAAACTTTTGCTGTATGACCTTTACGTCCATAAATTTGGCATTCGCGGCACTTCACATTAACATGATGATGAAGTTTACATTGGTTGCACAAAGGTGAAGTTCCATTGTATGGCTTCCTAGCAGGGGGTTGAGCTGGTTGGTTGGGGACGGCTTGATCATTGTGAGTAACCATGGCGAAGTTCTAAGAAGCCTTTCGCTTCTTTGACTGCTTAGGGGATCCAGTCTGTTCATCCATGGTCTTTGATTCCTCGATTGGCTTCTTGTCACCCTTTCGAAAAAGTTTACGTTTCCTGATCTGAGATTCAGTCAAGGTTGCAGATAGCTCAATGGCCTGCCTAACCGTAGTGGGGTTACTACCAGTAACAATGTCCTGAACTGAGTCAGGGAGACCATCAATGTATTTTTCGATTGCCTTATCCAAAGGCGTAACCATGGTAGGATACAACAGGCTCAGCTCCTCATATCGATCAGTGTATGCTCGATGTTCGCCGCTGTCTTGCTGAAGATCGTCGAATTCCCTTTCCAAGGCTCTGATCTCGTGACGAGGACATAATTCCTTCATCATCAGTGCTCTAAGTTCTTCCCACGTTTGAGCCAGTGCCACATCGGCACCCCTATCTCTCACCACCCCGTTCCACCACGTCAAAGCTCGTTTCTCAAAGACACTAGATGCGAAATCTACCTTTCGCTCGTTTGAACATTGAACATGCCTGAAAGTGCTCTCTAAACTCTCGAACCATTGCAGAAGTGTAGTCGCTCCTTGAGACCCAGAAAACTTTGATGGCTTAGCCGAGTTGAACGTCTTGAAGTTGCAGGGGGCATTATTGTTGTTGAGAGCTTGGTGACATTGAGCAACGATGTTCGGGATTGCAGCAGTCATTTGCTGTGTAATGACAGCTGCCAACTCTTCAATAGATACCGGATTTTCACGTCGTGGAGGCATTCTAAAAGGGAAACAAGAGAGAAAACAAATGAAATGGCATTGGGTAAGAATAAGATGTTACAATTACCGACCAAAATCATGGGTGATGGTTATTTGTTTGAACCACGAAGCAAACAAACAACACAAAGGCTGAGTCAAAGCAAATAGATCCTCATAATGTATCGCGAAGACATGCTCGCCTATAAGTGGACACTCACCCCAAGAGTTCCCAGGTAAGAGTGACTGGTCCGATTATGTGGATTTGTACGAACACTCTAGCCTTAGACAGAAAACTCAGGGTACAGGCATTCACTCTTCCAGTTTGCACGTGTTCACATTATTTAGAACCCAAAACTTTGACGAGAGTTTTGAAAATTTCAAGGGGTTCAAAACCATATAACAGAGGGTTCAAAACCTTACAATAGAGGATTCAAAACCAAGTAATCAATCATCCTAGAACAGATGATTAGTTTTCAAAGCGGTTTTGAAATTTATGTTCTTGTTGTGGTCGTCGCCTAAGGATAGGTGACGGTATTGTTTTATGACTAAACGCAAGTAAACTCGCGTTAGGGTCCTAAGAAGGTTATAGACTAGGTCAAAGCATTACTAATAACCTAATTCCCTATAACCATTGGCTCTGATACCAACTTTTCTGTCACACCCCGACCACGTAGAACATACAAAACGTGGCGAAAACGTCGGGGAGTGTTGTAACAGAATTAATTGTTTCAAATCCATGGCAATTGAAGTTTCGTTTTATTAATCAAACATGAAAGTTTACATTGTTTTAAACA
Source organism: Helianthus tuberosus (assembly GCA_030545235.1). Classification (NCBI taxonomy): domain Eukaryota; kingdom Viridiplantae; phylum Streptophyta; class Magnoliopsida; order Asterales; family Asteraceae; genus Helianthus; species Helianthus tuberosus. The sequence goes on from CM060410.1 coordinate 91,709,307, forward strand.
AGAAACAAAGAGTATATAACAAAAATTAACTAGTTCTTGTCTCGTTTTAAGTCACTAAGGCACAGGTCCGCCTAAGTATGTCTTGATAAGTCCTACGCATCATCTCCTGAAAACACATGTGAAAATAGGTACGTCAGCATAAAAATGACTGTGAGATACATAGGTTTTGTGAAAACAGAATTCATGACTTATGTTTGAGAAAATGTTTAGTCATGAAACTTGTAATTTGCTTTGTTTTGTAAATCGTTTGAAAAACAATAAGATCAGATGATATGTATAGATAAATGTAAGGTTAAATGAATAACCAAGTAAAATGAGTTTGTATAAGATAAGTTGTTTGTAAAACAATGTCTTGTGAAAAGTATGTTATCTGTATAAAATGCTATATGTCTCAAACTGAAATGATTCAAATAACGCTACAATATGTGATATCATACAAACACTTATATATAGGAAGTACCAGCGGCGTATCCACCGTGCTTGTATCATATTACATACGCCTCGTTACTTAAATCACTGACTCAAACCAAACCACCGAAGTAAAATGTTCATGTCTAATGTAAATCATGTAATGTGTATCCAAAATGTAAGCATGTGATGAATAACAAACGTGCTAAGTATGCAACAAAATACATACATAGCATAAAGTGTAATGTATAACAATGTACTAAGTACGCACACAATGGGCATACATGGCATAAAATGTAATGTAAAACAATGTACTAAGTACGCACACAATGGGCATACATAGCATGTAATGTAAGGCAATGTACTAAGTACGCACACAATGCGCATACATAGTATAAGATGTAATGTAAAACAATGTACTAAGTACGCACACAATGGGCATACATAGCATGTAATGTAAGGCAATGTACTAAGTACGCACACAATGGGCATACATAGCATAAAATGTAAGGCAATGTACTAAGTACGCACACAATGGGCATACATAGCATAAGATGTAATGTAAAACAATGTACTAAGTACGCACACAATGGGCATACATAGCATGTAATGTAAGGCAATGTACTAAGTACGCACACAATGGGCATACATAGCATAAAATGTAAGGCAATGTACTAAGTACGCACACAATGGGCATACATAGCATGTAATGTAATGAAATCATGTACTATAAATGTACTAATGAACATAGCAGGTATATGATGTGAAAGCATGAAAGTAACAAGTAGGCACATGTGTTTCACCCCAAAACAGTTTGAAAACAGTAAAAGAGGGGTCTATGTACTCACTTGAGATTGCTCAGAAGTACTAAGATAACCACCAAGCAATGCTAGAGATCTCGGAATCAAACGGCACCTAATATAGGTAACTATGTTAATAAACCGGACCTAAATCGGAGGATTTAGATAGAATGAGGGTTCGTAAACCAAACGAGTATAGAGACTCGTGTAATATGGTTTAACAAAGCCCACATACTAAAACGAAACTTAACCTAAGTGTTTGTGACCCATTACGACCCGTTTAGGTAGCTTATGCTACTTTAACGCGTCGTTCGCGTAAAACGCGTTCGGAACGCCTAACTAGTCCCATGACAAGTAAAATATGCCTTAACATGTCTAATATGGTTGTCAAATCAGTTTAGATGTCAAAAGTTATGTTACATATGTTTAAAACGAATTTTGGCATCAAAGGGGTATTTTGGTAATTTACCTAAGGCATATAAACTACCTATCATACAACTACTTAAACGAAGCGACCATAAGGTATAACCTCGGAGGGTTATTCCCTATATACTATGGTCACCTAAAGTGTTTGGACGGATCCTAATGATCGACCAAATGGGTCGGGTTCGAAGGTATAAGCGATTTATTAGATCGCTTACCCTTACGACCCTAGACAACGTGGTAATCATTAGGCATAGTCACAAGGGACTATAACCATCGTGATTACAATCACGTTGCGAAGTTCAAACGAACTTCGCATTGACCATAATCTGGTCAACGCAGAAAGTCAAACAAAGTTTGACTTTCGGACTCGAAAAGCAATAAAGGACGAAAGAATACTTACGAAGGGTCCCCGAATGCTAATCTAGATCAAAATAGCTCAGGTATGAAACAAAGGTTTCAACTTAGAGCACATTAGATCAGATTCTAGTGGGTTTTGAAGTTAAGTGGGTTGGGTATTTATAGTATTTCCCGAACCGTTAAGATCGTTTCTTGAATAACGTGATCGAATCTCCTGCGTACACTTGTTGGAATGTTGTGGTGACTAAAAATGACCCTTAATGAGCTGAAAGGTCAAGTGTGGGTTTGTGGTTGTGAATTAAACAGTTGTGATCAACTGACTAATCGATCTTATCTGTTCTGGGACCCTGACGCGGGCCGCATAAAGATGCACACAATCCTTACGCGGGCCGCATGGCCTGTCTGATCAGAAGAAACTTTACTGAAATTACAGTTTAGGTCCCTTTTGGTGTTTATGGCCATTTCCGACACTTCTAAGGCCCGTAAAGCCAACTTTAAGGCCCTAAAAAGATGCCTAAACATTGTGGACATGAAACATGCTCAAAAATATGTCGGATGTTGGTTCGTTTGGTCGTACGAACGCGATGTTCGCTTAATTACGACGGAATGCGCATAAGCGCGAAAAACGATCCAAATGACGCAACGAATGAATTTTTCTTATGCCAAACACTAAAACAAAATATTTTAGTGCTTACATAAATTTTTGGATGTCCGGATGTATTCAGAACGTGAGTTATGCGCAAAAGTGCAAACTTGTGCACTTTTGACACTTTTAGTCCCTGAATGACCCAAAAGTTTATTTTAGCACACCGAACACCTCAAAACCTATTTCTAAGCTATGTAAAGGATATTTATGGTATGTTTAACTTATGGTCATGTTCCGGAATGTCTGTTACAGTTCAAATTGGCATACTTTCGCAGTTTGTCAACTTTAGTTCCTGTAAGCGATTTAACTCGATTTTGCCATACCAAAGCCTTCAAAACTTATTTATAAGTTATGTAAAGGTTATTTAAGGTATTTTAAGCCTATTTCACTATTCTGGAGTGTTCATTGCATTAAACTGGTTATATCTACGCATCAGAGCGCGTATAACCCTCCAGAAAGCGATTTAAAGCTTGAAATCGAACAAGAGTTGATATGTGCAAATGATTCACATATTTTTACAAATCCCAAGTATGAAATACAATATTTCATTGGTTTGGAATTTGTTTGATGGTTGAAGTGACACAGGTGTCACATTAACCAGGGGAATTTTGGGTAGGTGGTAAAAAAAAAAGAAAAAATAACGGTGTTGAAATAAAAGGGGTTAGTCCTAATGCCTCCATCATTTACTTACTTGGGTTTAAGTTGGTAAGGACCGGAAATGTATCATCATGGCAAGTTCTAGAGTCATAAGAACCAAACGGCTATTCACACAAGAAACAAAAAATGAGCATTTAGTTTAAAGATGTGTATTTGTATGCTCAATAAAGGCTCAAATCTCACTTTTTGTGGGAATGAGTTTTTATGTGATCAAGTATATATAATCAAATTTTAACTAGATTTGTCATGCTGTTTCATAATTTTCTTATGTTGGTTCTTTTTATCACGACGCTATCGGTTGTAAGTTTGTAAAAATATCACCTTTTCAGAACTTGTAATTCCCAAATTAAACCAAGACAAGTAGAAAAAAATGAATTTTTTTGAATAAAATTTGGGGTGTTTAGCGGTTTCAATAGAGTTTTGTGTAAGGCTTGTGGTTAGGACTTGCAAAATTCAAGGTTTTAGCATTCCCCCCACACTTAAATTACACATTGTCCTCAATGTGTCCCAAAAATAAATTTTTATGTTGATTGAATGTGTAAAAGCATGTTTAAAAACAAATTTTTATGTTACTGGGCATCTGGACACGGGCCCGTGGTGTCCGTGCACGGCCCCGTGTTCAGGTTGCCAGTAACAAAAATCAGAAAAAGAAACAGAAGCCTGGGCACGGGGGCGTGTTCAGCGGACACGCCCCGTGTCCAGTTACCTGAACTGGACGATTTCCTGCAGAATGTTCTGCACGGGGCCATGTTGGTTGGACACTGCCTGTGTTGAACTTGCTGTAACGAAGAAAAATCTGCGGGAGGCTATGTTTTTGTGCATGGGGTGTTGGTGCAATTTTCCCTTGGTATCCTTCACCATCCCGAGTGTGTTTTACCCATTACATCATCATCCAAACACCAAATTAATTAAAACCATCATTCATTAAAACTAACATATTACAAAAGGTCCTAGAGAATTTAAAGCAGAAAAATAAAACTAAAGGTCCAAAGATAGATAGGTCAAGTGGTACATAAAATCATCCTAAGGAGTTCTATTTTTATCAAAATTTCCGAAAATAGCTTTCTGGTATTTAAAAGATTCATAGAACTTCGGACCGAGGGGTATTCCCTAGATGTTATTAAAGCCATTCTTCTATTTCTCTTGGGAGGAAGAAGGCGGGCTCGTTTTCCTCAACATCTTGCGGAGTGGGAGTGACACCAACCGGAACCCCTTGTAATATGTCACGAGGGGGCTCCGGATGTATGGCGTACCATTCGGCCGGTATGATGACTTCGGGTACCACATTCCATGCCCTTTGGGTGATAATTGGAACCAAAGGAGGAGAAGCGAGAATGTTCAACCTTTGGTGCAAAAGGTTGACCTCTAGAAGACATCCCTCTAGTCCCAGCGTCAAATGATTGATACGGTCGACCAATGCTTCTTCCACTCCCGTCATCTTATCAATGGCCTCTCTTAAAGCGTAAACGTAGTTTACAAGAGAATCTTCAAACGTTGATGACCTTCTCCCTTGTCGGTTGTTTCTGGAGTGCGATGAAGATGTTCCGCTAGTTCTGCTCGCCATTCTGAGAAAACAGACTGAAAAGAGTTCAATTTTATTGAAACAGTACCTCGGACACGGCCCCGTGTCCATTGAGCATGGCGCCGTGTTCAGGTGTCTGCAGATTTTTGGAACAAGTAATCTTGGAGTTTTAAATTATTTTCATGATTTTTAAAGCATTTTTACGCAGAAATAACTTAAAACCTTGTTGTAGAACTTATTTTTAACAAGATTCCTTGAATAAAAATCTAACAAATATCACAATAAAGCTTAGAATCATTTTCAATCTCTAATGGAGGTATTAAGGAAAAATTGAAGAAGAATGTAATGGGTAAAAGTGGAAAAGACAAGATGGTTGTTGGGAACCTTCTTTAGAATATACCTAGGATGGTATGTGTGAAGATCCACCAGATCTTTGTCTTTGGAGTGGTCCAAATATGCAGGAATCTTGCTGCCTTTATAGAAAACGAAAGCAAGCTGCACACGGCCCTGTGTCGGCTGGACACGGCCTCGTGTGCAGGCAAAATCCTGACACAATTTGTCTGTATTCTGACACGAAGTCGGACGGGAATCTTTTGGTGGACACCGGGGCGTGTTGACCTGGACACGGCCCCGTGTCTAGAGGCTGTTTATGAAGTTTCGTCTATTTTTAAGGAATTTATCCAGAACGGGTGGTTCCTTACTGGACGGAACAACCCCGAAGTGCCTGAGATACCTTAATTGCTCTAGATTTAGACGAGAACGCAAGAGGTTGTCGGTGAGGGTGATTCCTATGCTATATGTAGGTGGACAAGTCCAACCCTTTCCCGGGCTCTCGTTAAAAAAGGCGTATGCCGAATCGCTCAGGTCTATGTATGCATCAAACGAAGTCGATGGGGAGTCCTTCACGGCACAATCGACACAGGACGACTATCGCTCAAGTCTTCGCCAGGGTTAAAGGTGATATCGGGAGCGACGAAGTTGTTTTTATTCGAATGCGATCCCAATCATTCTTCTTGGGTATCGTCTTGAGGTGAATTAATGAAATCCATCTCAAGTTCCTTTACCCAATTAAGAATTAAATCTTCCATTTGAAATAATTCGTCAAGAAGCATTTCTCCTAGAAGATTTGATTGGGAGCATTCGAGGGAGAGATAGGGATTATATTTACTTTCGCCCCTCTTAAGGCTACAGGAAAACAATGGGTCTATATAGTGGGGCTTATAATTTAGAAAATAGCATTCTAATTCTATATGATTGCCACCACATATTTGACACCACGTACCATAAGAGGGCTGATAGTAAAAAACAAATCAGTATCACTCATGTTTGTGTCAGAAATTACCAACCGTCGGGATCTTACAGTTCTGTTTTCAGTAACTGAAACTTGGGCACGGGGCGTGTTGAGTGGGCACGGCCCCGTGTTTAGCTATTGTCTGACTTAAAACAGGATTGCCAGTACCAAAGATTGGGCACGGGGGCGTGTTCAGCGGGCACGCCCCGTGTTGAGTTCTGCAGAAGCTGAAAAATTAAGAAAAATCCTAAAATAATAGAAAAATAAGAAAAAATGATTAGGCCGTTGATTCCTAACTTTCTTAAAATCCTTGTGTCCCCGGAAACGGCGCCAAAAAACTTGATGCGTGTAAATGTCGTATAGTTTTTAATGTATATTTTAAGCCCTTTAACACTTTTAGCCAAGTTTTAAATTTATAAAACACGATATTTACTAACACTAAACACACATATGGGCAAGTGCACCCATCGTGAGCGTAGTATAGTGTTGGTAAGATACCGAGGTCGTCCAAGGACACAAAGCTTTTAGTACCGGTTTATCCTCAACGTCTAATCAAATCAAAAGTTAGAAAAAGGTTTTTAAACAAGAAAAATAAAACTAACTAAAAATGCTGAAAAATAAAAATAAAAATAAAACAGATAGACAAGATGAATCACTTGGATACGACTCGCCTTTAGTGTAACCTTTGATTATTTTCGCACTTTTGCACTTTTTAAGAGATTATCTTAGTTATTGTGGTAAGCCCCTCTTTTGAATGTGACGTTACCCTCAATCCAGTAGTTTGAGTCAGCAAGGATACAATCCTAAAGGGTTGGATTATTGAAAGATAATTAATTAAGTTATTAATGCATAATGTGGTAGGCCCCTCTTTTGAAGGTGACGTTACCCTCGGCTAAGTAGTCTAAGTCAGCAGGGATACAGTCCTAAGTAGCCAGGTTAATATATTAATAGTAATTTACATATGAGGGGATCAAGAAATTCGGACCCCCGCCATCTAATACCAGTGGGTATTGAAGGAGGTCCTACTAAGCTTGACCCAGGTCCTTGCAGGATCTATACACTGAACAAGGCAAGACGCTTACCAAACCATTCCCTTAACCCCCGACAAGGTAGCCAACATATCTCCATATAGACCGTGGAGATATGAATGGTGTAAATCTTTTATTTTATATAGACAGTAAAATAACGCCAAGACACCATGGACAAATGATTAGGAAGTTTCACCTTCAACATAAGAAACTAGTTATTAAAGTCATTAATACATAACCAAATAAAAAGTGTGAAAAGATTAAAAATAAAAAGTATTACACTAAATGCTTGTCTTCACCAGTGATGTAAGAGACTTAGGCAAACATGGCCTTTGATTGTCAAGAACTCTTACTATCAATCTTGGATCCCGAGACTACTCACACACTATATGATGGATGACGGTGGTGGATGTGGGTTGTGACGGTGGTGGTGGGTGGGTGAAGTGTGAGAGAGGTGGTTTGCCAAGGGATGATTTGCAAGTTAGCCAAGCACCCCGTATTTATAGCCTGCACAGAAGACCAGACACGGCCCCGTGTCCATTGGGCACGGCCCCGTGTCCACCCATCTTCTCTTTCTTCATTAAATGCAGCTTATCTGCATTAGTTGACCACGCCCTCGTGTCCGCTGGGCACGACCCCATGTGTAGAAGCGTATCTGTACTATCAAGATTTGCCTAGATTATGCGAATCTTTGCGTTGACCACGTCCCCGTGTCGGCTGGGCACGCCCCCGTGGTGGGTGATAGAAGCTTCTACAGCTTTGTCTTTTCTGCAGACACTTGGGCACGCCCCCGTGCTCAGTGAGCACGGGGCGTGTTCAGCCTTCTGTTCTCTTGTTTTTGCTTGGGGAGATGCTGTCGAGGGGTCAGGCATGCCACGTTTATCCCTTTTCTTGTATTATTGCTGGATTTGGCTGCATTTTTGCTTCTTTTGTTCATTTAAGCTCTTTTAACCCTGAAAATACAAAAGGAAGACAAAAGCACACTTTTTCCAACATTAGTACTAAAAAAAGAGTTAGTTTTATGCCTCATTTGATGTAATTTATATGTTGCATTTTGCACACATCAACATGCTGCTTTATTTTTTATGTGCAAGATAATTTTGGCGTTATGTAGAATTATTAATTATTTGGCATTTTACTGTTTTTTCTCAAATTTCTTCTCGTTGAATTAATTCTTTTTGTGTCACATAGTTAATTTTTTGGCGTTATGGGTTTTTCCATGTCATTTTTGGCGTTTTGTATCTTTTTGTTAATAATTGATTACCATAGATTAATATTTTATAAAACTACAATAACACGAAAATCAAAATAAACTAATAGTCTTCCGTAGGTGGGATTACATCAGATATGTACCCATCGCTTTGTTCATCACTTTCTTCAGATTCTTCATCATCAAATTTCATTTTTGCGTATAACGCCATTAGCTCGTCTCTTCTTTGCTGCAACCTATTCTTGAATATCACTGCATCCTTGGATTTTGGATCGTTTGAAGGTGTTATATCACAGAGTTGTTCAATGATAGATAGCAACCCTGTCTTCAATATTTTTCCATTGGCCTTGAATATTGCACCCCGTTTTTATAAGTCACTTCAAGTGTTCCTTCTTCCTCATGCAATACCCAACTGCTAAGTTTTGGTATAGGAGTATCTTCAATATCATCATCATCTTCATCATCTTCTGCCGGAAATTTTCTCTTCAGTCTTTTTATTACAGTTATCGTTTTTTCACAATCTTTGTCTATTGGAACCCCAAGGGCCATGATATCCTTCTGAACCTTTTCATTCATTCCAAGCATGGCTTTGATTGTCCTTACCTTTACCCTTCTCCTATCAGAGAACTTTATGATGAATCGTTTCTCTTTCCTTTCAAACCTGCATGCAATAACCTTAGCCATTTTTAATTTTTTTGGCGTTTTGGACAATATGTGGCGTTTTAGTTAATTTTTTTGGCGTGTTTGAGCTTGGGTTCTCATGGTCTTCTTTTATATTGACTTTTTTTCCCACGTATGACAGATAATTATGGCGTTTTGAAAAAGATAAATAAATATAATAAATGTTAGTAATTATGTTTTCCGTCGTTTTATTTTACTGTTTTTTGCAGTTTACCGTGTTTTGTTTTCAGACTCAACTGTTTTTATGGTGTAACACGTCAAATCTTTGAAGGCTGTAATTATGGCATTTTGTTTTCCAATGTCGGTTAGATAACAATTGGACTTCTTTTATTTTATATTCTTTGCACATTGTTTCACGCTTTTTTTATAATATTAGTTGTTCAAATTAATTTTATTATAGTTTGGTAGTTTTTTTTGGGGGCGTTTTTATGGCATTATGGCGTTTTACATCATCATCATCATCATCGTACTCAGTATATCCCACCAATAGCAAAAGCTAAGGTAGGGTCTGAGGAGGGTGGGATGTAGACAGCCTTACCTCTACCCCGTAGGAATAGAGAGGCTGCTTCCAATGAGACCCCCGGCTCGATTGTGGTTTTGCATCAAGCCTTGGACATAAGGCACATAACACTCAGCAATTGAGACAAACGCCAATTGGTGCATGTACCCCCCTTGTCTTTCGGCTATCAACGCCACCACATGACACGCATTATGGCGTTTTACATGCGTTTGCTAATTTTGGCGTTTTATTATATTTTTCATTATAGCATTAATATTGTTTTGTTGTTTATTAACTGAAATTACAAAACAAACAATAGATAAAGAAAATTAAAAAAAACAAAGTAGAAACAATTTATGATTTTAAATCTTCAGTGTCATCAGTCTCTTTTTTCTTTTGAAACTACAAGAAATGTGACAAATAAATGGCGTTTTGGGTTTGGCGTTGTTTATTTTCTTTGTTCATGTGTTGAAGTGTCTTTATGGATGTTGGATATATCAGCCCCGCGTAGGTGGATGCTATCTGTCTGTCGTCTTCATTATAATCATCGAGGCCAAAGTAGCATTTACACTGGTATAGGTCTCTTCTTATCATCCAAACCTTCTTCAGGAACAAAGATGACAGTATGACATATGGGTGTCATCAGTCCCTCTTTTTTCAATTTTGTCCATCTCATGCAGCAAAATCTTACTACACTCACGTAACAAGTCATTCAATGAAGCTTCATGCAGAATATTACTGAGGATCAAAGAAAAGATGTTTGCCGTCGTTGTATTTTTTGGCGTTTTACATTGAGTTGTAAATTTTTTAGCAACCACTGTGTGTTTTTTTGTGTGAAAAACGAAAGGTAGTGAGACGATTCTATTTATAGAATTTTTTTTTTGGCGCATAGTTTAGGCGGGATGTTATTTTTATAACAAAAAATGTAATTAACATTTATCCGGATGTAAGCTTTGGCGTTATATATAACGGCGTTTCATATTTTTTGTAGCCAGAGAGCTTAAATAAAAACACAGAAAAAAGTACGCAGTAATAAAATTGGCGTTTTGTATCTATTTTGCGTTTTATTTTTTAATGGCGTTTTATGTGATAAATGGTTTTTTTTTTTTTTTACTTTTTTACCCTTAATGAAGCGCGTCCATGTAATAAAATTGGTGTTATTTACTAAAATGCCACCGCGCCAATCTAGTTCATAGATTGTTTTGATCGGACGATCAATAAGCGTTCTCACCGTTCTCACACTTTCTACCGTTTTCTCTAAATCCTGACCCTATATATATATATATATATGGGATGGTTCAAATGAAAACCACTTTTATTGTGAAAACTCGAAAACTAACTAAAAAAAGCCTAAAAAACACCCAAAAAAAATTTTTTTTTCAATTTTTTTTATAAAAATCGCTGCTTTTTATGTATAAAAAAAACTTTTTAAAAAAAAAAAAAAAATTGTGTAGTGCTCATGTGTAATACTACACATGTGTAGTACACATACACATGTGTAGTATATTACACATGTGCACTACACAAAAAAAAATTTTTTTTTTTGAATTTTTTTTATATATAATAAAACCTGCGAAAATTGGTTTGCAAAAAAAAAATTGTATGTTTTTTTGGCTTTTTTTAATTAGTTTTCGAGTTTTCACAATAACTAGTGGTTTTCATTTGAACCTTCCCCTGTATATATATATATATATATATATATATATATATATATAGGAGAATGATCCGTTAGGAACCACCCGTTATTGCTAGAACCGCGAGAACCAGTGTGAACACAAACAGTAATACCTAAAAAAAATCTAAAAAACACCCAAATTTTTTATTTTTATTTTTTTTGGAAAAATCGCTCTATTCCCTTAATGATAAAAAAATTCAAAAACAAAAAAATTCGAGCAACAATTATCCATGCACATGTGCATATGTATCATTTCTTTGACAAATTCCGTAATTCATTACAAATATTAGAAAATTACACTTTCATTTACACTACCACGTGTAATACACTACTTTTTATGTTAACAATATTATAAATGCACATGTGCATCTATAAGTATCAACATGAAATAAGGTGTTTTGGTACACTACTTTGAATACACTTTCTCTTTCATCTATCATTCCATCCATAATACACAAACATGCACATGTGGATATGTATAATTTCTTTAACAAATTCCGTAATTCATTACAAATATTAGAAAATTGCACTTTCATTTACACTACCATATTTAATACACTACTTTTTACATTACCAATATTAGAAATGCACATGTGCATCTATATGTATCAACATGAAATAAGGTGTTTTGGTACACTACTTTGAATACACTTTCCCTTTCATCTATCATACCATCCATAATACACTATCATTACTTCCTACCATCCATAATACAATACCATTACCTCCTACCATCCATAATATAATACCATTACCAATATTTTCACTTTATTACATGTATATCAACACCATTTATACTATTCAATCAACATATTACATCATAAAGTAACAACTATAGCCAAAGCATCAACCACTAGATATAACTAACCAAAACACAAGCATATGAGCCTACTTCTTCATTCAAAATCACAAACTTTTTGTACCAAAACACGTTATATCATGGTTATATCTAATGATGCACATGTACATTTTGAATATTGGTAACGTAAAAAGTAGTTTATTACGGATGGTATTGTAAATTAAAGTGGAATTGTCTATTACTGATAACGTATTACGGAATTTGTCGAAATAATGATAAATATGCACATGTGTATGGAGAAGTAATGATATATATGCACATGTGCATGGATAACTGTTGGTACACGGAATGTCTGATGACTACGTCTGAGTTGAGTCTTAGGTCTAGATAGGTTAGTTTGGAGCTCGGAAATGAAATAGTGATTTTAGATTGTAATTCCGCCCCAAATGACACTTGTGTCATTTGGAGTGGAATCAGGTTCTTATGTTAAGTAGTGATTCCGCTCCTAGAGGTCTAAAGTAGTGATTCCGCTCCTGAGGTAACTTGTTGATTCCGCTCCTGTGATTCCGCTCCTGATGTATCATGTCAGTTGGGGTGGAATCAGATCTACTATAAATAGGTGAGTGTCTATCTCATTTAAGGGAGTTGGAGCGGAATTAGATCTTGTGCACGGTAACGAAACTCTGTCAAAATCAAGTCAGAAACACATGTAAACATTGGAAATTGATAATATAAAGAAGTTAAAAGGATCTGAGAGCTGTTATGACTTTGTATACGTTGATTCCGCCTTCATATTCGAAGATGAACTGCTTTACTGACATTTAGGGTCACGCAAACGGTCCAACAAGTGGTATCAGAGCTCAGGACGAGGAGTTCATACCATAGCAGCTTGATTCTACCAGAATTTCTCACTTCTACTCACTTCTTTTTATACTTTTCTGATTTGAACAAGTTTCAACGGACGAAATGGATTGATTTTCGAGTATCTTGTGTCAAACATAGTGTTAATAAACCCTAGAAAGAATCAGTTTAAAATTCGGTGTAAAAATGGTAAAAACAACCTAAAAACCTGATTCCGCTCGTGACGTATTTTGCTGATTTCGCCCTAAAAGTTAATTCCACTCGAAAATTAATTGTTGATTCCGCTCCTAGAAACAGAAAAGTCTGATTCCGCTCGTAATATACTTTCTGATTCCGCTCTTAAAGACATAGTTCTGATTCCGCTCTTAAAGACATAAATCTGATTCCACTCCTAATTGCAAATTTGTGATTCCACTCCTAATTGCAAATTTGTGATTCCACTCCTAAGTGCAAATTTGTGATTCCACTCCAAAGTGAAAATTTGTGATTCCACTCCAAAAGTGATTTCGCTCGAACTTGCTGTGTTTCAAAACTTTGAAAATTTCTAAGTGTTTTGCTGATTATTTTTCAGGAACATACAAGATGGCAAATTCCGAACCTATTCCGTGGAAAGATGATAGAACTGAAGAGCAGAAATATAAATACAGAAAAATGATTGCTGAAAACAAAATAATTAGAATATCTCGTATCTTTCTGGAAGCGAGGAGAGCAAATAGATGGGATCCGGACAGGGAGTGTTATCTTGACCCATATGGAAATATTGCAATCGAAGACAAAGCGCTTGATATCGAAGCCATAATCAAGGAGTACAAAGAAGAGGATGATTATTGGCAAAGGAAATGGTGGGGAGATGAAGAAGAGAAAAAGAAAAAGAAAGAGTTAATAGATGAAATAGAAAGAAACTCAGAAAATATGAGTTTGGTTGAATTTCTTGAATTAATCAAAAAGATTAGAGAAGGAATGACAAAGAATGAAGAATCAAAGAAGGATGAAACTTCAAAAAGTGAAGTTGTGTGCTCAAAATGCGAAAAATCCGAAGCAGAAAATTTCAATCTCTTGAAAGATGTGGAGAATTTGACAGTGGAAATCAAAAGCTTGAAGGATGAGAAAGAATCTGATAATAAACAGATTCTTGAAATGAGAGAAAATTGTGAGAAATTGACGTCTGAAAATGTCAAACTGTTGAGTAGTTTGGACAGTTTGACATTGGAAATTAACAATTTGAAAGTAAAAGAAAAAGATTTTGGAAAAATCAAAATTGAAAATGAAAACGTTTCTTGGATAAAATTGGAAAATGAAGCGTTAAAAGAAAAAGAAAAAGATTTTCAAAGTCAAATAAAGATTTTAGAAGATGAAAAATCTGTTATTTTTAAAAATAATCTTGAAAACCAGATTGAAATAAATTCCCATCTTCAGAAAATCATTCGACTTGAAAATGAAGCTAAAATTGCTCGAAACAAAATTACTGAGTTAGAGAATAAATTGAAAGGTTTTGTGACTTCGGCACCATATGTGTGTCCAAAACCGATCAATTCTGTTCCAATAAGTGACAATGTCACAAATTTTGACAAAGTCAAAATTGAAGATTGTGATGAAATATCTGATGATGAAAAAGAAAAGAAAAGAAAAATATTTTTAGATTTACAAAAAAAAATTAAAAATACTGTTTTGCAATCTACTGAAACAGGTGAATGTTCTAAACAAAAACCTGTTAAGAAGAGTGTAGAACAGAAACAAAAAGTTAAAAATTTGAAAAATTTTAAAAATGAAAATAAAAGCTCATCAGATAAGTCATCCAATCATTATCAAAAATCACAAAAATCTAAAAATGAAAACTCACAAAATGTTGGTAATAAGTGGTGCACGTTTGACCACAGTGCTTCAAAGCCAAAACCAGTTTTCAAGAAGAGTGATGATTACCACAAAGCCAGACAATGTTATGATCTAAGCATATGGTGTGAAAGTGGTGAATGGTGCGATAACAGAGTGTGCTACACCTGTGGTGTGAGAGGACACATTGCTGTTAACTGCCAGAATTGGAATTATGAAACAAGAAGATGCTATAATTGTCATATCAGAGGACATATTGCTAGAGATTGCCCAAGGAGATCAATGGGAAGATCGAGGGTTGAATCTCAAAGAATGGTAAAGAAACCAGTCAACGTCAAGCCCAAAGAACAGAAGGTTCAAGAACCTAAAGTTCAAGAAAAGAAAGTGAAGCTTTCTCAGGGGCAGAAAGACAGACTGAGGAAGAAGAGGAAGAAGGCAAGAGAATATCTGGAGAAAATTTTGTCTTCGGGTTCATCGGACAGATTGAATAAGAGTTATGATGAATCAACTAACTCGATTGCAAAGTCAAGAAAGATGAATTCATCGGATACAAATCTGAGGACGAAAGAAGAAAAGAAGAAGAAGAAAATGGTTGGCGATGAATCTGATGTGTCAAAGTCAGACAAGCCACCATCAGGCAATGAATCTGACAGGTCAAAGTCAGATAAGCCATGTGCAGGCAATGATTCCGGTTCATCAAAGCCAGAGGAGCCTAGTGTTGAGGTAAAAAAGGAGAATTTGGGTTTAACAAGGGATGATGCAAATTATCCACCAATGTTGAACAAGAATTTAAAATCATCCAAGGCTGGTCAGGCTTGGGTGAATCTTTTCAAATAGAAAAACCTGACTTGCCGGAGTTCCCAGGTTGATAAGTGTGGAACATGAATCGGCACATTTCTTGAGAAATTCACAGGATGGTAACTGTGATATTTCGACTTACATGTGGTAAATCAGGGACATTAAGTTGTACTTGATTTTCTACAAGTGTTTGTGTTGATAGAATCTTGAACTGTTAAATCTTTCAAAATGGTAAAAGGAGAACAAAGTGATGAAGTAATCCCCTAACCAACAAGTGGTTTGTTAATTCAACAAAACTAATTTTCCGGAAAAACCATTTGATTATAACAAACTTAAGTGTTTTGAAATCATAATGGGAAAATAGTTTGTTGACAGGGGGAGTTCTGATTGTTTATACCAGGTGAATGGCGAATTGAAGCGATTTGATATCAGTTTGTCACGTTTCTTGTACAGTTCGTTTTCAAATTTTCCTTGAAAATCAAAATTGAAACATATTTTGATTTTAGGGGGAGAAAATTTTTTAAAAAAATAGAAAATTTGAAAATGTCAAAAACATTGAAAAAGCAAAAATGATTTTTGTTGTGAAAAAGATGAAATGATAGTAAATCAGTGAATTGTCACAACATGCTAAGGATATGAAATGTCAAATGTGATAAACGGTCTCACTAAAGATGTGACGATAGGCTCAGCTAGACTAGTAGTTTTGCGATAACGATACAAACATAAATGAAAAGGCCTAGTTCTAGTGGGAAACATGGTCAAAAGCATAGTACTTGGTTTTGTCCTTCTTGACTGTGTACCTACTCAGTAATCGCTGAATGTCGAAAGACATAAAAAACTGGTCAGTTTGTGAACTTTCACAACTTGCTGAAAAATCACTGTGATTTTGTGCATTTCATTTTGCAAAGACTTAAACTTGTTTTATTTCTTTATTTTGTTTAAGCATCGGACATCCTTTGCGTATACGTGAGTATCGACCTGGATGTTGTTGCCTAAACGTTCTGTTTTATTTTCTTTGGTGTTTCGTTTAAGCTTTGGATCACCTATGCGTATACGGGAGTATCGACCTGGTGGTTAAAGCCTAAACAACTTCAACTTGTTTTATTTTTCTTATTTTGTTTAAACATTGGACTTTCTCTGCGTATACGGAAGTATCGACCTGATTGTTAATGTTTAAACATTCTGCTTTGTTTTTCGCACAAATCATAGTTGATAAAAGTTTAAAGGCATTACTTGAGTCAGTGTATTGCATGATGAGGGGATATGCTGAGATTGTGGGGTCCATAAGAATTTAGTGCAAAATTAATATACCTTAACGTATCAGTAGGCATTTCGAAAGTTTTTAGATTGAGTTTAAGAGGACAATTATATCATCAATCTATGTGAATCGTTTAGAGCTTAAAATGATTAAAGCTTAACGGTGCTAGTGATTGGTTTCATGAACTGATATGATCCTCTTACACAAACTCACAAAAATATTGTTTGTATATATTTGTTTAATGCATTTTATTCAAAACAAAAATCCAAAAAGATTTTCGGAGTGTTTTAGCATAAAATTTTGAAAAATTTCAAAAAGATTTTCGACAACTGATGATGAAGAGCTGATTTTCAAAATTCGAGTGCTAAACATGATGAACAGGATTGGGAGAATATGTTGAAAGCTTTGAATGTCATATACAAATGTTTTGAAAGACTGTGTAGTTAGTTTATCAAGGTCATTCATTTGAACTTGATGTAACTAGTATGATTGATTGTATATATGATATCTACCAATAAGTTTATTAAATTCAAATGTTATAAATTTATGAAACTTATGGTGAGGTAGAGGATGTGCAGGGTAACAGGTTTTGGACTTCATCATTCCTATGGAAGTTAAATGTCAAAGCTTGAACCAGATCAAGACCTCAGATTCTAGCATATTGAGAGGGGGAGTCTGTGAAAGGGGGAGTCTGGATCAATGATCAAAGGGAATGCTGGAGATGAAGCTAGGAAGTGAACCTGAACCTGTGAAGATAGAGTGATTATGATGAAAAGACAGAGATGGAGAAAAGACCAAGACTAAAGATTCGGAGCTGAAGACTTCGTCATCATCCAAGGGGGAGTCTGTTGGTACACGGAATGTCTGCTGACTACGTCTGAGTTGAGTCTTAGGTCTAGATAGGTTAGTTTGGAGCTCGGAAATGAAATAGTGATTTTAGATTGTAATTCCGCCCCAAATGACACTTGTGTCATTTGGAGTGGAATTAGGTTCTTATGTTAAGTAGTGATTCCGCTCCTAGAGGTCTAAAGTAGTGATTCCGCTCCTGAGGTAACTTGTTGATTCCGCTCCTGTGATTCCGCTCCTGATGTATCATGTCAGTTGGGGTGGAATCAGATCTACTATAAATAGGTGAGTGTCGATCTCATTTAAGGGAGTTGGAGCGGAATTAGATCTTGTGTACGGTAACGAAACTCTGTCAAAATCAAGTCAGAAACACATGTAAACATTGGAAATTGATAATATAAAGAAGTTAAAAGGATCTGAGAGCTGTTATGACTTTGTATACGTTGATTCCGCCTTCGTATTCGAAGATGAACTGCTTTACTGACAT
The DNA here is from genome assembly GCA_030545235.1 of Helianthus tuberosus. Taxonomy (NCBI): domain Eukaryota; kingdom Viridiplantae; phylum Streptophyta; class Magnoliopsida; order Asterales; family Asteraceae; genus Helianthus; species Helianthus tuberosus. The sequence continues at coordinate 91,727,386 of CM060410.1, forward strand.
TTAGGGTCACGCGAACGGTCCAACAATAACTGTTACTCCGAAAAAAAAGTTTTTTTTAGGGTAATGAAATATAGCGAATTTAAAAAAAAAATATTAAATTTTTTTTTTGAGTGCTTTTTTGATTTTTTTTTTAGATTTTATTTTGTGTTCACATTGGTTCTCGCGGTTCTCGCAATAAGGGTGGTTCTCAAATGAACCTTCCCCTATATATATATATATATATATAGGGTAGGGTTCCAGCGTGAACAACCTCCCAAGAGTGAACTGCGTGAACAGATCTGGACCATTGATTTCCTTTTTAGTTGTTAAGGGTAGGATTGTAATTATATAAAAAATTAGATTTAAATCATTATTTTAATAATTGAATTAAGTTACATCTTTCCTAATTTAAATTCATTATTCACATTATGTTTTATTTATTAATAAGATAATTATCAAAACAAACAACAAATCACCATATTTCAATTTTTATTTTTATTTAAGATTCATCACCAGAATTCGAATTTTGATTTTTAAGATCCATGTAACCTTCATATTTCAACGGTATACACATGTGTACTTGGATATAAATAGAATAGTACACATGTGTACTCAGCATCGTACATATGCGTAATTAGCTACATAATACATACATACATACATAGAAACAATACCTGTAAAACTATTTTATATTTAACAAATTAAAAGTTCCATAATGTTTTCCAAACCAAGCAAAAAAACATATAATTACAAGTTCCAGTTTCGTAAAAACAATAAACCCAACATAATCGAAAAAACAAAAAACATAATCTTTTACAACTATTCGCCACGTTGTATGCTGAATCATCCTTATCGACCAAGCAAACAAACATACGTGAATCATCCTTATCGACCTCATACGTGAATCATCCTTATCTACCTTCCATCTCCACTTTTCTCGTTAACGACATCTCCTAAAATAGCACAAAAAACTCAGCAACTAATACTTTGCATAATTCACAAGTGTACATCAACAACTTTACACATTCAATACACAAAAAATTATGAGATATCACAAAAGCAGACGCTATACACATGTGTACATTGGGTTAAAATTATAGCAAAATCAGAATACAGATGTGTGCATTGCATTAAAAACAGAGCAAGATCAGAATACACATGTGTACATCGCGTTAAAAACAGAGCAAAATCAAAGAATTGAACAAAAAAACTCAACAATTAATACTTTGCATAATTCACAAGTGTGCATCAACAACTTTACAAATTCAATACACAAAAAAATGAGATATCACAAAAAACAGACGCTATACACATTTGTACATCGCATTAAAAACAGAGCAAAGACAGAATACACATGTGTACATCGCATTAAAAACAAAGCAAAAATCAAAAAAATGAAATCCAAAAAACTTAAATCGGAACACTAATAGTCCAGCAGATCAGTAAAACAAAAAAAGTTACTGGTTGCAAAATTAACGGTAACCCACAAGGTATCAAAGCTAAAAGGGATTAAAACAAATGCTAAAAATTACCAGTGTTTATGGAGACGGCGACGGCGATAAAACTATCTGTAAACAAAAAATAAATTTAATAATAAGAAATATGAGTATAGTGCATATATACAATGTTGATTCTCACCGAACTGATGTTGGAGGCTGCCGTTGATGTTGATTCTCAACGATAAAAGAATAAGATATTATTTAAAGTGGTCGGCTGTAATTAAATACACGTGTGGTGGAAGTCGACCAATAATGAGTCTGTTTCAAAAGTTCATCATCGGTTACGTCATAAACAATGGGTACCACAAAGGCATAAACAAATGTAGAAGACGTGGTCAAATGTTGACATAATAATTCAAAAGGTAAGGTCATCCATGAACCATCAACATCCTTAAATTCGAACTTTCCTTTTTTTAGTATTAGTGTTCGTATTTTGCAAGATGTATTTGAAACAACTACTAACTCCAAAAGTTACGGTAAAACATGAAGATGGTGGTGGTGGTGGCCGGCGGTGATGAAGATGAAGATGGAGGTGGCCGGCGTGATGAAGATGGAAGTGGCGATTTGATTGCTCCGACGAACTTCCCCTGGGTTTCTTTAAAATCGCTTATGAATGTGAGAGAGAAATAAGATATGCGTTGTGAATAAAAGGGGTAATCAAGGGGATTGATAAACTATAATTTAGATATTTACGGGATTTTTTGCAATTTAAGATTATGGAAACTATTTATTTCCAGATTTTAAATTACAAATTAATGTAATTACACTTCTACCCTTTTGTATTTAATTAAGTAGTAGAAACTAACCAACTAATTACAATCATGCCACTTATTTAAAATCTCAAGATCATAAAAATCAAGGGCCCATATCAGTTCACGCAGTTCACTCTTAGGATTTTGTTCACGTTTGAACCTAATCCTATATATATATATATATAGGATGGTTCAAATGAAAACTCATAGTTATTGCGAAAACTCGAAAACAAGATAAAAAAACCTAAAAAACATGCTATTTTTTTTATAAATTTTCACAGCTTTTTACATATAAAAAACTTTTTTTCCGAAAAAAAAGGTTTTTTTCAAAAAAAAAAAAAAAATTGTACTGCACATGTGCATTATATGTGTAATACACATGTGCATTATTGTCATGTGCACTACAATTTCTTTTGTTTTTTTTTTTTTTGAAATTTTATAAAAAGATAGTAAAAAAAATTAGTATATTTTTAGGCTTTTATAGTTAGTTTTAAAGTTTTCAAAATAAAAGGAGTTTTCGTTTGAACACTACAATAATGGACATGTGCAATACAAGGGTTTTTTTTTTTGTTTTTTTTTTTTTGTGAAAATAAGTTTTTTTTTCCATATATATAATGTAGCAAAAATTTGTAAAAAAAATGACATATTTTTTAGGTTTCTTTAGTTATTTTTCAAGTTTTCACTTTAATTAGTGGTTTTTAATTGAACCCTCCCCTATATATGTATACCCTAAAATCCTAACATGTCGGAATATGACTACACATATTTTGTATGCACTTTCTAAGAGACTTACAATCGCACATAGTAGAGTTGAAGCGAGTTTTCCCAATCACCAAGTCAGAGACTTAGGTGCTGTTTGTTTTTTGGCTAGAAGTACTTCTGGCCACTTATGTCTGTGCGACGCAGACGCGCGCAGACGTTTGATGTCTGCAGCTTGTTTGTTTTCTCGCAGACCTTTCATTAAAAAAGGTCTGCGAGACCTCTTCTTGGAGCAGACATGGACCCAAGTCTTCTCCTCGCAGACGTTTACCTCTTCTTGGCACCACCTCCACCTCCACCCCTGCTCCGCCACCACCACCCCTGCTCCGACACCACTGCTCCGCCACCACCACCCCTGCTCCGCCACCATCATCATCATCACCACCCCTGCTCCGCCACCATCATCATCATCACTTCCACCCCAGCTCCGCCACCACCACCCCTGCTCCGACACCACTACTCCGCCACCACCACCCCTGCTCCGCCACCACCATCATCATCATCACCACCCCTGCTCCGCCACCATCATCATCATCATCGATGGGAAACAAAACCCCCAAATTGATCGGAAACAAACCCCCCAAATCGATCAGAAACAAAACCCCCAAATCGTCATCGATCTGTTACATCATCATCATCATCATCGATCTGTTAGAGAGAGAGTAGAGAGAGATCAGTGTGTGGCGGTGATGATGATGGCGGTGGTGAAGTGGTGGTGATGATGGCGGTGGTGATGATGACGGTGGTGAAGTGATGGCGGTGGTGATGATGACGGTGGTGAAGTGGTGGCGGTGGTGAAGTGGTGGCGGTGATGATGATGGCGGTGGTGCACATTGTAGAGAGAGAGTAGAGAGAGATCAGTGTGTTGTGTGTGTTTTAAAATGGTGAAGAGGTTTTATATAAAAAAAACAAACACTCTTCTCCTTGCAGACTGCAGACATTTGGTCCACATTTTCTCCTGCAGATGCCTGCAGATGTGGTCCGCAGACTGCAGACCTTTTCCAACAGAAAAAACAAACAGCACCTTAGAGAGAGGAACAAGAAGTCACCCAAACGCCTAATTGTTAGAATTCGTGCTCCAGGCTTCCGACGAAGAAGTCGACTAAAGTTGTTGGTCATTTGGTGATAGCAACTCAAACATAAAGATTTAAAACTAAGAGTGCTTTTTATTATTAGTTTTTTTTAAATAATAGACTAAACCGTGTAAAAAGATAATTGGCCATAATTTTATAGCCTGGTGGCATTTTGATGGTAGGATAAGACTTTGTGGTCCAATTGGTTCTGAGTTCGATTCCCATAAGGGGGTTTTTTCCCATATTTATTGGGTTTTCTCCTGAATTGGTGTATAACCATTATGTCTAGTGGAGATGAATATGATCGGTTGGTTCCGCTGGTAGCACGGTAATACTCCAGTGGTCTATCAGTGATCCAAAATTACCGTTGAAAAAAATGTAAAAAGATAATTGGGAAAAAAGGGAAAACCGATAATAAATGAAAGGGCAAATACCACAAAAAACCAATATACTTTCTGTATTTTCTCACAAAAGTCCCTCAACTTATATTTTGCATATAAAAGTCCCTTAACTTGTTAAATTTGAACATTATTATGATTATTTTAAAAAAAAGAGAATTGGTAACCGTTTTTTAATCAATTTCTCGTTGTTTTTTCTTGTTGTTTTATCTTATGTGATATGAAATTGTTTTTAGAAGCCACCATGAAAGTGGATGATGACATTAGTGTTAAACAAAATCACCCTTTAATATTTTCCTCATAATTGTTGAGTTTTAAGTTCGTATCCATTAGTTTGCTTACTCACTATAATATTTATTAGTTTTTCTCAGTAGATATCATCCACATAGATATCATCCCAACAATAACTACATAATAAAGAGAAAAAAACAAATGTCTAAATAATTTGCTTTCATGTTTTTTTGACACGTAGATTGTCCATGTCAGCATTGTATATTTTACTTATATGCCACATCAGCAATAAATAGGCTATTATAAGTCATTTCACAATAATGTTCAAATTTAACAAGTTAAGGGACTTTTATATGCAAAAAATAAGTTGAGGGACTTTTGTGAGAAAATACAGAAAGTATATTGGTTTTTTGTGGTATTTGCCCTAAATGAAATTGGGTGTTTTGCATGGATAAAAACAAGGAATATTTGCATTAAACTAGAGGTATTTGAGCATTGTATGAGGATGTCGGTCTCATTTATTTTTTGTGAGTTAACAATTTGACTTTGGTTTTTCTCCATATAACATAATCCCAGTTCAATAGTTTTATAATAATAAAATAAGCATATAATTATGAAAAACAAGAATCGCAATACAAAGTTGGTGGTTTGCAGGTGGCACATGTTTAAAGGAGAGAATCGCGGTTGAATGCTTGTCTTTTTCACCCATCCCCATGTCTTCTTTTATATATGTGTATATTATTTAGAACCGTACGAGAAAAACAAAAAGTTAAGATTGATAATAATAAACTTTTAATCAGTAAAAAGTTAAATATGTGTTGAAGATAAGAGTAAGAAAAAAGTTAAACATGTTGGTGTTGTTTGTTTTTTTAGACATAAATTGTCTGCAAGCTAATTTCATCGGTTTTCATGTCTGCAACTGAAGATGTGGTCTGAAGCTCTTCAAGCTGAAAATATAAGACTGTTTGTTTTTATAAATTGATACGTCTGTACAAACTACATAATTTTGTTTTATTTTCCAAATCAAAACATCCTAAACCAATTACCTTCAAAATGTTTTAAGTTCAGAACATCCTAAACCAATTACCTCCTCTCTGCCTTCTCTATTGATCCGGTCACAGGAGCCGGTTCCGGCCGGCACTCCGGCACCTTTTTCCGACAAACACACCCACCCGCAAAACACCCTCCTTCTTCCCTGATTCATAAAAAGTTGAACACCAAACACACCCACTCGCAAAAATACCCTCCTTCTTTATGGTGGTGGTCCATTTTTTGGTTCAAATTTGAGTTCGAAAATTATAGCATATAAAAGCTCGTTATATTGATCTAGGTCTGTTTTGTCAACTTATTAGTTTTATATTGGGGTAAAGAAACATACTAGCAGGTTTAGAGATGTTAAAAGTGATGAAATTGAAGAATTAAAAGATGAAATCGATGATTAGTTATGGAGGTTACCTGTGGAAGCAATCAAATTGCAGGTCTAACAATGGCGGAAGCACATATGCGATTGAGAAATCGAATTGCAGGTTAACAGCAACGACAAAGAGAAAATTAGGGATTCTTCACTAATATTGGAGGGGCAATTTCGTCTAAATTTTAAAAGAGAGAAGATAGTTATACGTTTAGTTTTAAGGTACATGAGGGAGGAGTGTTTTTTGTGAAGATGTTTGAAGAAAGGGTGTGATAGCTTTTTTTTAAGCTGAAAAAAGCAATTTTCAGATCTGTTTAAAAGAAAAAGAGTAAAATGCACGGATAGTCCCTGTGGTTTTGCAAAGTTTCACCTATAGTCCCCAGATTTTGGAAATTACACTCATAGTCCTTGTGGTTTGACAGTTTGTTACGCTGATAGTCCCTGGAGTGGATGTGGGTTAGTTTCTCAGTTAAGTTGGTGTAAAATGACTATAATACCCCTTACTTTTATTATAATATAAGAAAAAACTAATTAATCATTTAAAATATCAATTGGGCCCCACAATTAATTATTAATTATTAAATACAAGAACATGAACATCTTCAAGATCTGGGCCTAATTTCATCATCCTAAAATGAACAAAAACATTCATTATCAACTTCATCTTCAAAAAATTCATTATCATCATCAACTTCAAAAAAATCATCATCTTCTTCAAGAACAAACAACATAAAATCTGGACACATCTTTAATCACCCATTTTCATCTTCCGAGGTTCATACAAAGTGAAACCTAAACCCACAAATTCAAGAACACCCAAAACACTTTACCTCCGATCAATTTAAAACCCAAAACCTAAACCCACATATTCAAGAACAAGAACAAGATCCAACCATAGGAACCATACCCGACTCAAAAACCCGAACCGAACCACCACCATCGAAGAACCTCCACCACCACCGTCTGCCCAAACTCGAACTACCCCTTTTTCTTTGGAGCTGGCCCGTGATGGAATCGACGTAGCTCCGGTGGCTGTTGTGGCCGCCGATATCATCATCGTCCGCGTCATCTCGTCATCATCATCACCTTCGACATCTCCGGTTGGAGACGCAGCTCCGGTCGCCGCAGCTCGGTAGAGGGGCGGGGGCGTCGGCTGTGTTGAGGGAGATGGTTATGATTCTGATTTCTTCTGTGTGTGTTTACAGTATAGATCGAGAGGGAAGAGAGGTCAAATAATGGTATGCGTTTGTTGGATTCTTTGTTTGTGTGTAGATGAGATTGCAGAGAAGTTGAAAGAGGGTTTTAAGTGTTTGTTTTGAATAAAGTTAGAGGATAAGAGAATGTGAGGAAAAGCTTTGAGAATCGGCTGATAAAAAATGGGTGATTAAAGATGTGTCCAGATTTTATATTGTTTGTTCTTGAAGAAGATGATGATTTTTTTGAAGTTGATGATGATAATGAATTTTTTGAAGATGAAGTTGATAATGAATGTTTTTGTTTATTTTAGGATGATGAAATTAGGCCCAGATCTTGAAGATGTTCATGTTCTTGTATTTAATAATTAATAATAATTAATTGTGGGGCCCAATTGATATTTTAAATGAATAATTAGTTTTTTCTTATATTATAATAAAAGTAAGGGGTATTATAGTCATTTCACACCAACTTAACTGAGAAAACTAACCCACATCCACTCCAAGGACTATCAGCGTAACAAACTGTCAAACCACAGGGACTAGGAGTGTAATTTCCAAAATCTGGGGACTATAGGTGAAACTTTGCAAAACCACAGGGACTATCCGTGCATTTTACTCAAAGAAAAAAACAAACAGTCTTCAAGGGTAACATCTGCGCGCCTGCAGACATCAGCTTCCTTGAAGATGTTTGAAGAAAAAACAAACATCCCCTAAGAGTTTTAAAGATATGTGTTGAAGATAAGTGTAAGAAAAAAGTTAAACATGTGTTAAAGATAAGACTGGGCGGTTGGTTTGGGGTCCCAACTACATCGCCCCTAGGACGCGAAACAGGGGCGCTATCCGGTGTCGAGGAAGAAAGATGTGAGGCCATGTAGTCTTGCACAAACAAAGCCGTCCTGAGAAATCTTAAAAAAATTTAGACCTCGGGCGACAAAAAGAATTGAGCCCAAACTTGTGGTTAAAGGTAAACGAATTAAAAAATAAACTTATGGTGGTGGAGCCAAGATTTAAACTTGAGATCACTACATTCTTTTATTTAATTATTAGTTAAAGAATAACGTGTTATTTAGTCTGCGTGATTGGCACCACCCACCACATAAGCTAGTTAACCACGGGAACACCGGCACCCCGGGGGAGGGGGGTGTCTTCGTTAAACTAACCCGGACCCACCATATGTGAAACTTAAATACCCGTAGCCCCATGATGTTACTGTTGGCAACAATCAAAGCTTAATTGCGGAACCCATTCTAGTTAAATTACAACGCCTAGTTTAACAAAGAAATAAGCTAAGAAATGACGCTTCTTCTTTTTCGATTTAATATTAATGTAAATATGTTTCTTTTCTAAAAATCTTTGACCTTAAATTCTTTATATGTATTTTACTTTTTTATTATAAAAGTAATAATCAAAAACTTCAGAATACTATTATTAATATCTATTAATATTAACTAGTGGGAATGCCCGCGCGTTGCCGCGGGTAGCGATGCGGCGGTAGAAAAAATACGTATCAATTATTTTGTGATATATACGAAAAAAAATCTCTTTTGTTAATTGATGCCAAAAATTTATGTTCCCCTATAATGATAACCAACATGAACAAAGTTCAACTCAAAATGCTTCTATTATCCATCATGCCACCATGCAACTTAAATGTTAGTTACTCATTTAAATTGCTAATATACATGTATGGTGTATACTTTTAGGTAAAATTAATGTACATGACTCCTCAAGTTTTCAAACCCTTACACCCCCGCCCCCATTTGGTAACCTCCACTGGTCCCGACTAGCACCAATAATAAAGTCATACCGTCACAGGCTTTGAGAAGTTATAGATTGGATAAAACTTTGTTGTGACAAACTCCTCCTTCATGAACTCTAATGAGAAACAATGATGAGTCAAGAGTGAGAAGTATTTGACAAAATGCAGGACATAAACATGTCACCTTGATATTCATTTAGTTGATACCCAATGTATTGAAGCATTAATGCAAAGTAGACCTGGCAAACAGGTCGGGTCATGGGTCAAAACGGCTCAATTAAAAAAAAGGGTTGTTTTGGTTCGGGTCGAAACGGGTTCGGGTCAAAAAGAGTTTTGGGTCGGGTTGGTTAAAAAATGTTTTTTTTAAAGATATTGTACATCAAGGGGCAATTATTCGGGTTGAAAAGGGCCCGGGTTGGTTATGGTTGAGTACGGGTCAATACTTTTTGACACCCAATCCATGCTTATTGGCCGCGATTCTAAAATTCCATACCTATGGCTATTTGATTTACCTATGAATTTAAAAAAAAAAAAAATTGATTTACCTATGAGGCTATTATGTGAAAATGGGCCAATTCGAGTTGAAATTGCATGAAATTTCTTTATGTAATTTGGATATAACTACAGCCAATGTACTGAAACTGCATATGTCATACATCTTCTCCAATTCATATATGCACAAGATCATGCTGCACAATTTTCAAAACTTGAACCTATATAATTAAAAATAACTCCTTTAAAGGCCTTAAAGTTGCTATGACATCAGAACCACTATCTATTGCAGATGAAATCATAGCAAAAATGTAAAAAATCAAACCAGAACCATAATTTTTTTTTACTGTAACGATGTAACCACAAAAACAAAACTAAAGATAATAATCACAGAATTAAGGTTACAAGTTAAAATCGATGAATACGAGGTGATACACTTCTATGCTCGCGTTTGAATCTTTATCGAGATTTTCCAACTGTCGTCTAACCATTGGGCTCAAATTTCTTCTCATTTTGTAACAAAACCGTCGAGTCAAATGGTCAACGAGGTCTGTCAAAGGGTAGCTGCAGCTTTAGAAAAGCCTATGCAGGCGAATTCGCATATTGGGTTAGTCATGACTTTAGCTAAACATAACGGGTCAGACGTGAAGGTTACGCAAGACTGTTGGTTCGGGCCGGTGTCAGGATTTTAAACATGGGTTTAACCAAGGGGAACTCGCAAAAACGGTTATCGGCTATTCAAATGGTGAATTTTTTAATGAGGAGTTTGGATTACAAGTGCCTAATGTCGGAATTACACTATGTGATTGAAGAGTTTCAAAAGTGTCAAAACGATCAAATGGCGTACGTGAAAGGTGCGGCTTTCAAAGCGATACAAACGGCTAAGAGAATTTTAACCGAGAAAGGATCTAAACGCGAGCATAGAAGGGTATCACCTCGATCACAAACCATCGAATCGTTTGGTCAATACAGTTCTTCTATCTCGTATTCACCGATTTTAACAAATTTTGCATTACGCGATAGTGATCCGGATAGTAGAAGTATTAATCGAAAACTTTGGAGGAATGTCCCCTTTTTCATTAGTGAACCAGAATGTACTTGTTGGATCTGCATGAGAAAGGCACTCGTGGTCGATTGATTTGTTTCGGTTCCTTGCTATACCTCAAGCACTCGGTTTAGACCAGTTTTATTTTGTTGGACCAACCAGACCAGTCTAAATACCAACACACAGACCGTATGAACAGGTTGTGGTTGGGCCAGTTGTTCTGGTTTTTAGTTCTTAACCATGTAACCTGTAGTCAGAATCTTCACAGGACCAGATGCGTAACAAAAATGAGTAACAGCAAATATTTTGGAAAACATGTCTATTTGATTTAAGAATAACAGAAAATACTTTGATATTTTAAGAAAAAACAAAGATTACCTTGAAAAGTAGGAGGCAACGACCATAAGGTAAAATGCTGAAACTCAACCGAATCAATTTTGAACTTTGGAATTTGTTCAGCAATAATGGGCTTTGCAATCTCCTTTGCGGTCTTGCATATTGCCTACGAATACAAACGGGTTACTAAAGAAACAGCAAAAACGATCATAATTAGCGTTACTACTTACTAATATACCTTGTCAAGATAAGGCCACATGTACTTGATGAACTTGTTAAGCCAATCAACCTACATTGATCCACGAAAACACCATACCAGATTACAAAATGCAGCCATCAGTTAATGTAGGATAGTTTTTAAAGGTGATATACTGATATGCATACCCAATCATCCGGGTTCTTAACCCACAATGGTGTCTCGGGAAGCATCCGTTCCAGAGTTTCGGAGTCCCGTTCGACCAACTCTAAATTCGTTACTCAGATTACAAAAGTGGCCCCGTTCAATCTAAATGCGTTACTCAGCCCGCCCATCTTGTTAACATAAACAACCAACTTAAATAGTAGCTTACATGACTGGCAAGCATGTAGAGCAACAAATAATAAGCAGCCCCGGCCCACGCAGTTTGGGCAAGTACACCAGCAGTCCTTCTGAAGTCAAAGGCACGATTCGGGCAAATCTGGGGATATATTGTATCAACACGATATAAAGTAAGGCTTCCTTTGTAGCCAGTACGTCTGAACCCGTAGACCTCTGCATATATCTCTAGATAACAATCTCCACATATATAAAATAGTGTTAAACATCCATATTAACACATAATTTAAGGACACATCAGCTGCCACGTCATCTTTTATAAAAAATAAAAGTCAACATGGTCAAATTTATTGGTGTTCAAAAAGCTCGCAGCTTGCTCAAAAAAAGTTTGAAAAAAGTGTTGGTGCATCTATTGTCTGCTGACTACGTCTTATCGAGTCTTATGTCTAGATAGGTTAAATGAGTGCATAACAGTGATTAAACTAGGGTTTGGTCATGATTTAGGTAGCCAGTCCGTTTGAAACAGACCAGTCCGTTTGAGGATGGCCTGTCCGTTTGAGGAGTGTTCCGTTTGAAGCAGGCTGTGTCACCTTCAAACGGAAGGGTCTCTAGTATAAATAGTTGTTGTGCATGCTCATTTGAAACGGACATGGATGTGTGTGTGAGCGAAGGTGCTGCCGGATTTTTGTCAGAATTCAGTGTAAAAGCTCGCAATCAGTAATAGAAAGAAAGATTTAAAGGATACAAGCTGTTTGACGTTGTTTACTTTGATTCTGCCTCTGTAAACAATGATGAACTACCTTTACTGACTGTTTAGGGTCACGAACATGATCCAACAAGTGGTATCAGAGCTCAGGACGAGGAGTTCATACCAAATTCAACTTGATTGCTTCGGATTCTCTCACTTCTACCTTTCTTTTCTGATTTGAACAAGTGTTTACGGTTAAAATGGCCTGAAACTTTCACATATCAAACGAAATACACTGTTAACTAATCCTTGAAAATTTGAAACCAAAATTCGACCTAAAACTGATCGAAAACATCCATTCCGTTTGAAAATGTTCGTTAAATGCTGACGCCATCCGTTTGAAGCTTGACATTCCGTTTGAAACTGGCTTCAAGTTTGAAACTGACTTCAAGTTTGAAACTGGCTTCCGTTTGAAAATGACTTCAAGTTTGAAACTGGCTTCCGTTTGAAACTGGCTTCAAGTTTGAAACTGGCTTCAAGTTTGAAAGTGGTTTCCGTTTGAAACTGTCTAAAAGTTTGAAAGTGGTTTCCGTTTGAAACTGACTAAAAGTTTGAAAGTGGTTTCCGTTTGAAAGTGTCTAAAAGTTTGAAAGTGGTTTCCGTTTGAAAGTGTCTAAAAGTTTGAAAGTGGTTTCGTTTGAAACTTGATTATTGTTATCTCAAACGGAATAACAGATTCCGTTTGAGAAGAGCCATTTCGTTAGAAAGACTATACCGTTTAAACCATTCCGCTTGAACATATTCCGTTTGAATCTGTCATTTTGCAAAACCAAGAAAGTTCTAAGTTTTTGTTAATCGTTTCAGGTACAAGATGGATGATTTCAATCCGTTTTATGATGTATTTGCGTTTGCTGGAGATGGTGGAAATGATACATCTTCTAGTAATAACAATGAGAACACGCAAAACACAAAGAAAAAGTTATCGGATGCATTGGAGGTTGAAAGTGCTTTCGGAACCTACAACAAACCTCCGAAGTTAATGGCTATCGAAGAATACAGTCGGTGGGCCAAGAATTTTGAAGATTGGTTGAGAGCCTTTGCTTTTCCCAGCTGGAAGAGTCTAAAAAATGGTTACAATGATGGAGGCAAAAAAGGTGAAACCTTAACAACAACTGAAGAAATAGAGACATTTGTCGCTGAGCAGAAATGTGTTGCATTGCTGTTTCAATCTGTTCGAGAAGATATAATTTCTTTGATCGAGTACAGCAGTTCTAAAGATCTCTGGAAAAAGTTAGAAACCAAATGTTTTGGAAGTACAGAAATAGTGAAAAACAAAAAGAAACTACTTAGAAAAGAGTTTGATTTGTTTGGGTGTTTAAAGAATGAATCAGTTTGTAAAATGATTGAGAGGTTTGGGCATCTGAAGCTGGAACTGGCGAGACATGATATTTCTTATTCTCGAGAAGAGCTAGTCGAAAAATTGTTTGATGCATTGCCAGATGAGATGGATTGGCAATATTATGCTTTGATGTTGAAGAATACTATCAAGCCGCCAGAAGCGTTGACAATAGACTTGTTGATTGAGAGATTAGAGAGTCACGAGTTGGAGTTAAAGAAGACGCACAAAGTCAATCACTCATCATACCAGCAGAACTTGGATTTGTATTATCCAAAGAGCATGATGCCAAAGAACACATCTCCCAAGACTGCATTTTCTGCTGAGAATGTCTCCACAACGAGCAAAGAAAGTCAAAGCAGTGGATATCACAGTGGATATCATAGTGGGTCTTCATCAAATTCAATCCAGTCTGATGCAAAGAACTTATTTCAATGCAACATCGCTGTAGACTTAAAGAACGCTCAGAACTTCAGTGAGGAGTCTGCCAAACAACAGATGGTTTTCCTAGCATCTGTGCTAGAATCTTATGAAAGTCTTGTAGCAGGGAAGATAGGCAACACCAACCTGACGAAAGAAGATTATGATCAGATAGATCCTGAGGAGATAAAACTAATTGACATAAGGTGGTGTATGGCCAGTGCAGTTCGTCGAGCACAGCGTTTATGGAGATAACCGGGAGGAAGTCAATTGGTGGACCGTCTACCAAGTTGGGATTTGATAAGTCCAAGGTGACGTGTTTCAAGTGCAAACAGAAAGGTCACTTTAAGCGTGAATGCAGAAACGCATATGCTGATGAGTCTGAAAACCCATTCAGAGAAGATTACTACAAGAAAGCGATTTATCATCAGAATAAATCAGAACCGCCAAGGATGAAGCAGCTTGAGGATAACAAAGAAAAATCTAGAGCCCTTGCGGTGATTCACGACGATGAAGGTTACGACTGGAGTGAGTTGTTACCTGAAGAGGATGCGGTTGGATATGCTTTCATGGCAAAAACTGAACCTATTCCTTGGAAAGATAACAGAACTGAAGAACAGAAGTATAATCACAGAAAGTTGTTAGCCACAAACAAATTGATCAGAATATATGGTATCTATTCTAGAATATATGGTATCTATTCTGAAGCAAAAAGAGCAAAAAGACGGGATCCAGACAGAGAATGTTATCTTGATCCTTATGGAAACATTGCTATTGATCATAACACTCTTGATGTGGAAACCATAATCAAAGAGTACCGAGTTGAAGATGATTATTGGCAGAAGAAATGGTGGGGAAGTGGAGAAGAAGAAGAGAACAAGAAGAAGGAGAAAGAAGAGGAAGAGAAGTCAAAGAAGGTTGATACTGGGATCATTGACACGACACAGGAGTTGAATGCTGAAAACATGGGAAATATGGCTGATAAGGTGCTGGCAGCTAAGACGCTAGAGGTAGATTCTAAATCCGTCTCTGAGTCTAAAAGACAAGTCAGTTCAAACGCGTCAACGACTGAGTCAGGTAAGAAGGTCAGTGGTGATGTTGACTGCAAAAATTGCATCAAAGAATGCAAGGTTTGTAGTACAAACACTTATCTCAAAGGTAAGAAGATTGAGGATCTGACTGCTAAAGTCAGAAGTATTGAGGATCAAATTTTTGATCGTGACAAAATGGTGAAAGCTTCAACTGAACGGTTAAAAGAATTAACTAACAAAATAGAAACTGATAAAATTGATCAAGAAAAGGTTAGAAAAGAAAATGAAAGGTTAGTTCTTGAAAATCGTCAGATCACTGAAAAATTTGATAAGCTTAAAAGCACGGTTAAAGATAATGATGATAGAAATGGTAAAACATACAAAGAAAATTGCCAATTGCAATGTGTTTTGAGAATCAAAGAAGAATTAATCAACAAAAAATTGGATGAGATTGCTAAATTGAAACTTCAGTTTGAAGAAGCCAAGATTGAGAATGAGCGTATCAATTTGAAATTGAACAGTTACAGCTCTGCAAGCTTTGTTTTGCAACACATTATTCCCAAACCCATCGGGAAAGACAAAGCAGGCGAAGATGTATACTGTGATGGAACTGGGGTCGGGTTTCATCAAGTTCCACCACCAGTTCTAGACAATTATTCGAAAAAACAATCTGGGTTGGTTAATCTTGAGGAAGAAATTGAAGTGAAACTTCCTGATTCAATTGATGTGACATTTTCTTCATCATCATCTGATGATAGTGTTCAAACTGAGATTGTTAAAGGCATGGCTGAAAGTGTTTTGGATAATGATTCAGCTGAAGATGAAAAATGTTTTCTGGACAAGTACATTCAGAAACCAAAACCCAAAAACAACTTAGGTGATGAACCGGGTCTTGTGATGTACAAGATGGCTAGATCTGATAAGTTGTATTCGGATTCTGAGTTTCCTCTGGAGAATGTAAATGTTTCAAAATTGACAAATGTGTTCAAAATGGTTGAAATTGATTTGTCTGAAGTAAAGAGTTTGAAACAAACAAAAAGGCAAATGAATTTTGAGAAAGATAAAGCTTACTACAAGAAACCTGTAGTTCCACCACGGTTTTATAACAATAATCGAAACAATTGGTCGGGTGGATATAAGAGTGGTAAGAACTATCAAAGGAGAAATGTTCAAAACAAAAGGTTTGCTGAAAAGAAGGTGTTTGTGAACGGTTCAAGTTCACTTTCTGATGAGGAAAATGAAATTTTTTCGAAATCAAATGAAGAGTTTTTTGAGAAGAGGGCCTCACAACATCAGTTTGAGGGCACAAGTTGGGTAGTTGATACTCGTACATGCTTTAGATGCAACAAAGTTGGTCATATTGCAAGAAATTGCACCAACTTCAAGCCTAAGACTGAAGTTGAACCTGAAGGTTGATGCAAAAGGAAAAGCTCCATTGGTTGTTGAGAAAATTTCGAAAAATGAGAAATCAAAAGTTAAAATTGAACCTGTTAAGAATGTGGTAACTAAAAATGACAAATTCTACAAACGGGTTGCTTCATCTCAACAAACATGGAAGCCAAAAGTGGTTGAAAAGAAACCAAGTTCATCTAAACCAAAGGTTTCTGAGTCAGAAAAACAATCGTCTTCTACCACACCGGTAAAGATGGATGTTCCTTTGGATTATTATGAAAAGTTGGAGAAACAATCTTCTACTCCATCAGAGAAGAAGAATGTTCAAAAGAAGAATCAATCAACCGGTCAACTTAAAATAGATGAGTTTTTCTTATACAAAAAGGTTGAGGTTGGATCTGAGGATAGTTTGAAAATGAATGATAAAAATTTTCCACCACTTTACACTGCTAAAACTCACATTAAAGTCCAGTTACCTGAGTCGAACGAGGCTTGGGTAGCATCAAAATCTCATTAAAAGTTCGGACTTGCCGGAGCTTCCTAGTTGGTAATTGTGAAGCATGAATCGGCATCTTTATTGAATTGTTTGTGATATGTGCAGGAACTTCCGAGAGCTATTTCACGATGGATTATGGATAGTGGAGCGTCTCGACATATGACATGGAAGACTGCATTGTTGTATGATGTTAGAAATTTCAATGGAGGTTACGTGGGATTCGCAGGAAATCAAGGTGGTAGAATTGTCGGTGAAGGAACGTTATCCAATGGGATTGTTACGTTTGAAAGAGTTAACTACATTGCTGAGCTGGAGAATAATCTGCTGAGTATCTCGCAGATTTGTGACAGGATGTATACCACTTACTTCACAGACAAAGAATGTTTGATCTTGAAACCAGGATTTGTTATCCCTGAAGAATGGATTATCATGAGGGCACCAAGAGTCAATGATCTGTACGTGTTGGACATGAGCGTAGCTACTACAACTACGGGTCAGGCTCATTGTTTTGTGTCTAGAGCAACAGAGAAAGAATCGAAGTTGTGGCACCGGAAGATGGGGCATATACATCTTAGAAAAATGAATCACTTGATGCACAATGATTTAGTTCTTGGAGTTAATATCAAAGGTTTTTATCTGGAAGGGGAGTGCATTAGTTGCGTCAAAGGCAAGCAGAAGAAAAAGTCACACCCTAAAAAGCAAGTCAATTCAGTTTCCAGACCGTTAGAGAGACTACATATGGATTTGTTTGGTCCAGTAAACGTCAAAAGTATTACAGGGGATCTCTACTGTCTTGTGGTTACTGATGATTATTCCAGATTTTCGTGGGTATCATTCTTGAAGTCGAAAGATGAAACGTTTGATAGTTTGATGGCGTTGTTCAGGAAGATTGAAAATTTGTACCAAAGGCGTATCAGAAGAATTAGAAGTGATAATGGTACTGAGTTCAAGAACAACAAGATGGAAGAATATTGTGATGAAAGAGGTATATTGCATGAGTTTAGTGCTCCGTACATTCCGCAGCAGAATGGAGTCGCAGAACGCAAAAACGTGACACTAATCGAAACGGCTAGAACAATGCTTGCTGATTCAAAGCTACCGATAAATTTTTGGGCAGAAGTAGTTTCCGCCGCATGCTATACACTTAACCGGGTTCTCACTGTAAAGAAATTCAACAAGACATGCTTTGAGTTGATCAATAACCGCAAACCGAACCTGAAGTTTTTAGAACCGTTTGGGTCTCCTTGTACAGTTCTAGAGCCTTTTGGTAAGTTTGGTCCAAAGAGTATCGAAGGAATATTTGTGGGTTACTCAAGTCCACAAAGACGGGTCTTTGTTCCAAGTTTGAAGCAGATCATCGAAGCACAACATGTTGAGTGTTAAGGGTATACTATGCCACCTCAAAATCCCGGTGACTCATGGCGTTTTAATTATGATAAATTGTGGGATTCGTTTGACATGGAAGAAGAAAAGGAAGAAGATGAAGATTTCTTTGATGAGTTGGATATTCTAAGAGAGTATGAAGAATCGCAGGAAAGGTTTCCAGCTGAGTATTCAAGAAGATCGCAACAAGCTTCAAATGATGATGAAGCAGGTCCAAGCAATGCTGGTGAACATGATGATATCCAACAAAATGAAGTTGCTCAAGATAATCAGTCGGCACAAAATGATAATCAAGAATCTAAGAACATGCCAGTATTTGATCGTGGTGATTCAGATTCTGAGGGGGAGCAAATTCAGATCTCAAGTCAAACAAACCCAGTCAGTGAACAAGATGCAAATCAAAATGTTACTAATCTGGAAGGTGATGTAGATGTTCCAGGCGAAGTGATGTCACGAACTCTTTCATATCATCCAGAGGATTTGATCATTGGAGAATTGCAGACAGGCGTTCGCACTCGAAGACAGCTTGATAAAGGGCTTACATGTTTTTATACAAAAGTTGCTCCTTTGCAAACTGAATTTTCACTAAGTTGTTTTATCTCGCAGGCTGAACCAAGGACTTACAAAGAGGCGCTTACTGAAGATTCTTGGGTCAATGCAATGCAGGAGGAACTGAGCCAATTTGAAAAGTTGGGAGTGTGGAAGTTAGTGGATTTGCCTGATGGTCAAAGGAAGATAAACGCCAAGTGGGTGTTCAAGTGTAAGAGAGACGATAGAGGAGTTGTGGTTCGTAACAAAGCTCGACTCGTAGTCCAGGGTTTTAGTCAGCAGGAGGGGATAGATTTCACTGAAGTATATGCTCCTGTAGCTCGACTAGAAGCTATCAGAATCTTCCTAGCATTTGCATCATGGAAAAACTTCAAAGTTTATCAGCTAGATGTGAAATCGGCGTTTCTCTACGGGAAGGTAAAAGAAGAGGTATATGTCGGTCAGCCACCGGGCTTTACCGATCCACTTCACAAAGACAAGGTCTACTTGCTAGACAAAGCTGTGTATGGTTTACACCAGGCCCCGAGAGCTTGGTACGAGACATTGTCTCAACACCTACTAGCCAACAGCTTCATTCGTGGAAAAGTGGATGCCACTCTCTTCACCAAAGAGGTCGACGGACATCTTCTGATAGTTCAAATTTATGTGGACGACATCATATTTGGGTCAACAAATGAGAATCTATGCAAAGATTTTGAACGAGTTATGAAGCAGAAATTCGAAATGTCATCGATGGGTGAGATGAAATTCTTTTTGGGATTGCAGGTTGATCAACTACCCAAAGGAATTTTCATACATCAAACGAAGTATGTTCATGATATCTTGGCAAAATTTGGGATGTCAGGTTCTACTCCAGCTTCCACCCCATTAGCAACGAATCATGGGATAAATCCTGATCTCACCGGAGAGAAGGTAGATGAAACGATGTATCGTTCCATGATCGGATCACTGATGTATTTGACAGCTTCAAGACCCGATATTATGTACCCAACCTGCCTCGCAGCAAGATTTCAATCTAACCCGAGAGCTTCGCATATGGTGATTGTGAAAAGGATATTACGCTACCTGAAAGGAACTCCATCATTGGGGTTGTGGTATCCAAGAGAAGGCGATTTCACGCTCGAAGGGTATTCCGATTCCGATTCCGGATGCTGCAAAGTTAATGCTAAATCAACAACAGCAGGGTGCCAGTTTTTCGGATCGAGATTGGTTACTTGGCAATGCAAAAAGCAAACCTCTGTGGCTTTACCCACATGTGAAGCGGAGTATGTATCTGCTAGCAGTTGCTGCTCACAGATCTTGTGGATCCAGCAACAAATGCGTGACTACGGTTTGCAATTTCGAAACACCCCTATCTTTGTTGATAATGAGGCAGCAATTAACATTACTAAAAATCCAGTTCATCACGCTAAAACGAAACATATTGAGATTTGTCATCACTTCATCCGAGATTGTTTCGAGAAGAAGTTGATACGAATTGAGAAACGTCACACTGATGAACAAAAAGCTGATTTACATACCAAAGCATTTGATAAAACACGTTTTCAGTATTTACTAAAACTGAATGGTATGAAGCTTTTATCGGTGTTGGAGGAGATTCTTGGCGTTGATGAAGGAGACATTGTAGATGATGTTGAGAAGCAATCTGCAATGGTTTGTCGATTTTTTAACTGTTTTGGTATTTAGGGGGAGTATAGGGTAATATTTCAGAAAATACAAAAACAATAAAAAATGACAAAAATACAAAAACATGAGATATTTTAAAAATCCAAAAACAATAGAAAACCAGAAAAGAGCTTGTGTAAAAAGGGAAAATGATAGTACATCGGCTTGACAGTCATAGTATGCTAAAGAAATGGAATATTTTAATGCATTAAACAGTCTCGCTGATGATGTGCCGATAGGTTTTTACACATTACTAGGTTTGTTCGGGATATAAACCTAAATCTTACTTGCTTATTTCATGGGGAACACTACTTGGATATATAGGTAACCCATGAAATTTCGTTTGAAAGATACCTTTTTCTGATATACTAGGTCTTTATACTCAGTGATATCTGGGGTATTATTCCGGGACTTCTGCTGAATGGAAGTTCTGACCTAGTCCTCGAATAATACTTTCCGAAATGCTTGAAACATAGCATCACCCTCAGCATATATGATAAGACAATAAAATTGCTTAGCCATGCTGTTGTAAAAAAAGATCCTCTAAAGGGGACACACCCAAAGGTTGAGTCATGATCTCTCTACTGAACGGTAGTTCTGACCTGAGCTCTCATGATTCTTCATAAATTATTAACCCCTTACAGATATCATTTGTGTTATACTTACCTGTAAGACTGAATATTGGGATCTGGATACAGGAGTATATTCAAGAGGTGGGACACACATATAAGTTTAAGTCTCTAAAACACTTATTCCGTATCCTGGACAGATTGAAATGTGTGTGAAAATTTAAGTGGATCAGTATATCGGCAATCTAAGCGAATTGTTTAATTCTGAGTATGTAATTGAAGCTTAACGGTATTTGTGACTTGTCGAATAGCTGATATGATTCCCTAACACGCTTAACCAAAAATATGTTTATAAATAGTTTACTTTTACTGCATTTTAGTTCTGTATTTCATTTCTAGTTTAGAAGCTTTATTAAAAATCCAAAAAGATTTTTCATTTCTGCTTTATTTTTGACAAACCAAAGTGGAGAGTTGATCTTCGGATTCGAAAGTTGAAAGCAAATGCGGGAGATTTCTGGACTGGAGGTTGAGTCGTGAGCTAAATATGATAAGTTGGTGAAAATTGGAAAGCTAAAGCAAGTTCATTAATTTGAAACTTGTAAATTTTCAGAAAATCAAATTGAACTAAAAGTCAGTGTGAATTATCTCTGATCAACCAAGGTCATTAAATTGGACTTGGTAGATAAATTGAGTAATCAGGGTCATTAGTTTGGACCTGAATACTTAAGTGGATTTATAACACTGAAGGTAAAAGGTAAGTTTTGGATTAAAACTATTATTGTCATATATCTTATATTTAGGTAGAGTATATGCAGGTAACAGGAATCCCCATGGCAACAAAACGTTAAAGTTTGAACCAGAATTCAAGTCCCAGCATTCCGAGAGGGGGAGTCTGCGAAAGGGGGAGTCAGATTTCTAGATCAACCGTCAAAGGGAAGATTGCAGATAGAGTTAGGTTGAGTTCCTGAACCTGTAAAGAGAGAGTTTTGCAATGAGAAGACAAAATTTGGAAAGAGACAAAGACTATAGACTCAACGCCGAAGACTTCGTCAACATCCAAGGGGGAGTCTGTTGGTGCATCTACTGTCTGCTGACTACGTCTTATCGAGTCTTATGTCTAGATAGGTTAAATGAGTGCATAACAGTGATTAAATTAGGGTTTGGTCATGATTTAGGTAGCCAGTTCGTTTGAAACAGACCAGTCCGTTTGAGGATGGCCTGTCCGTTTGAAGATGGCATGTCCGTTTGAGGATGGCCTGTCCGTTTGAGGAGTGTTCCGTTTGAAGCAGGTTGTGTCACCTTCAAACGGAAGGGTCTCTAGTATAAATAGTTGTTGTGCATGCTCATTTGAAACGGACATGGATGTGTGTGTGAGCGAAGGTGCTGCCGGATTTTTGTCAGAATTCAGTGTAAAAGCTTGCAATCAGTAATAGAAAGAAAGATTAAAAGGATACAAGTTGTTTGACGTTGTTTACTTTGATTCCGCCTCTGTAAACAATGATGAACTACCTTTACTGACTGTTTAGGGTCACGAACACGATCCAACAAAAAGCTCGGCTCGTTCGGTTGTAAACGAGCCGACACGAGCTGGCTTGAATAATATGCTCTAAAGTATTGAAGAGCTTACGAGAAATTAGTTATCAGACCTGTGGCAGGGGGAGCACAGAAAGAAAATCGATGATGAAATACCAACGCAAGTATCTCTTTGCTATTTGTCCGGGATCTATAACGAGTTCACCGCGTCCAAACACACGCGACGATGGAGCTATATAAGTGGTTCTGAACTCAAGAGCCATGTGAAAGAGATAAAACACATCAACAACGGTTTTCAACGTTGTAGCAATAATGGCCACCTTTCGATCTATACCAAGGCAAGTTTTCGTTTTATCAAAACCAGGAGATAGAAAAACAACGGATCGATGGATACAGCGAGAATACACGAGAGAACAAAGAATCGGTTCCATGTAAGAAGGAATTTATTTTGAGGGTCTAAGATCTTTCTCTCGGAAACTTTTAGATCTTCAGGGAAAACCGCATGAGAAACCCCGAATCCACATTTGTTTATAGCAACTGAAGAAGCGGGTGATGATGATCTTAATCCAAATCATCCAACCTTCAAATGAAACAATGGGTGTTACTCCACATATATAAAATAAATAATAATATATTGTTTCAAGATATGAAAATAGATAAATTAGAAGAATACTGGTTTAATATGAAAGTTATGAATTGTCCCTAGTGAAGATAAAGTTTACCTCACAAACTTGTCTTTTTGGCCAAACATATCGCAGTCTAACACAGAAATCCCAGCTGCCACCAACAAACAAGATAAGATTAATGAACAGAAGGACAAAGATATATCATAAGGGAGCACTTAAAACCTCTCAAAAGTGTAAATGTTACTTGATATAAGTAGTTTCATGATAAGCGGCAATATCAGTTTATACACAAGTTACAAAATGGACGGGAAGAAATTCGGGGCACATCACGGGAAGTTGGTGTTTATAGATGAAGGGTGGAGGGAGGGAACTTAATAAATTGTGGCTTATTGAAAAAAAACACATATAAGGTCTCAATTTCACTTACTGGCTTATTGCAAACACAAAAAAAAATAAAAAAAAATTAACTGGGTTAATGAAACGGTATTTTTTTAAATAAATTAGGTATTAGACATTAGTCATCTTACAATACAGATTAGCATGCTAAAGCGTTCTGACAACCATTCAACTTAATTTTGAATGCAGTCTGTATGAAATGAGGTTATATGCCTATATATGCAGAAGGGGAAGCTGACATAATTCTAATTCTATCCCCAAAGGGTGTAGAACCTGTGTATACACTCCAACTTACTCATGTCAAGTCATGTCGTGTTATCAAATTATGTCATCAATTTCTTGCCCTAACCATCACTAAAAGAAACTCAATGGCTCATTTTACTTCACCAGAGTGTATAATTCTCCCTCTCTAAATCATCTCTTCCAAAACTAAATTCAACATCTCAACACTACAGTTGCTCTTAATCATAACTTTTCCAATGATATCAAAACCCTTGACTTCCAACAAATTCTATAAATAAAAACAAGGATTAAACATAACCATTTTGTAAAACCTAAATCAACATTCTGCATAAACCCTAACCTTTTTCTTCCAAAATAGAGTATCTTTTTCAATTTTTAGATAGTTCTGTAACTAATTCATATCCATCATAATCACAACCCTAATTGGATAAATTTAAGCAAGTAACTGTAAATAAGACATCAAATTTCCAAAATTTCATACGTTAGCAAGAATGATTAAGAGTGAGATATAAGGTCGCGTACCTGATTCGTGTCCGAAGGTAGATAAGTAAGTATAGATGTGTATTCATGTGCAGACCTGATTCACAATTGACATTCACAATTGACGAAGTTGACAAAGTTAGAATGGCTGTGGTTCAATGACCAGAAGGAGTGGTTTAACAAAATTCGATAATGAAAAACCTGATAATAGGTAACTGAAATCGCAAATGACCAGAGAATTCAAGTGAATTAAATTCGTGTCTTCAATTTGGTATTGGCTTTCAATGTTTGGTTTCAATCATTAGTAACGAAGGAGCAAATACGAAACAATTAAAGGGGGTGATTGAAGGGTAGGCATTTGAATGGACAAAACATTGAAATGGGTGACTATTAGGTTTCTTGAGGGGTAGTGGAGGAAAGCTTTTTTGTGTACGTGAGTATGAGGTGTGGTCAAAATTACTATTACTGCCTCAAGTGTCTTAAAAATAAATCTGTTTTTTTTTTACAATTTAATCCTTATAAAATAACCATTTGTTAGTTGTACATATTGCATAAACTGGTGGATGTGATGTAAAAGTACATGTGTGTACATCACATTTTCTTTATATAGTACTAGTGGGAAAGCCCGCGCGTTGCGGCGGGTATCTCGACTGATATCATATTCATTTATGATATGTATTATAAATGTTGACTTTTAAGCATGAAGTTTGTAAGTTACAAAACCCAACATGTCACTCTTATCTTACAAAACGAAACATGTGAGTTATGATATATTAACTTGAAATGCGTAACAATGGTTGGATGAAAGAACAAATATAGCATATCACCTAGGACTGAATAAATTTAACTGAGAATCAGTATCATAAATGAAACATAAAGTTAAGGTGTAATCGTTGTTGGCCTACAGTTTGCATGGTTTGTTTCACCTGGTTTATCTTTTAAAGTTTTCAACTCCACAAGGAGTTTTGTTTTGATTACTTGTTATATAAATATATGTTTGAAATATTATTAATTGTATACATTTATCTGATAATCATAAAATATTGAAAAGTAGTACTAATGAAAAAATTTATACATTTATCTTAATTATAGGTTACAAAGGTTCCGAAATCACTAAAATGCCCTTAAAGTGTCTTAAATTTTTGGGAAATGCGCAAGTTTACCCCTTCTAAAATAGTTTGGCTCTCTTGTACATGTTGCTTCAAAATGTGTACACAATGTAAAATTACCAAAAGGGTAAAAATCCTAGTTCTCTTAATAAAGTAGTATAGATTATTTATATTTATACATACTATTAAATCATGAAAATTCCAATGGTTGCATGTCTAACTTTTAATTTAATCAATTAATTCCTTTAATTATTATAATTTTTTTTAATTCCTTAATTTAATTCAATTAATGGAAGACATAAGTGAGCATGGATTCCATGGATGAAATGTCTAGATTGCCCTCAAAGTGTCTTAAAACTTTGGACAATGTCCAAATTTCCCCCTCTAAAATAGCTTGCTTTATTTGCACATGATGCTTCAAGATTTGTACCTATGGCCACATTACGAAAAGGGTAGAAAACCCAGTTCTCTTAATATAGTTTTGGTAAAAATCCTAGTTCTCTTAATAAGGTAGTATAGATTATTTATATTTATACATACTATTAAATCATGAAAATCCCAAAGGTTGCATGTCTAACTTTTAATTTAATCAATTAATTCCTTTAATTATTATAAATTTTTTAATTCCTTAATTTAATTCAATTAATGGAAGACATAAGTGGGCATAGATTCCATGGATGAAATGTCTAGATTGCCCTCAAAGTGTCTTAAAACTTTGGACAATGTCCAAGTTCCCCCCCCCCCCCCCCCCCTCTAAAATAGCTTGCTTTATTTGCACATGATGCTTCAAGATTTGTACCTATGGCAAAATTACGAAAATGGTAGAAAACCCAGTTCTCTTAATATAGTACTAGTGGGAATGCCCGCGCGTTGCGGCGGGTACTTATGTTTGTTTAGCGCACGTTGCATGACAGGTTCACGTAATTTGTTTTTAAAAGCAAATTGAAACAACTAATATATTAATTCACAATGAGCAATTGAATGTAAACCAAAGAATTGACATAAAAATAACAATATAAGAGACGGTTGATGACATTATGGATACGTAAATCATATAATGACAAGAATGTGTATCATGTTTTTGTTCCTATAGTTATTAATTGGTAAAAATAATTCAGTAAGGGGGGCTTGTTTTTTAATTTGTAATATGAAGTTTCCGATTAGACTTGGAATAATTCAGCAAGGGGGCTTATCAACAACTGCATCATCATGATCATGACCTGGAATAAAACATAATACATTTTATAATTAAATTGATATGTTACATTAGTTTCAAATATATGATCTATACAACAAACTATAAGAGGTAAAAAAACCTTACTGCTGGACTTGCACCATGTCTCAAAAAAATTCATTTGGGTCAACAGCAAAACCATCGCAAGCTTCAATGCCAGCAGTGAAGGTGTCCCTAATAGCCTGATGTCAATTATAAATACCATAAATCATACTACTACCATAATCATGCTGGGGCGAATAGCACATGTAAGAAGCCCATAAATGTCAGGGTGCGAATATGCTCTGCAGCGACGGTGGTGGCGCCGCTGCGGTTGCCGGCTGAGCTACAACTATGATTTCATGGCACAAGGTTGGTTTTTGATGTGTGACAGACATCAGAGTTGTTTGTTTGTTCTTAAACCTACAGATCGTCGACCGCCGGTATCATAGACCGCACTTCACAATGGCCTGCGATGAAGTGTACCATCATAAGCAAGTCTTTGAGGTGAATAAAAAATCAATTTGGTTCGTTTCATCTCCAACTGGATCAAGTCGAGCTATTTCGCCATTTCCATGTCCACCCTCTCTACCCTCACAAACTCATCCCCAAGCTGGTATCCATTTGTTTGAAATTGATCCATGAAGAGGAATATTGTTTACTTTATGGAGTCGCGGTAACTTGATAGAATTTTGGCTGGTAACTTTTTATCAGTTTCTCCATATATGTACCAGTTCAATTCTGGTAAGCCTGTAACAATTCTGACCCTGAGTCGCTTACAGCGAATTGATCAAGTTTAATCATTATAAAGATAAATTAATCAAGTAAAAATCTTTTATGACACTTTGAGGGTATCATAGTAAATTGCACCTTGATTATCTTCCCCAATCGCTTCAATTTCCCTTCACCAACCATCTTTAATGCCATCGTTGCTTTAGTTGCCCTTAACCCTAATCGATTCTTATATGTTATAAAGTCCCCCACACCCTAGGTCCATCCCCTTCAGCCCCATCCTCACACCCGCTTACATGGACGCCTACTTGGCGGAGCATCCTTTGAGGACTACCCTCCTCCACACCCCATAGTCTCAGAGGAAATGCCCTCTACTTTTTCCAATACTGAAAAATGCCAAAAAATACATATGCTTAATACATTAATTAGTGTAACAACAATATTACTTAAATAAAAAAAATCTTGAATACCTAAATAACTTTAACGTACCATACTTGTTTTATGTACAATGTCCTCTAAAATGATGACAGACACAGATATTTCTAAAGAAAGATCTCACTTGCTATAGCTCCCCTTCCCAACATCTGCATTGACATGAATTCAAATAAAGTTACAATAATTATAAAAATCATTTTGTAACATTTTTTTCCGTAGCAATATACTGAACTTATGTATTTATGTGTTTTTTTAGAAAGGCAACGTATATATTTATATGTTAGTATATAAAAAACGACCAGAGCACAAGCCTATTTCATAGGATGAGACATTGAACCTTTGATCGTTGAACCTTATATCACGCGCCTCGGCAGGTTTACTGCTCTCTGGTACGGCTTTCGGCTTTGCTGGAGCGGTTACCGCTGACTGTGAATAAGTTATACCCGAAAGCTTTTCGCGCAGATCTCTTACACCTGAAGTTACTCGTTGATTACTCTTTTTCTGAAGCTTTAAACGGAGGTCTAGGGCACCAACTCTGCGATCTAAAGAAGGCGAAGAATGGTGAGTATATGATACGTTCATAACACATCAGCAACCAAACCCACGTTTACTTGCATGATAGCCATGTTTCCCATGTTCCTTTGTTTACTGCATGCATGTTGTTACTTACTAGGTAGTTATTAGATTAGTTTTGCATATTTAAATTCATGTATGATGCACTTTGAAAGAAGAAGAAAAATTAGATCAAAGTTATTATTGTCTTGTTCTCTCATCTATGTTCTTTGGAGCCTAACCCACTCTACGGGTCTCTTGGGAGATTAGCCATCTCGAATCGGCTTCTATCAGTATATGTATAAAGAAGGTTACTAACTTACTTATAATCTCTAGTGTGATAATAAAAATTATAGTTTCATACTTGATACTTGTGGATCAGCTTGTTCGTAAAGATCGTGCTCCCATTTGTCATCATCTTGCCTCTGCCTGCAACAAGAAGAGAAGCATATAAATAATGTGTTGTCTATCTATAAAGATGATGAATTTTGTTGCATTGTAAAGAAACATGAAAGCAAAAGAGCAATGATATATATATTATGAGGGTATGTTGAAGTGAAAAAACCATGGTATGACAAAAGCAAAAACCAAACATGCCAATATGAAGTTGAGTAGTCTATGACCATTGATGCAGCCTCGGCCTCGGCCTCCACCTCTTGTTGTTGTTAAGGATCCGTGTGGCGTTGCTGCTTCCAGATTCACATCAAGCACAGCGACATGATGAGTTGAACAAGACATGGGCATCTCAACCAGGTTGCTCACAATCGAATTACAGATTTCACATGTTCTGAACACAAACACAAACACCGTAGGACACTTAGGAACAAGAAAAACATCCATCCTTCTCAGTCACCCACTACATTAAATTTGTTTAGATGTTGCTATCTAAAAATAATAATAATAATATTCTGAAAAGTCAAAATTCAATAGTCAATATAATAATAAATTAATTAAAGAAGGGGGTGGGGGGCTTACTTATTTCCCTGATTTTGAACCAAGTCTCAAAGTCTCAGCGCAATATTTATAAGCAGCAGCCAGAGCGTTCTTACAGCAGCAACGCAGTTCGATAGCATCATCGACGTCCACAAGCCCCAGATGACAGATTCTGCAATCCTTACTACTCTCGCAATCGATTTCAGTATCATCTCATCCGCAGGTGGGTTTTGAGGAGCAAAGAAAGGGATGGGAAGAGGCAAACAATTCAAGGTTTTTTTATTGAAGATGGATGGCTGTTGATGGGAAATGGAATAAGTGAAACCGATTGCATATTGAATTTAGGTTTAATTGCAGGTGAAACGATTGGACGCAGCGTTGAATAGTATAGGGTTTTGCTTTAAAAGAGGGAGGATGGTCAAATGTCTATATTGTCCCTAAAGTGTCTTAAATTTTTGGACAAAGCACAAGTTTACCCCCTCTAAAACAGCTTGTACTCTCTTGTACGTAATGCTATAAAATTTATACGTGTGTAAAATGACCAAAAGGGTAGAAAACCCAGTTTCTTTAATATAGTAGTATAGATATAGATTATAGATATCTATTAATAAAGAAACCCAAATGAATAGTGGTTGGCTGGTGCCGCTATTCTATTGGGCCAACTTTTAGAAGGCCACGTGCATGGCCTTTGTCAAATGTGTTTGACACGCATAAAAAATTCACACAGCCCTTCTTCATTGTTCAAAACCCATCGCACAGAAAGTCTGTTTGAGAGAGAGGGAGAGATGGAGAAGAGACGGGAGACAGATGCGGAGTAGGCTCTCCGGCCTCGACACGGGGGATCCGCCACCCATGGCACTCCGGCGTCGAGATAATAGAGGGGATCCGCCACATATGGCGGCGAAGTTTGTGGCGGCTCTCCGGCATCGATAACGGAGAAGTGGTATCCACCGACCAGAGGCATTCTTGCAACAGGTTATGTATTCTTAGTATCTATTTCACTCTTAGTGTTGGTTATTAACCCTAATACATACTAAAGATTTGGTTATTAACCCTAACTAATTATTTACATGAGTTCTCTGTTTCTTTATTATGCTTTTAGAACAAAGTAACAAAGAAAACCCCTCTTCATATTAAATTTATGATTCTACATACAGAGAAGACATCGGTGTCCTACGGCAAGTTGTAGATTGGAATAATTCACAGGTTAAGAGTAAAATATAGAACCTAACAATTTTCAGCAAGTTGTCAATTTTAAATCTTTAGATTCAAAAGTAAATTAGAGAACTAACAATGCGATTTCCAATATTTAGGTTTATTATTTTCTGGGAAATTATAAGTTTGCAGTGTGTTTTTATAAAGTTTTTGAATGCATGCTATTTATCTTAGAAAACGTTATAACAATTCCAAATGTGTTTCTTTAAGCCGTATAGAGATAAAAGTAAGTCAGTTTTGTAGTATTTTTCATCAGTGTAGACACTATGTTTATAGAATACTGTACTGATGGTAGCTAAAAATCTCAAGTTATTTTTATGTATACGCCTTTGTGTCATTTTGTTATAACATATTTCATACAAATATAAGAGTTCTAATTATTAGGGGTCAAATGGAAGAACCTGTCATGGGGTTAGACTTCATCTTTGGACGGAAAAAGAAACTTCTATGTCAAATTCGCCTCTTAGCAAAAGGGTTGTAGAAGTGATATAAAAAAATGTTCAAGGCTTCCTTCAAGACCAACACCAAGGCAGGTACTAAAACCCTTGCATAACATTTGTTAACTTTTAATCTTTTTATTCTTTTGCATCATTTCTATATACACCAAATTTGACTAATTTTCATTCTCAATTTCAGTTAGAGAGCATATTAATATTAGAGGTGGCAAATTTATCCATTTAGTTACGAATGGGTCAAATTGGGCCACAATTCATCTAAAACGGGTTAAATACAATTTTTTTTTGCTTAATGAGAACATGTCAAAGAAGTGGAAAGTCACCAAAACTATAATTTAGTTGCATAAAACCTTCCGATTTGTTTTAACTAAAGGCTAAGATTATAATTACAGCAACTATATTAGATTTGTAATATTAATTAATCATACAATAAAAAACCTAAAAATTGGCAAAAATGTTGGCAGCTTAACCAAACCCCATATGACTCATTTAAACCCACACTGAAAACCTGTTTTGAACCTTACCCAATAATAGTTATTCAATCCTTTTATGATACCTAAATGTACGATGTTGGGTATTTGTAGGATATTTGCTCACTTGGACGTATTTGAAAAGGCGAAAGCTGCTCTGGAAGATATGTCACAACCCCCGACCCTTGCCTCGGGAGGCGGGTAGCCACGGCCTACTCAGAGATGGTGGTATCGGTGTTTATCATTATTTGGCAGCGGAATTTTCATCAGGACCGTAGTTAGGAAATATTTTATCAGAGTAAACACCACATTTTATATTAATAAACATAATGGGATAAAACCCATTTTTCAGTACAAACATATTTATAGGGATAAACACTATTTTATTGAATAAAACATCTTTCTTTATTAGGTAACTTTTATAGCCACATTTTTCCAAGCCTTTAGTGCTCTCCAGCTGGCTTCTTATTTTGGCTTTCACATTTTGTTACCTGAAACGCGTTTAAAAACATTTTGTCAGTGGGAAATAATGGTGAGTGAATCCCAATTTAATCAAGACATATTTTATTCTTATATAGTATTGAGGGCAATCAGCAATTACATTTGTTTATTATTCTACCTTAATTACCACCCATAGTACTGTCAACCCGACTTGTGGTCATGTTACTACTCACAGTGTAGTAACAAATTTTGTATACAAAACCCCAACATACCGACGATAATTGTAGAATTACAAATACTCGATCACTGGTTAATTATAATGTAAAGCATTGAGGTTTTGTAAAACAGTTTGCAAAAAGGTTTACACAAAAAGGAGATTACTCACATTGCTAGTTAAGACTTTTCCTTGTGTTTTCCTGGTTATAATCTAACAATTTAAACAATGCACACGCGTTAGTATAATAACCCAATATTTACATTAGATATACCTTCCCCGAGACAGAACTCCAACGACTATGTCGGGCAGAACCTCGACAGCCGTTACGGAGCACTAGTTCAATCGAGCAGCGTATCTAATACGTAACCGGGGGTTATAATACTTACAACGGGGCAGAACTTCATTAATTAGGGGGTATTATACCCGATTATAGCTTCTATACTACAGAATTTAGAGAGAATTTCACGAATTTGAGCGAGTTGGGACTGAGGTCGATGGCTTCTATTTATAGGGCTGGAAATTGACTTTCTCGCGACCCGTGTAAGGATCAGATAAGGGCTTCGCGGCCCGCGACGTAGGGATGTAGGTTCTAGCTATGCTGATTCATTGGTTTTAGACTTGACACGATCACGCCACGTGGCAGCACCGGGTGAGGATGCGTAGCCAGATTGTCGCGGCCCGCGTAAGACGAAGAAGGAGTCTCCGCAGCCTGCCAGAAAACAATAATTTATTTTTATTTTATTAAATTAAAGGTATTTAGGGCTATTATGCGTATACGGGGTGTATTTTAAGGAGTATAGGGATATTATAAATATTTTAAGGGTGTCGAAAAATA
This sequence comes from Helianthus tuberosus, assembly GCA_030545235.1. Lineage (NCBI taxonomy): Eukaryota > Viridiplantae > Streptophyta > Magnoliopsida > Asterales > Asteraceae > Helianthus > Helianthus tuberosus. Next base: position 91,760,325 of record CM060410.1, read on the forward strand.
ATTTAGGAGGGTTGTTATATCCTCCCCACCTTGTTTTAGAACTCGTCCTTGAGGTCTACTGGAACAGGTGTGGATATTTACTCTGCATCTCTGTTTGGTTCGGGTTTGGGTCAACAAGTCAACACGGGTCAACTCAGGTCAGTTTTGGTTTTTCGGGTCAAACCCAGTCAACTCGGTCAGTTTTGGTGTCACAAGTACCATGGTCAAACTGTCGGTCAAGCTTGGGCCAACGGTCAATCCAGAGCGCACGTGTACCAATACAACTTCTATGGGTCGAACACGAGACTTGGGAAAGTTTTGACAAACGCGTTTTAAACATTTATATTAACATTGTCATTAGCGTGAACCCGAGCTCTTAACCGAATAGACTAGCGAAATTATTATAATCAAAATTGTTTGGACTTGTATATAATTTATATATATTAATTAAAACTCGAACTGACATATCGTAACGGTTACAATATGTCGGTTCGAGTTTTAATATATATATATAGAGTCAGGATTTAGAGAGATCGGGTGAAAGTGTGAGAACGGTGAGAACGATTAAGGTTCGTCAGATCAAAACAATATATGGACTAGATGGCGCGGTGGCATTTTCGTAAATAACATAAACTTTTTAAAGGGTGCGCGCTTCCATAAGGGCAAAAAGGTAAATGTTCATCTACAAAACACATCAAAGCGTGACCGAAGCATATATACTTCTTAGAGAAACCTCCCCAAAACTAAGGTAAAACGCGAAAACCCTAGAAAACGAGAAACAACAAAAGCTATGGCGTCGAAAGATCAAACCAGATCCATAGGCAAAAAACATAGTGAGTTAACTTCGATTTACATTGTGCTAGTTTATGCTGCTTTTGGCATTCTAATTTTAACAATAAATTTGCACTTTCTACAAGTGTGGATGGGGAAGGGTCATCTGCTCCAAAACGCCAAAAACCGAACGAGAAACAAAAGAAGACAACAAGAGGACATGGTACAAAATGTTACTTTTTGTGATATAAAAATACACTTTGATACTTTGATTCCAAAATGCCAAAATTTGTATCGTTTGTTTAACAATGTATAAGGACAAAATTTTACATATATGTCATTTTCTTATTGAAAAAACATATATCATTCGTGTGTTACTAAACACCACAAACATGTATTCTATGATAGCTTTGTTACTAAACGCCAAAAAATATATGCATTGTGTTATAAATGTCATTTAACTGTTATTTTCTTATTCAACATCTATCATCTGTTATTGATTTATAAAACACCATACATGTATCATTGTGTTATTAAATGCCATAAAATAAAATACCATGAAATCATTTTTTATAGGCGAAGAGAGGTTAAGATTGAGAATAAATGTCCACACTGGAAAGGCCCAAAACGCCAATAAGAGGAAGGCATTAAGTCAGAATGTTGAGGTTGAGGAAGAACCACATCATGAGTTCAGTGGGGCTAGGGTCTTGTCAAGAGTAAAACCTACAAACTTGACTGGTTGGTTTATGAATCTAAACCAAAATCAAACACAGGCAGTACACCAAATGGGGTTTGGTGCTACACTAAGGTTGAAAATAGACACTGTACAGACACTGCTTGGGTACTTGTTGGTTGAAAATTACAATGAAAAGACAAACACCCTAAACGTTGGCAACCATACCGTACATATGAATGAAGAAATGATAAACTCTTTAACGGGTATACCGAATGGAGATGTAACAACTCTCGCCAAAATTATTATTTCTTATTTTATTATGTCCAATAGGAAACCCTAATTGAGATCCCCAAGTAATATTGCATGACCCCTAAAATTTTCAGAATAGTTGGAATCAGGATCAGGGCCCCCTAAAACTCAGGGGGGTATCCCCAAGTGGATAATTATCATCATAACTCGCTGTAAAAATCGAACTTCATCGATCTGTCGACTCACATAAGCTAGGTAGAAACGTGGCTACCCTACCCTAAAAATGGCGCCGTCGCGCCACGCGACAGCCTGTCGCGCCATGCGACAGGGCCGGTTTTTCAGTATAAGTTGCAGGGGTTGGCACTTGCATGGCTGCGTTGGTTCGATGTTCAAATTCGTTTCGTACACTGAGTTATTCACTTTTTCGTTCAAAAACACACACTAGCACGAAGCTCTGCTACGACAACAGGGTAATAACTTGATCACTGCTATGATACAATGTCCGATTGATTGAAACCGATCCGATAGTTGTTTAAGTGCTGCCCGAATCCGGGCTATACTTTGTCATTCGTCATGAGGGTTTTGATTTCATGAGCTTATCGTAAATGTTGAATTAAGTTACTGACCTACTTTTCGTGTGCATTGTTTTTTAAATTAGGTTATCAGGCTTATCAGTAGGCTAAACTCTGCCCGATTAAACTTGCAATGTGAGTCTTTCTCTTTTTATCAAATTGCTTTACAAAACCCTAAATGTTTTCCAGTTATACTTTGCAGTGATTAAGTCTTTGCTAATCTTTAATTACTGGCAGTATGTGGGGGTTTTGTGCATATTACTACTAACGATTTATCACTTTAGGTGGGCGAGCCTAATTAGTGATATGTCCACAGTCATAGATTCGGTCGAGTGACAACTGAACCAGATAATTATATGATAAAGGGCAAATATAAAAACCCTTAATGCTGTAAAATTATAACAATGTGTCTTTTGTGCAACTTGAATGACTCGCCAGTATTTCCCGCTGATAAAATATTTTTAAAACATGTTTCAGGTGACCTACTGTGAATCAAGGAAAACGTGCTACGGAGCACTAACAAGCTTGAAGTGGTGGCTCAGTAAATAAATAAACATGTTTTGTAAAACATGGAATTTCCGCGCGAAATTCCTCTATTGTAAATTACGGGGTTTGTCCCAAATTACGAAATAAAATAATTGGGCATTTTCAAGTTTTAACGATCCTGTTAATACTTCCGCTGCCAAACTACAATTACCACGGGTTTTTCTGTCCCGCGGCTTCTGGATCGGGTCACACCGGGCCTGGGGCCGTGACAGAAAAAGGTGGTATCAGAGCCACTGATTTAAGCCAATTAAGTATCTAGAAATACTTAATTTTTCTGATTGCCATTCTGTGATTCTATTAAAATTTAATTTACAAAATTTTAACTTAAAATTTAATTTACAAAATTGTTTCTTCATATATGCTAACAACATGAATGAACTATCAGAAGCACTTCAAAACTTTACTATCCATACCACAGATATGGATACCACCAGTACCTTTACTGGCTACCAGGCTGATACTGAAGAGCCAATGGTATTCCAAGCCCAACCTCAAGAGAAACCGAAGCTGAAAAAGAGAAGAAGACTCGTAGTATGGAGGCGTGTGCTTAGGAAGAAACCAGCGGTACAGAAAGTTATAAAGACTGAGGATCCGAAGGATAAAGGAAAAGGAAAAGAGATTGGGGAAAGTTCCGGGCAAGTTCAGGAAATGCCATCGTGGGAGGAGCTGGACCGCAAACTGGCACTTAGCGATCTCATCGGACCTGCCGATGAAAACCTCTTCAATTACCCAGCTGAAGTACTACTTCCAGTGAATCTGGAACCTGCTATCCCAGATCCTATTATCCACCCCCGACCTCTACCAGGAGAACTGGAAGAATGGTGGACCACTGACTGGCAATTTCAGAACCTTTTGAATAACCCTAACACCTTTTCCCCCCAGTTTGACCCTGAGCCTGCACCAAATCCACCTATGAGCTCTAAGAACTTGGCTGAACTCCGTCACTATGGCGAGGAGACGCAGGAGACAGAATCCGAGAAGTGGGAGAACAGGTCTCATGGAAATACAACGAGAGGGAGCGTCGTTTCTGAGACACCAGTTGGTTGTGGTTACAGGATGGTGTGGTTATGTGTTTAATAATAATAAAAATATAATCATGTAAAATAACTAAAAATACAACTTTTGTAACATATCTAGTGTGTACGGATGCATACTAAAATATATAAAATATGGAAGTCGCAAAGTCGACAATTTTGGCTATACGTGTTGACGTGATTATGTGCGATTGCTTTATTATGTTTGATTAATATTTGTTTATGCCAATAACTTATATACATATTGTTCATTATCAGATGGAACCCGTTGTTAATGAACCAATTAATGAAGTTAACCAATCTGAGCAAAACAATGAGGATCATTTTCTTAATAGACAAGATATAGAAAACATCGTTGCTCAGGGAATAGCCAATGCTATCCCAGCAATCCTTGTTGCTGCCCAAAATCCAGTTGAACCTAAACCAACTACTCCCATCAAACGAACTCACGACGACAATTTCAGTAATAGTGTAAATGGAGGCGACAACATTAATAATAATGATAATGACGTGATGCAAGCCCCATTTCTTAAGAAGATGAAAGCTGCAACGCCTGGTTGCACTTAGGGATGGCAAAAAAGCCCAAGCCCGACGGGTATACCCGAAACCCGAAACATACGGGCCGGGTATACCCGAAGCCCGATGGGTATGGGCCGGGTATGGGCTTAAAAATGGAAAAAAATTGTGTACGGGTACGGGTATGGGATTTAGTGATACCCGCCCGATACCCGACCCATTTACCCGAATAATACCCGAAATAAATATATTATAAATTTCCATACATATAACTATATTAGTATCCAGAAAATTATATTTTTTCTTTTCATCTTACCCTATTCTACTCATAAAGCAAGAACACAAAAAGTCAAGTAGCAACAACACCATTATCGGATCAAGATCTTGTTCTTGTAGTGAAGGTAATTTTTTTCATGTCTACCAAGTGCTCAACCAAATGCTAAATAAATAAACTGACTTTATGTGTTGTATATGTTTCGAGTTATTGTTTTCAAGTGTTGGAATTGAAGATGATAAACATGTCTTTTATTGATCCTTGTAATGCTACACAAATTTTGTGAGAACAGAGAACTGATACGCCCAGTGGAATAAGTCCATATGTATTTGGCAACTGCTTAGTGACCAAATAACTTATTTTTGAGCATGTATATTCGAAATGGAAGTATTTAATTGTATTGATTTAGTTTGTGTAACACCCCGAAAACGGGTTTGGTAATCAAACCACGTTTATACTAAAAGACGGGTAATTTACCTTTAGTGGTAAAAGAAACCCGGTGAATATTAGGATTCTTAAATAAACAAGAATTTGCTAACTAGGGATTTTAACCTAGTTAGCTAATAGTTTAGAAATAACTTATAATAGGGTTAAAATTAACCAAAGTTATTATAGAAACTAAAGTGGAGGGACCTAAGTTGTAAAACTTGAAACTAGAATTTAATAAAACAATAAAAATAAACCAAACACCCCAATTAGAGGTGATCAAAGAAGAGAGCAGGTCGATCCCCACTCTTCAAAACCCTAGAACTTCACTAAACTTGCAAATTGAAGGTCCAATTCAGTCCAAAATCGAAATTAAAGCATGGATTATTGATCCTCATCACAAGAGGATTAAAAGGTATGTAAAATTTAATGAAAATTCTTAGCTTGAAAATCTCATGAAATTGGGAAATCTGAAAATTTATGATGCATGTTTGTTAATTGCATGGAATAGGAACAATATAGTGTCTAGGAGTAAGCCCTAGACAAGTATATGTTGAAATCATGCTTAGCTCAAGTTTTTGTTGATACTAAATTCATGTATGAGATGTTTTTAGGGTTTTGATTGCAAAAAAAATAGTGTTATGATGTCAAGAACAAGCTTAAATTGAAAGCTGAATTCAAACGATTCTTGATCAGAATTTACAGTCGATTTGTATTGGCTGTAACCTGAACAAAAAGTGATAAAATAATGTGTTTCTTGAGTCTAGAATGTAATTCCAGGAAATATCTTTAAAACCCCACTGGAATCTCATTTTTTCGACGAAAATCGAGCGTTTTATGAATTTTTCCGTATCAAAGGTTCAAGCTGCGTTTTCTGGCAGAAATTGCAGCCCATCACGAATGTCATAACTCAATTTAGGAATTGAGTTATGATCTCAAATTATTACTGTAGAAAGTTTTAAGCGATTAAAAGAATCGCCAATTGGAATTTCGTCAATCGGATAAACGAGGAATTTTTAATGAATTTTTCCGTAAGCTGCAGTCAGAAGTGACGAATCTGATTGCAGCTTAGTAAATGAATTTTCATGAATTTTTGGTAAAGAGTTAGATCTTGAAATTTTAACTCAAGGGCTAACCCTCCGAGAGGTAAAACAGGTTAAACAAGTCACCAAAAACAGCCAATTTTCATTGATATGAAATGCCTAAATGAAATCGCGGCTTACTAGTTAGACATGATGAAATTATGAAGAACTTGAAGTAATATCACTTGTATGTGATTAACAAGTAAACTAGGAAGTAGGTTTTGATATAATAGTAAGGATGATGATAAGTTTATGTTTAAAATCATCATATTGGATAATAGAAACAAGTCACTCAAACAAATTTAGTGATTTGGGAACTTGTTCATACATGATTGAAATGGATTTTGAATGTTGTGATGAAATTTGGTAGCCATGTTCATGTAACTAAGTGTATAAAATCATGTTAGCTACTAATTGATAGATAGAGCTTGAATGTGCATTTATATGCTAAGGGGCGTTTGACTTTTAGTAGTCAAACCAACCATTAGTAAGACCGAATGATAAATTTGACAGAAAAATACGTAAGATGGAATAGTTATGATTAACAATGACTAAATTAACCATCTTATGAAATATGATGATAGTTTGACGCCTAACAAGCTAGGTGGAAGCTTGTGGATGAAGCGGGTCAAACGGAGCGCGTACGGAAAGAAAAGCGTGGCATGGATGCAAGGTAAGTATAGCTTACACTAGTCATATAGTTTAGAATGTCCTTTTGTTGTTTTGATTTCGAACAAGACAAATGGAAAGTTGAGATATGGTGTTTCCGGCGTGTAGTCGTACGGAACAAGATAACCAATAAGGGTAAAATTGAAATTTGGACACTTGTTGACAATAATTATTAGTTTTGAAAGATACATATTTCGTAAGCCTTATTAGGCCAAAAAGCGTTAAGAGGTGAATTATAGTTAAAACGACCGTGCGGTGTAAATCGGAACGAGTCGTGTAGACGAGATGGCAATAAGCTTTATCTCGCCAATATTATCGGTCATTTAGACCAACGGGTCAAAAGGTGAAAATATCACTTTTTGACAATATCGACTAATGGTTTGATGAGTTGTTTGATTTCAGAAATAAATATCGAGTGGATATTTACATCGCTATTACTTAGTAGATATTGAGGCAAGGTACTTAAATGGGTCAATGTAATGATCCGAGCCAGGTACGCATAATAAGATAACTCTCATTTAAATGTAAGGCTAATGAGAGTTAAACGAAGTCTAAAATAAGTTTTTGGTTACCTTAATAGGTAAACCAAATGTTACGGACGATGGTCATTATATTTGTTATAGGTTTCTAACCATTATCAAGAGTTTAATAAGGGTTTTAGCCATGGAAATGGGTTGCATTTGATGGTTTGGTTCGAATTTAAAATGACCCTAAACATGATTTCCGCAGCTTTTTATACGGATTTCGACTAATCTTAAAAAAATCATATAAAATCAACCGTTTATCCGATTTGGGTGTTCTATACCTTTTCGGAAAGCTTATGAAGTAAATTTTTACTGTTTTCAATCATAAGAAACAAATGTGGTTGTTAAATAGGCCAAAAGAATGAATTAAACAGCTGTTCAAAACCTTGAAAGCTGTTTGAAAAATGAAAATATAGTTGCTATGCTGATTTTATAAAAATCATATAAAATCATAGAAAATTCGTTAGAAGGTGTACCTTATATGCTTGCGAAGGTATTGAAGTTTTCTACGATCCATCTTTGAACATGTTAATCTAGTTCGGACTTTGAATGGGTCATAATGGTCAATTACAGCAGCTGTATAGAAAATCGCTGCACATTAATAATGTCATTATTAATCCAGAAAAAGACATATGATTGCGTATACTTGATTTAGTCATGCCACCGTAAGTTACGGTGGAGCTGATATGATTACGATGGTTACATACTGAGTTACGGTGGAAGGATAGACTTTCAGGGGCTACCGTAACTTACGGTGTCACCGTAAGTTACGGTGGACCCAGAATCAAAGTATATTTTATTTAGTTTAAATTCCCGGATTCGTTTAGACACGTTTTAAACCCCGTATGACTAAAGTATTTCATGTTTATGGAATATAGGTACTTTTGGATGCCGGAAGACGATCAAGCTCAGCGAAGAACCGAACACGATAAAGATACACGCTTCCGCACTTTGCCACGTTGTAAATTTTAAACAACGAAATTGATCACGTTATGTAGAATAACTTATGATTTGTAAAAGTTTTAATAAACCCGTATTTTTTTATAATATGTGTTGTCTTAACTACACATCTAATTGTTGGTAATTACATACAAAATCGTTAATTAGTAACTAGGGTGTTACAAGTTGGTATCAGAGCCTTGGTTTAAGAGATTCGAGTATGGTGGGGAGGAACCATGCTTGGACTTAAACCTTATGCTCTTGACAAAGAATAGTGTTCGGTTCGAGGCTTGATCGCAAATCCGGTAAGTACACGTATGTTAATAGTTTAGTATGCTAAATTGTTGTAAATAACACATAGGGCTATCGTGTAACACACGTTACCCCAATTAAACGATTGATGTAGTTGACACAAATACGTGCGTTGACGCGTATAGTAGAAAAAGCCTTGTATTATAATACGGGCGATTATTAAAGTTGACGTTACTAACTTTTGTGAATGTTTTAATTGAAGGACACTCGCGTTTGAAGACGACGAGAGTCAAACAAATTGTGGATATGATGATGGAACGGTCCGAAGTATAACAAGAGGAGCATGCTCACCGAGGACTAAATCGCGTAACGACCGCGAACAAGGTTAATGGCAAGGAACGCCCGTCGGGGCAAACATTACCAGGTGCACATTTTAAATAATTGCACAAATAGCAATATGCAACAAATGAGTAGAAATTGAAAGTTGCATATGTAGATTAAAAACTTGGAAAAACCCGAATAGAAAATGTATTCGGGATATTGTTTCCAAGAAAAACAAATAGAGGCGTTACTTACATAGGGCGTGATGTGAAAACTATAAAAAGGTCATGTGTGTCATATGTTAATCGCTTACTCTGGCCAAGTAAGTAGTGGCATATGATACCATGAACTTCTTATGGCGGACACGTTTACATCCGATGTAGTAAGGGCAGGGTGAATGGGACTAATTAAAAAGGACCCAAATGAATCAGATAAGCAAAATATTTGATAATAATGTAAATGCACAACCAAGTGACGGGAGCGTATTACATTAGGATAATGAGCCCGGGTGAAGGGACAAAGAAGCATGTAAAATGATTTAGACGAGTATTGGGAAGGAGTGTACTTACACTCGAACCCAGAAAACGCAAGCATGTAAAATGATTTAGACGAGTATTGGGAAGGAGTGTACTTACACTCGAACCCAGAAAACGCAAGCATGTAAAATGATTTAGACGAGTATTGGGAAGGAGTGTACTTACACTTGAACCCAGAAAACGCAAGCATGTAAAATGATTTAGACGAGTATTGGGAAGGAGTGTACTTACACTCGAACCCAGAAAACGTAAGCATGTAAAATGATTTAGACGAGTAATGGGAAGGAGTGTACTTACACTCGAACCCAGAAAACGCAAGCATATAAAATGATTTAGACAAGTATTGGGAGGGAGTGTAGTTACACTCGAACCCGGAGAATGTAAACATGTAAAATGATTTAGATATGCATTGGGAGGGGGTGTACTTACACTCGAACCCGGAAAATGCAAATATGTCCCTTAACGGGTCGTTTTTGTAAAACGTCAAACTTAAAGACAAAGTCGGAATATAAAAATGAAGCGAGGTCTTAATGCATACCGGGAGGGTTGCAATAATAACGACTTCGGTAAAACACCCGGTTGATGGGTAAGAATTAACCACATGCGTAAACCAAGAGACGTGAACGCGGGTTTGTAGGATCGATTTGACCGATCAAATGAGTCAATTTGAATGTGTTTACACTATTTAGATGGCGGAAACATCTAAACAGCTTAGAATCAGACAGAAGAGAGTAGAAAACAGAATAGATTCACTTTTAACACTTGTTCTCTGTTATATATTCACTTGAAAAACTGGCAGCACTTCGTTACAACTTATCGGAATGCGTACCAACTGAGAACACAACATGCCTATTTATAGGCAACTAGATTTCGCTTCAACATGTCTCAAGCGAAATCTCATCACTTGATTTCGCTTGAGGCTTACATTAAGACCCTGAAGCGAAACCTTAACATACTAACTTAAACTTTACATTCAGACCCCTATACTTTACATACTTGACATATTTAGACCCTAGACTTATGACGTAGACTTTAGACATCATGTATCAACAAACTCCCCCTTGGATAAAGCCGGAGTCTTCAGTCTAGGTCTTCACATGGACTTGAACTTTTCTTCTCTAGGCTTAGGTTTCCTTGACAACATCTTCCTAAGCTTTTCATTATCATCAGCTCTTTTCTTTTCTTCAGCAGCTTGCCTTTGAGCAAATGTCTCCCGAAGATATCTATCTTTTTCTTCACGAGCTTTACGTTCCTTTTCAGCTTTCCTTTTGACTTTCTTCTCCAACGCCCACCAAGATGACTTCCATTTTGTTTCAGAATTGATATTCTTTTGAAAACACACATTCACAACTCTCTGAAACTGCATTGCTTGATCTCTATCTTTTGGCGAATGATGAATCTTGTTGATGAACAAGCATTCTATATCTTTTGCCGAGCAATTAACCAGCCACATTGGATCAAACACACGAACTTCTCTAAGTTCACCTCCTGCTCGATACGTGATCACTGCTTCAGTAGACAGACAACTATATACCCAATGTATAAATCCTTTATAGAATTCTTGTTCCATTGGAGGTACTGGTATAATCTTCATTGTCTTTGGCTTCTTAATATTAAGAATCCTTTCTACAGCACCAGTATCAGGATTAACTCTTGGAATAATCTTTGGACGATGAGGCTTCCAGAATCTGAATCCCTTAAATGATTGAAATCTGATAAACCCCCACATTTGTATGTCATTCTTCCTCACAGGATATTCCAAAGCTTTGACCTGTGATAACTCCTCAACATCCCACCATGGGAGTGACATAAGATCATATAACTTTTCGAAATACTGAACACCACATTCTCTTCTGACTGCATAAGCATTCACGTGTGGTAGAAAACCCCAACTAATAATATCTCCCAAAGAAATACTTCGATCCCGTTGATAAAACTTCAATGGTCTTTTGAACTTTCTGTCATGATCAACCTTAAACCATTTCTTCTTCTCTTCTTTCTCTAAGTCTTTCTTTGTACCATCAGGATTAAAGTTTTTAATAACTTCAGCAACTTTTCTCCTCAACTCGTCCCGATTCTCTTCAGTGAAAAATTCCATCAGTGTAGGCAACTGAGAAGTATCTTCATGAACACTTTCATCATCTTCCCAGTCTTCAACTTCTACTCTGTCATACAGATCAGCATCTTCAACATATCGATATTCATAATCATCATAATGATCAGCATCAAACTCATTAAGCTCTCTTTCTAAATCAGAATTCATTTCTTCTTCGAAATCAAATTTGAACTCTGGATGATCTCTTCGAGTCATTTCTTTTATGATTTCCAGCGAATAGTTATGAAAATGCTCTCCTTCTTCCCGATATGTATCCAATCTAAGAATCAACTTTTCAGTTTGATCAACATTTTGATCATCACCATGCTCCCCCTCACTTGTTGCACTATCATGTTCAACATTTGCATCATCTTGTAATAAATCATCAATTGCTTCTTCAGTTGTTTTCTCAGAAATTTTCAGACCAGAAGCACTTTGATCTTGATCATCATCTCCATCATCATCATCACTACTACTTGCAGAGATCACATCATCTTCTGCATCTTCTTCATCTTCATCATCATCCTCTTCATTCTCTCCAATAAGAAGATCATCAATTTCAACATCAACATCAAAAATACCAGAAATTGCTGTAAGAGGACGAACATTCAGAATATCATCAGAAACATCAACTGGAATAATAGCTTTTTCTTCAATTTCAAGACCCTTTCCCTTATCCTTCATTTGCTTATCAATTTCAGCCTGTTTCTTAGCTTTCTCTTCATCACGAACAAATTCATTGTATTTCAACTCTAGAGATGTACCCACCAACTTTTCCAACACTTTCTTCATCATTTTGCTTTCATGTTCATTTCGTGCTTTCATTTCCTCCAACTCTTGATTTTTCAACTCATAGTACTTGAGATGTTCATCCCTATTCTTCTTTTCTTCCAACAATTCTGCAATCTGAACTTTCATAATATCCATCTCTGCTTCATTAGATTCCAATTTCTTCAGCAAAGACTTGTTTTCAGCTTCAGTTGCCTTTAATCTCAAATCACGAATTTTCTCACGATTCTCCAACTTTTTACACTCAGCTACTAACTTCTTGTTTTCATCAGCTATGACATCAATTCTCTTTTCAACATGTATGATTTGTTCATCTGTTGCAAAAGTAATATTTCCAATATCATCAAGAGAAACATTCTCAGGAATTCCAGGAAAAGTTTTATAACTAGAAGAACCAGGTGTAGTTTGAAGGATAGGTTGTGAAGAAGGTGGTGTTTGGATATTAACTTGTGGAGTAGAAATAGGTTCATGTGGTGGTGAGATATTTGGTGGTGAAGTTTGATGTGGTGGTGAATGAGGTGTAATAGGTTCAGATGGTGGTATAGATTGACTGGTTCCTTTAGCTGTTTTCTTCTTCAAGACAATTTTTGGAATCTTGATTGTTGGACTAACAACTTGAGTCTTCTTCTGAGCAACTTTCTTTCGAGCTCCTCTCTTCTTTTTACCACTATCCGGAGTTTGAGATTCAGATACATGTTCCGGTGAAGGTTCATAAACATCATCATCTTTTTCTAGTCTCTTTCTCTTTTTTAACAACTTTTCTTTTTCAGTTGCTTCTTTAATTCTTCTTTGACGTGCAATTTCATCAATGGTTTCATCAGAAGAACTAGAAGAACTTTCATCAACGTCTTCAATCACTACATTGTCAGCAGCTTTACTTTGTTCAGGAACAGATTCAGAAAGTCCTTTCAAAAACTCTGTAGATCTTGGAAAAAAATGAATATCTCCTTCAACATTTGTTTCAATTTCAGTTTCAGCTTCAATGTTGATTTCAGCTTCAGTTTCAACATTAGCTTCTGCTACAGCTTCAACTACTTCTTCATCAGGTTCATCAATCAATAGTGTTTTAGCAACCTTCTTACGACGCTTCTTTGGTTGTGAAGACGAACCTTCTTCAGCTTGCACTTTTGGAGTTGTTTTCTTACTCCTTTTCTTTTGTTCTTTTACAAACCACACACTTCTTGAAGATTTAAACTTTTCCAACTTCTTCAACTCATTAGCATAACCAGTTTCAATTCTTTCATCTTCATTCCTCCAGTGTTCATGATTAACTGGATCAGGATCTTGATAATCTGGATTGCTTATGAAACCAAAAAATGCAACTTCCTTCTCTGGTTCAGGATGATTTGTATGATATCTTGCTAATTGAGCAATAGAATCATTATTCATGTGAGCTAGAACCAACAAATCATTCTCCATATCTCGAACAATTCCTGGATAAGCATGATCAATCATCATTTGAATGAATCTTGGATATATCCAGCTTTTTCTTTTTGATATCACCTCTTCCACAAGATAATGAAATACAATATGTGAGAAATTGTATTTCTTGTTCAAAACAAGAGCAACTACCATGTTCATGTGATAATCACGCATAGCATCGTAACTACCCTTTTGATGACTTAGAGCAATCAATACTGAATGAATAAAGAATTTGAACAGCTTTGTAAACTTTGATTTCAAAACATTAGCAGCGTTCACATCTCCAATGTATCCCATTCTGAGCAAACATCCTTTCACCATTCTTTCAGGAAATGCTGTTGGTGAATTTTCAGTATCAGGAAAATCTAGAATCTCACGAACATACGCCTCCGTTATCAGAATTTGTTTCTTTTCATCAGCAACCTTAACAAGTGAAGTAATTACTTTGTTTTTCTCATCATATACAGCATGCTTCCAAAAGCGTTTGATGTGTGACTTATACACCATTCTTCTATCTGTTAAAGCTTTTTGAATCGGCAATCTTCTCATGAATTCCAGAATGCTAGAGAACTCAGACAACTTTGAACTCCTTGTCACATCAAGATCACAACAAGAGTTGTGAAGAGCTTTGAATAGAATATTCGAAGGCTGCACATCAAATACCACAAAAATTCAAACACATTAGACAATTTTTATAAAATATCAAAATTTACTCATCATTTCAAGCGATATCTATGATTTCGCTTAAAACTCATCTGAGCAAATAAAAACTGTTCAAGCGAAATTAATATGTGAACATTTCCTTGAAGCGACACTAACATATCTCCTGAAGCGACACTGTTCAAACTCATCAAAAATTTTCAAACAAATGATCAAATTGATCACACAGTCCTGTACTACTATCAATTCCGAGCAACATGATGTGAATTTCATTCATTTTAACCCATCCATCTGTTCTAGATCTAAGAATAAAAATCTGTTCAAACGTCAATATCATACAGACTCAGATCTGAAACAATCAAACTAAACACAACGATCTACACATGATTCCGACAAAACACATAAGTTTTGATTTGATTTTTATCAAGTTAAAACCCTAAAACTATGTGTTCTAACCCTAACCATCGCCGACACACAAAAATCAACAAAAATCGGTACAAATCAACACCATCACTTACATTCACCATGTTAGTAGTTGTGTATGCCAACTAAAAACACAAGATTTGGGTGAATTTGGGCAGAATAACGGCAGAAAAACGAGGTCTAGATGAATTCGCTTGAAGTCTCTCTGACAGACCTTGAAGCGAAGTGTTTGAAAAACTGACTGAAGCGAAGCAATGTTGTCTTTATATACTATTGACGATTTCGCTTCAGGCAAACTTACAACATCTTGAAGCGAATTCGTTACATAAAGGTTTCGCTTGAAACAGATTTAAGCGCATTTTCTTGAAGCGAAAACCTAAAAAAAAACTTGTTTTACTTTTTTTTATTTTTCAGATTTTAATGTCACACCCAGTTAACCAAGTCCAAGCTAATGACCTTGGTCAACTGACAAGTCTGCCAAGTCCAACTCAATGACCTTGGCTAACCAAACAATGAAGATATCAGATTTCTTAAAAAATAAGTTCAAATTAATGAACTTTCGAATCATTTTGATCTTTCAATCTCATTTTAATCAACAAACACTTGTACCAATCATTATACTGCATCACAAGCTTACCCAATCCTCATCAATCTCAGACATGATCTGCACAAGACTTTGAACTTTCGATTCCCAATGTCAGTTGTCGAAAATAAAATGAAAAATTAAAATCTTTTTGGATTTTAAACTGAATAAGCTGTAACTATGTACACACAATCTTTTTGTGAGCGTGTTAAGGGATCATATCAGCTGCCAACAAGATACAAGTACCGTTAAGCTGAGTTACATTACCAATATTAAACAATTTGCATTGATTTCCGATATACTGATCCACTTTAAATCTTCACACATTTCTCAATCTGTTCAGGATACGAATTTAATGTCTTAAGACTTAAACTTTTATATGTGTCCCACCTCAGAATATACTCCCGTATCCAGATCCCAATATTCAGTCTTACAGGAAAGATTTAACACAAATGATATCTGTAAGGGGTTAATAATTTATGAAGAATCATGAGAGCTCAGGTCAGAACTACCGTTCAGCAGAGAGATCATGACTCGACTTTTGGTGTGTCCCCTTTTAGAGGATCTTTTTTACAACAGCATTTCTAAGCAATTTTATTGTCTTATCATATATGCTGAGGGTGATGCTATATTTCAAGCATTTGCGAAAAGTATTATTCGAGGACTAGGTCAGAACCACCGTTCAGCAGAAGTCCTGGAATAATACCCCAGAGATCATTGAGTAAACAATCCTAGTATATCAGAATATGAAACCTTTCAAACGAGATTTCAGGCGTTACCTATATATCCTGGAGGTGTTCCCCACGTAAAAGCAAGTAATTTTTATGTTTATATCCCGAACATTTTTACTGAATGTGTAAAGACCTATCGGAACATCATCTACAAGACTGCTTAACACATTTATACTTTACATTTCTTTAGCGTACTGCACCCGTTTAGTTGATGTACTATCATTTCCCTTTTATACACAAACTCATTTTTACTTTTTCAAATGTTTTTGGTTTTTATAGATTTTATCATGTTTTTGTATTTTTCTGCAAACTTTCTCCCCCTAAAAATAAAAACATATTTTTGTGTTTTTGTTTTTATCGAAAAGCAGAAAATAAACTGTACAAACAAAATTGACAACACGACAAAAGTTCACGTCAGATCGCCGTCCAATTCGGCATCACATTCAACAACCCTCCCAGATTGCAGATTTTTCATTCCATTCAATTTTAAAAGATAATAAAACCTCTTTTTATCAAATGGTTTGGTATAGAAATCCGCTTTCTGTTCATCGGTGTGCACATATTCAATCCGAATTAATTTTTTCTCGTTACAATCTCGAATAAAATGGTGACGGATTTCAATGTGTTTTGTTTTTGAATGGTGAACCGGATTTTTAGTAATATTAATGGCTGCTTCATTGTCCACGAAAATTGGAGTATCTAAGAATTGCAAACCAAAGTCACGCATTTGCTGTTGGATCCAAAGGATCTGCGAACAGCAGCTGGAAGCTGAAACGTATTCAGCTTCACAAGTAGAAAGCGCTACAGTGGTTTGTTTCTTGCACTGCCAAGTAACAAGTCGAGTTCCAAAGAACTGACACCCAGCAGTGGTGGACTTTGCGTTCTGTTTGCAGCTTCCGAAATCTGAATCAGCAAAACCGGATAAAGTAAAGTCACCTAATCTAGGATACCACAAACCGATGTTTGGACAGCCTTTCAAATACCGTAGTATTCGTTTCACGATTGTCAGATGTGACTGCTTCGGATTCGACTGATATCTGGCACATAAGCATGTCGGATACATGATGTCCGGACGAGAAGCTGTGAGATACATCAAGGAACCAATTATTGATCGGTACAATGTTTCATCCATCTTCACTCCATTTTCATCAGGACAAATCCCATGATTTTGTGCAAGGGGAGTGGATGCTGGACTGCAATTTGCCATATCAAACTTGTCTAGCACATCTTTCACATACTTTGACTGATGAATGAAGATTCCGTCGGGCATTTGTTCTACCTGCAACCCGAGGAAAAACTTCATTTCGCCCATTGAGCTCATTTCAAACTTTTTCTTCATCACTAGCTCAAACTCTTTGCACATATCGTCGTTGGTGGATCCAAAAATGATATCGTCCACGTAAATCTGCACAATCAACAAATGGTTTTCTTTTTCTTTAATAAACAAAGTGCTATCTACTGTACCTCTTGTGAACCCGTTGTCCAACAAGTATGTCGAGAGCGTTTCATACCAGGCTCTCGGGGCCTGGTGAAGTCCGTATAACGCCTTGTCCAGTAGAAACACCTTGTTTTTGTGCTGTGGGTCTGTGAAACATGGCGGTTGCCCCACATACACTTCCTCTTTGATAGTTCCATAGAGAAAAGCAGATTTCACGTCAAGTTGATATACTTTAAAGTTCTTCCATGATGCAAAGGCCAGAAAAATCCGAATTGCCTCTAGCCTTGCAACTGGTGCGTAGACTTCATCGTAATCAATTCCTTCTTGTTGACTGAATCCTTGTACTACCAGTCTTGCTTTGTTTCTCACCACGACTCCTCTATCATCTCGTTTACATTTGAAAACCCACTTTGTCTTGATTAACTTTTGATTTGATGGAAGATCAACAAGCTCCCAGACACCCAGCTTTTGAAACTGTTGTAGCTCCTCCTGCATTGCATTAACCCAACTCTCCTCGGTCAATGCTTCTTTGTATGTCTTGGGCTCTATCTGCGAGATAAAACATTTTAAAGAAACTTCTTTCTGCATGTCAGCAATAGATGAATAAAAACAAGTAATAGCTTGATCTATTTGATGTCGAGTTTTAACACCACTTTGCAAGTCGCCAATGATCTGTTCTGAGGGATGATAGGATAACGTTCGTGGCATTGCACTGTCAGGCACTACAACTTCCGATTCCAGATTTGAAATGTCAAGATCAACGATTTGGTCAACAGTCTCTTCTGTTGTCTCATTTGGTTCCTCGTCAAAGGTAGGAGCGGGTTCCTCCTCTGAGTCGTCAGAAACGTCAAATGACGGAGCTGGTTCCTCTGATTCCTCTGGTGGTATATGAACGGTTTCACTTGGTCCGGCTTCATCATCATGAGTACCCACGGTGGGCGTAGGAACATCTAGCGGTCTAGATTCTGGCTCTGACAAATGACTTTGTTGATACAAATACATGAGAGCGACTTCCTCCTCACTCGGCTCGGATGGCATATGAAATGATTCCCAGAGTTTATCGTAGTCAAATAGGAATCTTTGTCCGGGAAGTTGTGGTGACGGAGTATGCTTCTGACAATCCACATGAAGCACCTGAATCACCTTGCTCAGACATGGTACGAACACCCTTTTTAGTGGGCTGGCGTAACCTACAAAGAAACCTTCATTTGATTTTGCTCCAAACTTTCCGTCTTCATCAATGAACGTACACGGTGATCCGAAAGGTTCCAAGAACTCAAGATTCGGCTTGTAACGATGCAGCAACTCAAAACATGTCTTTCCATACTTCTTGACAGTAAGGACTCTGTTCAGTGTATAGCACGCTGCAGATACTGCTTCACTCCAGAAGAAAATAGGTAGCTTGGAATCTGCTAACATTGTACGTGCTGTCTCGATTAGGGTTCTATTCTTTCTTTCAGCTACGCCGTTTTGCTGTGGAGTATACGGCGCACTGAATTCATGAAGAATTCCCTTTTCATTGCAGAACTCGTACATTCTGTTGTTTTTAAATTCAGTTCCATTGTCGCTTCTAATTCTCCGGATAGGCAGTTTGTATACTGTTTCCATCTTCTTGAAAAGTATCATCAAAGACTCAAATGTTTGATCTTTCCGTTCTAAGCACACAACCCAAGAAAATCTTGAAAAATCATCTGTAACCACCAAGCAGTACAAATCCCGACTGATACTCTTAACATTGACAGGCCCGAAGAGATCCATGTGCAATCTCTCAAGAGGTAACCTGACTGAATTCATGACCTTCAAAGGATGTGACTTCCGAACCTGCTTACCTTTCTTGCATGCAATACAATCATCATTTAAATGAAAATTTTTAAAGTTCACACCTTCAACTAAATCATTATGAACCAAAAAATTCATTTTGCGAACATGAATGTGGCCCATCTTACGATGCCACATGATTGAATCCTTTTCTGTTGCTTTGTTTTTAGACACAAAACACTGTTTCTGATGAGACGTTGACTTTGCTGTGCTCATATCAAGATAATAAAGATCATACTCACGTGGAGCACGCAACAACACCATCTCATCAGGGATTTTAAACCCTGGTTTCAAAACCACACATTCAGTTTTTGTAAAATGTACACTGAAATCTTTATCACAAATCTGTGAAATACTGAGTAGATTGTTAGTCAACTCCACTATGTAGTTTACTTTGTCAAAAGATATCACACCATTTGTCAAAGTTCCTTGACCAACAATTCTTCCACCTTGACTCCCAGCAAATCCTACATGACCTCCATTGATGGATTTTACATCATAGAGCAAAGCAAGCGTCCCAGTCATGTGCCTTGATGCACCACTATCCATGATCCATTTTGATAGAATTGACTTGGGCAGCCCCTGCACATATCATATCAAATTCATTCAAACAATGAACTCCATGACCTTTTAACTTCTGAAACACTTCCAAACACTACATCACACTTTTCATCAATCTTAGGAAAGTCAAATGTGACATTCGAAGCAACAGGTTCCACTTTTGATTTTAGCATATTTTCTTTAATAGGAGGAAACTCTGCAAGAAACTTATCAAGCTCAAATTCAAATTCTTGTTTATCATTAGCACCCACTTTTGATGCATAAAATTCCTTTACCCCTTTGACTTTTCTGTCAACCATTTTTCCAAAAATATTTTGAACAGTAGGATTAAAAGCTTTTGAATCAAACTTTAACTCATTTTCCATTTTCTTTACCTCAACTGATTGTGATTTGGTTTCACCAACTTTTGTTTCATTTTTCAAAATGTTTTCCATCTTTTTCTCCTCGACCGATGGTTTTGATTTTACAACCCAAAATTGATTTTCAAAAGTTTTCGTTTTTGGATAAATCTTTGAAGTCATTTGAGACTTTGAAGATTCACCAATCTCAAATGTTGATTTCAGCTTATCTTCCGACTTCAATGATTCACCCCTTTTCAAGATTCGAATTGGTGAAACCATCGGCTTTTTGCCCTTTGTATTAACTGGTGACTTAGGTTGAGATTTTTTAACAAATGGTTTAATGACAGGTTTTTCAAAAACTTTCTTGCATTGTTTTGCCATGTGTCCAATTTCATTACAGCGATAGCAAACTCTTTTATCATATTCGACAAAAGTTGATTTGAACGACTCTTCTTTCAGTTTCTTTGCTGTATCGAAATCGTCAATTGCTTTTTGACTAAAAATGTATTCCTTTTCTTCATCAACACTTGGACCAACAACAAAAACATCATTCATTTTATCTTTTGGCTTGACAACCTTCTTAGCCAACTTTTTCTCAAAACCAATTCCTTTGTTTTTAAAGTTGTTACCATTTTTCTTGTAACCATTACCTTCCCATTCCTTTTTCTCAAAGTTGTGAACACGTGTTGTAACAAATGATTTTTTAGTTTTTGAAAAGAATTCTTTGTTATTAACCTCATCAATGTTCATTTCAACCAACCTAAAAACTTTCTCAACATTCTCAATTTTCACATTCTGAAGAGGATACTCGAAATCGGAATAAAGTTTGTCTGTTCCAATCATAGTATATACTACCATAATCGAATCATCATTCGCACTCTTGTCCGATTTCGGTATAAATCGTTCCAAGAAATTACTTTCATCTTCAGAATCTGTAACATCTTTCTCAGATTGTGACTTCTCAGAGTTATCAATCTCTTCATCTAACACCTGATCGACAACAGTTTTGATAACCTGTGATTCGTTGTCGGTGTCGGATGCAGAGAATGTAACATCTATGCTTTCAGGCAAATCATCCTCAATTCTTCTCAATTTGAGATTCAAAGCAGCTTCCACCCCATCTGGATATTTCTGTGTGTAATGATTCCACATTGGGGGTGGAACACTGTTAAAGACTGGTGTTTCATCAGGTTGTTTTGGGACAATCTGTTCAATCACATATGAAGATGCTATATAACTCATCAACTTCTTATCAATTCTTTCATTTTCAATTTTTGTTAACTCCAATTCCCTTTTTAATGAAGCAATGGTGTCCAAATGAAAATTGACTTCCATTTGTTTTTCTAAAACAGTTGATTTTAGCAATTTCGTGGCTTTGTCATTTTCAAGACTTTCATCTTGAATCATTTTGATAGATTTAGCCAATTTGTCATATGCTTCTTTTACTTCGCTCAGATCAAATTTTAGCATGTCTACATGATGTTTCATTTCCTGATACTTAGTGTCTTTCTCAAGACACTCCATGCAAGGTTGTAAACACTTCTGGCATGGTGTTTCAGGAATTGAAACGATTTTTTCAACAACCTGTTCATGACAAACATTTTTCACATCTTGTTTACCGACATTCTCAGACTCTGACTCAGACAGTTTGACTGATTCGTTTCCCTGAACTCCAGATTCCTCTTGTTTGACAGACTCACTACTGACATACTTAGACTCCTCAGATTCTGAGTCTACCTCTCTCAGTTTTGCCATGAGAGCTTTGTCAGCAATTTCTTTCAAAGTGTCTACGGTCATTTCCTTTGTCACATCTATCATTTCTTCAACAAATTCTTTCTTCTCCTCATATCTTGGACACAATCCAGTCGTCGGTTCTTCAAAGAAATCTGCAAAAGATTCAAAAATTTTAGGCGGCATGATAGATTTCAAAGAACTAGCTAATACCTCCTTCTCAGATTGAGAGTAATGAACTTCATCAGCTATTTCTCCAAAATTGTCCACATTTTCAACAGAAATCTCTTCAACAACTACAGAAACATCTTCAGTAACTGTTTTCGGTTCAGACACTGTCTCAGAAATTTCAACAACTTCAGCCATCATTGCTTGCTCATCATTACTAGGAATATATTTATCCCAGCTGAAATCTGCAGCTACCTTCTCATCATCTTGATTTACAATCATCGCCTTTTCTGGTTTATTCTCAATTTGTGGTCTTTGAACAGTAGGCTGTTGATTTGATCGATGATAGATTGCTTGCTTGTAGTAGTCGTTGGTGAACGGGTTTTGATGATTGTTTACTTCACGATTCGGACATTCTCTCTTAAAATGACCACGTTCTTTACACTTGAAGCACGTAACTTTTGATTTGTCAAACCCTAACTTCTGATCAGGGCCTGATAAACTGTTTCGGCCTGTAATCTCCATAAACCGTTGTGCTCTTCTAACCAAACTTGCCATGCCCCATTTTATATCAATCAGTTCAAGTTCCTCCGGGTCAATCTGGTCATAATCCTCTTTGGTCATATCAGGATTACCAATCCTACCTGCCACCAAGCCTTCATAAGCCTCTAGAACTGAAGCAAGTACTGCAATGTGTTGTCTTGCGGCAGTTTCAGTAATTTCATTTCCATTCTTAATATTTACCGCGATGTTGCACTGCACGCCAGAAACATAAGTCTGATTACTTGAACTTGTAGAGCTTTGAGGTGAAGACTGCTCTTGAACTTTAAAATTTGGATCGTAGTTCACAAATGGTGAAGGCTTGTTTAATTGTGGAGTGTTTGTAGAACCACCCAAATTTACATCAGCACTAAAACCCGTCTGTATCTTTGGACTTTGATTTGTTGCAACAGGAATACTTCCTTTGTAATACAAAGATATGTCTTGCTGCACATTTGCTGAATTCATTTGTTTGATCTTTGATAGTTCCAATTCATGTGCCTCAATTTTCTCAATGAAATCACTCAAAGTTATGTCAGCAAAATTTGTATTGCTCTTCAACACCATCAGGTACGTTCCCCATTCATCATAAGGTAACGCGTCTGCTAATTTGTCGATCCACTCTTCATTTGTCTTGGTTATCTTCAATCTACCCATCTCCAAAACCAAATGACAGTATCGTTCAATCAATTGCTTTGTGGTCTCTCCTTTCATTCCCGTGAAAATGTCAAACTGCTTGTTTATCAATGCCTTCTTGCTTTTCATCATTTCTCCACTTCCTTCAAACTTTAACAACAATTTATCCCAAAGAGATTTTGAATTGTTTTCGTGATGTAATAGTACTAAGATGTCTTCTTTAATTGCTTGTTGAAGGATGCTCATCATTTTCTTTTCAGCCTTAAAGTCAGCTTGTTCCGTTTGATTCAAACTTCCAATCCCTTTCGGATGACCCATAGCATTAACAGGATATACATATTTATCCACAATCTTTAACCAACTTTCAAAATGATTAGCTTGAACCCACGTTTTAAATCTTCCTGCCCAACTCGAATATTCGTCGATGTTCATGAGTTTAGGAGGCTTTTGCATTGTTCCCAATTCGTTCTCCATGTTGACGTTTTGTAAAACACTACCTGAGGTTTGTCCTGCTACCATACCATTTCCCGAGAAGAAGTTATAAAACTCTTGGTTTTCCATTTTTTAGAAATTTACCGAGTAGTTTTAAAATTTTTACACACACACTATTCACAAAATCAGACTATCGAACAAGTTTACGAACACTATGGACTATCAGAAATCTCAAGCGAAATCACTCAAACTTCAAGCGAAATCACAGAAGATTTCAAGTGAAATCTTACAAATCAAACACAATATGATTTCGCTTCAAACAGCAAGATCTCAAGCGAAATCTATGGTTTCGCTTCAAACCAAAATTTTCAGCTAACCACAGACTCCTGAAGCGAAATATACGATTTCGCTTCAAGCAAGCAGAATATTTCAAGCGAAATCCTCGTTTTCGCTTCAAAAATACCAACAATTAGTCTGCCCGCTCAAGCGAAATCTGGTTTTCAAGTCATTTTTGTCAATTTTAGTCCGAGTTTTAATCTGAATTTCTCAAGGCTTTGTTAAAACACACTTTTACACACACTGTGACAAACTCAGTCCATTTTGTCCGTGTTTTCGTCCAGAAATCAGTGTTTGTGAGTAAAAACCAACTGATTCAAGCAAACACACTCATAACTGGCTTTGATACCAATTGTAGGATCGATTTGACCGATCAAATGAGTCAATTTGAATGTGTTTACACTATTTAGATGGCGGAAACATCTAAACAGCTTAGAATCAGACAGAAGAGAGTAGAAAACAGAATAGATTCACTTTTAACACTTGTTCTCTGTTATATATTCACTTGAAAAACTGGCAGCACTTCGTTACAACTTCTCGGAATGCGTACCAACTGAGAACACAACATGCCTATTTATAGGCAACTAGATTTCGCTTCAACATGTCTCAAGCGAAATCTCATCACTTGATTTCGCTTGAGGCTTACATTAAGACCCTGAAGCGAAACCTTAACATACTAACTTAAACTTTACATTCAGACCCCTATACTTTACATACTTGACATATTTAGACCCTAGACTTATGACGTAGACTTTAGACATCATGTATCAACAGGGTTGAAAAAAATAAAAAAATAAATCAAAGGACTTGGATTACGAGTTATGACTATAAAATCTCGTATATAGAAATTGTGAGTAAATATGTTCAACTATTCGAAGTCGAATGGGTTGAATAAAGAATAAAGTTGATTGTTTATAAGCGATGGATTTCACATTAATAGGTCAAACATGTTGAATACAATATAACGCCGAATGGCACAAATGAGCGCTAGCCAGATAAAGGTAGCGTTAAATGCAAGAGAATAATGAGCCTGGTAATGGGATATAACCAGATAAGAATAAATTATGGACTGTCAATATCCTGGTATGGATAATTGACAAAAGTTAAAGAGAAGATCCTAAAACTAAAACTTTGGTTTTAGTAAGAAATAATGTTTTTACAAACATAAATTCTGATAGGAATTTAAATAATAAGTATGAAAGATACAGGTCTTGACATTGATAGGCGCAAGACGATATATTCGAAAAGTGATATTTTCGAAAATGAAAGGTTGATACAAACTAAACATGATGTGACACGATCACGGTTAGGAAGTGTATTGTGAAGTAAAATCACATTATAACCAAACGAGCGGTAAAAAGAAACCGGACTAATAAGTCTAGTTAGTGAAACCGGTTAAGGTCAGTAATTCAAGTTAAGAAATTTGGTTTGCTTGTAAGCGGTAAATTCGGTATAACTGAACCGAATAAATAAATTTGAAAATAAAAAGATTTGTTGCTAAAAGTGAAAGATTTCACTAAAGACCTTTAAACGGGTCAAAGTAACGGGTTCATAAAGAAATCCGATAGTATATGAGAGCATTGAATATCGCTAAGTTGATTAAACTAGTGGAAATAACGATATTACGTTATTTCAAGTCGCATTATGTCATATAAGATACGTAGACGATTAATAACCAAAAGGATATTACCATACTTTTCTGGAAATACTAACAATCGGTTAAGATATGAGAAATGCTTAATTGATTTTCGAGAGCAAATGCATGGAGTGGAACTCGATAAATTAAGTAAGAAAAGGTTTCGGGGACGAAACCTCTTTAAGGGGGGTAGACTTGTAACACCCCGAAAACGGGTTTGGTAATCAAACCACGTTTATACTAAAGGACGGGTAATTTACCTTTAGTGGTAAAAGAAACCCGGTGAATATTAGGATTCTTAAATAAACAAGAATTTGCTAACTAGGGATTTTAACCTAGTTAGCTAATAGTTTAGAAATAACTTATAATAGGGTTAAAATTAACCAAAGTTATTATAGAAACTAAAGTGGAGGGACCTAAGTTGTAAAACTTGAAACTAGAATTTAATAAAACAATAAAAATAAACCAAACACCCCAATTAGAGGTGATCAAAGAAGAGAGCAGGTCGATCCCCACTCTTCAAAACCCTAGAACTTCACTAAACTTGCAAATTGAAGGTCCAATTCAGTCCAAAATCGAAATTAAAGCATGGATTATTGATCCTCATCACAAGAGGATTAAAAGGTATGTAAAATTTAATGAAAATTCTTAGCTTGAAAATCTCATGAAATTGGGAAATCTGAAAATTTATGATGCATGTTTGTTAATTGCATGGAATAGGAACAATATAGTGTCTAGGAGTAAGCCCTAGACAAGTATATGTTGAAATCATGCTTAGCTCAAGTTTTTGTTGATACTAAATTCATGTATGAGATGTTTTTAGGGTTTTGATTGCAAAAAAAATAGTGTTATGATGTCAAGAACAAGCTTAAATTGAAAGCTGAATTCAAACGATTCTTGATCAGAATTTACAGCCGATTTGTATTGGCTGTAACCTGAACAAAAAGTGATAAAATAATGTGTTTCTTGAGTCTAGAATGTAATTCCAGGAAATATCTTTAAAACCCCACTGGAATCGCATTTTTTCGACGAAAATCGAGCGTTTTATGAATTTTTCCGTATCAAAGGTTCAAGCTGCGTTTTCTGGCAGAAATTGCAGCCCATCACGAATGTCATAACTCAATTTAGGAATTGAGTTATGATCTCAAATTCTTACTGTAGAAATTTTTAAGCGATTAAAAGAATTGCCAATTGGAATTTCGTCAATCGGATAAACGAGGAATTTTTAATGAATTTTTCCGTAAGCTGCAGTCAGAAGTGACGAATCTGATTGCAGCTTAGTAAATGAATTTTCACGAATTTTTGGTAAAGAGTTAGATCTTGAAATTTTAACTCAAGGGCTAACCCTCCGAGAGGTACGCCACATAAAAAAATCATAATTTTTGAAGACTTCTAAACAGGTTAAACAAGTCACCAAAAACAGCCAATTTTCATTGATATGAAATGCCTAAATGAAATCGCGGCTTACTAGTTAGATATGATGAAATTATGAAGAACTTGAAGTAATATCACTTGTATGTGATTAACAAGTAAACTAGGAAGTAGGTTTTGATATAATAGTAAGGATGATGATAAGTTTATGTTTAAAATCATCATATTGGATAATAGAAACAAGGCACTCAAACAAATTTAGTGATTTGGGAACTTGTTCATACATGATTGAAATGGATTTTGAATGTTGTGATGAAATTTGGTAGCCATGTTCATGTAACTAAGTGTATAAGATCATGTTAGCTACTAATTGATAGATAGAGCTTGAATGTGCATTTATATGCTAAGGGGCGTTTGACTTTTAGTAGTCAAACCAACCATTAGTAAGACCGAATGATAAATTTGATAGAAAAATACGTAAGATGGAATAGTTATGATTAACAATGACTAAATTAACCATCTTATGAAATATGATGATAGTTTGACGCCTAACAAGCTAGGTGGAAGCTTGTGGATGAAGCGGGTCAAACGGAGCGCGTACGGAAAGAAAAGCGTGGCATGGATGCAAGGTAAGTATAGCTTACACTAGTCATATAGTTTAGAATGTCCTTTTGTTGTTTTGATTTCGAACAAGACAAATGGAAAGTTGAGATATGGTGTTTCCGGCGTGTAGTCGTACGGAACAAGATAACCAATAAGGGTAAAATTGAAATTTAGACACTTGTTGACAATAATTATTGGTTTTGAAAGATACATATTTCGTAAGCCTTATTAGGCCAAAAAGCGTTAAGAGGTGAATTATAGTTAAAACGACCGTGCGGTGTAAATAGGAACGAGTCGTGTAGACGAGATGGCAATAAGCTTTATCTCGCCAATATTATCGGTCATTTAGACCAACGGGTCAAAAGGTGAAAATATCACTTTTTGACAATATCGACTAATGGTTTGATGAGTTGTTTGATTTCAGAAATAAATATCGAGTGGATATTTACATCGCTATTACTTAGTAGATATTGAGGCAAGGTACTTAAATGGGTCAATGTAATGATCTGAGCCAGGTACGCATAATAAGATAACTCTCATTTAAATGTAAGGCTAATGAGAGTTAAACGAAGTCTAAAATAAGTTTTTGGTTACCTTAATAGGTAAACCAAATGTTACGGACGATGGTCATTATATTTGTTATAGGTTTCTAACCATTATCAAGATTTTAATAAGGGTTTTAGCCATGGAAATGGGTTGCATTTGATGGTTTGGTTCGAATTTAAAATGACCCTAAACATGATTTCCGCAGCTTTTTATACGAATTTCGATTAATCTTAAAAAAATCATATAAAATCAACCGTTTATCCGATTTGGGTGTTCTATACCTTTTCGGAAAGCTTATGAAGTAAATTTTTACTGTTTTCAATCATAAGAAACAAATGTGGTTGTTAAATAGGCCAAAAGAATGAATTAAACAGCTGTTCAAAACCTTGAAAGCTGTTTGAAAAATGAAAATATAGTTGCTATGCTGATTTTATAAAAATCATAGAAAATTCGTTAGAAGGTGTACCTTATATGCTTGCGAAGGTATTGAAGTTTTCTACGATCCATCTTTGAACATGTTAATCTAGTTCGGACTTTGAATGGGTCATAATGGTCAATTACAGCAGCTGTATAGAAAATCGCTGCACATTAATAATGTCATTATTAATCCAGAAAAAGACATATATGATTGCGTATACTTGATTTAGTCATGCCACCGTAAGTTACGGTGGAGCTGATATGATTACGATGGTTACATACTGAGTTACGGTGGAAGGATAGACTTTCAGGGGCTACCGTAACTTACGGTGTCACCGTAAGTTACGGTGGACCCAGAAACAAAGTATATTTTATTTAGTTTAAATTCCTGGATTCGTTTAGACACGTTTTAAACCCCGTATGACTAAAGTATTTCATGTTTATGGAATATAGGTACTTTTGGATGCCGGAAGACGATCAAGCTCAGCGAAGAACCGAGCACGATAAAGATACACGCTTCCGCACTTTGCCACGTTGTAAATTTTAAACAACGAAATTGATCACGTTATGTAGAATAACTTATGATTTGTAAAAGTTTTAATAAACCCGTATTTTTTATAATATGTGTTGTCTTAACTACACATCTAATTGTTGGTAATTACATACAAAATCGTTAATTAGTAACTAGGGTGTTACAGTTTGGTATATGTGGTATGAATATGATATGGAAGTATTTAATCATATTTTCATTTCTTACAGTTATTAAAATTGTAGACTATATAAAAATCAAAGTAAAAATTGCACATTTGTCCCAACGGATATTTTAAGTAATTAACGAGTATACCCGATACCCGCGGGTATGCCCGATACCCGACGGGTAATTACCCAACAAATACCCGATGGGTAACGGGCCGGGTATGGGACAAAAAATTACAACCGGGTACGGGCCTGGGATTACCAATACCCGGTCCAAAACCGGCCCATTGCCATTCCTAGTTGCACTTACAAGGAATTTCTTGCCTGTAAACATGTCGAATTTGCAGGCAATGAAGGGGCAACTGCCGCGCTACGTTGGGTGGAGAAAACCGAGGCAGTAATCAAAATAAGTAAATGTGCCGAGGAGGATAAAGTCATGTATGCTTCTCACCTTTTTAAGGAGGAGGCATTATAATGGTGGAATACGGTGTTACAAGCCAAGGGAAGTGACATGGCCTATGCCATGAATTGGAAAGATTTTAAGCATTTGGTGGAAAGGAAATTTTGCCCTGAATATGAAAAAGAGCAAATGGCAAATAAATTCCTGAACCATCGAATGGTGGATGTTGATTGTCGAGGGTATACTTCGAAATTCTTCGAATATGCCAGAATCGTGCCCACTCTGGCCTCGCCAGAACCGGTACTTATCTCTCGCTATATTTGGGGCTTAATTAGCGAGATTCGTGATATCGTCAAAGCTGCAAGACCCCGCACAATTGACGATGCGGTGGAGTTAGCTAATACTTTGACCGACGGGCTGGTACGTACACGGGAAGAAAACAGGAAAAAGGAGTTAGCCCAAAAGATTACCCAAGGATTTCGTGTGGGTAATAATATTAACTTCAAGAAGAAGGGAACAGGGCAATCTTCCACCCCGCCATTTTGCGGGAATTGCAAAAAGAAGCATTTCGGAAAATGTAGAAAAAATTGCAATTTCTGCAAAATTCCAGGACATCGGGAAGAGGAATGTAAAAAGAAAGCAAAGATCTGCTACAACTGTGGAGAAGCTGGGCATTTTAGACCAGAATGCCCTAAATTGGTCAAACCAGTGGATAACAAAGCCAAACCTGCTGAAGGAACTAATAAAAAGAACGCAAGAGGCTTTCAGCTGACTACTCAAGAAGCAGAACTCATCCCAGATGTGATAGCTGGTACGTTCCTAGTTCATGACGTTTATGCAAAAGTATTATTCGACTCTGGTGCAAACCAAAGTTTTATAAATACTTCTTTCTGCCAAGCTCTTAAGCTACCCTTAACCAAACTTAGGCAGATTTATACAGTAGAAATAGCAGACGGGAACTCTGTTAACATAAATACAGTTTTGCAAAAAGAAAATATAGAACTTTCAGGTCATAAATTTTCTGCAAACCTATTACCCATGAATTTAGCTGGATTCAATGTTGTATTAGGAATGGATTGGTTAGTAGCCAATGATGCTCGAATCCTCTATGATAAGAATTCCATAGAAATTCGTGCACCCACAGGAGAAGTAATTATGATTACAGGGGATAAGCCGCGTAAACCAATGAAGTTCATTTCGGTAATGAAAGTTGCTAGTTATGAACGAATACAAGGAATAGTGTATATGATTTCGGAAATCATTAACACTAAGGATAAGGAACTTAAGGAAATTCCAGTAGTATCAGAATACCCGGATGTATTTCCAGAAGAACTACCTGGAATACCACCTGATAGGGAAGTAGAATTTAGAATTCATCTAATTCCTGGAACTATACCGATAGCCAAGGCACCTTATCGGTTAGCACCCACCGAAATGTTAGAATTGAAGAACCAATTAGATGAATTATTAAGCAAAGGATTCATACAACCTAGTTCATCCCCGTGGGGAGCACCAGTATTGTTCGTAAAGAAGAAAGATGGTTAGATGCGAATGTGTATCGATTATAGGGAATTGAACAAGATTACAATTAAGAATCGATACCCATTGCCTAGGATTGAAGATCTTTTTGATCAACTTCAAGGGTCTTGATATTTTTCTAAGATAGATTTACGCTCCGGATATCATCAGTTGAAGGTACAAGAAGAAGACAAACCTAAAACCGCTTTCCGAACTAGGTATGGTCATTGCGATTTTACAGTTATGCCTTTTGGACTAACAAATGCTCCTGCAGCATTTATGGACATGATGAATAGGATCTATAAACCGTATTTGGATAAATTCGTAATTGTCTTCATCGACGATATACTCATTTATTCCAAAAGTCAAGACGAGCATTGTAAACACCTACATGCACTCTTAACTTTGTTAAGAAAAGAGGAGCTTTACGCCAAATTCTCGAAGTGTGAATTTTGGCTACAAGAGGTACAATTTTTAGGACACATGGTGAATCACGAAGGTATTCACGTAGATCCCTCCAAAATAAAAGCGATCACCAAATGGAAGATCCCGCAATCAGCTATGGAAATTAGAAGCTTTCTAGGGTTAGCTGGATATTATAGACGGTTTATTAAAGATTTTTCTAAGATAGCTGTGCTACTAACTAAGCTAACCTGTAAACCAGTTGAGTTTGAATGGGGACCTAGGCAGGAAGAGGCTTTTAGGATTTTAAAACAAAGGTTAACAAACACCCCAATTCTTGCCTTACCAGAAGGGACATAAGATTTTGAAATTTACTGTGATGCTTCTAAGCTAGGATTAGGATGTATGCTAATTCAACGCAAGAAGGTAATTGCGTATGCCTCAAGGAAATTGAAAAAGCACGAGGAAAATTATACGACGCATGACTTAGAATTAGGAGCCATAATTTTTGCCCTTTAGATTTGGAGGCACTATTTGTATGGCAGTAAGTTTACAGTCTATACAGATCATAAGAGTTTAAAATATATATTTGGGCAGAAAGAATTAAACATGAGGCAAAGAAGGTGGATGGAAATTCTAAGTGACTATGACTGTGATATCCAATATCACGAAGGAAAAGCAAATGTAGTTGCAGATGCTCTAATTCGTAGGTATCATGAAAAACAAAAGCGAGTTCGTGCTCTTAGATTAAATCTACAATTAGATTTAATGGAACAATTGAAGCATTTTCAAGAAACAACAATCAAGGATGATGCTGAAGGAATGAAAGGAAGAATAAAGGAACTAGAGCAAGGAACTGATGGAATTTGGAGATTCCACAAGAAAAGAATTTGGGTACCTAATCAAGGAGAATTAAGAGATAAAATTTTAGAAGAAGCCCATAAATCTAGGTATACCATGCATCCTGGTAATAATAAGATGTACCAAGATTTAAGAAATAATTTCTGGTGGATAGGAATGAAAAAAGACATAGCTAGATATGTTTCTAAGTGTCTTACTTGTTCACAAGTTAAGGCAGAACACCAGAAACCCTCAGGTTTACTCCAACAATTAGAAATGCCTGTTGGGAAATGGGAACTAATAACCATGGATTTCGTTACTAAGTTGCCCAAAACCAGAAAAGGTAATGATGCGATTTGGGTAATTGTGGATCGATTAACCAAATCAGCTCATTTTCTACCCACGAAGGAAACCTTTAGCATGGAAAGATTAGCCAAGTTGTATGTAGACGAGGTAGTATCTCTACATGGAGTCCCACTCTCTATCGTATCAGATAGAGATAGTCGTTTCACTTCACATTTTTGGACGAGTTTCCAAGAAGTAATGAGGACACGATTGAATTTAAGTACTGCATATGATATGTGTAAAATGCAACATATAAATTACATCAAATAAGGCATAAAACTAACCCTTTTTAGTACTAATATTGGAAAAAGAGTGTTTTTGTCTTCCTTTTGTATTTTCAGGATTAAACAAGCTCAAAAACGCAAAAGAAGCAAAAAGACAGCTAAATCCAACATAAATACAAGAAAAGGAACATTAGTGGACTGTCCGAACCCTCAACGGCACCTTTCAAAGCAAAATAGAGAAAACAGAAGGCTGAACACGCCCCGTGCTCAGCCAGCACGGGGCCGTGCCCAAGAAGCAGCAGAAAAGACAAATCTATAGAAGCTTCTATTGCCCATCACGGGGCCGTGCTCAGCGGACACGGGGGCGTGTCGAAAGTACAGCAGGCGCATTTATTGTAATTGCGAATTACAATTAATGAGGAGAGAGAGTGTCAGACGGACACGGGGCCTTGCCCAGCGGACACGGGGCCGTGTCCAGCTCTCTGTTCAGCCTATAAATAGGAGTGCTTGGATTCATTTCATCTCATCCCTTGGCACATCACCTCTCTCACACTTCATCCACCACCCACCACCATCACAACACCATCATCCACCACCATCATCCATTGTCCATCATAGAGTGTGTGAGTCGTCTCGGGATCCAAGATTGATCGTAAGAGTTCTTGACAATCAAGGCCATGTTTGCCTAAGTCTCTTACATTACTTGGTGAAGACAAAGTGTCTAGTATAATACTTTTTATTTCTAATCTTTTGCACTTTTTATTTGGTTTTGTATTAATGACTTTAATAACTAGTTACTTATGTTGAAGGTGATCTTTCCTTATCGTTTGTCCGTGGTGTCTTGGCATTATTTTACTGTCTATATAAAATAAAGGATTTTCACCATTCATATCTCCACGGTCTA
Source organism: Helianthus tuberosus (assembly GCA_030545235.1). Classification (NCBI taxonomy): domain Eukaryota; kingdom Viridiplantae; phylum Streptophyta; class Magnoliopsida; order Asterales; family Asteraceae; genus Helianthus; species Helianthus tuberosus. Next base: position 91,794,297 of record CM060410.1, read on the forward strand.
TATGGAGGTATGTTGGCTACCTGGTAGGGGGTTAAGGGAACGGTTTGGTAAAGGTCTTGCCATTGTTCAGCGTTTAGAGGTCCTGCAATGGACCTGGGTCAAATTTAGTAGGACCTCCTTCAATACTTCACGGTATTGGATGGCGGGGGTCCAAACTCTTTGATCCCCTCATAAGTTAACTACTATTAATACTATAACCCGGCTATTTAGGACTGTATCCCTGCTGACTCAGACTACTTAGCCGAGGGTAACGTCACCGCCAAAAGCGGGGCCTACCACAATACTGCATTAATAACTTAATTCATTATCTTCCAATAATCCACCCCTTTAGGATTGTATCCCTGCTGACTCAAACTACTGGGGTGAGGGTAACGTCACCTTCAAAAGAGGGGCCTACTACAATAACTAAGATAATCTCTTAATTATGTGCAAAAGTGCGGAAATAATCAAAGGTTATACTAGATACGAGTCGGAACCAAGTGATTCATCTTGTCTATCTGTTTTTTATTTTTATTTTTATTTTCAGCATTTTAGTTAGTTTTATTTTTCTTAGTTCAAAACTTCTTTTTTCTAAACTTTTTATTTTGGTTAGACGTTGAGGATAAACCGGTACTAAAAGCTCTTGTGTCCTTGGACGACCTCGGTATCTTACCAACGCTATACTACACTCAACGATGGGTGCACTTGCCCATATGTGTGTTTAGTGTTAGTGAAATATCGTGTTTTATAAATTTAAAACTTGGCTAAAATAAGTGTTAAAAAGGGCTTAAAATATACACCTAATATATACGACACTTCGCACGCATCAGCATACCATCCCCAAACAGATGGACAAAGTGAAAGAACGATCCAAACCCTGGAGGACATGCTCAGGGCATGTGTAATAGATTTTGGTGGAAACTGGGATGACCACCTACCCTTAATTGAATTCTCCTATAACAATAGTTATCATACAAGTATCAAAGCTGCCCCATTTGAAGCACTGTATGGACGAAAGTGCAGAACTCCAGTTTGTTGGGCAGAAATAGGAGAAAGTTAATTATCAGGTCATGAAATCGTACAAGAAACCACCGACAAGATAACTCAAATCAAGGAAAGACTAAAAACTGCTCGAGATCATCAAAAGAGTTATGCAGACAATAGACGCTAGCCACTAGAATTTCAAGTTGGAGACAAGGTTCTCTTGAAAGTTTCTCCTTGGAAAGGAATAGTTCGATTCAAAAAGAAAGGAAAGCTAAGTCCAAGGTACGTAGGACCATTCCCAATAATCTAGCGAATAGGACCAGTCGCCTATCGCCTACAACTACCAGAAGAGCTAGCTGGGGTACATGACGTCTTTCATGTATCCAACCTCAAGAAATGTTTATCTGACGAATCCCTGGTAGTACCTCTCCAAGACATAGAGGTAAATGAAAAGTTAAAATTTGTGGAGAAACCACAGTAGATAGAAGACAGAAAGGTCAAGTTTCTCAAGCACAAACGACTAGTGCTGGTTAAAGTCAAGTGGGATTCAAAGAGATGACCAGAGTACACTTGGGAACTGGAATCAGAGATGAAACGAAAGTATCCCTACTTGTTCCAGTGAATCTCGAGGACGAGATTTTAATAAGGTGGGGAGGATGTAACAACTCTCGCCAAAATTATTATTTCTTATTTTATTATGTCCAATAGGAAACCCTAATTGAGAGCCTCAAGTATATTGCATGACCCCTAAAATTTTAAGAATAGTTGGAATCAGGATCAGGGCCCCCTAAAACTCAGGGGGGTATCCCTAAGTGGATAATTATCATCATAACTCGCTGTAAAAATCGAATTTCATCGATCTGTCGACTCACACAAGCTAGGTAGAAACGTGGCCACCCTACCCTAAAAAGGGCGCCATCGCACCACGTGACATGGCCGGTTTTTCAGTATAAGTAGCAGGGGTTGGCACTTGCATGGCTGCGTTGGTTCGACGTTCAAATTCGTTTCGTACACTGAGTTATTCACTTTTTCGTTCAAAAATACACACTAGCACGAAGCTCTGCTGCGACAACAGGGTAATAACTCGATCACTGCTACGATACAATGTCCGATTGATCGAAACTGATCCGATGGATGTTTAAGTGCTGCCCGAATCCGGGCTATACTTTGTCATTCGTCGTGAGGGTTTTGATTTCGTGAGCTTATCGTAAATGTTGAATTAAGTTACTGACCTAGTTTCGTGTGCATTGTTGTTTAAATTAGGTTATCAGGCTTATCAGTAGGCTAAACTCTGCCCGATTAAACTTGAAATGTGAGTCATTCTCTTTTTATCAAATTGCTTTACAAAACCCTAAATGTTTTCCAGTTATACTTTGCAGTGATTAAGTCTTTGCTAATCTTTAATTACTGGCAGTATGTGGGGGTTTTGTGCACATTACTACTAACGATTTATCACTTTAGGTGGGCGAGCCTAATTAGTGATATGTCCACAGTCATAGATTCGGTCGAGTGATAGCTGAACCAGATAATTATATGATAAAGGGCAAATATAAAAACCCTTAATGTTGTAAAATTATAACAATGTGTCTTTTGTGCAACTTGAATGACTCGCCAGTATTTCCCGCTGATAAAATATTTTTAAAACATGTTTCAGGTGACCTACTGTGAATCAAGGAAAACATGCTACGGAGCACTAATTGGGCATTTTCAATTTTAAACGATCCTCGCGAAATTCCTCTAATAAACATGTTTTGTAAATCAGGGAATTTCCTCGCGAAATTCCTCTATTGTAAATTACGGGGTTTGTCCCAAATTACGAAATAAAATAATTGGGCATTTTCAAGTTTAAATGATCCTGTTAATACTTCCGTTGCCAAACTACAATTACCACGGGTTTTTCTGTCCCGCGGCTTCTGGATCGGGTCACACCGGGCCGGGGGCCGTGACAGGAAGGGTGCCCATGAACATGAAAAAAAGACCAACAACTAAAGACTAGGTGGTGGCTGAGTGGAAAGCATAGTTCCAAGGGTGTGGCCGGGTTAACAGACCAAGTGTGAAGGTATACTTTGAAAACGTTTTGCATATGATGCATGGCTTTGGGAGAGACTTCTGCCTAAATTTCCTTGTAGCATTCTTCACTATAATGGGGCATGCAACTCTATCACAATGCAATCTCATCGCGGACTGGAAACGCAAGGTTACTTATGAATGTTTTATGTTAGTTATGTTATTTGTGTAACTATTATTAAAAACTATCGCATTGCTTACTCGCAACTCGTTAAAACGCAACGCAACGCTCAACGCACGAAACAAAAGTAAGAAAACCAACTCGCAGAAGCCCTCTGACCGAAGGACCATCCGATCGGATGGCCATCCGATCGAAAGGCCCTCCGACCCGTTCAACCACCGACTTTCTCTCCTCTCACTATAAATACCCCATCTATCACATCACTGTTCATGATGTGACAACTCCCTCTGACCCAGCTCATTCTCAGGCCTTTTTCTCTCGATTCCTCGCGATTCTTGTAAGTTTTCACTCCAAATCTTGTACTTCTATCATCTACACACACTCTCTCATCATCTTCTCCATCAATCACAACTTTTCACCATGAAATCACTAGATTTGGACTGTTTTAGAGTGACGTCATCACGGGTTCATATGAACACCAGAGTATGATCTCATATCACCAAGAACAACTCAGATCTAAAGGATTTCTACAATGTTTAAACATTGATTTCACCAAAATCTAAACAGTTTCCAACTGATTTTCAACTTTTCTTCAAACATTCTTCACTTTTACTCGAAAACGATAGAATCTGAGGTCGTTCAGGCCTCCTACTCATTCTCTAGTGAAGTGTCGGTCTGATAACGGATTACTATCAAAGAGACGGCCGATTCACGGGTTGAACATGAAATTCCGTCAAAAATAGTTACTGACCGAACGAGGTGATTCCCATCCAATCGGATGACTGGGACTCGATGTGGTTTCGGATGTTTGACACGTTGTCATACCGTCTCGGTTCAACCGCAAAAATTTTCTAAACTTAACTGATTTTTTCAAGTTCAAACCAGTAGTTGCCCGAACGAATCGCCGTCCGATCGGATCACCATCCGATCGAACGACTATGTCGCAACCCCCGCCCCCTATCTGTCCCAGGAACGTGCGGCCGCGAGACCAATTTTGGTGGTATCGTTTTTTTATCAATTTGGCAGCAGAAATTTCATCAGGACCGTAGTTAGGAAATGTTTATTAGAGTAAATATCACACTTTTATAATATTAAACATATTGGGAGAAAACCCAAGTTTTCATTACAAAGATTTTCATAGGGAAAATCCCTATTTTATTGAATAAAACATCTTCTTTTATTTAGGTAACTTTTATAGCCACTTTTTCCAAGCCTTCAGTGCTGTCCAGCTGGCTTCTAGTTGGCTTTCACATTATGTTACCTGAAACGCATTTAAAAACATTTTGTCAGTGGGAAATACTGGTGAGTGAATCCCAGTTTAATCAAGAAGAGTTTTATCCTTTAAACAGTATTGAAGAAACACTAGATTAATTGATCGGAATCAATTATCTAGGGGGTTTGAATCTGCATAAAAAAGGTAGGTTTCCTCTCGTTTGATTCGATTACGATTGATCTCCTTCTCCGATAACTCTACAAAAAAGAAGCATCGTTAGCCTCGCCAAGGGGAGAAAAGGGGTTCTCTCCTTGACCCGACTCCGGTGTGAGAATAAGTATGGGTTATGAAGAAGAATATGTATTTGAGAAGTGTCTGTAACTTGACCTCATACCTGGGTTGTTTCTCATATTTATAGCCGGGAGTCTTTGGGCGGGAAAACCTGTTAGTGAAAAGTTAACAGAAGATGCTAACCCCGTAAGCAGTTACATCTCCTTCCGTTAAGCTTCTTGATCCGACGTGAGTACACACGGATCGCTAATCAGATCTATGGCTGGGGATTTGCCACGTGGAAAGTGGAGATTACTCTCCATTTACATGCTATCGTTGTGATTTCAGGGAGCCGTGAGATGACGACACGTGTCCAGATAGTTATAACCGTCTTAGTGGTGCACGATCGAATCCCTTCTAGAAGATTACTACTGTAATCTAGTGTGACACCTTATCGTGTGGAATCAGCTGAATAAATAAATCCCAAGCCTGGGTAAATAATATCCAAGTCTGGATATTGAGTGGAAGTGTTTTATTTAGGATTTTCATCCTTTGCTCGTGGGAGAAAGCGCAAGGACTTATGATTTCCTTTTAGCGCGCAAGTGTTGACTGTTGCTTGTTTCTTGAGCCTTTCTTTTGTAAGACTAGTGCGCGGTCGTGCAAGGTAAAAACGGCTAAAGAGTAAGGTTGTGGTGTGGTCCCAAGTGCTTATTATAAGGTTTTTGGGACCTTACCCCTTCAAGTATTAAGAGTGATTACAATGTTTATGTCTACACAATTACTCATTCAGTACTGTCAATCCTGACTGGTGGGTCATATTACACATTGGCTAACTCTTTGTCTAATGGTAACGTGTCCAATGGTGGGATCTATTTCTGAAGTTTGTCAACCAGAGGTTGAAGAAGAGGCTACTGTTTTGTCCGTGGATGCCTTGATGGCACGTTTTCCGGGGCTCCAGTCCGGTGGGTGTGACCTGGTGTATTCCCATCAGAAGCATCGCTGATCATGTGTTTGATTGCTGTTTGAAGTTCCTGCTACTGGTCAGGTCAACTTGGGAACATTTTGTCTTCTTTTTGGTGTTTTTGTACATGTTTTAGTTTTGGTACTGAAAATTTTGAAGATCATTGCCATGATCTTGTTATGAAGTGTTTATGCTACACTTAATGATATATATGCTTGTGGTGCACTGTTTGTGTATGTAATTTCGTGTTTTTACAATACGTTGCATGTGTTTAATTGCTTTTTGGTAGGTAGGGCGAATGAGAATTGGTATTGTGCTCATGTGTGAACGTTTGTCTAAAAGACGTGTTAGTTTGCCTTGTTTAGACTGTTCATGAGGCGTACAATGTTTGACCATATTGTTTTCGCACAAACCAAAGGAATTACATGCAATTTGTAATAAACAGTGATATAGGTAAAGATGATGTTTGTATTGATAAGAGCGCAAGGCTCGTAATACAAAGGATAATAAAGAAATACATTGCGTGTATGCTTTTCCGCTTTTGCAGACTAGTTTATATGTAACACCTGCGCAGCTGCTGCGCGTTCCAGGTGCGGGGAACTAGCGTCCCATCAAGTCTTTTTAAGGTGTACGCCCCTTTGCCTAAGACTTCATTGATGATGTATGGTCCTTCCCATTTTGGTGCTAATTTGCCTGGTTTCTCTGTGTTGGAAGCTTCGTTGTCGCGCAAGACAAAATCACCAGGGACAAATGTGCATACGCGGACGCGCGCATTGTAGTATTTTTCGAGTTTGGATTTGTACCTGGCCTCTGTGATGGCGGCATTCTCGCGCCTTTCTTCGAGGAGGTCTAAATCCAGTCTTTGCTCTTGCTCATTGTTTTATCTTTCCATAGCTAGCATGCGCGGTGATGGAAAACCAATTTCGGCTGGGATTACTGCTTGGCTGAATGGAGTTTCTCCCGTGCTAGTCTTTGGCATTGTAAGATGGGCCCATAAGATGCTGGGGAGTTCGTCAACCCATCCTCTGCGCGTTGTGCCTAGTCGCGCTTTAATGCCGTCGACTATCTGTTTGTTGACGCTTTCAACTTGGCCGTTTGCTTGTGGGTGCGCCACAGAGGCAAAATTGGGCTCAATCTTCATTTCTTTGAACCATTTCTGAAGATCTTCTGAGGCAAAGTTTGTGTCGTTGTCGGAGATGATGCGCAATGGTAATCCGAATCTACAAATAATATGCTCCCATATAAATTTGCGAATTACCATCGCTGTTGTTGAGGCTAGTGCTTTGGCTTCGACCCATTTCATGAAATAGTCGACTGCTACAATGATGAATTTTACCGCGTCTGGCGCGTCAGGGAATGGACCAACGAGATCGATGCCCCACTGTTGAAAAGGCCAGGCGGAGGTGACTGGTACGAGCGGGTTCTTTGGTCGGAGTGTTTTTGGCGCATGGCGTTGACAGGCTGCGCATCTCCTTAATAAGTCTACTGCGTCCACGTGCATTCCCGACCAGTAGTATCCCGCGTTCATTATTTTTGCCACGACCATGCGCGGTCCTGCGTGTATTCCGCATAAACCTTCGTGGATTTCTCTGACAAGATATTGCGCATCTGTTTTGTCGACACAACGTAGCAATGGTCCCATAAATGACTTCCGGTATAGGACTCCATCCGCCATTTCGTAGTTTATTGCCTTGTGTTGGATTTTCCGAGCTTCTGCCTTTCCTTCTGGAAGTTTTCCGTGTTGTAGGTACAAGATGATTGAAGAAATCCAAGATGGATTTCCTACTTCTATAACATTCACTTGTTTGAGATGAATGGAAGGGTTGGACAGTACCTCTATGCGTACTTCTTTTGCTAAGTGCTTGAAGCTAGTAGCGGCTAATTTGCTTAGCGCATCTGCGTGCTTGTTTTCGCTTCTGTTTATATGGTTAACCTTGAATGTATGGAATTGGCTGATTAACATTCGTGCTTGTTCAAGGTATAATGCCATAACTTCTCCTTTCGCATCATAATGGCCATTAACTTGCTCGGCCACCAGTTTTGAATCGACGTTGGCTTCAAGATTTCTTGCCCCCATTTTTAGTGCTAAACGGAGACCCGCCAAGAATGCTTCATATTCAGCTTCGTTGTTCGTGCTTTGGAAATCCAAGCGTATGGCATATGTAAGTTCGTGCTCATCGGGACTGACTAATCAGAGGCCTGCGCCGGCTCCGTCGTCATTGGAGGCTCCATCTGTGTGTAGAGTCCAGACTCTATCATCAAAAACGGGAATAGGGTTTTGGATTGCCTCGCACTCTTGGACTTTGTCGATGGGGACTTCTGTGGCAAAGTCCGCCAGAACTTGTCCTTTAATTGCTGGTCTTGGTCTATACAGGATATTGTATCCCCCCAGCTCAATAGCCCATTTAGCCAAGCTTCCCGCCACATCGGGTTTGGATAAGATTTGGCCTAAATGATAATTTGCGAGAACCGTGATGACGTGGCCCGAAAAATATCGACGTAGGCGTCGTGATGCATGCACCAGTGCTAGGACCAGTTTTTCTATCATTGAGTAACGAGTTTCTGGACCGGAAAGCATCTTGCTGATATAGTAGATTGGAGTCTGAACGTTTTCTCGCTCCACCATTAATACTGCACCAACTGCTACTTCCGCAGCAGATAAATACAAGACTAATGGTTCTTTTTCTCGTGGTGCTGTTAGCGTTGGCAACTGGATTAGGCATTCCTTCATTTGCTTAAAGGTTGTTTCTGCTTCGGGTGTCCACTGGAAGTGGGTTTTCTTGGCGCAGCTCTGCAGCGTACTGATGAATGGATAAGATTTTGCCGCGTGATTGGCCAAGAATCTGTTCAAGGCTGCTAAGCGTCCGGCGAGTCTTTGCATTTCTTTTATTGTTGCAGGTGATGGCATTAGCTGGATAGCCTGTACTTTTTCTGGATTTACCTTAAACCCATCTCGTGTTACTATGAAACCCAGAAACTTCCCTTCATCATTTCCGAAGGAACATTTTGTTGGGTTGAGTTTTAAAGTTACGTTGCGCAATGAGTCGAATGTGCGCTGAATGTTTGCCAACATTGTTTCTTCCTCATTGCTCATAATGACAAGGTCATCCATGTATACCTCGACTGTTTTACCGATATCTCCTTTGAAGACTGTATCCATTAGTCATTGGTATGTTGCGCCTGCGTTGCGCAAGCCGAAGGGCATTTTGGTGTAGCAGAAGATGCCCTTGTCTGTACGGAATGCAGTTTTGTCTTCATCTTCTTCTTTCATCTGGACCTGATGATAGCCTTTGTAACAGTCAAGAAAACACTTCCATCTGAATGATGCTAGAGAGTCGACTTTTTTGTCTATCTCTGGAAGCGCGTAGCAATCTTTTGGACACGCTTTATTCAGGTCTTTGAAGTCGACGCACATTCTCCATCCGCCACTGTGTTTCTGTACCATTACTGGATTGGCAACCCATGTATGGTATTTAACTTCGTGTAGGATTCCCGCATTGAGTAGCTCTGTTACTTGTTCGTCCATGGCTTTCGCTTTTTCTTCGCTAAAGCTACGCCTCCCCTGAGCAACAGGTTCTACTGATGTTTTGATATTCAGGCAATGTTGCGTGGAACCCCAGTCATGTCTGCTGGGCACCAAGCGAATATCTCTTTGTTGGACAACAATTCTTTTAATTGTATTCGTGTTGCCGGTGAAATGGCATGTCCTAGCAGGATGGTCTGTTCTGGATATTCGTTGTTCAGGAACCATTTCTCCGGTTCATTTGATGCTGAAGGTTTGGCTACCTTTGCCGGTGGCTCGTCATCTACGTACATGACCTCTTTGCTTGAGTATAGAATTGCAACTCCGGTTTCTGTTGGAAATCCGCATGCAGCGTGTGGGATAGAGGTGATTATGCTGAATTCTCTTTGCGATCTTCTTCCGAGCAGGACATCATGGCGTGATGTTGCCGGCATGACCATGAAATTTACTGTGACTGTACGTGAATGCTCGCCATCAGATAGTGTTACAGGGAATGCTATTTTCCCTAACGGGAATACAGCTTCATTACAAAATCCGGTGAGAGGAAAATCAACCGGCTCTAAGCGTGCTTTGTCTTCTGGATCGAGCTGTTTGAAGCACTGCTCGTATATGATATCCATCGAGCTTCCTGGATCTATAAATATATAGTCCGTTCGATAATGACCGAAGATGCCAGTAATAATTACTGGTCGCTCTTCCTGAGGGCCCCCAGGGACAACAGGAAATACAACCTGTTGTTCCCTCCAATGTTGATCATGGTTTCGTTTGTTTCGCCTTCGTGATGGACCTCCTTGAACCATGTTTATTTGTTTGGTTTTCTAATGGTTGATATCTCTTGATTGTCGAAGTATCGCAACATAACTTCTAGATTGAATGTCCTCCCAATAGGGTGTTGATGGGTTCAATACTATAGTGTCATTTTCTTCATCAGATCTGATGTTTAGGAACTCAGATCTGGCAATTTGTGTGAAAATTGAGTTTAAAGCAATCTGGCATTTGTTGAACCAGTACTCTGGGGATCTCTCTATGAGTTGATCTAAGAAATTCTTTCTGTCTGAATGACTGTTGTTTTCGTTTGCTCCCATGATTCCGTCAATCTGGGTATTTTGGGTTGTAGAACCCTCGAACTCAGATCGAGGACCTGATGGGTGAGACAATGAATTCTCTGCCATGTGAAAACAGAGAATGAGGAAACTGAATCGAAACGAGACAAAAAATGAAAAAAACAGAGGAATCGGTGGGCGCCAATGAAGAAACACTAGATTAATTGATCGGAATCAATTATCTAGGGGGTTTGAATCTGCATAAAAAGGTAGGTTTCCTCTCGTTTGATTCGATTACGACTGATCTCCTTCTCCGATAACTCTGCAAAAAAGAAGCCCCGTTAGCCTCGCCAAGGGAAGAAAAGGGGTTCTCTCCTTGACCCGACTCCGGTGTGAGAATAAGTATGGGTTATGAAGAAGAAGATGTATTTGAGAAGTGTGTGTAACTTGACCTCATACCTGGGTTGTTTCTCATATTTATAGTCGGGAGTCTTTGGGCGGGAAAACCTGTTAGTGAAAAGTTAACGGAAGATGCTAACCCGTAAGCGGTTACATCTCCTTCCGTTAAGCTTCTTGATCCGACGTGAGTGCACACGGATCGCTAATCAGATCTATGGCTGGGGATTTGCCACGTGGAAAGTGATTAAGTGGAGATTACTCTCCATTTACATGCTATCGTTGTGATTTCAGGGAGCCATGAGATGACGACACGTGTCCAGACGGTTATAACCGTCTTAGTGGTGCACGATCGAATCCCTTCTAGAAGATTACTGCTGTAATCTGGTGTGACACCTTATCATGTGGAATCAACTGAATAAATAAATCCCAAGCCTAGGTAAATAATATCCAAGTCTGGATATTGAGCGGAAGTGTTTTATTTAGGATTTTCATCCTTTGCTCATGGGAGAAAGCGCAAGGACTTATGATTTCCTTTTAGCGCGCAAGTGTTGACTGTTGCTTGTTTCTTGAGCCTTTCTTTTGTAAGACTAGCGCGCGGTCGCTCAAGGTAAAAACGGCTAAAGAGTAAGGTTGTGGTGTGGTCCCAAGTGCTTATTATAAGGTTTTTGGGACCTTACCCCTTCAAGTATTAAGAGTGATTACAATGTTTATGTCTACACAATTACTCATTCAGTACTGTCAATCCTGAAATGTGGGTCATATTACACATTGGCTAACTCTTTGTCCAATGGTAACGTGTTCCAAATTTTGTATACAAAACCCCAATATACCAGCAGTAATTGAAGAACTACAAAGACTCAATCACTGCTTAATCACATTGTAAAACATTTAAGGTTTCGTAAAAACAGTTTGCAAAAAGGGGATTACTCACATTGCTGTCTTAGACTTCTTTTAAGGGTTTCCTGGTGTTTATCTATTAATTACACAAATGTACATGTGCTAGTATAATAACCCAATATTTACATTAGTAATACCCTCCCCGAGACGGCATTCCAACGACTACGTCGGGCAGAACCTCGACAGTCGTTACAGAACCCTGGATCAATCGGGCAGCGTATCTAATACGTAACTGGGGTTATAATACTTACAACGGAGCAGAACTTCGTTAATTAGGGGGGTATTATGCCCGGAAATTATGTTATCTATGCAGAAATTGAGAGAGAGATCGAAGAATTGAGCGACGGAAACTGAAGGCCCGAGCTCCCATTATATAGGAGCTGATTGCGGGTTTTACGCGGCTCGCATAAGATGTAGCAAGGGGCTACGCGGCCCGCGAGAGCAGCTAGGGTAGGCCCTAGCTTGTCCGACTCAACCCTAGCTTCGACACGATGATGACACGTCGCAGCACCAGGTGTCGTCCCGTCTTGGAGCTGTCTCGCCCCGCGAAGATCCCTAAGGGGTCTACGCGGCCCGCGAGCGACACAAAAACTTGATTTTTATTTTATTTTTATAAAAATAAAGGTATTCGGGCTCGATTTTCACATACGGGGTATATTTTAGGACATATTGGAATATTTTAATATATATTAGGGTGTCAAAATATTTCAGGAGGGTTGTTATATCCTCCCCACCTTGTTTTAGAGCTCGTCCTCGAGATCTACTGGAACAAGTGTGGATATTTCCTTTGCATTTCTAATTCAAGCTCCCAGGTGTATTCGGGTCCTCTTTTGGAGTCCCACTTAACTTTGATTAGAACTAATCTCTTGTGCTTGACGTTCTTAACCTTCCTGTCTTCAATTTGTAGAGGCCTTTGTACAAATTTTAACTGCTCATTTACCTCTATATCCTTAAGAGGTACTACCAGTGATTCATCAGCTAAGCATTTCTTGAGATTAGATACATGAAACACATCATGTATTACTGCCATTTCCTCTGGCAGTTGTAGCTGATAGGCTACAGGTCCTATTCTTCTAATAATCTCAAAAGGTCCAACATACCTGGGGCTTAGCTTTCTCCTTTTGATGAATCTTACCACTCCCATCCAAGGAGAGACTTTCAATAATACTTTATCCCCTACCTAAAATTCCAATGGCTTTCGTCTGTTATCAGCATAACTCTTTTGTCGATCACGTGCTGCTTTCAGTCGTTCCTTGACTTGAATGATCTTGTTTGTTGTTTGTTGTACTATCTCAGGTCCAGATAGTTACTTTTCTCCAATTTCTGCCCAACAGACTGACGTTCGGAACTTTCGTCCATAAAGTGCTTCGAAAGGTGCATCATTGATAGTTGTATGATAACTGTTATCATAAGAAAATTCTATCAATGGTAAATGATCGTCCCAATTACCTCCGAAATCAGTTAGACAAGCTCTAAGCATGTCCTCCATTGTCTGAATTGTCCTTTCGCTTTGTCCGTCCGTTTGAGGATGATAGGCTATGTTTAGATTCAACTTGGTTCCCATTGCTTTTTGGAAACTTGTCCAAAAATGAGAGGTAAAGAGACTATCTCTATCAGAAACAATTGATAGAGGAATTCCATGTAAAGAAACTATTTCATTTACATATAATTTAGCTAACTGTTCCATATTGAAAGTTTCCTTCATTGGTAGGAAATGAGCTGACTTAGTTAGCCTGTCTACAATCACCCAGATTGTATCATTACCTTTTCTTGTTTTGGGTAATTTAGTAACAAAATCCATTGTTATCAATTCTCATTTCCAAACAGGCATTTCTAACTGTTGTAGCAAACCTAAGGGTTTCTGATGTTCAGCTTTGACTTGTGAACAGGTTAAACACTTTGCAACATAGGCTGCTATATCCTTTTTCATTCCTATCCACCAAAAATTGTTTCTTAAGTCCTGATACATTTTATTACTTCCAGGATGCATCGTATACTTAGACTTATGGGCTTCTTCTAATATACGGTGGCGTAGGTTTCCTAATTTAGGTATCCATATTCTTTTCTTATGGAATCTCCAAATTCCATCGGTTCCTTGTTCTAATTGCTTAATCATTCCTTTTAACTTCTCAGTATCATCCTTGATTACTGATTCTTAAGCCTTTCTAATCTGTTCATTTAAATCTACTTGCAGATTTAACTTAAGAGAACGTACTCTTTTTGGATTTTCATGATACTTTCGACTTAAACCATCAGCTACTACGTTTGCCTTTCCTGCATGATACTAGATATTACAATCATAATCACTAAGTATCTCCATCCAGCGTCTTTGTCTCATATTCAATTCCTTTTGCCCAAAAACATACCTTAAACTCTTATGGTCGGTGAAAATGGTAAACTTACTACCGTATAGGTAATGTCTACAAATTTTCAGGGCAAAAATTATAGCTCCTAACTCTAGATCATGGGTTGAATAATTCTCTTCATGATTCTTAAGTTGTCTAGAGACGTAAGTTATAACCTTTTGACGTTGCATTAACATACATCCATAACCTAACTTAGAAGCGTCACCATAGATTACAAAATCTTCAGTTCCTTCTGGTAAACCGCTAGTATGGGTGCATGGGTTAATCTTTGCTTAAGAATTCTAAAGGCTTCTTCTTGTTTTGGTCCCCATTCGAATTTAACAAATTTACAGGTTAACTTAGTTAAGGGAATGGCTATTCTAGAAAAATCTCGAATAAATCTTCTATAATAACCGGCCAATCCTAAGAAACTTCTAACCTCGGTTGGTGATTCAGGGGTTTTCCACTTGGTAATCGCCTCGATCTTGGTGGGATCTACATGATTTCCCTCATGGTTAACTAGATGTCCAAGAAACTGTACCTGTTCTAACCAAACTCACACTTCGAAATATTAGCATAAAGCTTTTCTTTTCTCAATAAACTTAGAAGTGCTTGCAGATGCGCTGCATGTTCCTCTTTGCTTTTAGAATAAATAAGAATATCATCTATAAAGACAATTATGAATTTATCCAAATATGGCTTACATATTTGGTTCATCATGTCCATAAATGCAGCTGGGGCATTGGTTAAACCAAATTGCATGACAGTAAATTCATAATGGCCATACCTTGTTCTAAAAGCGGTCTTAGGAATGTCCTCTTCCTGTACCTTTAATTGATGATATCCTGACCTTAAATCTATTTTTGAGAAAAATCGTGCTCCTTGCAACTGGTCAAACAGATCGTCGATTCTTGGTAATGGATACCGATTCTTAATCGTGATCTTGTTCAATTCACGGTAGTCAATGCACATAAGCATTGATCCGTCCTTCTTTTTAATGAATAAAATCGGTGCTCCCCATGGCGATGAGCTTGGTTGAATGAATCCTTTCTCTAACAATTCGTCTAATTGTTTCTTTAGTTCCTGCATTTCTGCGGGTGCCAAACGGTAAGGTGCTTTGGCAATGGGTGCATTTCCTGGTATCAAATGGATTATGAATTCCACTTCTCTGTCTGGAGGTTGCCCTGGTAGCTCTTCTGGAAATACATCTGAAAACTGGGATACTACTGGAATATCCTTTAATTCTTTTCCTTTAGTGTTAGTGATTATGGAAATCAAATACACTAATGATCCTTTTCTTATATAACTTGATGTTTTCATCACAGAGATGAATTTTGTGGATCTAGAGAACTTATTTCCTTTAGTTGTGATCTTTTCACCCCTTGGTAAATTTACTTGGATTGACTTTTGATCACATAAAATACTGGCTTTATTAGCTATTAACCAATCCATTCCTAACACAACATCAAATCCTGCCAGATTCATGGGGTAAAGGTTTGCAATAAATTTCTGATTTAGAATTTCTATTCTTGCTCCCTGCAAGATCTCAGAAATCTTAATGGTTTCCCCATTTGCTGTCTCTACTAGACATTCTTGTGGGAGTTTAGTTAATTATTGATTAAGAAGTTTTCAAAATGAAGTATTAATAAAACTTTGGTTCGCACCAAAGTCAAATAATACTTTAGCAAAAACATCATTAACTAAAAACGTACCGGTGATCACACCCGGGATCATCTTTGCTTCTTCTGCAGTCAGAACAATTGCTCTAGCATTTTTAGTATTCTTGGTGTTCGTGGCTGGAGCTAGCTTTGGACAGTTAGGCTTGATATGACCTTGTTCTCCACAGTTCTAGCATATCCTGTTGCAAATCTTTTTCCTGCAATCTTCCTCCTTGTGTCCCGGCGTTTTATAGAAATTACAGTATATGGAGCATCTTCCGGAATGTTTCCTTTTGCAATACTTACAGTAGGGTGCAGAGGTAGAACCTACATTTCTCCCACGGTTAGAATTTCCAGAACGGAATTCTTGGGTAAGCTTCTGGGTTAGGTTCCTTCTTTGATCCTCTTCTCGTGTACGGACTAATTCATATGTCAAGGTGTTTGCTAGTTCTACAGCTTCTTCTATGGTTTAGGGTCTAGCTGCCTTGACTATATGCCTTATCTCCCCAATTAATCCCTAGATGTAACGGGAGATTAATACTGGTTCTGGCGATGCAAGGGTTGGTACTATTCGAGCATATTCAAATAATAATGTAGTATAACCCTTACTATCTACTCCAGTCATCCTAAGGTTTAGGAATTTGTTTGCTATCTGTTGCTTTTCATTAGGAGGGCAGAATTTCCTTTTTACCATGTTTTTAAACTCCTCCCATTCCATATTGTAAGTTCTATCACTCCCCCTAGACTGGAGGGTAGTATTCCACCATTCTAGTGCTGAGTTCTTAAATAGATTGGAAGCAAACATTATCTTATCCTCTTCCGCACATTTACTTATTCTTAAGACTGCCTCAGTCTTTTCTATCCAACGTAGAGATGCAATAGCCCCTTCATTTACCGAGAATTCCGTTGGTTTACAAGACCAAAATTCTTTATAAGAACAACCGTAAGACACAGTTCTTCTTCTTTTGGGAATGGGCACTTGAAGTACGGGTCCATTGTTCACGCTGTTTTCAGGTTTAGAGGGTCGTTTGCTATCATGTTTACTTTTATTTTCTGCTTCCCTAACCGTTTTGATAATATATGGCATCGCATCTATTATCCCTTGTGCCACTATATGTTGCATGGCACTGTTATCCACTTGGTTTCCATTATTGTTGTTGTTCGGGTTTTCATTATCCAAGTTATTGTTACTCTGGTTATCGTTATTCTGGTTTTCTTGGTTTACTTCGTCGTCCATCTGAATTTTAAACATTTATCAATTATTAATATAACAAAATAATTAATAATTTAGGCAACAACCACACAACACACATATATTGGTCAAAAGCATCAATTATTGCGAATTTACTCTTTCTATTATAGTATGCGTCAAATACACACTAAGACTGGAATTAAAATTACAATACTATTATGCATCACTAACCACAAAGTAGTTTATACTACAACATATATTATTATTATTATTATTATTATTATTATTATTATTATTATTATTATTATCATTACACACACACACACACACATATATATATATATTTCATACAGACATATTGTATATTATTATTATTATTATTATTATTACCATCTCTACCATCACCACCTTCACTGATATGGATTCATCCTGTAATCCATATTGCGCTCATCGTACTTCCAGACAAGTCGCTCTCCTACCTGCCTCATCCTCTCACTATTCTCTAAAATCTCTTCTCCGAAAGTTCGAAGCTCTTGCACATTTTCTGCACTCATTGGGGGTGCATGTGCTGGTACTGGGTCTGGGTACTGGGGCATGGGTTCCTCCTGAGGGTACGGATTCTCTAAGATCTCCCTAATGTATTCATCGTTATCGTAGTAGGGATCTAGAGGGTCCAGACCTGGATAGGCTGCTAAGTTCGACATGGGTTCGTCATTTATGTTGTAGCGTGGCACATAATCCCTATGATCATCGAACCATGGATCATAATCTGGGTCTAAGGGATTAGGGGCTGGTATCCTAGGTATCTCATCAGGGTTGAAATCATGCATTTGGACTTGGTTTTCGGGGTTGTTTTCTATCTCCATCGGATGAGTGGGGAACAAAGGTAAGGGTTTTGGGGCTACTAGTTGTTCCAGATTTGGGTCGGCAGCTGTGGTTGCTATGATATGAAAATTGGCTAAGCTTATATTAAGCATATCCTGTGTGTGGGCATCTGTCTCTCGCTTAGCTACTTCTAGGACTCTCTTTTGTTGCAATTTTCGCATTCTTTTCCTACGCTCGTGTGCTCCCTTACTGAACCATCCTCTCTTTTTCTGAGGGAATGGCTCTTCAGACTGAGCCTTAAACACAAACATTCCTTCTTCATTATCAGTGACATACCCAGAGAGGGTAGGCTGTGAAGAGGTACCTTCACTCCTAGGTGAATCGGACAACTGACGATATGCGTCTGAGGGTCCTTGATCACTCATACTGTAAACTAACAAATAGTCAAATAACACATAACAATAAAATACAGATATGCACGTATTTCCATAATTAATTTCCCAACAATTTGAATAATATTTTGGTGTCAGCAGAACACTTCTGTTGCTGAATCAGCTCCGATACCACCTTCTGTCGCGACCCCCGCCCCCTATCTGTCTCGGGAACGGGCGGCCACGAGACCAATTTTGGTGATATCGTTTGTTTATCAATTTGGCAGCGGAAATTTCATCAGGACCGTAGTTGGGAAATGTTTATCAGAGTAAATACCACACTTTTATAATATTAAACATATTGGGATAAAACCCAAGTTTTCATTACAAACATTTTCAAAGGGAAAATCCCTATTTTATTAAATAAAACATCTTCTTTTACTTAAGTAACTTTTATAGCCACTTTTTCCAAGCCTTCAGTGCTGTCCAACTGGCTTCTAGTTGGCTTTCACATTTTGTTACCTGAAACGCGTTTAAAAACATTTTATCAGTGGGAAATACTGGTGAGTGAATCCCAGTTTAATCAAGAAGAGTTTTATCCTTTAAACAGTATTGAGAGCGATTACAATGTTTATGTCTACACAATTACTCATTCAGTACTGTCTTACACTTCTTTTAAGGGTTTCCTGGTGTTTATCTATTAATTACACAAATGTACATGTGTTAGTATAATAACCCAATATTTACATTAGTAATACCCTCCCCGAGACGGCATTCCAACGACTACGTTGGGCAGAACCTCGTCAGCCGTTACGGAACCCTGGATCAATCGGGCAGCGTATCTAATACGTAACCGGGGTTATAATACTTACAACGGAGCAGAACTTCGTTAATTAGGGGGGGTATTATGCCCGAAAATTATGTTATCTATGCAGAAATTGAGAGAGATATCGAAGAATTGAGCGACGGAAACTGAAGGCCCGCGAGCGACACAAAAACCTGATTTTTATTTTATTTTTATAAAAATAAAGGTATTCGGGCTCAGTTTTCACATACGGGGTATATTTTAGGACTTATTGGAATATTTTAATATATATTAGGGTGTCAAAATATTTCAGGAGTATTGTTATAGACTATTCGACCAGGTGACTTGTGATTTCAACACTTAATCAATTTTACAAAACTTCAAGGAATATCTGCGACCAGACGAATAGTCATCCGATCGGACGACCATCTGATCGAATGACTATCCGGACGGGAGATGTAATTCTTTGTAAGTTTCACTCAAACGAATCACCATCCGATCAAATGGCCATCCGTCCGGATGACCATCCGACCAGATGGCTGGACACATAGAAATACTTCTCACCTTTGAAAATGCTACAACGAAAACTTCAAAGTTCAAACAATACACAAACACATCCCTCCCAATGAACGACCCTCTGACCGAATAGTCATCCGTCCAGATGACCGTCCGCCCGGACGGTCATCCGATCGGATAACCCTTCGTCACTCATCCCACCGACACGCTGTATTACGCACTGTTCAATGCTTATACTGTCGTTCTATAATCAGGCTAACTCTCTAGCGCTCCCTTCAATCCAAGACTGTGTTTATTTAGTAAACACGATCTGTGAGTATACTTGATCCCTTTTTGCTTAATCCACTTTTGGGTGTTACATACGTTACCTATATCAAATCACATCGACACACAACGCAAACACTTTTTATACGCTAACCGCTTCGCATGTTATACGTGTTATTTGATGAATTCTTGTATGTTATGTTTACACAGTGATTGTTGTCTGACACCTTAGCAACGATAGTACTATAGTTTGGACTCAGCACCTGTCGTGGACAAGGGTTGTTAAGGGTATTTCTTCACGTGTCACAGTGGTGATATGTGTTGCGCATTCTACAACTCGCAGTCATGTCTGTGCATATTTCATTGTCGATAACTTACATGCTTAACATTTCTACTTGTTACATGCTGTGTATGCGTAAATCGCTTTTCACTGCTATTATACTATTAAACTTGTATGCTCACCTTTACACTATGTGTATTGACCTATTTTAACGTATATGATAGGTGTTTAGGATGCTGTGTTTTGCTGAACTCTGTGGAATCAAGCTAGGGGAGTCTAGAAACAAATTAAATAATTTATGAGTTGTCGGAACAATATTTGTCTTTGAGAAGCAATGTCTGTAATAACTGTTTTGCTTGATATGTTATGGTATGGGACATGCCGTTAAATATTTGGTAATTATGGCTGTTATGGATTCTCCTGGACAATTTTTTCGCTCAGTGCCTCACCCCGATGTTTCCACCATCGGTTGGGGTGTGACAGAATGGTATCAGAGCCATAACTATAGGGAATTAGGCAAGACTCGACCTAGTCCGGGTCGATGTCTTAGAAATGACCTAGTCTATAGTCTAAGTACCAATAGACCGTCTTATGCAAAACCAGTAGGGGTTCTGCATGAGTCTATTTTTGTTACGATCTCTTGAACTCATTCTTGCTCGAACGCCAAATACTACAGCTTCGCGCAAAGCCAGCCTTTCCTAAGACTAGAAACACACTACCGCCTTTCCTAAGGCGGACACCATACACGGTTTTCAAAGATGAACGAGTGATTAGATCGAGACTAGGTGTGAAAACCGCATACTCTTGATTAGATTGCTTGCTCGGCACACATTTTTACTATAAACACGAGAATTTGCGTTGAATCAGGAGTGAAATCCATACTTCGACGCATATCTCCCTATCTGTCTCTCATGATTCTATCACACAAATAGGAATGCAGTCGTTAATTTAGGGGTGGAACCAGAACCTCGATGACTTATTCCGCTCCCTATTTTGGTTTTATAAAACTCTCACCAAAGTTTCGATGAATTCCAATGAATCGAGTTATGTGAATAGCCGAAAGGATGCGCGCCGTTCGCCGTATGTCAGCAGCATAGTCTATTAGGTCAAAACGTGTACTCGAAGTCCTTGAGAATAGTCGAATCAATTTGGGTAGTCGATGTCTCACACCCAAACACTCCAAATTCAACCCGCACCAGCCGATTTTATGTGATTATGTGTTTCGATTCTGAGCTCGCAAACCGCTGACTCTTTGATTTTACGAGAAAATTTTATGTGTTTTACGTGGTTTATATGTTTACGTGTTTCGAATTTGGAGACTATACGCTTTTCCACTCCTCGCTTTGATAAACACGCACAACTCGCACTGCACATTTATCTTAAAACGCTAACAAATCGCATGCTATGTTACTCGCTTACACTATACTATTCACTGTGATACTCGCTATTCTTGAACGCGTTCGCGAACTTGAATGATAGGTGAATGCGTGCAATATATGTAGGTGAATACGTGTAAAATATAGTTGAAATATGTGCTTCTATGCTTTATAAGCTTATGTGCTTATGTGTTTATGTGCCTATGTGATTTATGTGTCTATGTGGTTATATGCCTATGTGTGGATGTGTTCCTGTGCTTTATATAGGGTAACGTGAGATGATACTATAGACTATACTCGATTTAAATCGCGTCTGAGTCCTATAACGATGTCTGTTGCAGACAATGACATCGTTTGGATCTCATACTTCCCGAGCCACCCGTCGCAACCACGCTGACAAACGCATCGCCTCGCTAATCGCCAAGGAAATGGCTAAGGTCATTCCGCAAATCGTCAGCGAACTAAATGAAAACGATAGCAAGTCCTCTGAGGAATCTAGGACCGACTTTCCCCACGCTACTTTTAGCTACAAGCAGTTCAAGGCCTGCTGCCCCAAAGACTTCACTGGTGAAGACGGGCCTACTGCCATCTTTCAATGGTTCGATTCGATTGAAGTCACTCTGCGCCAAAGCGGTTGTCCTGATAACCTTCGCACTGTCAACGCAACTGGTATTTTCTAGTCCAGGGCTTTGGACTGGTGGATTGCCGAAAGAAACATGCGAGGGAATGACGCAGCCTATGGGCTTACTTGGGAGGAACTGAAAGAAATCATGATGAAAGAATTATGCCCTCCCCATGAGCTTTAGAAGCTGGAGGACGAGTTTTGGAACATCAAGCAAGAGGGTGGCGACAATGCCGGTCTTACTGCGCGCTTTAAGCAGCTTAGCATCATTTGCCCTGGCCAAGTCTCAACTCCTGACATCACCATCAAGAAATACATCCGTGCTTTACCGGATTGTGTTGCTGATTTTGTGCAAGCCGCCAAGACAACCACCATCAAAGAGACTTATCTACTCACTATCGAAATCAATGACAAGTGAGTTAGGGCTGGTTACTTCAAGAACACCACCAAAAGTCTCCACCAAGTCACCGCTACCACCGCTTCTGAACCCGTCGCACCGCAAGCTTCCAAGTCTTCACGCCGGAGGCGCAAGAACAACAACAACAACAAGATCTGTGCTATCACCGCCGCTCCACTCAATGATGTACCTGCCCAACCGCAACCCCAGAACCGCCAAGTAGCTACACCCGTGACCAATGCACCTCCTGCAAAACGTGCATACACTGGTCCGCACCCTCTGTGCCCTACTTGTACTTATCATCATCCAGTTGGGATCGCATGTCGATTTTGTGTTCATTGCAACCTTTACGACCACTTCACTGCCAACTGCCATACTGATCCCCATCAAGCTTGTTGGTGCACTACATCTGTCGACTTCGTCTTGTATCGAGTCTTAGACTAGCTAGAATAGACCAGGGCACGTAAAACGAGAAAATGTGAGAGAATTAGAAGATTTCGCTTGAAAGTGTGTAATGTATTTGAGTTTTCGCTTGAAGCCTCAAGCGAAATCATCAGATCAGATTTCGCTTGAGTGATGCTGAAGCGAAATCTCAATGTCTATATATAGGAGGTTAGTGTCAAGCGAAATTAGAAGTTTAGAATTATCTGATTATATCAGATTGTTGGTGCATTTAAATTGTTAAATTTAGAAAATTTATTTCTGGGTTAAGATTGTTACAGGTGAGCCAGATTAATTCAAAGCTTATGAAAGTCAGAATCTGATTATGAAACTAAAAGTTTGCTAGCTGCTGATGCTGATGAACTTAAGGAATCAAGAGATCTGATCAAGAGAATTAGATGAGATCCAGGCAATGATCTTGTAAACAACATTTGAGTCAGGCATTGATCCTAAAGCAGATGTTGCTGAAGAACAAATGAATACCAGCAAATCGTGAAGGGGAGTCTGATAGAGCCAAGTGATTCTAGAGAAGAAGATTGAGAGAAGAGAAAGCCCAGAGACTGATCAAGACTGAAGATATAATGACATAGTGTTGTTGTGACTTGATAGTCGACTCGTCAACATCTGAGGGGGAGTCTGTTGGTGCACTACATCTGTCGACTTCGTCTTGTATCGAGTCTTAGACTAGCTAGAATAGATCAGGGCACGTAAAACGAGAAAATGTGAGAGAATTAGAAGATTTCGCTTGAAAGTGTGTAATGTATTTGAGTTTTCGCTTGAAGCCTCAAGCGAAATCATCAGATCAGATTTCGCTTGAGTGATGCTGAAGCGAAATCTCAATGTCTATATATAGGAGGTTAGTGTCAAGCGAAATTAGAAGTTGTATTTGAGTAATTCCATACCGAAGTGCTGCCGGTGTGAGAACTGATTGTATTTGTGTTCAAATATCAATACAAATCAGTGTTAAAGTGAAGATTCAGCTGTTTATAGATCAAATACTTGTTTTCCGCACCTGTATTTGATGGAATTCCTCTGAACCGACTCATTAAGGTCGCGAACCCGATCCTTACAAAGCTCAAGCTCAGGTTCAAGCTCCTGCACTGCCAGCTCCTCTTCCCGCTCTACAGGGCCAACAAGCAGCTCCTACTCCCGCTGCTCATGCAAGAGACTGCTTTGCGTGTGGTGATCCTAACCACTTTGCAAATGTCTGCCCGAACAGAGTGGTGAAATAAGAGCCACAACAGCAACCAACGCAGCAACAACATCAACAGCCGCAGGCTCAGCAGTAGCAGCAGCAACAACATCCAGCAGCCCGCGGACGAACATTGTTGCCACTGGAAGAACCGTCACTGTTAGTTCTGTTCTACGTGATTTTACTCTTGAGCTCAACAATCACGTCTTCCCCATCGACCTTATTCCGATGCAGCTTGGTAGTTTTGATATCATAGTAGGCATGGATTTTCTTCATGAAAATCATGCTGAAGTCATTTGTTTTGACAAAATGATTCGTTTCTCGCTCGCTAATGGTGATAAACTCCGTGTCTATGGCGAAGTCTCATCGAAGGATCTGAAACTCATGTCGTGCATCCAAGCGAGCAAGTATCTCCGTAAGGAATACAAGGCTTTCTTGGCACACGTCGTAGTAGCAGAAAAAGGGAAAGACATCAGTGAAGGACGTTCCCTTTGTTCGCGATTTTCCTAATGTCTTTCCTGATGATTTACCTGGTTTACCCCTGATCCGTGATATTGATTTCCGAATCGACCTTATTCCTGGAGCTAATCCTGTTGCTAAAGCTCCCTATCGCCTCGCTCCGTCTAAAATGCGCGAACTCTCAAGTCAACTCCAGGAATTGCTTGATAAAGGCTTTATTCGCCCTAGCACCTCTCCTTGGGGCTCGCCTGTCCTTTTCGTTAAAAAGAAGGACGAATCGTTCAGGATGTGCATCGATTATAGGGAATTGAATAAGCGAACTATCAAGAATCGCTATCCCCTGCCCTGAATCGATGATTTGTTTGATCAATTGCAAGGTGCTACGTGTTTCTCAAAAATCGATTTACGCCCAGGTTACCATCAATTACGAATCCAGGAGGAAGATGTACCTTAAACTGCTTTCCGAACCCGATACGGCCATTATGAATTCGTCGTAATACCCTTTGGTTTAAACAACGCACCCGCGGTTTTCATGGATTTGATGAATCGCGTGTGTAAACTCTTTCTCGACCTCTTCGTCATCGTGTTTATCGATGATATCCTTATCTATTCAAAATCGAAGGCCGAACATGCACAACATCTACGTTTGGTTCTCTAATTACTCCAAGGGAATCAACTCTATGCCAAGTTCTCCAAGTGTGAATTTTGGCTAGAGGAGGTTCAATTCCTCCGTCACATCGTAAATAGTCAAGGTATACACGTCGATCCCGTGAAGATTAAAGTCGTTAAGAGTTGGTTTACACCAAAATCACCGTCCGATGTTCATTCATTCCGCGGAGTAACAGGCTATTACCGTCAATTCATCGCTGATTTCTCGAAAATCGCCGTTCCACTTAATTCTCTTATGCATAAAGACAAGTCTTTTTTTGGAACCGAACAAGAGCGAGCCTTTCAGACCCTCAAGCATATACTCTGTAATGCTCCTATCCTCGCATTGCCCGATGGAAATGATGACTTCGTAGTCTATTGCGATACCTCTAACCTCGATCTCAGTTGTGTCCTCATACAACGAGATAAGGTTATCGCGTACGCCTCTCGTCAGCTCAAGATCCACGAGAAGAACTATACAACTCACAACCTCGAGCTTGGTGTAGTTGTTTTTTCATTGAAGATATGGCGACACTACCTTTACGGTACCATGTGTACGGTCTTCACCAACCATAAGAGCCTACAACATATCTTGAACCAGAAGGAACTGAATATGCACCAACGCTGGTGGGTAGAACTTCTCAACGATTACGACTGTGAGATTCGTCATCACCTTGGCAAATCAAATGTCGTTGCCGACGCTCTAATCTGACGAAGCTATTTGCATAGCATTCGTGATACTCGCGCCCAACACGATCGTGAAGCTTTAATTCATGACGCTCAGCACGCCTGCTTCATTGAGAACACCTTGGGAGAGGAAATGTAGAAGTGTGGTGCTGAAACTCAATTTGTCACCAAATCGAACGGTATCTATTACTATCTCGATCGCATCTGGATCCCAAGTCGCAATAACCTTTAGGAGATATTGTTGACTGAAGCCCAAAAGTCTCAGTATTCCATTCATCCCGAAATCCCTATCTATGTTTCGAAATGCCTGACTTGTTCGAAAGTCAAGGCTAAACAGCAAAGACCCTCTGGCTTACTCGTACAACCCGAAATCCCTATGTGGAAATGGGAGAGTATAGCTATGGACTTCATAACGAAACTTCCCTGCACGCTATCAGGTCACGATAGCATCTGGGTTATCGTTGATCGTCTTACTAAATCTGCTCATTTTTTGCCGATACGAGAAGACTTTAAGGTAGAACAATTAGCACGGATCTATACCGATGAAGTTTGTGTCGACACGGGAGGCCTCGTGATATCATCTCTGACCGCGACGGTCGTTTACCTCGTGTCTTTGGGAGACGTTTCAATCTGCTCTCGGTACTACCCTTAATCTAAGTACCGCTTTCCTTCCTCAAACCGACGGTCAGACTGAACGCACGATTCGCACCCTTGAAGACATGCTTCGCTTGGGTGTAATAGATTTCGGTGGTAATTGGGATTCGCATTTACCTTTAGTCGAATTCTCGTACAATAACAGTTATCATTGTTGGATCGCCGTAGGACCCTAAACAGTCAAGTTGAGTAGTTCATCATCATATACAAAGGCGGAATCAATGTAAACAATGTCAAACATCTTGTTTCCTTTCAATTTTCTCTTTATTGATCAATCCTGAGCTTTTTACACATTCAAATGAC
This sequence comes from Helianthus tuberosus, assembly GCA_030545235.1. Lineage (NCBI taxonomy): Eukaryota > Viridiplantae > Streptophyta > Magnoliopsida > Asterales > Asteraceae > Helianthus > Helianthus tuberosus. The sequence continues at coordinate 91,820,789 of CM060410.1, forward strand.
ACACGGACATCACCTCGGCTCAGAGTACAAGATCAGATTCCGCTTGAAATGAAACCAACACAACCCTATATATAGACTTGGAGATTTCGCTTGAGGATGTCACAGCCCTATTCAAGCGAAATCACATGTGTTGATTTCGCTTGAACATGTCCATGTCACTCTCAAGCGAAATTACCTTCTAACACATGTATAAACCCTAATTTCTATCCCGTTGTGCACTCGTTTATCCTATCTAAACATAAGACTCGATTAAGACAAAGTTAACAGACACTAGGTGCACCAACAATCATTCTAGCATTCAAATGGCACCATTTGAGGCATTGTATGGAAGAAAATGTCGATCGCCTATTGTATGGCACGAGATCGGAGATGCGCAAATTACCGGTCCTGAGTTACTACAAGAAACGACTGATAAGATCCTCCAGATACAAGACAATCTGTTGAAAGGTCGGAGTTGTCAAAAGAGTTATGCCGATAGACGCCGCAAGCCCCTTGAATTTGACACTGGCGATCACGTACTCCTAAAGGTTTCACCTTCGAAGGGGGTGATCTGATTCGGCAAGAAAGGAAAACTCGCGCCTCGATATGTTGGACCCTTTAAAATTCTGGAAAGAATTGGCAAAGTGGCCTACAGAATCGAACTACCGGAGGAATTTAGCAACGTTCACCCGACTTTCCATGTTTCGAACCTCAAAAAGTGTCTAGCCTAGCAGAATCTACATGTACCTCTTGAGGATCTACAAGTGGACGAAACATTACACTTCATGAAAAAGCCAGTCGAGATCATGGATCGAGAAACCAAGAAGCTCCGACGCTCACGCATTCCCATAGTAAAGGTTCGCTGGGAAGGCAAACGCGGCGCCGAGTTCACTCGGGAACTCGAAAGTGACATGAGGGCTAAGTATCCACAGTTATTCGTTATGCCTGCACCTTAATTTCGGGACAAAATTCCCTAAAGTAGGGGAGGATGTAACAACCCGAATTTTTGAAGTCAAAGTCAAAGGAATAAAAGATTGCTAATCAGATCTGTCATTTCTGACTTAACTACTGCTTGTACTCTTGAACCTCGATAAATCGATACTTTAGTTTACGCTGTTTTATTTTACGATTTGTAATATGTGAAGTAACAATGCGATAAATGCTAATCTACTTAACGCTATCTCCTCGCTATCGCATCGCAACTCGAATCGCATTTATAGATATTGTTTTACGTGTATGTGTAATTATGTGCTTTACTTGTGTGTGCTGATGTTATGTTAAAGATGTTATTCGCAAACGCAATCGCAACTCTATCACAACGCAATCTCATCGCGAACTGGAAACACAAAGTTACTTATGGTTGTTGTATATTAGTTATGTTATTTGTGTAACTATTATTTAAAACTATCGCATCGCTTACTCGCAACTCGCGAAAACGCAACACAACGCTCAACGCATGAAACAAAAGTCAGAAAACCAACTCGCAGAAGCCCTCCGATCGAAGGACCATTCGATCGAATGGACATCCGACCAGATGACCATCCGATCGGATGGCCATCCAATCGAAAGGACCTTCAACCCGTTTAACCACCGCCTTTCTCCCCTCTCACTAAATATACCCCACCTGTCACATCACTGTTCATGATGTGACATCTCCCTCTGAACCAGCGCATTCTCAAGCCTTTTTCTCTCGATTCCGCGCGATTCTTGTAAGTTTTCACTCCAAATCTTGTACTTCTATCATCTACACACACTCTCTCATCATCTTCTCCATCAAATCACAACTTTTCACCATGAAATCACTGGATTTGGGTTGTTTTAGAGTGACGTCATCACTGGTTCATATGAACACCGGAGTATGATCTCATCTCACCAAGAACAACTCAGATCTAAAGGATTTCTACAATGTTTAAACACCGATTTCACCAAAATCTAAACAGTTTCCATCTGATTTTCAACTTTTCTTCAAACATTCTTCACTTTTATTCGAAACCGATAGAATCTGAGCTCGTTCAGGCCTACTACTCATTCTCCAGTGAAGTGCCGGTCTGAGAATGGATTACTATCAAAGAGACGACCGATTCACGGGTTGAACATGAAATTCTGTCAAAAACAGTTACTGACCGAACGGGGTAATTCCTATCCGATCGGATGATTAGGACTCGATGTTGTTTCCGTTGTTTGACACGTTGTCATACCGTCTCAGTTCAACCGCAAAACTTTTCTAAACTTAACTAATTTTTACAAGTTCAAACCAGTAGTTGACCGAACGAATCGCCGTTCGATCGGATCACCATCCGATCGAACGACTATTCAACCAGGTGACATGTGATTTCAACACTTAATCAATTTTACAAAACTTCAAGGAATATCAGCTCCCAGACGAATAGTCATCCGATCGGATGACCATCCGATCGAATGACTATTTGGACAGGAGATGTAATTCTTTGTAACTTTCACTCAAACGAATCACCATCTGATCAAACGGCCATCCGTCCGGATGACCATCCGACCGGATGCCTGGACACATAGAAATACTTCTCACCTTTTAAAATGCTACAACAAAAACTTCAAAGTTCAAACAATACACAAACACATCCCTCCTAACGAACGACACTCCGATTAAATGGTCATCCGTCCGGATGACCGTCCGTCCCGACGTTCATCCGATCGGATCACCCTTCGTCACTCATCCCACCGACACGCTCTATTACACACTGTTCAACGCTTATACTGTCGTTCTGTAATCAGGCTAACTCTCTAGCACTCCCTTCAATCCAAGACTGTGCTTATTTAGTAAACACGATCTATGAGTATACTCGATCCCTTTTTGCTTAGCGCACTTTTGGGTGTTACATACGTTAACTATATCAAATCACATCGACACATAACGCAAAAACTTTTTATACGCTAACCGCTTCGCATGTTATACGTGTTATTCGATGAATGCTTGTATGTTATGTTTACACAGAGATTGTTGCCTTACACCTTAGCAACGATAGTACTATAGTTTGGACTCAGCACCTGTCATGGACAGGGGTTGTTATGGGTATTTCTTCACGTGTCACAATGGGGATATGTGTTGCGCATTCTACAACTCGCAGTCATGTCTGTGCATATTTCATTGTCGATAGCTTACATGATTCATATTTCTAAGTGTTACATGCTGGTTATGCGTAAATTGCTTTTCGCTTCTATTATACTATTAAACGTGTATGCTCACCTTTACACTATGTGTATTGACCTATTTTAACGTATGTGACAGGGGTTAGGATGCTGTGTTTTGCTGAACTCTGTGGAATCAAGCTAGAGGAGTCTAGAAACAAATTAAATAATTTATGAGTTGTCGGAACAATATTTGTCTTTGAGAAGCTATGTCTGTAATAACTGTTTTGCTTGATATGTTATGGTATGGGACATGACGTTAAAGATTTGGTAATTATGGTTGTTATGGAGTCTCCTGGACAATCTGTTTCGCTCAGTGCCTCACCCCAATGTTTCCGCCATCGGTTGGGGTGTGAGACCAAACATCCCCACGATAGAACACAATGCAGTCAGGCATTCATCACTGAACTAGAAAAAAATGAAGGGGAGATGGTGAACAAAAGTGTTGACCAACATGGAGTGTTTGATAAAACGGCATATGAGCAGCCACCATCTACAGCTTGGAAAAACCTCTTGAAAACTTTTGAAGAGGAAGAGACACCCAGTGAACCCCCAGATGAAAACGCCATCAACACATCACCACCAAAAATGTCAAACAGGTCAGATGTGCAGGAGAAAGGTGATGAGGGCAAAAATCCAGACATCACAAAGTTGATGCAAGAAAATACAGTTTTAAACCCTGAAGAGTTGCCTAGTGATGAAAAAGCTGATAAAGATGATGACGAAGATAAAAAAAAAAGACGGTGGCTGAAGAGGAGAAGAGAGATAAGAAATTGAGTAGGGCATGTTTGTCACCTTATGTAAGGAGGCAAGTGGTTATACATGAACCAAGGACAAACCCTGAAAATAACCTTTCTACATACATCTTCATTGGATATGGCGATTACAAGTATGTACACTTCTCTCAAAATAAAACACCAAACTTTCCATTCATAACGTTTACTTGAATATGCATGTAAAAACGATCAAAACGCCATGCATTATAATAGAATGAGTTTGTATAACTATAAGGACAAATGATGTTTTTTTAGGACTGAGGTGTTCAAGATGGGAGAAAAGTTTCTCATGAGGGTGATTTGTGAGAGCATGAAACCAGGATTTCAAGCACACGTCTCAATTATTCTATGTTGGGCACATATCCTGAACTATGAAGAAAGATACAAGGCTCCAGAATCACCCTCAAGGTTATTCTGCTCATAATTGCTGCTGGTAATTCTTTTGCTATATTCAATTGATAAAACTATAATAGGACATTGTTTTGTTGTTTAAAATGTGGTACTCAATATTACAGAATCGTCCGGCATACGAAAAAAACGACAAAAGCAACTTATCGATACAAAGAATTCAACAGAACCATGGAAACCGTTCTGAAAAATACACGTTTCAATGGAGACCAGAAAAATAAAACCATCAAAGATTATTAACTGGTCTTCGTGCCAATAATATGGGAAAGACATTTCAATGTTGTTTGTTTCAACATAAAACACGAAAGAGTTGATGTATTGGACAACAACGGTGTAGGGGATGACGTCAGCATCGAAGACAAGTATGCTGGATAGGTCGAAAAGTTGGTAAGTATCTTAAAAACTTTGTATATAGGAACTATGTTGACAAAACGCCAAACTAATATATGTGAAAAATTGTGAAACTGCAGCACAGTGCTTTTGCAAACTACTTGCGTATTAAAAAAAACCCAAAGCATAAGATCATGAGCAAGGCGAAGATTGTCAGATAACAGATGGATTGGAGGACAAAAGTCTAACGTGCTTGACTGTGGGATTTTCGCAATGAGGCATGTAGCAACTCGCATTTTCAAGATCTTTTATTTGTACATTATTTGTACTCGATTGATTTCACAAGATAGTTAATGTGTTTAATAAATATTGAATGAACGTATGCATTGTTATATCTTGAATGATTGTTCGGTTTTCTAATCTTGGTCACACAAATCGTATATCCCTTTATTTACACCCTTGGCCCGAACTCGAAGCCCAGACGCAATGTTACCAGGCCCAAGAGCAATCCAACGTTGGGCCCGACTCCCATTGTGATCGCATACCCACTCAAATTGGGAGTGGTTTTCTCATAATCTCCATAACACAAAATATAACAAACCCTAATATCCTTCCCTTCCCTTGATGATCGATGATAGCCATCCCCTCATTCGAAGCATTTCTATTCTCGATCTAGGCACTCTATCTCTCGGTTAGACTACTAATCACCCTTGTTAATCTGCTTGTTGTTTTGATGATAGCATGAATTTATTCTTTGTTGTTTTCTTGGTGCTTGGAATGATTGTGATGTAGGAATGATTAAGAGTTCTTTGTAAAAGTGGATTTGTAATCGAAATTAACATGGAGTGATAATACATAAAATCGATGTGGCTCGATAGTTGGCTGAGGATCATGTACGTGAGTAGGGTCCTACGGTTTGTGTGTTTTTGGATAGGTTGCATGATTGCTTAATGATATGTGTACAAGATTTGTTTTGATCTAATCTGAATAGAAACCTGTGAGTTAATGCATGTTAAGATGTATTCTCGAATGATGATTAGGACCTGTATGAATCAATAAAAACGCTTACGATTTTTGGTTCATGATTTGGGTCGCATGAGGTTAAGAAACTGCCCTAATGGTTATGCTAATCATATGATTAAATTCTGCTAATATATGGAATTATGTGAGTGATTGGTAACTAATTAGGTAATGAATTGGTAACTAATTAATTGATTGACCAAGTACACATGGAGATGTAACTGATTCTGTGAATCAAGACCAACCAAGATGATCGCACACCTGTGGTGGAGTCTCACAAGTGCAACGGGCCTGAATGGTCTTGGGCTAGAGAGTCAGCTAGTCCCACACTTGGTTGGGCAGCGGATCAGGGTTGATCGCACACCAGAGCAGGGATCGCACAAGTGAGTGTGATCGCACACTTCCTTCTAGTCGCACACCATAGCTGGGCCGCATCCAGTTGGGCCGACGCATTATTGGGCCCATTGACTCACATGTGCCATGGTCGTACACCTTGGGTCAGTCGCACAGTCCAAGGTCTTCACGTTGAATGGGCCTGTTATACCATTTGCGCCGCACATCGAGTTGACTGATATAATGAACTTTAAAGTGTTAATGTACAAACATGAATCTGTGATATAAACTTATGTGATTTGAGTGCTATGTGTTATATGATGACGTGTACTGGGTATGCAATCCATGACATACGTTATTTGAAGGAATACGAATCTGATTGTCATTGGTAATCTTGTTAGGACCTGATTGATTAACTGTGAATAACATAACAAGTGATACTATCCGAGTTATTGTAGTATCACAAACAAATAAAATGGAGTAAACATACAACTTATACTTATTTTAACCATTACAAATGAGACACAAGATTGTCCTTGACTTAACTTTTGGCTACACGAATGTACACACTATATATATATATATATATATTACAAAAACTACCATAAGTCGTACTATGAGTTGCTAATGTATGTTGTAACTATTTGAGAGACCATATCAATATATTACTCAATTTTACAATGTGTATTATTGATATGCATCAAATGCAACATATAAAATGTATCAAATACTGTATAAAATCAACCCAAGTACTAATGTTGGAAAAAGTGTGTTTCTTTGTATACTTTTGATTTTTAGGATAAAAAGAGCTTAAATATAGAAAAGGAACAAATTAACGACAAAATCCAGCGCAAGTATGAAAGATGGGAAGACAACACACTATACCAACCCTCCGAGCTTCACCCTAAGACAAAAATAGCAAATCAGAAGTCTGGCATGGGGCCGTGCCTTGTCGGCATGGGGTTGTGCCCCTTCAAGATTCCATATCAGAAGAAGACAAACAAAAGCAGATAAGAGACACGGGGCCATGTCCCTGAGGACCCATGCCGTGGTCAACTTCCAGATTTTCTTATTTGGATAGTACAACAAGTACAATTTCCATGGGGTCATGCCGTTGACACACGAGGCCGTGTAGCAGGCTGATTTGACATATCTTGTTTATTTGTTTTCTTTATTTTCTTTTGCGTATTTTAATTTATATGTCAAAACCTTTTCTCAAAGTTTGGGTCGATTAGATGTTGACAATAATCAGGTATATCTATACTACTTTATAATACATATAGGAAGGGCAAAATTGGAAAAAAAATATGTACTTAAAACACCCTTAATGCACAATGTACAACACTTTAAGCACAAAGAAACACAAACAATTTACCCTTCAACTTGGTTCATCTTCAGCCGTCCGTTTCTTTTACTTTTTCACACGGATCGCGATCTACACCGTTGATATTCAGTTCACACGGATCCAACCTTTCCATTCCCTTCTCTCTCACAACTCTCACAACTCATACATCTCACAAAACTCATCAGACCTTCTCTCTCGGCGACTCAAGAACATCATGCCAGATCTCTCACTAGATACCGTTTCATGACCAGATCCGTCCAAATCTGTGAGGATTTCACCAGATTGATGAAGGTCTGCAACCCTTGTTCTAGGAATCTTGAAAATCTTTCATCATTCAGGTCTTACATTGTTCCTAAGCATTGTCGGGTAAGAAACTATGTTCATATAACTACTTTGATGTTTCTTTAATTCTTGATTATCTCACTCATCTTTATGAACCATATCGTATTCTCCTTTCCGCCGGATGTACAGGTCGCCACCGCTAGCCTGATGTCGTTTATTTCAGAAGATAGGGGTTGTATTCTTATTTTGTCGTTGTGATTCTACCATCATTTACCTTTAACAAGGTGCAGACACTAAAAATCGGAGTCTCTGTAGGTAATATATCATTTCTACTACCCTTTTCATTAATTTCATAGTCCTTTTTGTGATTTATTTCAATATCGGCTGCATACTCGATTTCAGGTAGGCTAGGGTTTGGTAAGTGGAGATTCGAGTAGATTGAATTTGAGAAAGGTTTGATTTTAGAACACTATTTTGAGTTTTGTTTCTTGTTGTTTTAGGTATCATATGTTTTTTGAAGGCGAGAAGTTATACTGTGATATTCAAGGCCTCTCATGTTCTTCTGGTCAGTGTTTATCAAAATCTGTGTTAGAAACCGGTGAGACAACCTGTGTAGATAAGGTGTTTGATGAAATGTTTAAGTGAGTTTGTTTGGCTGATTATTGTTTTTTGTTTTGGTTTTTGGCCAGATCTGTGATTCCAAGTTGAAGTTTTTGGAAATTGGGAAACCAATCATCCACCGACGCCGTCACAATGAGCAACGAATAATCAGTTCCTCTTTCTTTCTTTCTCCGGCTTACCATTTCCGATTTCTTATTCTTATTCACTCAACTCTAATTTCCTCTTTTGCAGCGATTATCTCTTCAAACTTTTACTCATCGGAGACTCCTCCGTCGGAAAATCATGCCTTCTTCTCCGATTTGCTGTAATTATTCATACTTCATTAATCATTATCTCTCGATGTTTGTTTCTAAATTTTAAGGGTTTATTTTATTTTCTGTGCATATTCATGTTTTCAACTTCTGTATAGTTTTTGCTTTCATTTTTACCAGCCGAAGTAGTGATTATTATTATTAATTTTTTTTTTGCTTTGGATTAAATTTCTAAGTATACAACATATTCATTCTACTGATTTTATTCAACTAGGATGTTATTATATTTTAAAGGTTAATTTAATAGATTGGGTATGATAGAGGGTGTTTAAAATTATATAAATTTATCATAATTAGGGTTTATTTGATTTGTATTTGACTGCATTTTTTTCTTGAGGATCTTACCTTATGTTTTTTTTTTTTTTTACTTTCAGGATGATTCTTATGTGGATAGTTACATAAGCACAATTGGAGTTGACTTTGTGAGTTTTTTCTTTCTTGTATATGTGGCTGTGTTAGTTATATTGGGGCTTGTTGTAGTTTAGGTCTTGCTAATGTGTATTATGATGATGCAGAAAATTAGGACTGTGGAGCAGGATAGGAAGACCATCAAGCTGCAGATAGTGAGTACACATAAAACTTTTTTATTTGATAGTTTATGCAGAAGATTAATTAGACTTGTTTTATCACTCTTGTGTTGATTCAAAATGTTTTTTTTGATAAAAATGACTTTGCGGATTTCATTGTTGCTAAAAGCCACTTTGTGTTTAACCGAGGTGTGTAGCCTCGCTTCGGCTAGGCGCGCGCCCTTTGACTACTATGACTAGAGTTGTTTGAATGGATGGAAAAACTTTTATCCTTTTTTAACTTTGTTCAAATTAGTCCGAACCAGTAATATATATATGTATATGATTCATTTTGCTGTAAGTTTGAAAATTGTGATTTTAAAAATTTACTATCCACTTCTCTTCATGTGAGTTGTAAGATTAAGCTTTTTATGGTTTTTCTTGTAGTCTTTCACTTCCGGTCTTCCCACTTTCTGCATACATCATTGAGAAATTTGCATGGACCAAACGTATAGCCGACTCTGTAAGTACATGATTTTAATTGCCAAGCGATGTTCTTTCGTAAATGAATCACTGGTTCATGATATTCTGCACTTGATGTACACGTGTAGGCTGCTATCACTCTTCATATTATAATAACTACAATAGTCATTCCGTATCCGGTTTTCATGATCATGAAATTAGTGTACTATATGCTATACGTCGAAAGGCTATCAAGTTTCATATTAGCTATTGTAATGTTTCAGCATACAACTTTTTCTCTTCTGCTGTCAAACGTGTAACAGGAAGCAGAAATGTTCTGTGTTGGCAGGTTCCAGTGTGATTGAATGTGATTGAATCCGAGGAAAATATTTTGCATATGGCGAAAAATTAAGGTCATCACTTCAAACCATATTCTTTATCCGTAAATAAGTATATGCGTTCGTCAACATTAAATAGATTGTGTGGATGTATGTGTGTACAGATGTTCGTGTTTCCCATTCTAAATAAATTTTTGCACATTAGACGTATAGTCATTGCATATCTTAAGTTATTTCCTTCAAGTTTCGTTCAGGATGCTTATGTTGCTTGCCTTTTTGTAGACTCGGATTTCCATGAGTTTTCAAGTCTGGCTTTGACAAAGCTAACAGAACTGATTTTAATAACTATTTTTTTACTTTAATATCACCAAACAAACATGATGTGTAATAGTCGAAACGGGTCAGTTTGATTGTGTAATTATTTTCTAAAATTATTTATTTTTTAATAAAAAATTAGTTCATCTAATAGGATTACATACAATGAACGAGAAAAAAATAACCCGTTTCGACCCGTTTATGTCTAAAAACCATACAATGAACAAGTTTCGACACGTTTAACCCATGAACGAGAAAAAAAACCCGTTTCGACCCGTTTATGTCTAAAAACCATACAATGAATGAGTTTCGACACGTTTAACCCATGAACGAGAAAAAAAACCCGTTTCGACCCGTTTGTGTTTAAAAACTAAACAATGAACGAGTTTCGACCGTTTAGGTGAGCTTATGTCTAAAAACTATACGATGAATGATTTTCGCCCCGTTTGACCCATTAGAAGAAAAAACAACCCGAATCAGCTCATTCGTAATAATCTATAAAACATTCAACTTTACAGATCTTGAAATCCTAAGTCTACATATTTATATGACAGGTGAATACAAGGGTCTCATGGATCATGACCTGAAAGATGATGTATTCGGCTTCGGGGAGGTTGTTTTGGAGATTTTGACCAACTTTGATGTTTTTGCAGCATCTTTGAAATCCTGGGACAGCTCACTGGATCTTGTTAATGTTTTTAAGCATGAGATTAAGGACAACCAGTTAAGCTTTAGAGGCAAAAGGGTGCTTAAGGTATATTATGTTTTTTTGGTAACCCATATAACATGTTCGCTTCGTTTGCAGCTCTATGTACATGTAAATAAGTTTGATTTTTCCAAGTGATTTAACTTTTTAAACTATTATGGCAACAGGAAGTATGCATACCCGAGACAGTGGGCAATGGCTGCGGTTCAAGTAGTGATGTCTTGTTCACTTCTCTACTATGCCGTTAATGCACCAGGGGTGATATACATTGTCTCAGTTGTGATGGGATCGTGTTACGGGGCCCATTGGGCCATTGTGCCATCTGCTGTGTCAGAACTATTCGGGCTAAAGAGTTTTGGTGCGTTGTATAACTTTCTTACACTTGCTAGCCCGGCTGGTTCACTAATCTTCTCCGGTGTCATTGCTAACGCCATTTATGACTATGAAGCCAAGATTCAAAGTGCTACAAACCTTAACACGCTCACAGATGGCGAAGCACTGACGTGCTATGGAACCATATGCTACTCCATCACTTGCGGAATCTTGTCAGTTCTTTGTCTCATGGCATTTGTCTTGAGTATGATTGTCGTGTATAGGACTAAGAGAGTCTATGCAAAACTTTACGGGAATTCTTGAAGTTAGATCGCGCTCTCGGACTATACCGTGGTTGTATCATGTGTGTAAGGCTCATACATTTAAGGTTTGGTAAAGATGGAGCCATTTAGAGTATTGATTATTTGGTACACTGCTAAATTCTGTTTTTTTTTTTTTTTTTTTTTTTGGTTGTGCTGCAAATTTAGTACAGCATGCAAGTTTTATTTCTAGAATGGACAATATGTACCACTCATGCGTTTTGTGATGGATGTTATATGCGTTTTTTTTTTTTTTTTTTTTTCTGGTGCATGTTAATGTTCAATCGATGCTATCGGTGCATTTTTGCTATGGAGTTCTACTTAAGTAACTTGATAGGCTAGAAGCGACCCGTTTGGAACTGAGGGCACTAAATAACTTGGATTTAATAACTTAGGGCACTAAATAACTTGGATTTAATAACTGAGGGCGCTATATACATGACTGGAATGGGATTTGCGGCCGTGTTTTGTCGACACCGCTGCAACGCGCGGGTTCCCCACTATTAATTATACTAATAAGAAATTAGAAAATGAAAGTTATGTTATAATTAATAAACTGGCCATCCGTGTTTAGAGTTTATTTATGAGCAAATGAATGTTGATTTTATAATAAGATAATTTGGACTTCTAAAATAAATGCACCACGGTAATTATATTTGGTATAATTTTTTTTAAATATTTCCCACTTTTTTTTTTACTTCTATCTGGAAAGCAGACGTTTAAATATTAGCTTGGTTCTACCCGATTAACTCGACGCCTAATATATTTTTCATAAAAAAAGATTTGGTTAACCCAACCTCGTGCTAACTCGAAAAAAAGGACTATTTTTGTAATCTATATATAATATGCATATTTGAAGGCCAAAATTAGTGTAATCTATTTAAAAAAAAATTGGTGTAATCTATATACAGGTTAACCCAACCCCGTCCTAACTCCCATAGTGCTATATTTGTGTAATCTATTTTATAATCATATAGGCATACCAAAATGTAAGTTGATTACATCAAATGGTAAAAGTGAAAGCACTGAAAATACATTGTAAAAAATGATTAAACTTTAATCGTATCGGGTTGATGGGTTGGCGGGTTACGGGTTGGTGGGTTGAAACGAGTATTAAGAGATGATCAATAAACTAACAAAAAAACGAGTATCGTATTGCGAAGTTTGACCCTTAGAAAGAATTGCTAACAAGTGTTGTGTTTTCCGTTGCATCACGAATTTGGTTTTGGTTATGGCTCAAAACCGAACCGCCCCGTACGAATAAGAAAACTAACTTAAGTACTATACAATATATCACGAGACGACGAATAAACTAACGGTAAACAATTATACTATTGTAAATTGCCACTCCCGCCGCATCGCGCGGGTAAGTGACTAGTATATATATATATATATTACAAAAACTACCATAAGTCGTACTATGAGTTGCTAATGTATGTTGTAACTATTTGAGAGACCATATCAATATATTACTCAATTTTACAATGTGTATTATTGATATGCATCAAATGCAACATATAAAATGTATCAAATACTGTATAAAATCAACCCAAGTACTAATGTTGGAAAAAGTGTGTTTCTTTGTATACTTTTGATTTTTAGGATAAAAAGAGCTTAAATATAGAAAAGGAACAAATTAACGACAAAATCCAGCGCAAGTATGAAAGATGGGAAGACAACACACTATACCAACCCTCCGAGCTTCACCCTAAGACAAAAATAGCAAATCAGAAGTCTGGCATGGGGCCGTGCCTTGTCGGCATGGGGTTGTGCCCCTTCAAGATTCCATATCAGAAGAAGACAAACAAAAGCAGATAAGAGACACGGGGCCATGTCCCTGAGGACCCATGCCGTGGTCAACTTCCAGATTTTCTTATTTGGATAGTACAACAAGTACAATTTCCATGGGGTCATGCCGTTGACACACGAGGCCGTGTAGCAGGCTGATTTGACATATCTTGTTTATTTGTTTTCTTTATTTTCTTTTGCGTATTTTAATTTATATGTCAAAACCTTTTCTCAAAGTTTGGGTCGATTAGATGTTGACAATAATCAGGTATTAAAAGAACTTGTGTCATTGGACGACCTCGGTATCTTACCATCACTATATTACACTAACGATGGGTGCACTTGCCCTAGCGTGTTGTAGAGAGTGATAGTGTTATATCTTGTTTTATAAATATAAAGCTTGAATAAACGAGTGAGAAGTACTTAAAATATATCTAAAACTATAGTCACACCCCACCACGTCAAGTTTTTGGCTCCGTTGTCGGGGACCTAGGGATTTTAAGAAAGTTTAGAATCAACGGCCTAATCATTTTCTTTAAATTTTTTAGTTCAAATTTCTGTCTGTTTTTTTTTTCTAAAAATTTCAGTTACAATAGCTTAACACCGGGTCGTGCTGCACTAACACGGGGTCGTGCCAAATCTGCAGTAACTGAAAACTAGACAAAACATTTTCTTAGAAGACTCACACGGGGCCGTGCTTATTCAACACGTGGATGTATAAAAAAAAGTAATGTACCGATTAAATCACAGTCCCTCACACGGGGACGTGTTACTATAGCACGGGGCCATGTAAACCTTCTATTGTCATAATTTTTTTCTGTTTCCGAGAGCCGTAATCTTCTGGGTACTATCCAAACAATGGATTATAACATGGGAGATTACATCTACTACGATGATGATGATTATGAGGAACCATATTGTACCATATGTGTCACACCCTCAAAATTTCCACTTGCAGAGTATTACCGCGAGGCGTGCGACTGCCCAGGATCCAACCATTAATTATTTTGAACCGTTCACGAAATGTGTAAATTATTCCAAATGATACGAATGCTGATTTAGTTTAAGAGTTTTAAAAATGTACTTTATGTTTGCAGCGGAAATGTAAAATAAACTTATCACGGTTAGAAACCATAATTTAAACAAATGTACCAAACGTACCACTTTCCAAACCACACACACTATATCCGTTTGCAACGCCCGTCCGCAGTTGTACCTGTAGATCTGCAAAAAATGCAGTAGTGTGTCAACATAAAGATGGTGAGTTCACAATTGTTTAGTGTTGTTCCAAAAACATAAGTTTGTTAAATTACTTTGTTCTTTAGAAAACATGTCATGGGGAGCTACCTCATTGTTTTAAACTACTAGACTCGTACCATACCGACTACTGACTGTAGTTATGTTGAGTGCCTCGAGTCAATGTCTATCATCATTGACTAAGTGCCCAAGTATATTAGTCCACTCCCGCCCTCTACGGCACGGTGTGAGGCTTGTCAAACCTAATAGCGCTATTTAACTAAACCCCGTAAGCCATTGGCCCGGCGATTAGGTCGGTATAAAAAAATGAGTGGGGAGTTTAAGATAGAGTTGTTGTCTAGTATGCTTAAGGCATGTATTATAACGGTTGTCGTCCTTCACCAGGAGGACGGGTTGTACATATTCTACCCAAGGAGAATACGCAGGTTGCATCCCACCCAAGGGGGATAGTTGTTGTTTAACCCATACCCAAACCACCGGGAATCACATGCTTTTAAGAAAAGTGTGAACTCACCTTTATATTAGCTCGGCATATTAAGTTATGGAAATAAATACGCGAGGTGGAACCAGTCAATTACGTCCTAACATGATTACCAATTAAGGGTTAGTGGGTGTGCTCACGCGGAAACACTAATCCTACACTTATCTAGCACGTAGCACATTTTATCATACAATACTAAATATCATGCATACATTTATCATGACATAGCTTAGTGACAACACAAGTGTCATGAAAGACTTAAAATACTCTTTAATAAAAATTCAGCAATATAGTGCATTTTCGGACACTTTTCGGAGTGTTATCCGGAAAAGTTCATGTATAGAAAAATTCCCAAAAAATTACAGGATGTGTCAATCGAAACATCGACTATTGTGTAAAAATTTGGTGACCAAACTCCTTATTGATTTTCTGTGAAAAATCTTGCGCCAAACAGTGATCAGATTCATCGTAATCTGACCATGTTTGCCGAATTATTTATTTAAAAATCTACATTTATCCGATTGGCGAAATTAATAGTTGGAGGTTTGCACGGGCACTTAAGAGCATCTATAGTAAAATTTTCAAGTCTAAACAGTAAACACATACCAAGTTATGACACGAAACGTGAGCTGCATTTTCTGCAGAAAAACGCAGCTTTAATTACTGAAACGAAATAATTTGTTTAAAATAGCAAACGATGTCCAAAAATCATGATTCCAGCGCCATTAGAAGAGTATTTCAAAATAACACGTTATAGACTCAATAAAATCTAGATTTCGTTAATTTATGATCTTGTTACAGCCAATTGAAGTTGGCTGAAACCGTTGGATAGATTTTGTTTCAGCTTTTATCTTCCTAGTGCGAGTTCTAACGGTTCCGTTTACATGTTTAGCGAACAACGACGAAACTTAAACATCACATACAACAAGTCATAATAAAAAACTCTTATTATTTATCACCAAAACATCGAGAACTATCCAGATTTAAACCCACAAACAATACCCTAGCGACTAACCGCACCCTTAGTCGATTCAAGCATTATGCACACCTGATCCTTATCCGTATGAAACTACAAGTATCATTATAATAAGAAGGAACATGCTAATAATACCCAGAACACAGTCAAGATAGTAGAAGTTCCGTAACAAAAGCATGCATGAATCTATATAATTAAAACCTCCAAGTCAAGTCATGGTACCTAGAGGCGAAGTGAGAGCGCGAGCGAGTCTTGGGCCAACCTGCGAAGGGGATCTTGGCCTGGTTTGGCGTCGATATAGAGGAGAAGAGAGAGAGCAGGTATCGCAAATTTGTAGTTTAGGGTTTGGGATTGTTGTGTACGATGCACGTTATAATAATAATGTGTAATATACTAAAACTATGTTGGGCGGTTTGAGGATTTCTTGGATATCGGCCGAACATAATTAAATACAACAATTGTATTTGTTTGGGCTGTACTAAATAAAATGGTGGGGTTTGGGTAAACGCAAGGAACAGAAGATGAGATAGGCTCAAATTTTGGAAACAATGTTTGGAAACAATGCATGTATGCATTGACCGTCTATACATTAGTTTGTATAATTATTATTCTTATTAGTAATTTTTTTTCAACTAATAAAAATATGTAATCAATTAACTACAAAAAACGTATAATATTCAAGTTATGGTCCGGACCTCATAGGTTTTAAGTTACGCGAGTGGGTCGAATCGACAAGCGAGACATATGCTTTGGTTCAAACTGTTCGGGTCGGTTCAACACGACAAGGATTTGGTTTCGAATATTCATTTGCACACTATAATTTAGATAAGTATATAATTAATCCATCAAATAAAATAAGTTTACGATTTGATTTATAAAAGAGAAATAGATGGGTTTTTACCTCGAAGTTATGGGTTATCACATCATCCCCAAGTTGAAAGAAATTTCATCCCGAAATTTGCAAACAGTCGCTGGAGAAGCTAGTGCGGTTGAGTGTTTTCGCGGGGTGTCACATCAAGCCCCAGTTGGTTTGGAATTTCATCTCAAAATTCAGTAGCAACTTCAGCACTTGATGCATTATTTTGGACAATTGGGGATACTTGCGCATCCATTTGATCCTCCCGTTCCCAGGTAACTCTGGGCCACGACGGGAGTTCCAACGAACTCGAACTATAGGTACCTTGCTACATTTAAGAGTTTTAACTTCTCGGTCGATGATCTCCACCGGTTCTTTGACGAAACGTAGTTGGTCATCGACCGTGAGTTCCTTGAAAGGAACAATGAGAGTCTCATCTGACAGACACTTCTTCAGATTTGACATGTGGAAAACGTTGTGTACACCGCTGAGCTCTTCCGGTAGGTTCAGTCTATATGCCACTGCGCCGACTTTCTCAGTGATTTCAATGGTCCGACGTAACGCGGATTAAGCTTGCCCCGTTTACCAAAGCGAACCACACCTTTCCAAGGTGAGACTTTTAGTAGAACTCGGTCCCTGACCTGGAATTCTAGAGGTTTCCTATGCTTATCAGCGTAGCTCTTCTGATGGTCACGAGCTGCCAGACAATTTTGTCCGCTGTGTCGAGTACGAGTTCTGGGCCAGTGATTTGGTTGTCGCCAACTTTAACCCAACACAAAGGTGATTAGCATTTCCGTTCATACAACGCCTTGAACAGAGCAGCCTGAATGCTGGTATGGTAGCTATTATTGTATGAGAACTCAACCAAAGGTAGGTGCCTCTCCCAGCCGTTACCAAAATCAATAACACATGCTCGCAGCATGTCTTCAAGGGTTTGGATGGTGCATTCAGTCTGACCATCCGTTTGTGGGTGATAAGCAGTGCTCATGTCTAGACGCGAGCCAAAAGATTTGTGTATCGCTTGCCACAATTCAGATGCAAAACGCGGGTCACGGTCAGAGATGATGGAAGTTGGCACTCAGTGCCCAGCAACTACTTCCTTCAAATAGATATATACGAGCGTTAAAAACTTCTCGGTTTCCTTGATCGCTAGGAAGTGCACAGATTTAATCAGTCGATCTACAATCACCCAGATGGTGTCATTCCCTCGTTGTGATTTGGGTAAACCGGTGATGAAATCCATGGAAATTTGCTCCCATTTCCACATTGGTATCTCTGGTTGTTACAGTAATCCTGATGGTTTTTGGTATTTGATCTTGAAACTTGCATAGGTCAAGCATTTGCTAACATAGGTCGCTATGATAGATTTCATATGGGGCCACCAGTACAATGTCTTGAGATCATGGTACATCTTGTCTGAACCAGGGTGTACCGAGTAGCGAGCACTAAATACATCAATGCCCCGGACATGATAGGATAGGATAGAAGCATCTCCTAGCTTAGCCTTTAATTGCTGGACTTACGAATTCCCGAGCATCTTTCGAGTTAAAGTTGTGAGGGATTGTGTATGCGATCGAGAAAAGCGGGCTTCATGACGTTAAAAGTCATACGTTGAAAACTTAACGTGAGGTTTTTAGTGTTGTAGAAGTTCTAGGGTAAGGCGTAGGTGTCGATCGGATTCCTACTTGTTCTTGGAGTAGATTCGGATGTCATCGAAGAAAACAAGTGACAAATCTGTCAAGGCAGGGTAATTTCGAATTTCATGACTGTTAACTTGTATTGGTCGTATTGAGTTCTAAGGACAGTGGCTTGTGATATCTTCATATCTGTGGTATCTATGGCTCGTTACTCCTCGAGTAATGTTTGTAGAGAATAACTCGTCCAAGCGAGGGTTTGCGCAGAATCTCATTGGGATAAGAATCATAGAATTCGAGAAGTATATCATGAATAAATGTGAAAACATGCAAAAAGGGTAGTCGCAATCGATGCGTAAACGTTTAAGGATCGGTAACAAGGGTTTACCTGATGTCGAGGATATAGCTGGTCGTACGCATGTTGTATGAGATTTAAATAAAGAACATCGTTTGCCGATAAGAAGTGTTACGTTGATATAGTTGACATAACAAGAACTAACTAGAGAAGGAAGGTCGTTGTACGAGTTTGAGGGGTTAAGGTTCACTGAAATGTCCAACATCTTGTTTTGAGAGGGCTCATGTATGAAAGGGAAGTAGTTCACCTTGATTCATGATCTCTAAATGAGTTTGTGATTTTCCAACCAGTAAGTGACCAATCTCGGATGGACTATCTAGGTCGTGCGGATAAGTCTAAAGTAGTGCTTATTTTGTCGAGGAGTTTAAATCTGAGAATGCGAAAACATGTTTGAAAGGGTATGATCAAATCAACAAGTCACCAATTTTGAGGTTCAAGAGGTTTATCAACCGGGAGTCGAGCTTGCCGAATCCCCTAATCTAGAGAGAAAACTTATTAGGGTTTCTATATGAAGAAGTAAGGATATCATGGTATCGCGATAAAGGAATGATAAACTTGCCCAAGTTAGTAACAAAATTAAGGCATCGCCTTAAACAATAAACGTTGGTTTGTACGAAAGCTAGCGATAAGATTTACATAACCATAAATGTTATCATGGGATGACAGTTCTTTTAATAGAGTAAACGTTTAGATCATTGTGCTCATCTGTGAGTTGACTAATCCGTGTCTTCATCCTCATATATTCTCCAAACCTGTTGATTTATAAGAATGACATCACTTTGTTGAGTTGAGGTATGCGGAGGTGTAAGGTTAGGTTCGATTACGAATTAACCACAAACATGGAATTAGGAGAAACAACTTCGTGATCGATGGGAATGTGATGTGAGTGTTAGCACTTCCATGAGAAGTATGCCCTGCATACGCTTCTCGTATTCAAGACATGAAATAGGAATCTGAGGAGTGCAGACCTACTAGGACACTTCCAGACAATTGTCAAGAATCCAGATCATCAGTCGGATGAGAGAACGAGACACACCACTCGAGTTGGGAGAAGAATTGCGTGAGTAAAAAGGATATGAATAACGTTGTCGATCCTTCTAATCCTTGTTAATTGCTTCACGTCCTACTCTTGGTTTTGTGTGTGTCGTAAGCCATTTCGCATTTCGAGCACTAATGTCTATAGTTGCTTCGTATGTGGGACCAAGTTGTCGTGCTGTCGTGCCTTAACAGTTGTTCCTCTATGTGAGGACCGGTTAGTTCGGTTCTAGATTGAACAACTCAGGTCAGATCTATCACTGTAGAAGTGCGGAATCCATATACAGTGTAGAAGTAGAATAAACAACGAGTTCAACGTTTAAAGCTTCCATTCTCATTCAAGATGTGCAAAAGTACAAGGAACCAGTGAGAATTGACAAGAGCTTCGCCTCAGAGACAACACCTGAACTTCTTACAACTAAGACCCAAGTCTCCTTTTTATAGGCGGGCTAGCTGGGAGAAAGTTATCATGATCGGATGGTCATCCATCCGGATGACCCAAGTCATCCGATCGGATGGGTTTTACAAAATATATTTCCATTTTCTCCTAGATATAATATACAATACAAAACTATACAATGACACTAACAACATAAAATATAGACTAAGTACAGACAGAAGCTACAGACATAGTGAATCTACAGATTCCCCCTTGGATGTAGCTACAGTCTTCCTTCCTGTACACTCTTCATCGCGTCTTCCTATTGTGTCTGTTCTCTCTTGCCTTCGGCCTTCTCTTTTCCTTCCTTTCTTATAACATCTTTCTCCTTAAAGGTCTTCCTGTTTCATTCCACCACTTACGATACTCTGGATCACCATCTCTTGATTTGCACCACCTAGGAATCTTATTTTCTTGAGATTCGATAGGTGTTTGATCAGTATCGGGCGACCTTTCAAACTTCCTTCTTCCTAATTGAGCAGCTCTCTCTGCAATCTTCTTGAATCTTTCACTTCTTTTCTCTGCTTTTAGGAATTCTTTCAACTCTAGATCCTTGAACTTTGTTTCCCAATATCTCCTAGAGTTTATATCCTTCGCGAAGCACACATTCACAATCTTTTGATATTGTTGGGCTTGAACTTTATCAGGCTCATTTTAGACAATCTTGTTGAAGAACAAGCAGTCGATGTCTTTCTTTGAACAGTTTACTAACCACATTAGATCCAAGACATGTATACACCTGCATTCTCCAGTCTTCTCAACAAATAAAGTAATTATGGCTTCTGCTGTGCTTTGATTGTAGAGCCAGCCCTTGAAATCTTCATAGAAGTCTTGCTCCATAGCTCGAAGCGTCATGTTCTTTAAGCACCTTGGTGGTTTAATCTTCAAAGTAATATCTTTTTCGCCCGTTATAGGATCAACTTTCACAACTTGTTTTGGCTTGTGTGGCTTCGAATCAGGAAAGTTCTCTTTAGCTTGCAACTCTATTTAGTTCCACAGCTTTTGATCAGGCATTTTAACCTCTAGACCATAATAAAACTGCTTTATATTCTTTGTTTGTACCAACTCCTCTACATCCCACCATGGCAGTATCTTGATGTCAGATAAGAACTCAAAGTATAGCATTCCATGCTCTCTTCTGATTGCATAAACTTTTAAATCTTCCAAGTAGCCCCACGAGAGAATATCACCAAGTGATTTTTCAGGATGACCTATGAAATACTGCAACGGCCTTTTGAACTTTCTTTCTTTGGGCATCACTTTGAACCATCTTTTATGTTCCTCCAGAAGGTCTTCTTGTGGAACAGTCTCAGGAACCCCTTCTGTAGTGATCCTCTCTACTACTTTCCTTCTCACTTCATCTTCATTGTGAGATTGAAATAGTTCGATCAAGGTAGGAAAATCATCATCAACTCCAGAATAATGGAATGGAGTATCTTCTTCTGAAATATCAGAACCTTCTTCAATGATCATGTCACA
The DNA here is from genome assembly GCA_030545235.1 of Helianthus tuberosus. Classification (NCBI taxonomy): domain Eukaryota; kingdom Viridiplantae; phylum Streptophyta; class Magnoliopsida; order Asterales; family Asteraceae; genus Helianthus; species Helianthus tuberosus. Next base: position 91,842,618 of record CM060410.1, read on the forward strand.
CCCTGGCTTTTGCGGAAGCGTGTGTTTATTTGGTGTGACTTCTTAATACCATAGCAACAATCATAACAATGCTATATGATAAAAACACAAGATGTTCATCCATTCATTTAGTTTAAAAATACCACAACATCATTGTTTGAAAATGTCGACACTTAAAATAAGTTACAAACCATACTTGTCTACAACGTGTTCATAAGACACAACAAAAGACTTTAAATAAAACGTTGTTTAAAGACATGTAAACCATCCAGGTAAGGATTACATCTCCTAAACCTACTACCCTGGATGACATCTTTATTCAACGTAGCTAAACACATGCATACCCCGCCAGATCCGCTAATTCCCTGAAATATATGTAGTTTGAAAAATCAACAAAAAGTTGAGCGAGTTCATGTGTATGTGAGTATGTATAAACTTTTGTATTCAATGTATGTATGTATGTATGTATGTATGTATGTATGTATGTATGTATGTATGTATGTATGTATGTATGTATGTATGTATGTATGTATGTATGTATGTATGTATGTATGTATGTATGTATGTATGTATGTATGTCCCGGTATGATTGCAAACAAGGAAAAGATCACCAATGGTTTGCAAGGCCACTGATATGTGTGACAGTGTAGGAAGACTCAAACCTAGCAAAGTTGTACCGGGCTCCCGGCTGGAAGACATAGTTCACCTCTATGGGCCGCCCCGGTCTCATGGGTGTGGGCTCGCTACACCCAAATAGATCTATCACTCATGCCCCTCGGTCCTGATACGAGGATTAATGGTCCCAAGTATCTGCCTACCCTATCACATGATCTATGGTTCTTTCCTAGGCTAATCATACCATTAGTATTGTAAGTATCCCTTTGTAACATGTATTTCACCCCCGGAGTAAGTAAACAAAACAGTTTAAGGAAAAGGGGGACATAAACTCACTGTATTGCGTCTTCAGTATGTGTAGCCCAAGTCTCCTCAGGAAACACGACTACCTACAGTGTACTAACGTCTATTAGACGAACGGGCCGTGCCTTTGCTTAGTATGAAGGTTTTTGAGTTACGTTACTTTGATATTATTCCAAGTTATAACTTCTTGTTAAAACAATGATAATTATTTTAACTTAAGTTTTGTTTTTAGGGTTTTGGAATAATAGTTAGGCAACTATTTTGTATCCATACTTCTCAAGTATTTTATATGCGTATTTCCTTCCCAAGAATGGGGGTATTTATACATGTACATTTGTAGTTTCGAAAAATATATTTTAAGTCCCACTTAGGAAAATATATTTAACTTATTTGTCCAAAAATAACGTATTCCCAAAATATATGTATTTTTTCCCAAAAATAATATATTTTACTTCTTTAGCTTCCAAAATAATATTTTACCAAAAATATATGTGTAAGAGTATTTTGCGGAATATTTCGTAAGTTACGTTTTCGCGTTTGGTTTTACAATACCAAGTGGGTAACTTAAATATTTGTTCCGTGGGATTTTTTTGGTACTATTTTGGAGTTGTAATTTCCAGTTAACTTGTAAGTTATATTATTTTACCCTAAAATAATATAGCTAGTTCACAAAATATTCAAATTTTCACACAAGTGTATTAGTATAAAATATATATTCTAAATATATATTTATCCATTTTTATTTACAAAACCAACCTCCGATACTTTGTATTTTTGTAACAAAACCTATGGCGAAGTTTATTTTGATAAAAAAAGGTAAAATATATTCGTAAGCACTTGTTAGAAAAATATTTTCTAAGTGTTGGAATTTTAGAAAATTTCGCCAAAGTTTCCTTTGTAAACGGAGGTTTCTATGCTTATAAGCATATCGTTTTCTTTTCGGAAATCATTCAATCAATCAACAATAAGTTACTAAATAACATTACATTAGTCAAGTGCAAAAACAATGCACTTTACATAACAACATGAACTTGGTTTTTCATAAAAACGCGTAGTAACTTGGTGGGGTGTTTAGTGGGTTTAGTTACCCTCCAAATGGTGTTTACTTTTGTTAAAATCATACCCTCGGGGTTTTTAGATGTTCACAACCTGTGAACTTATTTTACAAAAATAATATTTTCTTGTTTTACTAGACTTACTACACTTATTTTGTTACTAAAATAGTGTAGGTTTAACAAAAGTTATAACCCTTCAAAAATCATCTTCTATTCTTGGTTTATTTAGGAAAACCATTCTCAAGACTTGGATTTACAAGATTACTAGTTTACTTGGTTTATTATTTTTCAAGAAAAATCATCCTACTTTCAAGTTCATGTCTTCTCTAGTGGATGATTATTTCATGTACACCTAATCATCCCTAACTTGTTAAGCTATGTTTTTAATCATGACTTAACAAGCTCCATATGATGACTAACCATCATATTACTAGTAATCACCAAGAAATCAACAACATAACCAAAACAACTCTATTTCATCAAGATTTCATCTTATTTCATCATCATGTTAGCTTTATGTTCAAGACTTATGTTTATGATCTTTTAGTGTTCTTATATTTTCACCAAGATATAACTATTAACCACCATAAACATGGAGTAAATGAGGATCAAAGAAGCTTACTACTAGCTTTTAAGCGAGGGAAGATCAATGGGGAAAAATGAGTGGATAAAATCACACGAGAGAGGTCCTTGATGATCCGTGAGTTCCACACTTCGTTATTCACCTTGATACACCTTGTAGTGACCTTGGAAAGCTTGAACAAAAATAAAAAAATGGTGGTGGTGACAAGAGGGGTGTTCGGCCGAAGCTTGTTTAGAGGGAGAGAGAGAGTTTTTGTTGTGATGATGAAGATGAGAGTGATGATATTTGTAATCTCTAAACTCTTTTAACCAAAGGATATTATGTCTCCATAAGTACAACCAAGATCTACATAATCCCCATGCAATATTTAGAGAAGATATGGAAGATTTAAAAATCTTGGGGTGGGCCATGCTTTGGTCCGAAAATCAGCCAAGGAGGGGGGGGGGTTAAATGTAATATTATTTGGTAAGTAGTCTAATTAGTGGAAGGTTATAGGTAAAAGTATAGTGTTATGTGTTACATGTATTATGTAATGTGTTAGTGTGCTCGGGAACCAATACTAGCTCAGAAAAAAGTGAAACAATGTGTTTAACAATATTTTGTGTTCCGGGTATTGTCCGGTTATTCGGTTAGATACCGTTCTGTTAAGGTGCTAAGTGATATCGTAAAGTGTCCTTTATGTATCTTTTAGTGACCCTTTTAATTCCCGACACTTAGGAAAGCATACAGGATCATTTTGCCATATTTTTGCAAGTGACTAGCATATTTAAAATGCTGAATTTTGTTAATAAATGCAGAATTTTGCATTTTAAGTGGGTTTTAGGCACTTTCCGGCACCTAAACTATCACCTAGTGACGCAGTTTTATGGTCCTTACTTCCCTACACTCCATACTAGTGTAGTACCTTGTCTATGGCTCATACTGGGGCTCAATATATAGTCTGTCTATGTGCTGGTATTGTCAGCATGTTTCTGAGTTATCCGCTCACTATGCTAACTGTGCTTTGTGCATCAAGTTTGTCACTAAGGGTTGTATGTAATAAATGGAGTGACCGTATGAAATGTGATGCATATGTATGTATGTGACATAAATTAGAAAGCATTTTATTCGTTAGTTGTAATTAAGCACAGTCATTAAGCACAAATTTAATATTAATTAATTGGACGGATACCTGTAATTGTGAGGGTTGTCACATTCTCCCCCTGTTAGAGTAATTTCGTCCCGAAATTTTAGTTCAGCTACTAGATGCAGGGGTCTTGGGGAATAAATGTGGGTACTTTGATTTCATGCGATCCTCCCGCTCCCACGTGAATTCTGGCCCGTGTCGTGCATTCCATCGAACTTTGACGAGTTTGACACTACTCCAGCGTGTCTTGTTAACCTTCCAATCCGTAACCTCAACGGGTTCTTCAGTAAAGTGGAGTGTGTCGTCAATGTGAACTTCGTCGGCAGGAATGACAACTGTCTCTTGAGTTGGACTCTTTTTCAGGTTAGATACATGGAATGCATCACGAACACCATTAAGTTCAGCAGGTAAATCCAACTTGTATTCAACCAAAACAATCCTCTTCAGGATTTTGAATGGACCAATGTATCGCGGATTCAACTTCCCACGCTTCCCAAAGCGTGCCACACCCTTCCAGGGGAAACCATTAATAATACCATATCTCCCACCTCAAATTCCAGAGGTTTCCTTCTTCGATCCGCATAACTCTTTTGCCGATCACGAGCCGCTTTGATGCGCTCTCTGATCTGTATAATCTTGTCAGTCATTTCCTGGACCAATTCCGGGCCAACAAGCTGTCTATCACCCGCGTCAGCCCAGCATACTGGTGATCGACACTTGCGTCCATAGAGAGCTTCGAACGGTGCGGCCTGAATGCTTGCATGGTAATTGTTATTGTATGAAAATTCAACCAATGGTAGGTGAGTGTCCCAACTTCCACCTAAATCCATTACGCAAGCTCGCAACATGTCTTCTAATGTTTGGATCGTTCGTTCGCTCTGTCCGTCTGTCTGCGGGTGAAATGTAGTACTCAGATTCAACTGAGAACCAAAAGCTTCTTGGAAGGATTGCCAAATCCTTGACCCGAACCTTCCGTCTCTATCAGAAATAATTGAGAGAGGCACTCCATGTCGTGCAACAATCTCTCTCATGTATAGTCCAGCTAGTTTACTTGTGCTGTCTTTTTCCTTGATTGCCAAAAAGTGTGCAGATTTCGTTAAATAGTCTATAATCACCCAACTTGTATCATGGCCCTTGGGCATCCTTGGCAGCTTCGTTATGAAGTCCATAGAAATCTGTTCCCATTTCCATTGGGGTATTTCAGGTTGTTGCAAGAGACCTGAAGGCTTCTGGAATTTCAACCTTTACCTTGGCGCAAGTTAAACATTTTCCAACATATATCACAACATCGCCCTTCATCCTTGGCTACCAAAAGAAATCCTTTAGATCTTGGTACATTTTATCCTCTCCTGGGTGGATCGAGTACCGTGACTTGTGAGCTTCATCAAAAATAACATCTCTCAAACCACCAAACAGAGGAACCCAAATTCGTTTCATGAAGCACAACGTTCCTTCCCAGTTTGGTACCAACTGTTTCTCCATCCCACAGAGATATTCATTCTCAATATTCATTTCCTTAAGAGCTTCTCTCTGCGCGGCATGAATGCGTAATGAGAGGTCTGTTTGAACAATCATTTCCAAAGCTCGAACCCTTATAGGCTTGATTCTCTCCTTTCGACTCAGGGCATCGGCGACCACATTCGCCTTTCCTGGGTGATACTTGATTTCGCAATCATAATCATTCAACAGCTCAACCCAGCGTCTTTGCCTCATGTTAAGCTCTTTTTGATCAAATATGTGCTGTAGGCTCTTGTGATCAGTATAGATTGTATATCGCGTGCCATATAAGTAATGTCGCCATATCTTCAAAGCAAACACCACCGCGCCTAATTCCAAATCATGCGTGGTGTAATTTTTCTCGTGGACTTTCAACTGGCGAGAAGCATATGCTATAACTTTTTGTCGCTGCATCAGCACACAGCCTAAACCTTGACGCGAAGCATCGCAATATACCGCGAAGTTGTCCGTGCCTTCGGGTAGAGATAAGATCGGTGCGTCACAAAGCTTGTTTTTCAACAACTGGAATGCTTCTTCCTATTTGTCTCCCTAATCAAACTTCTTGTCTTTTTGGGTAAGGGAGGTCAAATGTTGAGCGATTTTCAAGAAATCCTCAATGAATCTGCGGTAATAACCAGCCAAACCTAGGAACTGGCGAATCTCGGTTGGCGTCTTTGGAGTTTCCTAGTTCTTTATAGCCTCGATCTTTGTGGGATCCACATGAATTCCATCTCCGTTAACTACATGGCCAAGAAACTGGACTTCCCATAACCAGAATTCGCACTTTGAGAACTTAGCGTACAACTTCTCTTTCTTAAGCAGTTCTAGAATAGCCCTTAGATGCTGTTCGTGCTCTTCTTTCGACTTCGAGTAGTTCAAAACATTATCAATGAACACAATCAAAAACTTATCGAGGTATGGTTTACAAACTTTGTTCATCAAATCCATGAACACTGCTAGCGCGTTTGTCAACCCAAACGGTATGACCAGGAACTTGTAATGTCCATATCGAGTCCTAAAAGCAGTCTTGGGAATACTTTCCTCTTGAATTCTCAACTGGTGATAACCTGATCGAAGTTCGATCTTTAAGTAAAAACTTGAACATTGTAACTGATCGAACAGGTCATCGATCCTTGGCAAAGGATATCTATTCTTGATTGTCAACTTGTTAAGCTCCCGATAGTCGATACAGATGCGAAAACTACCATCCTTCTTTTTAACGAACAAAACTGGAGCTCCCCAAGGTGAGAAGCTTGGTCTGATAAATCCCTTGTCTAGCAACTCCTGAAGTTGCGTCGACAACTCTTGCATTTCTGACGGTGCAAGTCGATAGGGTGCCTTAGCCACAGGTGCGGTGCCTGGAACTAAGTCAATATGAAACTCGACTTGTCTTTGTGGCGGCAATCCTGGAAAGTCTTCTGGAAAGACTTCAGGATACTCCTTTATGACTGGAATATCTTCTAGCTTCGGCTCAGCTGCTTCTTTATCCATGATGTGTCCCAAGAAAGCAACACATCCCTTCTTCAAACATTTTCTAGCCTTCAAGCAACTAATGATTCTCAGGGGCATATCGCGCTTCTCTCCATATACCACAATCGTTTCTCCATCTGCCATTGGGATGCGAATGGTCTTCTCGTTAAATACAATTTCGGCTCTGTAGCTTGACAACCAATCCATCCCTACTACCACGTCGAAGCTTCCCAACTCGACTGGCAGTAGATCCAGTGTAAACTCATGTTCTCCTAGTTCTATAACGCATCCTCTGATGACTTCATTCGTTTCAACTAGCTTTCCATTAGCCAGTTCAATTGAGTACGGAGTGTCTAACTTACTAGCAGTTAACCCAAGCATTTTCTTAAATTCTAGCGATACAAAACTATAGTCGGCACCAGTATCAAATAGCACAGATGCAAAGCGTTGATTAATAGGGAAACTACCAGTGACAACATTTGGATCTTGGCGTGCTTCCCTTGCACCTATGTTGAAGACTCTGCCTTGTGCTTGGTTGAGTTTTGGGCATTCACGCTTGAAGTGGTCGATGTCTCCGTAGTTAAAACGTCCTGGTCCTCGACCATTACCATTACCACCTTGAGCATTGTTCTGGTTGCGATTCCCACTTCCAGCTTGATTCGGAAAATTACCACGGTTTCCATTTCCTCCATTATTTCCTTGTGGACGGTTCCCATTTCCATTACCTCCACGGTTGCTGTTTCCAAAACCCCTTTGGCCACCATGGCCAGTACTAACCCAACAAGTTTCTTTTGAGTGCCCAGCTCTTCCACATGCTTCACATTTCCAAGATCTGCATCGTCCCTCATGATGCAACTGACAAGCGTTACACTTGGGCAAGGTGCCCATATACCCTTTTCCTTTGGCCTTGGCCGGTGCGCTTCTCTCACCCTTCTTGTTCGAACTGCCGGTACCTTGCTTAAAGTTGGAGAATTTTCGTTTGTTTTTTCCAGAGGACTCCACATGGGTTTCCTTCTTTTTCTGATCAGCATTGGAAAACTTGTTTAGCCTGATGGCTTCTCCAGTCAGTGACACGCTCTGATCGATGGCTTCAGTAATTGTTGCCGGTTTTGACGATGTAACCATGATCATAATCTGAGGTGCCAACCCCCAGATGAAACGCTCCACGCGTTTGAATTCAGGCGTAACCATGTATGGTACCACATGGGACAGATCATGAAACCTTTGAACATACTCGGCGATTTTCAGGCCGTCCATTTTAAGATTCCAAAACTCAGTTTCTGGATCTCGGCCCTGGAGCAGTATTTCTTTCTCATGAGCTCCTTCAGCTCGTTCCACATCAATGCATATGCCGCCGCCTCCCCCAGGGTTTGTACTTGAAGGTTCCACCAGGATAAAGCACCATCAAGAAAAAGTCCTGAGATGTAAGTAACTTGTTGTTCAGGAGCACACTTGCTCATTCTCAAAGCAGAATCCGTCTTTTCGGCCCATCTGACGAAAGCAACAGCACCCCCAGTGTCGTCGAAATTTAAGGGCTTACAATCCAGAAATTGTTTGTAGGTACAGCCTGTACAGGCAATAATATTTACAGGAAGCATTAGCAATTGCACATGGAATGTCCAAATGTAATGTAATGTGTCTCAGTGACTTAAACATTACTATGTGGTGGGTTGTTGTTTCTTGAGGTACCTCCGCTGGTTTCAGCGCGGGAGGCCTCGTAATCAGCAATGGCTTGCGAAATTCTTGCTTGCAATTCTGCCTCAGTAGTAGGCAAACGTGTGTCTCGTCGTGGAGGCATCTTCTAAAAGAAGATCATATTGGTCAGGTCATCGTAAGTATAGTAAGTAAGTAATATGCGTATGTAACAACATCCATCAACCTTATAACACATAACATCCCATGTTATAATATAAAACAAATAATTCAACAATGCATGTAGTGAGAACGTTGCCATTGAGCTTTCATTTAATCATGACCACAATATAGTTTTACATGTTTCAAAGTACATCATACATCAAAATGAGATCATAGAGTTACATCACCCCAAAATACAATTCGGTCTACACAAATCATATACAAAAACGTGGTCTTCCAAAAGTCTTCATATTTGGCCCAGTTGCGACTCTCTCACCAAAACAATCTACCTGCATCAAACAAAAAATATAGCTACGCTGATGGCGGAGGAGGAGGAGGGAAGAAAAGCAAACGGCGCAAATGCACCCAATCCTCCTCGAGGGCATGGATAACACGCAGCAGGTAAGCAATCTGCTGCTCCGGAGTGAGGAAGCGGACATCAGAATCCGGGTGTAGTCCGAGAGGAGCTGGTGGTGTAGCAAATGGAGACTGGCAATGACAAGGGGGAGGACGCGGAGTCTTCTCTAGCTCTTGGACTCGTCGGCTCAACGCATCCTGCTGTAAATGCAGGGATATAAGTATGTCATCCGTGGTATATCCAACATGAAAAGGGTGGTATGGGTCCGACAAAGGCATGACATTGGGCGAAGACCACAGAAATGGCTCGCCTGAGGGTGCTGACGAAGGAAAAGCCGCGTGTGCCGCAGGTGTGAAAGGTGATGTAGTGCGAGGAAGCTAAGACATGAATGGAACAGCTGACGACATAGGCGGGACAAAAGCAGGCTGCTGTCTCGAAGATCCCTCCCCAGGAAGAGGTGGAGGAATGTCCTGGAGAAAAGTGATAGGAAGGTCGGTGCGATGGATATCTGGTACATGGGGAAAATGTGCAGAGATAGGTGCATGAGGGGGAGTGACTAGTCTAACATGTGGGGGATAACCGTCATCATCGACCCACCCATTGTGGGTGTCAGCATATCTAGGATCGATGTGGGCGGCAAACGGAGCATGGTCATCTAACACACGGACTGGATCAGGTAATATCGGTGCAATATCAGGTATCTCAGCAAAGATAGAGTCATGATCTGGCGATGGGACAGGGTCAGCTGGGGCTAGATCTAGATCAGCGGGCACAACAGGGGGCTGATCGATAGGAGCAACAGGAGCCTCTAGGGGCTGATCATCGTGCATAAGCCCAATCTCGTGATTTGGGTCGAAATCGTGAGGTGAAATAGGGGCCTCGAATGGCTGCTCATCAGGAGCATAGTCTATCTCATGCTCGGCGTCATCAGCAAGGTCAAACTCATGATCGGGGTCATCAGCAGGGTCAAAATCAGGGTCCTGATCGGATGCGGCTAACATGGCCATATTGGAATATGAGTCGGTGGGGTATCGCTGTAACCCTAGCGCATGGAGAGTAGAAGATGATACTGACTCAAAAGAGTCTGGACCAGAAGAATCAGAAGGAACCTCCATAACCGGAACCTCAATGACAGGAATAACGACATCATCATCAAGTGGCAGATCCTCAACAGGAACTACAGCAAGGGGAATGGGAGCAGGGATCTCAGCAAGAGGTAGATCCCCGACTATAATACCATCAGCGAGCTGAGCATCGTCTCGGAAATCCTGCAAAGCAAAAGGCTGGAAATCATCATCGTCCGTACTAGTGGTATCCGATGTATAGACCTCGTCCTTAGGGACAATCTCGTCGTCTGACACAATCGCCATAGGATCCAATGTGTCTGACACTCCGGTATCAGAAGATGATGTTGGACCATTTTGTGACCCTAAAAAGTCAGTCGAGAACATTCATCTTCATGTACGAAGGCGGAATCAACGTAAATGAAGTTACAACAGCTATTCCTTTCAATTTCCTCTCTATTAAAGCTTTCTGATTACAATTTGACAGAGTTTCAATCCCAAAAGCTCTCAACAGGTTCGCTCCAACATACACGAATTAATGATCAGGTTAGCTCCAAAGACCTATATATAGAGCATGTGGTTCCGCTTATATGGACAGTCCATATAAGCGAACCTACATGTTGACATATAAGCAAACCTACCTATGACCCTATAAGCGAACCCACAAACCTAATATGCACATACAAACGAAATCACTTCTAATCCTATGTACATTCAAACGAAATCACAACATTAAGACCTGATTTGACTTTTAACATCCTATGTTGTCTAACTTTGACCTAAGACTTGATAAAGACGAAGTCAACAGACATTCTGTGCACCAACAGACTCCCCCTTGGATGTTGACGAAGTCTTCAGCTCCAAGTCTTTAGTCTTGGTCTTTTCTCCAACTCTCTGTCTTCTTCATCATAAGCACTCTATCTTCACAGGTTCAGGTTCACAATCTAGCTCCATCTTCAAACTCCCCTTTGACTGTTGATCCAGACTCCCCCTTTCACAGACTCCCCCTTTCAGTATGCTGGAATCTAAGATATTGATCTGGTTCAAGCTTTGACATTTAGCTTCCGTGGGAATGATGAAGTCCAAAACCTGTGTCTCAAACATCAATCATTACAAACTATCTTTTCAACATTAAATCACAAACTCGGTTTTAGAAATCCACTCAAGTATTCAGGTCCAAGTTAATGACCCTGATCACTTGATTAATCTACCAAGTCCAATTTAATAACCTTGGTTGATCATTTGACGAATCAAACTAATTTTGAAAACAACAATTTACACATTTTCTGAAAATAACAAGTATCAAATTAATGAACTTGTTTTTGATTTTAAAAAAAAATCAAACTCCATTAAGATAAGCTCTCCTCATTCTTCAGTCCAGAATCTCCTGCATCTGCTTCAAACATCTGAGAATCTAACAATCAACTCTCCACTTTGGTTTGTCAAAAATAAAGCAGAAATAAAATCTTTTTGAATTTTATAAAGTGTTCTAAACTAAGAAATGAAATACAGAAAACTTAAATTGAAGAAAGTAAATAAAGTAAACTATTTACAAACATATTTTTGGCTAAGCGTGTTAGGGAATCATATCAGCTATCAGACAAATCACAAGTACCGTTAAGCTTCAATTACATACTCAGAATTAAACAATTCACCTCGATTGTCGAAATACTGATCCATCTTAAATTCCCACACAAATTTCAATTTACTCAGGATACGAATTATATGTCTTATGAACTTAGCTCATTCATGTGTCCCACCTCTTGAATTTACTCCCGTATCCAGAATCCCAATTATCAGTCTTACAGGTGAGTATACTACAATGATATATGTACATAAATTAGGTAATGCGAGGGCCGAGGGATCTCAGGTCGATACTTCCATATACGCAGAGAGATATCAGCTTCGACTTTACGGTATGTCCCCTTTAGAGGATCTTTTAGCTACCACAACAGCTACTATCAATTTTATTGTTTCATCGGCATGCTGAGGGTTTATGCTATGTTTCAAGCATTTGCAGAAAGTATTATCCAAATGATCATATGCGAAGCTCTCGGGTTAGATTGAAATCTTGCTGCGAGGCACGTTGGGTACATGATACCAGGACGTGAAGCAGTTAGGTACATCAAAGAACCTATCATGGAACAGTAAAACGTTTCATCAGCCCTGTCTCCAGTGAGATCTGGGTGAATCCCATGATTTGTTGCAAGTGGGGTAGCAGCTGGAGTAGAACCTGACATCCCGAATTTCTCCAAGATATCATGAACGTACTTCGATTGAAGAATGAAAATTCCCTCAGGAAGTTGTTCAACTTGTAAACCCAGAAAGAATTTCATCTCCCCCATTGATGACATTTCGAATTTTTGCTTCATCACTGATTCAAAGTCTTTGCACAGACTCTCATTTGTTGACCCAAAAATTATATCGTCCACATAAATCTGAACTATCAGAAGATGACCTTCAACCTCTTTAGTGAAGAGAGTGGCATCCACTTTTCCACGAATGAACTTGTTGGCTAGTAGATGTTGAGACAAAGTCTCGTACCAAGCTCTTGGGGCCTGGTGTAGACCATACAGCGCTTTGTCCAATAAGTAGACCTTGTTTTTGTGGATTGGGTCAGTAAAGCCCGACGGCTGACCGACATAAACCTCCTCTTTGACCTTCCCATAAAGAAACGCCGATTTTACATCTAGCTGATATACTTTGAAGTTCTTCCAAGACGCAAATGCAAGAAAGATTCTGATCGCCTCTAGTCGTGCTACAGGAGCATAGACTTCTGTAAAATCAATCCCCTCCTATTGACTAAAGCCCTGAACAACGAGTCGAGCTTTGTTCCCTATAACAACTCCTCTATCGTCTCTCTTACACTTAAATACCCATTTTGTATTAATTTTTCTGTGACCATCCGGCAAATCAACTAACTTCCACACTCCCAATTTCTCGAATTGACTAAGTTCCTCCTGCATTGCAATGACCCAAGAGTCTTCTGTAAGTGCCTCTTTATAAGATCTTGGCTCAACCTGCGATATAAAACAACTCAATGAGAATTCAGTTTGCAAAGGAGCAACTTTTGTATAAAAACATGTAAGCCCTTTATCAATCTGTCTTCGAGTGCGAACGTCTGTCTGCAATTCTCCTATGATCAACTCCTCTGGATGATATGAAATAGTTCGCGACATCACTTCACTTGGAACATCTACATTTCCCTCCAGATTAGTAACATTCTGATCTGCATCTTGTTCACCAACTTAGTTTGTTTAACTTGAAATCTGAATTTGCTCCCCCTCAGAATCTGAATCACCATGATCAAAGATTGGCATGTTTTCAGCTTCTTGATTATCATCCTGAACCGACTGATTTTCCTGAGCAACTTCATTCTGTTGGACATCATCATGTTCACCAGCATTACTCGGACCTGCTTCATCATCATTTGAAGGTTCCTGTGGTCTTCTAGAATACTCAGCTGGGAACCTTAGCTGCGACTCATATTCACACAAAATATCCAACTCATCAAAGATATCTTCATCTTCCTCTGATTCTTCTCTCATGTCAAACGAATCCCAAAGTTTGTCATAATGATAACGCCATGAATCACCTGGATTCTGCGGCGGCATAGTATAACCGCTTCTCACTTGGAACGAAGACACGTCGCATCGGATTTGCATAACCAACAAATATTCCCTCAATGCTCTCCGGACCAAACTTTCCACGAGGCTCTATAACAGTACAGGATGACCCGAACGGTTCTAGATACTTCAGATTCGGTTTGCGATTATTGATTAGCTCAAAGCATGTTTTGTTGAACTTCTTGACAGTAAGAACCCTGTTGAGCGTATAGCATGCGGCAGAAACAGCTTCAGCCCAAAAATTTATCGGTAACTTTGAATCTGCAAGCATAGTTCTAGTCGTCTCGATTAGTGTCCGGTTTTTGCGTTCTGCAACTCCATTCTGCTGCGGAGTGTACGGAGCACTAAACTCATGCAATATACCTCTTTCATCACAAAATTCTTCCATCATACTGTTCTTGAATTCAGTACCATTATCACTTCGAATTCTTTTGATACGCCTTTGGTACAAATTCTCAATCTTTCTGAACAACGCCATCAAACTATCAAACGTTTCGTCTTTCGTCTTCAAGAAAGAAACTCACGAAAATCTGGAATAATCATCCGTAACCACAAGACAGTAGAGATCCCCTGTAATACTTTTGACGTTTACAGGACCGAACAGATCCATATGTAGTCTCTCTAACGGTCTGGAAACTGAATTGACTTGCTTTGTAGGGTGTGACTTTTTCTTCTGCTTGCCTTTAACATAGCTAATACACTCCCCTTCCAGATGAAAACCTTTGATATTAACTCCAAGAACCAAATCATTGTGCACCAAGTGATTCATCTTCCTTAGGTGAATATGCCCCATCTTGCGGTGCCACAATCTCGATTCTTTCTCAGTTGCTCTGGAAACAAAACAATGTGCTTGACCTGTTGTTGTCATTGCTACACTCATGTCCAACACATATAAATCATTCACTCTAGGTGCCCGCATGATAATCCATTCTTCAGGAACAACAAATCCTGGTTTCAAGATCAAACATTCTTTGTCTGTGAAGTGAGTGGTATACATATTGTCACAGATCTGGGAGATACTAAGCAGATTATTCTCCAGCTCAGTAATGTAATTAACTCTTTCAAACGTCACAATCCCATTGGATAACGTTCCTTCACCTACAATTCTACCACCTTCATGACCAGCAAATCCCACATAACCACCATTGATATTTCTCACATCATACAGCAACACAGTCTTCCCTGTCATATGTCTTGAAGCTCCACTATCCATGATCCATCTGGATACAAGTTTTGGAAGATCCTGCACATAACAAACTTTGACTTAAACTTTAATAAAGATGCCGATTCATGCTTCGCGATCAAGGAAGCTCCGGCAATTCAAACTGTTTAGTCAAACATTGCGTCCACCCAGGCCTCATCAGCCTTAGGTGTAACCTTGACTGTTTTAACTCTCGCAACTTGAATTTTGAAGTTTTCAGCCTTAAGAGGTGGAAAATTTGCATCATAATCAATTTGAATTGAATCCTCAGAAGATTTCACCTTCTTCTCAGTTTTTGGTTTCCAAACTTGTTGAGATAATGCAACCCGTTTGTAAAATTTGTCATTTTTAGTTACCACTTTCTTTACATGTTCAATTTTCACTTTGGTATTATCATTTTTCACACTCTTTTTCTCAACAACGATTGGTGCTTTACCCTTCTCATCAACTTTCTTCTGTTGAATCTTCACAGTTTCAGTCTTAGGCTTCACATTGGTACACTTTCGTGCAATGTGACCAACTTGATTACATCTGAAACATGTTCGAGTATCAACAACTCGACTTGTGCCTTCAGACTGATATTGTGAAGCTCTTTTCTCAAAGAACTCTTCATTCGATTTTGAAAAAATCTCTTTCTCTTCATCAGCAAGTGAACTCGAACTATTCACAAACTTTTTCTTTTCAACAAACCTCTTGTTTGGACCATTTCTTCTCTGATAATTCCTATCACCCTGATAACCACCCGACCAGTTATTTCGATTGTTATTATAAAAACGTGGTGGATTAACAGATTTCTTGTAGTATGATTTATCTTTCTCAAAACTCATTTTTCTCTTTCTTTGACTCAAATTGTTCACTTCTGACAACTCAACTTCAACCAATTTAAAAACATTTGTCAACTTTTTCACATTAACATTCTCAATGGGAAACTCAGAATCCGATTACAACTTATCAGATCCAGCCATCTTGTACATCACAAGACCCGGTTCATCACTTAAGTTGTTTTTGGATTTTGATTTCTGAATGTACTTGTCCAAGAAACACCTATCTTCCTCAGTAGTGTCACTGTCCATTTTTAGCACATTTTCAACAACACCTTTTACAATATCATTTTGGACATTATCGTCATTGGAAGATGTGAACGTGACATCAATGTTCTCTGGAAGTTTAACTTCACTTTCTTCCTCAATTTCAACCAACCCTGATTGCTTTTTCGTGTAGTTATCAAGAACAGGTGGTGGAACTTGATGAAAACCCACCCCAGTTCCATCACAGTACACATCTTCACCTGCTTTGTCTTTCCCAATGGGTTTGGGAATAATGTGTTGCAAAACAAAGCTTGCGGAGCTGTAACTGTTAAGCTTCAACTGGATTCGCTCGTTTTCAATTTCAGCCTCTTGAAATTTAAGTTTCAATTTAGAGATTTCATCCAGTTGTTGGTTGATTGATTCTTCTTTTACTCTAAGAACTGCTTTTAGATGTTCATTTTCTTTAAAAGTTTTACCATTTCGATCATCACTATCTTTCATTGTGCTTTTTAGTTTTTCAAACTTTTCAGAAATCTGACGGTTTTCAAGAATTAACCTTTCATTTTCTTGTTTAATTTTGTCATGATCAATTTTATCATTTTCAATTTGTCTATTTAATTCTCTTATCCGTTCAGTTGAAGCTTTAACTGTTTTGTCACGATCAAGGATCTGATTCTCATTGCTTCTGACCTTTGCTGTCAGATCATCAATTTTCTTCCCGTTGAGATACGTGACTGTGTTACAAAATTTGCACTCTTTGTTGCAATTTTTGCAATCAGCATTTCCATCAATTTTCTTACCTGATGCATTTGTTGACACATCTGAACTGACCTGGCTTTTTGACTCAGACACGGAGTTAGAGTCTACCTCAAGTGCCTTAGCAGCCAGCACTTTGTCAGCCATTTTTCCCAAGTTCCCAGCATTCAACTCCTGCGTTGTGTCAATAACTCCAGTATCAACTTTCTTTGATTTTTCTTGCTCTTCTTTCTCCTTTCTCTTCTTTCTCTTTCTCGTCTCCAGTTCCCCACCATTTATTCTGCCAGTACTCATCCTCTTCTTTGTACTGCTGGATTATGGCTTCGATATCAAGCGTTTTGTCATCGATCGCAATATTTCCATATTCATCAAGATAACACTCCCTATCCAGATCCCATCTATTTGCGCTCCTCGCTTCCAGAAAGATACGAGATATTCTAATTATTTTGTTTTCAGCAATCATTTTTCTGTATTGATATTTTTGCTCTTCAGTTCTATCGTCTTTCCATGGAATAGGATCGTCTTTTTTCGCCATGAATGCGTAACCAACCGCATCTTCTTCTGGTAGAACCTCTTGACTCCAATCATACCCCTCATCATCGTAAATCACTGCAAGAGCTCTAGATTTCTCTCTATTGTCCTCAACCTGCTTCAATCTAGGCGGCTCGGATTTATTCTGATGATAAATTGCCTTCTTGTAGTAATCATCTCTGAAAGGGTTCTCCGACTCATCAGCATAAGCATTTCTGCATTCTCGCTTGAAGTGACCTTTCTGCTTACACTTGAAGCATGTCACCTTGGATTTATCGAACCCCAATTTGGTAGATGGACCACCAATTGTCTTTCTGCCGGTAATTTCCATGAAACGCTGTGCTCGACGAACAGCACTTGCCATAGCCCAACGAATATCGATCAGTTCCATTTCTTCAGGATCTATCTGGTCATAATCTTCTTTCGTTAAGTTTGTGTTGCCTATCTTCCCAGCTACTAACCCTTCATATGATTCCAACACCGATGCTAGGAAGATCATCTGCTGTTTCGCCGACTCCTCATCAAAATTCTGAGCATTCTTCAAGTCTATTGCAATGTTGCATTGAAAACGAATCTTTTCATCAGAATGACTTGCAGATGATGAAGATCCACTGTGATAACCACTATGACTTCCATTGCTTTGACCACTTTGACTTTCTTTGCTTGTTGTGGACACATTCTCAGCAGAAAACGCAGTCTTTGGAGAAGTTGCTTTTGGCATCATGCTCTTTGGATAATACAAATCCAAATTCTGCTGGTAAGATGAGTGATTGACTTTGTATGTCTTCTTCAGTTCCAACTCGTGACTCTCAAGTTTCTCAATCAGCAAATCTAATGTCAACTTTTCTGGTGCTTTGATGGTATTCTTCAGCATTAGCGCATAATATCTCCAATCCATCTCGTCAGGCAACGAATCGAACAATTTGTCGATAAGATCCTCTTCAGGAATTCTGATATCATGTCTTACTAATTCCAGCTTCAGATGACCAAACCTTTCTATCATTTTACAAACTGACTCGTTCTTTAAACATCCAAACAGATCAAACTCTTTTCTAAGAAGTTTCATTTTGTTTTTCTTAATTTCTTCACTACCTATACATTTTTTTCTAACTTTTCCCAAAGATCTTTTGCATTTGAATAATCGATCAAGGCAATAATGTCTTCCCGGACGGATTGAAATAGCAATGCCACACTTTTGTTCAGCTACAAATGAATCAATCTCCTCAGCTGCTCTTAAAGTTTCACCATTTTTGTTTCCATTGGCATAACCGTTTTTCAGACTTTTCCAATTGGGAAATGCGAATGCCATCAACCAATCTTCAAACTTTCTTGACCACCGACTGTATTCCTCGATAGCCATTAGCTTTGGAGGTTTATTGAAAGTTCCAAAGGCACTTTCCGATTCCCAAGCTTCCTTTTTCTTCTCTTTAGGCGGATTCACATTCACATTGCTTGACGAAGTATCATTGTTTCCGGAATCTCCAGCGAATGCGTACATGTTGCTAAACGGGTTCAAGAAAATATCATCCGTCTTGAATGTACCTTCAAAATCAGCAAATAGTTAGAAAAATTTTCGAAATTTTGACAAATAGTGACACACAAGCAAAATCAGCTTTAATATGTCTCTTTAAGCGAAATCAAGACTTGGCAAACAAGTGAAATCAGTTTTGACTAAAAAGCGAAATAGGTAAGTCTCTATGAGCGAAATCACATATGTTTGAATAAGCGAAAGTGACTAGTGTCCGTAAAAGCGAAATAGAATGTGTCTGAATAAGCGAACCAAGTTTATGTCCTTATGAGCGAAAGTGATAATGTCCGAATAAGCGGAACTACTCAATGTACGAATAAGTGGAACTATCAGGTTCAAATAAGCGGACCTAAGTGTTGTCTGTAAAAGCGAACCACAAGAGCGAACCAGACTACGATTATGTCCCTATGAGCGGACCTCTAGAGCGGATCTACAACAAACATGACCTAATAAGCGGACCTTAAAAGCGAACCTCCAATAATGACAGAAAAGCGGAACCTATTCACGAGCAGTTTTAGGTCACTTTTAAACCGATTTTAAGCCTGAACCTCTCAAGGGTTTGTTATTCGTATGTTTAACACATTATACTAAAAAATCAGACAAATTCAACCGTAGGAACTATCTCAAATCGAAAAAGTATGATAGAAAGTGAGTAGAAGTGAGAGAATTTTGTCGAATCAGCTGTAGTAGTATGAACTCCTCGTCCTGAAGCTCTGATACCACTTGTTGGACCGTTTTGTGACCCTAAAAAGTCAGTCGAGAACATTCATCGTCATGTACAAAGGCGGAATCAACGTAAATGAAGTTACAACAGCTATTCCTTTCAATTTCCTCTCTATTAAAGCTTTCTGATTACAATTTGACAGAGTTTCAATCCCAAAAGCTCTCAACAGGTTCGCTCCAACATACACGAATTAAGGATCAGGTTCGCTCCAAAGACCTATATATAGAGCATGTGGTTCCGCTTATATGGACAGTCCATATAAGCGAACCTACATGTTGACATATAAGCGAACCTACCTATGACCCTATAAGCGAACCCACAAATCTAATATGTACATACAAACGAAATCACTTATAATCCTATGTACATTCAAACGAAATCACAACATTAAGACCTAATTTGACTTTTAACATCCTATGTTGTCTAACTTTGACCTAAGACTTGATAAAGACGAAGTCAACAGACATTCTGTGCACTAACAGATGATGGCATGGTGTCTGTAACACAACCACACATATGCACGTATATCAACATGTAATCAAATAAGCATGTAGGTCACAATAATGTACACAAGTAATCATCCTAGTCTTCCCTAGACTATCCCACCCAGTCTCTCAGACTAAACTCCCTAGTCTCTCAGACCAACTCCCTGGCCTCCAAGACCAACTCCCTGGTCTCTAAGACCAACTTTCCCTGGTCTCTAAGACCAACTTCCCTAGTCTCTAAGACTAAATCCCTGGCGTCTAAGACCAACCTCCCAGTCTCTAAGACTAAATCCCTGGTCTGTAAGACCAACCTCCCAGTCTCTAAGACTAAATTCCCCCCCCCCCCAATCTCTAAGACTGATCCTCCCTCGGCCTCTAAGACTGATCCTCCCTCAGCCTCTAAGACCGATCCTCCCTCAGCCTCTAAGACGGATCCTCCCTTAGTCTCTAAGACTGAAATATAAATTTTGAAATGTGTATTGGTGCCTTTTTGTTTGTAAAAATGTTTGTTTCCTGGATCTGGACGTTTAGTGTATGCAATGTAAAAATGTTTGAAAACATTTCCGTGAGAGCCCTGATGATCATAGTCTAGACTCGAGAAAGAATCCTAGTTCGCTATGAACCTGGCTCTGATACCAAGCTGTCACACCCTGGCTTTTGCGGAAGCGTGGGTTTATTTGGTGTGACTTCTTAATACCATAGCAACATTCATAACAATGCTATATGATAAAAACACAAGATGTTCATCCATTCATTTAGTTTAAAAATACCACAACATCATTGTTTGAAAATGTCGACACTTAAAATAAGTTACAAACCATACTTGTCTACAACGTGTTCATGAGACACAACAAAAGACTTTAAATAAAACATGGTTTAAAGACATGTAACCCATCCAGGTAAGGATTACATCTCCTAAACCTACTACCCTGGATGACATCTTTATTCAACGCAGCTAAACACATGCATACCCCACCAGATCCGCTAGTTCCCTGAAATACATGTAGTTTAAAAAATCAACAAAAAGTTGAGCGAGTTCATGCGTATGTGAGTATGTATAAACCTTTGTATTCAATGTATGTATGTATGTATGTATGTCCCGGTATGATTGCAAACAAGGAAAAGATCACCAATGGTTTTCAAGGCCACTGATATGTGTGACGGTGTAGGAAGACTCAAACCTAGCAAAGTTGTACCGGGCTCTCGGCTGGAAGACATAGTTCACCTCTATGGGCCGCCCCGGCCTCATGGGTGTGGGCTCGCTACACCCAAATAGATCTATCACTCATGCCCCTCGGTCCTGATACGAGGATTAATGGTCCCAAGTATCCGCCTACCCTATCACATGATCTATGGTTCTTTCCTAGGCTAATCATACCATTAGTATTGTAAGTATCCCTTTGTAACATGTATTTCACCCCCGAAGTAAGTAAACAAAATAGTTTAAGGAAAAGGGGGACATGAACTCACTGTATTGCGTCTTCAGTATGTGTAACCCAAGTCTCCTCAGCAAACACGACTACCTACAGTGTACTAACGTCTATTAGACGAACGGGTCGTGCCTTTGCTTAGTATGAAGGTTTTTGAGTTACGTTACTTTGATATTATTCCAAGTTATAACTTCTTGTTAAAACAATGATAATTATTTTAACTTAAGTTTTGTTTTTAGGGTTTTGGAATAATAGTTAGGCAACTATTTCGTATCCATACTTCTCAAGTATTTTATATGCGTATTTCCTTCCCAAGGATGGGGGTATTTATACATGTACATTTGTAGTTTCGAAAAATATATTTTAAGTCCCACTTAGGAAAATATATTTAACTTATTTGTCCAAAAATAACGTATTCCCAAAATATATGCATTTTTCCCAAAAATAAAATATTTTACTTCTTTAGCTTCCAAAATAATATTTTACCAAAAATATATGTGTAAGAGTATTTTGCGGAATATTTCGTAAGTTACGTTTTCGCGTTTGGTTTTACAATACCAAGTGTGTAACTTAAATATTTGTTCCGTGGGATTTTTTGGGTATTATTTTGGAGTTGTAATTTCCAGTTAACTTGTAAGTTATATTATTTTACCCTAAAATAATATAGCTACTTCACAAAATATACAAATTTTCACACAAGTGTATTAGTATAAAATATATATTTATCCATTTTTATTTACAAAACCAACCTCCGATACTTTGTATTTTTGTAACAAAACCTATGACGAAGTTTATTTTGATAAACAAAGGTAAAATATATTCGTAAGCACTTGTTAGAAAAATATTTTCTAAGTGTTGGAATTTTAGAAAATTTCGCCAAAGTTTCCTTTGTAAACGGAGGTGTCCATGCTTATAAGCATATCGTTTTCTTTTCCGAAATCATTCAATCAACCAACAACAAGTTACTAAACAACATTACATTAGTCAAGTGCAAAAACAATGCACTTTACATAACAACATGAACTTGGTTTTTCATAAAAACGCGTAGTAACTTGGTGGGGGTGTTTAGTGGGTTTAGTTACCCTCCAAAGTGTGTTTACTTTTGTTAAAATCTTACTCTCGGGGTTTTAGATGTTCACAACTTGTGAACTTATTTTACAAAAATAATATTTTCTTGTTTTACTAGACTTACTACACTTATTTTGTTACTAAAATAGTGTAGGTTTAACAAAAGTCATAACCCTTCAAAAATCATCTTCTATTCTTGGTTTATTTAGGAAAACCATTCTCAAGACTTGGATTTACAAGATTACTAGTTTACTTGGTTTATTATTTTTCAAGAAAAATCATCCTACTTTCAAGTTCATGTCTTCTCTAGTGGATGATTATTTCATGTACACATAATCATCCCTAACTTGTTAAGCCATGTTTTTAATCATATCTTAACAATCTCCATATGATGACTAACCATCATATTACTAGTAATCACCAAGAAATCAACAACATAACCAAAACAACTCTATTTCATCAAGATTTCATCTTATTTCATCATCATGTTAGCTTTATGTTCAAGACTTATGTTTATGATCTTTTAGTGTTCTTATATTTTCATCAAGATATAACTATTAACCACCATAAACATGAAGTAAATGAGGATCAAAGAAGCTTACTACTAGCTTTTAAGCTAGGGAAGATCAATGGGGAAAAATGAGTGGATAAAAGCACACGAGAGAGGTCCTTGATGATCCGTGAGTTCCACACTTCCTTATTCACCTTGATACACCTTGTAGTGACCTTGGAAAGCTTGAACAAAAATAAAAAATGGTGGTGGTGACAAGAGGGGTGTTCGGCCGAAGCTTGTTTAGAGGGAGAGAGAGAGCTTTTGTTGTGATGATGAAGATGAGAGTGATGATATTTGTAATCTCTAAACTCTTTTAACCAAAGGATATTATGTCTCCATAAGTACAACCAAGATCTACATAATCCCCATGCAACATTTAGAGAAGATATGGAAGATTTAAAAATCTTGGGGTGGGCCGTGCTTTGGTCCGAAAATCAGCCAAGGGGAGGGGGGGGGGGTTAAATGTAATATTATTTGGTAAGTAGGCTAATTAGTGGAAGGTTATAGGTAAAAGTCTAGTGTTATGTGTTACATGCATTATGTAATGTGTTAGTGTGCTCGGGAACCAATACCAGCTCAGAAAAAGTGAAATAACGTGTTTAACAATATTTTGTGTTACGGGTATTGTCCGGTTGTTCGGTTAGATACCGTTCCGTTAAAGTGCTAAGTGATATCGTAAAGTGTCCTTTATGTATCTTTTAGTGACCCTTTTAATTCCCAACACTTAGGAAAGCATACCGGACCATTTTGCCATATTTTTGCAAGTGACTAGCATATTTAAAATGCTAAATTTTGTTAATAAATGCAAAATTTTGCATTTTAAGTGGGTTTTAGGCACTTTCCGGCACCTAAACTATCACCTAGTGACGCAGTTTTATGGTCCTTACTTCCATTCACTCCATACTAGTGTAGTACCTTGTCTCTGGCTCATACTGGGCCTCAATACATAGTCTGTCTATGTGCTACTATTGTCAGAATGTT
Source organism: Helianthus tuberosus (assembly GCA_030545235.1). NCBI lineage: Eukaryota > Viridiplantae > Streptophyta > Magnoliopsida > Asterales > Asteraceae > Helianthus > Helianthus tuberosus. The sequence continues at coordinate 91,866,433 of CM060410.1, forward strand.
TCTGAGTTATCCGCTCACTGTGCTAACTGTGCTTTGTGCATCAAGTTTGTCACTAAGGGTTGTATGTAATAAATGGAGTGACAGTATAAAATGTGATGCATATGTATGTATGTGACAGAAATCAGAAAGCAGTTTATTCATCAGTTGTAATTAAGCACAAATTTAATATTAATTAATTGTACGGATACCTGTAATTGTGAGGGTTGTCACAGATCACATCTTTGAAGTTATCCGCTTCATTCACGAACTTGAAAGTGTATTCTCTGTCAGGTGTTGGTGGTATCTCCTCTTCAATATCAAACTTAAACATTCCATCTTCCAATCCTAACTCCTCTAACATGGACTCTCGAGTCCTATTCTCTTCCAACTCCCCCTCAACCTCTGCATGTAAATAAATGACTTTGGGAAATGTAAGATATACCTTATCACCAGCATGTTCAGTTCCAAAAGAAGAAGCTTCGTGATGTTGATCCTCTTGTTGCGCATTCAATTCATCATTTAAGAAGTCGTGAAGAGTATTCGGACTAGAACGCTTTACAATCACCAACCCTGTAGCTCCCTGATCATCATCAACATCATTATCATCACCATCATAACATCTATCGATTTGAACAAATCTTTCAACTCCTCATCCTCTTCACATCATCCTTGTCTTCATCATCCTTCGATTCAAAATGACGCTTCTCAATGATCTTTCTCCTATCAAGCCTTATCTCTTCAGGAGTAATGTCTCTCAACTCACCATTCGGAATGATAGCAAGTGTATTATCTACATCTTCGGCTTCTTTCATTTCAACTTCATTCACATTCGAAGTATCAACGTTAGAGATATGTACCTCATCAGCTTGAGTTGGATCAGGTTGGCTTGAAGATCCAAGAATCTCTTCTGTGTCGATCACCAACCCTTTCTTCTTATCTTTCTTTGATTCGGCAGCTTCTTCAGCGAGTCTTTCCTCTCTTTCAACCCTTCTCGCTTCAACCCTTTGTATCTTAATTTCATCAAACACAGCTTGAACATTGATTCCAAGCTTATCTTCAACTACAGTGTAAAGCATGTTCAGCTGCTCATCTTTTATCACTTTGTCAGCTCGTAACGCCTCAACTTCTTTTCTTAATACCTCATTCTCGTTAGCAGTAGATGTATGCAGATTACCCTACAGTTCATGCAGTGTTTTGTTGGCATCATCAATAGTCTTGTACTAAGCATTTACCTCCTCAATTTCATCAGTCAGCTGATCAATCACTTCAACATGCTCTTCAATCTCTTTCTTCAACGCAACATTCTCTCCTTTAACAACTTCAAGCTCTACTTCAGCTTTAGATTTTGCTTTCTCCAGAACACTTACTTTCTTCGTCAAGACATTAACCTTTCCATCATTGAACATGTCATAACTATCGGAAGGTAAATCAAATGGAAAGTGTTGGGATTGAACCCTACCAGAGGAACAGATAATGAAAGCCAAAACCAGGTCACAACAGTGGATTCGAAATAAGCAGTTGATTACACTAAATCTTATCCCTTGAAAGTGATTACAACTGCTGAAGGACTTATATCCACTGCTCGCATACAACTACTGATGATTATGCCTAACCACTGATGAAACCTAGAAGACTGCTGGATACTAAGCACTGCTGGTACAAACTGCTGATGACAAAGCACTGTCCAATCAAGGACTGATCAACTTGAGGAAAGCACTGATGATTAGGAAGAGCAGTAGTTTAGTATATCATCTGATTCATGTATAGTCAGTTGTTAGGTTTAGCAGTGTTTGTATGAAGACAGTAGATACAGGTTGTTAGTTTGTTAGATGTCACTTTCATGGTGATGTCAGCTGAGATGCCTCATTGGTTTGGTTTTCTATAAATGGAGCAGTACTCTGTACTGTTACATTTGATTCGTTTTGAGAGAGTTCTTCTTCTCCTCAATTCAATCCTTTCATCTTGTGCAATCCAACCTTGGGGCATCTGGCTGAGGGGGAGCTTAGTATGTAAGCAAATCTGTAATCATTTGATTCTTATTGTAAATCTTTTGACTAAATGAATTGCATATGCTTTCTCAAAACTATTTTCTCCTTTGATTGTGTTTACAAAGTTTGTTATTCATTTCCGCTGCACTTTACATTGTTTCATATTCATTCATTGTTCAATTTACACAAACAAACACAATCATGAGGGCCAACGATCCTAACAATTGGTATCAGAGCTTGGACAGTCAAATTCGATCTAACAATCAATTTGACATAACAGTTCAGCTCAAAATTCATTGATACTAAGGTTGGTTGTATTTAGTTGAAAAACAGAATACCGAGTAAACCATGTTCAAAGTGGTGATTCAAAAATCTGTAAATCAACCAAGATGTCATATAACACACAAATTTCACACAACAAGTGATTTCATGCACAAGACACTCATGGTTTCTAGATCTGAAAACATATCTGTTGAACTATGAAGATTATTTCTTATTTTCAAAATTGATTTCAACTATTGTTATGAAATTTGTGATGTCTTCATTATAACAGATGCACAAGTATGAACCTCAGATTAACAAAACCTATGTTCTTAAAAACATTGGTGTTTTGTTAACCTAAAAAGAGGGAAATTAAAACTTTAGTCATTTGATCTTATGTGTTGAAAAACAGGTTGAGTTCCTCAAAAGGAAAAAATCAACTTTGTTAAAAATACATTAAGAAAATCAGGGGTCAACATAATCCGTAACATATGTAATGTGAGTTTAGTTGAAAAACTTATGCAAACATGACCAATTCTCTCAAAACATTACGACAAAATGATATGGGATTAAGGTTTTTCTCTCAAAGACCTCCCAGTAAGTAATTCATTACTTATAAATGGGAAGGGTAAAAAGGGAAGAAGAAATTCACAAAAACTCAGAAGTGTGTTCATCTCAAAACTTCTGAAGTCAGAAGAAAAGAGTATAAACATAAAACACTGAAGAGTCAGAATTTAGGGTAATAATGGTCATTAAGCAACTGTGTGCATTTATCTATTCACAAAAAGGTTTAGGTAAAAATGGAATTTCCGGTGATTGAACTTACAAGAGGACTAGACAAACGTTCAAAAATCATCACATGGTAACAAGATCTATAACAGGATCTTTAAAACTCATGTGTCCATGTGTTCTCATGTTTGAAATCAACTAACAAGAAAATGGTACCAAACAGTGGTCAAAATGTATTCAAAATTTCCTACCACTACTGTCAAACCACTGACCATTTTCATAAACTTGAGAATGATATGATTACGTATTTTATTGAAAATTTACCAGATCCTTTCTGATTCTGTTCTCAAAAAATCCTTTAATTTTTTTTTACAAAGGATTTTCTCGAATAACCAGGATATATTGTTCATTTTTTTAAGAATAATATATTTTGAACTTTTGCTTGTTTTATTGGCAATTGTCTCTGTTACCTGTCACGAAATATTACCTTATTTTTATTGGTATTATTGTCCTTTTAAATGGGTCAAAAGGAAATGGTGCTTATGTCAAGGTCATGTCATACTCAAGGTTATTTTAAACACTTATCAAAGGTTGATTACTAAACAGTGTCTAAACTACTGGGGCACTCATGTTTTAAATTTGGATATTAAACGAAAATGAGTTGCCTTAGTAAAAAGTTCTCATCATCCGGGGTACAAAACCACTGTCAGTAATTTGTAAGAATTTCAATAGAAAATTGACATGTGGCAAAACCTTGAATGAAAATCTCTGCAAAAAGTTGCTGAATATGAACTTTCAAGCCATTGTCCTTATTTTAACCCTAACCACTGTTTTACTCAAACGTCTGTTTCCTAATTACTATCCACTGTTGAAAGTCAACCACTGATCCTCATTTTGCTTTGCAAGCACTAATGCTCAAAATCAGTGTCTTATCCACTGATATGCTATCCACTGATAGTAAAAATCTTCCACTGTCATCACATTATTACCGTTGTAACTACTGATGCTTGATACATCAGTGGTTCTTAAAACAATTGTTCTCCATTCTTCATCCATATCATCAGAGCCGTGGTCAGTTTTTAGCCTTCAGATCATAATAACCGCTGCCACATCAGCGATCACTTTTTCCCTAAATAAAACCCTGATCAAAACCCCCCAAACAGGGTTTTACACTGTCGAATTGAATTCCAAAGTTCTCTTCTCAAAGCAGTTTCCAACTTTTCTTCCCAAATCACTCTCCGATTCTTCTTCATCAAAATGACGAAGTCAAAATCAAAATCAAAATCTAAACCAAAATCACCATCATCTTCAAAAGAGGTCGCTCAAACGGCCGAAGAAACCATTGAAATCCCATACAAATCACCGCACAACTACTTGGGTCTCCTCACAAAACCCTCAAATAACCGCACCTTCGATTCCATCATCGACACACTCTCTGAATCAAAGTACAAAACTTTGTTGACAGTAGACGCTCCCATTTATTTGCAAACCCAGAGAGAGTTCTGGAAAAATACTAAGCTTGAAAAACAAGACGGAAAAGTAGTAGCCATTAACTCCTCGATACAGGGTAAAGCGATTCAAATCACTCCGCAATCAATCTCAGAAGTCTTCAAACTCGATGATCAAAAAGGTAAAACTTCTTTTGATAAAAACGAGTTAAAAGCTGATTTTCTGAAAAGGGGATATGCAGAACAATCAAAGGTAGATACCTTACAAAAAGGTTATTTCCCGTCTGCACCTAGATTTTTATTCCACACACTTTTGTCGTGTGTTTCAAATAAAACAACAACTTTTAACGAAATACCATTGAAGATTCAATGCCTGGGCTATGCCATTTTAAATAATAAAGATTACAATTATTCCCAGGAAATCTTCAATGACTTGGTAAAGAATGTTGATAGCAAAGCATTTTTACTCTTTCCAAGGTTTCTAAGCTACTATTTTAAACAAAAATTTGAAAAAGAAAATGAAAATGTGCCAAAACAAGGTGTTTATTTTCAAATAAAAGGTTTAACACCTGAAACATTCACCAGAATGTTGGCACCAATAAAAACAAAGGCAGAGGTGTCCGAGCAGAATTTAGCAGTCACCACTTCTCCTCAGACATCTGCTACTGAGCCTACTACTCCAGGTGATCATAGGAGCACTACCCCTGCTTTGAAACCCACACCTGCCACTACTAAAAAGACCAAAAAGAAAACATCCAGAAAGCCCCCCAAACCCAAAACAAAGGCAACTCTGGAAGATGAGATCCCAGAGTTAATGCCTGTGACAACACAAATGTCACCACAAACCACTGCTGCTACTTCCTCACAGCAGTCGGTAGAAAGATCTCCACCATTGCCTAAAACTCCTCATGCATCCTCACAAAAGGATCAGGTTGTAAGCACAGGGACCCCACAATATGAAGCTCTGGATTCAATCGGATCCATCTTTCTCAGTCCTGATCCCAAGGACATGTCTTTTTCAACTCCCATACCCTCACCAATAATATTACCACAATCCATGCTACCTTTGTTTCATGCAGTTGTTATAGCTCAGACACAAACCAATTCCTCTCTATCACCTGTCACTCAGAGTATACCCCCACAAGTGACTGGGTCCGATGCTACTACTACTGCTATCCCAGCAACAACTGAGGAGGTTACACCCCCTGAGTTACAAGTAACTCTCGGTGGTAGTTCAAGTGGAGCAGCAACTACAACTGATGGATCAACAGATCTTCAGTTGGACAGTTGTTTCATTAATAAGACTCCCTTGAAGGCAATTTCTTCCATAGCACCATCGGTAACCACCAGTGAGTTGATTCTAACCACTGGTACCATCAAAGGTCTATCAAGTGTTGAAGAAAGAAGTCCCCAGTACCAAGAACAAGGGGCATCAATTGGTGATTTTTGGGATTCAGTTCCTAAGTCACACATTGATACAACCACTGCTGGTGGGGATTCAGATGATCCCATTAAAGTGGGTGATGAGTCAAAATATCAGGAATTGACGAGCAGAGTTGAAAAACTTGAAACCTCGGTTGCTGAAATAAAGGATATGGTGCAAGAGATTCTGAAAGCTTAAAAAGCACAATCACCTGCTGTTCTACCTCAAGCACCTGCTCCACCACAAGCATTTGCTGCAAATGAGCTCTGGAATATCTTTCAACCCTTACTTGAACACCAAAAACAGATGGCTGATCAGCAGCATGAAACACATGTAAAAATGCTGACAAATATGGTGGAGTCAAGATTCAAAGATACTCAAGCAGACATCAAGGCTATAAAGGCTAGCATACAAAAGACTGCCCATGGTGAAAAAGTTCCCTCCACTATCCTTTTTATGGATCCCCTTGCAGATAATGCCAAAAAGGGGGAGAATGTCAAGAAGATGAAGAAAAAGGGAATTGAAGATGGTCTGTATGTTAAACCAGAGCAAGGAAAACAGACATCTAAAACAACTGATACAACAATGGTTACAAAAACCGCTGTCAGTAGCCAAACAGCTGCCATCTCTTCAACATACACCACTCCATCGCACACCACCAAAACCATTGTCTTCACACCATCATCATCTACAATCATATCACCACCATTGCCTCCTGCCATAAAGTAGAAGACAGCAGATGTTACAACATCTGCTGTAATGACAACAGTGGTTGAGACACCGGTTGTTTCGACGACTGTTGGTCAGACACTTTACATCAGTCAAACCACTGATCCACCAATGACATTATCAGCCTCTACTACAATAAAAAGGAGAAGGGTTTTCATTCCTGATGATGAGTCACCACCACCACCACCATCACCACCATCAAAAACTACCTCACCACCTCCATCCCCTGTTCAAAAGCAGAAGACATCTACTGACACATCAGTAGTTGTAATGACAATAGATGTTGAGATACCAGTTGTTTCAACAGCTGTTAGTCAGTCATCTTCCACTGTATCCACCAGTCTCACATCTAAACCAGCAAAGCTCTACACCAGAAAAAGAAAACTTACTCAGCCAGATGAGGACCAATATGATCCCACTGCTGCAAGATATCCGTTAGAACTGGAAGCTATAAAAAATGAGATGAGGCAATTCTACACTGATGATGATCCTTCAAACAGAAGATTTTCTTCACTCGTTGGCTTCATGGTTCTAGAAGACGTGGATGAATATCTTGAGCACAAAGTAAGACAGCCTAAGATAAGAGCCAAGGTCGAATGTAAAGGTCAAGGTGATGAAGCCATTGCTGAAAGATTGGATTTTCTGCTCACAAAAGTCAAACAAATAAAAGATTTTGCACAAGAGCTGAGCAAAGAAAAGGCAGAACAACGAAAAGAGATGAGAGGAAAACTTCTTGCATACATAATGCAAGAAAAATTTTATCCTGCTGAAGAAAACCAATTTGAAGAATGGCCAATAGTGGCTTTAAAGCATGAAGCTGATAGGATTGATAGAATCAAGAATGATCCTAGAAAGAAGAAAAATGCTCCAAATTGGAGTAAATACAAAAAGCTCATCTCTGACCTAACAGCTGAGTATAAACGAAAGAAACAGGAGCTAGTGAATGCAAAAGTGGACACTGCAAATGCCATATCAAAATGGTCAAAGCAGCAAACTGATGAAGCCTATGAAAGGCTGAAGAAAAGGAAGATAACTGTTTTAGGCACTTCAAAGAAGCATGAACAAATGATGAAGCTTGAACAGCAGATATGTAACACCTGTGTCATTTCAACCATCAAACAAATGCCAAACCAATGAAATATTGTATTTCATACTTTGGACTTGTATAAATATGTGTATCTTTTGCACATATAAACTCTTGTTCGATTTCAAACTCTAAATCGCTTTCTTGAAGGTTATACGCGCACTAATGCGTAAATATAACCAGTTTAATGCAACAAACACTCCGGAATAGTGAAATAGGTTTAACATACCTTAAATAACCTTTACATAACTTAGATATAAGTTTTGGAAGGTTTGATGTGGGGAAATCAAAGTTATATCGCTTACAGGGACTAAAGTTGACAGACTGCGAAAGTATGCCAATTTGAACTGTAACAGACATTCCGGAACATGACCATAAGTTAAACATACCATAAATATCCTTTACATAGCTTAGAAATAGGCTTTGAGGGGTTCGGTGTGCTAAAATAAACTTTTGGGTCATTCAGGGACTAAAAGTGTCAAAAAGTGCACAAGTTTGCATTTTCGCGCATAACTTACGTTCTGAATACATCCTGACGTCCAAAAATTTATGTAAGCACTAAAACATTTTATTTTAGTGTTCGGCATAAGAAAAATCCATGCGTCGCATCATTTGGATCAGTTTTGCACTTTCGGGACCAGATTCGATGTATTAGCCGTTGTTTAATTCACAACCACACATTCTAACAATGCTTAGTCAGCGGATAAGGATGGAATTTAGGCACCATGACTTTGCAACACATGTATGGATGGAATTTAAACACCTAAACACCATGACTTTGCAACACATGTACGGATGGGATTAAGGCACGTTTTCCATGAAACGATCTTAACGGTTCGGGTATTCCTATAAATACCCATCCACCCCCATTGCTAAAATCACTAGAACTTTGATTTGAGAAACTCTAAGTTGAAACTATTGTTTCATACCTGAGATTTTTGAATCGAGGTTAGCATTCGGGGACCCTTCGTAAGTATTCTTTCGTTCTTTTCCTTATTTTATTGCTTTTCGAGTCAGAAAGTCAAACTTTGTTTGACTTTCAGCGTTGACCAGTAATGGTCAATGCGAAGTTCGTTTGAACTTCGCAACGTGAGTGTAATCACGTTGGTCATAGTCCCTTGGGACTATGCCCACTGATTACCACGTTGTTTAGGGTCGTAGGGTAAGCGATCTAATAAATCGCTTATACCTCGAACCCGACCCATTTGGTCGATCATTAGGATCCGACCAAACACATTAGGTGACCCTAGTATAGGGCATAACCTTTCGAGGTTATACCCTATGGTCGCAGCGTTTAAGTAGTTGTATGATAGGTAGTTTATATGCCTTAGGTAAATTACCAGAATACCCTTTTCATGTATAATTGGTAATTAAGCATATGTAACCTAAACCTTTGTCACATAACTGATTATGTAATATGTTTAGGCATATAACACTTGTCATAGGGCTAGTTAGGCGGTCCGAACGCGTTTCACGCGAACGACGCGTTAAAGTAGCATAAGCTACCTAAACGGGTCGTAATGGCTCGAAAGCACTCATGTTAGGTTTCATTTAGTATGTAGGCTTTGTTAAACCATATCACGCGAGTCTCCACACTCGTTTGGTTTACAAACCCTCATGCTATCTGATCTTCCGATCTAGGTCCGGTTAATTAACATAGTTACCTATATTAGGTGCCGTTTGATATCCGCGATCTCTAGCATTGTTTGGTTGTTACTCAAGGACTTCTGAGCAATCTCAAGTGAGTACATAGACCCCTCTTTTACTGTTTTTCCAAACTGTTTTGGGGTGGAACACATGTGCCTACTTGTTACTTTCCTGCTTTCCTGTTTTCACATCATATACTGCTATGTTCGTTAGTACATTATAGTACATGATTTCATTACATTTCATGCTATGTATTGCCATTGTGTGCATTACTTAGTACATCGTTTTACATGACATTTTGACATAGACATTTGACATAGACATTTCGACATAGACATTTTAACATGATTGACATTTGATCATGTATTTCCCACAAAACATAACTTTGATTTAAACCAAGTTTTACTTCAATACTTTGTTTTTGTGCATATGGTTTAGTTGAGACATTTCACTTGCCATACATGGATATTTGACATAGACATTTGACATGGATATTTGACATAGACAATTTTGACATGATTTACATCTTGACATGAATACGTTGACATATTATTCAATACATTTGACAATTGATTTAAACATAGACATTTTACATTGTTTGGTTTGGTTTGATTAAGTGATTAAGTAACGATGTGTGTGTAATATGATACAAGCATGGTGGATACGCCGCTGGTACTTCCTATATATAAGTGTTTGTATGGTATTACATATCGTAGCGTTATTTGAATCATTTCAGTTTGATACATATAACATTTTATACAAATAACATACTTTTCACAATACATTGTTTTACAAACAACTTATCTTATACAAACTCAGTTTACAATGGTTATTCATTTAACCATACATTATTCACTTATTTATACATATCATCTGAACTCATTGTTTTTCAAATGATTTACAAAACAAAGCAAATTACAAGGTTTATGACTAAACACTTTCTCAAACATAAGTCATGAAACCTATTTTCACAAAACCTATGTATCTCACAGGCATTTTTATGCTGACGTACCTATTTTCACATGTGTTTTTCAGGAACTGTTGCATAAGATGATCAAGATACATATAGGCAGACTTGGGCTTTAGTGACAATAAAAGATGCAAGACTAGTTAATTATGTTGTATTTTCCTAGTTTGATAAGACATTGTAACACCTTTAATCAATAAAACGAAACTTCAATTGCCATGGATTTGAAACAATTAATTCTGTTACAACACTCCCCGACGTTTCCGCCACGTTTTGTATGTTCCACGTGGTCGGGGTGTGACAGAAAAGATGGTATCAGAGCCAATGGTTATAGGAAATTAGGTTATTAGTAATGCTTTGACCTAGTCTATAACCTTTCTAGGACCCTAACGCGAGTTTACTTGCGTTTAGTCATAAAACAATACCGTCACCTATCCTTAGGCGACTACCACAACAAGAACATAAATTTCAAAACCGCTTTGAAAACTAATCATCTGTTCTAGGATGATTAATTTTTAGGTTTTGAACCCTCTATTGTAAGGTTTTGAACCCTCTGTTATATGGTTTAGAACCCCTTTGAGTTTTCAAAACTCTCGTCAAGGTTTTGGGTTTTTAATAATGTGAACACGTGCAAACTGGAAGGGTGAATGCCTGTATTCTGGGTTTTCTGTCTAGGCAAGCACTTCGTATACATCTCATCAGACGCGAGACCAGCTGTGCTTACCTGGGAATTCTTGGGATGAGTGTTCACTTATAGGAGAGCATGTCTTCGCGATACATTATTTTTGACCCGCTTACTTTGATTAGTCACTGTCTCATTTGTTTGCCTTTGGTAACAAACAAATGGTCACAATCTAAATGCCTTGTCATTTCCTTTTGACTATCTTTCGCTTGTTTCCTCCTATACCTTTTGTTATCTTCAAGATGCTTCTTCATCGCAACGACAATGTCCGAACCAGGTGCTGCAATTACCCAGCGAATAGGCGACTTACTCCAGAGGACCGTTGACTTAGCTATCACCATGACACGCCTCAGGGATGAAGCTGTATAAGGGAACTGCTCCTTGGTGCAATCAATGCCATCGTCATTATTCAAATCAAATACCATGTTACAAATGTACCCACGGTGGACGATGGAGACATTTGGTTAACATGTGTCGCTTTGCTGTTCAAAGCAAAGCAGTTGCAAACCCTGTTGCTACTTAACCTTCAAGTTCTGCTTCATATGTCGCCTTGGCATATCTAGCGCCTCAACCTCATGAACTTTCTACTTTGTGTATCGACTTAAGCACGCCTAGTGCAAGGTGTCGAAGCACCTCTCGTTACACAAATTTCAAAATCCATAAAGGATCTTTCTATCCTCATAATCAGATCCTTGTGGATGAATATCACTCAAATCGGAGCCCTTAATTGAATTATTCGTATGCCTTAATACGAACATTACCATTCAATAAGGACAAAGCCGAATTCTTATTTAGATCTTCCTATCTTCATAGTTAGATTCTAATGATTTAAGTGCCGCATGGAATCCACGGATTGGATTCCTGGTGTGCTTTAAATATCCGTGTCCAAAGATAACAAAGTAAAGATCTAGATAAACAATTTTGTGGTTATGTGACTATGTGTTTATGCATCTTGTATTTCCTTTTAAGCATTTTGTGTTTTTGTATACTCTGGATATTCGCTACCCAAATCCTCATAGAATGTTTCTTATCTTCATATGAAGGATTCATAGTAGGATATTCAAAAAGGTACTACCTTAAATCCTTAATGGATTTCTACGTTGTAGTTAAATCCCTTGGATTATAAAGTACTATTCCAAAGTTTAAGGGCAACATGTGTTGATAAGTTAAATACATCCTACGTCGATGTAGTTAAATATTCCCCGTAGGTAATTTAGTTAAAGAGATCCTACGTCGATCTAAGTTAAATAGATTGGTTCGACAATCTAGTTAAATACATTCTACGTCGGTGTAGTAGTTAAAGAGATCCTACGTCGATCTAAGTTAAATAGATTGGTTCGACAATCTAGTTAAATACATCCTACGTCGGTGTAGTAGTTAAAGAGATCCTACGTCGATCTAAGTTAAATAGATTGGTTCGACAATCTAGTTAAATACATCCTACGTCGGTGTAGTAGTTAAATACATCCTACGTCGGTGTAGTAGTTAAATACATCCTACGTCGGTGTAGTAGTTAAATACATCCTACGTCGGTGTAGTAGTTAAATATTCCTCTTGGGTAGTTTAGTTGAATAGATTGGTTCGACCATCTAGTTAAATACATCCTACGTCGATGTAGTAGTTAAATAATTCTCTTGAGTAGTTAAGTTAAATAGATTGGTTCGACAATCTAGTTAAATGTATCATGTGTTTATGTAGTTAGATAGACCCTCGTGAGGTCTAGTTCAAGAGATTATTCGTTTAATTTTTCCCCATACGCATTATGAAATAAACTGTGCGGACTGTGCAAGGAACTACGTAATTATGGAGGCCTACATAATTATGGAGTTCAGTGCATAGGAACCACAGGAAGTTTTGTCATGTGTTAAGACCAACAGTGGCAAGAGTAATGATATGGGAGAAGTCGTGGACTTTGACCAAAGTCATTTATTCTCACACTACCCAATTCTGATTTCAAGCACACACAAGTTTCCTATGATAATTCTTCACGGGAACTGTTCTCCTGTCTATAGTTCAAAACTCCATGTTTTGTTACTACAATGACTTCAATTTGAGGGTTGACATCTTTGCTAAGAATCCTAACATGGCCCAGAGTTTTACTTAAGGGCTCAATGGATTTGTCTGAAGGCAAAACCGGCACAGCTGTCTCCACAAGTTTCCTCTAAAACTAAATTTCGGGACGAAATTTCCTAAAGTAGGGGAGACTGTAACACCTGTGTCATTTCAACCATCAAACAAATTCCAAACCAATGAAATATTGTATTTCATACTTTGGACTTGTATAAATATGTGTATCTTTTGCACATATCAACTCTTGTTCGATTTCAAACTCTAAATCGCTTTCTTGAAGGTTATACGCGCACTAATGCGTAAATATAACCAGTTTAATGCAACAAACACTCCAGAATAGTGAAATAGGTTTAACATACCTTAAATAACCTTTACATAACTTAGATATAAGTTTTGGAAGGTTTGATGTGGGGAAATCAAAGTTATATCGCTTACAGGGACTAAAGTTGACAGACTGCGAAAGTATGCCAATTTGAACTGTAACAGACATTCCGGAACATGACCATAAGTTAAACATACCATAAATATCCTTTACATAGCTTAGAAATAGGCTTTGAGGGGTTCGGTGTGCTAAAATAAACTTTTGGGTCATTCAGGGACTAAAAGTGTCAAAAAGTGCACAAGTTTGCATTTTCGCGCATAACTTACGTTCTGAATACATCCTGACGTCCAAAAATTTATGTAAGCACTAAAACATTTTATTTTAGTGTTCGGCATAAGAAAAATCCATGCGTCGCATCATTTGGATCAGTTTTGCACTTTCGGGACCAGATTCGATGTATTAGCCGTTGTTTAATTCACAACCACACATTCTAACAATGCTTAGTCAGCGGATAAGGATGGAATTTAGGCACCATGACTTTGCAACACATGTATGGATGGAATTTAAACACCTAAACACCATGACTTTGCAACACATGTACGGATGGGATTAAGGCACGTTTTCCATGAAACGATCTTAACGGTTCGGGTATTCCTATAAATACCCATCCACCCCCATTGCTAAAATCACTAGAACTTTGATTTGAGAAACTCTAAGTTGAAACTATTGTTTCATACCTGAGATTTTTGAATCGAGGTTAGCATTCGGGGACCCTTCGTAAGTATTCTTTCGTTCTTTTCCTTATTTTATTGCTTTTCGAGTCAGAAAGTCAAACTTTGTTTGACTTTCAGCGTTGACCAGTAATGGTCAATGCGAAGTTCGTTTGAACTTCGCAACGTGAGTGTAATCACGTTGGTCATAGTCCCTTGGGACTATGCCCACTGATTACCACGTTGTTTAGGGTCGTAGGGTAAGCGATCTAATAAATCGCTTATACCTCGAACCCGACCCATTTGGTCGATCATTAGGATCCGACCAAACACATTAGGTGACCCTAGTATAGGGCATAACCTTTCGAGGTTATACCCTATGGTCGCAGCGTTTAAGTAGTTGTATGATAGGTAGTTTATATGCCTTAGATAAATTACCAGAATACCCTTTTCATGTATAATTGGTAATTAAGCATATGTAACCTAAACCTTTGTCACATAACTGATTATGTAATATGTTTAGGCATATAACACTTGTCATAGGGCTAGTTAGGCGGTCCGAACGCGTTTCACGCGAACGACGCGTTAAAGTTGCATAGGCTACCTAAACGGGTCGTAATGGGTCGAAAGCACTCAGGTTAGGTTTCATTTAGTATGTAGGCTTTGTTAAACCATATCACGCGAGTCTCCACACTCGTTTGGTTTACAAACCCTCATGCTATCCGATCTTCCGATCTAGGTCCGGTTAATTAACATAGTTACCTATATTAGGTGCCGTTTGATATCCGCGATCTCTAGCATTGTTTGGTTGTTACTCAAGGACTTCTGAGCAATCTCAAGTGAGTACATAGACCCCTCTTTTACTGTTTTTCCAAACTGTTTTGGGGTGGAACACATGTGCCTACTTGTTACTTTCCTGCTTTCCTATTTTCACATCATATACTGCTATGTTCGTTAGTACATTATAGTACATGATTTCATTACATTTCATGCTATGTATTGCCATTGTGTGCATTACTTAGTACATCGTTTTACATGACATTTTGACATAGACATTTGACATAGACATTTCGACATAGACATTTTAACATGATTGACATTTGATCATGTATTTCCCACAAAACATAACTTTGATTTAAACCAAGTTTTACTTCAATACTTTGTTTTTGTGCATATGGTTTAGTTGAGACATTTCACTTGCCATACATGGATATTTGACATAGACATTTGACATGGATATTTGACATAGACATTTGACATGGATATTTGACATAGACATTTGACATGGATATTTGACATAGACAATTTTGACATGATTTACATCTTGACATGAATACGTTGACATATTATTCAATACATTTGACAATTGATTTAAACATAGACATTTTACATTGTTTGGTTTGGTTTGATTAAGTGATTAAGTAACGATGTGTGTGTAATATGATACAAGCATGGTGGATACGCCGCTGGTACTTCCTATATATAAGTGTTTGTATGGTATTACATATCGTAGCGTTATTTGAATCATTTCAGTTTGATACATATAACATTTTATACAAATAACATACTTTTCACAATACATTGTTTTACAAACAACTTATCTTATACAAACTCAGTTTACAATGGTTATTCATTTAACCATACATTATTCACTTATTTATACATATCATCTGAACTCATTGTTTTTCAAATGATTTACAAAACAAAGCAAATTACAAGGTTTATGACTAAACACTTTCTCAAACATAAGTCATGAAACCTATTTTCACAAAACCTATGTATCTCACAGGCATTTTTATGCTGACGTACCTATTTTCACATGTGTTTTTCAGGAACTGTTGCATAAGATGATCAAGATACATATAGGCAGACTTGGGCTTTAGTGACAATAAAAGATGCAAGACTAGTTAATTATGTTGTATTTTCCTAGTTTGATAAGACATTGTAACACCTTTAATCAATAAAACGAAACTTCAATTGCCATGGATTTGAAACAATTAATTCTGTTACAACACTCCCCGACGTTTCCGCCACGTTTTGTATGTTCCACGTGGTCGGGGTGTGACAAGATAGAAAACCTTAAAACACTGTTCTGGTCTACTCTTGTGATAAACCAAGAAGAAGGAGAACAGCTGACCAGTGAAGAGGTAAAAGAAAAGGAAGTTGAGTACTTCAAAGAAACCATCATGAAAATGGGTCTAAAAGAAGAGAACTCGGAAAAACTTCAAAACCTTTTTAAGAAGGTGTTAACTAAACGTGCATCACCATCTATTTCAGAAGTTTCAGACATTGAGCCAGATCAACAAAAGAGACAGGAGCAGATAGAAAAGGAAACTGCAGAAGACATAGCTGCAGCAAACAATGTTATTGAAATGGCCTTCAAAAGAATGTCTGAAAGTCTGCAAGTTTTCAAAAGGCCAACATCTCCCAACTCATCGATAAATAAATCTCTCCCAAGAAACCCATTGGGTTTAAAAGTACTAAAGTGGATGTCTGATCAAAAGACCCACGTATTGACCCTGGTCAGATCCAATGGCGAAGTGAAGTACATATCAAGGTAAGAAGCACTAGGCCTTAGTGTTGAAGATTTGCAGGATATCCTTGAACTTGCACTGTGCCGGGATGAAGATGACACAAGTTCCAAAGAATTTGAAGAAGAATTTAAAAGAAAAGCAAGGGAACTTCTGATGAGGAATAAAGATCCAGAATAATGAAAGGTTTTGCCATTATCTGTTCCAGGGGGAGATTGTTGGGATTGAACCCTACCAGAGGAACAGATAATGAAAGCCAAAACCAGGTCACAACAGTGGATTCGAAATAAGCACTTGATTACACTAAGTCTTCTCCCTTGAAAGTGATTACAACTGCTGAAGGACTTATATCCACTGCCCGCATACAACTACTGATGATTATGCCTAACCACTGATGAAGCCTAGAAGACTACTGGATACTAAGCACTGCTGGTACAAACTGCTGATGACAAAGCACTGCCCAATCAAGGACTGATCAACCTTGAGGAAAGCACTGATGATTAGGAAGAGAAGTAGTTTAGTATATCATCTAATTCATGTATAGTCAGTTGTTAGGTTTAGCAGTGTTTGTATGAAGACAGTAGATACAGGTTGTTAGTTTGTTAGATGTCACTTTCATGGTGACGTCAGCTGAGATGCCTCAGTGGTTTGGTTTGTCTATAAATGGAGCAGTACTCTGTACTGTTACATTTGATTCGTTTTGAGAGAATTCTTCTCCTTAATTCAATCCTTTCATCTTGTGCAATCCAACCTTGGGGCATCTGGCTGAGGGGGAGCTTAGTATGTAAGCATATCTGTAATCATTTGATTCTTATTGTAAATCTTTTGACTAAATGAATTGCAAATGCTTTCTCAAAACTATTTTCTCCTTTGATTGTGTTTACAAAGTTTGTTATTCATTTCCGCTGCACTTTACATTGTTTCATATTCATTCATTGTTCAATTTACACAAACAAACACAATCATGAGGGCCAACGATCCTAACAGAAAGTCACCAGGAATCTTTGGAAAACCATGACTCGAGCTTTGTGACGTTGTAGGCTTCTTTGTTGCAAATGTAGGTTCTTTAACTTTCTTTGTTTGTTGCTCTGGAGTCTTCTCGCGATCATCATGAATATGAATAGTTGGATTGATAGGTGTTGGTGGAGGTGTAGATTGTTAACCCCAATAAATTCTACTTCAACATCTTCATCTCTAACATCAACTTTCTCAACTCTTCATACTCAGGGCTTTCTGGAACTTTAGATTCATGCTGAGGAATACACGTTATGTCTTTCCTAGCTCTAACACTTCTTGGAACAACTCCAATTGGATAAGCTTTCCTTTTCTTTATACCCATACTCTTCTTTTCTTTCGGAGTTGGCTCATAAGTAGCATCTTCTTCGTTAGACGCTTTCTTTTTCTTTGGAGTTCTTTTGAACTTCTGCTTGCCACTCACGTAGGATGTCGGTGCAATCATTGTTGGATCTATGTCATCACTCTCAGTCTCACTAGAATCTGTATGAACTAGACCTTCAACAAATGTCTTTTCCACATTCTCACCCCCTTCTTCAACATTTTCAGTTGTCTTTTCTGTTTCTTTCTCAACATTAGCCCCTTGAGCACCTTCAGCAGTTGATCGCTTTAGGTACTCAGCAAATGACATATTCAAGAGATCTGCACCTTCTTTGATCAATTTTGTCGGTGGAATAACAAGCTCATCTACCAGTCTTGGTGGCGACTTCTTTTTCTCTGTTTCTGCAACAAAAATATTAACACTGTTAGTATAATATTCAAAAGAATGATCTACCAACCTTTCTAATGATTCCTGCTTCTCAAGTTTACCCTTGATTACAACTTTCGGTGAGATCTTAGGAGTCCTCTTTCTCTTTTTCTCGTCCTTCGCAAACCAAAATCTCAACTTCTTTTCAACCATCGGCTCTAATCTTTCTGTCTCATTATCTGAGTTGCTTTCAGCATGCCTCCAATGATCATCTTCAGGTGCCACATAGTCTGCCTTCTTTATCTTTCCAAAGTTAGGCCTATACCTTGGTTTTTTCTCTGGCTTCACTCCTTTATACTAATCCAATCTCTTTAGTGTTTCACTATCCATATGATGCAGATGAAGTTCATCCTTTGGATATTTCGGTAAGTTTGGAATCTGGTCATCCAACAACATCTGTACGAACCTAGGGCACATGATATAATTTTCACCTTTTAAGTTATCTATCATCTTATTGAAAATGACTTGCGAGATATTATACGGCCTGTTGAGCACTAAGCAAGCTATGATGTTTATAATGTAGTCAGAAGTCTCATCATATGCACCCTTTCTGTGTGATAGTGCATGAATCACACAGTGCACTAAGAATTTGTATGGTCTACAAAACTTCTACTTTATGTACCCTTTGTCATTTATAAAGCCTGTGTATCCCATTTGTAGCCAAAACCCCTTGCACAATCTTTCCGGGATTATAATTGGATCATCGTCCTTATCTTGAAGATCTAACACTCTCCTTATATCATCCACTATAATCTTTACAGGCACATCAATGTCCTTTTTCTTAGCATCCTTGGTTTTAACGCCAGAATAAATCGCCTCATCTTTCTCATCATATCGTGCAGCACTCCAAAAAGTTCTAACATGCGATTCGTAGCACCTGTGCTTCTCCGTCAAAGCTTTACAAATTCGGCTCTCTTTCATAAATGGAACAACTTTCTTGAATGGCTTGATGTTCAGATAATCCTCTTCTAGAATGCAATAAATATTGTGTTTCGGATGAAAGTCAGAAGCTATTGCCTACAAGAATATCATTTTCAGAATATGCATGTAATTCAAGACATAAAGTACAAAGTGAAAAATTTCAAAATTTTGAAAAATTTTCTAACAATTTTCACTCTATACAGTAGTGAGGTGACGAATGGCCATCCGACCGGATTGTTATCCGATCGGATGAGCTTGTTCTAATATGCTCCATGATTCAAAAGAAAGTCTTGTGGCTCGGTTGGTCATCCGATCGGATTGTCGCAACCCCCGACCCCTGCCCTGGAAGGCGGGCGACCATGAGTCTCGCAGAGTTGGTGGTATCGGTGTTTATTAATTTGGCAGCGGAAATTACATCAGGACCGTAGTTAGGAAATAGTTTATCAGAGTAAAGCACCACACTTTTATAATTAATAAATATATGGGAAAAACCCAAGTTTTCATTACAAACATGTATTTAGGGATAAACCCTAATTTATTGAAATAAAACTTCTTCCTTATTTAGGTAACTTTTATAGCCACTTTTCCAAGCCTTCAGTGCTCTCCAGCTGGCTTCTATTTGGCTTTCACATTTTTGTTACCTGAAACGCATTTAAAAACATTTTATCAGCAAGAAATACTGGCGAGTGAATCCCAGTTTAATCAAAACAAGTTTTAACATTTTACAGCATTGAGGGCAACCCGCAATTACATTTTTTTACATCTACTTTAATTACCACACCCACGGTACTGTCAATCCTGACTTGTGGTAATGTTACTACTCATAGTGTAGTAACCAGTTATGTGTGACAACTGGCACAAACCGGTAATTTCCGTACACTTTAATCATTATTTAATGACTACAATTATGTGCTTAATTTCCGTACTACTCAGCAAGCCTTTGGATCTCAGTTAGATCTAAGCATGGCATTCCATCCACAAACAGACGGCCAGAGCGAACGGACTATACAAACGTTAGAAGATATGCTTCGCGCATAAAAGCCGCGCCGTTCGAAGCTCTATATGGCCGCAAATGCCGATCGCCCTTGTGTTGGGCAGACGCTGGAGATAAACGTATGGTTGGTCCTGAACTTGTACAAGAGACAACCGACAAGATTGTGCAGATCCGAGAGCGCATTAAGGCGGCTCGAGATCGAAAAAAGAGCTACGCTGATCCGAAAAGAAAATCAGTAGAATTCAAGGTGGGAGACAAAGTGTTGTTAAAAGTCTCACCTTGGAAGGGCGTAGTCAGATTTGGAAAGCGTGGAAAGCTAAATCCACGATACATCGGACCGTTCAGAATATTGAAAAGAATTGGTACCGTGGCATACAAGTTGGAGTTACAGGAAGAACTTAATGGAGTACATGATATGTTTCATGTATCCAGCCTGAAGAAGAGTCCAACACAAGAAAGCGTGATCATCCCGATGGATGAAGTACATATTGATGAAGCCCTCCGATTTACAGAACAACCCGTTGAGGTTACCGACTGGAAAGTCAACAAGACCAGGAGGAGCACTGTTAAACTTGTCAAAGTACGTTGGAACTCTAAGCACGGACCCGAGTACACATGGGAACGTGAAGACCAGTTCAAAGAGAAGTATCCCCACCTATTCAAGAAGACTCCTGCGAGAGTTAGTTCAGCCTGAATTTGGGGACGAAATTCTTTTAACGGGGGGAGACTGTGACAACTGGCACAAACCGGTAATTTCCGTACACTTTAATCATTATTTAATGACTACAATTATGTGTTTAATTGTCAACAATGTCTGATCACGTACTAAATAAGTGAATTCATGCACGTTGTATACTACAAAAATATTGCTTTATGCATAAACGAGAGCGTTGCGTCAGAAATAATAGTAAACTCACCGGTAAGACACACTGTGTCAACAGAACTGCAGAAAGCAGTCAGACAATAAAATTGGAGCCTAGGTGTAGGTCCGACAACTAGAATGCATTAAAACACAAGAGTACATACAAGGGTTTAATATATATGCAATACGAAAGCAAAAATAAGCACTAAAAAGCACCCGAAACGCACTTTAAGTGCAGAATTTATATAATTCAGCAATAAATCAGCATTTAAACATATGAATATTATGCAGAAATGTCGTTTTATTATCCAGAATATTTCCCTAAGTGTTGGGAATTGAAAGAGTACAAGAAAGGTACTTAAAAGACACTAAAAAGTGTAATTTAGCACTTTAACGAACCGGTATTTAACCGAATAACCAGACATTACGCGGAACATCAAAATATTACTAGAAGTATTATTTTAATATTTCTGAACTAGTTATGGTCCCCGAACACCAAAACACACCTTATAACGTAATAACGCATTAAATCCCTAAACTTATTACTTGAAACCAACTTATTTATGAACTAGTGAGTAAATATTACACTTTGCCCCCCCCCCTACATAGTGGACGGTCACCTTAGTGGCCCCACTTTTGATGTTGTTATCTTGATAAATCTCTAAAAATCTTCCCAAGATATCATGTAATCTTATTAGATCTCAAAAGATTTGTAGAAAGATATGCAAAGATCTTTGAAGATGTGAAATGGTTAAAAGTTACAACTAGACCCCTTCCCCCTATGCATAAAAATCGGCCATGTGCCTAAATTAAAAGATTGGTTGATTTGATTAACGGATCTTGCTTGATTCACTAGTAGATATGGAAGATTTATTTAGATCTTGTGAAGATATACAAGTATAACCATTTCACCACTCAACACCACACTTCTCCTCCTTCTCCCTCATACCTACGGCCTCCATCCACCCACCATACATCCACCATTTTCATTCCATTTCAATCCATTCCAAGCTTCACATAAGGTGCAAGAAGGTGTTTAAGAAGGTTTAGAGCTTGTGGAACTTAAAGAACCTCCTCCATTTGCTTTTACCCACCATTTTTGTCATCTTCAACTTCTAGTAATCCTCCCTAGCCTTGTTGCTAGTGGTGAGCCCTCATGATCTCTTATTACTTCTATTTTTAGTGGTTAAATGATATATTATGATGAAATAATGGATGAAATGATATTTTTTTTAGTAGATGTATAATGTTTGCTTGTTGTTTATTTGAGATATTGATGATGATGATTACATGAAGCTTGCTAGATTGTGATTAAACACATGATCTAGTAAGTTAGGAGACGATTATGTAACAACATGAAATAATCATCTTCTAGTAAACACATGAACTTGATAAATGAAATGATTTCTTGAAAAGTAATAAACAAAAGAAGCTAGTAAACTTATAAATCCAAGATTTATGAATAACTTTTCCAAGAAAAACAAGTGTAAAATATGATTTTTAGAAGATCATGATTCTTACATAAACCAATATTATTTTTGGTGGAAAAACAAGTGTATGAACACTTGTGAAACAAGAGAGTTAATGAAATCAACATTTTTGTAAATTATGTTTACAAGTTGTAAACACCAAATCTTTTCAAGAATGGAATTTTTGATGAAATAAACACACTTTAAAGAGTAACTAAGTCTACTAGAAACGTTGCCAAGTTACTACAAGTTTTGAGAAAGAACAAGTTCATGTTGTCATGTAACTTACTTGATTTTAACACTTGTTATATGAGAAATGAGTCGTTAATTGTTGATGATGTTTTAAAAGAAAATAAACACATGTTTTGAAAACATGGGAAACCTCCATTTTTAGGGGAAACTCTGTCAAAAATTTTATAAATTTTGACACTTAGAAAAATATAGGCTTTTGAGAAACTTATTCTCTAAAAATGTATTTAAGAGTATTACCAAGGTTTCCCTAATTTTTGGTGATAAGAAATAAGGATTTCTTCAAGAATAAAAATGGATATAAGTATGTATATTTTTGAGAGAAAAATATATACTATTTGATCACCAACTTTTGTGCTAAGTGTATATAGTATGTGTTATACGTGCTAGTGTATTAAGACTTAAAAATACACTAAATACTCATGAGGAGTATAAACATAAAAATACACATACAACATACAAGATACATAATTCGGGTGCAAAGTGCAAAATACAAAAAACATATATTTATTTTAGAGAAAATAATATAAGTAAGATACGTAGTTAAAAATATAGAATATTTTTAACACAAGAATATATACAAAAGAGAGTGACTGTACTTGTGCGACGCAAGTCTCGTGACTAACGTTAAGAAAACGCGTATAGGTTACGACGTTAATTAAGCAAATCCGGTGAAGTTTACGACGCAAGGAACGCAAAGTTGTGAGTTCATGCTCCCCCTTTTCTCTTTAACTGTTTTCAGTTTTTATAACTTCGGGGGTGAAATACATGTACAAATGTACAAAAATTTATAATTGGTATGATATAAATACAAGAAGTACACTTGGTGAGAACGAGAACCAAGTGTGACGAAATATAAGAATATGAGAAGCGCACTTGGTGAGAACGAGAACCAAGTATGAGGCGCTATGAGAAATGATAACAAGAAACGCGCTTGGTGAGGATGAGAACCAAGTAGGATGCGTTATGAGAAATAGTGTCACGAATAGGTTACAGAAGCACCATTAATCGTGTACATACTTAGACCGCAGAACAAAAGGTTAGATCTAACGGGTTCCTGGCAGCCACACTCTCGGTGAGGGTGAGAATCGAGTAGTGCTTTTGTGTCTCAGAATATACCAATTAAATGCCTTAGGTTTGGTGACTTCCTATGTCGTGTCACATGTTAATGGCTTTGCAACCCATTAACAATCCTGATACTTACAGGAATACTTTATTTACATAAAAGTCATACCATACTAAAAATTGATGAATACTTGAGTACGTGGGGTACTCAAGAAAAGATTGAATTATACTTGAAGTACGTGGGGTACTCAAGAAAATGAGAATTATACTTGAGTACGTGGGGTACTCAAGAAGAAATTGAATTATACATGAGTACGTGGTGTACACATGAAACTGAATTAGTATATGAAAACTTGATTTATTCACAAACTATGTTTTCATACAAAGTATACAAACGTGAAATACAAAACTGCATGAATTCACACCAACATTATGTTGACGTTTTTCCAAAACTCACATGTATTTCAGGTAACTAGGATGGATGTGCGCGCGGTCTCGCTTATGCTTGTGGATGTCGCTTATGTTATCTTTAAATAAAGTTGTAAACTTTTTAAGACAATGTTTTATGCGACTTAGCGATGTAAACGCTAAACTTATGTTTTCAAATTATGGATTTGATGTTTTTACGAGCATATAGCATGTTTACCTTTCGTATGCAATGAGAACCTTTCATGATCACACCTCGTGCTTCCGCCGCAGAAAGGGGTGTGACAGATTGGTATCAGAGCTGCGATTGTAGTGAACCAGGATTCCTTCTCGAGTCTAGTCTACAATCTCTAGGATCCTTTCACGAAAACAATTTTTCAAAGAGTTTCCATTGCATAAAACGTCCCGCGACATCCACTACCTGAAATTGTCTACATGAGTCTAGAAAGGACACTACGAGACCTAGAGTGCACTTGAGTAGCACTTGTCGTTGACTAGAAATTACTTGCAATTATGTGTGATAATTAGCATGTACTAGAAGTAGAATGTCACAAGTACACTTGACTTTACCTAAAAGCGATGGCCCCTCTGAAGGAAGAGATACGAGGATGAAACAAACTGTGCGGACTGTGCAAGGAGTTACGTAATTATGGATGCATACATAATTATGGAATTCAGTGCACAGAAATCACAGCAAGTCTTGTCACGTATAGATTCCCTCAGTGCAAGCCTACTAAGTACTCTGCTAGAGTAATAATTGTTTGATGTCACTTATGTGGTATATATACCTGTGAATATATATGATACTACTGGCTAGTGTGACGATATCAAACAAATGTCTAACCCTGTTGTGTTATGTTCTATCAGAACATGGCACCCAGGAAAGCTGTGAATGCTCGCAATGATAATCAACCTCCTCCTCCCCCACTGCCAAGAACGGCTGAAGAGCTGAACGCTCTACTGGAGGAAAGGATCTCCGCTGCTATCGCCCAATACGAGGCGAACCGTACTCAAGACAGTGGAGGACCAAGAAATGCTAGGCGTAACGGGCATGGAGATTCGTCTGGAGGAAACGCAGCTTAAGGCTGCACTTTCAAGCAGTTCCTCGACTGCAAGCCAATGAACTATGATGGCACAGGAGGTGAAGTAGCATTTGTGCGCTGGACGGAGAAGACTGAAGCTACTATCCGCATGAGCAAGTGTACCGCGGATCAGCAAGTCACCTTCGCTACTGGGTTATTCGTCGATGAAGCTCTGACTTGGTGGAACCTGCAAGCCCAAACCTTGGGTGATGATGCCGCTTATGGCTTAACTTAGGAGGAACTGAAGGAAAGAATGAGAGAGAAGTATTGCTCTCGCGCTGAACTCCAAAGGCTGGAAACGGAGTTCTGGCACTTGACCATGGTAGGTGCTGACATTAATGGTTATACTCGAAGGTTCCATGATCTGTCAAGAGTGCTTCCCTACATGGTGACTCCTGAATTCAAGCGCGCCGAACGCTACATTTGGGGACTGGCCCCAGAGTTTCGTGGCATGGTGACGTCGGCCAAACCACAAACAATCACCGAGGCTGTAACTCTGGCTGTCAGCCTAACTGAAGATTGTGTTCGTATGAAGAAGTTATCACTAAACCCAACAGAGAAGACCGAGACACATGCTGAGTCGTCCGGCGACAAAAAGAGAAAGCATTCGAATCTGAACCAAGCAACTTGTAACAACAAAGGTTTCAACAACAAGAGGCGTGACGCTAACCCGTCTCGGGAGGCGAAGACCCTTGCAACCAAAGCATACCAAGGCTCCATGCCTAGATGCCAAAAATGTAAGTATCATCATGATGGAGCTTGTCGCATTCCAAGGTGCGACAAATGTGGTAAATTGGGTCATCAAACAGAAGACTGTTGGGGAAAAGGAAAGAACTGGAATGGAAACGGTGCTAGTAACAAGAATGGTAACGGGAAAGGGCAGAACCAAGGATGCTTCAAGTGTGGAAGCAATGATCATTTCATGAAGAACTGCCCAGAGAGAAACAATGCTCAGGCTAGAGCATTTGTGATTGGAGCAAAGAACGCACGCGAGGACCCTAACGTGGTCACCGGTACGTTTCTCATTAACAAACTTTGCATCCATATTATTTGACACTGGCGCCGATTATAGCTTCATGTCTGTGGAATTTAAACGCATACTTGGAATAGAATCTAGTAGATTAGAAATTCCTTACTCCATAGAACTCGCCAATGGAAAACTCATTGAATCGGGCGAAGTTGTTAGAGGCTGCACACTAGAACTTGGTGAACGAAGGTTTAGCATCGACCTCTTACCTATTCAATTGGGTAGCTTCGATGTAGTAGTCGGGATGGACTGGTTGTCCAAGAACAAAGCTGAAGTTATTTGTCATGAGAAAATCATTCGCATCCCTTTAGCGAATAGTGAAACTCTCATCGGGCATGGAGAAAAAC
Organism: Helianthus tuberosus; assembly: GCA_030545235.1. Taxonomy (NCBI): domain Eukaryota; kingdom Viridiplantae; phylum Streptophyta; class Magnoliopsida; order Asterales; family Asteraceae; genus Helianthus; species Helianthus tuberosus. Next base: position 91,893,207 of record CM060410.1, read on the forward strand.
GAGACGCACCTCTTCGAATCATCAGTTGCATAAAGGCACGAAAGTGCTTAAGGAAAGGATGTGTCGCTTTCCTAGCACACGTTATAGACAAGAAGGCTGTGGAGCCAAAACTCGAAAACATTCCTGTGGTGAAGGAATTTCCTGATGTGTTCCCTAAAGATCTGCCAGGACTACCTCCGCAACGACAAGTCGAATTCCGTATAGACTTGGTTCCAGGAGCCGCTCATGTGGCCAAGGCTCCCTATAGACTTGCTCCATCCGAAATGCAAGAATTATCTACACAACTCCAGGAGTTGTTGGATAAAGGATTCATAAGGCCAAGCTTCTCACCCTGGGGAGCTCCAGTATTATTCATAAAGAAGAATGATGGAACACTACGGATGTGTATCGATTACAAGGAACTGAACAAGCTCACTATCAAGAATCGGTACCCGCTACCGAGGATTGATGACTTATTTGATCAACTGCAAGGATCAAGCTACTATTCCAAGATCGACCTTCGGTCTGGATACCACCAGTTGAGAATCCAAGAGGAAAGCGTACCAAAGACTGCATTCAGAACACGATATGGGCACTACGAATTTCTTGTGATGCCGTTTGGGCTGACGAATGCACCGGCGGTCTTTATGGATCTAATGAACCGCGTATGCAAACCATATCTCGATAAATTCGTGATTGTATTTATCGATGATATCCTGATTTACTGGCGAACGAAAGAAGAGCACGAGCAACATCTCAGAACCATCTTGGAACTACTGAAGATAGAGAAACTGTATGCAAAGTTCTCGAAGTGTGAATTCTGGATTCGCGAAGTACAATTTCTTGGTCACGTGGTGAATGAGAAGGGCATTCATGTAGACCCGTCCAAGATAGAAGCAATAAAGAACTGGGAAGCTCCCAAGACCCCAACTGAAGTTCGTCAATTTTTGGGCCTAGCGGGCTATTATCGGCGATTCATCGAGAATTTCTCAAAGATAGCCCAACCGCTAACGACCCTCACACAGAAATACAAGAAATACGACTGGGGTCACAAACAGGAAGAAGCCTTTCAGCTACTTAAGAACAAGCTCTGCGATGCACCGATACTATCATTACCCGAAGGCACTGAAGACTCCGTGGTATACTGCGACGCCTCACGACAAGGCTTGGGTTGCGTGCTCATGCAACGCCAAAAAGTCATCGCTTACGCTTCAAGACAACTGAAGGTACATGAAAGAAACTATACCACTCACGACCTGGAGCTGGGCGCAGTGGTATTCGCCCTGAAGATCTAGCGACATTATTTATATGGTACTCGATGTACAATTTTCACAGATCACAAAAGCTTACAACACATATTTGATCAGAAGGAATTGAATATGCGCCAGCGACGTTGGGTCGAGCTGCTAAACGATTATGACTGTGAGATTAAGTACCATACTGGAAAGGCAAACGTTGTAGCGGACGCGTTGAGCCGAAAAGAAAGGGTTAAGACCCTAAGGGTTCGAGTATTGGAAATGATGATTCGAACGAACCTCACCGCACGCATTCGTGATGCACAACAAGAAGCTCTTAAAGAAGAGAACCGTAAAGCTGAATACCTACGGGGTATGCTGAAATACATGGTGCCAAACGAAGAGGAAGCCTTATACTTCAAGAAGCGTATTTGGGTTCCACTCTATGGTGGCATACGAGAAGTCATCCTTAATGAAGCCCACAAATCCAGATATTCGATCCATCCAGGATCGGACAAAATGTATCAAGACTTAAAGGAATACTACTGGTGGCCGAGACTTAAAAGCGACGTTGCTGTTTATGTTGGAAAATGCCTAACCTGTGCCAAGGTAAAGGCAGAACATCAGAAACCGTCCGGCCTACTACAACAACCAGAGATTCCCGTGTGGAAGTGGGAACAAATCTCGATGGACTTCATAACGAAATTACCCAGGACCCCGAGAGGGCACGATATGATATGGGTAATAGTTGATCGATTAACAAAATCTGCGCATTTCCTACCGATCCGAGAGAAGGATAGCACTGGAAAGCTTGCAGAGATATACTTAAGGGAAATTGTGGCACGTCATGGAGTGCCAATCTCAATCATTTCAGACAGAGATGGACGCTTTGTCTCAAGAATCTGGCAATCCTTTCAGCAAGCCTTTGGATCTCAGTTAGATCTAAGCACGGCATTCCATCCACAAACAGACGGTCAGAGCGAACGGACTATACAAACGTTAGAAGATATGCTTCGCGCATGTGTCATGGATCTAGGCGGCAGCTGGGATACTCATCTACCTTTAGTTGAGTTTTCCTACAATAACAGTTATCATACGAGCATAAAAGCCGCGCCGTTCGAAGCTCTATATGGCCGCAAATGCCGATCGCCCTTGTGTTGGGCAGACGCTGGAGATAAACGTATGGTTGGTCCTGAACTTGTACAAGAGACAACCGACAAGATTGCGCAGATCCAAGAGCGCATTAAGGCGGCTCGAGATCGACAAAAGAGCTACGCTGATCCGAAAAGAAAATCAGTAGAATTCAAGGTGGGAGACAAAGTGTTGTTAAAAGTCTCACCTTGGAAGGGCGTAGTCAGATTTGGAAAGCGTGGAAAGCTAAATCCACGATACATCGGACCATTCAGAATATTGAAAAGAATTGGTACCGTGGCATACAAGTTGGAGTTACTGGAAGAACTTAATGGAGTACATGATACGTTTCATGTATCCAACCTGAAGAAGAGTCCAACACAAGAAAGCGTGATCATCCCGATGGATGAAGTACATATTGATGAAGCCCTCCGATTTACAGAACAACCCGTTGAGGTTACCGACTGGAAAGTCAACAAGACCAGGAGGAGCACTGTTAAACTTGTCAAAGTACGTTGGAACTCTAAGCACGGACCCGAGTACACATGGGAATGTGAAGACCAGTTCAAAGAGAAGTATCCCCACCTATTCAAGAAGACTCCTGCGAGAGTTAGTTCAGCCTGAATTTCGGGACGAAATTCTTTTAACGGGGGGAGACCGTGACAACTGGCACAAACCGGTAATTTCCGTACACTTTAATCATTATTTAATGACTACAATTATGTGCTTAATTGTCAACAATGTCTGATCATGTACTAAATAAGTGAATTCATGCACGTTGTATACTACAAAAATATTGCTTTATGCATAAACGAGAGCGTTGCGTCAGAAATAATAGTAAACTCACCGGTAAGACACACTGTGTCAACAGAACTGCAGAAAGCAGTCAGACAATAAAATTGGAGCCTAGGTGTAGGTCCGACAACAAGAATGCATTAAAACTCAAGAGTACATACAAGGGTTTAATATATATGCAATACGAAAGCAAAAATAAGCACTAAAAAGCACCCGAAACGCACTTTAAGTGCATAATTTATATAATTCAGCAATAAATCAGCATTTAAACATATGAATATTATGCAGAAATGTCGTTTTATTATCCAGAATATTTCCCTAAGTGTTGGGAATTGAAAGAGTACAAGAAAGGTACTTAAAAGACCCTAAAAAGTGTAATTTAGCACTTTAACGAACCCGTATTTAACCGAATAACCGGACATTACCCGGAACATCAAAATAATACTAGAAGTATTATTTTAATATTTCTGAACTAGTTATGGTCCCCGAACACCATAACACCCCTTATAACGTAATAACGCATTAAATCCCTAAACTTATTACTTGAAACCAACTTATGTGACACCTGTGTCACTTCAACCATCAAAGAAATGCCAAACCAATGAAATATTGTATTTCATATTTGGGATTTGTAAAAATATGTGTATCGTTTGCACATATCAACTCTTGTTCGATTTTAAGCTTTACATCGCTTTCTGGAGGGTTATACGCGCTCTGATGCGTAAATATAACCAGTTTAACCCAACGAACACTCCGGAATAGTGAAATAGGCTTAACATACCTTAAATAACCTTTACATAACTTAGATATAAGTTTTGGAAGGTTTGGTGTGGTGAAATCAAAGTTAATTCGCTTACAGGGACTAAACTTGACAAACTGCGAAAGTATGCCAATTTGAACTGTAACAGACATTCTGGAACATGACCATAAGTTAAACATGCCATAAATAACCTTCACATAGCTTAGAAATAGGCTTTGAGGGGTTCGGTATGCTAAAATAAACTTTTGGGTCATTCAGGGACTAAAAGTGTCAAAAAGTGCACAAGTTTGCATTTTCGCGCATAACTTACGTTCTGAATACATCCGGACATCCAAAAATTTATGTAAGCATGACTATATTATGCTTTAGTGTTTGGCTTGCCAAAAATCCATTTGTTGCGTCATTTGGATTGTTTTTCGTGCTTATGCGCACTCCGTCGTAATTAAGCGAACATCGCGTTCGTACGACCAAACGAACCGACATCCGAGATATTTTTGAGCATATTTTAAGTTCCCTATACTTTAACTTCATTTTAGAGCTTTGTAATGGGGTTAACGGGGCTTAAACGTGTCAAAAATGCATCGAAAACCAAGTTTAGGGGCTGCAGGGACCAAAACTGTAATTCTGCCAAACTTGTGCCCTACGATGCGCATGCATTTTTTCCCTACGGTGCGTATGGGTTCTGCAGATCAGATTAGATTAAACAGTCAGCAGATTTCCAGCTGTTTAATCCTCAACCACAAATCCACACTTGACCTTTCAGCACATTAAGGATCATTTTCAGTAACCATAACATTTTGACAAATGTACGCACAAGATTTAGGCACGATATTCGACAAACGATCTTAATGGTTACCCGAAATCTATAAATACCCATCACATTTGCACACATTTCTCACAAGAATCTGATCATTTGTGCTCTAAGTTGAAACCTTTGTTTCATACCTGAGCTATTTTGATCTAGATTAGCATTCGGGGACCCTTCGTAAGTATTCTTTCGTTCTTTTATCGCTTTCGAGTCCGAAAGTCAAACTTTGTTTGACTTTCTGCATTGACCAGTTTATGGTCGATGCGAAGTTCGTTTGAACTTCATAACGTGAGCGTGATCACGATGGTTATAGTCCCTAGTGACTATACCTACTGATTACCACGTTATCTAGGCTCAGTGACGAGCCGTAGTTTCGGTCAGAATACGTATTCTTGCGTATTTTGTAACCAAACTACTCTTAGGTATCACAACCGTTTGTTGTGATACCAAACCTGTTTTCTAAACTTAGTTAAGCATGTTTTAACATGCTTAGCTTGTCACTTTTAGTTTAGTGCTTATATAGGGTCGTAAGGTAAGCGATCTAAACAATCGCTTATACTTTCGAACCCGACCCGTTTGGTCGATCATTAGGATCCGACCAAGCACTTTAAGTGACCATAGTATAGGGAATAACCTTCCGAGGTTATACCCTATGGTCACGACGTTTAGTTAGTTGTATGATAAGTAGTTTATATGCCTTAGGTAAATTACCAAAATACCCCTTTGATGCCAAAATTCATTTTAAACATATGTAACATAACTTTTGACATCTAAACTGATTTGACAACTATTTTAGACATGTTAAGGCATATATTACTTGTCATAGGACTAGTTAGGCGGTCCGAACGCGTTTCACGCGAACGACGCGTTAAAGTAGCATAAGCTACCTAAACGGGTCGTAATGGGTCACAAGCACTTAAGTTAGGTTTCATTTAGTATGTAGGCTTTATTAAACATACCACATGAGTTCCCATACTCATTTGGTTTACAAACCCTCATTCTATCCAATCCTCCGATTTAGGTCCGGTTTATTAATGTAGTTACCTATATTAGGGGCCGTTTGATATTCCGTGATCTCTAGCATTGCTTGGTGGCTATCTTAGGACTTCTGAGCAATCTCATGTGAGTACATAGTTCCCCTATTTTACTGTTTTCCAAACTGTTTTGGGGTGAAGCATGTGTACCTATCTGTTACTTTCATGTTTTCAAAAAGTATAATTGATTATACATGTTATTACTTATCTATTGACAAATTGAATGACTATCTATGATTTAAGCACTGATTTCTCAAAGAACATAAAATAAAATGTTGAATTGTACTTATTTTATGTTCACCAGACCGATTGTTAGTATGATATAGCGCTATACGATTTGACACCCCATTCCTGTTGTCATGGAATGTCTGAAACCAATTTGTTGCTCCATCCAAATAGGGATTGCTTTTGTGGTATTTCTATAGTCTCAAAGGTGTATTTTGATGCACCAGGTCTGAATGAATTCTCAAATCACACTATTAAAGTATAGTTTGATATACTCCCACGTGTGATATTGTACAAAACCAACATATATGTTATTTATGAAACCAAAACATAGTTTAATATGTTACTTACAAATCCAAAGTATACTTTTAATATGCTACTATAAGGTTATTTGTTTAATCTTACATTTATTTATACAAATCACATTGGTTACACATTACGTTGGACACATAAACATTTTGACATATTATTCAATACATTTGGCAATTGGTTTAAACATAGACATCTTACATTGTTGGTTTGGTTTGAGTAAGTGATTAAGTAACGAGGCGTGTGTGATATGATACAAGCATGGTGGATACGCCGCTGGTACTTCCTATATATAAGTGTTTGTATGGTATTACATATTGTAGCGTTATTTGAATTATTTCAATTTGAGACATATAACATTTTATACAAATAACATACTTTTCACAAGACATTTTTTTACAAAACAACTTCTCTTATACAAACACATTCTATTTCGTTATTCACTTAACCATACACTATTATTTTACTTATACGTATCATCTGATCTTATTGCTTTTCAAATGATTTACAAAATAAAGCAAACTACAAGGTTCATGACTAAACATTTTCTTAAACATAAGTCATGAATCTTATTTTCACAAAACCTATGTATCTCACAGGCATTTTTATGCTGACGTACCTATTTTTACACATGTTTCAGGTACTCCTTTGCAATGATTGTTGATACATGCTACATATAGGACGGACTCGTGCCTTAGCAACTTTAAAACTTGGAAGATCATAGTTGTACTTATTTGATTGTATTAAAACAATGAGTTCATTTATTCAATAAAACAGAATTTATTTAGGCCATGGTTATGAAACAATAATTCTGTTACAACACTCCCCGACGTTTCCGCCACGTTTCGTTGTCTCACGTGGTCGGGGTGTGACAGAAAAGTTGGTATCAGAGCCAATGGTTATAGGGAATTAGGTTATTAGTAATGCTTTGACCTTGTCTATAACCTTTCTAGGACCCTAACGCGAGTTTACTTGCGTTTAGTCATAAAACAGTACCGTCACCTATCCTTAGGCGACGACCACAACAAGAACATAAATTTCAAAACCGCTTTGAAAACTAATCATCTGTTCTAGGATGATTGATTACTAGGTTTTGAACCCTCTGTTATATAGTTTTGAACCCCTTTGAGTTTTCAAATTCTGGTCAAGGTTTTGGGTTTTAAATAATGTGAACACGTGCAAACTGGAACGGTGAATGCCTGTATTCTGGGTTTTCTGTCTAGGCAAGCACTTCGTATACATCTCATCAGACGCGAGACCAGTTGTGCTTACCTGGGAATTCTTGGGATGAGTGTTCACTTATAGGCGAGCATGTCTTCGTGATACATTATTTTTCACCCATTTACTTTGATTAGTCACTGTGTGTAGTTTGTTGCTTTGTAGTAACAAACAAATGACCACTATCCTTGCTTTCATCGGATTTGTTTCATCTCATTCTTTTCGCCTAATTCTCTCACTCGTTTCCTTTCATGTTTCCTCTTTTAGAATGCCTCCTCGACGTGACAATCAGATGGAGAATGCTGAACTGGCGGAAATCATCGCACAGCAAATGGCTGTTGCCTTCCCAAATCTTTATGCTCAAATGATGCAAGCCATCAACAACAACAATGCTCCATGCAATTTCAAGAGTTTCAACTCGGCTAAACCACTCAAGTTTAGTGGTTCTGAGGGAGCAACTGGGCTTCTTCAGTGGTTCGAGAGCATTGAGAATACCTTCCATCACGTTCAGTGTCCTGAAAATCGCAAGGTCGAGTTTTCTTCAAGTGTGTTTCAGAAGAGGGCTCTCACATGGTGGAACGGGGTGATGAGAGACCGCGGTGCTGAGGTTGCATTAGCACAGACTTGGGCTGAGCTTAGGGCTCTTATGATGAAGGAGTTTTGCCCTCGTCATGAACTGCGAGCTTTGGAGAGGGAGTTTGATGATTTGAAGCAAGATAGTGGTGAACATCGAGCCTATACTGACCGTTTTGAAGAATTGAGCCTGTTGTGTCCTGCTATGGTTACTCCTGTGGATAAGGCGATCGAGAAATATACTGATGGTCTTCCTGACCTAGTTCAGGATATTGTTACTGGCAGCAACCCTACTACTGTCAGACAAGCCATTGAATTGTCTGCTACTCTAACTGAATCCCACATCAGAAAGAAGAAGCTTTTTCGAAAAGGCGACCCAAGACCATCTGACAAGACTGCTCAAGTGGAACCAAAGGAAGAACATGCTGAGGTATCCAAGAAGAAGAAGCGCAAAGCCTCTCAGAACTGCGCTGTAACTGCTCAAGACAAACAGGTTGCACCAAACCAACCAGCACAACCTCGCAAAAGGCAAAACTATGTTGGTACTGCACCTTTGTGCAACAAGTGCAACCGTCATCATCTAGAGCAAGAGCAGTGTCACAAATGTACCCACTGTGGGCGGTTGGGACATTTGATCAATGTTTATCGTTATGCAAATCAAGCTGCTGCAAACCCTGCTGCTGTTCAAGCACGGTTCCCTCCAGGGTCATGTTATAACTGTGGTGACCTTACCCACTACAGGAACAATTGCCCAAGACTTGTTAACATACCTCCAGCACGTGGACGAGTGTTTAACATCAATGAGGCAAACATGAACAATGATGCGGCAGTGAACAACTAGTGTTTTGTTATTTCCTTGGTTGTTATCTTATGATGTTTAAAGACAAGTTAGTTGTAATATAAATAAAAATTCGTCATTTTTATTTTTGCAAAACTGATACGATTGTGTGAACGTTGGATACAATCTTATGATGTCAACCCAAAGACAAACTACTCGTATGGTTCTGTCATTTTATGAATATTTGTGATCTCCCCAAGAACCTTAAACACTCGTTTTTTTTAAGAAACAAAGCCAAACTCTTATTGAAAATCTTTCTATCTTTATAGATGGATCCTTGAAAATACTTAAAGTGCCAAATGAAATCCATGGATTGGATTCCTGATGTGCTTTAATTATCCATGCTCAAAGACAACAAATTAAAGAATCAAGCTAACTAATTATGTGTTTATGTGCTTATATGTTTTCATGTATGTTTTGTGATCTATCCAAATCCTCATCGAACCTTTCATATCTCATACGAGAGATTCATAATAGGATATCCAAAGTTACTATCTAAAATCCTTAATGGACTTCTACGTTGTAGCTAAGTCCCTTGGGTTATAAAGTATTATTCTATAATTGGACCCCTTGGGTGGTCTAGTTAAACATATTGATTTGAAAATCTGGTTAGAAATATCATGTGATGATATAATTGAAAAGATCCCTTAAGTGGTCTATTCAAGGAGATCGTACGACGACCTAGTTAAGAAGATCATGTGTTGTTCTAATTAAAAAGATCGTTCGTTGATCTAGTTGAACAGATCCTTTGGTGGTCTAGTCAGGTCGCTTCATGTTTATTCAATTGATTTTTCCTCTACGCATTATGAAATGAACTGTGCGGACTGTGCAAGGAATTACGTAATTATGGAGGCCTACATAATTATGGAAATTCAGTGCATAGAAACCACAGGAAGTTTTGTCATGTGTTAAGACCTATAGTGACAAGAATAATGATACGGGAGAAGTCTTGGACCTTGACCGATGGCATTTTATCTTACACTTCCCAATTCTGATCTCAATCACACACCAAGTTTCCTATGATAAGTCTTCATAAGAA